>JAWWNH010000029.1:22391250-23657500 GCA_034641385.1 Darevskia mixta | reverse complement strand
TAGGTGAAGATGCGGAGGGGCTGCAACAAAATGTTGCAGTGTGGAATGCTCCTGTTCCGTTTTCCAGCTTTTATTCAGAGTATGTGACTCCATTTTCCATCCGCTATCCCACTCCCAGCTTTTTATCCCTCCCAACAGCCAGTAATCATGGACAGCATGTTTAGTCCTCATTGCATTGTGGTTGTTTTTATGTTGCCCTTGTTTTCCCCTCTGAGTTTTTGCCCCTAAAGTTTTCATATGTATCTTCAAAAAAAAAATCCTTTGGGCTTCTCTGAGCCTGCTGATGCCTTTCTCTTGTGAATGGATGGTGCTTGTTTTGGCTACATAATGATCACCACTTTGAGAATGAGTTTGACATCCTTGGGCTTGGGGAAGATGGAGGAGCCATTCTGGCTTTTAGCTGTTGTATCTGAAACACAGGCCTCTAATGAGAAATGTTGGGTCCTGAAGAAGACAATTCCCATGCCCCACCCTTTGTATTTCAAGATCCCCAGGGCAGCTTCTTTCAAAGAGTTGTCATGGAGCCAGTAACAGAGTGGCATATCACCTCCCACAGCCCTTCTAAGTCCTTCTTCCCCCACACCCCCATTTTTGCTGTGTGAGATGAATGGTGGCGTAGTGGGGTGGGGAATGCAGGTGAATGCAGTGCCAATACTTTTTTCAGAGTAGAAATGATGGCATCATCTGCCTGAGGGCCAGGGTCATTGTCAAGCCCTCCTTGCTCTGGCAAGCAAACGAGATGAGCTGTCCCAACCGTGTATATTATATTCTTCCATTTCTAGAAAACACTACATTGATAAAGATCACAGTGTGATTCATAATATGTCATAAAAGTAATAAAAGACAATATTATTTGTGACAGATTAACGTAGAGAAGGTCAAAGAATGAGAAAAATAATCAAGTAGAGGTTGGGTACTCCCCCCCCCCTTTTCTTTGATAGGGTTCCAACTTCAAGATAACAATTAAAATGGCAAAGCTTCTTTGCTAATTTGTTTGTGTCTCTAATTAAAAGTTAAAGGTGGCATTTCAATTGGCTGAAGATCTTTTGTTAAAGCTCAATGTGCTTTATAAGTTGAACCTATACAATCAGAAGCCAGCAGCACTGAGTTCAATGGAGCTCACTCCCAGGAAACTACATATAGGTTTGCAGCCATGCTGATTCTAATAAATTATGAATTATGCTATGTGTTGCTGCTCTCTGGTGTGTGTGTTATATATAATGGATCATTGTTCACATAACTAGTTCTGTTGTGATCCCTTGTTGATTCTCCCTCATGGAAAGGAGTAATGTAAACAGAGGACACTACAGATACAGATTCGTTTTATTAATAATAAATCTGTACCTTCCACAGCCACCTTGTACATATTTATTCATAAATAAAATGAATCTGTATCTGTAGTGTCCTCTGTTTACATGATAGGTTTGCAGCCATGCTGATTCTCATAAATTAGGAATTATGCTATGTATTGCAACTGCTGTTCTTGCTCCTCTGGCCCAGAATCAGTGTCCGAGGTGAGGGCATGGGATCAATTCTGCAGCTCCAGTGACACTGCACAGCTCCTGACAGTCCTGCTTCTGTGTGTCATATTCCTCCAGGGGTTTAATGGGCAACCTTCCTCCTACCTAGGGGCACCTGTGTTGCTGTTTCAGGAAAGTCCACTCTGCTTTATCAAGAAATTCCTCATTTTGCCCAGTAGCTTAAAGTGTGGACAGGCAGGCCTCAAGTTGTTTTACCTTGTCTTCCAGCAAGACAACCAGCTTGCACTTGCTGCAGGTGTAGTTTTGCACATTCTCAGGCAGGAAGACAAACAGCACAGGCGCTGCAGGTCATTGGAGCAGTTCCTTTGCTCTCCATGTCTCTTGGTTCTACGTATGCCGTGAGACAGCACTTCCAGACCTCCTCCTCAAAACGCCCTCGCAAACACCTCTGCTTCATATTACTTGCCAGAACAATTATGAATTATTGTTGTTTCCCTGTTGGATAACGAGAGGTTATAAACTGATGTATGAAATTTACTTGGTATAACTTTGCCACTTTGCCTGCTGGATTTTAAACATAGTTTGGATATACGGTAGTTTGTTCAGGCTCTTGCTCACTTGATTACATGATACATATGTGTATATTCCTAGGATCACCAGTGCAGAAACCTACAAGATGATGGAAGGATCACATCTGTGAAAAATTGAAATACAACACTGAATTACGATTCACATTATTGCCATGTGTGATTATGTACTTGGGCATGCCAACTGTACTTTTGGAAACAGATAATTAACAGCAAAATATCCTATGCACACTTCAGTCCATTGAATTGAATGGATGTACAGGTATATACAAATCATAAACACTGGGCTTTATTCTCCTGACTTCTTAATTTGCATCCATTAAAAGGTATCAGTAGCTGTTTCAGTGTTTCCTGCTGAACTAAAGCTAAGCTTAGAGTTTCACAACTCCTGGAACTTTGCTCCAGTCCTACGTTTGTTCAGTATATGAGGATCACTGAGTCCCTCACATTTATCACACTCTGGCACAAGGTTTTTACCACTAGGCATGATGAGTGACCCCCTAAAAAATTCACGCAATGTATTTCCAAAGCTGAAAGAAAATGCAAGATGTGTAAGTTTTATTAGATGCAATAGTCTGGACAATTTTTGCTCTACAGATCTCATAAAATGAATTAAGCATTAAGGGTGACACAGATCATACCTCTTATTCCTTTGAAGTGCAAAGTTTTGCATGCTGCAAGAGGGAAACTACCTATGCAATACCTATGGAAGCAGTGAACAATTTGTAACTGTTGTATGCAAGATCTAGTTCTGTTTAAAAAATTTCTCCCATTTTTTAAACAATTATCCATCAGTTAATGAGAAAATAAATTGCATTAGAAAATTGACAAAGGGAAGATAAATTTTCAGTGAACTTATGGCTGAGCTGCAGAGGTTGTTTTTCCCCCAATGCTTACCTTCTTTTTGAGGTGGCTGAAGGATGTATGTGAATGTCTTTTTGTTTCATTCTTCAAATCATCTTACCACTGCTCTTCACATTGCAGCCTCCCAGGGTGCTTCAATCAAGAACTAGGGGACTAGATCATGATGTAACTCCTCCCACAAGGCTTCTTCAGATCTGAAGGTGTGGGCAGCCAGGGACACTGTGGAGAGCTAGATAAATGTTCACAGGAAAGGAATAAAAAAGTCACACACGGTTAACTTGAAGCCCTGCACCCACAGAAATTCTACAGTACCCTGAGAATAAGGGAAATTGAAGGGGCAAGAAAATATTTGAGAAATTGGAGGTGAAGTTTCAGCATAGCACCAGCCATACCAAGAAGTCCTTGCTGTGTTTAGATAGCTGTTATTCTTTTTCCAAGTGATACTTAAAGGATATTCACTAGCACTGTAGTCTACCATCAGTTTGTAAAATAACAGGTGCTAGGATACAAGTGTGCATGAAAATCACATTTATGGTCTAGAAGCCTTTTCCCTTCATGACAGAGGTGTTGGAGAAATCTTTAGATACACTGTGGTGCGAGGAAAGCATTTTGCCCATATCCACAGCATGCTGCTGTTCAATCTTGCATCACCATCTCCAAAGAACAGGAGGGGACAGGTAGGCCAGGTGGGCCAGTTGCCATGGGCCGACAATTTTGTGGGAGCCTACAGTCAGTCCCTCTGGAAGAGGCAAAGTGAGAGTGTGCATCCCTTTAACATCCTTGGTCAAAAGTTGCTCCAACAGAAAACAGTCCTTCATCCTACTTTGTCCCTCATTTGCTATGATTCAGATTTCATCCAGAAATGTAACCCCGAGGCACCTTTCCTCACTTCCTCTTTCACTTATCTGAACCAAAAGTGTTGACATAAGTGGGAAGATCCCCTTTCATTTTAGTCAGCTTTGAACATCACTGACCCACAGTCTTGTTTACCTGCAGTGCTCAGATGTGTTTGAATGGGTATGTGCTGTTTATCAATGAAAATACAGGCCAGGCATGCATTTGCTCTGTATCCATTGTTCCACAGTTAGCTGGGAACTGCATTTCATTACGTCATCCTTCTAGGAACACAAGAACAAAGAAGAATCCGGATGGATCAGACCAAAAGTCCACCTAGTCCAGCATCCTGCTCTCACACTGACCAACGAGATGCTTATGGGAAGGCTGAAAGAGCACTTTCTCCACTTCTGATTAGCAGAAAGGCATACTCACTGCCTCTGACACTGGATGTAATTCATATCTATTAAGGCTGTGTACAAGCCTCCCAATGTAATTTGGGGCCTGATGCAGTGCTTTGGAACAGCCCTCATGACCTGACCCAAATCCAGCCCTCAAACCTACCTGGGCACAGCCACGAAGCCAGGGAGGAAGACGGCAGGGCCAGCCCATCCAAGAGGCAAGGTAAGGCCACTGCCTTGGGATGTAGGATCCACAGGGGCAGCAGATCCCAATGGAGATCTTCTATCCACCCGCCCCACAACCCCTTGTTTCTGTTGTAGATCTTCACTTACCCCTTCTTCCCTGGTGGGGAAGGTGGAGGCATTTTGTGGTTTGCCTCATATGCACAAATGTATGGGGCCAGCCTGGGGGTGGGAGAGGAGGCCTGCCTCTCCTTCTCCCCCTCCCAACCATATGTTTAATTAGGGTTTTAAGCCTTAATTAAACATGTGGTTGAGAAGGAGCCCCATGCAGGATGCATGTACATCTCCTCATGGGCCTTCCTTGCACCAGACCTTCCCTTTTACAGGCCTGGATTGCTTTGGGTGGAGCTGATTCAACCCAGGGCAGTCTGGGGCTGACTGAACCTGATCCACACAAATCCCAGGTCAAATCAAACTGGTCTGATTTAGTTCAGGATCTGGGATCTGGCTAGCTCAAGGGCACAGCCCGAATAGCCATCCTGGTTAGTATCCACTGACAGCCTTATCCTTTGTGAATTTGGATGAAGAGATTTGTATGGAAACTTTTCCTGTTCCACCCACCCACAAATAATTCAGGTGCATCTAAGGAGGGTTTGTGGCTGTTGTTTTGGTCAACATTGCATAATATCAACGTTGGCTCCATGCTTGCCTTCCTGCTGCCCTCATCTGATGGCCAAATATGCAGGGGACCAGTGAGGTGGGTGGGGGTCTCCTCAGTATGTGCATGGATGGAGAGGATTAGACGTGGCAAACAAGCCAATCTGTCTGCTCAAACAATCCATGTGCTCATACCTTTAGAAGTGTCACTTGGTTAGCTTAAAAATGAATGCAGCAACAAGCAAACAATTAAACAGATAAGAGGTTGACACACAATTGGTTAAAATAGATAAATACCCTAGAAATTTTGGTGAGTTGAGTTGTAAATTAGCAACTGTCAGATCTAACCTATTAAATGCTGCCTGCTGCAATAAAAGACTGATCTCAGAGAGTATGAAAATCCAGTGCTAAATTAATCAGATACAAGTGGTCCTATGAATATTAGGAACAGTTGTGGGACAAGCAAAAAGATACAGATTTATATGTTTTCAAACCCATCCTAAAAAATAGCCCAATTGACACATCAGTGGGTTTAAGTCTTAAAGTAGGTGTATTTGAAGTTTGCATCCATGGGGAAATATTGGAACGGTCTCTTTCTTTCAAAGAAGTAGCTATTTCCCATTTTCAAAGAATGAGTGTGAGGGAAGATCACCTAAAAGAGGTAGATAATGATTTGTCAGCCACACCTTCTGTTACAGTAAAATAAGCAATGCTTGAAAGAGACATGGAAACAGCCTTCTTCAAATCCAATTCAGGGATTTGGAATCCCCACTAAACGCTTAATTAATTTTTGATTAGCTTGAGAACCCATTAAACAGACTGATTCTTCTAGCTTTATAAAGGATGGCAGCATGCTGCTTTAATTAAATTAATACTAAAAGATGTTCATTTTCAAATCCTTATGTTGGTTATTTGAGAAAAAATCATTCCATTTCATTTCCTCTAAGAGGTTTACCATGTTCTTTTCTCCAATACACTTCAAATATCTTTCTTTTCACATTATTCTGTTTGGGATGCCTTTGCCACTGCCTTCACGCATAGTAAGCCAATTCACAGATTCATAGGGACCGTGAAGCTCAGATGCATCCTCCGAGGTCATCAAGGCTGACCCCACCAGCTCTTGCATCACACTTTTCTCTGAACTTTCTCCTTTGATAACAATATTCAGACATTTCCTCAATTATGGGTGTCTACATGCACCACACCTGAAAGATTCCCTTCCAAGCAATGCTAAACCCATATTCTGAATTAGATTTGATAGGTCAACATTTCTGCAAATAAGAGGCACAGGGTCTGGGCAAAGATGAGAATGTTTTGAAATGAGACATATGCTACAAAATATGAGAATTAACGCAAACGAAGACCCATTCTGCAATCCTGGGTTCAGCTGCCATCACTAACCATCTCTTTATATTTTAGTTTGATCAGAGGTCTGGGATACAACAAGAGTGAGAGAAATATGTAACTCACTTGTTCCTTGAGGCACTCAACTTCTCACTTGCCAGTGAAAATCAGTGCTCCCATCTGAATAATTGCACCCTTGGGTCTGTTTCTTGGTCACAGTAGGGTGTGACAGACCCCTGGAATGTCTACCTAAAAGATCTAAACTGGAGGGAAAACCAGAAAACCTGGGGGCAAGAGAGACATGAAATGGAGTATTCTGAAAGAGGACATACCTGGCTGGCTAGAACCCTGAACAGGAGAACTCAATTTTTCTTCAGGTCCCACTTCTGATTTTTATTATTCAATTTATTTAATTCCAGTACATATTAAATATTTTGACCTCTTCCTCCAATATTGGAATTGGTATTTATTATGTATTATATCCATGCATTTTTAATATTTAAAATTGCATATTTTATTGTTGGAGTATAAGGAGTCCACTCTACATTTCAAGTCAGTAAGGAATCTTGTTGTAATAAGTTGTCCTTTGCAGTGCCATATGATTAAAAGAATATGCTGTTGAAAAAGCATTCAGGAACAGTAACCTTTCCCCACCCCATGCTAAACGCTCTTCCTCTGGTTTCTAACTGCCTTCTCTCTTTGGAGGAGTGCAACAATGATTCTTCTATTAAATTAGCAGATGTTTTGGCTATAGAGGATTGGTTTTACACTGCTATTAATATGCCTTCTGGACCCCTATGCCGCCCTTATGCTTCAGAGCTGGGCTAAAGCTATCCTCTCAGGAGGTAAATTAATCCCAACTCCCAAGACCATATTAAATTCATTTTTATTAAAAGAAGAGGGGATGGCTCATCTTGAAAGCTATGCTGAGGCTTTAACCATCTGTAGGCTATCTGCAAGCATTCAGGTTGTGGAAGAATGGTGTCAGGTTGACAGGGGAACTAGAGCAGACCTGGCCAGTTCTGGTCGTCTAAAGGTTCAGCCGATTTAGGCTCTGAAGGCCAGCTGTGTGATCTGGACTGGGTTTGAAGGTCTGAACTGAGAAGCAGTAGCAGATGGCATGCTGTGCTGTTCCTGTGACCTCTCTCTGGCTGAGTCACTGCTGTATAATGGGACAGAGACAGGTACTGGTGAGGCAGCACTGAGGCTGACACGGTACAAATGCACTGGCAGAGCCTTTCCAGTGCTCCTGCCAGCATGTTTGCACCATGCTGCTCCTTGTTCTTCTCCCTTTCTGTTCCAATATGCAGCAGGGACTCGGCTGGCTGGGAGGACCAGGAGATCAGCACAGCTACATGAAACCATCCTCAACTGGTGGGAAGCATTGCAGATGCACAGAACACTGGGAAATGTTCATTATGAAATGGGTTGTTGAATGGCTGCGGCAGCCTTCACATATGACCCTTCCCCACCCCCAGACACATGCGCAGACCGTAGACATCTACCACCACAAACAACTGCAACCAGTCTTTCTTTGCCACAGTTTGGAGGGTCTCTCAGTAAAACAGCATCACAGCCATTCTGGGCTGTCAGTGTGAACATTCCTCATGGACATCACTCAGAGGTTAAAGCCGTCTTGGTGGTGTTTATCCCATTATGAAACCTTTGCTGGAATCTGACACCTTCACCCTAAATACTTGTGGCAACTGTCTCCATGAGCAGAGAAACTGAAGTTAAGTCCAACAAGAATGAATTGTGTGTTTGTTCCAGGACAGAGATGGATTAAGGATTAGGCCACATGTGCTGCAGAAAAAGGGCTCCTGCTGTAGTTTGATTATCTGAGAAAATACTTGCTAGAAAATGAGACTAGGGGACCAAAATTCTCCCTGTCTGCTTTTCTTCCTGTATTTTGGAGTTATGAATTACCTGTTCTTGTTTCCAAAAAGGAACCAATCCATCAGGGATTTTTTGATTGTTTACTGTCGTCGTCATCATCATCATCATCCAATTTTTGCACAGTTTCCTTCAGCTTTCTATTCCTTTCATTTATTTACATATTCCCCCCTCCTCTGCAAGTGCACAATGATAAAACACTGCAAAAAAAAGCAAAATTTATGGGCAAATCTTTCTATTTCAGTTTGTCTCAGTTTCTCATTTTTCCAGTCTTACAATCAGTTCTTCACGTATTCACATCACTTTGCATTTTTTTTTAAAAAAGGGTCATATGAAAAATCACCAGCATTTTAGTGCATATTTCTCCTAATAAGGCACATGTTTACATGCAGTTTTACCTAATATGTACATTTCTGTAAAGCAAGATTTCCTAGAACAATTCATTTTTGTATGTTTTCAGCAGTACATGCATCTTTATGTACACTTCGCTCCAGTGTATTCCCATTACTTAGCTGAAGAACTGCATTGCAGAATTTGGAGGACTGTGAATCTTGAAGGATGGCTGTGTTTTGGTTCTTGTAATGTTTTGGAAAGTGTGGATTTTGGTAGGTTTGATCCCATTCCTAATCAGCAGCCATTCTGTCCGGCTGCAACAGAAAGAGAGATGGGCCAGCAGACTTAGTAGTAGTAGTAGTAGTAGTAATAATAATAATAATAATAATAATAATAATAATAATAATAATAATAATTTTATTATTATTTGTACCCCGCCCATCTGGCCGGGTCCCCCCAGCCACTCTGGGCGGCCTCCAACAGACACCAAAATACATTAAAATATCACAAATTAAAAACTTCCCTAAATAGGGCTGCCTTGAGGTATTTTCTGAATGTCAGAAAAGCTGCCTTTGGCTTCTCCTTTCCCTTCACTGCCATCTCTTTCAGCTGATGGGCAGCTAGGCAAATTTATACCCTGAACCTTATGGCCTTATACCTGTTAGATGACCATGTGTATTGCTCTCTTTTGACTGAAGTGCATCATAGAGAAACAGATAGCATATATGGGAGAATGGACTGTGGATGTGAAAACAGTGCTTGCTGCCTGAGAGTTCCTGACAGAGTGGTGAGAGAAGGGGTTGGCTGTGTGCCCTGCACTATTTCCACATAGAAAGCCCTTGCCTTTATCTCCATGTCTTCTCCTAGGAAAACTATGAGTCTAATCTGCCTGTGGAATTTTTCACACTACTCTGATAATGTTGATATTTATCCTGTCTTGGAGACGGACTGACAGTGTCAGAGGCATGTTCTCTCTCCCACTTTGATTTTATCTTTTTATATCTATTGCCTGACCTTGCCTTCTAAAACCCCAAATCACCAGCTTCTCAACCCACACACCTAGTGCTTGGACTCTCTTGCAGCTCCCAGTTCCATCTAAATCCTCTAACGCTCCTTCACAGCTGCCACCATATACCCTACCACATTAAACATCTGCATCATGCAAGTCTTCTTCACTGCAGGCCAGCACTACCCATCCCATGCCCTTCCCCCTTGGATGCAATTATGGGTAAATTGCCAATGCGCCCCTCTGCTTTATTTGTTATGTATGGTGTTTATATCCCACTTTTTCTCCAAATGACTCCTGCCCAGCATCTTATCTTCACAGTAATCATAAGAACCAGCTGGACCAGGCCAATGGCCCATCTAGGCCAGCATCCTGCAAGTGGTGCAGCAAAGCTAAGCTGGGTCTGGTCTGGTTTCAAATTCTTTGATTCTCTCCTACTCTCACAGAGGCCTGTGGGAAACCAATGAGCACAGACCCTCCAAGTGTCCCTATTTTCCAGGGACGTCCCTGATTTGAGAAGCCATCTCAGTTTCTGATTTGATCCTGGAATGTCCCACTTTTCCTTAGGATGGCCCTATTTTCATTGGAGAAATGTTGGAGGGTATGGAGTTATCTGACCCCTGAGCCACCTGAAGGCAATCCTGTATAGGGAAGTTTTAAAAAATGTTTAATGTTTTATTATTTTTTTTAATATATGCTGGAAGCTGCCCAGAGTTCTGGGGCAACCCAATAAGATGTGTGGGGTATAAATAGTAAAATTATCGTTATGGAATGGGATGTTCCTATTTTCATCGGAAAAAATGTTGGAGTGTATGTGAGCAACACAAAGCACTCTCTTCTCCAATTTCCAGCAATGAGTATTCAGAAGTATTGCTGCCTCCCCTGTGAAGGCAGAGCATAGACATCTGAGTAGGAATTAGTCACACACAACTCATTATTTTCAGTGTGATTGGGATTATGGCTTTGTGTTTTTATTATCACATCTCATTGTGAAGTATGTGGGGATTGCTTAATTTTGTTGACTATTTATTGAAGTATCTTCATTAGTTTGTTTATTACTATTTACATTGTGCTATCTTTTGTGATTTTATTTGGGGAGGGGATGTTGCAGCAGCCTTCAGCATGTTTCAACTATGGGAAGGTGGCATGCAAGGAAATGATCATGGTGATGATGGGAGAAGTGAAATCTAGGGATGCTGTACTAAGAGTTGGACCATTCTGCAGCCACGTAGGTGCTGCATTGGTGATGGGGAGGTAGCTAGGGAGTGCTTTGCTGAGCATGACAAAGTGGAGGAAATTAGGAGGGAAAGTACAGCGAGTGTTCTAAAGGCCGGGAACTCTTGAGCAATTCCACACAATTATCAGCATGCCATAGGTCTAGCGAAGGCAATTTGTGTTACAGCTAGCAAAGTGGTCAGTTGCGAGGAAGCCTAAAGCTACCCCTTTTAGATTTCTGGTTACAAGTGCATTATATGCCTTCTTTTGTGATTGCTCCCTGACTTTCAAAAGACATTCAAAAATGCTTTCTTGTCCCCTGGACCCCAAAAGAAGCAGAGATATTCTCCCAGCCACCAATCTGTGCCATGGCATCTCACGATTCAAGAAAAAGAAAATATGTAACTCCATGTAACACCAGATATAGACTGGACTTGATAAGAAATTAGCACTAGCTTGCAAGGGGAATAGCTTATTCCAGCAAGTCATATTAACAAAATAGGCACACTATTTCTTTTTATCCAGCCCTTCCACCAGATCCACAGCAAAATGTATGCAGATTTATACAGCGCAGTGCATGAAAAATACTCTGGAGGAAGGGGACAAAATAGACATTAATCAGATATTAAAGGACTAACATGCCAGAAGGAAATGTACATGTGAATGCTGTCAGGGGTTTTTTTTTAATGCAACTTTTCTGCATTGCTTGATTGGGTGTAGAAATATAATGTATTCCATTGCAAAATTGCCACAAATTAGCAAATGGATACAAACTAGCCATGATATACTTAATCTGAATTGCTTAAATGAGGGAGGGTGTTTTAAATATATCTGACAGTCTGTAGAGCTGAACTAGTGTTTGGGGATTGGCTTGGCTAGTCTCTCCCCCCCCACCCCCATTGGGTTTGGATCAATCCGATTAGGTTTCATCATGGCCCTAATTCAGGTGAAAGGGAACGATGCCAGGGCGAGTACAATGATGAATTGGTCAATGGTAGGCGAAAGAGGTTTGGGCATATCTTTTTCCTCTTTTGCTGCTTTCTCATTTATTTGAAAATGTTGGACTGTTTACGGTAATTTCTCATTGTGTTCCTTGTAATTTCCAGATATCAGAAATAAGCTGATATGATTAGTCAAGAACAGAGCTGGCTTAGTGCTTCTCAAGCTTAAAAAGGTGTTAAAGACTTGCCGAATTAGAAATACTGAGTTAATAGAGAGACTAATAAATAAGAGAGGGTGCTTAATTCCTCTACATCTCAAGCTCTCCCGGGGCATTAGAGTGATGGATGGATGGATACGACTCTGGACAGGGAGAAAGGAGCACATACAATGTTTGTGCTTTTCAGAATGGTTTCTAAAACCTGGTGCACATGTATCAGAACTGGAAGGTAAGGGAGACAGGGAGAAAGATGAGCGGTTGTTGTTTTTGTCTTCTCTGGATTGCAATTCCACTCCCCCCCCCATCAAATCTCTTCAAGCTGTCTTGCATTAATTAGTCTTAACCACACTGTTGCATGTTTAGAAAGAGATCGCTGAATTCAAATAAGGCTTGACCCTAGAGGGACTGGCTCTCTTGCTTTTCTTCTCTCATCTCCTTAAATCTAAAAATTGCTAAGTGATCTCTGTGGCTCAGGCTTTCCTCGCAGATTAGTGTAAGAAAAGCCCCAACATCTGCAAAAGTGACTGCTTTTGACAACCGTACCGATATCTTAAAGAGCAGGAATTTCCCTAATAAAACCCCTTAAAAATAAGTCTTCTTAAGATTTCTTAATGCCACAGTGATCAGTTTGCATGTTTCAGAAATTCAAGAATTTTATATATGTATATAAATATATATATCTGCTTTGGAAAGTTATGAAAACGAATCAGGTTTATTTAAAAGGAAAGGAGTGTGTGTGTGTGTGTGTGTGTGTGTGTGTGTGTGTGTGTGTGAGAAATGCAGGAGCCCAGCCTCATGAAGCTTAGGAGCCCTTAATAAAACCATAAATTGCATAGCTGCGTGACTATGCAGTAGGAGGAAAAATGACAATTAGTGGTTGATTTGAACTTAGGCATGCTAATAACAACAATAGCAACAACAACAACAACAACAACGATAATACATGAAACAGCTTTTCTGTAGCTCTCCACTGGTATTATGGTGGGCTCGAATTCTTCATTAAATATCCAAAGCAGAACTGCACAGTTGTATTTGCCCACTATAATTGAATAACAGAGTTCTGCGTTATTGTCTTTATTAGGGAAAATTGCTTATTATTACAGACATTGACCAGGATTTTGTTGGGGTGAGGAATGCAGTTTCCAAGTTCGCATTCAAGAGGTTATGCAGTGATCATGATGCGGCCGTGCATTTACTTGGTAGGCATTGGTAAGCAACTCTCTGTCAGCCTCAGTCACCCATCTGCAGCGTGACAGTAATAAATACTGGCTTAAATGAAATGTGCTACATAAATGCTCCATATTGTTTGGGTCAATGAAGAGCTTGCTCCCTTGCGCAGTCTGATCTGCTGTCTCTGGCTATGCCACCATGCACAGTCCAATGCCTAGTATAGAACCCAGCTCCCACGAGCTCCATGTGAGCCAACATGTTCCCCACTCAATGTTGCCATTGTTTAACCACATAGCATACAAATGCATTTTACATTTAAATATCTTTTGTAATGGAACAAAGAGGCGGTGTGGTACAGTGGTTAGGGCCTCAGCCTAGGACTAGAAATAACTGCTTAGCCATGAATCATACCAGGCAAGCTTGGGCCAATCACTATTTCTCAGAGTATCTTGCAAGGTTGTTGTGAGAGTAAATTGGAGTAGGGAAACAACTGTGCATCCTAAACTCCTTGGAGGATAGGTAGGGTGCGAATGGAACAAATGAATAAAAGTAATGGTATCTTCCAGGGAAGCATTCAGAGAATATGCATTTTGGGAAGGTGGCACAGTAACCAAAGAGGCTGGTGTAAATGGAAAATTCCCAGATGAGAGTTTTCTGAGAAAAATTGTTCCCGCTCCAGAATATTCATTGAAATGACTCAGCCACCACCTCCAATATCAGCACCCACAAATAACATTGAAAAATTTAAGAGGTGATTTGTGGCTCAACAAGGCCAAGAAGTTCCAATTATTCATATACTTTCACGTTTGTTTCCTTCCCAGTCTCTAACACTGCTGAAGTTGTTTATCCTCACTGCACCCCGGTGAGATATATCACTTGTACTCCCTTCCCCTTCCTTCCTTCCTTCCTTCCTTCCTTCCTTCCTTCCTTCCTTCCTTCCTTCTCTAATAGGTGTGGAAATGGGGACTGAGATATGGTGAGCTATTAAAGCCTTCCAGTAAATTCATGGCAACTCAGCCTGGATTTGACCTCTTGACTAGCATCATACATACTGGCATCGACTGGCCCTCAACAGGCACAGAACAAATATATGCACTGGGGTGATGTTAAGAGTGATGTCTAGCTAGCAAGCACTGTTAAGATGTAGGCAAATATAATATGATATATTGTAGAAATTGAGCATAATAAGAAAAAGAAATCAGAAAGAAAAGGAGGCAGGGAAGGTGAAGACACATTGCTTTGAACATGTGCTCAAAGGGACTCTGAGAATCAATGGGCTTTGCTGAGCCATAGGACATTCCACCTTAATGTTGGTGTGTGTGTGTGTGCGCGCGCATGTGTGTAACCATTAAAATTAAGTATGTCACAGCATTAGACTATGCGATTTGAAGGAAGCCAAGCCATATTTATTCTGTATGATGGAAGCAGTAGAACAAATCTGTGTAAGCCACAGCAATTTGCTGCTGGAACTTTCTATGGGGAGCTGAGTGGAAGCTGGCTACAGCAGGATTTTATGCAAGGCTAGGAGAGGCACAAAGGTAAATTTTAAAGAATAATTAATTTCCTACAGAAGAAGGACTTGGATGGGTTATGGTCTCAGCTACTCAGGCCTGGCAACAGAAAGAATTCTGGAGGCACATGGAACAATCGAGCTGGCATTACTGTTTTGGAACTCAGGTAGGGTGAAAGGGATGGGGATTTCTTTTCAATGATGTGATCAGTGCCTCATGACTGGCAGAGATCTTATGCTGCCCTGTCCCCAATTTTTCCAATAAGGTCTGTGTTGGAAATTACAGACATGTACCTCCACAGGGCAGTGGAATCTGCCTTCCCTTTTTAAAAATTACTCTACCTTGTGGGGCACCCCTAAACCAGTGCCAACTCTTTGCTCTGCAACTGAGCTTATGGAGACCCTTTTGCAGTATGGGGTGCATGTCTGCTAGGATCTGTGGAACAGGCTACTCATCTGAACACTCTATTAGAAAAAAACAAGATGTCCCTAATCCCTTCCAACTCAGGGGAACTCTGTTGAATCAAACACTGTATCTTCCTGAGCTGCCTTCCTACCAAACCAGATTGGGATGCTGGAGAGGTGGAGAAGAGGTGGAGGAGGAGTCACATCATCCAAATGTCAACAGTATAAGTCACTCTCCCTCAGCTGGTGCCCTCCAGATGTTTTGTATTACACCTCCCATTAGGCTTTGCCAGAATGGCCAATGGTCAAAGATGATGAGAACTGTAGTCCAACTATATCTGAAGGGCACGAGGTTGGTGAAGAAAGGTGTAGGGCATTCAGTTCACTCATGCCTTAGTAGCTTGTGGTAGGGGAGGAAGATTCACTTGGCCTATTATTCCTTTGAACAAGCTCTTTGTGCCTTGTATGCTACAAAGAGGGTTGTACCACAAATTGGAATGCCTCAGTTATAAGGGAACAAGTCCTCAGATGGTAGCAGGCTACAAGTTACAAGCAAAAGTGAGATGTCAAGGTCCTCTGTGATAGAGGAGCAATCTGGTTCGTGTACAACTTGCATATGAGCTACCTACCTACAACCAGAATTTTACATG
Source organism: Darevskia mixta (assembly GCA_034641385.1). Lineage (NCBI taxonomy): Eukaryota > Metazoa > Chordata > Lepidosauria > Squamata > Lacertidae > Darevskia > Darevskia mixta. The sequence continues at coordinate 23,641,808 of JAWWNH010000029.1, read as the reverse complement.
GAAGATAAGACATACTTTGGTCCTTATAAAAGGGTCCATATATAAAACCAATTGTTCTGAACTGAATATTTTTAAAGAATCTTCAACTCTGGGGGCATTTTCATAATAAGAGCCAGATCCTTACCCCACCATGGGCCAAATTTGACAGGTGGGTAGGGCTGCCCATGTGTCAATCACCTGATATCACCTACCAGCAATGGGACTTTGTTGGGACTTCAATGCTCTGCACAGGGTTTGCAAAGATTCCACATGAGGAACTTGGTGGTGCAGTCAACCAAGCAGGCTGTGTTCCCCATGGGAGCTCAGTCACGTAGCCGAGCCAGCAGCAACTCATCCTGATATCACATATGATGTCAAGTGTGGGACAGGTGGATGTGGTTTGGGGAAAATGGCCTCATGGCCAATTTGGGACCCAGGCCAGGCCAAAGTTGGCCTGTAGGCTGGTGCTTCCACACCCCGTAACAATGGAATCAATTCAAGATTGAAAAGGGATAATATCAGATACTTTTCTCTCTTCCTTATTTTATCTCAAAAGAATGGTATAAAATAATATCTGAACTACAATAAATGGTTTCCACCCCACACTCTGACAGACCACTTGCCTGCTTCTAGAAGTAATCAGAAATAGTCTCCCAGCCTTTTCACATGGCTGCAACTGGGAAAGCCAGTCTTCAAGCTTTTTAAACAAAAGTCAGATATGCAGGAGTAGCATGCAATAAAGTTAGGATGTGTTTGTCTTGCTAGCTCACCTCTTGCAAAGTTTAGCTGTCCTAATTTGACTGGTATCAGAAAAGACGTCAGGCTATAATATGCAGAACAGTTACTTAGAAAAAAGTCCCATTGAAATGTGAGATTTGCTTTCAACTGGGCATGTTTAGGACCAGGTTGTTCTGCAGAACAAAAGGGGGAAACCACCAGGGGACGATTAGCTCTATTATTGATAGCCTGACTGCTCAGAGAAGTCAGAAAGCAATTTCCTGATATCTTCACAGATGGAAAAAAATAGAATTCACATATTATTTTAAACACCTTTTCCAGCTTAATATCTCAATCAGTGCAAACTGTCCTTTGTAATTCAGAGAGTGGGCTGCAGAGCTGTTTTCCCCAAAGATGCTGTGTTGTATTGGGAATATTGGGAGCTGCCAATTGCAATAATAGCATCTAATTCCAAATTAATTCAGTGTAAATGAACTGTCAAGAGAAGATTGATTTGTTTTAGTAATTGCCCTGGTTCAGACTGCTTGGTGACAGCAGGAAAGAGCCAACAGGAATGGTGTGATGGCAGGCCTGGTGGAGCCTAAGGGGAGACTTGAGAGGCAGGGGACTGGTTACAAATATCAACTGTCAGGCCTGCAGCTGAATGGGATGCTATTCCAGGCATAAATGTCTGCAGGAATGACTTGAATGTTGCCAAAAGTCCTTTCATGAAATTGAGATATCAAAGACTTGTGGTGCATCCCTGTTGTGTTTTCGAAGGAGGGGTAGGCATGCATGCAATCTATACCACCACCCCCCATCAGACATTTCTCACCATGATGCCGCCATGTGGATAGTGGGAGTTTTGGAACTGGTGGAGGCTCCAAATCACATGATTAACCTCTCTGCTTTTTTAAGGGATCTGATTTTTGTGCTTTACACATTGCAGTTTCGCATGCAACACCAAGCTGAGAGCAGGGGAAACCATTATATGGATGCCCTTGAAGAGCAGGGCCAATTTTCTCATGGGGGGAGGGGATGTTCTGGAAAAAAATCTGACAATATTTTTTCTCAGGGCCCTCCCCAACTATTGAAGAATTTCAGCCTTGCAGAATATTTTGTAAGATGCCCACCCTCCGGCTGCTCTGAATAGATCAGAAAATTTTGGGTGAAATTGTTGATCCAATTCAATGGGCACATACATGTTCTATCAGCACTTGTTCAACAGAACATGCCCCCCTCCTTGACCTGCATGTACCCCACACTTTCCCTATGCCTGCTGTGGATGGATGGAGGAAAACCCAGAACAGATTTAGGGGGTGCATGGGGGAAGGAGAGGGGGAAAAGATATGTAGTGCAAAACTTATTCTTTTCATTCCTCTTCTTTTAGCCCATGGGTTCCTTCAGCCTCCAGTATGAGTAAGAGATATCTGGTGTGATTCACCTAATCAGCCCTGTTAGCAGAAGGACTTCTGCTATGCACAATGGGACTTCTGCTAGCACAATGGGACTTTCCCCCTCCCCTCCCCTCCCCTCCCCTCCCTACCCCATGCATGTTTCTATTCATATTTTGCTGAAATCTGCTTCCTTGAGATTCCCAGCCATTCATTCTAGTCTTGCCCTCTAAAGCAATAGAAAACAAGTCAGCATCATCTTCTGCATGACAGCTCTCCAAACTCTTAGAGACTGAAAGTACACCTAATAATTCACCCATCATTGCAGCAGCATCACCAGTCACTGTCTGCTTCACTGTCGAGGTGCAGGGAGAGTATCTTAGTGGAAAAGATTAAAACTTATGGGGAGAGGGAATGATTCAGTTGCTGACCTGGTGCTGTGCTGTGCTGTGCTATGTACACTGATCCTGCTATACTGTTTTGACTAATAACATAGAGAAGGAGAAGGAGAGTTTGGACTTGATATCCCGCCTTTCACTCCCCTTAAGGAGTCTCAAAGCGGCTAACAATCTCCTTTCCTTTCTTCCCCCACAACAAACACTCTGTGAGGTGAGTGAGACTGAGAGACTTCAGCAGCTGAATGTGGAGGAGTGGGGAAGTAAACCTAGTTCACCAGATTACGAGTCCACCACTCTTAACCACTACACTACACTGACTCCCATGATGTGGTTCCCAGGAGGCTTGGGCAGTCTCACAGAGTCAGCACAGTGGAACTTGCAAAACAGACAAACAAAGTGACTGAAGAGGTCACTGCAATTTGAGAGAGTGCGGCTGAGTCTCAGCAGTCCATATCTTTCAGCCCAGGGATCCATTTTTATGCAGTCGTTATATTTTGAGCAGAGTTGGATTGTTCTCAGGGGAATCCCATGCATGTTAACTCAGAAGTGTCCTGTTGTGCTTCCTCCAAGGTCTGCATGGGGAGGATTGTAGCCTTCATGCAGCAGAGGTGGTGAAAAATCTTATACATGAGGTGGAATAATTGCACTGCATACAGTCACTGTTTATTCCCCCCCCCCCAATGATATTTAGTGTTACCTGAATCTGCCAGGACTCAAGAAATGAGGACAAAGCCATAGGGTGCCTGCCTACTTGACATCCCACAAATCTTCCATTATTGCCTGGAAGGCTTTTCAGGATGCTTTCGTTTCCTAATTTGCTTGCATGTGAAAGAATGAAGAATAAATGCCAGAATAGGTTGTTAGATTTGGGATCTGACTACACACAAGGCTTGAAAAGTTACAAGAAAAATATTAAAGAAACCCAGTAACCATCATCCCCCTAAGGCGGCTACTGCTAACATTAAGGATACTATTAGGCTTGTGTTTTCCCCTCCCCCTCCCCCCTCTTTTGTTTTTGTTGTTTAAATTCTCTAATCAATACAGGTGGTATGTGAGTGAATTGCTAATGAGGCTGTCTAGATGATTTTATCAATAACATTTAAATACTTTTCACACTTGCAGTGGATTTTGAATAATTTATTTGTTTCTGGTCAATTGCATATTATCTCATTAGCATTAGTCTGAGACAAGTTAGCAATCTTTAAAGTTATTTGGACTAGTTATTTGGACTAGTTAGCAATCTTTAAAGACTCCAGGGTTGAAATTTTGGATTTCCTTCCTCTTAGGAATCAGAGTTTTCAAGGATTCAGTTCTGAAAATCTAAACAGATTTCAGGGCAGTGTATAATAACAACAACATACAATAAAGGCAAAACACATCCCACAAAGATAAAACCTAAAAGGCAATAGCTAAAAACCACTAAGTAGAACAAAGACAAATGTTGTCCCTTTAAAATGCTCAGGCAAATAAGTTGTAACCTTTTGTCAGAAAGATTGCTGACACCGTCTGAGTCTCTCTAGGGAGAGTTTTCCAAAGTCATGGCACAACCACAGAAAAGGCCATTTCTTTCATGTAAACATAATGCACTTCCGCAAGTGATCGTGCCTGCAGAAGGTCTTCCACTGAAGATCTTAATACACAGGCAGGGCAATGTGGGAGGAGGTGTTGCTTTGGCTATTTGGGTCCCAAGCCATTTAGGATTTCATACTGATGCCTGCTTAAATGACTCAAAGCCATAAATTTCCCAATGTTGATACATTCCATAGGAAGCCACGGTCAATGTAGAGCTCCCTGGAGGACATTCCTATCTCAAATACATGTTTTGAAACAGGCATTTGTAATTTCTGCACATTGTTTAAAATGGAGTATATAAAGCAGAACACAGACCAAAGATGAGGAAAAGGCAATAAAATCCATTCCTTCTGCAGTGCAGAGAAACATGCACAACTTGCTCATGTCCACTCTGAAACTGATAACGTTATTGGAATGTAAACATATTTACTAAGTTTCATTTCAGAACCCACATGCATGGACAGCTCCCCACTAGCTTAACTAAGGGCTTATCCACACTTACCCTTTGCCCTGCTCTTTCCAGGCACAGGTCTGTGCTTAAAAGCTCCGTGTCTGAGTAGGAGTGTGTGTTTTTTACCCTTGAACTTTAACTGTGAAAATCCACTCTTTAGCACTCAATTGGCGCAAACATCAATTTTGGTTTTTCATGGATTGCCATTTGCTCTGATTTAGCTTTAAATAAAATTTAAAAAAATTCCTTCCAGTAGCACCTTAGAGACCAACTGAGTTTGTTCTTGGTATGAGCTTTCGTGTGCATGCACACTTCTTTAAATAGCGAATTTTCACAGGGAAAGCTCTGGGGCAAAAAGAGAGGGGGGGTACTTAAGCATGGATCTTTAAAGTGCAAGCCATGCCTGGGGAAGAGCAAAGGAATGATAAGTGTAGCTACACCCTCTCATGGTTCAGTTCATTAGGAGGCCTAAGGTTTCATCATCAAAACAATATGATGCACATTCTGCTGTTGCATTTCTTCTTCTGCTTTCTCTCATGCCTGAAGGAAAAACACACATGAAACAAGCCATGAATAGTTGTTTGAGCACCATTTTTGCCCAGGCATTTAAAGAACTACTAAAGCCATTTCTCTGGTAACTTTCCAGATGCTGTGAACCACACCCAACAGCCATAGCTAGCATGTCAATGATCAGGTATGATGAGAGCTGGAGTCTACAACATCTGGAAGGCACAAACTGCTTGAAGCAGCTTTTTTTCTGAGTGAAGATGGGTACAAGGGAGGGAAAATTTGCATTTGTGAGGCTGACAGCTTTTATATTTTATTTTGTGTGCATATGTATAGTGTGGCCTGCATGAAAACGCCTTACCTTCATTCGTCCTTAATGGCAAAACACTGCAGAATGAAATGCTGCTATACATGTAACCACAAACTGATGTTGTGTGCTGGGAAGGAGATACCTGGAAAGTAAGGGAGAAAAGACCTTCTAAGCAGCTGGTCTATTTGGCATTTCAAACATTTTCCCAACATGAATATGATTTCTTTGATGGAAGTCTTGTTTTCTATTTTATTTTATGCACGATATTTATATATCAACCCTCATCAAAAGCTGATTCCAAGACAGTTCACAACAATAACACTTAAAAAAGAAGCCTCTGAGTGCTAAATATGTGAAGCACTGCAGAAGTTCACTACTTACTATTCTGCCCAGTAAGACTCTGCTACCAGCTTAATCTTACTATTTTATGTCTACAGACTTCAATTTCCCCAGCCAATTTCTCTTCCTAACTGATCCACAATGCTTCTGCACAGTCCAAATGAGCAGCAGTATTTCAGTTGGATCCCTGAAAACAATCAAAAATATCTTGTTGGAAATAAATTGTTGGTTGACACACAGACATATTCTTTCCCTGGAACAATATATAAGATTTCATGGCACGGAATGACTGAGACATAAAACTGTAGTTTTCTTCTTCTTTTCTTTACCCCTCTTTCTGTTTTCCCGCCCCTTTGTTCTTCCCTTCCTCCTTCCCCGGCCTCCATTTAACCCCTCAAGATGGCATACGTGATCTAGGACAGCTCTGTCCCTTTAAGAATGAGCTTTCAAAAAGTGCAGTCTAATCTCCTTCTATCCACTTGAACCTTGGATTAAAAAAATTTCCACCAATCCGGATTTCCAAACTCTTGACGATTCCACAGGGGCTTGTTTATGGAAGTATCCTTTAGAAAAACGGCTTATACTTTGAGATGAAGAGAACGCAGGGAGCTAATGTGAAGATTTAGGACTTTCTAGGAGGCTTGTGGTGCCTAAGCGTGGCTTGCTTGAGCAGTCTGAGGGTCCTTTTGCAGACTAAGAGGGATTAATCTCCCCTTAACCAGCAGGCCTATGCACACATTCATAAATATAACCGTCTCTCTCTAATCGCTTCACTCCATAATCCACAATGATTTCTTAGGAATTATCATTTTATCTCAGCTAAATAAACACATTCCTCATACTTTCCTGGGGGACAAAAAAAAAAAAATCTTCCCAAAGCTTTCCTTTTAGAACTGATAGCATGAAATTCAAGCTTTTCATTAAAACTTGGGAGTATGCAACAGAAATGCCATCCCTTTGAAAGACAATAAACTTGGATGCCCCATTGCTTTTGCTTACTTATAGCCTGGGAAAACTTCCTGGGAGTTTTTCCTCTTGATTATACAGCTGAGCCTCAAAAATGGCCCAGTTCCATTCCCAAGAAGCTCAAGATAAAGGAGAATTATTTGTGGTTTTCCCCTTGTCTTTATCTTGTTCAAAACAATATGATATTTGGGCATTCATTGCTGTCGTTACTCCACATCAGAACAGACACCAGAGCTGGTTTGCCAGCTAGAACCCCTTTTGGACAGGATGACTTAGCAGCTGTACTTTTTTGCTTTTGTTACTTTCAGACTATTGCAGTACACTCTACACAGGGTTATCCTTAAAGATGACCCAGAAATTAGAAGCAGAAGTTGCCAGGAAAAAATAGAGGGCTATTGTTCTCATGCTCTACTTTGTGGCTTTCCATAGGCATCTGGCTGGCCACAGGTTGTTGGACCAGATGAGACTTCGTTTTAATCCAGCAGGGCTCTCCTTATGTCCTTATGTTATCAGTCCTGTAACCAGTCCAGGTAGTGGTCATAATACTGTGGGCCATTGGTCTACACACCCTAGAAATAAGGATGTAATGCTTTCATTATTGCCATGTTGCTCTTTTGTTGGTCTTCTTTGCTGTAGGTTCATCTGGGCCAGGAATTTGCAAAGTGAATTATGTAGAACTATGGAGCTGTCACACATTTTCTGGGTCTTTTGTTGCTAAGGTTTATTTCTTTTTGTTCTCCAATAAATACCCGCAATCAGAAAACAAACAAACAGCTTAATCGACTAATCTCAGCAGCCTGATTTAATAGAATCTGAGGAATTAAAACACAGACCTAGGCTTTAAAATGCTGTTGCTAGCTGAGTGGCAGGAAGCGTTGGTTATAGAACCTGCTCTCAGTAATCCCATGTTAATTGTTAAAACGATGGAAAGCCATTGCACTAAAATGACCCCAGTCACAAGCAAATGGGGGGGGGATGAAATAAAGCAGACAGATGGGTCTCCCAACCTTCTGCTGTCCATTTGCCTATAGGCATGCATTGGGGAACAAAAGGGAAGATTGCATACAAAGCCTGATGCCACTTTTGCTCTTTTTAAGTTTGCTCCAAGAGTCCTGCTTCCATGTTTTGTGGGAGCTCATGCCCCAGAATCTATCCACCTACTGTTTTAGCAATTGAGCAGTTTCTCTCCACCAGTCTGAATCTTACTCCTGAGCTGCTTTGTATACAATGAAGCTCTACATTTCCCCATTCACTATAATGAAGAATCTTTCAATGGTGATGTTTTCCCTTTGGGGCCAAGAGGAAGAAATTTACAGGTACAGGTGCCAAATTGCAGACAAATAGTTCCAGGGACTTTTGTGGGAGAAGTATAAATAGACACTTTATTATTATTATTATTATTATTATTATTATTATTATTTGTTGTTGTTGTTGTTGTTGTTGTTGTTGTTGTTGTTGTTGTTGATATCCCTGCTTTCCCCAGACCGGGACTCAAGGTTGCTTACACAAATTAAAACAATATTATTATATGAATATGTTTGTTTAGGACAACTAAAACTCTTAAATGCATATTAGTTTCATATGTTCAAAGAGTAGAGACCATGGGTTTATCTCTTGCACTTTCTTACCTGAAAAAATTTAAGATATGGCCAAGTGGTGTGCATTCCTGCTTGTACAATTTTTAAAATTTTCAGCTACACACTGACCTTTCTGGTGCTGTTTTGTGCCTTCTGATAGGTTGTACAGTATGAGGCCACCTAGCTGCCTGCCAGTTCTGTAGAGCAGTGTGAGATTTTTTAACATAATGAAATTATACTTCAACATATTTTTTTTTAATAAAAACAACAACAACTTGAAATTTTTCAGTGCTCTGGATGGTATTCAGCTACAGTTTACTCAGAGCAGACTTACTGAAATTGCCCTAAGTGATGGAAAGATTTTGGGATCTAAACAACACTCCCTTTCAGGTGCAGTTTGGCTGTCTTGACTTTCTGTTCTCCAAAACTCTTCATATCTACAGTATATGACAGGCAGTAATCCAACGAATTGTACAGCTTTATCTTAGCGAAGCGGAGGGGCCGCTGCTGCATCTTCCTCTGACAGCTTCAGCAGTGGCAGTTGGAAACTAGAGGAAGGCTGACTCTCAGAGCTGTATCCAGGCAGGATGGAGGGTTGCCCTGATGGCTTCAGCAATGGCAGTTGGTAGCTAGAAAGAGGTGGGGTTTTTCCCCCCTCTGCTAACAGTGTATCCAGGCACAGTAGAGGAGGGCCTGAGAATACCCTTAATAGTTTGTTCTCTGGGTGGTATTCAACTACATTTTGCAAAAGAATTAGTGCTAGTGCAAAGGGACCCCCTATTTTCCTTGCATGCATCCCATGCTATCCCTAGATATGCTCTGGGGGGTTGGGGAGGAGAGGGGGAAGATAATTTCATTGCACAAGGAGAAATATTTGCACTGACAGAATGATTTGCTTAGTGCAACATTGAGTACAACCAATGTATCCTGTCTTAGGCAAACTGCATTTTATATGCCAGTGTATTAAGGGACTATAATGGCTTGCAAATTCAACAAATATGTGACATATTTACTTAAATATTACATCTTCATGGGCTGTGACTTGGTGTTAGTCATGACAGCTAAACATGAATTTCCTGGAGGGTAAGGCTATCATTGGCTCCTAGTCATGAGGTCTATATACTACTATTTCCAAGATCAGGGGGCAGTGAAAAGTTGTCATCCTCATGTACTGCTTGTGAGCTTCCAGAGGCACCTGGGTGGCCACTGTGAGAAAGAGAATCTTGGACTAGATAGACCTTTGGTCTGATCCAGCAAGGTTCCTCTTATGTTCTTCATTTTGAAAGGCAGGGCACCTCTGATCACTGTATTCTGCAAAGAGGGGATGACTCTCTCCATCACACCATGCTTGTGAATGTCTTTCATGCATGTGGTTAGGCCATGTTAGCCAGATTTGAAGACAAATTAGATCAGAGATGGTGAACTGGTGGTCCTCCAGACACTTTTGGACTCCAGTTCCCATCATTCCCAACCTGCATGCCCAATGGGTAGGGATGATGGGAGCTGTAGTCCAACCACATCTGGAGGACCACAGTTTCCCTCAACCCTAATGGGCTAGATGGACTTTGGATTGATGCAGTGAGGCAGTTCTTATGTTCTTAGATTGAAATACCGGTAATTCCAGAATTAAGGTGGAAATGTCATTCTTTCCAACACTGGAAAACAGATGGGGGGGGGCATCTGAGAACTTTTGAAATCCTAACATAAAAATATGTATTACATTGCCAAATCCAGAGACCAGAGTTTCACATTTGGGTAAAATGGTTACACGCCACATTTCAAAAACACACCCAGTTTGGGAATTTCATAGTTTATTATGCACTATTGAGGCTGTGAGCAAGGAAAACAGAACAATGACAGCTAAACAGATATAGCTAGCAGGCAAGCTTCAATAAATTCAAATTAAGTACAAACTCAATGCAAAGCAGCAAGCAGAGTGAGAAAATGGAAACTGCTAACTATTTCATTTAGCATAGTTTGAGGGTATATAAAGAATAATACAGAAACCGTAGAACAATAGTATGTGCCATATGAAAAATATGGAAAATGTAACAATGTATGACTCAGTTAAATGAAAACAAGGGCTTAGGCTCAACTAGCCTTAGGTTCAGATTGGCCAAATGCAAACCATCCGTGGCTTTGCAATGCTTTAATACTGTCCCTTAAGCAATTTCATCTGATAATCCTGTTATATTATTTTGTTGTGTTTTGATCACTGTTATTAGAGGAGCCCATCTGTGATTTTAATCCTCTCTTTCTTAATTAGCCCAGATGGCCAAGCACCAAGTGGAGCAATTCCCCAACAGGCTTTAAAAGCTACGAAACGATTCCTACCAGTAAATAAATTTTAGCACGAAGGAAGCCACTGTTTGTAAATGTATCCCGGCTAATGTTTTGCACGGAGTAATCAAGCTTAATTTGCAGCCCCTGCTGTGTGCCTGCAAGTGCCCTGGGGTAGTTTTTAAAAATATGTATATTTCTCAAAGAGTGCTCTTTCATTGTGCTGAAAGAGTATAGGCATGCTTCATTGGGACCAAGTAACCATGCAGAGACGCAGGTTGCATGATAGTGGACCCCAGGAAGACAATTTAATGGTCAAATGGGCCATTGCACAAGCATGTTGGAGCAGGCCAGTCCTAGGATCCATTAAGGTCATATATGTAGGAACTCATGGAAGAGCCTTTTTGGTGGTGACCCCACAGCTGAATAATCTCCCCAATGAGCTGTTTCATGCCATTACAATGTAATCATTTCAGGGACAGGTGAAGATGGGTTCCCTCAGTGCAGTTTTGTGTTTGTGTGTGTGTGCTTTGATTAGTACAGACTATGTATAGCTCCACATATATATTCGTCCATATATATATATATATATATATATATATATATAATGAATTTCCCTTTGGTGTAGATGTAATGATGGAACTGCTTAGAATGTGCAGTTCAAATGCTTAGCCAAGAAAGCAACATGAAGGTTTGCCCCTTCTGTGGAAGCTTCTTGCACTTCTGATTCAGTGCTTTGCCAAGCTAAAAGGTTTGGGTTGGGGTAGAAGAGCTATGATAAAGCTGACATGGTAAAATGTGGAGCAATTCCATGCTGACATTTTGCTCCAGGGTATATAGGTGAGCATCTGTTGGCCTTGCTATGGTACCTTCCTCCCAGCTACTGCAAAATGTGGTGATGGGGAAACTGCAGCCCTCCAGATGATGTTCAGCATGGCCAAAAGTCAAAGATAAAGGGAGGTGTATTTCAGCAACATCTGGAGGCTACAGGTTCCCCCACCTCTACCCTCCCAGCAGAGGTCAAAGAGATAAACAACTATCTGACATTCAGAAAATACCTGAAGGCAGCCTTGTTTAGGGAAGTTTTTAACCTGTGATATTTTAATGTATTTCAATATCTGTTGGAGGCCACCCAAAGTGGCTGGGGGGACCCAGCCAGATGGGCGGGATACATATAATAAATTATTATTATTATTATTATTAGTAGTAGTAGTAGTAGTAGTAGTATTACTACAGGCTTTCATCTGGACCCTTATGACAAGCACTGTACAACCAATCTTGTTAGGAAATGTATTGAATCCTCATGTACTGAGGGTGGGGTGGGGTGGGGTGGATAGCTGTCCATTATCCTTTTTTAAAAAAATCAATGAGGGGGAAAAGAGAGAATGAAAAAGCAAAGAACACACTGCATAAGCCCATATGTATAGTTTATGGGCTAAAGATGATTTGTGAATGATGCAGGACTACGTCTTTGAGCGGAAACCTCCGGATTACTCCAGTCTAACAAGAGATCACCTACTGAGATTTAAAACACAACAGTCCAACTTAACTAATGATTTTTTAAAGCTTTGCCTGATTGCGTCAAGGTCAGGGGAGTTAATGCTGGCCAGATGGTTACGTTAGTCTCTCGCTTATCCTCTCACCCTGGCTCAAGCCTGTACTCTAAATGGTATAATCCTAATCACAAAATAGATCATTTTAATGCAGTCATATCAGTGATATTTAGCTAAAGTAGAAAAATGGGCTTTAAAGGAAACAAGAAAGGCATGTTTCCTTTTGTGTCGAAAAGAATAGAAACTACTCTTTACTGACAACAGAGAATGATTTTTGGAAGGTACTAGTCAGGTGCAGACTATTGCTAAATATTAAAAAAGCACAGAGCGCAGGTCTGAGACACAAATTTGAATAAAATTTACATAAGCTAATTTTATGCAAATGTCAGCCTGTGAGCAAATTAAGAGAGTGGGTGGCTGGGGTCACAGCACTGTATTCTGCTGCTTGGTGTCATGGACTTGTTGGATGCAAAGGAATGGTGGGAGGAAACAGCTGGGGAACCCACAAGGGAAGAAGGATCAGGTCCCAGGGATTGGTGATGGGATGACAATGATTGGTCAGAGGGAGAAGAGGGGAAAGACTGGGAGAAGGAGGTGTTTTGGGGAATGTTGTGGATAGTAGGAGAGGATATATTGATTAAATATTATCCTTCCTCACTCACGCTAGTGAGTCAGTAGCAGAGTACATTCCCCAATATATTGCTGGAAGCTAGTTGGTAAATTCGTTTGAATCTCTTTACTTAAGCAATCCAGTCTGGATTGTCCAGATTGGGTTTGTCCCTGGTAAATCCCCTTTGTTCCCTCTTAAAAAGAATAAAGACACAACAGTCTTCTTTTAAAAGTAATGATAAGAAGTTTACTTACATTCAGTTCACAGTAGGTTCCCTGAGGCAGGCTTTAGTTTGTAGTTACAGATAAGAGTCTGACTTCATCCCATATAGGAATGAGCCCATGTGCTGCTGGCTGAGAGCCAGCAGACAGCAAAATCATCGAGTCACAAGAAAGTCAAAGAGGAAGATGGCTGCGTGACTGGCCCTTTTACAGGGTCTCCCAGGGTCACACCCATCTACCTGGTCACACGCAGGGGGAGGATGCTCCAGACAGGTGTGACAGGAAGTCCTCCTGGCTGGAGTAACATCCCCCTGTGTGTTTGCCACTCTGGGCAAACAGGAAGTGTTGTACTTGGCTGCTTATGTTACATCCCACAGGTGTCAGAAGCTGAAGGTGTAGTGAGCTGGGAGAGTCTGTGGCAGAGAGAAGTCCTGAATCAGAGACAGAAGCTGAAGCAGGAGAGGAGGGAGGCGAAGAGGCAGAGATGAGTTTGGCTGGCGAAGAGGCATGAGTGTCTCCCACTTCTGCTGTGACAAACTCCTCCTCTACCTGGTCTTCCAGAACCGGAAGATGCATGAAGAGGACAGAGTTGAAGATACCTGATTTTGCTTATAAAGTGTTAAGTCCAACTTGCACTGTGCTATTTGTTGGCTGGCTCCTGTCACATGGCTGCTAACAGCCTTGGGAGCAAAGTAACTTATTTTAGATTTTTAAAGAGGGGATAGAAGGAGATCTGGGACTCAACACAAAAGACCAATCTTCCCTCATCCATCCCAACAATGCACCTGGTCTCAATTCTTTTCTACTCTGTCAAAAAAAAAAATGGAAGCAGGTAACTTCTCCCTAATACTGTATAACAGTAGAGCTGCGTACTTGTGTTTTGTAAATGGAAGATATGCTTATACTTTATAAGAAGTGTTGTGTTGGTAGGGTAGTGAGGGGGAAAGAGACCAAATGCAGATGCCTCATCTTTTCAAAAACCTTTCCAGGTGTTTCAGAGCCCCCATTGGCTACAACCAACTAAGCTGATTCTGAATTGAGCTGAGAAGAGTTTGGCCATGATGTGCAACAATACACCTCTTAAGTAGTACTGGTTCCTTCCCACCAAAAAGGGTTACCAAGAACTGACTGGGACAGACAGGGTAGGAAGTGGCAATTTAGCAGCCCAACTTTCCCCTGCAGAACAGAAGCAGTAGCATTAGAGACATGTTGCTGTGTCCCCTAAACGCTGTATTCTTGCCATATGGATCCATGAGAACTTGTCAAAGAGCAATTCCTTTAGGCACAATCATTTGAGGCTCTAAATCTTACCTTAACTTGTTTGGCTGATCCATCTTATATCAGATTATGTTTGTATTTATTGGGATTTGTGGATGCATTATTGCCTCTGAGCCCATATGGATGGCTAATTTGTCAATTAGAGCAATGCAATGCAGATCACAGCAAAGGGGCTCTTAAATATCATTATCGGTTTCAAAACAGGGCTGACCTTGAGACACAAATTCATTTTGCCTGACAACCTTTTCTTCTTTTCCCTGTCGGATTACAGATATGTAAATTGCAGGAAGGCCTTGAATATTCATCTTAGGCAACACGGAAACTGTTTAGGCCTTGCTTGAAATGAAAAATGAATCTGGCTGTGTGCTAAGCTGTGCACAGTGGTGTAAAGAAACAGCACCCGTTGCTATTAATTCCGCTTACATAATCGGAACCTACAGGACCATTTGTATTCTGTTGCAGGGCTTATTTATATGATTGCTTATCCAGCTACTCCTTTATTTTCTTCAGTTTTTGGATTGGTAGACTTAATCAAAGGGTTGATCTAAGAAGCTAAGTTAAAAGTGATGTAAAGAGTCCCTTGATATTTAGGGGCACTTTCTCCCCTTAGGAACATAGGGAGATTCCTAATACCAGGTTGATGCTTTTTCTGCTGACCAATTCATTCTCACCAAGCTGTAGCATCACAGCATCCAGGAGACCATGCTACACTCAGCATCCAGGAGACCATCTTCCACTCAAGCTTTGGAATATGGGTGTCCCAACACATGCCCTTCTGGCCCACCTTCCACACCAATAGACCCACTGTTTGATTGATGAGATCTGCAGATAACTGATAACTGCACAATATTATTTCTTCAAATCCATTGTTTTAAGCAACAGCAGCACTCCTTAAAGTTGCTAGGAAACTGCAACTGAGAGACAGACAAACACAACAGTCCCTCATGCTACGCTGCAGGAACAGTGGTTGTATGAGTGCTATGACCCCTGATTGGATGGAGCCCATCATTACTCCCTCAATCCCTCCCCACCATAGTGGCACCATTTTAAATTATCTTGGCTTTTCCTCCCCATCCTCTTTTTTGTGTTTATTTTTCCTTTTTTCCCCCCTGGAGGCTGTACATTCATGTTTGTAGAAAGCCAATGACATTATTTCCATGTGAAACCACTGTTGGTAAAGAACCCAAAACGGCTGTTTTAAACAGATGTTTGGTTGCTATGCTATCACTGAAGTTCAGCTTGCTCCAGCACCAGGGACCTAGGAATACTGAGACCCTTAAGTCTGATCTTAAGCCTGATTCTCAGTGCCGGATTTATGTATAGGCTAAGCAGGCTGAAGCCTAGGGCCTCTAAATCTAGGGGGCCTCGCCAGCCTGCCATCTCCTCAGTTCCACAGTCTCCCCTCTCTCAAAATTGCAAATCCAAGACTTCATGCAAGGGCAAGGCAGCTCAGGCCCAGCAACTACGAGACTCATAGAAATTTTTGAGAATTTACATGCTAGAGTAAATTGATTAATTCATTGAGAAGGGGTTTGTAAGAAAAACACTAGGGCCTGATTTGAATAATAGAGTGCATGGTATCTGGTGGGCAATCTCCTCCTTTATTTCCACACTGTGGCTGCAAACCAAATCACCTGTCAGGAGAGCTATGAGATTCAGGTGAGGGTCATATGCCTTGTCAATCCCAGCAGGTATATAACAGGGAGACCCCGCCTGCCCATTTTCTTCTAGTCGTGAGGGTGGGGGATGGGGAGGGGCCTCACAAGTGGAGTAGCCTAGGGCTACTTCATCTAAATCTGGCCCTGCTGATTCTGCATTGCAGGGGTTGGACTATATGAACATTGGGTTCCATTCCATTACAACTCTACAATTATGAGCCTCTGCAGTCCAGAGGCTCATAGGTCTGGGTCCTAAAACACCTCAAATCCAGGTAGTTCAACTTAACTGGGTTTTTGAGCTGGATGTGAGAAAGAGGGAAGACCCAGCTTGCTAAAAAAAAAGAGCACGTAAACTTGCTACACAAACATTCCTTTCTCTCCTCCAATATTGTCTTGTTAAATCAGCTTGGAATCTCAATAAATCCAAGATCAGGATAACAGAAAATGATCAGCTATTTCCAGGGAATGGCCTGGCTTTTTGACTAGGTATTAAAGAAGGGCAGAGGTTAAGTCCTTCCCCCTTCTCTCTTCCACTTCCTCTCCCCCGTAGAAAGAAATCTAGTAGATAATACCTGTGCTTGCACATCCACAGTATGTATTAGTGAAAGTGGAGTGAATTGCAAATGCAACTTCATTACAAAGTTTTAAATTAAAGCACTGCAAGTGGGCTGGAGTACAAAAGAACAGACTGTCCTAGTTCCCCACGGTATCCCCATGTGCAATTTATTACTCCAGAGGAGAACTGGTATTGACTAAGACATCAAATCATGATTTGCCTTTTGACTAAACGTAGTTTTGCTCAAGGCCACCATAAAAAAGCTCTTCATCAGTTAGGCACTGGGTTCATGAGCCATTGTCCATTTGAAGATTATCTCCTTGAGTAGTTATATCGTACTTTGCTGAGATTTGTATGTTGTATTATTTAATGTAGGGGATTGCCCAAAAAAATTCCAGCCAGTTCATAGGACTAAGTTGTTATGTTGAAAATGTGAGATGAGTACATCTAAGATGAAACAGACAAGTATTGAGGCTGTCATGTGATTCCTTTACCATGCATTTAGTTCACAACCCACATTTCCTATGTCACTGGAGATCTGCCAAAATCAGACTGAATGGCGGTGCATTGATTGATTCAGAAACAGGGTGTGTTGTTAAATCATCACATGAACAAATCCAAATAGGAACATATTATCTACACTGGGACCATCTATAAATCACCATGCAATGAGCTACCGGTATCTTTCAAATTTCACCTTCTTCAAGCACAGGGTTAAACAAAAGAAAAAGATGGGACCATGATTCACCACCAATTCATCCCTTCCTTGCTTACAGGGCAGAGGAAAACGTGTGGCTTCCAGTCCTGAAGTAGTAATTCAGATCTGAGTTTCGTGTTCATGTGACTAAGCTTCCTGAATTCACAAGAACACTTAACTCAGACCTTCATGAAGCCATTCAACCTGCATTCACCAAGACACATGCTAGATGAGTTGAAAACTGTTGCTGATCTCTCTTGCCATTCATTGCACATGCTCCATTTCCCCAATTGAACACACACACTTACTTGGCTGGATTATTCTGGTGCATAGAAGGATCCAGTGTGGTGTAGTGGTTAAGAGTGGTAGACTCGTAATCTGGGAACCAGGTTCGAATCTCCGCTCCTCCACATGCAGCTGCTGGGTGACCTTGGGCTAGTCACACTTCTTTGAAGTCTCTCAGCCCCACTCACCTCACAGAGTGTTTGTTGTGGGGGAGGAAGGGAAAGGAGAATGTTAGCCGCTTTGAGACTCCTTCGGGTAGTGATAAAGCGGGATATCAAATCCAAACTCTTCTTCTTCTCCTCAAACCTGAACTGATGATTGCCACTGTCAACTTTGATAGCACTGAGCTGACCACTAATGCTGATATGGGGAGTTAAGGATTCAGTCACACACACTTCAAAACCCCTAAATATGCTCCTTTGGCGGTGAGAGAGGTCGGGGTTTGGCATAGGGTGTGATTGTTCATTTGTGGTTGGCTGTGTCTCAACAAACGAAACTGATCTGCAAAAATGTTACATGGAAAAAATACAAGAGAGACATTGCATACACCTTTGTAAATCAAGAAAATCTTTAATAATAATAAAATAACCCCCAAATATTCAGTCTTGGTAGTGTTTTTCACTACCTGTTAGAGGGTAAGGTAAAGGAAATATGAAGTAAATCACAGAAAGCAAACAAAACTTCCATAATAAGCAGGGCAGAAGCAGAAATAGTGATGGCAACAAATCCTCCACGCAAAATGAATGTATATTAATATTCACCCCTCGACATCTTATTTCTGTTCACTAGTTCACATCCCCCAAACTATGCCTTGTTTTAAAGGAGGGGTGTTTGGCAGCTAATCTGTTATCTGCCACCCCAGTGAGGCTTTGTTGCACTTTCCTAGGATCAGGTAATAAGCAAGCTGAAGCCCCGAAGACAACAAATTTAAAAACAAGAAAAGATTTACTTTGGACACCTAATTAGGAATCCTAATCAGAAGTCATCAAGGCCTCTAATTAGCAAGGTTTGTTCAAACTCATTGCTTTCTCCTTAACGGCCACAGGACATCCAAGTGGTTTTAAATTATGTATCACAGGCCCCTAATCAGTATATTGAGCGTCATAAATTGTTAAAAGGAGCTAATAGCTTGCGTTCCTTGATAGAAAGCGCTGATACTGGAGGCAGGGAACTCATCAAATGAGGGAGCCTCGTTAGGCAGGCAGGGTGGTGGGTGGCTGTGCTTCAGTGTCTCATTTTGTTTTAGTAATTAGCTTTTACTGGATTATCTGATCCAAATCTTTATTCAGTTTACTCTGTCAAATCTCGTTTGCATTTTAAATGGGAAACTGACAAGGGGAGCAATTTATCTCCTGACTAGGTTAAACATGTTCAACTTGGTATGGTGCATCTGATGAGAGAAGGAGCTGATGCAAGTATAGAACGCACATCCATCCACTTCACCATTGTATGTGTTGCACCCTGCTGGTCCACTCAAAATGCATATGCTTCCATATAGCTCATAGAGTTAAATTTGAAGGTGAGAGCCATTACTAAACGAGCTACATAGAACTTAGGTGATTGGTGAATTAGGGACAGGGCCTTTTCTGTAGTGGCACTCCATTACTGGAATATTCTCTCAGATACATCCTCCCACCGGGTCCAGGTCCATATCTGAGCACACCCTCAGCAAAGTACCGGTAATCTGGTGGACCTTACCTTGGTGGGTCTGCATAACAGCAGACAGCAGTTCCTTCTGAATTAGTGACACTACACCATGGGTATTGTGGGAAATTAAAATGGCAGCTCCCAGATCCAGCTTCTTCTTCTTTAAAAGCAGGCCCTTGAACAGTGCTCTGGCAGCTGCTACCATTGGTAGCAGTTTTAATATGCTTTGGAAGACAACTTTAAAATGTTTGATTTAGCCAAAGCATCTGATGGATTGTGTGCTGTTCTTGTTTCTGTGGCTACTGCTGTTATTTGGAGATGGTTTTGTTGAGTTGTTATTTTTTAGATTTGCACTAGGATAATTGCTATTTGAGGTCCTCTGTCACTTTCAGGTGTGGTAGAAGCAAGGTGATCATTTGCATTGTCCAGTGGTGACAAAATTTATGTGAATCCACCCAACACATTCCTATAATAATAATAAAATAATAATTTATTATTTATACCCCACCCATGTGGCTGGGTTTCCCCAGCCACACTTGGTGGCTTCCAACAAAAGATTAAAAATACATCCTAAGAACATTTCCTTAACATTTAATTGAATTTTGAATAAGGATTCACATTATCCATAAAGCTTATTTTAAGGTAACTAAGAAAGCATTGAAATATGGGGTTATTTTTTACTGACAATTTACCCAATTGGCTGAAATTATTTTTCAGCATTAAAAAGGAAATATTTTAATTTTTTCTTGCACATTACACATTTGTAATCTTTCTAACGCTCAGTGAAAAGGAAGATTTTCAGTAATTTTAACTAAAATTGTAGTATGGGTAATTTCCTACATGATGATAATGGTTAAAAAATTCCTAGGTACTTAATATGAATGCACATTAAAAACCATGAACGGATTAATTTTAATTTTAATGAATGAGTTCGGTTGATTCATATGTTAATTTACCTACATGTTAGTTTCATTGCATTTGTTCAACTTTTTGAAATTGCCTGTACCAGGGAAGGGGGCAGACCCAAATGTTGTAACCTTGGCTAACAGGCATCATTTTAAAAAATGTTTGTTGAAAGTGAAATATTCCGAGTTCATTTCTGTTTGCAAATGTAGAGTTCTGGACTTTTCATTCATTTATTAGAAAGCATTTTAAAATCGCATTTCAATCGTATTCCCTGAATGGTTTACAACAAGAATAAAACTAAAATGTTCCTACGAAAACATAATTAACTAAAAAACATAGCTAAAATATCATCCAACATGGATGATATGGAATACTGCTGGTTCTATCTAGCAGCAGTTGAATAGACTAGGCTGTTCCTAGGCTAGAGGATCCTTATAGCATTTTTGATTTGGCATGAAACGATTTATTTTTCATAATCTATTGTCAACAGGAGGATGAAGACAGTTGGTTAGTGGCCCTGTCCATGGTGGCTGAAAGACCAGCCATTCCATTCATCAATCTCCTGGTAACAAACTAGCTCTCGTAACCAAGACAGGTGTAAGTGGCACATCTGTATGCAAAACAAATGTTTCAGTGTAGACCGTTCTGTTCAAGGTTCTAGCCAGCCATTCCCTTTCCCAATATAATTCCATGCCACCATCACCTCCAACAGCCAATATTCTATGTCCATTTAACATGGCCAGTCCTCATTGAACTGAGTCATCATTTAAAGGGGGACCTCCTTAAATTTTTCTAAAGTTTCTTTTGTACTTCTGTGAACCAGGAAGTCCCATTGAGCCTGCTAATGCTTCTCTCTTGTTCATGGTTGCTGAGTTTTTGGATGCATAAGGGTTGATACTTAGAGAATGAGTTTGTTATTGCTAGTATATAGGATAGGATACTTCAGTGAGTTCTCGCAGTTAGCCAAAAGCAGATGCTGATGACAGCTTTATTTGCAAGTGTACATGATTCATTCCCTTCCCAAAGGTGGCTAGCAGCTTTAATGCTTGCATTTGAATGTATCTGGATTTGAATTTATTAAGCAGAAAATCAATATAAGGGTACTGGCTGGAAAATCAGCTGCTCTTTGCATTTAAATAAATAGTAGCTGAGCTTGAAATTTGCTTTGCTGGCCGCCAAAGGGTTGAAATATATATATGCTAAATTACAACACAGACCAATAATTCTGATTGGCCTGAGTCTCCAGATACTACTTACTGAGTGGCTGTAGAAAATACAACACTGTGGTGTGAATTCTGTCTCCTAAACACTGTTTGATAGGGCTATCGATGCCAAAAACTTTTTTTGGGGGGGGCAGACTTTGCAAGATTCTGCAAATGTCACACCCTTTCCTCCCCCCTCCCCCCACCCAAAGAAGATCTTAGTCCACAACGTAAAGACAAAAGGGACACATCCCTCTGTTGCCGCTTGGGGAACAAAATCTATATCTTTCTATAAAATATGCTGGGAAAGTCAGTCTTTTTCATGCTAATGTCACACAATTACCTCTTAACTGCCAAAACAAATGGCAGAAATAGGGAAAGTGACACCAAATCAAAAATGTCACAGGTGATCGATTTGTGTCATCTACCGTCCTCGCTGCCGAGGCTACAGAGAAAGACACGGTGATAACCCAACACTAATATTATATTACAGCCTTCACAGCGCCGAGTGCCAAGTGATGAATATGTGTCACTTTCTGTGTCGCTCACTCTCAGGGCCTGGGCGGGCAAGCATGGAAAATGGAGTGTTTAGGATTAATGATATCGAAAATGATAGAGAGGAGATTGAAAATTCCTGCCTTCCTGAACCATGCAGATTGAAATGTACCTCAGAGCTATCTTGGGTTGTCCCCTCCTCCTTATCCTCCTCCTTCTCCTTTCCCAAACACTCACTTTTTTAAAAGGAGAGAGAGAGAGAGAGAGAGCTGTGTTTCCTCTGTTTCCCTCTCTTTTCTGCTGCATTTGGGTTGTAAAAACAGAAGAACAAATCCTTCCTTTCTGTGTCGGTTAGCAAAAACAGTGGGAGATTCCCTGTGCCGCTTTAAAATAAACATGCCCACGCAGATTAAAAATGAAAGCAACACAGAAGAACCGATAATCTGACAATTAGTCTGATAATCACATTGGACCTAACTAATACATGTTACACAACTACTTTGAGGTATGTTTGTGTGTTACAATCAAGTGGTATATACATTTTATAAAGGAAATATTGGGTGATCTCTTTAGTCTGTTTGTAATCCTTTAAAGCAGAAGGTTGCAAGCATGGGAGCAGTGGAACCTATAGTAGAGTTGCTTTACGGTCCCTTCCAGGTGATGCTGGGGCTGATGGGAGCTGGAGTCCAGCACCATCTGGAAGGCCACAGGTTCTTCTTCCCTACCAGACATATCCAAATAGTATCAGTGTCAGAATTGCCCCTTATCACCCCCCAGACCCCCAAATCATGGAGCCTAGAAGGTACTACAAGCAGGCTGCCAGCGAATAGGCCCAATAGCAGAAGGCAGGATGCAAGTGCTAGATCTGAGCTTGCAGAAGCTCCCGGTTGAGGTGGAAGTAAGCTTCTGGTGTTTCTGCCATGCTGCGGCCAACATGTTCATAGAATCATAGATAAAGGTAGATAGCCGTGTTGGTCTGTCATAGTCAAAACAAAATAAAAAAAAAAAAATTAAAAAAAATTCCTTCCAGTAGCACCTTAGAGACCAACTTACCAAGAACAAACTTAGTTGGTCTCTAAGGTGCTACTGGAAGGAATTTTTTTTATTTTATTTTATAGAATCATAGAAACATAGAGTTGGAAGAGACCACAAGGGCCATCCAGTCCAACCCCCTGCCAAGCAGGAAACACCATCAAAGCATTCCTGACAGGTGGCTGTCAAGCCTCTGCTTAAAGACCTCCAAAGAAGGAGACTCCACCACACTCCTTGGCAGCAAATTCCACTGTTGGACAGCTCTTACTGTCAGGAAGTTCTTTCTAATGTTTAGGTGGAATCTTTTTTCTTGTAGTTTGAATCCATTGCTCTGTGTCCTCTTCTCAGGAGCAGCAGAAAACAACTTTTCTCCCTCCTCTATATGATATCCTTTTATATATTTGAACATGGCTATCATATCACCCCTTAACCTTCTCTTCTCCAGGCTAAACATACCCAGCTCCCTAAGCCATTCCTCATAAGGCATCGTTTCCAGGCCTTTGACCATTTTGGTTGCCCTCCTCTGGACACGTTCCAGCTTGTCAGTATCCTTCTTGAACTGTGGTGCCCAGAACTGGACACAGTATTCCAGGTGAGGTCTGACCAGAGCGGAATACAGTGGTACTATGTACTATACAGTGGTGATCTAGATGCTATACTCCTATTGATGTAGCCCAGAATTGCATTGGCAAGAGCTTAGAACACAGTGGAGGATGGTTACATGAGGTTCTATAGAACCACCAGGCACGAGGAGTCCCTTCCAGGATATTGACACATCCCAGAGTTCAAAGGCACCATTTCCACCAAGCTACACAGCACAAATCTTTCGCAAACTCATTCTATGTGAGCCCATTTGTATGCTGAATAGTATTTGAATACATTCTTGTGAACTGCCCTGAGATATTTTGATGAAGGGCAGTATATACCGGTAAGTCTAAATAATAATAATAGTAATAATAATTTATTATTTATGCCCCACACATCTGGATGGGTTTTCCCAGCCACTCTGGCAGCTCACAACAGAATTAAAAGCACATTAGAACATCAACATAACAACAGCAGCAGCAGAAGCAGCAGCAACAACAACAACAGTAGTGATGGTAATAATAATACCTATACAATTTTATCATCTTTATATTTAATAAATGTTATCATTTATTATTGGACATGCAGTGGCAACATAAAATTGTGCCCAAAGGGCCTGTCAACATTATGTTGATATAATAATAGGTAGACAGCAAACGCACAAACTGAGAGCCAGCAGAGAACACAATTAATTGGGTAATAATTACATTTGCATCATGTGGGCGGAGGATGGGTGCCAGGATAATGGCTCTGCTTGAATTATGACCCTCATAAAGTAACCCTAGTGAGACTTGGGAGCAAGAAGGTGAGAGCAGACTCATTAGCAGACAAACTGAGAAAGCAGAATGCATTGAATGCAACACATGAACCTGTTTGCTTCATGGAAATAGTAGTAGCAAATCCTTCAGTGCCAGTCCCGTCTGCAGACCACTTAAGCTGAAAAACATGGAAGGATACCTAACTATGACCCTCTCCTCAACACTGTTGTCTGTGTGACATTTTGTAGCCAAGTATTTTGTATTCCTGGGCTCAACGTACAGATCAGAGGTTACACACCAATTATAACCTTATTTCGAATGTGGCTTCTCCCTTTAAGATGTGGCCTTTTAAGTGTTGTTGGACCACAACTGCTGTCATCATCACAACTGCCCACCATTGGCCCTGCTGGGCTGGGACTTATGGGAGATGGAGTCCAACAATATCTGGAGGGCAAAAGATTCCCCAGCCCTGCTATAAAAATCCACAAAAATTGCAGAGGGGTGAGTCGTTTCTTTCCTATCCACTTCTTCCACATAGTTTTAAGGGGAAAGATGTACTTAAAACATGTGTGCTCTTTGAGTAAGGCATATATATGTATGTATTTGGGGAGGGGGGATTTCTCTCTTCTCTGCACCAATTTTAGTCTGTAAATTAGTTCATTTACATGGTATGTATTTTTCGGGGAGGGGAGGGAACCCCCCCCCTCCACCAAAGATGTTTCATGACAACTGAAGCACAGAGTGACTTAGCCTGGATAATGTGCAAGTTAAATGCAGAGTAATGGGAGACACTTCTGCCAATGCTATCAGTCTAAGAAGATGGTAATGATATGCAAATTAACAGCACCAGGAGCCAATTGGGTAAAGTTTCTCCTTGGGGCATATTAAGCACTATTTTGCTTAAGTGGAATGGTTGGATGCCCAATAAATACATGCAAAATCTGAGACAATCAATTTGAAAACTGCACTAAGATAAACAAAACACTTTGAAAAGGAGAAAGGATGCATGCTGTGTCTATATATCATATGCAAGTGTATCATAATAAATCCAGCTTGTACTGTGGAGGTATAGAGACATGGTGTGTGAAAGGGAACCCTCCACAACTCAACATCTCGCATAATTATCCTTTGTATGACTTGACATGCTCTGTACAGGAGTGTTGGCTGAGGTAATCAGCTATGTGTCATCCACTTACCACAGAAGTTGTATGAAGGGGATTGATGGGGACCTCTCTGACAGGAATCACCCACTCCCCATCAGAGGCTGTTTAAGTGAGAGCCAAACTAGATGTGATATAATTCACATTTTCAACCCTTACACAGCGGGTTAATAATAATAATAATAAGCTGGTATGCAGGAGGCAAACCAGATCACAATTCTGGCATGAGGGATGTGGGACTTTAATCCTTTTGCCCTTTGCCATGGTCCCAACTGGAATCAACCCACCAGCAATTTGCAATGGGAGGAAAGAACATGAAAAGTGCATCAATAGAAATAAGGAACTAAAATTCAATATGGTTTAGGATGGGCTGTTATTTACTTTCAAGGAGCTACGATGTTTCAAACCTGGAAAGTCCAGACCCTCATCTACACCTGCCAATCCAGCTTTTGATAAATATTGAGCAGGTTCCTTGTGACATATTAATTATAACATTATGGATTTTAGCAGACTGAGAGTTAGCAAGGGAATGTTTCAACATTTGCTTCGTTTTAGCTTAACACAATACAGAAAGTAGCCATAAGGCTCCACGTTAAGGCTTCATTTGGAATATTTTCCAAGTGTTTTTGAGATGGACCGAACATTCAGAGCAAAGCCTTATATATCAAATGTTGTATCTAAAATCAGAAGCCGTATTCCATACCCTCCAACATTTCTCCAATGAAAATAGGGAGTCCCATTTCATAATGATAATTTTACTATTTATACCCTGCACACCTTACTGGATTGCCCCAGCCACTCTGGGCAGCTTCCAACATATATAAATACATAATAAAACATTAAACATTTTTAAAAAATTCCCTATATAGGATTGCCTTCAGATGACTTGGGGAGTCTGATAACTCCATACCCTCCAACATTTCTCAAATGAAAATAGGGACATCTTGAGAAAAAGTGGGACATTCCAGGATCAAATCAGAAACCGGGATGGCTTCTCTAAATCAGGGACGTCCCTGGAAAATAGGGACACTTGGAGGGTCTGGTATTCTATTATTGTTGTTGCTGCTGCTGCTGTTGTTGCTTGTTTGTTTCTGTATTTTTGTTTTGATCATTAGCATTGCCTTGGACATTCAAAAACATGTAACATCTCAAACTCAAATGCAGCATTCCAAAATAGAAATTCTGATTCTACAGTCACAAGGTCAGATCATGTAATGTCACAGCACAACTAATGTGGAAATGAGTCAAAGGAATAGAGTGAATTAAAGAGAATTGACAAGGCCAATGTGCCCCTAAAATGCTGCTGAAAATAATGAGCTACAGTAGTGCTTGTTACACCAGGAACAAGCACTGCCAAATCAAAAATGTACGGAACAATGTATTGTTTATTAAGTGCTCTGGTGCCTTTCTAGAAATCATTTCTGGTTTTTTGGTGAGTGTGTCTTTAAACTATTTTTATGACATGCATACAGATAATAACAAATTAATAATAACTCCTTACAGACAACTGAGACCTAATAGTATCCCTTAGATAACTGAATTTGGCCCTGGGGCAGCTAGTGGCTGGCACCACCCCAACCATTGCCCATGCTGGTGGAAGTTGGAGATCAACATCTGGAAGGTTACATGTTCTCCGCTTCTGTCCCAGCTTAAGGAAACATCACTAAATTAACAACCTCTAAATAAACATGCTCCTGTTCAAACAACCTATGCCTGTGTCTCTCTTTATTAGCACCACTGCTAGATAAACCATTTCCAAATGAATGCAGCTATTTTGATCCCTGGCTTTGTGTTTGCAAGTACAGTGATACTTTGGTACTTGAATGGCTTGGCTCCTGAACAAATTGGCTCCCAAACGCCGTAAACTCGGAAGTGAGTGTTCCGGTTTGCGAACATTTTTTGGAAGCCAAACATCTGACGTGGCTTCCTTGGCTTCTGATTGAGTGCAGGAAGCTCCTACGGCCAATCAGAAGCTGCGTCTTGGTTTTCAAATGGTTCTGGGAGTCGAATGGACTCCTGGAACGGATTTAGTTTGAGAACCAAGGTACCGCCTTGGATATGTTGAAAAGTACTGTACCTACCCTCTGTCTAGCACTTCCTCTTTTCCATGAACGTATTTTGACCTACTGCAGTTCAGCTAGAGTGTGAGTGTCCCTCCATTTGGGCGAATCAGTCCTGATTCAGAACATGCAGGCAGGCAAGAGATATGTCGGTGAATTATTTGCTAGCCAAGCCCAGTATTCTGAGACAAGGCGGCGGCGGGGGGGGGGGATTAGCCAGCCCACTGGATCCACTGGATGGTATAGATGGATCACATGATGGCATTGGGCATGATCTGGACGTGGTCATTGTGACAGCCTAGAGCACTTAGGCCCAGTTGTCCTCTTCTGTGCCGTACACACCTTCCACTGAAGCTGCTGTGAGTGGCTGGGCTAAAGGATGCAGCCATGACGTTGCCATTCAACAAAGCTCCATAAGTTTGGATTGTGCCCTAATGTAGTTTGCAACATAGCAGGCAAGGAGGGTGTGGGGAGGGAAGGGACACTAAGCTCAATCAGGGGTGGAGGAAAGGGGTCTGACCCGGGTGTCACCACTGAGGAGTGGCACTCACCACGGCGCCTGCAGCGTGCCCAAGCCATGCGTCTCTCCTGGGAGTGACGTGGTGGCTTGGGCTCCCACAGGCTCTGCGCTGCCCCAAACGGTCCACCCGCCACCTCCCCCTCAGCTGTAGGGCGGCTGAGTGGGAGGAGGCAAGCAGACTCCTTGGAGGCCCCTAGAGCGTCCTGCCCCAGCTGGCCCCGCCCTGCTCCTGGGCGCAGGGTACGCACACCGCCCCAGGCGCCCGATTGGCTTGCTCCGCCGCTGCGCCCAATAGTGGAGATATAGGACTGAGATGTGGGGGAGAGTTAATCAGCAGGGAGAAAGGCAGGCACCTATTCCGTCTGGACTCTACCCTGATAAAATTTCATATCATATATTTGTTCACCTATGTTACATACTTATGCGATGAATGGTGTATAGCAACCATCATTAATTCCAGTATCTTCAGAGTAATTACTAACCACAGATGAAATGTATTTTTGGGAAAGTTCACACCACCAAGAAAAGACACTTGTATGCAATTGTATAGACAGGATCCAAGAGATGTGGTGCCATATACAGTATATGAAGTCAGCGCTGTGTTAATCACAGCCTTCTTTCTACCTAGGAGCAGGTTATTATCCTGTATTAGAGAACAGGCTAACTCCATCTGCTTCGCAACATGCTCAAAGCCATAAGGCTATATTGGTTTTCACTCCCCTGCTGTGCTGCCATGAACATACTTTTATGAAAGGACGTGGTGCGCCTGGCAGAAATGTCAGCAGCCCAATGAAGAAATCAAGGAGGATCTCCCTTTGTCCGTAGTCTGAACTATTTCCAGGTGGGGAAAGATGTGGGTGCAAACTGAAGACTCATTCTTCAATATCTCAAAGACATCAGGGGTTGGGGGGCCTGTGTTACGGCCCACTAGATGCTTTGGACTCCAGCTCCCATTAGCCCCAGATTACATGGCCTGTAGTCAAGGATGACGGGAGTTGTAGTCCAACAAAGCCTGGAGGACCACCTAGGTGTTTTCAGAGTTATCTTTGGCACTGTTTGTTTTTAAAGGGTTTCATTATCACTTGCATGCTTCCATGATACATGCATCTCCAGAAGCTGCTGAAATTAAATTAACATTGCATCATTCATGACTGATGCATTGGCAGTTTCTAATAGCAAGGGCAGGGATAGGAATTTTCTGGTTACAGAAAGAGGAAGTTGCTTTACGCAGTGCTGGGCCCTTAAAAAAATACACATCATGCCCACAGGTGTTGTGCTTTCCTTGCTGGCAAAATTCAGAAAGAAGCAGAGGCAAGTTGCAAACAGCTAAGCAAAGGCCCCACCCCAAAATAGCTCCCTTCCTGATGGAGTCTAGGCATCCTCTTTTTATTTAATGCACTTTGTCAGCAAGCTTGAAAAATGGATTCTGATTCACTTCTATTTATTTCAGACAATGTTTCTTGGCACCCTGTAAATTCAGCCTATTCATTTCATTTCAGGCGATGCAATCCGGCACAGCCTTAATGTTGCCACTCTGTCTTTGTATGCTCGCAAATCTGACAGCCCTGTGCCCGCTGACCCTCCTTCACCCCACCTCCCCAAAATCCCCTCTTTGTCATTTAAAGGGGGAAAAAGACACCCTCTGAAATATGTTTTAAAAGCCCTTAGTGGAGACATCGAAGAATAAAGCCAAGCTAGTGTCTCCTTTGCATGTGTTCACTAATGTCGCCAATGAAGAAACAGATGTGATAGGCTTTCTATTTTTTAAAAAAAGGGAAGGAAGATGAAATTATTCTTTTGGCAAAATCTAAATGGGATTCTATCCAGGTATCATTTGCAAAACATTGGAGGAAATTACATTTCTATTTGGGAATAAATGAAGACCCAGGTGATAATGGAAAGGAGTCCAACTGAAATTGAAATTTATGACTTTGCAAATGACTAGCAGACATACACACACCCCTATCAGGGCTTCCTTGTGCTGTCTATCTCCCTGCTTTGAACAGATGAGAGGAGGGTTGTGTTGAAGGAAAATAGAACTAAGCTTTTTTCCCCCTCCTGGTCTCAAGCCATCAAGGGGAGGGAGGGAAAAGAGGAGAAGGAGACAGGAGGACTCGAAAGAAAGAGATGACATTAGTGCCTGTTATAACATTGTCACCGGCAATGTAAATTGACGTGCTACATAGTCAACAGGACACACTTGGCTGCCCACAAGTGGGAAGTACTTAAATCTTGGCACTGATAAATGAAATATTTTTAAGGGAGCTAATCAGTGAAAATGGGGTTTCATCAGGCGCTGACATGTCTTGCTTGCTTCAGTGAACCCAAGAGAGAAAAATGATTGCATAGCACGGACCAGAAACACACACACAGTCTTGCGTGTGCACAGGGAGATGGAGCCAAGGGTGGTAGCAAGGAAGGCTATGCTAAGGATGCTAACTGTACACTGATCTGGGCTCCTGCCGCTGCTGGGTTCCCTCGTGCTTCAGGCCCGCACACACTGCCAGCCTCCACTCTCCCTCCTGCTCTCTCTCTCTCTCTCTTGCACTTTTGATAAATGTGTTTGCATGGAATGGAGTTGGTGCAAATCCCCAATCTACAGCCTGCTGGGCTCAGTTGGCTCAGCAGCAGGCTAGCCAGTATTTCTGGATAAACACTAATAAATCTTTCTTTTCTTAGTGGCAATCAGTCATTTCCCCTGACTTTCCTTCTCCTCTCCAGTGTTCACAGTGGTAGAAAATGGGACTCAAGTTAGGAGGTACTTGGATATTTGAGGGTTGGAGAGGATAGAGAAGGCATGGGGGAGGGGATAGAGGGGCTTGAAAGGAACGTGGAATGGGGGAAAAGGGGTCTGGGGTTGGGCAGTTGAGAAGCAGCAATGTGTGAATTAGAGGGGAGGCAAGGAAATGTGGTGTGGAGGACTGAGAGTCCCATCTGCACCTATTATGGCCATACTTGGGTTTCTTGAAACTTGGGTCTCCAGCTGGTTTTGGACTACAATTCCCATCATCCCTGATCACTGGTCCTGCTAGCTAGGGATGATGAGGATTGTAATCCAAAAACAGCAATTACAGTAGCAAAATGAAGTCAGGCTTATAACTACTATCTAAGTTACAAAAGTACAAAATTTAAATGCAAAAATTGTGTCTGAGCTGCACTGCTCAAATATGCACTTGTGGTCGACTTGGAAGCATGAAGAAAGAGGAGGATGCCAGGCAGGAAGTATGTAGTGTTACAGCTTCCTTCCAAGGCAAACAAAGGAAGTGATCTCACAGAGTTCTCTCTAGCATTTTTTTACAGGAAAGTCCTATGCGCCTATGCCTATCTGGCTAAAACATGAATTATTGGTTTGACTGCAATAATGTCCCATACTTACAACATTTACCTGCATCTGCAAATATGCTGATGAAGTATCAAATTAGACATAGTGCAGGAAATCCATTGGGTACAGCATCCCTGATAGCCTCTGCTTGAAATTTTCTAAGAAAGGAGAGTCTACCACCTTCCAGAGCTCTATGATTGACTGATGAACAATTCGCATCATCAGGAATTTCTTCCTCATATTTAGTCAAAATCCCCTTTCTTGTAATATGTACCTTTTTGTTTGGGTCCTGCTCTGTGAGGCAACAGAAAATTTGCTCCATCATCTATGGGACAGAACTTCCAATATCTGATAACAGCGTCATATTTCCTCTTAATTATCTCTTCTCCAGGCTTGTTGTTGTTTAGTCGTTTAGTCGTGTCCGACTCTTCATGACCCCATGGACCAGAGCATGCCAGGCACTCCTGTCTTCCACTGCCTCCAGGCTACCTATACCCAACTCATTGAATTTTTCCTCTTAAGACTTGGTCCTGCATGATCTTTGTTGCTCTCCTCTGGACATGTTCCAGTTTGCTAATATCCATCTTAAACTGTGGTGCCCATTCCAAGTGAAGTTTCACCAACATAGAATAGATTAGCACCATTACTTCTCAAGATCTGGGTACTCTATTTCTGTTGAAGTAGCCCAGAATTGCATTAGTCTTTTGAGCTACTGCATTGCACAGCTCACTCATGTTCACCTTGTGCTCTAGATCATTTTCACACATACAGCTGTCAAACCTGACTGGATGACACTACATAAACTTTTCCTACTTAAGTGCAGAACTTGGCATTTATCTCTGTTGAATTTTTTTATTTTTTTTTAAAGAAAGTTTTGGCCTAGTTTGCTATCCTGCCAGAGTGATCTTGAATCCTGTTTCTGTCTTTTAAGGCCATATCAGTTTGGTGTCTTCCTCAAATTTCATGTGCATTCCTTTTACCATCCATACATTTGGGGAAAGGTCTGGAGGGAGAAGCCTGAGTCACACACACCTGCCACATAGTATACAAGTACTGGAGTTCTACCTCCAATTGTCCATTGTGTAGGCTACACTTTAGACAACTTTAGACAACTACCGGCAACCCCTGATTTGCACAGTGGTTGCATTCCAGGTCATCTTGCACAACGGCGGAGCACATGTAAGCCCGCCCCACTCCGTTATGCCCTGTAATGCCTTGAGTGTGCACAAAATGGGCATTGCCTATATGTTAATGCATGGACACCCAGAAGCAAAGCAGGGGTGTGCCTTTTCACCAGCACTTATGCGATGCTTTTATCACATGAGCAACACGTGAAGAGAACTTGAGAAACTCAATCGCAGAGGAATCGCAGGCACACAGAGAGCAGGTTCCCCCAGTTTGTGGCTGGTGAAGGGGTGGGATAGTGGAGGTAAGGATGATCATGTGTGATCTCATGCCCTTATGCGCTGTGTGATGTCAATTGCATGATTTGGAACACCTGAATGAGACTTTTGAGAGACAAGATGCAAACCATACAGAACCAGTGAGGAATTTAATGCGCAGAGCACCCTGGTCATACAGAAAGGCCCTAAGAGGCTACATGACTGGCAAAAGGGATGACCCAGAAACAGATACCTCCTCCATTCCCATCTAGCATATTCTCAGACAATATGCTGCCTTCAAAACCAGAAGTCAAGCTTTGAGGAACAACAACAGTGTGAATTCATTTGAGGGTAGCAAGAGGAGGAAATGTGAGATTTAAAGGTAAAGGGTAAAGGGACCCCTGACCATTAGGTCCAGTCATGTCCGACTCTGGGGTTGCGGTGCTCATCTCGCTTTATTGGCCGAGAGCCGGTGTACAGCTTCCAGGTCATGTGGCCAGCATGACTAAGCTGCTTCTGGCGAACCAGAGCAGCGCACGGAAACGCCGCTTACCTTCCCGCCAGAGCGGTTCCTATTTATCTACTTGCACTTTGACGTGCTTTCGAACTGCTAGGTGGGCAGGAGCTGGGACCGAGCAACGGGAGCTCACCCCGTTGCGGGGATTCGAACCACCGACCTTCTGATCAGCAAGCCCTAGGCTCTGTGGTTTAACCCACAGTGCCACCTGGGTCCCTACAATGTGAGATTTAGGCCAGAACAATTAATATTGTCGTGTCAAGAAGGACAAGCCTGTAATGCAAGGGTGCAATGGGCTGGCTAGCAAGGTGAATTGCATACACCTCTTCAGACAGGAATTGTAAAGCACACACACATAATATTAAAAAAGAATGTTTCTGTTGTCAGTACAGCCAAGCGAGGTCTCCATTGCATGCATTATTCAGCCCTAAGAAGGCCAAGCATATGTGTGATTCGTCATTCAGGGCTTGGCTTTTGTTTGTTTCCCGGATGAAGGGACGTTTGCTTGCGTCAGTGGCAATTCAATAGAGATCAAGATCCTAAAGGCTGGTGCAGTACCTAAGACAGGAACAGCACGTAAATACACTGTTTGTGCCAAGGAATCTGCACCTTTCACGCTCTTCATTCTTTGTGACTGGGGTTCCCAGCTAGACCACCACAGAAATAAAGGCAGCTGATGTAACAGGAGGCAGCAGTGGGCGTGGAGGAAGATTGGAGCAAAACTGTTTTCCTTCTTCCCTTAGCACCTCAGAGCCCAATTCCCACAACTCAGGGCAGGAGGGCTGGATCAGGACTGTGGTGGCTTGAACCAGGTCTCTCTCTCTTACATTCCTGCGTCAATTGTGGGGTTGGGTGGTTGCTATTGTTTTCAGGAAAGAAAAAGCACTAAAGACATCCTAATCATGCCTCTCCAATGTCCTATGTAGTTTGGCCCTCAGTGACTGATATGACAGATACTGATTCAGATCTCAGGTCAGCCACATAAGCAGCCTCATTTTCCTCCTCTGTGAAATGGGAATAACAGTGACCTTGTCTCGCAAGATTGTTGAAAATATGAAGAAAATAATGACATATTACAAATGGTCTCAATTTCCAGAGCATAGTAGACTATAAACCAAAGCCAGATATAAAGTGTTTTCTATATAAACATGTGCATGCATGCACAGACACACACAATATGACAGAGAGTTTGTAAGTTCTGCTCCCATAACATCATTTTTGCAGGGCATAATGGGTATTGAATTATCCTAGAAATCATAGTTATCCTGCGGCTTGAAAATACCTAAATGTATAATGTAAGCCTTCACCCAACCGTCATAGCAGGCCAATAATTAAAGACTTATAAGGTGCAAAAGCCAGAAAGAGTGAATTATTGGAATAAGGAAGGGAATGCGGTGTGTGTGTGTGTGTGTGTGTGTGTGTGTGTGTGTGTGAGAGAGAGAGAGAGAGAGAGAGAGAGAGAGAGAGAGAGAGAGAAATCACCCTGTACTTACATCACAGCATCATAAAAAAGGTTCGAACTGCAATTCCCAGGGTGATCATGAAATGAAAATGTTCTTCGATTACTGAGCATTTTAAGACATGATTATTTCATGTGCATGATATTAAGAAAATGACAGTTGAAAATTCATCACGAAAGAAATTAATACTTAAACATTTTAACAAAGACTCCCTTGTGGTTTTCCACCTCCCATTTTGACTCTATAATGAGTTATTCTCCCCACTCCCCCTAAAAAACCCCCACCAGGAACAAAGATGATAAAAGGCATGATGAAAAATGCATCTAGAAAACAAATTCATAACTACAATTGCTCTTTTTTTCCTTAAAGAAAAAGGTTGCAGCTTAGCTGAAAATATGTAAAACAGAAAAACGATTTAATATTCTTGCTGGTGGGTAAGGGGATGGGGTCCCCCCCCCCTATGAAGTCAAGCCAGCTAGGGTTTGAATAATGACAACAAAATATTGTAGGAAGCCAACAATTTAGACCATGTTTTCCTCCACCCCTCCACACACACACACACACACACACACACACACACACACCCCGCCTTCCTTTTCTCCCTTTCAGACGCAGCGTACCCTTAACTCACTGCATAACAGCAGGAATAAATCAAAGCAGTGCTGCAAGTTTATAGCAGCTAAAAACATAGATAAATGCTGGGTGTGATTTATTTTATTTTATTTAAATGGAATTTAGCCCCGTTGAGAGTTCTGGTAATGTTATGTGCTTTGAATCCTCTTGTTGCCACTGGAGGATCCAATATCCCTTCTCTCCCCCACCTGTCAGAATCCGGGGGAGGACCATGGCTCAGTGGCTCTCCATTGGCTGTTACAGGTTCAGTCCCCAGCATCTCTCAGTACAGCTGTGAAAGACCCATCAATGTCTGCTAGAACCACTGTCAATGTGGACAATACTGAGCTGGATGGCTCAGTGGGTCTGACTCAGGGCCCTTCGAGATGACCTGTTTACTAAGCATTTATTCTCGTTCATTTGTGGGGGAAGTTAGACGATATTGTATCAAAGCAAGTTTTATCT
The DNA here is from genome assembly GCA_034641385.1 of Darevskia mixta. Classification (NCBI taxonomy): domain Eukaryota; kingdom Metazoa; phylum Chordata; class Lepidosauria; order Squamata; family Lacertidae; genus Darevskia; species Darevskia mixta. The sequence goes on along the minus strand of JAWWNH010000029.1, from coordinate 23,606,337 downwards.
CGCGCTTTCCCATGCATTTCCTTATTGAAAAAGAAGCCCAATCTTTTAGGAAAGCAAGTTTGTTGCTCAAGAGCTCTAGATCAACATTAATTACCCAACCTGAATTTGTCAGTATGTGACAGAATCCCACCTGAAAATAGAGATCGTCTGGAAGGGCCCTCAGTATAAAACAGTTTCCTATTAATAAGCCTGTGTTTGTTGCCCTGGGGGCAACAAATGTTCAAACAAATGTTATATGATCATATAATATATGATCAAACTGAGGCCACAGTCAAGGCAAGGCATTTTAAAAAAACAACAACCTACCCCAGGCAGGGTCCCAAGTTGGTTTAGATCCTAACAGCTGCTATTGACTAGGTAGTAGTTTTCTTCAACAAGATGCTTTATGGATGTTTTGGAGAGGAGCACCCATCAGCTCCACTCAGGAATAATGGGAATTGTAATCTAAAAACTCTGGAGGGCACCAGCTTGGGTAAGGTTGCTTCATAAAAACTGCTAGTTGTATGAATGATGGCTCATCTGGTTTGGCCTTAAGAAGCTATCTTTCCCTGTTCATCTCATTGGGATCTCCTGAGAACAGCTTTTGAATTATTCCATCAGTGCTCAAAACGTAGTGGACAACAAGGCCATACAGAGAAGCACACTCTGTACCTGCTGCAATGGAAATGTGGAAGGCCTTTTTATTTTGAGGAGTTAGTGATGTACAGCATTGGCTCGTCTCCTGCCAAGACCTTCTTTCTGGGGTCTTGCACCCTTTATCTAGCCAACTGCGTTTCTTCTATTGTGTTCATACACTTGTCGATAAGGTGGCTAATTTCTTATTGCTGATTCATGGGCGGTTCTTCAGGTGCTGGGGGGTGGGGGCCTTCCAGGTTAGCCACCTGTTAAAATGCAACTGTAGTGCAGTGCCAGCCTGCCCAGAGTCAACTAGTAGAGTATTACTGAAGCTTTTCAGAAGTTCCATGCCTCTAGTTAGTAACTTCTTCATTGAAGCTTCTACCTCTGTTGTTGTTTCCTGTTTAATGTGGTGTTAGCCAACGGCTGCACGTCCTGTTTTGTCACTTGAGGTGGCTGCCTCACCCCGTGCCATGGCCAGGCCAACTCTGGCAGCAGCATTACTGATCAGCTGGCTGTTAAAAAGCTAAAGGGACCCCTGACCATTAGGTCCAGTCGTGTCCGACTCTGGGGTTGTGGCGCTCATCTCGCCAGCGTACAGCTTCCGGGTCATGTGGCCAGCATGACAAAGCCGCTTCTGGCGAACCAGAGCAGCGCACGGAAACGCCGTTTACCTTCCCGCCAGAGCGGTTCCTATTTATCTACTTGTACTTTGACATGCTTTCGAACTGCTAGGTGGGCAGGAGCTGGAACCGAGCAACGGGAGCTCACCCCATCGCAGGGATTCGAACCGCCGACCTTCTGATCAGCAAGCCCTAGGCTCTGTGGTTTAACCCACAGCACCACCTGGGTCCCTTCAGCTGGCTGTTAATTGCCTGTTAATAGCTCCTTAAATAACTGATTCCTTTCCCAAATGTGAGGAGGTTTCATCTCATTCTCTATCTTTTCATTAATGCTATCTTCAATTTTCAAATGAAAAGAAAATAATAGAGCAAGACAGTTTCCCACTGACGAATAAAAGGCTATTTGTCTACAATACTACCTCCACGTTAGAAAAGGAAAGCAGGAACAAAATCTGCAAGGAAGTTACTAATTAAAGTTATAGGGGATCTTTGCTTAACAGGACTTGATCTTGGTCATGGGAATGAGCATTCCTGATGGCAAAGAAGCAATGCCTCAGCCGTACTAAACAGCACTGTTGTGGACACACCTGGGTGCAGTGCCAGCTCCAGGCTGCATTAGCTTTGCCACCCCAGAGAAGTGGGGAGAGTTTGGATTCCTGCCTTTGCTGATGCTGGGCACGCAGCCAAGCAACCCCACTAGCAATTCCATGGTATTCCAAGCTATATACAGTTCCCCTCAGACAGCATCCTCAAGTCTCAACGGGCCAACCTGATCAGGTAACTCAGACCAGAATTTCTACCTGAGTCTGTATGCCATGCAGCTGACTGACTTTCCCACCACATGCTGGTACTGTATGTGTGAGACCATTTTGGAAGAGACTGATTATACAATACTCTCTGTCAATTCCTAAGCAGAGGGGGAATGGAGTGCAAGTCATTATGAAGGCCTGTCTGCACAGCCCACCAATGGGATACGTATAGCCCTCTCCAACTGATGGAAATAGCAAGCCTGATGCTGCTTTCATGCCTTCTGATTGTACCTTGCCAGAGGGGTTTCTGCAGGTATAAAAATATTGGTTATACCTTACAGGAGCTCATGCTATTAGTACGGTTGTAGATGTAATATGATTTACTGGTGTTTTTTTATTTCCCACTGGCCTGGTATCAATATATTTATACCACAAGAGTGGCCAATAAATTTCTCTTATGAATCCTGTTATACACCATTGACTATTTATCATTTTTATTAGGAGGTCACAACTTAAAGGTGTAACATGATTTTATACCTAATTTGCGACCCTTTCCAAAATAATACATGGTCACTTCTGAACTATTCACCTCCTCCTCTGGCATTTGTCATTCTTCAGCCTCTCTCTCTCTCTCTCTCCCCACCCCTCAACCAGATGGTCCTGGCTTCAGGTTCTTAGGAACCCTCATTCTCCTGCCATCTCTAGTACAAAGAATAAAGAAACTAGAACTAACGAGTCCCAGTTGCTTGTATTTATATAATTCTGCAATGGCAACCAGGAAATGGTCAACTTTTGGACCTCGTTCACTATATCAGTGATCCAGAGGAGCAATTTTATGGCTTTTTCTCAGCATCGCTTCACATTTTCGGCTTCTTTCTCAGGTTCAGTGCTAAAAATGACAGTCAAAAGAAGAGTTGACATTGCAATGAATTAAGTATAGTCTTTCTTTTTCCTGAGTTCTTACTGTGACATCTATAACCCATAAAAGGATGGGCACTGGGAGAGTGATTTGTATGCATGCACAATCAGTCTTCATTGATGGTGACCCTGCATAAGTCACATTTTTTACTACTGCCCCTATACTTGGACAGTGAAAAACACAACCTCCACACATGGATTCTGATCACAACACAGTGCCTTTTATTTTAAAAATAACAATACCATGCAATCAATTAGGTTCCTTGAATAATATGAGGTTGCCAGGGCAGACTCATATTCTAACAGTCCTAAATGAGTGAGTGAAAGTGTGGCCACAGGCAACCTAGCCACCATAAATGCCATGAGTCCAGGCAACATATCAGGTCTCCACCCTCAGGGAGATTGATCACACATGCTTTTCATGCAAAAGGCCCAATATTCAATATTAAACATCAGGGTAGCCAACGTGGTGCCCTCCAGTTGCTGTGGACCCCAGCTTCCAGCCAGCGCGGCCAGTCTGCTGGGCTGATGCGAGTTGGAGTCCAGCAACCTTTGGAGGGCACCATTTTGGTTACCCCTTCCCTAGTGTCACCAGTTGAAAAGCCATCAGGTAGCAGATGGTGTGAAAAGATCTCTGCTTGAGACCTTGGAGAGTCAGGGCCAGAACTAAGAGTGATCTTGATAAAACGCCTGATTTGTGAGCAATGTGTGGCAATGGGTACGGATTTTACATGAAGACATTCCCACCTGGCCATACAACCTACGATCTGTTGTGCTACAGGTACCGCTCGCTGGATTTGTTACAAATACCAAAACCCAGCCTTGGCAATGAAGCGTGTCTGGAAACTCAAGGCAATTTTGTATAGTAATATAAACTGCAAAAGTTGCTCCAAATAGCCTGTGGCAAAATGTGGAGGAAAACTTTTGTGCTATCATTTCTATTAAATACAAAACGCAAAAATGCAAAATGCAAAAAAATGTTATTTTCAAGATTTGCCATGTGATGAAGAAATCCTTGAATAATCATAGAAAGGGGCTGTGGTGCCCTCCAAATATTGTTGAACCACAAATCCACCATCCCTGCCATTGAACATGTTAGCTGGGACTGATGGGAGTTGTAGTCAACTGTGTCCAGAAGTTACCACATTGACTACTTCTGCCTTAGGTTCAGGGAGCTTGATCCTTTCTTGAATAAGCACTCAGTGTGCTGAGAAAACAATAACAACCACTTATATCATATCTTGTGAGTGTTTAGAGCCCTTCATACTACATATCTGTAGTATTTGTCAGGATTATCCCATCTTGCCAGTGGAGAATTGAAGCTTTGTCCAAAGCTGCCAAGTTTGAGCCAGGATATTGAAGGTGCCTTTGGTTAAGACTAGGGATGGAGGAGAAATTTGCCATTCAACCTGGATCTATCAAATTTGCAGTCTCCAAAACAATATGTGAACTTAAACACTACTATCCTTCAAAATTCACATTTATCAAAAAATTGTTATGCAGTTCTCCAACCAGCAATGTTTAAAAAAAATGTATTTGTTACGGGAAAGTGTGCATAAATCTGAATAAATTCACAAACATTTAAAAGGCATTATATTAGGGGAAATTGCCTGCAAAGATGTGTGCATCAGTAGAAACGGCATATGAAAATGTGTCTATTAAGAGAATTTTGCACTAAAATGCTGGTGAATTTTCATGAGGATTTTTTAAAAATTGCAAATTGCTGCAAACTGTGGAGAACTGAATTTCAGATTGGAAAAAGGAGACACAGAGAGAACCAAACTTGGCAGATTCTTCTATCCCTAGTCAAGTCTGAGGGGAGAAGAGTCATCCCCTGCCTTCCTGTCAGGTACTCTGTGGTCTATAAACACCCAGAGGCCCTGAAAGCTGGAAGTAAGAGAAGGGAGAGCGGGTTCCAGGGACAGCAGAGCAAACCCATTCTCGCCAAGTATGAAAATGAGGAAATTAATGGTACCAGATTGTCCACCAAACTTGGGAAAAGAAAAATAATGCCAGAAAGTTCATTCCCTGTTTCTTCAGGAGCTACAGACTTTTTAATGGGGTCCACAAGTTCTTAAAAGTAATAAGTGACTATGGCCTTGTTTAAAGCCAGAAACAAGTTGACCAATTGCTGCTATGTTTTACTTCAGGGTATCCATCTCAGGCAGAAAGAGAGAGGAAAAGACCAGCCTATAATGGTTTGCCTGGCTTGAAAACTCCATTTTGGACCGTGGAGAGTCATATTTCAGAGAGTATTGATCAGACTGCAGTTTGTGTTTCCTTGCGTCCATGATCCTGTTTGCAGCCCTGTAAAATAATAATAGTACTCGTGTCAGTGAGGTAATTACCATTGATCTAACACACTGTGACAAATTTTTCAGTCATGCCACTTGATTCATACTTAAAGTTATGGCACTGTTGACTGCTCCTTAAATAATTGAAGGATGCCCTTTGTAAATCAGCGGGCTTTCCCCCCAAAAGCGGCAGTTTCTTCTTTGTTGAGAGCTCGTTACCTAGCTTCATCAGGGATTTGCAAATTAAACAGACAGGCTTTTAGCATCACATGTAGCTTATGGGAGGCGCTAATATCGTTTGAGCTGGCAAATCATTTATGACAGTTTGCAAAACTACAGGGGAGACCGGCTATCGCATTTCAGCCGCCCTGACTGCTTGAAGAACAACAAAGAGTGAAATGCAGCAGAGATGGGGGAGAACTGTGAAAATTCTCAGGTTTTGCTTGAGGGAAGACTGAAATTCTCATAACCTCTTCTGTATCTGAACACAGGACAGACATATGCCGAATGAAAAACAGTGGTCACTTACAGTTTCCGTTCCCTTCACGAGAATTGTAACAGAGAGCAGTGCAACCTGTTGACCACAACAAGGACTTCTGAAATAATTGGGCACTTCTTTGCCTTGGAAATAGGGTGACCAGGTGAAAAACAGGACAGGGCTCCTGCACCTTTAATAGGATGTGGGCATTTCAGGAGGCATCAGCTTGCACAACATTACTGAAATTGATAGACAACTATTAAGGGTGCAGGAATCCTGCTCTGTCCTTCACCTGGCTCTGCTACCTGAAAGCAGGGAGGCTGGAATCTATATTTCTCAGTGTTGCCAGGGTCAAGAGTAAGCAGATGCAGCACCCATGAGGAGGGGGTTCATGAAGTCTTTCACACGCATGCCTCCTAGAACAACTTTCTGGTCCAGGGATGAGGAATTTGCAGCTATTTGTTAGTAGCTAGACTCCATCTTTCATTGGCCCCAGACCTGCATGGTCAATGGACAGAGATTATGTGGGTTGGAGTCTAACAACATCTAGAGGTATCTGAAGAAGTGTGCATGCACACGAAAGCTCATACCAAGAACAAACTTAGTTGGTCGCTAAGGTGCTACTGGAAGGAATTTTTTTATTTTGTTTCGACTACGGCAGACCAAGACGGCTACCTACCTGTAACTGGAACATCTAGAGGGTCAGTTTCCCCATCCCTGAACTAGTCCAAGATGTTCTGTTGGCTCACCCTGTTTCTAACAAAACTGGGCTCTAAAAGATTACCCAGAGCTGGATTTGACTTTGTAAATAGATCAATTGTTTACATCTGCTGGACAATAAATATAAAAGAAACGAATGAGATGAGTGCTATATGTACCCTCTGCAATCATTCTGCTACCACCCAGCCTAAGAGCTAACTCACTTTGCCCAGTGGTTCTGCTAGGGTCAAACTTCCAGATGGATGTCCCAGAACCTGCAGCACTGGAGCACCCCCCAAATGATGATGCACAACAGCAATGCACAGGACAGCTTTCTACTTTGTTTCTTTTTTAACTTTTCACTGGGAGTGGAATGTTGTCAGAGAGTAGCTCCCATCCGTCATACCCCATCTTTAATTCCCAATAATGCCTCCGGAAACTGAAAAGGGCAGGTAGGACTGTGGAGGTGTTTTGGAGAACACAACCCTTAACTGACTGGTAAGGAGAAGGAATGGACCATAACTGTGCAGGAGGAGGAAACCAGGACACCGAGACACTGGGGTGGGCACTCACCAGCAAACTGCAACCAGTGCAGAGGAACAATGGGCTGTGCTGCAGTGCGTTGGATGAAGTCAACCCTTCCTGTGCTTTGTTTTTCAGGATAGGAAGACATGCCAGCCCAGTTCCGAGCTGCTGAACTTTGCAGCCAGAAAAGGAGGCAACCAGGACTCTGGAATAGGGAGGAGATGTTACAAACACATATAATAGAATCATCAAATTGTACAGTTGTAAGGGAGCTTGAGGATCATCTAGCTAGCCCAACCCTCTGCAATGCAGGAATATGCAGTTTCCCATACAGGGACTGAATCTGCAACCTGGGCGTTATCAGCAGCATGCTCTAACCCCGACTCCCAAATGTTGCACCCACTCACCACTGAGAGATTGAAAAGGATCAACAGGGCATTACAGTGGTTCCACTGCTCCATACAGGGCCACTACCAGAGAATAGCACTGGGTTTTGTTTTGTTTTTGGACCCATGACGCTTATACTTGGTGGTGCCATGGAACACAATCTTCTCCCCTGTGCTCAACGTCAATATGAAGTGCTCAAAAAGGTAAAGGTAAAGGGACCCCTGACCATTAGGTCCAGTTGTGACCAACTCTGGGGTTGCGGCGCTCATCTCGCTTTATTAACCCGAGCTTCCGGGTCATGTGGCCAGCATGACTAAGCCGCTTCTGGCGAACCAGAGCAGTGCACGGAAATGCCGTTTACCTTCCCGCTGCAGCGGTACCCATTTATCTACTTGCAGTGCTCAAAGTGAAGTGCAAATTCAAGCCCTGGCTGCCCTTATCCACACTGAGAAGTTTGCTGATAATTTGTAGGAATCCTGGTCTGCAGTTTGTCCAACCTCTGCAATCTGGGGTTGCGAGAAGCACTGCGGCACTCCCGGCGCCAATCCTTTTTATGTCGCACGTTTCCTCGCAAACTCTTCGCTGAACGTCAAAGTCTCTGCCAATCCACTGGATTTCACTGGTGCAACAGGCTACTTGAAAATAAGAATTCTGAAAGGGGTCACAACCTTTTTTCATACAATACTCAAAACAATAGTTGTTGTTTTTTTAATCCGGTAATGCAAGAGGGTGTTTTTCAACAAGATGTTATAGCATAATAGTCTTTTCTGCAGAGCAAATTAAATTAACTGCCCTCCTCAGAAACCTGTAGAAGCTCTGCATTGTTGAGATGTGAAAAGCAAAGGCCTCAGTTCTAAGGCTCATTGAATGATGCATAAAGGGTTTGCAATTGTGGGCATTTTCGTACCTCCTTGAGGTGATCGCAGAACAAATACAAAAGCATCTTTAAAAGAGTTTACTAAATAAGTCTGGGATTGAACAGGCAGTGTATTCAGGGGTCAAATTTAATTCCTTCCCTGCTTTTGTATTCAGATTAAAGGCCAAGGTGGATTTGCGGAAGCCAGCCTCTCCTCTGTTAATGCTGCTTTTGCACTTAACCTGCAATTTACCTGTCAGGAGCCAACACTTTAAAGAAGAGCTAAGCTCTTACCACTTCCAAGCAATTTACCTTGCCCCTGAATGAATGTCCTTCAGCTCCATGATGATTACAAACGCTCTCTGCAATGGAGGCAACCCCTGGATCAGAACTCAATTTTGTGGAAACGAGAAGGACCAATTTCAGGCAAATCAGCCACCGCGAGACAAAATGGAAAATATAAAATAAAATCGGCCCAGATCGGCTCCGTGATGATGAAATGCAGCCTTCACTCAACACACCAACGTTTGAAAAGCCTTGTGAAATTCTAGGATCCCAAGTGCAAGCAAAGTGATTTATTAAGTGGCCTGTCTGTACCGAAATCAAACTTTTCCCTAGTGGGGGGCCAATGTTAAATTCTATCATTAAAACCTATTACGGAGCTATCAAAAACCCGCTGTAATTCTGTCTAATGACCTCATTTCCCTAAGTGTAACCCATGCCACTCAGTGGAAGTTTCGCTGATTTGGTTTGGGCCTCTCAGTAGGATGTAGTTCCTTCAATTTTTATTTTTTTTGAAGAGAGTGAGAGAGGGAGAGAAGGGGAAAAATCAATGTCTGTAGAGATGACAAGCCATGAGGCCAGTAGCTGGGGACTTCGAAAACAATCCAATATACCATTTCCTATCCAGTCTATTAGCTACCCTAGTCAGCCTAGCCTCTAAGTTTTGATTGAAGGCTGGGCTGAGACCAGATAGACGGGGAACAAGGCCGAGGCCGTGTGGCTGCTAAACAAGCCTGCTTTATAGCTTGCTGAAATCAGTCATAAAAGTAGGTGTATATAAAAATGGATTATTGCATTAAAAGTTTAAAATGGTTCCTTCCTCTCTCGCCCCATCCCTTTCCTTTTCCAGTTTCCCCAGTTCTGGTTAAGGTAAGATGTGGATTAAAAAAAAGAGAGCGAATCAGACTGGAAATGGTTCGTCCGTCCCCCGTCCGTCCCCCCCCCCGGCCAGCGCCACATGCGTATACACCTTTTCACCCCCCACCCTGCACTACTTCTACTTGCCATGAAATCATTTCGTAAATACAAAAGAGGCCCCTCGGGCTATTGGTGCCCAGACACTCATTTTTGGAGTGGATAATTGACTTCTTTCAGTTGATAATTCATAGCTTGCATATGCGGGCTAATACATCAGCGCCCAGAGACTTCTGAAGAGCCCGGAGCCAGAAAGAGAAAGGGCGAGAGGAGAGAGGAGGGGGGGGGGTGAATTCAGATGATAGATGAGTGCATTACAGCTTTATGAATGAATTATGTCCCACAAATACCTTGAGCAGGAAAGTCCGTCGGCCTCTATCTATACTAATCTGGGAGGAATTATGACGATTTTCACATTAAAAGTATGGGAGGGGGGGAGAGAAGAAAGGAGCTAGGAATTAATTGAGCAATTGGGCCATTAAAAATGTATGCCCTAGCATTTTGGTGTCCGTTCTCTCATTCATCATACAGTAGGAAGCTTCTGTCATTTGTGGGGGGGTTTTCTTTCCCCCTCTCTTTTTTAAAATGCAGGTTCTTGTCGTATAAAAACCAGTTGGGATTATTTTGACAAGACAAAGTCTATTTTATGTATGGAGGGTCTGGGTTTCTTTATAACCATGCTGGTGTTTTCTTTGTGTGATATAGAACAGAGCAGAGTTCCCCAACTGCTAGCTTCAAAAAAATCAGCATTTGTGGCTTCGAGTGAAAAAAGAAAGGAAGAAAATGAAATCAATCTTATTTCATCTTTCCTTCAACCTGGCTGCTTTGGTTTTCTAAGCATTTTTGCTATCAGAATATGGGGCACATAACACAGAACGGATCGTTCTCAGCTGAAAAGTTCCGCTGGCAAACAGGCGAACATTAAATAAGTAGAAAACCTTGAAAAGGTATTGGCATTTTTTCATGTATCTAAGGAAGAAAATGCAAGGGCATCAATACTGAACAAGGAGTGTGTGTGTGGTTTTTTCTAATCATTTGAAGGCTACTTAGTGAAGTCTGATAGGCATAAACGGCCTCGGTCCAGTATACCTGAAGGAGCGTCTCCACCCCCATCGTTTTGCCCGGACACTGAGGTCCAGCGCCAATGGCCTTCTTGCTGCGAGAAGCCAAGTTACAGGGAACCAGGCAGAGGGCCTTCTCGGGAGTGGCACCCGCCCTGTGGAACGCCCTCCCACCAGAAGTCAAAGAGAAAAACAACTACCAGACTTTTAAAAGACATCTGAAGGCAACCCTGTTTAGGGAAGCTTTTAATGTTTAATAGATTGTTGCATTTTAATATTCTGTTGGAAGCCGCCCGGAGTGGCTGGGAAAACCCAGCCAGATGGGCGGGGTATAAATAATATATTATTATTATTATTATTATTATTATTATTATTATTATTATTATTATTATTATTACATCCACACCATTTTCCCTTGCCATTTTCTGTTTAGGTCACAGTTGATCTAGTTCAACTAAAAGCAATCCAAACACTGGACACAGGAGCAGTTTAAATAGAGAAGCTTGGTGGAAAATGGTACCTGTTCCTTTCAGCTGCCCCAAATATTGTTTTTATAAACTTTGTGTGGTAGTGCTAAAAAACAACTTTGGGGGTCCTTTGGAGGCATCTTCTGGAAAGGAACCTCTTTCCCAAGCTGTGAAGATCAAGGGGATCGTGGTCTTGTCTGGCTCCCTTGTACAGTATCCCCCAGGGTAGATCAGTCCCGTGAAAGGCATAAAGGACACCACACAGAACATGCATGTACTCTTAGGTTGGTGACCCATATCTTTCTTAAAGTATACAATACTAAATCAGTTATTCTGTCTTATTTCACCTGAAATTCTTTTTGTTTGATAACTGATAAGATCATCTACCTAGCTTGGAACACATTTATACAGTGGTCCCTCGATTTACGAATGACCCGACTTCCGTATTTTTCGAGTTACGAGTGAAAAAAGTGGCCGCGCGCTTACAAATTTTTTCGACATCCAAATGGAAATTGTTGCCATTTTAGATGCGGTTTCCTCGACTTACAAAGTTTAGATGGGGTTTTTTTCGACTTATGAATTTTTTCTCCCAATGCATTCCTATGGGGACTCGACTTACGATTTTTTCCGACCTACGAATGTCCATTCAGAACGGATTAAATTGGTAAGTCGAGGGACCACTGTATATAAAAGTTAAGATTCTTTTAAAAAAAACAAATTATGTCAAAATTGATCAGGCACACGCACACATGTAAATATTTAAACCCATGCTGTAAAGACATGATCATAAGTTTACTTCCTTAACAGATCAATTCTTATTAAAGATTAGTATGTTCCGCAGTCCAGTTGTCAACTTGCTCTGATCTAGTTCCGTTTGATGCAGATAAAGTGGGATTTGTTTGAGTCCAAACATGTTACCATGGCTTAACTTGCTTATGAATTTATTGCCTGCAAAATATCAATAAAAGGACAACCTTAAGCCTGCTTTTTTGAACTGGGTTCAAAGGGACTTACTCCTGAATAATTGGCATAGGGTTGCAACCTCAGCTATAGCTTCAAGTTTTATAAATTAGCATTTTAATATTTTTATTATGTCTTATTATGTGTAAATGAAAGAATGCTTAAAATGAAATCATCGTTAGTGCTACTAACCTTGAAATAAATAATACTGAAGTGACAAAGTCTGATTCAAGTTAAAATGCCATTTAAGAAACTTACTAAATATATTATCCTCATGCTCTCAGTCCTCTGCTTCAGAAATTATTTCTCACTTAATCATTTAAACTTGAATCAGACTATAAATATTGAAATGTGCAGTATAACAGCCAACAATCGTGAGATAGTAAACAATTTTCAAAGAATGTTTGTTCCCCACGTCTGCATACTAAATTGCAATTTAAAGTTAGGGGTGGGGTGAGGAGGTGGGAGGGACAGAGCATCCCAAGGGGTGGGTTGAGCTACTTTGCCACATTGCTAGTGCATGGGGCTTCAGTGTCCCAGAGGACTAGAAGTTTGTGTTGCAACAAGGCAGCCCAGGAGCAGCCCAGCCGTGTCAAAGAGTAATCGTGTCGCTTTCCTGCAAAATGCCTTGCGTCCTCTTCTCCCATTTCCCATCACAATGAAGCCACTAAAGCTGGAGGGGCCCGCAAATCTGCATCAAAATAAAACTGCTCTGGGAATATGACGGATGGTTAGCATACTATAAATAAATAAATCTTGGCTGTGAGTCCTGCAAGACCTGCTCCCTGCTTTGCTGGCCTATTTCCACCTGGCCTGGGAGGGTTGGGGGCCTGACTGATTCCCGCTGCAAAAGCTGCTGCTGAAAGTACCAGAGACCATCTTGCTGGGAGTCCAGAAAAAAGACATGCTGCTCAGGGCACCTAGAGACCGGGGGGGCGGTAGGTGTTGGGGATTCTGTTGGGGCCAAGATTTAATTTTGATGGTGTCTTATTTTTGCTGTTTTTGTAAGTTGTTGTTTGACCTTACTATGCATTATAAGGGGACGTTTAATTTTGCTGAAAATATAGGAATAGGAATAGGAATAATGAATGTCTTAATGAGATGCTTTCATTAAAGGTAAAGAGGTAAAGGCACCCCTGACCATTAGGTCCAGTCGCGGACAACTCTGGGGTTGCGGCGCTCATCTCGCTTTACTGGCCGAGGGAGCCGCCGTACAGCTTCTGGGTCATGTGGCCAGCATGACTAAGCCGCTTCTGGTGAAACCAGAGCAGCGCACGGAAACGCCGTTTACCTTCCCGCCGGAGCGGTACCTATTTATCTACTTGCACTTTGACATGCTTTCGAACTGCTGGGTTGGCAGGAGCAGGGACCGAGCAATGGGAGCTCACCCCGTCGCGGGGATTCGAACTGCCAACCTTCTGATCAGCAAGCCCTAGGCTCTGTGGTTTAACCCACAGCACCACCCGCATCCCCAATGCTTTCATGAGCTTATTGTTAATTTGAATTTTGTTATATTTTGTGAATTATGAATGTATGATGAACTAAATAACTTGTGAATTATGAAAATAAAGTTCCTATTGTAAGCCACCTTGAGCATAGTATACTATGGAAAGGAGGCATACAAATAAATGGTGGTGGTCTGCTGCTAGCATCTGTCTGCCTTGAGAGATAATGGAGTACGCCTCCGGGGTGAAGTCAAACTGCTGCGTTAGGAGCACTGAACTGATCTCCCCAGAACGCAAGCTTGCGCAGTGTGTGTGGAAGTCCTGGGCTGCCCAGATGATAAGACCTCCTTCTTGGCCTAAGTGATGTGGTCCAAAGGAGAGCGGAGCAATATGTTTGGGTACCAGCTTGGCTACAGGAGTAGCTGGAAGGAAGCGTACAGCATGTCTTCCAACCACTTTAGGGAGTCTACTCCAGATTTGTGTAGGGTTTACTCCCTAGCCTTTTCTTCTCCCAGAGATTTAGTATCAGAGTTTTCCTTCCCCTCGATGGGCTACCTCCCCAGGTTGACGAGCCCAATCTTCCCCTCACTTCCCTCTAAAGAACATGCAGAAACCACCTTCTTGACCATTGAACCCACTATTGGTCTCATCTGCTCAATCCACCAGAGCCGGTCTTTGCATGCTGGGGAAGTCCCTAACTCACTGAGGATTTGAGACCCATAAGCTACCCTCACCTGGTTTCGCTGGCCAGTCAAAACCATTCCTGAGGTGTGGCCACTGTTGTATGCTGACAACTTCTAGGAGCCACATGTGAGAGTTGAGTGCAAAGTGGGGACTTTGCTACTCAAGGAGCACAACATACCAGAGGTACAACCCCTCCCATTAAACACTTTTTTTTAAGCTTGTTGTGTTGCCTCCTTTTGTCCTCTTGTTGTTGTTTGGTTTGTTTGTTTTTCCTGTTTAGGGAGCCAGGTTGGAAGTGTTTGTTTTGCCTCTGTTGTGCTTGTTTGGGTGTGAGTGTTCTGTCTGTTTTTTCTGCTTTTTGTTGTTGTTTTGCTTTAATTAGTGAATTAATGTTGGTGCCTGTGATAGTTCCTTTTAAGTAGATGCCAGAAGTGGAAATATAAGCCAAAAATATCCAGTTTTTATTCCTTCCTTTAAAATACCTGACATCTTGTCTGTAAAACTATTTAAAATTTTCCTGTTTGAAGCACCCTCATGGCTTTCCCCACAACAAACATGCTAAGAGCTCCAACTGCATACCTTCAAGGCTGTGGGCACACCATACATTTAGATCACATGGCTGCCCCACAAAGAATCATGGGATCTGTAGTTTGTTAAGGATGCTGAGCAGTGCTATTTTTCTAGAAAAAGAGGTGCTGGAACTCACCATGAACACCTCCCTTGTTCTCTTACAATGACAATGGCACCCACCTAAGAGGTGCTGGAACTGAGTTCCAGTGCATTCCAGCTGAAAAAAGCCCTGGTGCTGGGGATTTTAGCTATGTGAGAGTAAATGACAGTTCCCATAAATCTTTGAGGAAAGCCATGTGCTTCATATGTATGGCATGTACTTAGCCCAAGTCAGTTTTGTCCCTCTAAAGAAGAAGAAGAGTTTGGATTTGATATTCCGCTTTATCACTACCTGAAGGAGTCTCAAAGCAGCTCACAATCTCCTTTCCCTTCCTCCCCCACAACAAACACTCTGTGAGGTGAGTGGGGCTGAGAGACTTCAGAGAAGTGTGACTAACCCAAGGTCACCCAGCAGCTGCATATGGAGGAGCAGGGAATCGAACCCGGTTCCCCAGATTGCGAGTCCACCGCTCTTAACCACTACACCACACTGGCTCCCATAAAGATCTGCTTAGGCACACACAGGGACTTGTGCATGTCCAGTGGAACTAAAAAATAATTTTAAACGTTTTCATTGAACAGCACATCTCAGCTTGGATGGCATCTCACAGATTGCTTGTGAAACTTTCCTGAGTTTTAATCTCCTGTAATGGAGAGTGGCGGGAGCTGCAAGAGGCAGGTTCTGTTTTTAAAAATGTGCAACTTTTTTAGAGCTCCTTTTCTTATTCTGCTATGTATTTCTAAAAAACAATTCTACAATTCCCCCAAATATAATGACACCCCATGTCCTGTTAAATCTTCTTTTTATTAAGCTGTTGTTTGATGCTCAAGAACATTTTTACTTCTGACAATTTGATATATGCTCCAGTAAACACAAATCATTCAGCCTGCAGTCCTCTGCTCATTTAACTTGGGAGTAAGCCCCATTGAACTTAACGGGGACTCTGGATAAATACAGACCCTCCAAGTGTCCCTATTTTCCCAGGAGATTGCCAGATTTACAGAAGCCATCACAGTTTCTGATTTGATCCCAGAATGTCCCACTTTTCCTTAAAACGTCCCTATTTTCATCGGAAAAATGTTAGAGGGTATGGAGTTATGCAACTGCCGAGGAGATAAGTAACTATACAACCTTTAGAAGGCATCTGATGACAGGCCCTTATAGGGAAGGTTTTTTTTTATAATGTTCATTGTTTTATTATATTTTTTTATATACTGTATGTTGGAAGCCACCCAGAGTGGCTGGGGCAATAAATAAAAAAATATAACATATAAATAAATAGTGGCTGGGGTATAAATAACATGTTTTAATTATTATTATGGAATAGGGCAGTGATGGCTAACCTTGACATCCCAGATGTTTTGGAACTACAACTCCCATCATCCCTAGCTAACAGGATCAGTGGTCAGGGATGATGGGAGTTGTAGTCCCAAAACATCTGGAGTGTCAAGGTTAGCCATCACTGGAATAGGGTGTTTCTCTTTTCATCAGAGAAATGTTGGAGGGTATGTAGATATGTATAGGATTAAACTGACATAAATTTTAAAATAGTTTCATAATGGAGGACACCTGAAGTTTTAGAGACAGTGTAGGCTGCAATTTCAAATAAATAAGGCTATTTTAGAGCAGAATTTAAAAAAAATGTATAAGAAACTAAATATTTTGCTCATTCTATTAATTGTCCATTATGAATTTTGCAAACTACAGCCCCAGGTTCAAATCTATGCGCTTGTCCCATTATCTGTCTGTGCATATAATGTGGGTTGGTTGTTTTTCCAATGGGTTTATCATTTGCATTTGCACTGACACAACTGCAGCGCTTCAGGAAGAGCCAGCTTCCTCTCAAGAAAGAAAACTTTCTGATTGGGCAATGCAGAAAAAAAGACAATCCAGGCAGGTGTCTGGCACCTGAACATTTTACATTTTAAGTATGGGAAACTTAAAACACCAGCATTGCCACCTAGTGATTATTTTCTGTACTGCAGTACTAAAAAGAGACACTTTCAAAGTTATGTACAGTATATACCAGTATCAGTCATTCTATGGGGTGTGCAGGGTGCTCCATGGGAACTGTAGACCTATGGTGACAAGCACCCTCTTATTGGGACCTGATATGTTGCCTGGTCCAAATTGGTCAGTTCTCCACAGTTTGCAGCAATTTGCAATTTTAAAAAAATCCTCATGAAAATTCACCGGCATTTTAGTGCAAAATTCTCTTTATAATAGACACATTTTCATATGCCGTTTTGACTGATGTGCACATCTTCGCAGGCAGTTTCCCCTAATATAATGCTTTTTAAATGTTTGTGAATTTATTCAACTTTATGCACACTTTCCCGTAACAAATACATTTTTGTAAACATTGCAGGCTGGAGAACTGCATAACAAAATTTTTGATAAATGTGAATTTTGAAGGATCATAAGTTCATATATTGTTGTTCATATAGGGATCAATAAGGTTGTGAAGAATTTACCTTGTAGATAGCAATGAACTGGGTGGCATGGTACCATGAGGTGAGCAGGAATTGATACATACAATCACTGTCAGCTAGCTGTTGAAGTCGCTTACTTTGGGGGGAAGGAGCAGATCGAGCTATTTGTGGGGAGAATCAATCCACAGGATGCCAGCTGGCCTGCCCCAGTCTGGATCATTGGTTGCCAAGCTGCTGGACTTGAATAACCTATTACCCACTCCTGGACTGTAGAAAAATATTACCTTTACATCTTTTGTTTTCCAAAGGAGCCTGTTTAATTGCCAAGTGTTTGCATCTTCTAAATCAGACTGTCCAATTGCTTGTACTGTCCAGTTTTGGGGCAGAGGGGATCCTCACTGCAGAAGATGCTCTATTCTGCCTCATAATCAACAACACCAACTGCAAGGGATGATTTCATTTCATGTGAATCAGCGCCCTCTGCTGACTACACCTCTTTTGGCCATTTGAAAGAATGAAAAACTGAAACAGTCCTTATATCCTTGATCTCGTAACTTTACAGCCAGCCAGAAAACTTCTTCGTATACCCTTCGTGCGTGATCATCTGCCCACCTCAGTCCCAAAGGTCCATCTATGAAACACATGCTTCTCCATGCCGAAATCAGAGGGCAGGTCCACCACTGCAGAAAGATGCTTAATGCAAAAAGCTGCAGATGACCCAAAGGGAATGAGCCAGGCAAGTCACCTTGTGATTCATTTCTCTCTTGCTACTTACCTCTCCGCTCATTCTGGGCTCTGCTTTTCTACAGTACAATTTCCATGCTCATATTGACCACGGACCAATTCACGTTTTGTCATTAGCGAGTAAGACACACAGCAAACTTGAAGAAAAGGAAAGCAAGCCATTTTGGGTCCATAAGAACAATTCTAAAATGCTTGGTCAGGCAATACCTCCATTAAGACCAACCCCAAAGGACACAAAATGGTGAGGAATCTTTTGAGTCCACCACTAGTCTCCATTATGCCGCCTGTCCATCAAAGCAGGGCTGTGTGGGAAAGAGAAAAGCGGAGTTCAATGGGACTTGCTTCCAAGTAAGTAGGCAGGTATAGCAAGGACTGGGACCCTGTGGACTCTGTAGTCAGTACGAAGAAGCAATAAACAACCTTTCTGGATATAATCAGGTTACCTATTGAATTACTATGAGTATGGGCCACAAGCATCATTCAGTTAATAGCCAGAGTGCCATGCCTTCCTGATGCTGTTAGACTCAAACTCCCATCAGCCTTGATCAGCATGGCCAATGGTGAGGGATGATGGGAGTTGTGGACCAAAGTATCTGAAGAGCAGCAGCTGGGAAAAGCTGACTATACTCTTCACTTTCTGTTCAACTATCTTTAAGAAGGATACCATTGTTTCCAGACAGCACCTTCCTTCCAGTGCTGCATTTTTAGACAGCAGAAAGTTCACTACTACTACTACTAATTTTATTATTTATCCTCCAGTGATCTAGCTGGGTTGTCCCAGCCACTCTAGGCAGCTTCCAACACATAAAAACACAATAAAATATCAAACATTAAAAACTTCCCAGTACAGGGCTGCCTTCAGGTGTATTCTAAAAGTCAGATAGTTGTTGCCTTTGCAGCTGGATCTCAGTGTCTGGGCTGAGCGATGGGGGTGGAGACGCTGCTTCAGGTAAACTGGGCTGAGGCCGTTTAGGGCTTTAAAGGTCAGCACCAACACTTTGAATTGTGCTCAGAAACATACTGGGAACCAGTTTCGATCCTTTAGGACCAGTGTTATATAGTCCCGGCAGCCACTCCCAGTCACCAGTCTAGCTGCCGCATTCTGGATTAGTTGTAGTTTCCAAGTCACCTTCAAAGGTAGCCCCATGTAGAGCGCATTGCAGTAGTCCAAGCACTTTTATATCAAGCAATTAATGAAGGATCATCCAGATTTAAAAATAAATAAAAGCTGAGTCAATGAGAGGGGATTCATATTTGCATACAAGTAATAGTAGTTAGTTGGTGTATACTAGGTGTGTGCATCAGCTCTGGGAGGCAGGGTTGAATAGCAAATCAAATGAAGATAAGTTGGGTGTTTTAGCCCACCTCCAAAACGCAATGTCAATAAATCCCTGCAAGTCAGATCATGGCTCTCCTAAAACCTTGTGTCACTCTGTTGTTTTCATACTTTTCTGTCCTAATACAGCTCCATGCGTTCCTATAACTCTGTGTTTCTATAAGACCATGGTATGGCTGCCCAACATGCGAAATGAGGAACACTGAAGAGTTCTGGGTTTTGTTTTTTTCATTTTTGTTTTGTTAAAAGTTAAAAGATTCATTTAAGGTTACCCCCAATGCTACATTGTTCTGCTTTGAGAAGGAAAGATAAAACTGAAGCCCTTCACAATTCTGTATGCAGTGTTCTAGACGGCTTCATGTTGTAACAAGTATCAGAGGCCTCTAAAATCTAATGGAAGACAGCAGCAAGCACCAGAAAGGGGAGACCTGTGTGGATCTACAAAGTTTGTCAAAATATACAAGTTAGAACAGGCATAGGCAAACTCGGCCCTCCAGATGTTTTGGGACTACAACTCCCATCATCCCTAGCTAACAGGACCAGTAGTCAAGGAATGATGGGAATTGTAGTCTCAAAACAACTGGAGGGCCGAGTTTGCCTATGCCTGAGTTAGAATATGTACTACTTGGCCAACCCTTTATAATTTTCACATGAGAAAGACCAAGATGAAAAGGCCCAACTGCTGCCCCCGTATGAGAATATGGAGGAAAGTGAATACCTTTCACTACCTCACAAAAAAGCCCCTGGACCTATTTGCCTGCAATTTGGCAGACTTGAGACATTCTGGAGAGGCTCCTGTGCCTGGAAATTCCATCCACTTTGGCAAAAAGGGAAAGCAGTTATAGCAGTTTTTGAATTCCTTGTTACAGTAAATGTGGTAAAGAGAGTTTTACTTGTTATTGGCCTTTATTGGCAAAAGGAGTTTTACTTTATATCGGGGACCCAATTTATAGATTGAAGCAGAAAGAGAGAGTACAGAGCAACTCAGAAACAAATAAGAATTTTTTAAAATGTACACATATAAGGCAAATATTGGGGCCCATGCACCTCCTTCAGTGTAAATCAGCCCTTCACAACCTGGTGCCTTACAAAAAAAATTAGGCTACAGCTCCCATCATCCCTGACCATTGGGCATCCTGGCTGCAGCTGGTGGAAGTTGGAGTCCAAAATATCTGGAGGTACCAGGTTACGGGAAGCTGGTATTATACTTATGTGATGACAAGTGAGCTCTCTGGGTGAAAGAAATAGATTTATACTGGTGTGTAGAGTTTAGACCTGAGCTAATATTATAGTCCAGAGTCCAGGGTTGTTGTAAATAAATTTCCCCATCTATGAAAGCCATAGGGGAGAAAGCAATCTGTCTTTTCTAAAATATTGTATTCAAAATATCGGACGTTTCTCTCCACCAGAGGGCACCATCATAGTGGTTTGCAACAAAGAGGATGTGTTTTTCTTAGACAACTTCTGTTTTTTGCCAGTTTTTTTCCGTTCCCAAGTGCAATAGTAAAACCAATTAACAGAAACTAGGGGTACAATCCTATGCAGCCCTACAATGGTACTTGCTTCCAAGTAACCATAAATAAGATCGCACCACTTCTCTTGGAATTTGCGGGTGGATGAAAAGCAAGAAAACAGGACAGCGTTGAGGCCCTTTTTCTGCCCGCTGTAACATTTAGGAGGAGATAACGGAGTATGCAGAATTGGACAAGATGACGGGGAGAATCCGCGAACAGCGGGACCAGAAGTTCATCAAAGACTGGGCTAAATTTACAGACTATTTAAAGGAAAATTGTATTCAATTGAATACGTTGGTAGGATTGCAAGAGGCTTTGTAGAGTAAGGAAGAAATATTGGTGTTAGTACGAAGATATAGTGATTAATTTTAGAAAATAATAATATAAAACAATGTTTGACTTTGGAAATATAGATATAAGGAATAGATATTAGAATATCATAAGGAAGGTTTGACGGAAGTCACGGCCATAAAAAGCCAAAATGGTATAAGTTGTGAAGATAAATGTGCGAATTTATTATTGTATTTATATAAAACCAATAAAAATTATTATTTTTTAAAAAAACATTTAGGAGGAGATGGTGCTAGAAGGAAACAAAAGATCTATGGCAAAGAAGAAGGTGGTGCTTCTTCTGCACATGATGCACACGGTGAACAGCACCTCTCTGAGATTTCTCTTGACGTCCTTGCAGTACTGTGCCCATCTCTAGTTGCCTGGAAATTGCACTGAGCAAACTGCCCCAACTAAAGATACAGCCATGGTGATCCAGAAGTGCTTCCTGCAATGGTGAGAGTACATTTCAGCTGCGCACATAATGACGCAAACCTGTATGGTGTTACTATGGCAGTATCCATAGACAGGCTGATTTATTCTTTACATTCTCTCTGTGAACGGCTTTGGGATGCTTCCCACACAGCCAGTCACATTAGCCAGTCCACTGAAGCTAAGGTGAAAGGGGTTCGCAAAGCAGCTTGTCCTTAAATTGCAATATTAAGGGCATTATCCTAAGGGGGAGAAGTAAGTTTTGCTCTCTCCCCCCCCCCCCCGGAAATGCTTCCTAAACTTCCATTTGGACAGTACTGCCCTCAGGCAGCAATATCAGAACGCCCGTTCCATTCTGACTGGTGGTGCTCACTTCCGTGTTCAGGTTAGAGTGGTAAAAGTCTGCGTGCAAGTTCCCATTTTCCTGCTCCATGCCGCTACGTGCAAGAAGTATTGCTTGACTCTCCCCTGCAAAGGATAATTTAATAAGCATGCCTGTTGATTGCATTAGGAGGCTTGAGAGAGTATCTGAAAGCCATGCCTGTAATTAAAATATAAAGGCAATGATAAAGATCTCTTACCACCACCAGTCAATTTTGGTCTTTTTTTTGAAGGAGCTTAAAAGTCCCCACTAACCCCCCCCCCCGGCCTATCATCAACATGCAGCACAAACCTCCAGATAAAAACCTGACAAGTCAAACTTTTTCAGGAAACCCTCTGAATTTTCTGTGTTTTGAATAATTCTTGCATATTGGCTATAGGAGAATTCTCTCTCTCTCTCTCTCTCTCTCTCTCTCTCTCTCTGACTTTCAGATGTGCATCTTCCCTTCTCTTCATGGAGTGGTGGCATTTAAGTACATCACATCAAGGACTGGGGGAGAAATTTGGACCAGTCTGCATTTTAATGCAAATCTACTTAAATGTACACTTCCTGAAATAATATATGAACCAAATGCAGTTATCCTTCTGAATTTTGCACTTCTCCAAATTTTATGACGCAGTTCTCCAACCCAATAATGTGTACAAAATTGTATATATTAGAAAACAGTGTGCATAAAAGTGTGTATATGAGTGAAATCAACATGCAGAAATACAGTATATTGGGAGGAAATGCTTGTACAAATGTGGGCATTAGGAAAAAGTGAATACACCCTAGAAGCCTGCTGACCTTTCATGAGATTTTTTTTATGCAAACTGATGCAGAAATGGGGAGACTTAAACTGAGAGACTAGAAAAATGAAAAGCAAAGATAAACAGAATTATGTGATTTATTAAAAAAAATCAACTGCTATTTCATAAATAATATCAAAGTGGTTTACAACAAAAATACATAAAACCATACAGTAAAACAAAAACATTAAAAAATACATCAATTAACCACTACAGGAAGACGTATCATTAAGTGCCTAGCAGAATAGAAAAGTTTTCAGCAGGCATTTAAGAGTTAAGGCAAAAGGTGCCTGCTGACAGATTCATCCATCCCTACCCACAACAATGCATATTCTAGAAGACAAGATGAAGCAATGGTTCCACTTGGAGAGAGACACCATCAAAAACATCCCCACAACAGCTTACCTATTTCTCCCAAACAAACTAAAAAAAATCCCCACAACATTGAACAGGTTCACACAGAAGGGAAAAGCAGGCAAACTATCCCCATCCCCACTAACCCCCCTGGCCTATCACCAACATGCAGCACAAACTTCCAGATAAAAACCTGACAAGTCAAAGGCCAACACTGTCTAAAAGATTTCTATAACAACAACAAACCTATATCAACACAAGAAATACAAGACAAACGAGAGGACACCCAAATACCTTGGCTAACACATCATCAACTACATGCCTTCTTAAACAATCCAACAGTAAAACCAGCAGCCACTAGGTCCTTGACCACCTTCGAAAACCTTCTCCTGATAGCAGAGGGACACGGTAAAGGGATGGTATCCACAATATACAAAATACTGCTCCAAAATCCCACAAACCCCCTTGACACAATCAAAGAACAATGGGAGCAGGACATAGGCTATGAAATTAACCCCACCCAATGGACTAGAATGTGTTCTAAACTTCCCTTTAAGTCCATATCAGCCAAAAGAAGGGAACTCGCTCTGAAACTCACCTATAGGTGGTACTTAACACCACGGAAACTGGAGCTGATACGCCCAGGAACCTCACCAAGATGTTTGAGAGGCTGCACCTCCGCAGGCACATACCTCCACATGTGGTGGAAATGCCCTATAATCCAACCCTTCTGGACAGCAGTCCTACAAGAGATATACAAAATAACTAAACAGGTATTGGAACCCACCCCAGAACTGGCCCTACTGAACATCTTCCAATATCTTAATGGCCACTCACATTATAGAGAGCTTATAACCCATCTACTCTCAGCAGCCATAAGCCTCATAACCAGACCCTGGAGAGACCTGTCAGGAGTAAACATGAACCAATGGTATCAAATTGTATGGGAAATGGCCTTGCTAGAAAAGCTAACCAATAAACTGAAACTGACACTGGGACAAATAGAAGAGGATGCCTTCACCCCATTCTGGCTCCCATTTATCACATACACAGTCCAACAAGATAATGATAAGAATCCACCAACAGCATACGAATTAATCTGGCTTACCTGACCCAACAAGCCCCCCCCCCCCTCACAAATGCAAACAAACCCCACTGCAGTCAACCACAGACAACTAATACATCTCACCACCAAGTAAATGTAATAAACAAATAGAAAGAGAACCCACCCAGTTGATGCTGGCACAAAACCCCACACGTACACTATACAAAAGAATATAAGCCTAACCACCACTCCTCTCCCCCCTCTTCTTCCCTAACCTTATACTGTACTCAACACTCATTTCTCACAACAAATGCAACTGATTTGTAAGAAAGACCGTACAACCTGAAAACAGAGACAAAGCATGTACTTTTGTAAAACAAGAAAATATTTAATAAAAAATAAATTTAAAAAACCCCACAATGTTGTGAAATAGGCTAGGCTGGAGCATGGTGACTTGCCCAAAGCCAATTGTTAAGCATCACTACGACTATACTCACCCTCTAGTTTCCAGAGACTCTGATTTCATACCACTAATAATAGTTCATTGTCAAGTTGTTCTCTGTGCTGTTTTATCTCTGCCAAATCTGAAGCAGGGGAGATGAGGGAGGGATGTGGGAAAATGTGTTCCACCAGGGAAACACTTGTTACAGGAAATGCTGAGGGCTTACTGTTGTTGTTGCAATCAGCTGCTTGAACTAGTGACAGGCCTAAAGATGATGGGCAGGGAGGGCATTTAAGGTAATCGCTGCTTTGTACAGAAGCCTAATGCAGACCACATCCTTTGATGGCTTCATGGTAGGATATGTAAGAACACCATGAATGTGAATGATCAGCGTTATTGACAGACAGTCCTGTTGAATGGTCAACAGTTGTGGAACCATCTCCAGCCCAGGTCTCCTTTCCCATGTTTGGCTGTCAAGTGTGAAAAGCCAATGTGGTGCTTTCATGCCCACATGAAATAGTCCCCAAAGCAGTGGTGCTAAACCACAACGATTTGGGGAGGCTCAGTGCTTAAGGAAAACAGGTTGAGGATTCTGCATTGCAGCTGCTTTCCAGATTTGTGCATTCACATAGCTATCATAAACTGACTCAATCCAACCTGGCCTCAAAATGTGTAGTGAACGATTTCACAATGGCTGTGTATTTCAGGTTGCAATTACAGTGAAGTTTAGTGACAATTCAGGTCTCAGCTGCAGTTTCCCATGTTATCCAGTGTGCTCTGAAATTTCATGCCAGCAAAATATGCCAATCAGGTTTTCCTCCACTGTCTCCAGACACAAATGTTTGAGTCTTGCTGCTATCACCTCTTTCCAATTGCTATCCTTCTCCCAGGGCTTCGCATGCATTAGAAATGCACACTTAGCTGCTGCAAAATACAATGTAAACCAAATGTATACATAGACACGAGGGCCAGGGGCAGTAGACACAATTCTGACCTCTCTCTTTCTTACGCACACACTGGCATCATGGTACACAATATCTTGTATGAGCAGGTCTCTGCCCTTGCCTGCCAAATCCAGTGCCCACCAGAGCAGTTCCAATCCTAAAAGTTTCCCCTTGTTCTGTTTAATAGGATTTACTTTGTAGAAGAATTGAATGGGATTGTAACTTTCTCACTATGGTTTTCAGTGAACGTCTGGAGATTTTGTGCATCTCTCCATGCAAGAAAGAAAAATAAAGATGTCTGTGCTGTCTGTACAAACCGCAAGATGTAGTGAAGGCAGCCAAGTTGGGTGGTCAAAACATTTTGTGGAGCCTGTCCATAGCTTCCAGTAATCATTTATTCTTTCCCCAGTATCAGAAACTCCATTCCTCTAAATTGTGGGGAAGCTGGAACAGTGGGAGAAGCCAATTGCACTCATGCCATGTTTGTGGAATTCCGAAAGCCTGTCAACTGCAGGAAGAAGGAGGCTGGAGTAAATGGACCTTTAATCCAGCAGGACTCTTTTTATACTCTCTTGACCATGGGTATTCTTGCATTCATTCAGGAACGACTGAGTCTCTGCATTCACAAGAGACTTGCCCCTCGTGCAACCTAGGTACTTATTTTGACCCAGCAAATGCTAGAGGGCATGCTAGGTTACATCTTGGTCTCTCTGTGGATACCAATTAGCACAATGTGTCCTGCAGCTGAGCTTGTTTCAAGCCTGAAGATTCCCCAAGCACTATTTATTAGCCAGCGCTTTATTTAATCAGCCCTCTGAGTTTCTCTGTTACATTTTAATCTTTGAGCAAAATTCTCCTCTCTCTCTCTCTCTCTCTCTCTCTCTCTCTCTCTCTTTTGCCACAGACTCCTTAATCTCATTACTCTTGGATGTCAGACCAGACTAATCACCTCGGCCATGAAATCAAAGACAACTGTCGCAATAGCTAGGAGACGAGTCTTTTCCGCAAATTAATTCTTCCAGCAGACAAGCAAAATGCCATTTTAAGAATGGGAGGTGGGTCTTAATTTTGCTGTGGAAAATCAAGGCATTTTTATGAAGGTGGAGACTAACGTACAAGGTTTGCCACCTATTTTAATCCCTGGGCGGGATCCCTGTGCCTTTCACAATGGCACAATATAGGTGGAGCTTCTCCTGATGTGATGATGCGAAGAAAGGAAACGCTTCAGCTACTGAGATTGCTTAGCAGCTATTTAAGGCACAAGACAGAGGCTCAGCTAGTGACGGGGACCCACTCCAGCCTGGTGCTGGCCCTGCTAAAACTTGAAAAAGTTTTTTGGAATAGGTACAGCCTTGTAGCCCTTTTGAGGTGCTCAGGCCAATGACTGAGGGCACAAGCTATATAGGGGCCTGCACCAGACCTATCATCCCAGCACACCCCAACCCCATCCCTCACACCTTTAGCACAAAGGGCTGAAGGTAAGTCATTGTTGTTGTTATTATTATTATTTATTGAATTTATATACCGTCCTATACCTGGGGGTCTCAGGGCAGTTCACAGAATAAAAGTTATAAAACCACAAAATACCTGATAAAAATAAAATGACAACCCAATACACACACACACACACACACACACACCCCACACACAAAGCACATTTTTAAAGGGCATAGGATGCAAATCAAATCAACCCAAGGCCTGGTTAAAAAGGAACGTATTTGCCTGGCGCCTAAAGGTGTATAATGAAGGCACCAGGTGAACTTCCTTGGGGAGAGCATTCCACAAACGGGGAGCCACTGCAGAGAAGGCCCGTTCTCGTGTTGCCACCCTCTGAACCTCTCAAGGAGGAGGCACACGAAGGAGGGCCTCAGAAGATGGATCTCAGGGACCGGGTAGGTTCATATGGGAAGAGGCAGACATTGAGTTCTTAACATCTTCCTACAACCCTCACAACGAATGCTAGAACAGAGCTTGTGACAGCATGTGTTGTAAGTGGATCAATGTTTTAATGTCCAGAGCAGCTGTTAAACAGCTCCATCACCACTATTTCCAACTGGAGGTGGGTTTTTCCAGTTTCTCACATTTCCTATCTTAGGTTCATTTCTCCACATTTTTTTTTTAAAAGCCTTCACAAGGATACATCATCATTTTACTGCACATTTCTCCATATATACAGCTTTTTGTATGCAATTTTGCCTAATGTACAATTTTTGTAAGCATTATTTTTTTAAAACAACAACACATTTTCAGATGCTGTTTGTGCCAATATGTGGATTTTTATGCACACTTTCCCCTAATGCCTGCTTTTTTGTGCATATAGTTAGCTTGCAGACCTGCATAGCAACATTCAGGGAAGTGCAAATTTTGAAGAATATCTGTGGTTGGTTTGCAAATTCTTTCTGGAAGTATGAACTGGGTAGTTTTGCATTAAAATGTGAAGCTAACTGAATTTCTCCCCGATCCCTATTCCCAACTGTCATTATCCCCTTGTCCCCTAGAAATTCCCTTTCATTTCCCCATAGTAGCCTCATGTACTTTTGGTTTTCACACCCACTTCACATAGCTTGTTAAGCTACCCACCAGGCTCCTATCCAGCTTTTGGAATCAGTAGTGGAGGGATTGTTTTGAGCAGGTTGTGCACTGATCAATTTGCCCCCGCCCCACCCCCACCTTCCACCTTCCATTCTTCTCAATTCACTACTACATCATAGTTGTGTTGTGCTGCCCTGCAGTGCCCTCTATGCTTGCTGCCCAGTGTGGCGGAACCAGTCATGCTGCCCTAAATCTGCCTCTGTCTGCAATGTCAAGATGACATTGTTTTTATCCTTCTGGACCCTCTAATAGGTCCAAAATTCAAAGCCATTAGTCAGCTCGAAGTGTTGCGCTGCTCTAAAGGGCTAGGTTCTCAAACAGCCAGATCGGAAGTTAACAGTGCAATTAACAGAGCCATCAAACTATCCAGCAGGCCTAAAAGGTTTCTTGATTTCATAAGATCAACTACCTCCTTCTTTAAGGAACTTGGTTAAGTAGTTTCTGAGTGACTTTTACGGTTTTCCAGGGACGCATTGATCGAATGGTGAATCAGAACAGACTGCAGGCCAAAGTAGATCATGTTGCAAATTGTTTTGATGGGGCTGTAGTGTTTAGATGGAGACACAGACATATCTCTAGTCCTTAGGTAATCCATCATATGCCATTGATAGTATATTGACCTCTCACAACATCCAATGTATACCTTGATGCTCCCAAGGTTACGACATGATGCATTGATTGATAAGAATGAGGTTGCTCAGGTCTGGCTGCAGAAGACTAAGGAAATATCTGAATATATTTTATTGAACACATGGAAAGTCCAAAGGGCAGCACTGAACACGTGCTAAACAGTCACTTGCTTTTGTAAACATGGAAACTGTCACCAGAAGCATGACCACATGTTAACTCCAAAGACTGTGCTTCTGTACAGGACTGGCCACAAGCATTTCACACAATGAAATTGACATAATTCAACATGTTTCTAACTGGAACAAAAGTGTCTTCTACCCCAACCCCAACACCCCATTTTTAAAAGTAATTCAGGCAGCTGTTTTGTTTTGCTTTTTGTTTTGCTTACTGTGCAAAATGCCCCTGCTCCCCAAAACATTCAGTTTCTGAAGACAAGAAATAAATTTGAAAAATAACACAAATCCACTTGCTTTTGGGTTGTTTCAAAGTTCTCCCCCATTAGAAGAAAATGGAGTTAAGCAACTTGTACAGATTGCCGATGGTGTACTGAAGAAAATATTTAGATCAAGGTGACAATGAAGAAAATTACTAACATTTAGTAGTCAGCCTTAACATGCATGGGCTTACTCACTAAAACAATGCATCATCACATATTTCTGGCTCTTTTCTTTGCTGCAATTTGTGCTAATTTCAAGGTGCATTTACAGTGTTAAATCTCAACAACAATTTAGTACTAGCATAATAAGCACTTGGATCTTATTACATCCAACTTCTCAGGATGCACTCGTAGGGAGTATCTTGTTAGTTAGTGCTGCATCTTAGACTATGAAAGTTGTCAATGGATTCTAAATCTCTCTTCTCTCTGGAAGAGAGTCCCCACAGTTGTAGGAGTTCCTGTGTAAACCCCCTTGGTGTGAGAGATGGGCCAATGCACCCCATTCATTCAGGCATGGTTCCATGAGTGGGTTCAGCCACTTACTTCAGTCATATCAGCTTCTCTTGAGGGACTTCCAATATCAGTTTCAGAAAGGTCGGTGCTTATGTACTTCGCTGCACTTTTTGGTTTTCATGTCACTTTACTTAACAGGTTACTGGTGAGTGACAGGATGATTGCCTCCGAATTTCTTTCTGTTGTAAAACATACCTTTTCAGTTCAAGCTAAGAGGTGGTAAACAACTGATGGGCCCTTGAGAAATATCCCTTTTATAACACAAATATGCACGGTAAACAAATAAATGATAACTATCAACAGTGCAGAAACTGAACCTATTTACTAGGGTGTAAGACCTTGTGGGTTGTATCCACTTAAGTCATACTCATTGAACACAGACTCACTGACATCATTGATATGCAGACCCATTAAATTCAATGGACTTAAGTTGGACAGACTAACTTCTCCTTCGATTTCGATGGGTCTACTTTGAGGATAAGTCAGATACAACCCACTGAACTTAGTGGGACTTCTGAGAAAACACACATAGCATTACTGTGGGGCAAGCCTGCCTTTCTGAGAGATGTACAACAGAGCCAGCACTGCATCCAGAGCCCTGCTGGCTCATGTCAAACAGAAAAGAAGATGTGGAGGGGGCCTTTGCCTTATTTTATTCACTGAACCCGAATTGGAGGGAGTCAAATAGAGCGACTCTAGGGAGCAGAGGAGCATTCCCTTAGATCTTCTTTTCTGCTCTTCTGCACTTATTTCTTCTCTTCTTTGTTAGAGTGGTTGGTAGGGAAGGGGTGGTGCTGTGAACCTGGCCTCCCAGCAGCACTCTCACTACTACATACTGGGATGGAGTGATGTAGGGTGGCAGCAAGGTCAGGTGGTGCAGGAGCCAATCCAGTGCTCTTTCTGGTTCACCTGCCTCAACCTCGCTGGTGCCTTGCCCCACCCCTGCTCCATCCCAATACAGGTCTGTGGTGCCACCCCACCCCTTGCCAGCTCCTCCTGCATCTGTCTCTTTCACCATCATTGTCTCCCAGCAATTCCTACTCCCCTCTGACTTTCCCTTCACATTGCATTCCCCTTCCTTCAGTCACCGCACACAGAAGAAAGGCATGATCCAGGGTTATAATCGTTTGTTGCCCGATATCTTCCTTAATGTGCAGACATGTTCAATGTGGACTGGTGACATGCAAGAGCAAAACATAAGAAGGTGAAAACAAGGGGGTGGGGAATGAGCAATTTGTACATGTGCAATAGTCTTTTAAAAGGGGCCAGAAATCAAGACTGGAAGAATCACAAACACATCAGCATCACTGCAATAAGTTTGGAACACCAAAATTTGGTGAGAAATTCAGATGGGGGGAACGTCATGAGCATCCCTACTATAGCCTAGTCTGTATCGCTCATCTTATTACAGTAAAAAGATGCTCACAAGCAGAGTGTGGAAGTCTCAGCTAAATAGGTCACTTTACTTTTAGGGGACAAATAATATCTGCATGTAAAAAAACCACGAATCTTTTTGAATTAGATTGAGGCCATTGATTGGACAACCAACACACAACATATTTCTCTGAAGCATCGTCAATTCTAATGACCTCAGGAAAGGACCATCTAACCCTGAAATCAATGTGTTGTCTGGTAGTTTGATACAAGCAGAGGAGAACATGTTCATTCTCTCATTCACAACCAATATCATAGAGTAGTTGCATAAGAAGGGCTTTGAGTGATTATTTCCCCCAAATTTAAGGCTCTTCTTAAGATGTAAAGAGATCAAAATTTCCATTATGTGCACTAATGTTTGTCACCATATATGTCTGCACGTGTCTCCTTATTATACATATCCATGTTTCAGAGGTCAAATCTTGGTCAAGCCATTTTCCTCCCAAACGGGTGGATGTTCAGACTAGCCTGTGGGTCGCAAGCTAGTTATAAAATGTTGTTTGGTCCCACTTCCTGTTATATAAAGTCCTTCCATGATTTCTCCTCCTGTTTTCTCTGTAACCTTGCAACTCTGCCCATTGCTACCCTGCACATCCTCTGTAGGACCATCTGAAACCCAACCCAATGCGGCCGAGCCTGCTGCCAGTGACACAACCGAAGCATGAATCTGAAAACCAGAGGAGGGAGGTCAATCAAGGCGATATTTACGTGTGAAACTTCCAGTGACTTTTGCAGCAAGCAGTGAAAAGGAGGAAAGTGTGAAGGCAGGGCAAAACAAGATGGGTTTTAAAATGCACTCAAGAAGCACTGACCTCAGAATAAGAAAACAAATCAACCTCATAAAATCTGAGTGCCAATTTTCTTCTCCTTGTTCAATGTTCATTACGATCCACATTCCTTCTAAAAAAAATAAGCAGAATCTATAAATTTCCCACTTTTCTTGTATCATCAGACTCTGACTGCCATATTATCATTTATAAACCCATTAAAATAATGAACGAGATCCAGAGGCTGTGCTGTTTTCAGTAGCTGCGCCCTGTTGATTCGTATGTGCCATCTTTCACTTTAATTTCATTGCTCAAAATCCAGTCCTTCCACACAAGTGCCTGTGCTTCCCACTTCAGCTGTGCATTGATTTCTAAGTAATTGCTACTTTATTATGCCTTTCCCTTAAATTTCTCAACATATTCTGATGCACGTGTCGGCCAACACTAAATTGGATCCCAGATGCTTGGTGTGCTGCAAGCTCATCTAACCATCTGGCCACATGCTGAAGTGCCTGCTGCCCAGCTACTCATAAATATTCTCCAGTTTGGGTTTATGACATGCCCATATCTCTGGGCAAATTCAGTTGTATGGATTCTCCACCTGCTATGTATTTGGCTGCCGGCCCATTGCTATCCATTGTAAAAAGTTTGCAGGTCTTAGAATTCTCGTGAACAGGGGTAGACCTTTTGGAGGACATGGGGGAGTTGGTTGGGCTCAGTTGCACAGCTGTGGTGTCTTGCACTGTGTGTTCGCTGGTTTCAATTTCAAAAGCTGTGCTCCCAGGTTTGATGAGCCCGATATTGGCCCCCGGTTTAGATTTCCTTGCACCGTGAGCAGGAGGTCTCCGGCTGCAGATGCAGCACGCCCCAAAGAAAGTGAATGCCACAACCAAAAGGATGGGGCCGATGACAATTGGAGGGTTGTTGACAGGCAAGAATGTCCCAAAAGCAAATGCTCCCACCAGGGTGATGTTAATGCCTGCGAGCATGATGCACAGTCCACAGGCGCAGCAAAGAGCTGGGGAAGGGAGACCCTGCGGCCTTGTTTTCTTCTTGCTTGGTTTATGGGACAAAGGAGTGCTGTTCTTTTCGCTGAACATGTTAGTGTCTCAGGTGGGATCTTGGATTTCACTGAACATATATGGTGCCCACAAGATGGTCGATCGCTGCTCCGAAAGCCTGAAAAACAAGAAAAGGCAGAGAGGAATGGAATAAACACGTTGATTCATTCAGACTTTCTGTTTGCGTGATTTGCAAAGATTCAAACCCCGGTGTTTAAACCCCATTTGTTCACCTCTGCGAGTTGCCATTTGTACCATGGGCAGCTCCGGAGGGTGGCAGGATTGGGCATTTGCCAGGACTCATAGAGGGCCCAGGGAAATGATAGCATTTCCATTGTGCACAGTGTGTCCATGAAGATCAGATGCAGCATAAGAGACAGAGAAACCAGTAGGAGAACATTTCAATCTCCCAGGACATTCTATACAAGATCTCAAAGTAGCTGTCTTATTGCAAAGGAATTTCAGAAATAGACTGGAAAGAGAAGTTGCTGAATTGCAACTCATTACCAAGCTTAAAACCATGGAGAGACCTGGTCTGAACAAAGACATTGGATTCTTATCTCATTATACATGACAAAGCTATTTTTAACCTTCTCACCCCTTGCTTTTTCCTGTAAGGCTAATTGCAGTCGTTAACAGTCGTCAACAGGTTTACCACACCTATCAGCCTATCACCCATTCCCACCACCCTTCTGGGTAATACCCCTCCCCACCCTCTCACTATATATAAGGGTCTGGTGACTTCTGTTTCAGTGTATCTGAAGAAGTGTGCATGCACACGAAAGCTCATACCAAGAACGAACTTAGTTGGTCTCTAAGATGCTACTGGAAGGATTTTTTATTTTTATTTTTTTGAGCATAAGAGAATTCTCAGTTTGCATGTCCCACCTCTACTGGGTTAGCTAATTGGCACCATGTCTGAGGACCCACAGAAACCTGGACGCAGCTCTGGTTTGCATATTGGTTGGAGCCAAGTGTAATTGCCTCAGAGTGAGCAGCCAAGAAAGATCTCCTTCTCTCGCACTGCAGGTTGCTGAACTAGATGACCCTTCCAACCCTGTGATCCTTTGATTCCTGCATGAGTCGACCTGAAACGCAACCACACTGGGAATACTGCATTCAGTTCTGGTTGGCACACCTTGGGAAGATACAGGTAGATAGCCGTGTTGGTCTGTCATAGTCAAAACAAAATAAAAAAATTCCTTCCAGTAGCACCTTAGAGACCAACTAAGTTTGTTCTTGGTATGAGCTTTTGTGTGCATGCACACTTCTTCAGATACACTGAAACAGAAGTCACCAGACCCTTATATATAGTGAGAGGGTGGGGAGGGGTATTACTCAGAAGGGTGGTGGGATTGGGTGATAGGCTGATAGCTGTGGTAAACCTGTTGACGTCTGTTAACGGCTGCAATTAGTCTTACAGGAAAAAGCAAGGGGTGAGAAGGTTAAAAAGATAGTTACAGAGCTGGAAGATAGTTATCTTGGGAAGATAGTTACAGAGCTGGAAAAGGTTTGGTAGAAGGCAACGAAAACCATTATGGAGCTAAAACAACTCTCCTATGAGGAAACACTGCAACATTTGGTGCTTTTTAGTTTAGAATAAGGTGAGTAATGCATATCAATTTATGCAAAATGTGGAGAAAATGCATAGAGACATTGTATTTTATAGGCCCTAATTTGGAGTAGGAACACAGCAGGGGGCAAAGGGCTAAAGCTCTCCTAACCTCCTTGCTATTTTTATCAAGATTAGGGCTCCACACTAAGAGCCCCTGCACATAAAGACACATCTGCATAGCTAATGCAACATGTACAGTAGCTTGATCCTAGCATGTGATCTTAGAATCTTAGTTCACAGTGCCTGATCTGCTATTTATTGTATATCTGCGGTGCCATCTGCCTTTCATCTGCTGGGAAAAGGGTGGGGGGAAGCATGCAGCATTTTATTGTTTTACGATATTACATTTTTGTATTTTGATATTGCATTTCATTTTTTCCTGTTGCTTCTTCTCTCTCTCTTTTGTGAGCTGCCCAGAAAACTAATGTTTTGGGTGGCCCAGGCAAACACAGAAAATAAAGAAAAACGAAAACACTTACTTTAGCGATAACTCACACACTCTTCATCCTAAGCCTACAGAGGTTTGTTCTTGTGTCCCCAGTAACTGTCTCAGCTTTTTAAAGACAGAAGAGGCAGCCTTGAAGCTTCATGCTCTTTTTCTCATCAGAGAGGCAGTGCAGAATAGTATAAGGACCATGCATCCTCCCATCCTTTTTCCTGGTCTAAAAGGCCATTGACTCTTTAAAGAAAATGCTGCAGCAATGTGTGTGTGTGTTTGTGTGTGTTGAAAAATAATGAGCAAGGCTAATACTGAAGTCTAAGGGAAGAAGAGACGGGGGTTAAAAGCATCAAAGCACCACTGATTTCATTTTCCTGTTTTATAAGAAGTTTCCAGCGTATGTACCGTAAGTTTTACATAGTAAATTCTCAAATTAAATTTCTGATAAATTTGTGGATTAAAACAATCTTCGTGTATTGATTACTGTTGCCAGGCATAGCCCAATTCTTCAGGCAGTGAGAGGTTCTAGGGGGTGCAGGCCTTCCCCAGGTTTCGTCTCCCTGGAAGGAGGTCACTGGTATTGGCCTTTAAAAAAAAAATTGTGTTTGCTTACAAATATGGAGGCTGAGCCATATTTATGCATATCTGTGCAGACGCAGTGCTTAAACCACTCCAACACATAGCCCAAATCCATGGCTTCCACATAATAGTTTTCCAGGGAGACTGCCATCCCACCCCCAGAAATGTTGCTAGCTTTCCAGAGTCCAAAACTCAGCTCTCTGACACGCTCTTACTCAGATCTCACCCCACACAGGCAGCCTTGTCCCCAGCCAAATGAGGGGCAAAGGAAGCCTCCTTCTAAAACAGTCTTTGGTTATAACCTAGTCATTCAGGAAGAGAGTCAAAGAGCTAGGGAGCCTCATGTCTGGGGCCAAAATGTGGCCCCCACACTTGGAATGAAGATTTGGAATGAAGAAACAAGCGTGGGAGAGCCCCAATTTTGTTGTTGCTGCTGAAAATATAGAATCCAGTTGTTACTAGGAGCAGTCTTCAGCTCAAAGGGAAACATTCAGGTTCCTTGTGAAGCAGAGCACAGAAGTAAAAAAAAAAAAAGAAAGGAATCAGATAGTTTATGTACATTAGCAAAGCTGGATATTAATCTTAGTGCATTAGGTACACAAAAGTCAAAATAGGTAGCACTACCTAGTGGTTGGATGGTATGTACCACCCAAAAGTAAAGTCCCATGTTCACATGGAATAAAATAATGTTCCTTCACTTGACCACACCTCTCCTCAGTGGTCAAATCCAATCAATATCCTTACCCAATTCATTTGTGCCATTACTTCCCATTTCTTGTCACTACCATCCAATAAAGCCACAGTCACTTCATTAAAGAAGCATGATCGATTGATTTGTGTTAGGAAGAACAATGCTCTTCTGGAAGTCATTAGAAAGCATACTCAATCAGCAGTATTGATCAGTGATACCTTGAATTATCTTCTTGAGATTCACATTGCTCAAGGTATTTGCATAAAATATAGATACTGGGTCATGGGTCATCTTTTCAACCATATAGAATTATTTGTTTGG
This sequence comes from Darevskia mixta, assembly GCA_034641385.1. Taxonomy (NCBI): domain Eukaryota; kingdom Metazoa; phylum Chordata; class Lepidosauria; order Squamata; family Lacertidae; genus Darevskia; species Darevskia mixta. The sequence goes on along the minus strand of JAWWNH010000029.1, from coordinate 23,569,888 downwards.
TGAGGAGAGGAATTTTCACAGATATCCAAACCATACATAAAGGAACTGGGTTCATTCATTAGGAACTGGATATAACATGTTTGTGAACCTAAGGGCATAGTTCTACAGTTCCATGTTTCTATGAAATATGGAGCTTGATCTTTCTTGGCTAACATGCCAATCACAGACACAGAAAAACTGAATCTGCGTGATCCGTCACAACAACCTACCCCTACCTAGAAGCACCCACTGTATTTCAGCCTAATCTGCTTGTGTGGATGAAGAAAGAGTTGAAAGGACCATGCATGCTCAGATCCCTAGGAGAAAGAGCAGCATGAAAAAAATGGGGTGGGGACCATAATTTGTGCAAGCAGAAGGTCCCACATCGAGTCCTCTGGGGTGCCTAGTTTTCAAGGATCTGGTAGCTGATGGTGTAGAATAGATGAGCACAACTAGAACCTTGGAGAGCAGAAAAAAGTATATGAGATCTAAAGTACTACCTGCCATCAACTCTATGCAAAACAGGATAGAATTTATACTAGCAGCTTGACTGGACCCTAAATAGTCTGTTGTTTTACATATAAAGAGGGCCCTAAAGGTAAAGGGCTACTAACATGAGTTTGGCCAAACTGCGAGAGGCAGTGAAGGATAGGCGTGCCTGGCGTGCTCTGGTCCATGGGGTCACGAAGAGTCGGACACGACTGAACGACTGAACAACAACAACAAAGATAAAGGAACCCCTGACCATTAGGTCCAGTCGTGTCCGACTCTGGGGTTGTGGCACTCATCTTGCTTTATTGGCCGAGAGCCGGCATACAGCTTCTGGGTCATGTCGCCAGCATGACAAAGCTGCTTCTGGCGAACCAGAGCAGACCACGGAAATGCCGTTTACCTTCCCGCCAGAGTGGTTCCTATTTATCTACTTGCACTTTGACGTGCTTTCGAACTGCTAGGTGGACAGGAGCTGGGACCGAGCAACGGGAGCTCACCCCGTCACAGGGATTCGAACCGCCGACCTTCTGATCAGCAAGCCCTAGGCTCTGTGGTTTAACCCACAGCGCCCATAAATGTTTATTTGAGTTTAAAATTCCCCAACTGAGAGAATTTAGAATGATGCAAATAACGCAAAGCTTGGGTGTGAGTAACTGAATTAATAACAAGAAACTGTGGTGAAATGAATAACTGTACTGTTCACCAAGAACATTACCTACCTACACAAACACAAAATGTTGATGTACTCTGAACTAAATGTTTTCTCGAGACGCATGCCAAGTAAAAATTAGCAAAATTAAGAAGTGTGTCTGTCCCACAGAGCTGTCTCACCTCTCCCTCATATCTTCCTGTATTGGAGAAGCACAAATATCTCATCTTCAGAAGAGTTACCTGCTTCTGTGATGTTTACCTCAAACTCCCTTTGACAGCTGTGAATGGAGTACGTCATTCTGCCTGCCAATCCCTTTCCCCACCTAACCTGGACTCTAATGAGAGAAAAGGGGGTCATTCCTCCAAGTGGCTTAAGGTGGCATAAATTCATGGGTCCTCCAGAGGCAGATTTAAGAGAGTGTGGCTGGTTTGATTGCACAGGGTGCAGAGCCTCAGGGGCACTGCAACTGTGATTTACAATGGAGCATAAGAGGTTGAGAGGCACCAAATTTTGACATCACTGAAATTTGAGACCCCCAGATCTGCCACTGGACTGACTGAGTTGGAAAACTGAGGGCCTAAGGCCTTAGTAGCCTCATGGTTAAAACTGCTGTTTATGCTACTTCTAATTTATCCAGCTTCACTATCTTAAATCAGGCAGAGGGCCTTCTTGGTAGTGGCGCCTGCTCTATGGAATGTCCTTCCATCAGATGTCAAGGAAATAAACAACTATCTGACTTTTAGAAGACATCTGAAGGCAGCCCTGTTTAGGGAAGTTTTTTATGTTTGAAGTTTTATTCTGTTTTTAGTGTTCTTTTGGGAGCTGCCCAGATGGGTGGTGGGGTATAAATATTATTATTATTATTATTATTATTATTATTATTATTATTATTATTAAATCAGGGTTGGGGGATTTCTGGCCTGGGGGCTGAATACAGCCTTCTTTGACTCTTTACCTGACCCTCAGTACTCTCCCAAGCCACACCCAGTGTCTGGCTGAAATGGGGTCCCCCTCCCCTTTTGCCTCTGTTCCCCTCCCTCCACTGGCATGTGGCCCTCAGGAAGTTGCCTAGAATGGAATGCAGCCCTTGGGCTGAAAAAGATTCTCCATCCCCAATACATCTTTTGTATTGGATTCTGAAGATGATGGATACTTCGCATGGCTCAAAGGTTCTGTCATATTGCTCATGCCCGTGCTTGGCTAAAGGAGAGGTGAAGAGAGCCATGATTTGAGTTATGCCTGGCTGCAGTCAGGATAGACAGAGCTTGCTAAGAGTAGGCTAAATAAGATGGAGGCCTTGGGTTTTTCACTCACCAGGAATTAGGTTGGATAGAGTGAGTGGTGGTAGCTACTTGTAAATCATTGGCACAATCCAGCCCATTCTGTACCAGCTTCCCTCACAGTGAAATTCTCAGGTGGTCTGGGAATCTTGACATCTCCCCCCCCCCCCAATCTTAATTTTTATTGTGCATCATAGCATAGTACAAAAGGAGGAAAAGGAAGGAAGCGACAGGTACATAATCTGTGCATTGATTCCTTTAACTAACAAAAAAAATATGAATTCAGCTTTCCCTAGATTTGTCATTCCAATCAGAAATAAACGTCACATTTTCCAATAAATCAATTTTCATACAGAATATTTTCCCCTGCACAATTATCACCATTGTATTCCAAATCCACAACCAATTTATTAAAAATCAGAAATATACAGATGGATATCAGTGAATTTCACTGCATGTTGCCTTTTCCTATGACCAGGAGAAGTAAAATTAAAGTTGTCATTCAGCAAATAAGCAAGCCTGCCTAATTTCCATAATATATTCAAGCCATAGAATTCAAGGGTTGTTTTTTCTACCTCAACGAAGTATTTGGATTTAGTACGCCGCATATGGTAAGTTCAGAATATATGCACAGCTTAGGAGAGAACTATCTGTCAGCAATTTGCCAGAGCTCATATCAGGTTGCAATTAGGTTAGCTTCTTTGGAACACTAATTGCTTTTTCAAGGGCAAACACGACATCATTTTCCAACCATCTTCCCCATTCTATCACACTCAAGCATGACCCAGAGTCGAGGTTAAGAAGATAGCAACAGGCTTGATTCTCACTGTCTGGGATCACTAAAATCAGGTGGCTGGTTTAGCTCCCTCCTCACCCAACTGGTGCCCTGAAGTACACACTTCCACCTTCTCCCATGTCAACGAATGGCTGTCATTTATTGCAGCAGAGCAGGAGCAAAGCGGTACACTTGGGAACGAGTGTTATGGTGTCACTCCAGCCTCAGCACTGGGTGGCTCAATCCCTACTGGCAGGTACACCACGCAGCTTACAATATGTGTTTGCGTGCACAAAAGATGGTACACCACAGTGAGGCCCTTGCAAATACAGGACTTCACATGCACGCACACACACAAACACACACACAAACACACACACACACAAACACACACACACTGCATCGTAAGTCCTTTACAAACAGTTAACTGGAGACTAAACATGTGAAGGGTGGAATGAGACTGCCCATTCTGGTTCCTCCCCTGATTCCACTGGTAACCTGCATATCTGACACATTTTATGAAAGGAGGAGCACATGAACATACAGCTGTGCATACTCAGGACCTCACTTAAAAACAGCCATGCTGGATCACACCAACGGGCCAAAGTCCAGCATCCCATTTACATAGGAACATAGAAAGCTGCTTTCTACTGAGTCCGACAAATGGTTCATCTAGTTCAGTATTGTCTTCCACTGACTGTAAGAAGCCCTCCAAGGTTTCAGATAAGGGTCTCACCCTGTGCACCCTGGATATGCCAAGGATTGAACCTAAGACCTGTATCCAATAGCCCTACCACTGAGCTGTGGCCTTTCACTAGTTCCCATAGAGGCAATCAGAAGTCATGTGAAGCCCTCAAGTAGAAAAGGAATGCAATGACATTCTCCTGCTCAAGTTCCTCAGCAACTGATCAGATGCCCCAATCAAAAAGCCTGGGATGTACCGGTATGTGTTGTGTGTGTGTGTGTGTGTGTGTGTGTGTGTGTGTGTGTTTAAATGACTTTTATTTCTGCAATGCAGAAATGTCTTCTTGTTGCTAGCAATTCCTGCTTCAAAGCATTTCATGTTGTTTCTCAGTTTGAATCACACTGTTCCAATATGTGACTTATTTCAAAAATCACCCCCCTTACCTGAGGGATTGGAAAGGAGCCACCCGCATTAGCTCAGTTTCTGCCCCAGGTATTATGAGGTCTAGTACTGACAAACATACAGGAGAACAAATCTTGCTGAAGAATAATTAGCACTGCGTCTTTTCAGTCTTACTGGGAGGAGATCTCAGGAATGGGGCCCATTTTACAGCAAGATTCTACAGCCTTCTCATTGATATACTCAATATATATTTAAAAAATGCAATATATTCTAAGAGCCCTTGTAGTTACCGTACTTTTTATTATGTCATGATAGCAAGAAAGTGAAAAAGCCATCTTTTTGAGAAAGGAGGGATTTGTGCCTTTAGCATGCATTTCACACATTTATTTGTATATTTAAAGAGTCGCAACGCAATCGTAGACATGTCTGCTCAGAGGTAATTCCCACTGCGTTCAGTAGGATTTTGCCACATAGTTGAGTAAAGGATTGCAACCTCTGGTTGTAGAACCAGTAAGGTATTTGGACATAGAAGTATCTCCTGAAGAGTAACCACCTACAGCATGAAGCAAATGTGGGGGCGGTGGGGGCGGGAATGATCCCTGCATAGGACCTCTATGTTCAGAAGCAGTAGATACCTGCATAACAGCCATTATAGAGAAGTTTCAGAGGAAGGCCATTGCTTTGCTTGTAAGCCCTCAATGGAATCTGACTGGCTACTGTTGCTAGAATAGAGATACTTTTGGACAAGTCTTAAGTTCTTAAAATAGTATCATCTAATATATGTTATCCCATCAACTCCACATGGGCTTGAGGCAGCTTACGTTAAAGCCGCTCTTCACCTTCTGCCACATCAACCTGTCCATACGTTAAGACAGGAGTGGTCAACCTGTGGTCTTCCAGGTATGGTCATCAGCCCTAATCACCATAGCCAATGGACAGGGATGATGGGAATGGTAGGTTAGCTACCTCTGCATTTATATCTGGTCCAGAGGCCCTTCTCTGGATGCTCCTGCTCTATGGAGGTGATGTGCATGATGACTGGAGACAGGGCTTTCACAGTGGTGGCACCCTGCTTGTGCAATTTGTTCCCATGGGAGGCTGACCTGGTGCTTGTGCTGTTATATGATCCGAAGAGAAACCAGAGCAACATAACCTTGCTGTTTTGTTTTATGTGCATTTTCATTTCCCCCAGTTTTTTAATGGATAGCATTGCTGTTTCTTTTTCCATGCACAATGTTTCAGTTGTTATTTCATTCTGTTGTTGTAAACTGGACTGAGAAATTCTTATTAATTGAGAGGTGGTATGGAAATCTTTTGAAATGAAATGAAATGAAATAATAACTTCTGTAAAGATTTATCATTCCATTTTCCTTCCAAGGGAGATGCTTTGCACCTGCACTTCAGCTGTAACTGCCTAGAAAAAAACCTTCTAGCTGCCTTTAATATCTTTTTCACTTAATCTTATTCCATGTCACAAAGTTTAAGGGTGCAATCTGATTTAAACTTACCAGAAAGTCAACTTCATTCAAATCAGAGAGAATAGATATACTTTCCTGTGAGTAAGTTCCATTGAGGTCCATGAATCTTACTTCTGAGTAGACATACATGGGATCACACTGCTACTTCTCCAGATTCATTGTCAATCAGTGTTTCTAAAATCTAATGGCTGCTGATATGGTACAGACTGACATTTGGGGAATCTTGTGTGAAATCAGAAAGGATTAAGCTGTATCTGTGTCACAGATAAATTGACCTAGCCACTGAGCTGATGATATAGAACTCTTGACATATAGCATCAGAAGAGCAATTGGCACGAGCTCCATATGGTGAGCAGAAGGGTTGGAGTCTCGATCTTGCATCAATTTAGGAGCTGTAGCATGTGTGATGTGGCCTGAAAGCATGGCCTCGATAATGAGTTGCAACATGTGTACTTCAAAGTACATTTCAATTTTCTGTATGGAACTGTCCTGCATCAGTTCATAGAGGGGACTATTTATGCAGGGAGAGTGAAAACTTTAAATAGTTTACAGAATACCACAGAGCATTCACGGCTTTGGCTGCTGTTGACTTTAACTAACAATCTTTAGAGTCAGATAAAGCACTGGGATGGCATATTTTATTTATTTTATAAGATTTTATATACTGCTTGATTGTAAAAAAAAAAACCCTCAAAGTGGTTTACGAAAAAATAAAACAAGAAAATCAAGAAGTACAATATTTTAAAACATACAAAAAGTTTAAATACAAAAAAAGATTGAAATTCACATCTAATTTCTAAGCACCCAGGTAGTCTTGTCTAGACAAGAACGTTTTTGCAGGTGCCGAGTAGAATACAGTGAAGGCATCTGCCTGATCTCAATAGGCAGGGAGTTCCAAAGTGTAGGGGCTACCACATTGAAATATCAATTACTTAAAAATGCAGTATGGGTATTATGCGGCACCTGTAGTAGTCCCACTTCTGCCAATAAAAGCGGTCAAATTGTCATATATGGGGTAAGGCCTACTTGGGTATGTAAAGTGGTCCCAAGGTACTAATAATGACACCATGAACCTGGCCTGGTAGCAAATCGGCAACCAATACAGATCTCTGAGCACAGGTATTATATGTTGACAGCATGCTATGAGAGTACTTTAAACTTGTGAAGCACTCTATCAATCTTGGAAGACCAGCCAACTCAGTATTATCAGTGAATGCCGAAAGAACTTCACCTGAAATAAGGAATCCCCTCACTCCTTATCTGAACTTATGAATAACAGTCCAAACATCTACATATTGGACATTTTGAACATATACTGCGCCTACACTTACTGGCCCCTGGAAGTGAGCTCTGACCTCAGGGTGGGAGATCTAATGTTAGATATCCCCTAATCCCTGCTGCAGAAATGTGCACAGCCTCTGTCCTACCAAAACTGGAAATCTGACTAGAGCCAAGAACAGGGCATGCTAGTGATGCACCAGAAGGCTTGTATTGAAAAGATCCAACACCTTTCCAGTCCACCGGTCTCCCAGCATGTCCCAAACCAGAGTGAAAAATTACACCAGCCCCAGAAGCTGGCACAGTGCCATCCCAATTTTGTCTCGCCCATTGTGAACAATGGGAAGAAAACTTTCCTTTTTTTTTAAGGTTGGAGCAGACCAACCTTAGAATGGTAGCCTTAAAGGGTTTAAATTAAATAACTTAAAAACTGCTTGATTAAAGAGTCGTTCAAAACTTTGAATGGCCACATCCAGTACATTGATCCTGCCCTCCAATTTTCATTCACTTGACTGAGGTTTAGAGCAGGACCTGGGGTACATATTGATTTGTCAGTTTACAGAATCCTGCGCATGGTTAGAGTGATTCCATTCTGTAACCAAAATCTCATATAATAACTTCTAAGCATAGGATGGTCCACTATAAGTGGGTTCCATTACTGGTGAATCAATAAGCTGAAATATCCAGTTTAATGAATTACAAGTTTACCCTCAAGGTGAAGAGGGGGGTGGCACTCCTTAGATCAATAGAAAACTGAAGTACACATTTTATAGAGAGACATTGCTGAAGTGTATGCGGCACATTTTAGGCGTGAGAGGTGTCTACTTTCTTTGTGAGTGTATTTCTCAGACATATATTTTAAGAAAACCTGCAAATTGAATAAGTGTGGTATTTTGTAATGGAACTCTGGGGGATATAAAAATAGAGGCTCACCCAAGAACTGAAAAAATATTACATAGATATTCAAAAGAAAAGCTCAAGCAGCAAGCAATCATTCCTTGTTATAACTCCACAAAAGGAGGCTCAAATTATGGAATTTTTCAAATGCTCTCCAGTTTGCAGGAAATGGGTTGAATTAATAGACAGCAACAAGCAGCTAGGAAGTTGCGTATCTAAGGGACACCTCTTCCATTTTAGTCTAGAAGAATATCAACTGGTTTTCAGCGACCTTTCAACCTGTGGATTGGGACTGCTGGTGCTGAGACATCAGATGTAAAGCAAACACATTGCATTTTCAGATAATTGGCTGATTAGTTGTCCCTTCCCCCCTCCCCTTCTTTATTATGATCAACACTGTCTATATAGCATCTAAAGGCTGCCAAGCACTCGGCAGAGAACTGAATGGAAGCCTCTGTCCTCAAACACCATTTCAAAACTCTTCCATGTTGATCAAGCTAGTTTTATTCCCAAATAAGTGGTATTTGGGACTGGCAATTTCTTAAGTAATATGAACTTCATTATTTGGAGTATGAAAATGTCATTAAAAAAATTAAAATGGGTTTATTATAATGGGAAAAAATTACCTGGACTTGAATCACACTATGAAGAGCGCAAGAGAAGCTCTGTGTCCTTAGACAGTTTTCTTTTTCCATTTAACCTTTAGGAAAACCTCAGAGGGAAGTGGGGAAAGGGTTCAGGGAAGCTTAGACGAAAGGCGATTCACAAGACCCAGAAACATGGAAGGTCCTCCGTGACGGGTGAACTCCACCTGGACATCACAACCGTGAGAAACTTAGACGGAGCTGAGGCATCCTTGAGGTCTTAGGCTCTCTGGGAGGAGGGTATTCTTGGTGCGGGCTGCACGGATCTTCTGGAGCCTCAAGTGGTCTTGATCGGAGCTTGCGTAGAATGCCTTGCTCTGGGGAGCCGCCTCCCGGGAGGATGTTATGCTTTTTCCTATGGAGAGAAAGATTCACGTGCCACATGTTTGCCCTCTTTCCCCGGCCGCTGCATCCACGCACACAGCAAGGAGATCGACTGGTCGCCAAGTCCAGCGATGCAGGAAGCCGGGTCTCGATGGCTTCGCTGCCAGGAGGATGTCACACAAGCACTACATCTCTCCGCTCGTATTTCGAGCTGGTCGACAGCCTCTTGCATCAACCCAGCCTCGGCTAGGACTCCCTTCCATGCTCTCCCTGACGCTGTTCACAGCTTTGGTGCTGAAAATAGCAACTGCTCCCAATTTAGCTGCCTTCTGGACTATCAACGCCAGGGGCAGTGTGGCTCTGAGTCTTCTTTTTTTTTCTAACCCCCCCCCCCCCGCACCAAATCTGCCTAACTTCTCTCCCCGCCGCTCCTTTTCTGCCTTGTGAAATTTTCTAATAAGGCAGCAACTACAGGGAGACCCACGATCCTCCAAACAGCAGGGGATAAGTTTGAAAAATGCAGCTCGCTTGATTGTTCGCACAGATCTGCACAAACTTGCATCTCTAATGAAGGGGAATGGGTGTTATTGCTTGCCATCTGCCCCTTCCTCGTGCCTTTGTTCCTTGACCTTTTTTTTTTTTTTTTTTTAAAGTAGATTCGCAGACCATTAAATCCCACCTACACCCAAAACAACATCGCACAGTGGCTTCCTTCATTCAGCATTAAAGCAACAGAAGCGAGAATGGAAACAAGAAGGCGTTCACTGAAGACATCCCCCTCCTCCCCTCCCCTTTCAAAGGCTTCGGGGATCTTTCTAAAGCTGGGGACATCAAAGTGGAAGGATAACAATGAGATATCAGCAGAAGGCACGTGTAGGCATTCAGACAAACACTTGCATTGCCTAAGAAAAACTGCGTAAAGGGCGTTAGAGGATGGCATCGGCAAGGTTATCAGCTGCAATGCCACTCCTTCTCTTTAGGATGCTTATGGGATCTGCTTAGGTCTAATTAGCGGTGCAAATTGGTCAGGCCTAGACCTATAAGCAGAATGAGGGGGTGGAGTTCTGAACTCACAGGGTGGAGGGTAGGGACCACTTCAGATTGTAAGAGAGGGCTACCACTTTTAAATGACCCCCCTCCAATTAAAAGCTCCATGTTGTTGTTGTTTGTTTGTTTGTTTGTTTGTTTGTTTTGTTTATACCCAACCCATCTGGCTGGATTTCCCGAGCCACTCTGGGCAGCTTACAATACATATAAAAACATAATAAAACACTCAAGCATTAAAAACCTCCCGATACAAACTCCAAAATGTTAAAAACAAACTCCAAAAATCTAGCACATTGGGGGCAAAGGTTCTAGCCGAGTCTACACCCACATGTGCTGTTTTCTATTTGCAGTCTGAGAGAAATGTTGTGTGTGTGGGTTTTTAAAAAAAAAAAAAAAATGTATGATAGCATTCAGCCTAGAATTGAATTCCATCCACTCTACAACCTCAGAGTTCTCACTTTACCACATCATTCTGTTGCATGTGAGTAGAATCAGAGGACCAGAGGACTGAAAGAGATCTTAGAGATCTTTTAGTCCTACTACACCCTCCCCACCTTTCACACAGCATGTCTGAGATGCTACAAGATGCAAATGGGTGCTAGCCCCCAACCAACAACCGTAGTGTTGCTGGTTGCCCTTCTAGCAAGCTGAGAAATCCAGTAATGCTTTATCCCTTTTCATACGTACAGAAAGGATTTTGAAAGGAACTCTCTTTTATAGTGATATAAGCAATAATGTGAAAAGCAGAGCTGTCATTATCTGGTTGACAAAGGTGAGTGACAGCAGAATCTACGTCAAGCTCTGAATTTACGGCAAGACCTGTGGGTGACTTAAGACTGTGAATTCAGAGATGTGCCTAAAACATCCTGGGATTCATTCGCCCTGCTGAGTAGCATTGCAGATTAATTCACACTAACTGAATATATTTAAAACAAAATAAAATAAAAAAAAATTCCTTCCAGTAGCACCTTAGAGACCAACTAAGTTTGTTCTTGGTATGAGCTTTCGTGTGCATGCACACTTCTTCAGATACTTCAGATACCTTTAACTGAATATATTTAGATTACTATGGAGGAAGCAATAGATAATTTGGAATACAAAACAGAAAACTATAAACATGAAGTAAAGGTGCATGCGTTTAATCTATTAATTTTATGGATCTGCATGAAGCAAATCCATGTTTGACAAAGGAATTAAATAAACAGCAAGCTTCTGACAAAGGAAATTAGCACTCAAAATGGATTTGCAACTGACAGGGAACCAATATGGAGTGCAGTAAAAGATTGCAAGCTTCAAATTAACTTACCTGAAGTTGATGACTTGGTTTAAGGCAAGTATATTGAGGTATATACTTTCCAGATAATAAAACAAAACCAAATAAAAGGCACAGTTGTTCCACAGGATCCAGATATGATCCCTGGGGGAGGGGAGCACTCAGAACAAAACTGCATCTAATGTGCACCATCTTGGGAGGGGATGCTAACTATAGCAGGCATGGAAAGGGAATATAATCCTAATGCAATCTTCCTCTTATTTACATCAGGGCAAATCTTCATTGATCCTGTTAATCAGCACTCCCTTGCATTTTATAAACCCTGCACCTTAAACACAAGGACACATTTAACGTCACATCTGTTTCACAACCATCACTTTTTCAAAGCACTAACACTGTGATATATTGTTGGTTGGGAAATGCTGCAATTTCACTAGCTAGTGCAAAGATTGCTGCCAATCCTACCAATGGTGGTTCATGGCAGGTGGTGGCTGTGAAAATTCAGGCTCAATGACCTTGGTCTGCACTAAGAGACAGCCAAGATGGTCTCTGGCCTTTTCAGCAGCCTCAGCTTTTGCAACTGGGCCCTTCTAAGCCAGGTGAGGAAAAGTCTTCAAGGCAGGGAGCGGGTCTTCCAGAACTCACAGTCAAGATGTGAGTTAAAGGTAAAGGTAAAGGTACCCCTGACTGTTAGGTCCAATCGCGGACGACTCTGGGGTTGCGGCACACATCTCACTCTATAGGCCGAGGGAGCCGGTGTTTGTCCACAGACACCTTCCGGGTCATGTGGCCAGCATGACTAAGCTGCTTCTGGCGAACCAGAGCAGCGCACGGAAATGCCGTTTACCTTCCCGCTGCAGCGGTACCTATTTATCTCCTTGCACTTTGACGTGCTTTCGAACTGCTAGGTGGGCAGGAGCTGGGACCAAACAATGGGAGCTCACCCCGTTGCGGGGATTCGAACCGCCGACCTTCTGATCGGCAAGCCCTAGGCTCAGTGGTTTAGACCACAGCGCCACCGGTGTCCCAAGATGTGAGTTACATTTAGAAGAGAAGAAGAGTTTGGATTTGATATCCCGCTTTATCACTACCCGAAGGAGTCTCAAAGCGGCTAACATTCTCCTTTCCCTTCCTCCCCCACAACAAACACTCTGTGAGGTGAGTGGGGCTGAGAGACTTCAAAGAAGTGTGACTAGCCCAAGGTCACCCAGCAGCTGCATGTGGAGGAGCGGAGACGCGAACCCGGTTCACCAGATTATGAGTCTACCACTCTTAACCACTACACCACACTGGCTCTCTTTATTGAATGTAACTGAATGTATTCAATAAATGTACATTTATTGAATGTGAATTACATTTATTGTTAAGATGTGAGTTACATAACAATAAATGCTGAACTGTATCATCTATCATCAATTAAACTCGCAAAGCAATCCTATGCATGTCTACTCAGTAATATTTCCCCTTGGTTTCAATTAGACACCCCCCAGATAGGTGCAGAATTAAAGAATAGACTCCTTATACAACATCATTTTCACCTGAAAGCCCGAATTATCCAAATGTGGCTATGAAGTGCATGCCAATGCAACTATAGCTCTATGGGATTCTCATGTATTTGAAAATCCAGTTATTGAGACATTGTGCAAATCCTTTGGTTATTCAAATAATTGTGGCTGGGCTGCACACACTGACAAAATGGAATCTATTTTCTTGGTTTTCTTTCCTGCTTTTTAAATGCAAGAAAGCTACAGCTAATCAAGTTATTTTCCTAAGGCAATGTACTGAATGAGGCTGTAGTCCTAAACCCACCGCCCTAGGAGTAATACTCAGGGAATTCACTAGGGCTTACTTCTAAGTAGACATGCTTAGGATTGCGCTGTATGTTTCACAAGTCAATACTGAATAAATTAAGATAAGACCAAAAAAATAGGAAATGTGTTTCAGATTTTGTGAGCCTTTACGTATACATACAACATTTGTTAATGTTATACCATCAATCATTTTCTGCAGTCTCAGCAGTCAACCGTTTGCTGCTGGCAATTTGCAATTTCCCCAACACTTCCATCCTTACCATGTCTAATATTTTCACACCAATTTCATATTTACTTTCTTTATACACCTAAGTCTCAGTGAATTCAAAGGGGCTTACTTCTGAGTAGACACATACATAATTGTAGTGTAAGCAGCTGAATAGCAGGATTCCCAAGGGATTGTAGAGTAAAGCGTATCCTGTCATATATTGAAGTATTTTAAAGATTTAGACACAACCCCTACAGTTCCACAGACATTAAATAAAATTGGAAATAGAAAGATATAACAAAATTGCAGCTCTAGTATTTATTTAAATGGAGCTCGAATGCCATTGAAACATTATTTTGTAATAACTTCCTTTCAGGTTCTTGGTACCTTGAGGAAATAAGTAACATAATGGTCCCTTTTCTAAAGCATTTGCCTTCGCTTTCATTTCAGGGCAAATGGTAATAGGATCATAAATTTGATTTTTGCATCTAGATGTGGATCATTGACCCCACCCCTTTTCAGGTAAATTACTTATCAACTATTTAGTTCAAGACTGGCTCTGTTTAATCTGTATTGATTATACAATAGTGTTTCATAGCCACCATAAATTTATCTTCGTTAACAATTCCTGTGGAGATGCAGCAATATAAGCCTGATTCGGTATTGCAGCAGAATCAGGCTCTGACTTAACAGAAGCTTCTGTCTTTAAAATGCAGGATTTATATTCAACGGAAGTAAATATCGCTCGCAATCTAAAAGTGTGAAATGTTTTACATTGCCACCAGATCTGTTCGTACTGCAACGATGATTTTATTATCAGTGTTTTGCATTCCTCTGGAGGAATTCACTCATTTATAGGTAAAGCATATGAGATGCGGTTTCTCAGAAGACTGTTCACTTTTCACCTTAGGAAAGGTTTTTTTTTTTCCAGCGTCAGTGATATCAATAATCTAAAAATATTTAGAAAGTGGGGAATTTTGGATTTCCTTCTCCAAAGCCCAGGGGACATGGAACTTAAAACCTTGCTAAACAACCTTAGAACACAAGGGGATAAATTACTGGGACTATTTTAGTGAGAAATGCCTCTCAAACCAATTAAGCTTAATGCACATGACAGTTTATTTGGGGGGAGATGTTGGACAAAAAGAAGACAACAACCACACAGATATACTTACATACAATCAAATCAACAGGAGGAGAGGAGTGGAAAAGACACCAACCTGTCTTGCAGCTACCTTTGGTCTTATATCAGCAAGAGGCAAATCTTTTTTAATTAACTTCTGGGAGTTCTTTCACCAACAGTGTTTAACTCTCAGACATTTCCATTTGCAAACCAATTAGCAAAGCTGTTCAATTTGAAGTCCTGCTTTTCAGTTATTCCACCATTCCCTGGAGATATATGTTCCCTGAACTGTTTGGATTAGTTAGCTAATGACTGTCACTATTTTATTTGAGCACAGACCGATGTCCACAAGAGAAAAACAAACCACTGCAGGAAACTGTCAAGCAGATGGTACTGCAACGGGTCCATTTTTGCACAGTCTTTCATGACAGCATATGCCACGGCTGGAAACAGACAATGGCAATCCCCTGGAATTTACTCATGTTTGCTGAAGAGCCATAGCTTCATTACGGACATTGTTTTCCCTCTTCCTACGTGTTAGGTAAATTCTGTGTGGCAGAATCTTTATGCAGCAAAAAGGCCAAGTCACGAGAACCCATTATTATATTTCGTGAACAAGTAAATAGAAACAAAACGTATCAAGGTTACTATATAATATCAAACATGTTTCCCCATGTGCAAGATACTGGAATGATCCAAACAGTACACTGTGAAGCAATTATCCAGTAAATGTGGAATGAGATTTTGAGGATTAAAACTTGTCTCATGCTTTTTCAACCCAAAGAGAGTACGTATGGATGTCAGCTAAGGACCCCTCGTTGCCTCAATTCCCTGGTAGGTTTTTCTGCCTTTTAGGGTAGGGTCAATACAGCAGACCTGGATTTTTTTATTGGCCAATGCACAACAGCTTCTGCAGTCTAGGGCATGTGCTGAGGTTCAAATAACAGAGGCGTTCTTGGGACTTGTATGCTGCTCAAGTTACGAATGTCACACCCAGTCTCGGGGTCAGTGGATCTTGGGTTTGGATTGCACTGTAAGTCATACTCCCACTGAAATCAATATACTTGCCTATCTTATGTCCATTGATTTTCAGAGATCTACTCTGGGTATGCCTTAGCTCAGAACAACTGCATATGGTTTACTAAATATATAAAGCAGGGGTAGGCAACCTAAGGCCCGGGGGCCAGATGCGGCCCAATCGCCTTCTCAATTCAGCCTGCAGATGGTCTGGGAATCAGCATGTTTTTACATGAGTAGAATGTGTCCTTTTATTTAAAATGCATCTTTGGGTTATTTGTGGGACATAGGAATTCGTTCATTCCCCCCCCCAAAAAAAAAACCAAATATATAGTCCGACCCGCTACATGGTCTGAGGGTCGGTGGACCGGCCCATGGCTGAAAAAGGTTGCTGACCCCCTATATAAAGAGTTAAAAGTAGGTTGACACATTTAACAGCGGGGGTGATTAAATACAGTACAATAATATTCCTATTTACTCCAAGTGCCTCTGTATTTAATGTGGTTTACCAATTAATAACAACATTTAGGATTGCAGCCTTAAAAGGAGTAAAAGCTAAAAGGGAAATGAAATATGCTGCTGAAGGATGAAAAGCCAAAAAAAAGCACAGAGCAGATCTATGAAATGTTATATTTTAAATTATAGCAGTTGAATGCTGCTGGGAGATAAGGAATGCTAAGTTAAAATCAAAAGGAAAAAAATGAATATTATTTCACAGAAAAAGCAACTTTCAAAAGAAAACTGTTGCATTATAATGAACATTCTGTCCAATCCCACACCAGGTGTCAGCTGATGCTAGAAAAGCAGACTTTATGTGGCTGAAATTCATTCATTCATTCAGTGACTATTTATGTTTCTATTTCAGGCATTTGTACACACCAATCAGAGTATACAGTCTGCTTCATACAGTCCCACCTGAAGGCAGTTAGGCTTACTTCTAAGGAAACGTGTTTAAAGTAGACTAGTCACGGCCAATAGGACTTGTACTACTATGCTTTTGGAAACCCCAAAATCTTTTTTAAAGCAGTTGATCCAGTGGGAGAGGAGATAGATGGAAAATTTGCTCAGGCGAAGCAGTGGGGTGCTTAACCTTTCCCCCTCACTCAATTTCCCCAATGAAATCACCCCATGAGGTGGCTGATAGCCTCACTAAAGAAAAATGCAGGCATCAATTTTGAACTTGACTTCCCCTCCTAGCAGGGCTAATCGCAGCAGCTTTGAGATAGGGTAGCGAAAAAGAATAGAAGAAAAGGTGTTTTCTTTTCCACATCTGTTTTTAAGGGTGGGATATCCAGTCACAATCTCCCATCCTATATAGGAAGGTGGTAGAGGGATGTAGTAGGAATGGAACCTCAGAAGATGAACTAAGGGTTTGTCCACCTTTCCTTTTGCCCCATTCTTTCCAGGCACAGGTCCACACTTAAAAGCTCTTAAAACACACTTAAAATGGGATTGTTTGGTTGGTTGGTTGGTTTTGTTTGTTTGTTTGTTTGTGGGGGTTGCCCTGGAGCTTTCCTAGTGAAAGCCTGCTCTTTAGTGTTCAGTCAGAGCAAAAATCAATTTGAGTTTTCTGTGGAATGCCCTTTGTTCCAATTGAGCTTTGAAGAGCAGGTTTTCACAAGGAAAGCTCTGCAGCAAGAAAAGTGCGCTCAGACACAGAGCTTGGACCACAGAGCTTGGATAACCCCTCAGAGGGCAGGTGGGTTTGTGTGGGAGAAGGTATCCTGGCCCCATGCCATTTTAGGCTTTAAAGGATAAAAAAGGTCACATTGAATTGGACAGAGACACCAAATGGAACTTGGTGGATGCAAAACAGGAAAGCTATGGCCTATGGATACGAGGGCGATCGGGCTCTGACATCCGCAACATTGATCGCCACGGTTGATTAGGCTGATCTGGCTAGGCGGGTGACCCCTTCCTCCCATGTGCATCCCTCCTGAAACGGCATGCTCAGTGGAAGAGGACGACCATCCCAAATATAAGGAGTGTACCATTCCTCAGTCAAGGGTATATGATAGCTGCGCTCCTCTGCTAGAACCTTCAAACCAGCTCAAGGTCTATGCAATATAATTGCATCTTTCCAGCCTAACTGTTTTAGTGCTTCTGATTCTCACCACCCTCCAGACCTATGCTTGTGATAGCCTTCAGTGACTCACACACAAAACAGACTAGCACAGGTTGCACAAGTGCTGATCCCATTAATCAAGACACAGATAAGGTTCATACCAGGTTAGCATGAGCAATGCTACAGTACTAGATGACCCTAGCTGGTATACCTTTGAGCTGCTTAATTTTGCTACTAAGCAAATTACACTTACTCTTTAGAGGACAGTTTAAATTTTAAAAAGTATGCATTTTTGTTCTTGTTCAGAATTTCAGTGAGAAGCATTTTGTTTCTGCCTAAAAGGACCCTGGACTTTTCTGCTATCAACCTGTCGATGCAAAGCATGTCACAAATATGTGCCGTTTTCATGTACATATATTAAGAATGATGTCCGGTTGCAAACCTATCAGCAGGACCGAACACTGGTCAGGTGTGAACCTGCAAAGAGCATGAGCCACCAGGGAGCCAAAGGGGAGATATGCTTGGTTTAACACGGAGAGACATTTTATCTCTGCTGATAGTAGCTCTGGCAAGAGCAAGATAACCTAATAACGTCATGATTTATTTGCGGCACTTTTATGAGCCCTGAGAGGCAAACTCTCCCAAACACTTGGTCCATGGCTTAAATCAGGAAAAAGCTCGACAGCTGTGGCACAAAAACACTTTGCGGCTTTGTTATTATGGGCTAATTAATTCACTTAAAGCACAGCGCCCAGTCACAGGTATGTGGACAGAATACCTAGTGAGGGGGGAAAGAGGAGTGGATAGAAGATGCCCTACACTAAGGTTACCAGACATCCCCGTTTCCCTGGGACAGTCCCCAGATTTACAAATCAGTCCCCATACAAAATCCATTGAAGTTGAAAAGTGTCCCCGGATTCATTGAAAAAAATCTGGTAACCTTACCCTACACAGCAGTGTCAAATATCTCAAGCAGGACTGTCCCGACCTAGCTCTGGCAGATATACTGTTATGCTCACCCCACTTTTCTGAGTGGTGAAATGTTCCAGGGGTGCAGTGCTTACACAGTTTTGGTTCCCTTTGGGAAGTCACTGGAGACTCATTTTGCAATATTTGCAGTTATTTACAAATAGACAAGTTGAGTACAGCTGGAGACATGGCTTAAGCACATCAGGTTTCTAAGGAAGATGTTTGGGAGCCCATATTTCCTCTGCCTCCCTCAAACTGCCATCTGTTGGGGTTTTTTTCCAGACACCAGGTCCTTTCATATGTCCCTCTTATTGTGCATTCATGCTGATTTGCACTCATGGGTGGTTATACGAACATCAAACTTCTGATAACATTTGAGCCTTCAAACGTTTTGGGCAGCCATACTGCTTCATTTGCAATAGGTGCATGTTTCCTGCTTTAAAACCTATAAATTTTCAAACCAGCAGCATTGGGGGAGGGGTGTCGCCCCACCTTTGTTGCCCCTCCAGTGTCAATCATGAGGTGACATCGTAGAACAACTAATAAAGCAAAATGATGTGTGGATGATCCACCACTAATGTGCCATTGTCATGTTAATGATTAGTTGCAGAGTGCATCCACCAAAAAAACAATGACTATACCAGTCTGGAGGGGTCCATAAACTCTTGCCCTCTCCTTCTGACTCCACCAGGGAAATCTGGATTAGTCTTTTCAGACTTAGGCTTCTTAGTTCCCACAGAGACCCATTACTGAGCTAACAACACTCCTTAGTCAGTGGAGGTATTGCCTCAGGTCAACCCACAGTGATAGTCCCAGAAATCTGACCATAACAATATGAATATATTCCTAGCCTTCTGTCTCATTTGGAAGTTTTCTTCTTTTTAATATGTCCCAGCTGTGACTCCTTTTTAAGATTCAAGGGCACAATCCTTTACAGCAGCTGTCCAGTTTTGCAGGCAGGGATGTAAGGAGCTGGCTGTTACCCATCTCAACCTATTGCGGGGGGGGGGGCTGTTTGAAAAGAAAAGGGGAAGAATGCCATGAAATGCCAAGCATTTGAAAACCAAATTGCAGCCCAATGTCTTGGCATGCAAACAGAGAAACTGCAATGCTTACACGACCAGGTTGCTGACTTCACCAAGAGAGTTGTTGGATGGGGGGGGGGTCAGAGGGTGATTGCTTTACCATATACATAGCTGGGAGCTCTCAACATTGATCCACTGCACCATTTCTTCAACCCACTTTTGTTTACTTTGTGCTTATATAGTCAATGCTTTTGAACTGCAAGCTGAACACATGCTTTAAAGCAGCCTTTGGCAACCTGGTGCCCCCCCAGATGTTTCAGACTACAACTCCCATCCATCCCAGCTGGGCAGGCAACCACCAGGTTGGTGATTACACAACTGCTTTGTTACCACTTGCTAAGTTTGGAATGGGCCCATTCACTCCTCCCTTGGGCACCAGTTTTCCTACCAGAATTTACATCTGATGGTTGCCCTGACTCCTACCGGTACCTGTGACATGCTGCATCTGAAAGCCCATTTTCAGGATGAGGTACCAGTGCTTGTACTGTACTTTCTAGCCATAGCCACCAATGCCACCAGTGGCGTAGTGGTAAATTCTGAAGTGCAGGCACTCTCTATGTCAACTCTCAATAGCCATGTGCCTTCTAAGACTATACAACAGTAATGAATTTCTGCATTATGGCTTAAGTACCAACATGCTAGTTTTTGTCCTCTCTCACGCACCCCCTCCCACTTTGCTTAACATCCAGCCTGAGGAATAGCTGTGGTGGACTCAAAAGCTTGCTTGCTATTTTATAATAAAGGAAGCCAAGCTAGATGGCTGAGGAGCCACAATATTATGAATAAACTATAATGAGTCTGGGTCCATTTAAATCTTCCAGGGTAGCCACCACCAATTAAGTTTATCATGAGCTATCCAGTTAGAGTGTGAGTGGTAATGTGTTGGGTGTGTGGGTGTGTAATGAAGCTCTTCTCAGGACTGCTTAATTTTCAGTCACATTGTGCATTTATACCTCTCTTCTTTTTTTAAGCTGTTTTCTAGATAGTCTAATCAAGTTCCCAATGGCACCCAAGAGGGCTCTCCCGTCCTGCTACAGAAGGATTTATGAATTCATTGCTGTTTTGTAACATTCACACACAGATGAATATTTTATGCCCTGGGAGTTCTGCGTTTTGCATAATGCAGGGAAGCAGGAGAACCTGGAAGATTAACATAAAGCCCCCCTGGGGAAAGGCGCTCAGCAGGGGCCTCAGCCCTGGCAGGATGCATCGTAAGCTCCACCAGATGCATTATTGGGTTGCAATGGCTGGCTGAGCTTGACAATAAAGTTGTAAGTCACAAAATAAAACGAGGGAGAGTAACTGCCTTTTACACACACACACCTCTTAACTTGCAATGTGGTCGTACCAAAATATATAGCAAATCAAAAGACAAATGCGATAGTCTCCACCACCACCACACCCCTTGCCCACTTAAGAGTGGCTGTCTGTCCTGTTTTACAGAGAACTACTTGAACAGCTGTCAGAGGACAGTCCCCTATTTGAAGGGCTGTCCAGAGCCATTAGGAGGCACAGCAAAGTTGCCCATCCATAGGTAGCACCCTGGACAGCACCTGAGCTGCTACACAGGTCACAGCCTTCCTCACTATGGTAAGATTATTTCATTTCTATTTACTTCAAACTCCACATATATTAATTAACATTTTTAGATTTTATGCAAATCACTGTCTTCTTTTGTCCCCCTTATTTTGGGGAGGCATTTTCTCTTTAGTGATGCTTAAGCGGCCAACTTAACCCTCCCATAATCAGCTTGGACCCTCACCCAGCTACATAATCTTCTCTAGAGCATGGGAGCAGTGATTAGGTGGAATCCATCTAAGTTATACTCAGAGCAGGCCCACTGATGTTCATGAACCTGACTAAATTAGGCCCACTAATTTTAATTAACCTACTCTGATTAAAGTTTTGTTGAATCGCCACTGTCTTTTGGAGGGTTTGAACTGCGTCTCTTCCACCTACACTCAGTCTGGATATTTGTAAATAAATGCAAATATTCAAGAACACCAATATGCCTCCAGTGACCATCCTCCAAATGGGAACCAAAGCTGGGTAAGATGAACCCCTGTAACTTCTTGCCACATGAAAAAGGGTGGTGAGCTTATCAATGTAAAGCACAGTATGAGCAGACCTCAATAGAAAGGCAAGGAAGGAGAGGAAAGCCTAACAAATGCATCTTTTTATTTTGATTGCTAGCTAGTCCAACAAGGGCAGTTTCAATTCACTATTTACTCAGTTTTCAATAAGCATAACACAAGAGTTTTCTGAGTGCTGATTAAACTAAATGCACCACTATGGACTTCCCACACTGTTGTTTGAGAGAGAGAGAGAGAGAGAGAACCTGACTGAATTATGTTGCTGTATTTTTGAAAAATGGAGCCATCAGTTTGAATTTGCTGCTAATAGAACAGCTTGAGACATTTCAGCTTAATATGAAAGGTCTAGACAAACACAAACAAAGATGGAGAGGAGCAACTGCAATAAATAATAACAAACCATAAAAAGTAAGTTTATCGGTTCCAGAAAATGCAGTTCATAGTTGGGGGGTCTTTAATATGTTACATTAAAGTGTCTTAAGTCTTTGCAATGCTGGTGGCCATTTTCCAGGTATGTTGAGCATTCATGAAATAAGGAAAGGTTTGATTTCAATCATGCAGGCACAAATGGGTCACCTGACATCATTGTGACATCACATCATTGACAGGAGGGCAACCCCAGTCAACAGGGCCAATGGGGGATGGGGGAGATAATGACCTGGCCTGTTGACCAGATCCAGGATCCCACCCCTGATGGGTCTGACTCAGTATAAGGCAGCTTCTTAGAAGCCTTACTCGGGTGTTAGATCTACTTGCATTCAAGGAACACATGGAGCAGGGCCATGTCCCCACCTCATCTACTTCCTTCTGCCATACATTTAACACAAAAACCTGATCAATCAGGTGCTAAACAAAGGTTTTTAAAACTCTTCCAAAAAATGTCCTGCTTCAAGCTGTGATGAGCCACTAAAGGATAACATCTCTCTCTCTCCCCCCCCCTCTCCCCTTGTTACTCTTAATTCTTGATAAGTGCTTGCGCTTCAACAGCCATGGATATCAAGGACGGTTCCTGGAAATTTGGGTGTCTCTAGGTGAGCTAAGTGAGCCCTCCAAGACCATTGGTCCCTTATTCCTCTACCCCACCGTATGCATGTAAGTATTATTTTGTAAAATTATACACCACTTGATTGTAGGAAACCTCAAATCAGTTTACACAAAAGATAAAAATCATTGCTTTAAAAAATGCCAATAATTTAAGGCCAGTGCATACAGAAAGTAATCAACTGCCTCCACAGTAATTCAATCGCAAAACTGCAAGAGCAGAATATGGTGTTTTGAGGTTCTTTCAGGATTTAATACAACATCTATCAAGGTTCAAGACTTGTGCATGCATGTGTGCATGGACATGTAGATGTGTATACTTTGTTCTCAAGAAGCAGACACAGAACAGGTTGCTACAGGTTATACTAGTTGCTTTGAGCACAAAAATTGTTATTATGCTCTATTTCGATATATGTTTCTTGCATTCCCTGTTGCCCCCCCACACACACCAGTGCCTGAACAGTTGATGGGAACAAGCTCTACATGATTATTAGTGCCATCCCCATCATGCTCTCTGGTTGGTTTTATCAGGTGTTGAACAGCCCCAAGCTTTTCAGGATTTTATATGACATCAGCAGCAGCCCATTTCACATGGCTGGAAGTCTAGAAAGCTAGTTCCGACCCCAAAATACCGTACATATTTTAAGCATTTTTTTTTATAATCTACCTTCATAGACTGTTTATTTCGTTGAAAAAAATGTTGTCGCCAGCGATGATGAGCCATGCACCTTTTCATCCATGCTTCAGAAAAAATGGTATGTTTTACCATTTGAAAACCTTGAGCAGCTGGCCTCTGCTTTCAATTCTTTTAGGCAAGGAGAAGCAGAATTGCACAAAATCATCATCTTGCACTCAAGTGATTGAGGGATGTAATCCACTGGGAGCAGTCAAGTACAACATTCCTTGCTTTGCTAGAGTGGACATGCAAGGGAATGTTTGGTCCAGCCAAGCAGTCCCCCAGGTTACTTTCCATATGGGGTAAACCCGTTTGTACTGCACATGTTTGTAACTTGAAGCCTAAAGCCTGCCTTCAGGGATCACAATGTACTCTGCCTGATTGTGAGTTTGTCACTTATGAATAAGACTGTGGTGTCTTTATTCTTTTAGTAGGCATTCAAAAGGGGAACACATCTCAATCTGGACAAGGAAGATTGAATTGCTTGTTGTTTTAAGAAACTCACACGAGTCTGCAACCAGCTTTCTGCTGCGTAAGAAGGGGAATGCACTCTGCTAAGTGAAGGAACTTGCTAGTGCAAGTTAGGAAGGATATTAATAAACAATATATCCTCTCCTGCCACCCTCAACATTCCCACAGAGATGATGCCTTAATTGAGCTCCATCGTGCAATGAAGAATTGAGACAACAAATTACTTAACCTGGAACAGGTCGGTACATATGAAACAATGTGACTGCATTTCCCCAAAGCATATTGTTCTAGACAAAGGGAACAGTCCCAAAGAGTCATGGCAATGCAGTGAAATGAGAACTTTAGCTTCCTAAGCTGGAAAATATGACTGGCAGGCACCACCTTCCAAACAAATTATAGTAGGAGGGCTGCACTGACATAAGGTAAATAAGGCATGCTTGTGCCACAGGCTTCAACTGGTCTTATATTCATTTCTGACCCCAGGAAACTCTGGTGACTGTTAATGAGAGAGAGGGCAAGGAGTTAAGAAAGTGATGCACAGCCAGAATGAGTCCATAGAAAAGCAGTGGCTAAGATGCATGGAGTTCGCACATGGATATTGACATCAAATTGTTATTTACACATTTGAATAAGCTGTCACAGATTTAATCACTACTGGGCATTCTGAGTGTTAACTCAAAAACAACTGATTATTGACAGATAGGTTGTCTTGCAGACCTCTCAAAACTGGTGGGGGCTGAGACTTCCCAAACAGGACTGAACTCCCTAGACATTGGGTGATGTGCAGAGAGTTCAATATTGCTTTGTGTAGGGTCCAGGCATGTCAGTTCCCAGCAGAAACTGGCAGGCACCCACAGGCTAAACAGGGTTGAACTTCCTAGGCATCATATGTTGTGGACAGGGGGCAATTCAGTCCTTCTTTCTGCCTGCCCCATACCTGACTCCCCATATTGTGGAGGCAGGTGGCTGTGGTTTCATGAGGAGGCCTGGCAGGCCAGATCTGGTCCACAGCCTAGATCTTCCCCACCCCTGATCTAGACTTAATTAGCCATGAAATCAACGGGGCAAATTACCCATGATTAACTTAAATCTCATTGATGTCAATGGGACTAAACATGACTTGGTCTGGATTCAACCCCATGAATACAGTGAAGCAATGAGAAACATCTGGTTTGCTTTGTTCTCCAAGGGTGAGCACAGCCTGAAATTTTCACGCTAAATTACTAAGGTTTTGTGCAAATTAAATAGTACTCTGTTTTCTTTATTAAGACGGGAAGTTTGTTACGGAACCCAGTGTTCCTTACTGCTGTTATCAAGCCTAATTAATAGAATTAGTATGATAATTTTTTCCTGCTCCCACAGCTGTAACAACCAAGTGGCTGAGAATTAAAATCAAGACTCTGTGTCGCACATGCTGAGCTGATCTTACCCTGTTGCTGCTCTCCTTTCAAGTGTGAAAATAGTCGCAAGCATTTTGAGTGGGTTTCATATTCATTAGCACTTGCGTTCTGAAACTCTGGGCTAGGCCACCCTGAGAGGGCATAAGACCCATGGAAGTGGGGAGGGGGAGTAAGAATGCCAGACACTCCCAGGCCATTGGAGCAATGCTAACTTAGCGTTTAGCGTAAGTTGCTGCCCAATGCAGCCTTTCTCATTTCTTCCTCCATGACTCAGCCTGGGAGGAGAATAAGGGTAAAGAGTAGGAATACAAGAGAGTGCAGGTGATGGTCATAGAGGAGTTGCCCTTCTAGACACACTCTAGTATGCCTTTACCCCAACTTAATGATCTGCAAGAAAGGCCATCAATCACATGCCTTGCATGAGATGAAGGTGGTCTCGGGTTCAATCCTTGCCGATGTGGGGATTCAGGGCACAGTCTTACAATGGCTGCGCTATTTCCTTTCTGGTCGGGGACAGAGGGTGGCGCTAGGGAGGGAGTTGTCATCGCACCACTCCTTGGTGTGTGGAGTGTCGCAGGGCGCAATTCTCTCCCCGATGCTTTTTAACATCTTTATGTGCCCCCTTGCCCAGCTTGTCCGGAGCTTTGGTCTGGGCTGCCATCAGTACGCCAATGACACCAAACTCTATCTGCTGATGGACGGCCAACCTGACTCGGCCCCAGACACACTGGTCAGATGTTTGGAAGCTGTGGCTGGATGGTTGCGTGGGAGCCGGTTGAAGCTAAATCCTTCGAAGACAGATTGTCCTTGGCTGGGTCGGGACAATTTGGGGTTGGGGGGCCAACTCACATCTCTTGCAGGGGCACAATTAGTGCCAGCACCTTCTGTCAAGAGTTTGGATGTAATCCTCGACGCCTCCCTTTCTATGGAGGCGCAGGTTGCAGCTACAGCAAAGGCGGCATTTTTCCATCTCCACCGTGCTAAGCAGTTGATGCCTTACCTCTCTCGCCCTGATCTCGCCACTGTGATCCATGCAACGGTCACCTCCAGGCTTGATTATTGTAACTCACTCTATGTGGGGCTGCCTTTGAAACTGACCCAGAAACTTCAGTGGGTGCAGAATGCTGCAGCGAGACTCCTTACGGGGTCTTCGCCATGGGATCACATTCATCCAGTGCTATACCAGCTGCACTGGCTCCTGGTGGAGTACAGGATCAGGTTTAAGGTGCTGGTTTTAACCTTTAGAGCCCTATACGGCCTAGGACCGTCGTACCTATGGGACCGCCTCTCCTGGTACACCCCAGAGAGGACCTTACGGTCTGCAAATAATAACACCTTGGAGATCCCGGGTCTCAGAGAGATTAGGCTGGTCTCAACCAGGGCCAGGGCCTTTTCGGCCTTGGCCCCAGCCTGGTGTAACGCTCTGCCACAAGAGATCAAGGTTCTGCAGGATTTGACATCTTTCTGCAGGGCCTGCAAGATGGAGTTGTTCTGCCAGGCCTTTGGTCAGGGCTCAGCCTGACTCCCCTTTACTTTTTGTATAAGAACTAATACGAAAGAGGCCTCCCAGCATTTAATACTAATGTTATATATCTGATGTTAGCTGCCCTGAGCCCTACTTCAGCCGGGGAGGGCGGGATATAAATAAAAGTTGTTGTTGTTGTTGTTGTTGTTGTTGTTGTTATCTCCAGTTAGAGCTGGGGGAAATCCTGAAATCCTAGACAGGTGCTGCCAGAAACTGTGGACAGTACTGAGCTAGATGGACCAACGGTCTGACTCATTCTCCTCCTTACATGCAGCTGTCCATGTATGCTCACACATGCTCTCAGCAAGGACTTGCATGTACTCAACCGCTAAACAAATAGATGTGTTCATCTGGAGAAGGGCAAAAGCAGAGCAGTGTAAATATGGGTGAGAATCCAAGTGCTACATGTTTAAGAAATGCTACTTCAGCAGCCTCAGGTTTCTCTCATGCTGTTTGAAACAGCCATTTTTCATTTGGTTTTTAGTCCCTGAAAACATGGCTGTTTCGTTCTACAGTTCAGGAAGAAGCTAATCTTCCTGCTCTTGCAAATTGTTTCTCTGCCTCCTTTTTGAGAGGTGGGTTAAAGTGATACCCGTAATCTACCTACCACACATGGGGATGGGGGAAAAGCGAGAGCACTCTGTCAAACGCTTGTGAAAAGGTAAAGCTTTTAATGCTAACACAGTCACTATTAATTATAGAAACAGTCAAGAATGACACAAAGTATTAGGCCATACGCTTTCATTGTGAATATAAATGCATAACATCTACAACAGTGCTGCATCCACAGTGCAACTGCAAATAAATATCTCTTGAAATATACAGAGTGAGGTCAATAATGTGTTGCCATAGTTCCTAGGTCAGCAATGGAGCAAACTGACAATGTAAATCCAAAGTAGAGAATCAAATGGAAAGATGAAAGGTGCAGAAATGATTTCCATTAATCAGAAATCTCAGGTATTCCTCATACGTTATGGTGGCAGTGTGGGAGCTGTTTGCATTTGGCTTCATTCCAGGATGCTGCCGTAAATTCAGACTGACATTGTGCGGGAAGATCCTCCACAAAGAACCCCACTCATACAATGTGGGGCCTTTGAACATATAATTGGTTTCCATAATGTATGAAGGATGCCCTCACCTTTTCCAGATGCTGAGACATAAACTTTGTCAATAGCTTACCTAAAATGCTTCAGTGCAATGTGCTGGAAATCTTCAAAACAATTCTCAATTCTCAATGGAGTACTGGTCAGTAGTGGCGCTGTGGTTTAAACCACTGAGCCTCTTGGGCTTGCCGATCAGAAGGTTGGCAGTTTGAATCCGCACGACGGGGCAAGCTCCCATTAATCTGTCCCAGCTTCTGCCAACCTAGCAGTTTGAAAGCACACCAGTGTGAGTAGATAAATAGGTACTGCTGCGGTGGGAAGGTAATCGCCATTTCCATGAGCTCTGGTTTCTGTCACGGTGTCCCGTTGCGCCAGAAGCGGTTTAGTCATGCTGGCCACATGACCCGGAAAGCTGTCTGTGGCCAAACGCCGGCTCCCTCGGCCTGAAAGCGAGATGAGAGTTGCACCCCAAAGTCGCCTTTTACTGGACTTAACTGTCCAGAGGTCCTTTACCTTTACCTTACAGCTCCGCATATCCTAGAATAATAGAATCTTAGAACTTTAGAGTTGGATGGTAACACAAGGGTCATCTAGTACAACCTCCTGCAATGCATGGGACATACAGTTATTGTGGCATAAACCGACCCCTGCCCATATAAGATGATGTCTCATGTTGGTTGGTTGTTAGTTAGCGCAGGGGCGGAGGAAAGGGGTGCGGTAGGGGCGGTCCATCCCGGGTATCACCACTGAGGGGGGTGACAAAATGCCGGGCGGCACTCACCGCAGGGCCTGCAGCACGCCCGAGCCACGCATCTCTCCTGGGAGTGACGCGATGGCTTGGGCACACACATGAGAGATGCTACCCCAAATGGTCTGCCCGCCGCCTCCCCCTCAGCTGTAGGGTGGCTGAGTGGGAGGAGGCAGGCAGACACCTCGGAGACACTGTGGAGCGTCCTGCCCCAGTTCGGCTTGGCCCACCCCATGGGTGGCTGGCCCCACCCCTGGACTCGCACCCCCACGGGTGTCCGATTGGCCTGCTCCACTGCTGAGTTAGTGTAGTCTTAATAGAAAGAAGTGATAGAAAGAATAGAAAGAAGTGCAGTCCCCAAACTCCTGTAATACATTCTGGTGGAATGTAATCCTATACATGGCTGCTCAGAATTAGGTTTCATTGAGTTAAATGGGTAGGTATATTAGATTGCAGATTAGATTCTGAAAGTAATTTATTTTGGCAGATTAGATTCTACCTCTGCCATGAGTGAACTGTCAAACACAGAACTTAAGAGACATGTCGTTTTCTGGACATGCTGAACCAACAGATGGGGCGAGGGAGTTAAGTGTTAATCTAATCTGATCGTTTTTAAGGTTTTGCAAATAACTTTTCTCCTTTTCCCCAACCCACAGAAGTGAAACTATCTTTCTAATGTCAAGAAAGGGCAGGGGTAAAAACTGATAGTTTGGTTCTGATATGTGCCTTTTTCGCTTACTTCCAGTTTATATGTCTGACAGTGCAATCCTACATACACGTCTACTCAGAAGCAAACCCCAATGAGTTCAATGAGGCTTACTCAAAGGTGCATAGAACAGATGATCAAATTACCTCTTGAATTATATTGTTGACCAAAAAAATGTTGTTTTTTTTAAAATATTTGTGTCCAAATGCTTAAGCAATGCTTACATGTCTGCTGCTCCTGTGCAAGGAGGGAGGATGAGGAGAAAAGTAGATCTCTCTGGCCCTCCCTGTGTGACCCCCCCCCCAAGCAGTCCTACCAGGTTCAGGGGTCACCAATCTCCACTGCCCCCGCTATTGCTTGAGATCAAAGTAGTGCAGGGGCTACCTGTACTCAGTGATTCTATTTGATGCAGAGGTCAGTGTTGCTGTGGCAACACATCTAATGCAACTTTAATTCAGTTTGTACAATCAAATGCTACAATAAATAGAAGAAACAGCTCTGATTGCAGCCATTTTTCCCCTGCCTCTCTTCCAAAAACCCATTTCCACTGATTAAAGATACATGCACCAGTTTTGTAACATGCAATATACAAAACTTGGGGGTGGGGACAGAAAAGGAAAGAGCACATACAGACAGGGTATCCAGGCCATTATTTCCACATTCCTATTCAGGAAAGCAGTGGGAGATTTTTTTTGGGGGGGGGTGTTGCAAGCATTTTATACCAGTGTGTTGATTTAGTTGCTGGTTATCATCTGGGCACAATTCAAGGGTTCTCTGATCAATGGTGCTAACGATGGTGAAATGTTAAGTTACTCTTCGGAACAATCATGCAAAGTATTTAGATAAACATTTAGCATTTTGCACAAATACCCTGTTATTAAATAAATGTGTCATTTGTGCAGCTGCTGTGAAAAAGACACATTTCATATTAGGGATTATTAGGAAAGGAATTGAAAATAAAAGTGCCAGTATCCTAAACACTGTAAATGTAATAGTTTCTTTATCAAAAGATTTAATGGATTAATCTTATGAGTTGACTAAACACTGCAGTACTAGGAACAGAGAGACCTGGTTTCAAATACACACATGGCTATGGAGTCTACTGGGCAACTTTGGGATAATTAGACAGTGGGAATACAAATATAAATATAACCACTGCCTTTGAACTTGCCCTAGGCAGCACTGCTATCAGCTTGCAATTGTTTCAGTAACCCACATTTGAAGCGAAAATATGATGCTTTTGAAAACATGATCCCATACCAAATCTGTGTGTTTCCCCCCAGCTATTCTCAAGAGCATGAACATTACCATGTTTTATTTAACTCCTCTCCCTCGTCTCTTGGGATTTTGTGCCAAGCACCTGACCCAACTTTCCTCCAGAGTGAGGTCTTAATGAGGCTCATTTGCAGTCAAGTGTCTGCAGAGTAGGAAGTTGGCAAACAATTCCCCTTGTTAAGCAGCCTGGCTCATGATTGTCTTAATGATGCAGCTAACATGATGATGTGAATGCATTGGCGAGACTGAACACAAAAGGGGGAGCCATCACAAAGAAAAAGGGGGGGAGAGAGAAAGATTCACCAAACATTTGAAATGAGGCAGGTCCTTTTCTTTATTTTAGGGGATTATTATCCTCATTAACTCTACCAACCGAGTCCCCTGGACAATTCATAGAAGGTAAAATTACAGTGTTTACAAATAACTATACACGGGTTGTTTTGTGTTCTCGCAGCAAAAGACTGCAGTGAGGAAAAAGAAGCACAGAAGGGCAACTAATGCTACAAGAAAATTAAGGGAACCGCTTAGAAGATTTCTTTAAGCCATTTTAATTAAAGTTTCAACCCACCCAGCTGGCTCACCACCAAGGTTGAACTCCATTTAAACCAGTAGTAAGGAACTTTTTTTAAATCTAAGGGCCACATTCCCTCTTGGTCAACCCTTCGAGGGCCACATGACAGTGACAGGTGTGGCCCTCCATCCAAAGCACATCCATACTCACAGCACACAAACCGACTCCTCCCTGCCCCAGGTATTATGCTTTAAAAAAACCTTTTTAAAAAAGTGACAGTTTTACTAGGTAGTAAGTATATACTATCAGTTTCTTCAAAGTTTGGACTGAGCTCATGCTTGAGGAAGAGCAGGGCAAAAAGTGTTCAGGATCATCACTTCAAGTCCTGCTGAAAAGCTTTTCCTCCCAAATTAATAATAATAATAATAATAATAATAATAATAATAATAATAATAATAATTTATTATTTATACCCCGCCCATCTGACTGGGTTTCCCCAGCCACTCTGGGCGGCTTCCAACAGAACATTAAAATGCAGTAATCTATTAAACATTAAACATAATTGTCTACAAAGCTGAGCACTTTTCTCTGTGACATTTCACAGTCATGAACTCAGCCGTTACAAACTCAAAAAGAAAAAGGTGGGTGGTAGATGCCTTCGGAAATATTGACAGGTCAGCTGACAATGCACAAATAACCCTTGAAGTGTTATTGGAAGAATTTTTTTTATACATCGGACATATGTCTTTTCCTTTCCACTATGCCCGTTTCATTCATTAGAGTTATTGCCTTCTGCAACAAGCCAATCTCAAAACAAAATTGAGTATTTGTGACCCTGACCAGAACCTCATCAATATTTTCTTCAGGCAGATTTAATGCAATGAACACTTTTACATAGGCAACACACCCAATCTTATAGACTTACCATTATATCAATGATATTGGAGTCCAACAACTTATACAGGGCAACAGGTCCCCCCCCCCCCATCCCTGGAGTAAATACTGGCATTTAAAAGCACTGCCCTCTATATAGTTCAGGTTCATTTATATGCAGGGCACTGTAGAAAACTGAGTCATTATAAATCAAGGACAAGTGGAACATGCAACTGTGGAGTGCTCCTATTCAGAGACCCAAGCATTGAATCAGCCTACCTTTTCCAGGAAACTCCATTCCATTAGACCCTCAGTTGCTCCATTCACAAATAAAGATCTGTGACCAAATAGGATTGCCCCATAGGCCTTTGAGGAGTTCAGGAAGGGCTATGGCTATGCCTTTAAGACAGAGAGACTGGAAGGTGGTCAAGAAACGACTTGGCTAATGAAGTGGAAGGCAGTTTTAGATGTAGATAGAAACATAACACAAGGCACCAATGGGAAGTGATAGTTTCACCTCTTGACTACTCCCATCAAATAATCCAAATACTGAATGAAAGTGTTTCTCTTAGTACCAGAATGCTGAGCTCCTTCACCCACTATATTAAGGGTAAAGGTAAAGGGACCCCTGACCATTAGGTCCCGTCGTGTCCGACTCTGGGGTTGCGGCGCTCATCTCGCTTTATTGGCCGAGAGCCGGCGTACAGCTTCCAGGTCATGTGGCCAGCATGACAAAGCCGCTTCTGGCGAACCAGAGCAACGCATGGAAACGCCGTTTACCTTCCCACCAGAGCGGTTCCTATTTATCTACTTGCACTTTGACATGCTTTCAAACTGCTAGGTTGGCAGGAGCTGGGACCGAGCAACGGGAGCTCACCCCGTCGCAGGGTTTGAACCACCGACCTTCTGATCAGCAAGCCCTAGGCTCTGTGGTTTAACCCACAGCGCCACCTGGGTCCCTACCCACTATATTATGGTCCTTCAAAACAGACAATTTCTATAATCAAGTCTTTAAATGAAGTCACACAGGTCTTCAGACAACTGCATCTAAAAATAGGCTCGCATGACTCAAAGCAGTGGGCCTGCAAGTCTTATGTGTTACATGAAGTTAGGGAGGATTACTAGGCTAATTCCATCAGACCTCCTACAATGGATGCTTATTACTACCCTCTGACACCTAAGAGATCAGAAACCTTTTCCTAGATGATGGATATGAAATACCTTTTCCTAGATGATAGATATGAAATAGTAGAGGGACAAAATAAGTTACACTGATGATACAAGTTGATGCAGTAGCCTACATCTGTGTGATGTTCATGGCAGTGAAGCCTCACCATCAAAAGTGCCTACTTGACAGTGGTTAGGAGGGATTTCTGTGCACATCCTCCCTCTAAGAGCAATGCTAGTCTGGGCAGAGAATAATCCCTGCCGCCTTCCTTGATGTTTGGTTCAGGGTCCTTGGCTTGGATTCCAGGCGGCACTCGCTCCAGACAGGGACAGCAGAAATGGCCAGGCATCAGTCCTAGGCTGGCTGGCAGCATTCCCCACACGTACACCCTGCTGACTCCCTTCAGCTCTCCTATAAGATGCCCAGGATCCACGATGGACAATTCACGGAGGAGAAGGAACGCCAAGAGTGTGTGTGGCTGGAGCAGCAAATAACACGGAGATTCAGAGAAGCAGCCAGCTACTCCTCCTGCCACGCAACTCCTTGCAGCCTGATCCCATGCATTTTTGAGGAGGAAGAAAGCAGCATATGGGTCAAACTACAAGTCATCTCAATGATCACTTCTTTAAAAATGGGATGCCTAGACTCTGCTGCATCTCTTTCCCAACCAAACATAGGGGAGCATGAGCAAAACCACAGCAGGATTGGGGTTAACTTTTTCCCCAAAACCATTTTCTCACCAAAAAAAGCAGCCCTCTTTGAAGCTGAAGTGGGTGTGAGGGTTGTTGGTGTTGTTTTGATTCCGTTAATGCTTTTATTCAGTCCCCCATTTTATTCCACCCCTATTTGGTCACAATAACCCTTTGAGATAGGCTTTGCAATACCCAATGAGCTTCGCAGCCAAGTAAGGATTTGAAGCTGGGTCCATCAGAACCTATTTTGTCATTTGTGGGTTCCCAGCAAGGCCAGCCCTACCATTGGGCAGGATGAGCAACACTGTTCCTTGGACGGCACTACAGCAGGGCAAGAGAATCTTTTTCAGGCCAGGGGCCACATTCTCTTGTAGGCAATCTTATAGGATCCACATGGCAGTGGTGGGTGGGACCACAAGCAAAAGTGGGTGAAGCAATGGATGAGACACTGGCTGGCTGGAATGTAGCCTATGATACAGAAGGTAAGAAGTTTCTAAACCCTTTTCCAGGAGCATTTAGGCAAGCCAAAAGGCACTATCAAAGTTCAAGGACCCGTTTCAGCAAAAGTAATCAAGGGACTCATGGATAAGGTTACCAGATGTCCCCGTTTCCTGGGGACAGTCCCCGGATTTACAAATCAGTCCCCATACAAAATCCATTAAAGTTGAAAAGTGTCCCCGGATTCATTGGAAAAAATCTGGAAACCTTAGTCATGGAGCAGGGCTGGTGTAGGGTGTGGCCCAGGGTGATGGTCAGAGAGACCTGCAGCTCCACATTCACGCACCAGCCAACCAGCACTTTATGTACTCATTTTGTATCTTTATGTTGTGAACCACACTGTGATCTTCAGATGAAGGGCAGTATACACATTTAATAAATTAATGATGACACTACTACTTTTTTGGGGGGGTGGCACTGTCAAAGAGAGAGCTGGCAGTAAATCACACAGTTCAAAGTTGGAGTTAACTCTTTATTAGCAAAAAACACCATCTCCACAAACTTGGCTGAACTTCAGCCCTAATGAGCGCAACAGCTCATGCAACTTGGGGGTTCTACACCATGAAATCAGTTGCCAAGACTGAAAGTCCCTGCCTCCCCACAGCTGTCTAAGTCCTCTCCTCTCCTTTTCCAAGCAATTGGAGACTGTGCCTGTGTGAAGCCTGTTGCTGCTCCACCTGTTTCACCCCTCTTCTGGTGTATGGGCAATGCATCCGGAAGACAAAATGTATGGAGGAGTTAGTAGACTGACATGAACCCCTTCCTGCCTCTGTTCCTTCCCCCTTCCTCGCTCTTGTTAAGTTTTTTTTATGGTTTGAGAAGTATTTAATATCCTGAGAACGTTGGGAGGAGGTGACCCCCCCCCCCGCTGCCTTAATCAGTTTGGGAGGCTAGTGTTGCGTACCTTATTTCATGTTTGACATGTTTTGAGAAAGTGAGGCATTGGGAGGGGGTGGCTAATGGAGGATCTGCACGTAGCCAGTCTGGCAAGCTACACAGGTTATCTATAAAATCGGACGGTTTGGGCAGAATTTCATTGAAGCTCGTGCACAGACTGATCGGCCGCAGGGCTGTGCAAACTGAGGCTACCTGGGGGAGTCACTTCGCTGCTTCTTGAGGGCTTCCAAGTGGCAGGCTGAAGTGCTTGCTTGGTATGTATACATTGCTTGCTGTTCGTGTATTTTGTATTGCTTCTGAATCCCATTTTAAAAGAACCACCTTGCCTTTGGCAAGACATGTGGGAAAGGAGGTTGTTGCAGCAGGAGTGGGAGACACCCATGACTCTTCACCAGCCTGACTCAACCCTGGCTCCCTCCTCCCACTCACTGGTTTTGGCTTCTGCCTCTGATTCTGGCCTTCTCTCTGCCACAGACTCTTCCAGCTCACTAAGCCCTGTTACTCCTTCAGCTTCCAACACCTCCTCTTCCCAGTCCTTTCCCTCTCACTACTCATCATCGTTCCACCACCGCTCCCAGGGCTCTGGGCCTTCTTCCCTTGGGGGTTCCCCAACTGGTTCCTCCCACCATTCCTCTGCGTCCAACCAGTCCACAACACCCACTAAGAATTAATAAATCCTCTTATTTTGGTAGAAGGGTCACATCCTCAATGGGATTTGTCTGTTGCTGCCCGAGAAGCAGGGCATTAAGGGGAGCTTCTGAGAAGAGGAACTTGTACAATGGAAGTGGAGCTGAAAGAGAATCTCTTGCATGCAGCCCAGGGAAAGGAACTGTGGAATGGAGGTATGAAGAAAATTATGGAGGTTGGGAGGCCTATGGGCCAGGGAATCTAAAGAGTAGATTGTAGCTGAATACAGCAAAGTTTCATAAACTGATGGAAATTTACCAGCCACATCTCTAGCTGCCAATCTCTACTCCATTTGTGTTTCGGCACATAATACTTCTCTCCCTCCTGGATGCTTAATCATGCTCAAGCAATGGCTAGAAAAAGGAAGCTACTTCAACAGAGGAGGAGAACCATAACCTGCACAAATCATCAAATCCCATCCTG
Organism: Darevskia mixta; assembly: GCA_034641385.1. NCBI lineage: Eukaryota > Metazoa > Chordata > Lepidosauria > Squamata > Lacertidae > Darevskia > Darevskia mixta. The sequence goes on along the minus strand of JAWWNH010000029.1, from coordinate 23,533,617 downwards.
AAGGAGAAACCAGTGTTGCAATTATTGAAACTTTAAAGTTCAAACTTGAATTCAGCAGAGTGACCTTCTTTTGACGGATTTATGGTAGTTTTAGCACAGCCTAATTAGAAACAGGTTGGAGGCTATGTGACTTGATTAGCAACAATTCCAGCTATGTCACATCACTTTCTACCCAGTCCCCCTAGGAAAAAAACTGAATCCTCTTTGTCTCTAGGAGAAAAATGCATAAACATAACATGCACGCTTCTTCCACCAGGAGAGAACTGGTTGATTGGCACCAGCACTTTTGAAAGAAAAAAGGTTAAGTACCTTATTCTCAAACAGCCATTATTTTTATTCACAGTTAAAGAATACAAAGAATTAGTTGTTTTAAACACAGATTTCTCTATGACTTTCAGAGTGAACTGATCTCTCTTTCCACCCCCATGAGGATCTTAGCTGAACAGGACGACGTATTTTTGCACCTTTCCTGTCCCTACAGATTAGAAGGGGTCATTTGTTGCCATCGAGTAAACCAAACATATGTATATTCTTCACAATATCGACAAAGTGCCCTTACATTCCTTATTTGGGATATATATTGTTCTCAGCTGAACTGGTTAAATGTAATAGTGCTTGAGGACCAAGGCATACTTTACATTGCAAATGCATAAAACCGTTGGTTCTCTTTGTGAGAAAAATAGAAGAGGTTGCAATCAGCAGGTGATCTGTGGTTATGAGGGTGTGGCTAACCATTTCCCCTGCTTTTTTAACCTGTAGACCCATGATTACTTTACTCCAATGGTTCACCATGCAGCCATGAACTCATGGACAGAAAAACACAAGATTGTTTATGTGTGAAGCAACCCTTACTGTAGCTGTTGCAGCCTTGCAGGCTGCACCCCATAGACTTGTGAAGTGCTGCAATACTTGCGGGTATTGGAATTTGAGAAAGAGGCTTGATATGAGACAGGAAGCTGCCTTATACTGAAGCAAACCTTTCATCCATCTAGTCTAGCTCAATAACGACAACACTGTTATACTGAATCAGATCCATTGGTCCATCTAGTTCAGTAATGACTACCTGAAGATGCCAGAGATTAAACCTGGGATTCCCTGCATGCAAAGCAGATGCTCTTCCGCGGAGCTACAAGCCTTCCCCACAGCTAAAGTTCAAGACTGCCTTTTACAGGATTAAAAAAGCAAAGCAAAACTCAGCAACTCTTGCTGCAAGCTGCAGTGGTAGGGAAAATAAAACCCCACCAAGGTCCACCACGCAATGTGACCCAATAATCATGCAGTCAAACTTCTGCTGTATAGACGAGAACACTCCAGGCTTCCTTCTCCCCTTTCCACCTTAGCAAGTACCATAAATACATTCTTACTACTTTTACACCAATCCAATACTGAGCAAGTACCAGATAAAGTGGCTATCACTGATGAGCAACTCTTCTGCTCCCCAAAGCAGTAGGTAGCAGTAGTATTATAAACTCAGAATTCTTCAGACAGAATAAGCATCAGCATTTTTTTTAAAAAATCATTCTACCAATTTCAAAGGAGTCCATTGAAATCCATGATTCTTGTTGCAAGTCAAATCCTCCTACTTACATTAAATAAGGAGGCTCTCCTTTTATCCCCTCAGGCTCCTAAGAGTAATTAAATCCTGCCACCTGCACAAGGCAATCTATTGTTAAAGCAATAGATCCATGCTGCTGGAGGGGTTCAGTGGATGTCCCTGAGGTCCCACTACAGATGTGTGGCACAGGAAGTGATGTTGCTGGTGGTAGACCCTGAAATGGGTCGTAGATGGGGGTAGAGCAGGGCTGGGCATAGATCTATCAGGGTTTCCCAAACTTGGGTCTCCAGTTGTTTTTGAACTACAACTCCCATCATCCCTAGCTAGTAGGACCAGTGGTAAAGCATGATAGGAATTGTAGACGAAAATCAGCTGGAGACCCAAGTTTGAGAAACCCTATGCTCGAACCTAGGTTGATCCACATGCTTTTGCTGCTAGCCTGGAAGTTGTTGCAACAAAAAAGTAAACACTGCCTCTTCTGTCCTGGCCAGCAGGGTTGTGAATGCTGTGGTCCCTGGCTCCACTCAAGATTGCTCTGTCATTTGTGAATAATTCACTGTTGTGTTGTTGCTCCTATTGGCAGAAGAGGTAAGGCCAAGAGGAGGAAGGCTATTCATTTCTAAGGCTGAGCCTTCTTAATCATATACCCCAAACTGCAGTGTCTCCATTATTGGATTAGTAGCAAATAATAAATGAAAGAAATAAATGAAATAGTAAGCAGTAAAGTGGAAGCTCCGAGAGTGGGCACCAACATATGCTTCTTCAGAATTGTCAAGCCTTCAGTTGCCATGGTAGCAGGTTCCTAAAGAAACCAAAGATGTTTTGTGCCTTACCACAGGAATGGTCCAAAAGAAAAGCCTTGAGAATTAAATAGGCAGATCTTTTCTAAAAAACAAAACTAATTTGCAAAACAGCCCCTTTTCTAATGATCATACACAAAATTAGTGTCTCTGGGGGAAATATACCCACATGGGTCTAAGATCAATAGATTATTTTTATACCAGCAATAGGGGAGAGGAGGAAAGGGAGTTTTCTTAGAGCTTTGTTTAAGCTAAAGGATGAATTATCCAGTTTAAGAATACCGATGGTAAAGAGCCCATGCAGACACACTGCAGAATTCTTGCACTGCGGGAATACAAACTCCAATATTTATTTGTTGGATTATTTGCACTCGCTTTCCCTCTCTCACACACAGCAAGAAATGTTTTAGTGGGTGAGTTAGGCAAGAAGAAAGCAATATATAATCAAGTTATAATTTCATCTGCAGGGCTGAAAATAGTGATTGAAACTAACAGAAACAGCAGCAAAGTGTTGCAGTGTATCCTTACCTCCTGTTGCTCAAGGTTCTGGCCGGCCAGCCACAACATGCTCCAGGATAGTTTAGAATATAAGGGGCCCAAGGAGGTCAATTTACTCGGAGAGTTTTACATTTTTCTTTTCCAAATGGCCCATGGTTCCAGGTTGTCACTTAGCATGTTCAGTGCTCCTTGGGCTGCTTGTGAGGAGGGATTATTCCCTTTGTTTAGACCTCTACTGTGAGAGAATCTCTGCCTTTCTTAGGCAACATTTCTACACCAAGGATTAAGCTCCACTGAACTAAATGGGGCATACTTCTGTATAGGACTGCAACGTTACATCCAGTTTGAGAAAAGGGGATCTGTAGAGTAATGCAAATAGTAAAAAGGAAACAAACAACAACCCAGTTTAGAGGTGAGGTAAGTTTAATTCTCAGTACACTATTAATTAATGTGTCACATACATAGGGAGATTTCTTCCTGAGTTTTCCAATGCCTTTTAAAAACCATTAGCTATGGAGCACGTTAAAACTGTAAAAGCTTAAAGTACATTAAAAAACCACAGTATATAATAATATAATTAATAACCTTCACTAATGGTACAATGTATAAAAGACCTTAAGTGTAGCCATTCTTCATGTGCAGTAATAATAAAAGCGTATAAATACCAAATTTTTATTTAAAGGCAAAACGTGAAGATAGGCAGGCTGAGTTAGGATAACTGCGATTAAGATCCTTCTAGCATGTTGACTTTGTTCCATCTCCTGCTCCTTCAACATGAACACTGATCTTTTAAAAGTTAAGATTCTTCCCACTTTTCACAATTCACTGGCCTAAATTTTCAACAGTTACAAGCAAATTTAAATAATCTTCTTGATTAAAAAAAGTACTCGAATTTCCTGAGGTGAACAGCCTTAGCACTTCCAATAAAGCAAGGCTTCTTAAAATACCGAAGATGAAGTCACTAGCTTTGTGTTAAAATAAGACTATTGTGGGATTACAGGTGATTTTCAAACCACCAACTTAATCCTCAGTGGTATACTTAATTTAAAAAACAATCTGATGTTACTCCCATCACTTATATTGCCACAAACCCACTCAAAAGCTCATTGCAATGGAGCCTGCAAGGCTCGAGATGATCCAAGCCTATTCCAAACCAATTCTGTTGTCTGAGACAATATGGGAAGAGTTGCAGGCAGAGCAACAGCTGAGTAAGAAGTCACAAATGATCATGAGAAAATGTGTGCTGAAAAAATGGCATATACGAACCCTGCAGACTCCCCTTCTCCACCTTCAACTATATATCCGTAAATAAGTATGGAATGTATATTTCAACAGCGAGAACCCACCACGACCCAAATTAAGGGCAGCCCCATGTTGGTTTACCCATCTCAATGGTATATCTTTCTGCTTACTAAAAAAGACTGTTCACCAAAATTGCACTTAGAAATTACGTTGCTAACCTGGACGACCACTGTCCAAGCAAACAGTTAAGTGCTCCTCAGGTGGTTGGAGATGGTGAACGCAATTCTGCAAAAATGCAAGATGGCGAAGTTTAAAATTAGAGCATGCTACAACACAAACCTCATTTGAAGCAAACAATTATGGGATTAGTTTAGCCAGCCCGGGGAAATATCTAAGCAAGGAGCTAGGGCAATACCTCATCACTCCCCAAATCAGGACCAGTCCAAATTACGGTCATGATGTGGGCACTGTGAAGGAAGCTCTTCCTTGCGGTGGCACTGCACATAGAAGCTTTGAGGTCACTGCTAACACCTGTCCAAACACACAAAGCAGACCGCACAAGCAGTGCACTGTCACGGTGCTGCATGCCACTTGAGCGCACATAATTACAAGCTTTCAGACATTCCCATTTCTGTGTAGACCACCGCCATAAGAAGAAGTAGCTTTGCAGTGGTGCTCACACAGGGACAGTAACGTTTTGATCTTTTCTGTAGGGTCATAGTGAAAAGGTACATTCCTTGGGGAAATGGTTCATAAAGAATTGAGCCCATCGCTTCAAGCAATTGCAAAAGTAGATCACCTGGAAATGTCAACAACGAAAGGCGTTACTAAGGATAGGGAGTATTTACATCCCGAGGGCCGATTTCAAAATTCATTTTTGACAACAGTTTTTAAGACGTAACCTGTAACAGGGTCAAAACATTATTTTGGTGTTACACTTGATCTTAGCCAAAAGTGTGAGGGTGGAAATGACCCAATTCTGATATTATCTCTGCATGAAATAAACATGCTTTGAACCTTCTGAATGTCACATGGGCAGACATCCAGGCAAGTAAAGGCCCCTAATAAGTTAGAAGTACTACAGAAAGCGACCACCAAAGATAAGTAGTTTGTACATTTAGTTCAAACTCAGAACTTATAGCAAAGAAAGCTAAAAATGCAGATAAGCAAAGCTTCCTAAAGGATGGTCAACATAATTATTTGGTGACTGCGGGTAGAGATCTGGTGTTGTGCAAGTATTTTAAGCTCATTCGGGAGCCTGTGAACTCCAAGCCATATTTCCACTATTCACAGGGCTGGTGGCAGAGATTTATCTTCTGGTTACAGAACACTGTGTGCAAACATTGCCTTATGTGGTTTGTTATGTCAGTAACACAGCAGCAATGTCATTTAAGAACATCATATAATTCAACACATTCATTAAAAAATAAAAATAAAAATCCCAAGGAAATAGTCCCTTAAATCACTTCATCATAAACTTTGTTGGAAAAAAGTCTTTTTAAAACACTGATGCACCCATGAGTTCTTTAAAATTACCATACAAAAGCTGACCCCCCCCAACTCTGGCAAACAGGAAATGTACATCAAAGGGCTGCATGAGGGGCAGGCTGGAAGTCGCTGCTTTTCGTGGCCTGAGCCATGGCTCTGCGTTTGGCAAGGCGGGATTTGGAGGGGGGAGAAAGCTTCATGGAGCAGATGGCCTGAGTGATGCTCTCTTGCTCTTCGCTGAGCTGATTCTCGTGCTGGGAGAGCTGACGGTTTAGGGCAATGGCCTCAGCTGCAAAGAGAGTCAGCTCTTTTGTGCTGCTGTTCCTGCAGGTGGGGAAGGAAAATGTCAGTTGAGACCTTAAAGCTGGCAGAAAGGCACAGGTTGTCTCTTCGTTGCCTCTCTTATACATAACTAAGTTAAGTCCTGTGAATAATTTCCAAATAAAGTAAGAACCACAATAGGCAGTAGTCCTTCAGACAATGGAAGCCACGTGCTCTTGGCAAAGAGCTCTTCTGACTAATGCAGCCCACTACTTTGTCCCTAAACTCCCCTGATTTGATGGGATCCACCCAACAACCACTCTTCCATCTAGCTGTGTGAGATGCTCAGGGAAGGTTACCTTTGGAGAACCTGTGGCGTAGGCAGTCCTCTTTCAGAAGCATGCTGCACACAATGGAAATAAATACAAGATTAGTTGAAGATCCTTAGCAGAAAAATGGATCCTTACAGAGTTCACTATATGGAATGGCCATTTATAAACAGATTAAATTTCAGGTGAATTAGATAGTCAGATACAGGCAATGAACATAGAAATAGAGAGATCACAAAAAACAAAATACGCAAGACTTTGCATTTTGCCCGTATCAACATAAGGAGAACCTGATTCTTCCTAAATTGAACCTAGAATTAGTCTCTCGCAAAAATTCCTGTTCCGGCTATGGTGGAGATATTGAGGATGCATGGAAATAATTTAGGCCTTCACAAGCAGCTACTAATGAAAAACGTGAGCTACAAGGCTCAAGGCTCAACCACTATTCACTTTTATAGCCTAGTATCCCCCTGTGTATATGACAAAGATATATCCTGTGCAGAAACCTGTGCTTATTACTATCTATGTTACTTTATGAAACACCACACATACAGATGCTGCTATATAAATAAATGTTGTTGAAAGGCACCACTGTACTTACACCTTGTACCCATGGATGCTGCAGAACCTGAGCAGCACTAAGCCTCTCCTTGGCATCCCGGACCAGTAACTTTGAGATGAGATCCTTAGCCTCGCTGGAAATATGAGACCAGTCCTTTTCAGGAAACTCATACTTGCCTTCCTGGATACTCTCAAACAGCTTGCTCTGGAATAAACACACACATATATATACTACGTTGACAGAAGCTGACGACTTAAAACTTTCATTTCCAAACTTTTACAGAATGACCCAAGTCACCTTAAAATCCTTACAGCCCTATATTCCTGAAAGTTGATGGAAGACTAGCATCGCTCGTCTTTATTAATTGAATCCATATCCCACCCCTTTGCGACAAGGGAGCTATGGGCAGCCAACAGTATTCGCTAACGTAGCTTTAGAATGGAACTCTGCAGGTCTCGAGGGAGACAACATATAGCCCTTCTCCAATCAAATCACTTCTGAAGATGTGCAGGGATGGAAATTGCTGCTACCTTCCTCCACACATCCCCAACATACTTATCTAGTTACCTGGCAAGTTTTGCAGACTTCTCCCCTATCCCAGCCGCAGTCTGCGCCACAGTTCCCCACAAAAGGCGGGTACCCGCTGAGCATGATATACAAGATCACACCCAAGCTCCACAAATCGCAGCGCTTGTCGTAGAATGTGGCTTCTTCTGTGAAGACTTCCACCACCTCGGGGGCCATGTACTCTGCAGAACCACACTAGCAAAGCACATAGGAGAGAGTTAAGACAAAGACAAAAACGAAGCCAAATGAAAGCGACAGAAAAACTTCTGCTAACTGCCCCAGGTCTTTTGTTTTCAAAGGAGCATCTAAAACATACTGGTCAATAGATGCTCCTGCGCCTGGGGGTTGCTGTTTTCAGACCAATTTAATAATAATAAAAAATATGTTACCACATCAGATTATTATTTCTCACAAACCTGCTGAAACCTCATGGCTCTCTGAATATCTAACCTTTTCATACAAAGCTGGCAGAGGCAGCACATGGAGTTCTTCTAGAGATACTTTTGAATACAAAGTTCAGTAAATCCAAGGCAAGATAATGGCCAGGTGATAGGCGGATGCTAGGATAGTGGTCAGGAGGGAACTAAGTACTCAGTACTTGCCCTGTTAACCACCTACTTTACCACAGATGCAGATGGTTAACCATCTGGAAATTCAACCTACTGCAAATCATTCACTCCAAGGCAGGCAAATGCAGACTCCTAAACACCAGGAACAAATCTGTAGTGTAAGTCTAATTCATACTCATAACACAATACCAAGCCAACATGCTTAAAACCAATGATTTTCACTCATGGCAAATTTCACACTCCTTGCAAATAAGCATGAGATTGCTGGTTTGCCACCCACAACTCTGGCAATAAAATACTGAACAGTTGCTGGGCAACAGCAAGGCTTATGCAGAAGCAAATGATATCATGAAGGATTTTAATTCTTAGCTATTTCAATAATTATTCATTAAAAATATTGCTTAACTGCCCTTTATCAACAGATTCCAGGGCAGTGTACAAAAGTGTGAATATAATTATTTCACATCACATATAATATGTGGTATTTGAAAAAGGACAATTTTAGACTATTTCTGCACAGTAAGACATTGTTAATGTGGCGACATAATCCATTCTTAAACACAGCATATATTTTCCACACATATACTATATTGTGTTTTCAGGCCAAACTACAGTGGCTGAGAATACCGCAAAAGGCTGGGGCAGACAATTTTCATGCTCTCTTTAAAACCCCCGTTAAAAATCCTTCATACCTTGGTTTCCATTTGAAATCCCTCACCCCACCAACACTCCCAGTTTCCTGCAACTAGAATGCTGCAACATAACAGCAGCATTCTCAGCTGCAAGGAGGAGCACTGATGTAGCAGCAATTCAATGCGCTGAATGAAAACAGGGAGGGAACAAGGGTGATAAATTTAACTGTTGTCACCACCAAGGATATCTGGAAGCAGGAAAAGAGCAAGAGGAGATCTGGAGTTCACACTAACTTTTTGCAATACTTTGGACTTGCAAATATGAAGCGTGCATATGTTTGCTTCCGCAATTCTACAATTTTTTCAGGTTTCCTGCTCCCTTAAATCATTCCACTCATTCTTCTTTCATGCCCATTATGTCTGGAACAACCTCCCCAAACATCTCTCTCTCTCTCTCTTTCAATACCACTGATTCTATGGTGCCGTAAGCTGAAATGTAATTGAATGCATATTCACTGCTCCCCTCCCCATGTTTACCCACACTTATAACTTTCTCCCTTTCCCTCTGTTTTATCCCATATCAAACTTTAGACTGCAAGTTCCCCAAGGCCTTTCTTTTTGTTAAAACACCCAACACATTGGTGGTGCTATATTAACACATATATTATTTAATACTAACGAAGTTAATGCCTTTCAGATCAAACACGTTCATTTTGCAGCTGGTTCTCTTAAAACCCTTAAAATCAATATTCCCCTAAAAGGATGGCGAAATATTAGCATTATCAATATGTTAATGATTGGTTAAGTTGCCTCCAGTAAAACTGTGTTATGCTGCAGCAGAAACTTCCCACATGCCCATTTCTACCAATTAAATACAGCCCTGAGCGTTGGCTTGAGGAAGAGCCATGGTCTCCATGGTGCAGCACATGGGTTACATATGCAGATTTGATCCCTGGCATCACCAGGTGAGACTGCAAAAAGTCTCCAGCCTGAACTCTGGAGAACTGCTGCCAATGAGTGCAGACCAAGGGTAGCCAACGCGGTGTCTTCCAGATGTTTTTGAACTGTAACTCCCATGAGCCTTGGCCACGGCGACTAAAGATCAAGTATGATGGATGTTGTAGTCCAACAGCATCTGGAGGGGCACCATTGTTGGCTACTTCTTGTGAGGGCAAGACTGAGGTAGATAGGCCAAAAGTCTGACTTGGTCTAATGCAGCTTCCTATTCTCCAATGCAGCATTTAAGTCCTTCTCCACAACATGTCATTTTTGCATGCTACCAGCCACATACGCCAGTCTTGTGACCCTGAGGCCCTCACGCAAATGGCTGGGTGGCAGTTTGGTCCCATAAACTGGAAGCAGATCTCATGAATGTGATGTTACATTTCTTTGCAGAGATAGGAGGGAGAGGGAGAGAGGAAACACATGTAAGACACCTCTCAAGCACCTCTTTTGAAGCCAGACTTTGTGCAGCATCATGCATACAAGAACTAGGGCTGGAGCACTATTACTATGTAGGAAATTGTCTCCTTTAGCTGTAAAAATTCAGCATGCAGATTTGAAGGTTGGGTGAGGTATGCTATACACACTTCACATAACTTAAGAACAATTGCCCTGCAAAAGACTAGTTTATAATAATAATAATAATAATATTAATAATAATAATAATAATAATAATTTATTATTTGTACCCCGCCCATCTGACCGGGTCCCCCCAGCCACTCTGGGCGGCCTCCAACAAACACTAAAATACATTGAAATATTACAGATTAAAAACTTCCCTAAACAGGGCTGCCTTCAGGTGTTTTCTAAAGGTCATGTAGTTGTTGATCGCTTTGACCTCTGAAGGGAGGACGTTCCACAGGGCGGGCGCCACTACCGAGAAGGCCCTCTGCCTGGTTCCCTGTAGCTTTGCTTCTCGCAGTGAGGGAACCACCAGAAGGCCCTCGGCGCTGGATCTCAGTGTCTGGGCTGAATGGTGGGGGTGGAGACGCTCCTTCAGGTATACAGGACCGAGGCCGTTTAGGGCTTTAAAGGTCAGCACCAACACTTTGAATTGTGCTCGGAAACGTACTGGGAGCCAATGTAGATCTCTCAGGACCGGTGTTATGTGGTCATGGCGGCCACTCCCAGTCACCAGTCTAGCTGCCGCATTCTGGATCAATTGCAGTTTCCGGGTCACCTTCAAAGGTAGCCCCATGTAGAGCGCATTGCAGTAGTCCAAGCGGGAGATAACCAGAGCATGCACCACTCTGGCGAGACAGTCTGCGGACAGGTAGGGTCTCAGCCTGCGCACCAGATGGAGTTGGTAGACAGCTGCCCTGGACACAGAATTAATCTGCACTTCCATGGACAGCTGTGAGTCTAAAATGACTCCCAGGCTGCGTACCTGGTCCTTCAGGGGCACAGTTATGCCATTCAGGACCAGGGAGTCCCCCACACCCATCCGCCCCCTGTCCCCTAAAAACAGTACTTCTGTCTTGTCAGGATTCAACCTCAATCTGTTAGCCGCCATCCATCCTCCAACCGCCTCCAGGCACTCACACAGGACCTTCATTGCCTTCACTGGTTCTGATTTGAAAGAGAGGTAGAGCTGGGTATCATCCGCATACTGATGAACACCCAGCCCAAACGCTCTGATGATCTTTGAGTGCCCTTTAAAAAATATGAAGTTGTCGGGGCACCAACCATATGATATCTGCAAGAGACTGGAGTACACTCAACCAACATGTCTGAAGTTCCACCTTCGGCAATGCTGCTGAACTGCAACTTGATTACTATGCACATCTGTGCAACTTTGGGGCACAAAAGATTAAGTGTCGCAGATAAGATGCCCATCCTTCTCCCTGCATTTCAAGAGTATAGCTAATAGAAGAACAACATAGTAGTCTACATACTGGAGTGGTCAATTCAGGAGTAGTGATTGGAGTACATGCGCTGTTGAGTTTCACCCCACTTCCAAGGTCAAAGTCACAAATTCTCACTGGCGACACCTGAAACGAGGGAAGGAGAAAAACCAGAAACTAATTCACTCAACCCTGAAATCCACCTAACAACAACCAAAAGAGTATCACAAAAGAATGATGTACCTTACTGGGAGATTCGCACAATATGTTTTCAGGTTTTAGGTCTCGGTGAGCAATACCTAACATATAAAACAAGAAGAAATGAGTTGTGTCAAACTTAAAGAAAAGAACGGTATTTGCTTCTTGGTGTTAACATACAGGCTGAAGCTGTAATCAAGCAGGTTGCAAGCTGCACTGTGTGCCAAACCAGGATACTAGGGTACGGTCAACCAGGTTGAGCAGCCCTAAATGGCCACAGTCACATGGGGATGGAGCCCATGCCATGCCTCCTTCCCCTGCCAGCACTGATCATATTTCTGAGAGGGGCAGTGCCAAAGTAAGATGAGGACATAGCATCATCTCCTTCCATGTGACCAGAGGCTTCTGGCATTTCCAAGCAGCATGGAAAAGAGCCATGCTGCAGTAGTTTTCATGACACTAAATTAAACAGAGAGGGGCTTTGCTGGGAGGCTTGAACCCTCCACAGGAAATCCTCATATTGTGTAAAGTATGTAGCACTGTTCAGATGTTTAAGAAAAATATGTGCTGGGGAAAAAAGTTTATTTTGGAACTTTCTGCACAACACTAATACAGAGTCTTACATTTAAAAAGCAGCAAGAAAAAATACCTAGCATTCTACTGCAGCAAGGTGATGAAAAACAAGCATCTCTCACCTTCTGAGATTTCTATAATTTTAAACAGCAAAACGATTAAGTGCTGAACTGTAACAATTGCTTCAGTTTCCTGTTTAATATTGTGTGTGCTATTGTTTAATAACGATGTTAATAGTACACAGTGGAACCATAAACTAAATGACAAAAATCAAGAGATATGGCAGTACTGTAGATGATTCCAGAAAATGTGCATTCCCACTGCGTAGCTTCTTTCCCAAAACATAATTTTAACAGCTCTGCGTGTAAAGTCTTTTGCAGGGCATCGCTGCTCTTGCCATTTCTCTCCTCCAGTGAGCAGCAAGCTCCACGGACAGTTTTTTTTTAAAAAAGCAAGCCACAGAATTCCCGATCAGCAAGCATTCATACTATTCCTAGTTCACTATTTGGTTTATATAAAATATTTATACCCTACATCTTCCACTGAAATCACAGCCTCCCTGTGGCTTAGTATCGATTTAAGAATAAAACCACAAATCATCGAACAGCACGATAAAATATTGAAATGTAATCTTTTTAACCTGCTATCTCTACATGCTGAAAGGAGTAGAGAAGCATGCCTGGAACAGTGAATTCCGTACTCTGAATGCTCCTAAGGAGAAGATCCAATCCAGCATTCACATTCTCCATACAGCAGAGGTATGGTAGAGAGCCTCTTTTAATGACCTCAGTGTGCAATTATGTACACAACCGCTCAAATATCCAAGTCTAAAAGCCTTTAGGGCAATGATATGGGACCTGTGCTTCCTCCCTGCTGCCCTGGATGTTGTTAAGGCTCCTATCGGTGCAATACTTTAATAGGACTGAGCTCCCAATAACATTTTGTTTCAACTGAAATTTCTGGACCCTTTTGAAAGGCAAACCCAAAAAGAGTGTGTCTAATTTCAAAGCAACCAACGAATGTGTAACTGTGGCAAGGTCAGCCTTCTCTAGGAAAAGCTGCAGTTGATACACCAGTTGAAGATGAGCAGAAGTGCCCCTGGCCGCAGCCACCTGTCTGTCTAGTTCACAAAAGCTTACGTCATACGGAATCTGTTAGTCTTTAAGGTACCCTAAGACTCTTTGGTCTTTTCGCAGACTAAACACAGTTCCCTCGAACACCTAGAACGTGTCAAACACTTTCTTCCAGATTGGCTTCACAGTATTTCCACCTCCATCTCATCTGGATGGAGCTTCAGTCTGAGGATTAAGCTTCAACTTGCTGGATGAGGACATAAGAAGAGCCTGCTGGATCAGGCCAAAGGGGCATCTAGTCCAACATTCTGTTCTCACAGTGGACAACAAGATGGCTGTGGGAAGGCGGCAACCAAGACACAGGGGCAACAGCCCTCTCCTGTTCATGACCCCAGCAACTGGTACTCAGAGGCACACTGCCTCCGATTCTGGAGGTTGTACAGAGCCACTGGAAGTCTTATCCTTCATGAATTTGTCCAATCCCCTTTCAAAGCTGTCTGAATCAGTGTCTATCATGGCATCTTGTGGTAGCTAATTCCACAGTTTAATTGCCCTTTTGTCTGTCTTGAATTCTCCAACATTCAGCTTCCTTGGGTGGCCCCGGGATCTTGTGAGACAGAGAAAAACAACTCTCTGCCCACTTTCTTCACATCATACCTGATCTTATGCATATCATGTCTCCCCCATACTCAACATTTTCCCCTAAACGATAATGCACCAAACATTGTAATAATTGTAGGTGAGTTGCTCAAACCCTTTTATCATCTTGGTTGCCCTCTCCTGAACCCTTTCCAGCTCTGCAACATTCATTCAGAACTATACAAAGCACTCCAAGTGGCTTCACCACAGGTTCACATAATATAATACAGTATTGGCAGCTTTATTTTCAATCCATTTCCTAATGGTCCCTAACATAGAATTCTCTGTTTTCACAGCTGCCACACCCTGGACCAGCATTGCCACCGAGTCATTTACCGTGACCTCGGGACTCCTTCGTGGTTGTCACCGCCAATTTAAACCCTCCATGGTGTTTAGGTCAGCCCAGAGCATTTAAAGATATCATGCACTGATTTAGGACTTCCACTGTTCCCCTGGAGTCAAACAGAAAGGAGAGCTATAGCTGAATGTCATCAACATTCTGAGGATAGCACACACACACCACTGCCAAAATGCCAAATGACCTCTCAGTGGTTTCAGATAGAAGCTAATAATACAAATTTATTTTGCGTAGGCAGGCAGACATCCCCTCTCTATTTACTTCAAGAAACAAAGGATGTCCCCATAGCCCTGTTACACCTCATTAAGTCATTACCAACAATTATTCAGTGCAGATTATTTCCAATAGCTTCATCTTCTGTTTTAACCTCAAGTCCACCCAACTTGTGTTTGACTCCAAGCGTCAGTCCTTAACCACTCGAAACAAAACATCTCTGCTTCAGTATTTGTTTTCACTCTCTCCATCTCAAGTCAAGCTATTCAACTCAGCAAAGCTATTTCCACAAATCAATTTCTCTAGCAGACTAGCCATTCAAGCCCCTCCAATTCTAAGCCCACAAATGGAATTCTGCCACCTTCAAACCAGACTGGTATGTTGTTGCTATGGTGGTAACCTGAAAACAACATACCAAAGTAGTTTACGTCAGTTTTTAATCAAATTATGAGGAAGAAATCTCCCTCGATCTTTCTTTTAGCTTTTACTTGGCTTTTAACTTTTAATTTAGCATAAAAAGAATATTCTGGAGATCTAAAAGAGCAAAATAAAAATTTCTGGCATGAATGTCTGGATGGAGATGGTTTCTCACACCAGTTTAATTCTCTGAAATTAAACTGCTCGCCTGGAAATTTACAGCTGCTCATTTGTGATGTAATGTCAGATTTCTTAAAAGAAAAAAAAGCATAAATTGGCCTTGCATAAGACACACCCAAATAATATCAGTATAGCAAAACCAAACTACTATTACTAAGGGGTGAATCCAGACGAGCTACTTCTACTTAAGTTTCCATTCAAATCAATGGGAACTAAATCTAACCCTGGTAAGATCCAATTCTAATAGAATGCAGGAATCTGAAACCTATGCCTAAAATTGTAGGAAAATGTATAATTTGCTTTATGATTCCTGCAGGAGCACTCTCATTGACACTTATTTTACACAGGCAAAATGACAGCAAAGTGATTTGGGGGGGGGCACTGCAGGTAATTCCCACAACAAATGAACATGGCAGGTCCTCTGCCACTCCAGAACCAGATGTATATAGCTTACATTTATCACTAAACCCTTGATACCTGCTCTCAGGAACATTTGTAGTAATGAACTGGAGCCTTAAACTTTTAAAAGCCTATTGCAAAAAAAAAAAAAAAGCAGTTAGCTGCTTGCAGAAGTATTTATCAACCTTAATTTGTCCATTATCCCCAAACTCAAGAGCTTGATCAAACCTATTTGGCTACCAGACACAATAGTTCCCTTAAAGTGCAGCATGAATACTAGTCATCATCTCCAAATACCAGTAGGCTTTTGCAAATGACATGTACCCTGAATCACCGTGTCAACCAATTCTTGCTAATCACAGACACTGTGGCACAAAGCCAACAGCAGTAGCTCCAGTGCTAGTTGGCATGTCACATGGGGGGGAGGAGGGAGTAAATCACAGAAATGCCCTGCTTTTCATGCTGATCTTGTATTTATGTTAGCAGACCTCGTCTGGCTTGAACACTGCTGGCTAATGAGCCTGTAAAATGGAGGAAACACATTTTCACCTTTTGTGTGGAGGAAATCCAGAGCACAGGCGATGTCTCTCACCACCCTGCTGGCTTCTCTCTCATTAAAGTGTTTTTGCTTTTGTATGTGGGCCAGGATAGAACCTGTGGAGAAAAAAGCAAGCAGGTGCTTTGAAAAAGACAGTGTGACTTGAAAGCAAACTATGCTAGACTCAAAGCATCCAACAGACTCTGTAGTGTGAACACACATGTTAAGATTCAAGCTGAATAGCACGGTTCTCCTCTCAACATGAACAGGACCAAAGGTAACTATGGTAAAGTATTTGCTTTTAGCAGCCAACAATTTCACAGCTCTATAATAGAGAACACACAGCTTGACCTATGCATGATTTTTCAGAAGCAAATCCTAAATTCAATAGGACTTATTCCAAATCTAAGTGCATATACTACAGGGGCAAGGAGCCTGTTGCCCACAAGATGTTGCTGGAGCACAATTCCCGTCATCCCTGGGAGAGGGCCTGGCTGGAATTGAGGAAAAGCCCTCCCATGCATTTGGGGCATACTCAAAACCACTTGATGTGAAGTTCTTTATGATCCTTGTCACAGCACAGAAGAAGCAGATTCCCCACCCCCTTTGTCTCTACCCCTCTGTCCATTTCCCAAAACCAAAGGCTCGACAAATCCTGAGCACGTTAGGTAAAGGTAAAGGGACCCCTGACCATTAGGCCCAGTCGCGAACGACTCTGGGGTTGCGGCGCTCATCTCGCTTTATTGGCCGAGAGCCGGCGTACAGCTTCCGGGTCATGTGGCCAGCATGACTAAGCCGCTTCTGGCGAACCAGAGCAGCGCACAGAAACGCCATTTACCTTCCTGCCAGAGCGGTACCTATTTATCTACTTGCACTTTGACGTGCTTTTGAACTGCTAAGTTGGCAGGAGCTGGGACCCAGCAATGGGAGCTCACCCCGTCACGGGGATTCGAACCGCCGACCTTCTGATCGGCAAGCCCTAGGCTCAGTGGTTTAGACTATCGTTTAACTGTTCTAGCTGCCAGAATGCACCAAACTCTTCTCATAAGAAGAAATCCAATCTGACTTTAGGTGTGTATCGCCCTGGTACGTGTGCACCATAAGAAATCACCATAAGAACACCCCACCACCACCATACCCTGCTACAGATCTAGTTCCCCACCCTGCTGTCTCTCTGCCCCCACGCTGCTGTCAGCCCCATCACCACAACTGTACCCTCACCTGCCCTACCACCACAGCATGGGGGCAAGGGCACAGTAGCAGTGATGAGAGTAACAGGGCTGTGTTGGCAGCACGGGGGTGGGGAGGCGGGTGTTGGATCCGCCACCTGAAGCAAATGGCTGCTCCTTGCCTAAAGCTGTGCACAGCGGCCAGGGTGAAGTTGTGGGGGGTGGCATTCAGCAACTGGCAGATCTCGGGAGAGCCAACTCCGGACCCAATGGATTCTGGTTTGGCTCAGCCCTCACCTTGGAAAGCCCCACTTTGTGGTTTCTGATGCCTGGTACCAGTGGCACTTCTGTCTGCTGGCATGTTTGGTGGGTGGGTGGAAGGGGAGCTCTGTGTCCGCAGTGATGCTGGCATCACTACCCGGGTGGCAGCAGGCCGACAGAGGCCAGCAGGGCTAGGAGGAAGGAATCCTCTTCCCAATACAGTCCCCCAAAGCCTGGCACAAAAAGGGCTTGGATTATCTCTCCCAAAGTGGCATTGAAGTAGAGGGACGATACTATCCATAAAGTGATAGATCTAGTTATAGAATTTGACAAAGCAATCCATTTTTTAAAAAAAATAGTAATGTAGAATAGACTTCACTGAGTCTTGGAACATGCTAACTTCAGAGAGGCACAAGGCCAAGAGCTCATATTTTTGTTCCTGCGATTTTGAAATTCATGCATTCAAGTTCTTTCCCCCTGCCTTTCCCCCGCAAGTAAACACACATCTAACCAGCAAATAACATAAAAGGGTCTGGGTTTCTGAAGGCCTCTCCATTAAGCCCACCCAGTTCTGTGCACTTAACATCCTATTGGCTTTAATGGAAAACTGGCAAAATGCCAACTGCTATCCATAAGCACAGAAAACAGTTTTCAGAGGTGATGTCACAGACACAGCCAGTGTGAAACAAGCAGCTGGATCCACCATCCACGGAACCCAAGGACTAACCACCAGGACCAGTGACATTTTATGGACTTCCAACTATTTGCAGGGGGAAGCAATGGTTCATTAATTAATCAATTTTAATGGCTTAGTACAGCAGCTTGCTCTAGTGCTCAAAAGCAATGTCTCCCTCCCCAGAATGCTACACGATAATATTCAAATTTTCACTGAGTTGTGAGCACAATTTCCTGAATGAGTTCAGGATCCTGCCAACAAACATTCCAGACTTGAAGCTTCCTGGAACAGAGCATGGGCTTTTATTGATAGATTATCAGCACGTTAAGAAAATCAAGCAAAGCCTCTGTTAGGAGGTGACAGATTAAGATGTTCTTGTGAATCAAGTTCTCAGATTTGTCCTATACACTTGTCTATTCATTTATCCACAGAGAAGTCTCTAACAACTTGTAATTATACAAGTGACTATTACGATCTCATTTGATGGGTAAAGCTTTACATGCCTGTTAAAAGTTTCCATATGAAAAAAATAGTTATTTAAAAACCAGATTTACATCCAAGTTGTCTGATGACTAAACAGGGGGAAATACTAACTACTACTCATCATCACCACCATCATTCCTACTACTACTGTTGAGAAGCTTGAGTCAATGTATATTGCAGTTAGAATTCTGAAACCATTTACACGTTCTTTTAATAGGTTTCCAGTTACATGAATACTAAGACTATGTGCTCATCCTCCCTTTAAAATAAATGCCCCCAAACGTCACATGTGACAAACAGCTATGTAGATACTGTCCAGCTTCAACATGTCAAAAGAGGTGCTTTAAAAAAAATATATAGATTATTAAAATTTGGGGGGAAATACAAAGATGAATGTCAGGTATCTTTTAATCAAAACTAAAAAGCTAATCTTGATAAAAATACACAAAGAGAGAGAGAGAGAGAGAGAAGAAAAAGATGAAGGAAGAAGAAAAAATGGAAAGAAAAAGAAACGAGAACCTCCAGCTCTTCATCTGTCAGCTATATATAGAAAATTACTCAACATAACACCCAGCAAATCCACTTTATATAAACCAACATTATCTTCAGTTCCCAAACCCAGATATCGTGAGTTCATTTTCTTTAATAAATGTTGACAATGATACCTCTGAAGAAGTATTTTTAAAAAATAATTTCTACCCCAGCTTCTGTGCTGAGGTATACTCAATACAGGTATATGCAATCAAAAGAATTGTAGATAATAAAATACAAGATCTCTTTTACAAGCAAAGCAGTAATCAGAACACCCAAGAGCTCAAGTTAGGATAATGTCCAATGGAATAAAATTGTCTTTACACATGCATGTGCCAAACACATCAGTATCCACTGTCTTTTAAGATGCATTTTTACC
The DNA here is from genome assembly GCA_034641385.1 of Darevskia mixta. Taxonomy (NCBI): domain Eukaryota; kingdom Metazoa; phylum Chordata; class Lepidosauria; order Squamata; family Lacertidae; genus Darevskia; species Darevskia mixta. Next base: position 23,514,181 of record JAWWNH010000029.1, on the reverse strand, counting down.
TTGGCTTGTTTCTAATGCAGTGCTAGGTAATTATTCCATCGGCGCAAATATTTCTGCTTGTGCCATGGGACTCCCCACCCCCACCCCACACATGTGCTGCACCATTCCCAAATCAACTCTGGAGCGTTTGGGGGGGGGTAGAAGGCATATTTAGGGGGCACACAAGGGGAGAAGGAGGAAGTCCCATTACACAAGCAGCAGTGATGGGACAGTTATGTAGAGCTGCACTAAATGCAAGCCCTGATGTAAGTGATGTGTGCATTATCACAGGAAACGGATATCCCAAGTCTCAATCCTGACCAGAAGATTAAAAAATCACGTACATACATACCTCCATGCAGTTTTTCAAAGACAAGGTAGTACCTTGCATTATCTTCAAAAAATTCTACTAATTCCAAAATGTTCCTTTAAAAAACCAAAAAGACAGTTGTGTTAAAATATTTATGGGGTACCCAACAAAAAGGTATCATTGGGAAATTTGTTTAATATTTTGGTAGCGTTTTCTGCTAAACATGGAGGAGTGCTCTAATCAACATAAAAACAGCATAACTGTTCACTGTTATCTGAAGAAGTGTGCATGCACATGAAAGCTCATACCAATAACAAACTTAGTTGGTCTCTAAGGTGCTACTAGAAGGAATTTTTTTTATTTTTTATTTTGTTTCGACTACGGCAGACCAACACGGCTACCTACCTGTAACTGTTCACATTTCCAAGTTTCACTAAGTGAACTACACTGTTTTGGGTTCAAAGCAACGTCACATCCAATACATCATTACACTAAAGATTTAAAACTCATAACTGTATTGTTAAATGCTGCAACAATTACTTACTTGTTACCCTGACACTGATACAATGTCTCCACTTCCCGAAATACCCGACTACGACTATGCCCAGCGTTCTTCTCAATTATCTGTTATAAAAACAAAAGCCAGGTTTTTTAAAAAAAAAAATAAGATACATCATGCTGAGCAGCTACTGTTAGTATCTGTCACCTTTCAAAAAAAAGTGTCCATATAAATATTTGGCACTCTTTGCTTTGTGTTTGATAACATAAATGTTTACTGGCATGATACAGATTTTGCCTGCTCCACCCAGCCCACATAATGCCCTGTTTCCATTTCAAAATCTTACAATGGCTACCACTGCAGGAAACACTGCCAGCAGTAGCATGTAGCCTACTGCACTTCCGCTGGGCACAGTGGGAAGTTCCACAACAGCAGTACACAGCCAAGAAACACCTCTGTCTCATCCTAAACCCTTCCAGCAGCACTGACTGGGAACTAGGATTGCTCTGCCCATCTCTCACTGAAAATGGACAAGACTTCTGCATTGGTAATTCTAACGCAACCCATCTCCCTTCTTGAGCCATGGCCAAAGGTTAAAGAATAAAATTAGGGATGTTGAATAAAGTTGTTCATATTTCAACATTTTTATTTCCCAACAAAAAGACAAGTAAATGAATACATTTAGAACCCTCTCAAAATCAAATTTCAACCTAGAAAGAGGAGCAGAGGAAGTGGGAGATAATCTCATGGAAAATGAGGCATGCGGCACAGTCCTGGCAGTCACAAACCCTGCGGTCTCATGTGATATGCATGGCTGTAGATTTAAAAAGTAATGTGCCTATATTAGTGCAAATGTTTGGGATAAGACTTTCTGAATGATTATTTAATATTTAGTTAACATAGGTTAGAAAGGAAGCTTTATTTAAAACTGGAAATTGACCATTGTTTCCTCAAAGATTTGTAGTTTTGGATGAGCATACACACCACAACCAGCTTTCCCTCTTTTGGTTTTGCCCTTGGTGAGCAGGTTTCTGTATTGTTTGGAAAACTAGCACAGCCTATTTGATCGGACAAAATAAATGAATGAATGAATTTATTCTTACGGTCACAGACCAGCTTATTAAATCAATAATACAAAAATAATACATTGAAATTTACATAACAGCAGTAGTACACATATGTATACGTAGACAGCAACGTTTAAAATATATGAATTAAAATTGTGGCACTAAAATATGGCCTAAAAATTGCCATTTGGGGGCTATTCATATCGGTAACACCGCTTGTTCTCTGAGCTTTTATGGCTGCTGCACAGTATTTGGCTACTTTCAGCGTTATCTCAGGGTCCGTGTCTTCTACAAGGCGTTTGAGAGATAGGAATTCATTTGAGGAATTTTGTATAACCGGAGAGATGAAAACCCGACGTATGTCGTTGTAAAAATGACAACGTAGTAAAACGTGAGAGACAGATTCTACCTCCGGCAGACCACAGGGGCAGACTCGTTCCGCATATGATTTTTCTGCAAATCTTCCCTGCGATAGGGCAGATGGTATTTTCACAATGGAAAATATGCCTCTCTGAAGCTGCTTCCATCTGTTAATAATTTACTGGGATGAATCAGACAATTCCAGTCCTCAAAACTATGGTCTAAAAAGAGGGGAAGAGTTTTGTTCTTGCTCCCTCCTCACCTCACACGCTCAGCTAAATGACAATCTTCTTTGTTTGACGAAACCATAGTTTTCCAGTTTAGATGCAACAATGGCTTGATCAAGCTGTGACAATACTCATTGAACTAAGTAAAGTAGGAAGAGGTATTGCACAAGCACAGGGTTCATTCACAATCCCCCATACCATGGTTTGAAGAATCATAAATCTGAGAACTAAATTCCATGAAGTTAGCAATATCAATGATTTATGACAGAATACATTAGTGTAGCAGCATCTGTGAATAACATTTTCAGGCAGCGAAGACCTTTAATGAATGAAAATAATATTGGAGTACTTTACTTACCTTAACTGCATATTCTTTCCCATTCTGCAAGCTAACTGCTCCCTGAACCTTGGCATATGATCCTTCACCAAGTAACTCTGCAGTGAGTTTGTACAGATCTGCCAAAGAATTCCGGTGTACAGAAATCATTATTAGAAAACATTTTTATGAACTGCACGTATAAACAACTGAGCTAATCACTACCCCTGATAATAAAACAAGAACAGGTGCTCCCTTCCTAATTAACTGAGTTGAAACAGCAGCTTTAGTTTTATGATCAATCTGTTCTCAGTTAGACAAAAGCAAAGGAGTGAAGTTGAGACCTTCTTACCATAAAAATATTATCGACTATGCCCAGGAAGCCTGTGATCCTGTTTTCTATCTTATAAAACAAACAGAATCAAATAAAAGATAGAGATGAGATAAGTTAACTTAACTAATATAAGCCAAGATATTTCAAGATTGCTTTGAAACAGGGAGCAGGGTGCCTCCAGGGGAAATTTGAGTCATTAGGGTAGTTTTGTGATAACATCTTACAGTATCTACAGTGAGAACATCCTGCACCAAGGAAATAACTCAGTAAATGAAGGTGTTTAACAGGTGGGTCACAATCTAGAGTGTCCATTAAGCCTCAATGAATTCAACATGCTCAGTGCAACCTAATCCAATGCACATTTATACAGAAATAAGCCCTGAAGAACTCAAGGGAGCATGCCCTCATAGGACTGCAGGCTCAAGTGATAACTGTTCCTTCTCTCAAAATTGTTTTGAAATAATCCTATGACAGCAGAAGAAAGACTACTCCCCATGAAATGAAACTATACAATCACATATAATTTCAACATGTTGCTGCCTTTCAAAGAAAGCAAAGCACAAAGAGGGAAGCCACACAACAAAACCACAAAGGCATAATGCAGCCCCCACAAAAGAGGCCATAGAAATCCAATGGCTCAAACAGAGTTTTTGCTATGAAGCAAACAGCAACCCTGAAGCAACTGCTTAACTACTGTGAAAGATCAGGAGGAAACAAAAGGAATGCAGAACATGGGACCAACCTTCAAACCTTCCAGGGAAATGGTCTGTAGCTCTCGTTCTTTTTTTCTTTTTTCTTTTCCCATTGTCTGATATGGGAACAGGCTGGCTAATGACCATCTCTACATAGCAGAAGAAAGTTAGAGTTAACGTATGTATATGTGGAGGGAGATAATATGTCATTGTGCTCTTAAAAATTCTAGTGTTCAGATTTTTTTTTAAATCATTCTGTGTTTGAGTCTTTAAAACCCAGCAATTTTTTGTTACACCAGAGGAACAATGCTGTTTTCCAAATCATAAAAAGCTAAGAAAAGCTAAGAAGTAATTATAGAGAATCTACTCTGAAAAGCAGCTCTGTCTTCTTCTACTATGGCAAATAGTTTATATAGCAAGCTGGCCCAGCAGGACCACCAATGCTGTTTTAAGAGTGCCCAGTTGCAGGATCTCCTAACTACAGCTTGTTGGTCTGTTCTTAATAGGAACAGAATTATTTCTTCACCATTTCAATTTAGAACCATCTTTGTTATGCTTGGAACAAAACAATAAGGGTGGAGAGAAGAATGTTACAGGGTATTAACAAGGCAAGAAGACAGCAGAATTCAGGCTAAATCTACCAACAAGAAATCACTATACTAGGCCATATCACACCTTACTGTAGTGCCCTGGCCTTTTCTTGGCTTAAACACCTTGGGCTGAATTCTTGTGAGCAGAACCAATCACTGTGAATTGGGTTCAGAAATGTAAAAGTGGTTGGAACAGAACTGGTGGTACAGAATCTGTTTGTCTTGATCCTGTCAACAGTGAGGCAACCACATTCTGCACTAATTGAAGCCTCCAAACAGTTTTCCAACAGCCCCATATAAAGTGCATTGCAATGATTCAACCTTGAGGCTCCAGAGCATAGATAACTGCAGCCAAGTTATCCCTGTCCAGATAGGGTCATAGTTAGGTAACCAGCGTAAGCTAATGGAAGGCACTCCATGCCACCAAGGCCACCTGTGCCTCAAGTGACAGCAATGGAGCTATTAGTATGAACACCTATAGTTGACCGAGTGTACTTTGGGGGCAATTTGTTCCTGCAAAGATTTAAGAGAACTGCAAAGATTTCCCCTTTATATCGTATGAACTGTAACAAATAAATAACATTTCCAATATATATTTAAGTATTATCTTCCATCACCCTCACAAATACTAGCAGACTATTTCATCTTCATTTATTTGTAGAAAAACAGAGTAATTAAGCATTATTTGTATGTTTCCAAACAACAAATGCTCAAGGAAAATGCACCATCATGTATGGGTAGAAATGAAGAGAGAGACTAGAAGCAACAGTATCAGCCTGACTTCTCTACTGCTTTTGCTATGACTTCCAAATAAATCCATTCTACGGGGCTACAATATTTTTTATCCCTAAAAGAAAACAGTTGTTTTATCCCTACTAATAGCCTGTGAATCTGTAATTGCAATGCTACTATGTTGTAGAAACCATGCTAGTGTCTAAAGTGTTTCTATTTGTAGAAGGGGAGAGTACTTTCCTGGAATGAACCAAACTACTGTATGTAAATAAAATTAATAGAATCACAGAACCGTAGAGTTGGAAGGGATCCTGAGGGCCCTCTAATCCAACCCCCCGCAGTGCGGAAATCTCAACCAGATCATGACAGACAGACATCCAACCTCTGCTTTAAAGCCTCCAAGGAAGGAGAGTCCACTACTTCTCATGGGAGTCTGTTCCACTGTCGAATGGCTCTTACTGTCAGAAAGTTCCTCCTGATGTTTATCAGAACCTCCTTTCTTGTAACTTGAATCCATTGGTTCGGGTCCTAGCCTCCAAGCTTGCTCCATCCTTTGTGTGACAGCCCCTTAGATATTTAAGGATGGCTATCGTATCTCTGCTCAGTCTCCTCTTTACCAGGTTAAACATACCCAATTCCCTCAACTGTTAATGGATGAATTGTCATCCATCAACTCAACAGAAAACATATCATGGTTGGTTTGTTTTGTTTTTTTATCCTTATGTCAACAGTAGCAAATTAAGACCTTATCCAAGCCAGGAAAAAACAACTTAAGATTTCCTGCGCAACAGTACAAATAATTGATTTGTTTTGTCTATTTTACACTGGGTCAACCAGCATATGCTACCCATTGGCTGGTTAACTTCTCAAGCCAGACTTCTATCAGTTTCGTCCATGTCTGACACACCAGAGGTTAGAGTTTTCTTTCACACCAGAAAATAACTTGGCTTGTTGATATCTCTAACTTGTGTTCAGGCAGGCATACAAGAGGTGTTAGTTTGGCAGTTTATTCTGCCTGAGGTATGCAATCAGAAATGCATGACATATCCTTGCATGACCTCAGGCTTTCTAAGGATACTTTCTTTGCAAGAATGAAACACACATTGCTCATTTTAATGTCATTTTGTATGCGTGCATGTGCATACAAATGACCTCTGAAAGTCCTCTTAGCCAATCTACAGTTCACTGTTTTATAAGGGGTATAGTCTGCTGCAGCAAAAATAAGGAGCCCTATGGCACCTTAAAAACAAACACTCATCATGCTCTAGAACAGCTTTCTTCATGCTGGTGCCTTTCATATGTAGGGGCTACAAGTCCCATCATTCATGTCTATTGGCCAGGCTCCCTGGAACCGATGGGAGTTGTAGTCCAAAACACCTGGAAGGCACTGCTTGGGGAAGGCTGGTTTAAAGTCCACTTTAGTAAAACAGTTATACAGTTAAAAGCAATCCCACTCATTTACTTTTAATGAGCAAATCTTCCAATTCCCAAGATTGTCAAGAGTGTCTCACAACAAATCACTTTCTTAATTGACCTCGAGAAGAGTTTATATTTGTAAGACATGCTAACATTTCTCATACTCTGTAGACATGCACAAAAACTCAGTCTTGGCATTAATAAACAGCATCCTGGGGTAAGCAATACTGATTGGCTATCTTAAATATATTGTACAAAAGGAAGGTATGGAAATGACGGTTCATTGGTTAACTGCGGCAAGGATGACTGCCAAAATTGAAAATAATAATAATTGTCCCTCTTTAGATGTCTGGTTAACAAAGGTTTAGGACTTCACATGCATGGGAAAGCTGACAAACTTAATTAGAGGTACACAAGGCAGACAATTTGGAAATATATTTATAGAGAAGCCGAGGCTTTTCGTTCAATATGGGAATAATAAAGTACAGGACTCAACAAATCCATCTACTTTGCTAGGGTAAGTTAAGCAATTTAAATAATTAAGGATTATAAATTTCATTTTTCATTAAAAGGTGCATTTTTGTTTTCAAACTAGATTTATTGCTAATTAATGACATTTGGATTCTCAGTTTGAACAGTTGTTTGGGGTAACGTTCAACTAAATGTGTTTTAATACAACTACAAGCTTTGTTTGGTCATCTCAAACAAATCATGAGAACTTTGGAGCAGAAAAGAGAAGAGACTTGTAATTTTGGAAACATCAGAAAGAAGAGACTCTGAAGTCCTGCTAGCCTGCTAGCCTCTTACAGCCAAATTTGACAAACTTCAAGAAGATTTCTCCCTTCTAGTTTTTATTGAAAGGGAGCAGATTTCTGTCCATTCACAGTACAATGACCATGGGTTCCAGTGCATTGAAATCAACATTGACGTGCCTTCTAAATCTGGGCCTTCCACTTATCAGCAATTGGTCTCAGGCCTTCATTTTTGAAACTGTATTTAGCTCTGGTATATAATCTGACAAGAAAACAAATATTAAAGGCAGCATTTCTCAATGATGAATAGCAGATGTATTGAAGTATTAAACTGATGTATTTGCAGGAAAGTGTTCTATTTATTTAAGAATGTCAAAATGTTTAGCAATATTTATATTTAATTAACTGACTTTAAAAAAAAGCTATGAGCAATCTAGACTGCACTGCCCAATAAGATACCAATATTTAGGGAGTAAAACAAAGGATTGGTAAACTGTAAATTCAGTGAAGAAGTTCAAAGTCCCCCCGTGATATCCTTGCAGAAAAACTGGTAAAATGTGGGTTGGATGAGGTAACTGTTAGGTGGATTTGTAGCTGGTTGACTGAATAAACCCAAGGAGTGCTCATTAATGGTTCCTCGTCTTCCTGGAAATAAGTGACGGGTGGAGTGCCGCTGGGTTCTGTCCTGGGCCCACAGTTTTTCAATGTTTTTTTATAAACAACCTGGATGAAGGAATTGAGTTACAAGAAAGGAGAACTAAACATCAGGAAGAACTTTCCAACAGCAAGAGCTGTCTGGCAGTGGAACGGACTCCCTCAGGAGGTGGTGGACTCTCCTTCCTTGGAGGTTTTTAAGCAGAGGTTGGATGGCCATCTGTCATGGATGCTTTAGTTGAGATTCCTGCATTGCAGGGGGTTGGACTAGATGACCCTTGGGGTCCCTTCCAACTCTACAATTCTAATATTCTATGAATTATTGCTTAACTGCTAATGCTCAGTTAAGAAGGTCAGCAGTATATACGCAGCTAGCCTATATTTATCCATATAGATAAGCAAGTCTACAATGGTCAGAGCAAAGGGTATCTTGCCACCCATCTGCTCAGTAGGCAACCATGGATAATTTTGTCCTTTTGAATATTCTAAGGACAAGTGTACCACAGGGATAAATATAAGCACAGCAGTTTAATATTCAAAGCAAGATACCTGGTTTATGCTGGATTGGTTTCGCTGAAAAGATAGCTGGTGTAGCCTGGCAACACGTTTCACCCACAAGCGAGCTCAGTGAAGGTTGGCTTTGTGACTGAAAGTAACAAAACCCTATTTAGTTTTGCAGGTTAGCGCCTAGAAAATACCCACTATGCACTATACAGTACAGGGAGATATAACAAAAGGCAAACCCTCAACAACAGAGGTTACCCATTTACACATACAAAAGAAAGCTTATCCCTTATTTGCAGCTGCAGAATTAATACATGCATATACACACTAAGCAAACTCAGAAGACAGAATTAATACTTCTCTCTTGATGCCCAATCATTTGCATTTGTGCATATTCCCCACTCCTTCCCTTTGTTTTCCCCATTGCGTATCTTAAGCCAAATTCCTAGGAGAGAAGTATCTGCTTTTCCACATGAAACTCTGCATGGCACTATAAATAAAATAAATAGGGCAACTGGAGACATTTACTACCTCCTAGTCCTAGTTCTAATCCAACTTCTTAATAAACTAGTTCACCAGAGGCCCATTTGCCAAAGCTGCATGGGTTTCCAGGAGGGCAAACTGAACTCAGGGAAGGTTCATTAATTGGGAACACTAACTCCTAGCAACCTATTAAAGAGACTCTTCATTTGGTGTACCACAGGGAGATTATGTAAGGGCAAGGGGTGAATAATGTTTATGGGGGTAGCACTCAGGGTTTCCCAAGGACAGAAAGTAAATGATGCCATTTGATCTTGACTGGGCAGACTTTATGTTCTGAGAAGTAAACCTTTCCATTCTCTCTCTGTTTCTCAATTCCCTAAAGCAGAGTACTTTTCATGAACAACTGTGCACTGCAACTACAATTCTCAAGAAAGCTGCGGGTTCCTGCAGACAAAAAACTCATACTTCCCTACACATGTGGTTCACAGCAGATTGCAGAACTAGATGTACGTATGCATGCCATGCAGTCTTGCACGCCCACAGAATTTAGTTTTCATCAAAAGAGCAATCTTTCTGTTGGTATGTTTCTGAAGTCTTGTTTGCAGTGCTCGGTAACATCCAAGAAGGATAATGCATTACGTGTAATGGTAAGAATGGAAGAATTGTGCCAAATATCACAAATTACACACATTTGCTTAATTGACATATGCTGATTTTGATTTTGCAGATCTCTTGGTGCAGGGAGTACACTCAGGCAGGAGGGATCTCAGCAGACTACCGGTAAGTGGTGACTCCACTGTCTCCGCAAAACACAGAGAAACACAAGGCAATCATTCCAAAGCTGACCCCTGGATAAGGCAGGATTTATTGAACAAATGAAGGGTGTATTCAAGCACTCTTCTGCACGTTTTAAAAAAGCACAATTGTTCTCAGCATGCAATGCACAATCAAGACTACTAGAAAAACACAACCACTTCTACTTTTGCCTGTAAGAATCTCACAACTTAGCAGGTTCTGCCCCATTTTGTAAGCACTTGTTTCAGTATGCCTCTTGCCCTATTCATGATGGAAAGGAGGAACATCCCAGGGCCTTAAGTTCCTCTTGTCTCCTGAGCACAGGTCCAGAGGAACCATCACCAGCACACTTGGAACTGAGCTCTGCTCCTCACCGATCCCAATCTACCCTGCTCCACCTATTTATTAAACAGACTTTTAAAAGGGGCCTGCCTTCAAAAAGCACAGTCCTTTGGATGGCTTTTCAAACTGGTAGGTTGCATTGGTGCTATGAGTTTTGGTAGTTTATAAACAGACAGTATATTTCCAATGCAATTTCAATGAACCTGGGATCTTCTGCACGCCAAGCATGTTCTTTGCTACTGAGCTCAAGATAGACAGACTACTAGACTATTCATGTTTATAAAGAGAATAGGGTAATGTCATTGAGAACTGGACACCATATCCCCCCCAAGTCTCAAATTTCTAATGGGAGAGTGCACACACAGCAAAGACGAGTGATACTACAGGTCAAATGCAACAACTTTCTTAAACAGATTAAAAAAGTTATTTTCCTCCCCTACATTTAGTGCATATAGCATGTGAATCAACATTTTACTATTCCCCAAGTGAGAACAGTTATTTTAGACATTAAAGGATCTATGAATAAGCTTCCCAATCTCATTTCAAAAACTTGGGGTTTGTCTCCTTACCTAATATAAAGATGGAATTTTTCCAGGGAAAGTACCGGTATGTTTTGATTATATGCATTTGTAGGCATCTCTTTTCTCAAGAGAACCCACAAATTATTTGGCAGTGTGACATTAAATTTGTTATATCTTGTTATATATACATCACATTCTCTTCCTCCTCATCTACCCTCCAAGCAACCATTCACTCATACATGTATCATATTTAATCACTAAAATCTCTGATTGAAGATTTATTCACCAGCATGAACCATTTTTCTTTGCACACATTGTACCAAAAACCAAAAAATACAAATTCCCAGGGAAGTTTAGTCCAAGAATGACAGTCTGAATTTGCCATGTAGTCAACAAAAAGAAGTTCCTAGCCTGCCTCTCACACCACATATACCTTTGAGATCCAGGAAAAGAGAGTGACAGAGTCTACAACCGCAAAACCTCACACTTCCTGGAGATTTGTGTTCAACATAAGGAATGAGCTATTTAGTTTATAAACCTCGTTTTAGATTTACTGTACCGGTATATCCTCCCAGTAAGGGTGGAGTACAAACTGACAACAAGCTCCTAGAAATAAACAGAAATAAAACAAACAAACAAAAATCAAGAAAAATGCAGCATGTCAGTAGGAACAAAGTAGACCAATACAACAAAATTCACAAAAACAAGCTGGGTTAATGTTGTATTCTTACCGGTAGTACTAAAACAAATGCAATGTGGATATAAGAAGCCTCAGAGAGATAAACAGTGAAAGTGAATGAATATATTTCTTTCTATATAGAGAGTCTAGAACTGTGACTGGGCTGAGTGGCCAACTATTACCGTATTTAATAGAAGCAATCTATCTGTTTAATGCATTTGCTTCCATACAGTCTTAGCTAATAAATTAAAAAATTTTAGATAACTTTTAATCTATGGTTATTATTTTATAATTATTGACAGCTTTGTCCTTTGAGATTTTAAGCGAAGTTTTTATAAAAGTTATATTGGGCAAGATCCAATGTTGTGCAAATGGATTTTTCCCCTCCTCCTCCCAGCAGACTCCCAAGTGCTCTCCAAAATACCCTGTGGAGGATGAGGAGGAGAATGGCTCTGAAAGGTCCACTCTTTGAAACTAAGGATCAAACAGAAGGCCTGCAAGGATTTGCTTCCTCCCTTCCTTCAACTCTCTCTCTCTCTCTCTCTCTCTCTCTCTCTCTGGAGTAAGCAAGGAGGGAGGAAATAAAAATGATAGGTTGGGCGAAGGGTAAGAAAGTGCTCTACACTACACAATAAAATCTCGCTAACTTCTGAGAAGAACAAATCTGGCCTTCCCTGAAACTCTATTGGACTCCTCCTGCGATTCTGTGAGTCACTCTCTCACTCAGCTGGTAAGGGGCAAGTTCACCTTTTCTAAGCTGCTCACAGTGTTGCATACAATGCAAAACGGAACCAGTACTTCCAGTACTTGCATCTAAAGTGCAGCCACTGATTATCTACGCCTCTTCTTGGAAAAGCTGCCTCTGCCATCAGGCTCAGAGCTACCCTGCTGCAAGGCATTTTGGTCAACGTATTTGATTGTCTGGCAATCTGAAAAGCGTTTTTGTGGATTATTCCCCAATCACCAAACCTACGGAAGAGATAAGCAGATTGGATATTGAGATACAAGTCCCATCCACACAATTAAAACAATATTATACCTCTTTCAACAGTCAAGGCTTCCCCCAATGACTCCTTAGAACTGTAGCTTGTTATTGATACTGTGAGGCGTTAGGAAGCCTCATTTCCCTAACAGGCCTACAATTCCCAGCATTCCCCGGAAAGAGAGATTGTTAAATCACTCTAGGAACAAGTTTGGTGAGGGAAATAGGGAACTCTCAACACCCTTAACAAACTACAGTTCCCAGGATCCTTTAGGGGAAGCTATGACTGCTCAGGATACTGCTTTAAATGTATGGTGCTGATGGAGTCACAGTGTAGCACCAAGATGGTATAAGTTTCAAGAGTCTAGAATTGAGAATCGTAGCTAATGACAAGTTAAATATGACTCAGCAATGTAGTGCCACTGCAAAGAAAGGCAATGCCACGTTGGATTGCAATGATAGAGGTACTATGTATGACGCTGGAATTTATTTTGCATTGGCAAGGCAACGGCAGGAGGAGTGCATTCAGTTCTGGTCAACATGCTTAAAGATATGAAGCAGCTGGATGTAAGAATAACAAACATGAAAAATTAAGACATGCAGATAAATACCAAAAGAGCTAAGTATGGAGAAAATATAACTAAGCGTCTTCAGAAGCATTTTTGCCTTGAGAAGCATGAGAATTGTTTTTATTGGCTAAAACAGATGACAAGAAAGAATGTGCTCAAACTCCACCCAAAGATTTAGGCAGGGTATTAGGAACAACTTTCTAAATGTAGGAATGCTGGAGCACAGCAACAGGATGCATTATGCTGAAATCCAAGCTCCTTTTGCACTGGGCTAGAGGGCAGGGAAAGAGGGTTTGGATTGGGTGAATGTTCCCCATTCTGTCCACCAAACAGGTGGATGGAAGGACCACTATCAGAATACCCCACTGGTGCTAGCCTGCAAGAACCCACAAACCAGGACATTCTGGGAGCAGGGAGGGAAAAGAGCTGAGCCTGAGCCAGTCCACTGCAGTCACTCTGCAGTGATTTGCCTGCCGCCACTGACTTTTGACAGCGCGAGCAATGGGGCTGCAAATGCAGAACTGCCTCCATTCCTGCCTATCCAGGGTTTGGACTGTCCTGCCACTTATTAATTTTATTTATTGGCTGCCTTTTAACCATTGCATCTGCCTACGGAATCTAGAATAAAAAAGATTTTTTTAAAGAATTCTTAGCGGATTTTCCAACATAGGTGGTTTTTAAAGCATGTTATAGACAGATTCAGTCCTCAGAATAGAAGCACTGAACAATGGTTCACTAAGGAGGTAGTCCATCCCTGCAGATGTCAACTTGAAGCCCTTTGGGGGGGGGGGAGACGGGTTTGGGTAGGAACCCAGTTTCTAAACCTCCACAATATGTTAGGATTCTTCCAACTTTGGAGACCTCATTTCTAGAAAGATGAAATAGTCAGTGGCATGTTTAAGACAAAACCTCCTCCTAAAGCCATATCATAGCTATTTTTAAATATACAGTATATACATTATTGGACATGAATGTATCAAGAAATCTAGACTCCCTTTGGGAGGAGGGGTGGGATACACATTTAATTAATTAACAGCTCATGAACATGAAAAGTTAATCAGAGGCTCTTCACATTTTACCTCAACAGAACAAGGGAAGGTCTTCCGTTCCAAAATATTATTGTGACTCATCATATCTGGAAAGACTGAAAGTAGCAAAATTATCCCTGACCCGTAAAGCAGGCATAATATTGCTGAGCTTCTCAGAGTTCTGTACACCATCTCTTTATGTGACAATCACAGGACTTGCAAGTAGATCCACAAGCCATTTTAAAGTAACACTTGCCACCTACCTGATTTAAATGTCCAAGCTACAAAGGGTATAACCTCTCATGAGAGGCACCGACAGGATCTCATCAGCACTCACTCAAGACTGACTTAAAATATTATGGTAGATGGGTTGCATCATAAGATCAGAAATAACTGGTTTATTGTTGCAGAGCAAATAGAGGTAGCCAAATTTCTACAAGATAAGGTCCTATACTTCAATCATTAAGATGTCCACAGCATATGTTTCACTCCCAGCCCTTTATAATTATACTACCTTTGAGTCTCCATTAACCCTCTAAAGTCTAAACAGATTAAAATCCCAGGCCTAAAAAAAGAAAATCCAGTCCTGGGGTAGGAGAAGTCTTCTACACAATCCTTCTGAAATTATTAGGACTTTTTTAACACAAGCTTTTTTTAAAAAAAACTATGCTTTAAGGTTCTTCCTTATTTATTTATTGAATTTATATATTCCACCCTTCCTCCCCACAGGAGTCCAAGGCAGCAAACAGATACACAATTTAAAAACAAAAACAAATACTTTGCCCTTCAATACCAATAATCCTGTGCATCTTCACTCTGAAGTAAGTCCCACTATGCTCAATGGAGCTTAGTACTTGAAAAGGCATTGCCCCCAAATAAGGATTCTAGTATGCACCCTAGAAAATAAGAATATCCCACGATATCTGTCAACAATAGTTGGCCATGTAGCCAGTGCTGGATTTACGTATAAGCTAAACAAGCTATAGTTTAGGGCCCCACTCTCTTGGGGCCCCCAAATAAATTTAAAGAGAAAAAAACTGGATGTACATTTCCAAAATATAAGATAAAAAACAAATAAAATAAAACCTACATACAGCAACAGTGTTTTGTGTTGTGTAGGCTCCTATGATGTAAGCAATGGGCCCCGCCTGCTCACCAAAATATCACTGGTTTGCTCATTTCTATGTACAGTAAGGTTAAGGTAAAGGGACCCCTGACCGTTAGGTCCAGTCATGATGGACTCTGGGGTTGTGGTGCTCATCTCGTTTTATTGGCCGAGGGAACCGGCGTACGGCTTCCTGGTCATGTGGCCAGCATGACTAAGCCACTTCTGGCGAACCAGAGCAGCGCACGGAAACACCGTTTACCTTCCTGCTGGAGCGGTACCTATTTATTTACTTGTACTTGGATGTGCTTTCGAACTGCTAGGTTGGCAGGAGCAGGGACCAAGTAACGGGAGCTCACCCCGTCGCGGGGATTCGAACCGTTGACCTTCTGATCGACAAGCCCTAGGCTCTGTGGTTTAACCCACAGCACCACCCGTGTCCCCTTCTATATACAGTACAGGGTGCCGACATTCTGCATGGACTGGTTGCATGGCAACATGTGCAAATGTCTTTAGATACCCCTATGAGGTCCATAAATTACCACATAGCATATATTCAACACAAAAAACAGCGACAATTTGCTGTTGACAAAGGACAGCTGGACATATAAAGGGCCCCATTACCTTCAGTAGCTTAGGGCCTCATCAAACCTAAATCCGGCCCTGCATGTAGTGCAGAACACATGCACAACTACAAGGAGCTATGCCATTTCCAGGACCATATACAGAGCTATCTCCAAGAACGTCTACTGTAGTTTCGTTGACAAGAAAAGGAGGGCCTTGACCACATCAACTGATGCATTATTTTCAGGCAATGGACAAGATGTTACTGCATGCCAGGCAAATTTTTCTGTTTAAGAAGTACACAGAGGGCGTGGTATTAATAGTAGTAGTAATAAATACATGCATATGAAGTATAAAACAGCATTTGAATGTAAATATAGGAATACACAGCGTCACCACTATTCAGAAGGTGAAAAAAATTATAACCCCAGCAAAGACACTGAATTCTTGTGTAAAGAAGTTGTGTGAATTGGAAGTTACTCTCCACAGGACTCTTTTCCTCAAAGAACAAAACAAAACCCCAAGATCTGTAGAATCAAATTTTCATAAAGTCTCAGTTCAGAGGAATAAGCAGGTGAACTCCTATGAGAGCAGGATGGAAAATATGTGGCTCTCCAGATGTTTCCGGACTCCACCAGCCCCACCAGCATTGTAAATGGTCTGGGGTGATGGGAATTATAGTCAAACATTTGGAGTACTGCAGGTTCCCTATCACTGTCCTAAGGAGAGGACACATTTACAGCTGCTAGCTGTAGCAATATGCAGGGAAGGCCAACACTTACTTTCACATTTTCCTGGCAAGATTTCAGAAGC
This sequence comes from Darevskia mixta, assembly GCA_034641385.1. Lineage (NCBI taxonomy): Eukaryota > Metazoa > Chordata > Lepidosauria > Squamata > Lacertidae > Darevskia > Darevskia mixta. Next base: position 23,497,868 of record JAWWNH010000029.1, on the reverse strand, counting down.
ACTAGATTGCAGAACTAGAGGGACCATGGTGTAATCCAGTGAGGCAATTCTTACATTCTAAACTTTGAGGGCAAACTCGGAACCATGACTTAGTGCTCCCAAACAGTGGTACCTCGGGTTAAGAACTTAATTTGTTCTGGAGGTCCGTTCTTAACCTGAGGTACCACTTTAGCTAATGGGGCCTCCCGCTGCCACCACGCTGCCGCAGCACGATTTCTGCTCTCATCCTGAAGCAAAGCTCTTAACCCGAAGCACTATTTCTGAGTTAGTGGTGTCTGTAACCTGAAGCATCTGTAACCTGAAACATCTGTAACCCGAGGTACCACTGTACCTGTGTGCAGGGTGCTTCAGCTCTCTGGCACGGCTCAACCATCAAGACAACCCTAGGCTGCAACAAAGCTTACATACAAATTCCTGTACTCTGCGGCCTAGAAAAGAGTTTCTGTAAAAACACAAATATTCTTATCCTCTCAGCTCAATGTGTTAGTCCACTAAATCGATACTCTTTTATCTCCTTGTACCTTATCTAGTATTACTCAGCTTAGAGCAGGCACAGTAACAGCCGCCTACAAAACCAAACCTCAAATCTCATCGTGAGTTTGACAAGTTGGAAATGACTTGTCTTCCTGATGCCTCGAGTTCGAAAGACCTTCCAGCTCCTGCATTAACTTACAACTCATATAGGTAGCCTAAGTCGTACATTCTACCACTCCAGAAGGAAACTGGGGACGTACAGAGTGCTGGAGCGTAACCCACCACTGCTAACCACAAAACCAACATGGTGAGAAGGAAGGGGGGGGGGAGAACCTCTATCCAATTACTCCTCCTATTTGTTGTGCCACTTTACGTATCCCCTCATCAGGGAGGACCCCTCCCCTCCCACTTTCCCCATTCCTGGAAGAAAGAAAGAAAGAAAATAATCCTCTGCTCTATGGACGGTTCCCATCCCTGCGCCCACACTGTTTCCCACGCTCATCCCCGGGGAGGTCCAGAAGATACTTTCTGGCAGAGCTCAGGTGAAATCCCCAAGACACAGGAGCATCATTGCAGAACGCCTCTGAGCATGTGAAGAGCTCTTTTCCTCCAGCAATAACGAGCCTCCTCCCCGCGCTCCCTTCCCGCCCGGCTCTTAACTCACCCATCCCTTCGGGCTCAGAAGAAGCTGGGAGGCCCCCCGAGGGACTGGGCTTCCCCACAGCAGCCTTCGCTCCGCCGGCGCCGAAGAGAGCGCTTTCCCGCTCCACCCGCCTCCGCGGTTGCCACGCCGCGGCCCTCTCCCTACCCCGTCGGACGGGGCTCCCGCTTAGCCACGGGGAGGAAGGGCGAGCGAGGGAACGCGGAGAAGCTCGCCGGCAAGCTCCCGCCCCTCAAGGGTTAAAGACTTTAAAAGGCCGGGCCAGCGCATGCCCAAGGAATGCCTTGCCGGTCGCGGGAGGAAACGGCGCACGCGCGCAAGGGCAGGCCGGGAAGGCCGGGTGGGGAGAAGTCTGTGCACATGCGCAGAACATTCCGAAACGGGCTAGCTCCCTATTTTTATAGTGTGGGGTGTTTTCTGTCTCTCTGTTTCGGTTCCGGATGGCAGACGCAATAGGAAGCTTGCGTTGCGTTGGGAGAGCGGGCGAGCTCTCCATGGCAATGGGGATGCCAGAAACGCTGCTTTGGCCGTTGGTTACTCCACTCATAGTCCAAAAGATGTTATACATAAGCACAGATCCCACGCATCCTAATGTGGATCCCCGCTTGCTGCTCAAGCTCTGGCCTGTGAAGTCGTGGGAGAGCTAGGCTATGCTTAACTGTCATAAGAAAAATCACAACCATGCAGAAGAATCCAGAAACCGCCTACATCAGGGGACTTGAGGGTCTAGGGTGGGGCTAAGCAGGCCAGTGCAAATGGTCTATGAATTGTCTCTTGAGCAAGCCATGAGCTTAATTAAGGTAAACCCATTGCAAAGAGTAAGGGAACAGAGCAAGGCAAAAGTTGGGACCATGAGGTATTACATTGCATTGCAGGCTGGAGTTGAACTCAGTGACCCTTGTGGTACCTTCCAACTCTACGGTTCTATGATCCTACCTTTGAAAATGTGATTATCCTAGATGTGAAATGACATCCATTCTAGGTATGAGTCAAGACTACAAACTTTTACACCCACAACCTCACTCTTGAAAATTTATCATACCGTGCTCATGCTAATTTTTCTCCTCCAAAAAGCAATATGTGCTATATTTCTGCCCCTCAGCAATGTTTAGTTTTCATATTGCTGACAGCTTGCATTTTGAAAATTTCTTCACCTTCCTGCTTACTTTCTCTTCTCTTCTTGATTCACTTAATCAAGGTTGATACATTGCGTAACACATTGATTTCGTAGAGATTTGCAAGCCAGGAAGAAGAAGAAAATCAGCAAGGGGCTCCAGGATTTCAGCTGCCTACCAGCCCATCATGCAAATGGAAGTTTTCACTGTTGGTTTTTGTCCTCAGGAAATTTTGTCTTCAACCAAGTCTCCATATAAGCAATTTTTGTTTTCCAATGGGCAAGACTAACAACTAACAGAGTGGGATGTAATGTAATGTAACACTCTGTGCTACTGCAACTTGGGGGGGGGGGTGTCAGGATGCTAACAGGTTAAGCCTTGATCTGAATAAACAGTGAATATACACTGCAAGTTTTTGTTATTGGAAGGACTTTACTTGGGTGGGTATGTTATTGTACTTTCTTTCAAAGAGAGACTCTGATGCTAGAGTTTGCCATGCTTTACTCAAGGATAGTTTAAATGCTCTTGACTTCCAGCAGGGGAGACCTTGAGACAAACTGTTAACTTCCCCTCCTTCCCTACCTCTACCCCTAAGTGCCAGTCGACTTACCTTGATGCCTAGAGGGCAAACTGTGTACATCTAAATGCTGTCCAAGAAAAGGCAATAAATCAGTACGACATCAAAATATGAGCGTAGCCAGGTGGAGACAGGGGGCAGCTGCCCACCATCAAGTAAATAAATAATACTTTTTTAAGGTTCTGTCCCCGTCCCCAACATAAATCCTGGCTATTCCAGTGACACTGTTGGATCCATTTTGTTTCTGACCACAATTAAGTAATAGTGATAGCAGACTAACCCAGCCAAGTGCTTGAGTGGAGTTAAGCAATCAAGGCTAGGAGGTTGTACCAAGAAAAAGCCCATAGTATATTAAACCTCACAGGACCTCTTGTTTGTTTGGGATTTATTATTTATTACTGTAGGAGACGGTGATTCTCTCCTGATTTGAAGCCAGTGGATTATCTAGTGCCAGGCTTCATTCTGGCTCATGTGAGGAAGCAAAGTGGATATCCTGGCACCAAAAATCCAAATCGTTTTTATTGATTTTTCCAAGTTTTTACCAAATCAGCCACATTAAAACAAATTTAATACAAATTTTCCAAAAATTGGTTTCCCATTTTCCGTTCTTGATGTGTCCGAAGGTTCTTCTTGTTGCTGCATTATTTCCCTAGTTATTTCTAATTCACATTCCATCCCTTACAATTAACCTTATATTACAATAGTATTTTTTTTAAAAAGTATTATCCTTAACCATCAGCTATCCACTTGCCAATTCCTGCATGTACAATATTTAACATTTACAATATCTACAAGTGAGGTTAGTCAACTAATTATCATTAATTATCATTTTGGAAATTATCATTTCTAAAATAATTTCTTTTCCTTCGTTCTGCTTGTATGAAAGCCTAATAGTTCACATTCACTAGATGTTTCCCTCTTCTTCTTAATAGTACAGTCCACACCAAAGATTCCAAATCTGAATCCTACATTTCATCTTGTTATAACCCATTCCTCTCTTTGGCAAGCCCTGTAACCACAGAGCATGTTCTACTCATTTATCTCCTCCTAATAAAAAGAACTTTGAACTTAATGTAGTGAAATAATATACAAGGACATCTTCACTGGAAAAGCATCACATCCCAAGGACCTGGAGCAAGTGCTTACTCACTGTGTCAGCTTTCCCAGAGCACCTGGGAAAGGAATAACCATCCAACTTAGCCAGATGTAACTTGATTCCAGTTAAGAGTAAGGGGTTTATAAATAAGCTCCCTCTAATTTGACTAGAAATCAGACTGGTATGCTGTCTTCAACTTTGTTTGCTGTGTCACAACCCCTGACTGCTGTAGAATTCCTTTTTTTCAGTTCACTCTCTGAAATATACACACGTATCACTCTTGGAAAATGACCCAAAGCCTGTCTTAATCCAAGGAAAGATAGCATCTCTTCCAGCAGGGTGTATGTGACCAGATCACTTCCAGAAATAGCTGCTATGAACTAAAGAGGAAGAAATGTAATCGACAGACTTGTGACTCTAGTGTCAAGATCCTGTGTAATAAATCGCTTGATACTATATGTGTTCTTACTTTATTTGACACAAAAGACAGCTGGCTTTGCTGAAGGCAGTAACCAATTCTAAAGTGGCTTTCCAAGCTATGTGAGGGTTTTTTTAACTTAAAAAAAAAAGGAGAAGGAAATCCAAGCCTGTATTATTATCCTTGGTCAGCTATGGTCTCACTAACTTTATTGACTTAAATCCTCATATTACAAAGGAAACCTGAAGTCCATCATGAGTGTTTACCTAAGGAGGAAGCAAGAATGTGCCTCTTGTTTCATTGCAACCAATGCCAAGAAAAGACATAATGTTGCATCCAACATTACCTCTACTCAAAGAAGCACAGTGAAATAAATGGCATTGACTCACTTAGGCATGGGCGTACCCAGGGGGGGTGGCAAGGGGGGCAGCTGCCCCCCCCCAGAAGCAAAAATGATCAGTGTCCGTTCAAAGCAAACCTGAACGACCATGGCTTGCCCACCCCCCTAGTTTTGATCCTGGGTACGCCCCTGCACTTAGGTCCATTGATTTCAATGGGTCTATTCTGAATAGAACTTAGTTGGCTATAACCCATAAATTGCACAAGAGTTCAATTTTCCTTTCTCCCCATTCCCCTCCCCACAAATCTGCTCTGGAATCCCTTACCGGTGCGGAGGAGAGGTAGAAGCAGCCTAGATGTGCAGGAGGATGCCTGCCCATTGTAAGGTATCTCGTCCATGGGCAAAAATGGGCCCTAGTTTTATGGATTGTGACCATTATCCAGCCAGATCAGAGCAAGTCAGACCTCTCTGAGGATTGATTGTTCTTTACCTCATGGACTTGTCCTGGGCAATATTTCTGAAAAGGTCTGCAGTATTTTCCAAAAGCCATCCATGTAACCACTCCATTTTAGCTATGAGCAGCCACTATCAGACACATGTATGTACATGTACACACAAATGCTCAAAAGCTGATTCCAAGAATGCCTGTATTAAGAAACTTTAGACTGATTTTATATTGTGTGGCATTAATCTAGCCTAGTTCATGTTAAAAACATTTCCTTATTGCTATCTTAATATAACACATTAGAAAAAGTAGTAATATGGAAATACTGCTTAGTGCCGTCCACAACCAGTCACCTGCAGCCTAAAAGGAACCTTCTGCAAATCTCAAGTTGTTGTATTGTGCATCCAAAAGACCACAGGCACAAAGCAGTGCTACTTAAGTTCCATACATTCTTTGCATCTGGTGGCCCAGGTTTTAATTTGGCTACTTAAACTGACACTATTATTTATTATCCAGGTGTGGTGATGCCAGAGGGGGAAAGCGCTCAGGAAATTGCAAAGAAATAGAAACACAAGATTCGGAGCCAGCATAAATGAACGCTGAAAGTTTTTTGAAAGGTGCTGCGTAAAGCTTCATATGCAGAGTTTAGCAGAAAACACTCTAAGAGAGCCAGTGTGGTGTAGTGGTTAAGAGCGGTAGACTCGTAATCTGGTGAACCGGGTTCGCGTCTCCGCTCCTCCACATGCAGCTGCTGGGTGACCTTGGGCTAGTCACACTTCTTTGAAGTCTCTCAGCCCCACTCACCTCACAGAGTGTTTGTTGTGGGGGAGGAAGGGAAAGGAGAATGTTAGCCGCTTTGAGACTCCTTCAGGCAGTGATAAAGCGGGATATCAAATCCAAACTCTTCTTCTAAGGCAGTGTTCTGCCGTGATTTGACCTGTGAAACAGTGTTTTCCCCATTCAGCATAGAGCTCCCCAACCTGAAATAGAGCATTTATTGCTAAAACATTTCCAACTGGCTCCACCAGAGAGAAAGTGGCAATTGCCTTTTTTTATTTGAAGAAGGGTGTGGGCAAAAGGTGGGGGGGGGTTGCTAAAGTGACCTGGTTAAAGGCAGAAGGGAGGAAGTTAAACGGGAAGTGGATGGTGCGGAAGCACAAAGAAATGTGAAGCAGGGTCTGTTGTGTAAGCACATCCTGCAAACAACAGAATGCACTCACTCCCAGACTCTTACCTAGCTTTATGAATGGAGTGACATGCACTTAGATAAGAAAATTCAGAAGGAGGAACTCAAGGAATCATATAGGCTAGGTGTGGGCAGATTTCAGGCTTTGGGGGATCTACTTTGGTTTTTCCAAGAACTGCAAAGTCTAATAATAATAATAATAATAATTTATACCCCACCCATCTGGCTGGGTTTCCCCAGCCACTCTGGGCAGCTTCCAACAGAATATTAAAATACAATAATCTATTAAATACTAAAAGCTTCCCTAAACAGAGCTGCCTACTAATGGGAGAGCCACCCATCACAAAATAGGTTGAGTCACCTGGAAAATGGTAACGTAGCTGCTAGAGCCAATTACTTTCATGAGACAAACACTGGAATGGCCTACATCTGAGTTGCTATAGATAGGAGAGTCTAAGAGCCTACATTGCAGGCTAAAAAGTCTTTTGTTGCTGCTGTTACTAGACCACTGGGAGTCCAGATCCCTTGTTCATCTACCTGTACTTCAAATCATCCAGCAATCTACAAGCAGATTCTATTTATCTTCTATTCATGCTACCTGCTGCAGGGATAGGGAGCCTGTGGTCCTCCAAATGTTGTTGGGGGTGCTGGTTCTGACTCCCATCAACCCCAGTCAGCATACCCAAGTGTCAGAGATAATAGGAATTGTAGCTGTGGTCAGGGTGTGTGGGTGATGTTTCTATGGAGACCTACAAACCAAGTCAGAACTTTTCCAGTTGCTCAAATAGAAGCTTCCTTGCTTAAAATCTACATGCCAGCTTTCCCCTTTGCATCAAAGCACTTCTGTCAAGATACACACAGAAATTAATAACACTATATTATCTGTAGTTGCTGATAAATGGTGCAAGAAAAATGATCGTATCAGCATCCAAGCCTCATAAACAAAGTCTCAGTGGGAAGGCACAGAACATGAAGAGGGAAAAATGGTTCCCAATCAATATAACCATGGACGTCCAATGCAATTTAGGATGACACATTTTGAGTTAAGGACTGAGTCAATTATGCTGAAACATGTCTGTACCAAGGGAAAGTATGATACGTTTTCAAAAAAAGCATTTCGCTTTTCTCCCACTGACATTGATAAACTGACTTATGGAATGGCAGAGCTGGAAAAACCAGGAAGTCAGGTAATCTATCTTGTTTATAATGAATCAGAATTGTCCTCCTACAGCAACACCCAGGTCTAGTAGTTTAGTTCATCCAATGTGAATACCTTTAGATTGCTGTAACTAGGTCATAGAACACTAACGGTTAAAGTCAGGGTTCTGTAAAACACACCCACACGACACTGTTGTTGTCTACACATTGCTGGCTTAAAATGCACTTTTCCCTAACTTGGATTGAAGGTGGTTTTAGGGAAAACACATCAAACCACACTATTCCACAAGAAACAACAGGGCAGATACAAGCAGTGGAGGCTGGTCCACTAGGGCATAGTCTTCCCAAGAAGAATGACAATAATTATTATTTTTTAAATCCCCCACAAAATCTCAAAGCTACACACTATTTATTGTGCCACACACATTTTATAATTCTATTTGAGCTCAGAGAAGTTCTGCAAACATTTCTGTCAATCTACTGTTCACTGGTCAATCAGCTCTCTTCACAGCCAATCCTAATCCCAAAGTATATTATGACAAAGAGGTTCCTTCCACGTGTCTCTAAGCAGAAAAACACAGAAAGTCAAGCCCAGTAGGAAAACTCTTACTCTAGCTGTTCTTAGGAGGCCTGTCCAGCACAGCTACTATAGCAGGTATGGGAAGACGAGTCAGGACTGTTTCAAAAACAGTCCACTGTAGTAGCATCAGCCTATCAGAAGCATGCGTTAGCTCTGAGAATGCTCAGAGCTGTTTCTCTGAAGGTCAGAGAAGCAACATGGAGTGTTTTCTACTTTGAGGAGCTTTCTTCGTTTCATTTCATATTTCTTTTGTGACCTTACTAGAGAAAGAGCAAGCAAGCGAGAGTGATTCTCTTCCTGTAATAAGTATCTGTTAATTGGGAGAAGAGGGACGCGGGTGGTGCTGTGGGTTAAACCACAGAGCCTAGGACTTGCTGATCCAAAGGTCGGCGGTTCGAATCCCTGCAATGGGGTGAGCTCCGTTGCTTGGTCCCTGCTCCTGCCAACCTAGCAGTTCGAAAGCACATCAAAGTGCAAGTAGATAAATAGGTACCACTCCGGCGGGAACGTAAACGGTGTTTCCGTGCGCTGCTCTGGTTTGCCAGAAGCGGCTTTGTCATGCTGGCCACATGATCTGGAAGCTGTACGCTGGCTCCCTCGGCCAATAAAGCGAGATGAGCACCGCAACCCCAGAATCGTTCGCAACTGGACCTAATGGTCAGGAGAAGAGTTGGTGGGTTGTGTATGTGTTTCAGCAAACTCTGTAATTGGGAGAAGAGTTGGTGGGTTGTGTATGTGTTGCAGCAAACTCTGTATTAACCATTTCCCTGTTTGAAACAAACCAGTGATCAACTCAGATTTCAACAGGTGTGGCAAGCCCACTGCCTATAGGCTGGCTCAGACCTGCCAAGCGCCCTCAAATTGCCCACCAATGCCCCAGCCAAGTGGGAATCTTCCAAAGGAGTGGTCCTTCCTGTTTCCTGAGCAACCATATACTAGGCGTGCAAGAAGAAGAAGAAGAGGTGCCTTTGAAAGGTCGGGAAGAGGCACCATTGGAAAGCATCTCACTTCTTGCTGTAGTGAAAAATATAGTGTCCCACTCCTCACCACAGTACTGCAGTTTGTGGTGGTGGTAAGCTCTGTCTTTCTGAAACACTTTCTCAGCATTTGAGAGAGAAAGTGAATGGTGCATGGTGAGTGTATGTCTTTGTAGTCTAAATATGTTCTGTATATGTAGTGAGGGCACATGCACACACACGTAATATATGTTTGGCACACCCTCCACTGCCTTGTGGCCCTTGGGGAAATGCCTTCATACCAATAACACCTTCAGGCTGAAAAAGATTAACCATCCCTGTCTATGGGAAATGACACCGTCAAGAGAAACCCATGAAGCCATTTTGGGTGGCTTATCAAGAATCCATAGCAAGAACCAGTGAATCCGTAGAGAACAGAAGATTTATGATTGCTTCAGAACATGTCTGCTGAAAGCATGTTGAAGGGTTGCACAACAAATAACTCAAACCACATTATCACTAGGCCTTCGGTTTATGTCAGTTTCGGCCCAAATATTTTTAAGCATCTCAACGCTCCCATGAAAGAACGAAGGTTGAAATGCGGTCGACAAAAAAGTTGACAATGACCTTTGGGTGGTGAAGCTGTTGAAAAAATTAAAGCAAGGGAAAATACCAAAGAACTATGAATAAGAACATCTAATACTTTAGTTTTTCTTTTCTTAGCAGAAATTATTGTGGTAATACTGGTATGCATTGGTCTTTATCTCCTTGCATCCCTTTCTTTTCTTACTGGGAGAAGACACATATAAGATCCAGGTTTTTCATGACACAAATAAGTAATGATTTTCTTTCTCTGCTTGCTTACCTGGAGAAAATATAACATAAGGATTTTTAATGTCACAAATAAGTGCTGTCAGTTCAAAAAAAAAATATCTGTGCAATTTTAATATTTAAACTTCACTGACAGAAAAAGTAGGACAACCCAAGATATAAATATTGTTGTAGAAAGTATAAAATCGTGACTAATAAAACTCATCTATGCATATGGCTCAGGTCATTTAAGGAAAAAAGTGAAGAAAAAATATTGTTCCCTCCCTTCTCAAAAGAAGAGAGTAGAAGTCAATGGGGAAATGATCATTGGGTTTTATGGGGAAGGAAGACTCATGGCTCAATGGTAGACCACACATTATGAATGTAGGAAAATCCCAGGTTCAATTCTTGGCACCTCCAGTTAAATAGCACAGCTCTATACATGCTTTTTGTTGTTTGTTGTTTAGTCGTTTAGTCGTGTCCAACTCTTCGTGACCCCACGAAGCACGCCAGGCACTCCTGTCTTCCACTGCCTCCTGCAGTTTGGTCAGACTCATGTTGGTAGCTTCCAGAACACTGTCCATGCTTATTATTATAAGCATGCTTATACATGCTTATTCAGAAATAATCCCCACTGTGTTCAAGGGGAGCTAACTTCTAGAAAGTGTGTTTAGGGTTGCAGCTAAAGTATTGTAAATAACTGTTGAGTCACCACCAGCTGGGGTAGGGAGTCTTGGCCTAGAGGAACCATTAATTTGACTCCTTCTAAAGCAGTCTGTATTTTCTATAGTTTAAAAAAATGCATCAAAGTTCCTCAAAAGTACAAGATCTACATGCTCCATAACTTCAATTCTCTTTAGCAACTGATTGTTTTATGGCACTGATTCCATTTCTGGGATTGGTATCAGTCTTCGTAGGGCTTGTGTTTCCCCCTCAGCACACTCATTGGCTCATTTACTTGTGCAACTGGAAGAGATGTGTTCTGCTGGCACCTTACTGCGATGCTCCTGCCTTCTGTTTTTGATGTACTGGACCGCAAATATTTACATGTGGGCTGTTGTGTGGATGCTCTGTAAGCTGAGGAAACACTGAAGCAAATAGTTGTTTCATTCCACCCAGTTCTAATACAGTGGTACCTCCGTTTATGAACTTAATTGGTTCCGGAGGTCCGTTCTTAACCTGAAACCGTTCTTATCCTGAGGCGCGCTTTTGCTAATGGGGCCTCCTGCTGGCGTGCGACTTCCGCTCGCATCCCGGGGCAAAGTTTGCTACCCGGAACACCTACTTCCAGGTTAGCGGAGCTCGTTACCCGAAGCGTTCGTAAGGAGGATGGTACATAACCCGAGGTTCCACTGTACTATTATTTTCTACGAATGACATCTTACAGGGGGGAAATGTTCTTCCAATCCAGCATTCCCAGTAGTCTGGTATCTTCCTAGCATCTCTGGTTCTCCTGACGAAAGCATATAGAGAGAGGAATAATCAGTAGCTCATTTAAAAAAAAAAATGGAGGAGGGTAGGGCGATAGTGAACCATTTCCCCCCAATGCAGTACAAGGCAGGACATGTTCCTTGTGAACCTTCTTCACTTTGATAGACTAAAGGAGATGAATGTAGTCTTCTGTGTGGAATACATTCATCATTTTTCTTCTGGTCTCGGTGGAGGAATTCTCAGGTTATTTCCCCCTTTGCGCTTCAAAAAAGTGCGAAACAGCTTAGGAGGAGGTGGGTCTCTGGAGGACAAAATCAAACCAAAATGACACACAGCTACAGCCACTAGGGCAGAGTACAAAAGACAGGAACATAATGTTATTGGGTCCATATGTTTACTGGCCCTACTGGGGTCCACTATTTCCAAGCGTTTCAGTCCCTGGAACACCAAGTTCCTCATATTCCCAGCAGTAGTCGTTCAGATCACCGTGTGAGGCCCTCATGAGGACAGTTTGTCCGTTCAAATGATGCCCGAATGATCTTAATGGCAAATCCTTTCTGTCATTTCTTTCTGTGAGGGGAAAAAGAAAAGAAATGTAATTATTATTTTTTGGGAAGAAGTCTGTGTCCACAAAACCTTTAGGAAAACAACCGTATGATTCAACATGGTATACAAAGGACCTTGAATCTCTCATAGGGTTGTGACCTTTGAAAGTGATTACGGATGGTCTAGCCACTCATCCCATCAGTGACACAGAATGGGTACGGTATCAAGAGGCTTTCTGTTACCATGTTATAATCTAGGGTATTTAATCATTGCATACAAAAGTGGAAAATAGCCTACTAATGCATAGTAATAGCTATATCCTTTTATTATTCTACACAATAATTTTAGCTTTCATAGCAGATAGGACCAAAAAAAAAATTGTGGCAGGTGTTATACCATCTTCCAGGCAATAAGTCTTAAAATTTATCTGGATATGCTGCATTTCTACAACCAAACAAAGAATTCGTTTTGTAGTCCAACTTTCTAGGGATACATGTGAAAAGCATAGTTGCTGGCACACTTTGCTGCCTACAGGAGCCTACTCCCACCCACACACCCCCCAACATATTTTTTCCAAACTGAAACAATATTTAATTGGTCAGACAGCTAGGCCTTCTCCCCAAAATATGTTTTGATGGAGAGGGGATTCCAAAATGTGAACAGTCTATAAACATTATCAGTGGATGACCACTCCTACCACTGAGGGTCCCCTGTGCAGTATTTATTTATTTATTACATTTTTATACCCCTGAATTATTCTAATTTCTAACTGGAATAAAACAGTGCCTCTGATACTCAACCCACAAAGCAAGTCTTAGGAGGAGACCTTGCTCAACGGTATTAAAAGCTGCCAACAGAATAAGAAGCAAGAGTGGAGTCACAGACCCCTGCTCTGCATTTTCTCAATGCAGGTGACCCATTAGCCAAAGCTAATTCAGTCTCAAAACCATAGCTGAAACTGGAGAGTCCGTATCCTTTAAGAACTGCTGCAACTGCTCTGTCACCACATTCTCTACTACCATACTCAAAGATAACCGGACAGCAGTTATTGCCAACTGCAGGGTCTCAGGGTGGGAAGTCAACACCCTGCTGTTTAAGGACGGACTATGCCAGGTGGCACTGTGGGTTAAACCACAGAGCCTAGGGCTTGCTGATCAGAAGGTCGGCGGCTCGAATCCCTGCGACGGTGTGTGCTCCCGTTGCTCGGTCCCAGCTCCTGCCCACCTAGCAGTTCGAAAGCACGTCAAAGTGCAAGTAGATAAACAGGTACCACTCCAGCAGGAAGGTAAACGGCGTTTCCGTGCACTGCTCTGGTTCGCCAGAAGTGGCTTTGTCATGCTGGCCACATGACCCGGAAGCTGTACGCTGGCTCTCGGCCAATAAAGAGAGATGAGCGCCGCAACCCCAGAGCCGGACATGACTGGACCTAATGGTCAGGGACCCCTTTACATTTATGCTTCTTCAGCATATAGCATGAATTACCGTAGGTGCAAAGGTTCCCTTCCCCCAACAGACTGTTCCTTTGATAGAAGTGCTCCTTTTGTATCCCCATACTGCACATAGGAGGGAAAGGGACTTGCCCTTCACCACCTAAATAAATTCATGATTTCAGCCAAGGCATGCCTGGTGCACGATCTTCCAGTCTGATTAAATTAAATTGGTTTGATCTGATGGATGTTTCCAATATTTCGTTGAATGTGTCAGTTAATGCCAGGGAAATATATGACCCAAAACTCTGGATTAATCTGTTGCATAAAAAATAAAATAAAATAAATCCCCCTTCACTTATTTCACAATAAACTCTTAATGTTTTTGTAAGAAATCTGAGACACTGCAGGTAGACATTATTACATTTCTAAATTGATTTCAACTTAAAACAACCTAAAGCGTTTAGGTTTGAAAGAAATAAGATTCTGAAGCAAGACGCAGGAAGCAAAAAATAGGACAGAATTTCAGTGTCTCTTTGAGTTGCCTTGGTGATAACCAAAAGGGTCAACAGAAGCTGATAATCCACAAAGGGTTGTGTTGGGTCTAAAAAGAATCCAATTTCGACTTCTTCACTGTTTTCCTTTAATACCATGAAGAAAGCATAGGTAACAAAAGGAAATATGCACAATATGTGTAAAAGGGAGTTAAAAACAACATCCTATCAAATATCACTTGGCGAGAAGAAAGGATGTTGAACTGGTGAGTGACATTTACATATAAAGAGTTCTTGAGTTTGGATTTATATAGCCATGTGTTTTATGTGCAAAGGATTGAGGAGCATGGGAAGAAACGTCATTTGTGAATGACGATGGAGAGAGTCTCTTTATGATATTTGAACAGTACGGTATTGAAAGAGAAGCTTACACAACTCAACGAAAGCTTATCATCTGATAATCACCAGGTGAATGGCTCATGTGAATTCACCAGAAGCAAATCCATAGTAATAGAGGCACCAATATAAATGCATTGTGGCATGTGATCAGTCACTTGTCTAAATCAGGAGTGAGGAACCTTCAACCTGTTTGCCAATCTTGGCCTGACCAGGGGTGTGGGTGTGGGTGTCAAATTTGGCTTGTAAGGTCATTTTTAAAGAAACCACACCCACCTGCCAACCAGCTGATTTCACTCCAAGGGTGGGTGACCTCAGTCGCTAGCAGGGTGGTAGGAGTTGGTCCTCTTCCCTTTCTGGTAAATCATGCATGCAGCCAAAGCAGTAGGATTTAACTCCAGCTCATCAGCTGATGATGATGATGGGACCCAGGTGGCGCTGTGGGTTAAACCACAGAGCCTAGGGCTTGCTGATCAGAAGGTCGGCGGCTTGAATCCCTGCGATGGGGTGAGCTCCCGTTGCTTGGTCCCTGCTCCTTCCCACCTAGCAGTTCGAAAGTACGTCAAAGTGCAAGTAGATAAATAGGTACCGCTCCGGTGGGAAGGTAAACAGCATTTCCGTGCACTGCTCTGGTTCGCCAGAAGCAGCTTTGTCATGCTGGTCACATGACCCGGAAGCTGTACGCCGGCTCCCTCAGCCAGTAATGCGAGATGAGCGCCGCAACCCCAGAGTCGGACACGACTGGACCTAACGGTCAGGGGTCCCTTTACCTTTTACATCAGCTGATGGGCAGGGGTTAAATCCTGCTTAGTTCGGCTGTGCATGCCTGTTCCTTGTTGGGAACAGGCTCACAGAGCCAAATCTCAGTGCGGGGTTCTTTGAAAGCCCTTTTGCCAACAGCCCCGAACTGCTTTTTAGACCTCCAGGTTTCAGTCCTGTTCTTGGGGCATCCATGGTCATGACAAACCAGTTTTCTGGGTTTTCTGCCATGCTCATAAGCAGGCATTTTCTTTGCTGTCACAAACATTCCAAATGCCGGTGGAAGTGGGAATTAGCAAATCTGGACCTCATAGTCTTTGGGCTGCATTCGACACTGCACAAGCAGAAGTCCACGTACGCAACATTGTTTTCCCCATGCTCCCACAACACCCACTCCAGAGGGTCCCCCAACTCTCTGGTGCAGATTTTGAGCATGTGCATAGGGCTGCAGGGGAGAGGAGGGGGATGTTCAATTGCACAAACAGAATCCTGCTGCTTGAGCGGAACACTAGTGTTGGATACAACACTTTGAAAATACGTCAGACCATCTATGAATTGCCACAATAGAGTTAGTAAGGGAAGCAGGAGGGGTGGAGAGGCAGCCAACCACATACGAAGAGGTGATGGCAGCTGGTGCCAAATAGATTATTTTGAAGAAGTCTTCGGTCTGAGGACAAAGGGTTAAGCCCTGGAAGCAGAAGCCCACAGCATGAGAAGCTGGAAAAGGCAAGTCGCTTGAAACATCTTGAAAGCACTTGGTTTGTATTAGTCCCATTCTAGCTAGTGGGCTTATTCTTGCTTTAAGCTAAATGAAAACTGAAAACAAGTTCTATTATGTAACATTTGCCTGTGCAATCCAAACATTCATGACCATCTTCAAATTCTGAAGACTAACAAAAAAACAGAAACATCAATTCCAGGATTCTGTCTGCTTGGGGAACACAGTGGGAGTTTCTGCTTTTCCAATCAAGATCTCGTAACGCTTCTGTTAAAACAATATTTCCCACCCCCACGGCCTAGTCATTCCACCCACAGATCTGAAAACTTAAAAAAATGAGTTGAAGTATAGTATTCGAAAGTATTCATCTCCCACTCATTTTTAGTGAGGAATATGTGTGAGAGAGTGTGTACGCATTTTTTGTGGGGGGGGGGGGGCAAAGACTAAATAATCTCCTAAACAAAAGCAAAAGATCTGTGCCGAGGAAAGCAGGGGCATATCTAGGGGTTGACTAGATTGGTCCCAACTAAGAGCGCAGGCCCAGCAGGGTGTTTGTGCGAAAATCATGCCTCTCTACTCTGGCTCAGAAGCAGCTGAATTTTCAGACTGGCTTTCACTTTAAACCAATAATAATTATTTAAGCAAATAATAATGATAAAAATAAGATTATTCTTGGCTTAAAGTGAAAGCCAGTCTGAAAATTCAGTTGCTTCTGATGCTGCTTCGTTTTCTACCTTTATTTTCACACTTCAGATTTCCAATTTCCCCACCTTTTGTTCACACATTCTCCTACCTTCTGGGTACCACCTCCACATCAGCTTGTTTAAGTCCTTTAATTTTTCTTCCTGACACAAACAGTGACCCATCTCTACATCAGACAACATTCGTTATGCTGAGAAGGTCCCCACAGCAGCTCCTGTCTTTCCCAGAAATAATCCAAGGCTTTGCCAATGTTATTACTTGTTGCAACAAATCTGTTTTGCCCTAGCAAAACAAATTATTGTTTCCTTAGGAGACACATCTCTAAAATTAGTCTCAGGCCAAGAGAGTAAAGCCATTCATTTTATACAACCAAGTAGAATGAAGGAAATTATCTAGAGGCTCAGTTCTGAAAAAGAAGCCCAGAATGTTTAATTTAAAGTATTCCAAAGCCGGTAAATTGATGGGGGAGAATCTAGTCATGAAACAAACAAACACACACGCATACAGAGAGAGAGAGATTTTGAAGATGTCACTTTATCTCAGCTCTCCCTTCTGTGAAATGGAGAAATAATGACATAATTTGAGGTTATTACCAGCTGAATTGCATCTGTTATTTCCCCTTCCCTTAAAGAATGCATGGCATGAGATATTGAGGGGAAAGGACTGCAGAGACATGGAGTCGGGTTGATGCCCAGATTTCAGAAGTCTTCCAATCTCTTGAAGTCTCACCTACCCTCTGGGATGTGGTGCTTCCATTTCATGCTGATCTAGCACTTCATCCACAACCACCAGGGCCAGGAAGAATTTTGGTTTTCAAAAAAAATGAAATCTTTCATCTGCCTTTGTGAAATGCAGTGAAGTTTGATGCTAAAAACAGGGATTCACCTTTATTCCTCTTATTCATAAGCTTGCATGGTTCCTCAAGGTCATAAGAGGCCATAAGCTCTGTCTCCATGCTGTAATATCATTTAGAGACGTAGCTATGCCTATAGGTTTGTCAATTCAGAGAGCACCTGAAACCATAGTCAGGAAAACCATGGTTTGCACTACCATGGTTTATTATTCTGGTTTGTATGTCTGACTTAGTGATGATATGTAGCCTTTAGTACATTTCATGTCAATACCATATTGGATGGTTACTTGTTAGCTGAGGACATTTCCGTATCCTTGCTCACTAGCATACATAATAATATAATCATGACTCATGACAGGGGGGAAATTATTTTTTTGTGATTGTGTTACACGACTGAGATGGCTCAGTTGGTAGAGCATGAGACTCTTAATCTCAGGATTGTGGGTTTGAGCCCTACATTGGGCAAAAGCTCCCTGCATTGCAGGGGGTTGGACTAGATGACTTTTGTGTTCCCTTCCAACTCCACAATTCTAGGATTCTATCAATTTCATAGTGAATGTGTTAGACAGACAATGCTTGCTGGACATGGATCACTTTGGAAGTGGGAATCAACTGTGTGTGTTATAATATCCCAGTACTAGAAATTAAGATAAATCCATATATTCTTTCTAGAACATATGGTTGGAAAAGATGGTACAAGGTCAGAGGCATATAAATTCACACTCGGAAACACGGCCAGCAAACAACACTAACTGGGAGTTATTGTCACTTTGCAAGGACAATTGGGGAGAAACTTCCTCTTATTATGTCTTAAGGGAAGCAGCAGGAAGGAGGGAAGTGGATTAGAATTGATTTTTTTTGTTCTTTTCAGCCTCTTCGGCTTCCTGATCTTTAATTACCTTTTAGGGTCAGCTGAAATATAGCTGTTCTTATGGATGTGAAACATTGTACCCATTCCCTCATCTGTTAAGAAGCGACTAATTTTGACCATATTGCCAAAGTTTAGAGAGATCAGGATTTCAGCTGTAGCAAGCATGGGGCTTGTGCATACCATTTATTTACAACAATTTATTACCCACCCTCACCCTAAGGTCTCAGGGCAGGTTACAACAATTAAAACACACCATTAAAAACAGTTCAAAACAAGGATTGACCTTGGAGTACAGCTCTTGCAGCATCAATGCATTACACAGCCAGGAGTTGGTCCAGCTATTTGATTACTCCTGCATGAAAATAACCTAATAAAGATGAAGATGCTAATCATCAGTTCATCCATCCTAGCTGACTCTTAAATGGAGCCATCTAAGAATAATTCCTAGACAGTGGAAAATTTGTGTTTATAGTGTGAAATAGTTGGTGTGATGCACATGCGCATATGGTATTCTTCTTAAGGTTGCCTGGCCTGCACTCTGCTCTGAACTCTTTACAAAAAACAACAACAGGGCAGTCTCCTGACAGCTGGGAATCTCTTTCAAGCCTTTGGAATGTGATATCCATAAGAGCTTGGAGATGCTAACAGCCCTCCTGGTGACCTAAAGTAGCGCTAATGTGTAGTTTGCACTGCAAACTTAAAGAGTTTTTGGAACTTTGCATTGGCTGCCGATGAACACTTTAAGTCTCCAGTGCTCTTCCCTCATCCAAAAGGTGTTCTTGCCAATCAGAAGCAGGGTGCATAATAACAGTACCAATGTTCTTACCAGAGGCTCTAATTCCCTTTGGTCGACCAAACTGAACTCGCTGATAAAGTAGTAAAAGTGCTTGTAGCAGGTGTTGACGTGAGCTTCGGCACCCATGCTGATGATGCTGTCGAAATGGTGGATGTAGACATGGACAAAGACTCTGAAGAGGCGGGTGAGGATCTTGGTGCAGACCTGCTGGAAGTTCTTGGGGAAAGGAACACCTGCAAGACACAAGGGGGGGGGGAGTGTTTAGAGCTCTCAACACTACTGTGGGACATTAGGCTCTATTTAGGGCCTTGCATTTGTGCATCCTTCCTTCCTTATTTATTTATTTGTTTATTTATACATACATTTAGGCCTCAAGGTACTCAAGGCAGCATGCATGATTATCCACCTCCCCATTTAACCTCACAACAGCCCTGCGAGGTAGGCTAGGCTGAGAGGTGATTGGCATACGGTTATCCGATGCACTTCATGGCTGAGTGGGGGGGTTTGAACCCTAGTCTTCCAGGTCCTCGTCCAACACTCTAACCACTCCAACGCCCTGGCTTTCTTAAGGACAACAGCTATTGTGTTCTGGTGTGCACAACAGGGGCAGCTCAGTGGTAGCCCTCCAGATATTGGTAGACTACAGCTCCCTTCATTCCTGGCCGTTGGTCTTGCTGGCTGGGGCTGATGGGAGCTACAGTCCAACAGCATCTGGAAACTACCATGTTGGCTACCCCTGGGAGGTAGCATGGCCCAGAGATGCTTCCTCAAATAGTACAGAGATAACTGATTTGGTTTGTTACCCACTTCCCTATGTTTATGTTTTTTCAATTCTGAAAAAAATATTATATAGAGCTTCAAAAACATCAGTAAGCGGTCCACCAAGACCCACAGCAATTTTATCGTGGTCCATGGAGGGGGGCGGGGGGAGTTTGGGAACCGTTGCTTTAGTATTTACTCAATACATGAAATCACACTAGACCTGCAGGGGGAGCTAAAGGATATCCTTAGCATTGAATGGAACAGCGCTCTTACCGTTCTCATAAAAACAACTACCGGTATATACAACTTGAACACAGTAATGGGAAACAGATGAAACAGCCCTCTAAATGATCCGCCACATGTGTTCCATTGCCATGCACACTGCACAGATGAAAAGAGGAATAACCACAAACAATTAAGGGGTCTGGCAGTTACATTTTATTTTCAAGCGGGCTTCAGCTCGTCTGTGTTTCCCACAAATACATTCCAGAGTCTGAAGACAAGCCTAATGAACCAATTATGCACCTGATTTTAATGAAGTCTGGAGTTGTTGGCAGGATTCATAGACACAAAGTTGCACCTGCAATAAGACATGCAGGTTTCAGATGCGCTAATGACTGGGAAGTCAACAAGTGCTGTTGTCGTGCTGTCTGGAGCTTAAAAGCTCTTTTTGCTGTGACTTGTAGAGTGGAAATAACTACAGCAGAATCACAGAAACTACAAAGACCTTGAGACGGCTGCTCCAGGACACTCGGGGATTGTTCTTCCTCTCGAGAGTACAAACTGAAAGCACTTTGCATTAAAAGTGGAGAGTGCAAATGCTCATTTGAAGAATCAGAAAGGCTTCTTTTCATGCATCCACAGACGGCTTGTGAAAGATGGAAAGCAGTCATTCTGATGCCCAGCCAAGTATAGCCATAGAAAAAGTCTAGTCAGGCTCTGTTGGAGTCCAGACAGTTTCTGCATATACATACACTGCTGTAGGCACTAGACTAGTCTTGTCAAATTGCGGGCTCATAAAGTCCATATTACATCCTGGGGGATCAGTTTCTGGACAGTGTCTCTTTAAAATAGGTGCACGCCCGCCACATGCTTGTGCCACTGCTACATGGCCTGCGGTCCCCAGTTTGATTTCTCTTACACTGTACAGTGTAAAGGTGAAATAACAGCTGAACGGCACTTTGTATGCTGAAAATATACTGATATGAGTAGCAGTTTGGAGACCTGACTTCCCAATGCTGCATGTCACTGCCATGGGGAGGGGCAGGGCAGCTCTGGCCACCCTCCCCTGCTGGCCGCTCTTGATTAACTCCAATCTCCATAGATAACAGTTTCCCCCGCAAATGAATGAATAATTATGCACAGTTATGAAAAGTTATTCAAGTTTCAGAACCCAGGTGGCGCTGTGGGTTAAACCACAGAGCCTAGGGCTTGCTGATCAGAAGGTCGGCGGTACGAATCCCTGCGACGGGGTGAGCTCCCGTTGTTCGGTCCCAGCTCCTGCCCACCTAGCAGTTCGAAAGCACATCAAAGTGCAAGTAGATAAATAGGAACCACTCTGGCGGGAAGGTAAACGGTGTTTCCGTGTGCTGCTCTGGTTCGCCAGAAGCTGCTTAGTCATGCTGGCCACATGACCCGGAAGCTTTACGCCGGCTCCCTCAGCCAATAAAGCAAGATGAGCGCCACAACCCCAGAGTCTGGACCTAAAGGTCAGGGGTCCCTTTACCTTTACCTTTGGTACATCATTCTAGACTTCTCTATTCCAGTGAGAGCCCTTTCTGCCGTACATTATGAAGGCAAGAAGCAAACTGTCAACAGTAGACAAGCAGGCAGGAAGTACCTGGCATGGTAGCTTGGATGCAGATAAAGGCTTCCCTCAAGCCAGGAAGTGTGGTGGAAATCTAATAAGCAAGACATCCTTTTTGATGTATGATGGTTCAAACCTCTTGATGGCTTGCTGGCCACCCACAACCATTCTGCTCAGGAAATTCAGCCAGTGGTTGACCAACAAGCTCCAGGTTCACCTGGAAGTTAATAGGTTTTCTAGATCCTGCCACCTGGTTGTTTGGCTAGATGTCATACTGAGATTGTGTTTTGGGGCGATGATTTCCATCGTGAAATGAAGTTTCCCATGGAGGCAAATTTTACTGTTTTGAACTTGTTGAATCTCCCGCGGTGGTCCATCTAGCCCAGGACCCTGTTCTCACAATGGCCAGCCAGAAGCCCGTGAGTAACCTGCAAGCACAAGAACACTCTCTCTTCCTGTGGTTTCCATCACCTGGCTATTCAGAAGCATCACTGCCTCCTACCGGCAAGGCAGAGCATAGGCATCCTGGCTAGCAGCCACTGAGAACCTTAGTCTCTGCGAAAGCCGGTTCTGTCTCACTGTCATCTCTGGTCAATCAGATTTTGTATACTTTTTTTTTAAAGCACCTGCAAAGAAAGATGATAACTGGATGAGTGTGCCTACAATAGGGAGCAATGCCTCCATCGTATCATCCTCTGAAAGAAACTATTGTCTGTCTGCCACCACGTTCGCACATGGAACAGGGTAACAGAATGGTACTGTTTGGATGGGGAGTTCTCTTTTGGAGACAGATGCTTTCACACAGCATCACTTAACCCAACAAGGAAATAATAAGAAGTGGTGTATTAATGCATTATAAATGAGAGGCATTAAGTGCAAATAAATTACAGGACAGAATGTTAAAGGATTTGTCTCTCCAAGCCAAGATTTTGTCCCCCCGATGAGTTCAAATGAAGCCTGGTAATGGGATTCCTTATTATTAATCACTACAAAGTAATTGTAGGAATTAGCAATTATCCAAAACAACGGCACATATACAGTGAATTTCCCCCCCCCAAACCCCATGAGACATGGGCATTGTTAACAGCCTCTCCTTATGAATATGTGTGTGTATTTTAAACCGGCACTTAATGGGAATGGTACAAGAACAGCTGCACATTGTTGCACGGCATTAATTCTGAAAGGAGACGGGGTGGCAATAACACAAGCAAGCCTTGACGAAACCAGCCAGCTGCAAAAACAACTAGAAACATGCTGTGTCAAAGTGGTTGCAACGGGAGAATAACCCAAAAGGCATCATATTATCCTTCCCCCACACCACACACAAATCCTTTGCCTTCTTTGCAAAAGGGCCTCGGGAACTGAAAATGGAAACTGCAAATAGTCAACTGTACAATGCAATCCTAGGCAGGTGGATTCAAAAGTAAGGATGGTATTCAACTAAGTTTTACTCACAGTAAGTAAAGGTAAAGGGACCCCTGACCATTAGGTCCAGTTGCGGACAATTCTGGGGTTGCGGCACTCATCTTGCTTTATAGGCCAAGGGAGTCAGTGTACAACTTCCGGGTCATGTGGCCAGCATGACTAAGCCGCTTCTGGTGAACCAAAGCAGCACACGGAAATGCTGTTTACCGCCGTTTACCTTCCCGCTGGAGCAGTACCTATTTATCTACTTGCACTTCATGCTTTCGAACTGCTAAGTTGGCAGGATCAGGGACCGAACAACGGGAGCTCACCCCACCACGGGGATTCGAACCGCCGACCTTCTGATCGGCAAGCCCTAGGCTCTGTGGTTTAACCCACAGCGCCACCCACGTCCCTTACTCACAGTAGGCCCATTTAAATGAATGAACATGACTAAGCTACGTAGGTCCATTCATTTCGATAGTATGGTATTCAACATCATGCTAAGCAAGGTGATTATTCCGTCAGCGTAAGGTTTTCTGCTTGCCAGATGGATTATCTGATTTTCTGTTGCTGGCAGCTACCATTGCTGAACTGAGAAAATGAGCTCCTCTACTAGCTAGTGGAGTGGCCACTTGAGAAAAAGAGGACAGGGCTCCTGTAGTTGTGTGAAAGAGGGACTTTCTGCTGCTGTAGCTGAAATCCTTTCTTCGGCATAACTATTAAAGGGGCAGGAGTCCTGCGCTCTTTTCCACCTTGCCATCCCTATCTGCTAGTAGTAGTGTTCTGCTTCCTTCCTGTGGCAAACTGAATAGAAAAAAACATGTCTGTTTTACTGGAGTCAAAAAAACCAGCCCTTTTATCCATTCCCAGCATCTCCTTCCTGAAAGTGGCCAGGCTGACTGACACTGACACAAGAGCATGGGGGCACTCGCAAAGAAAACCAACATTTGCTGATAATTTGCACATTTGCTGATAATTTGCAGTGTACTGTCATATCAGCAATAGAGTGTATGCTGTAAACAACACAATTGAGGGACACTTGTTCTAATGCACTGCTTTCTCCCTGCCACAACATATCTGTTGCTCCAAACTGAGCCCCAATGATCCTTGGGAGGTTCACCAGATGAAAATCTCCCGCTTAGATTGCATTATGTTACACTTTCTTTTTATCCCCGCCTCCCCCAGCCATGAGGACTAGAAACCTCTTTTCGAAAATGAAAACGAATCTGTAAAAAAATGAGAGTTATGTTTCTTTGGAAACCATCACATAGTCACATCCCACAATGTGCAGGAGGATTACAACAATGCAAAGGAGCCCTGCACAGTTGCTTCATTTTAGGATGACCCATAGCAACATCTTGCTATTATTTGAAAAACGCCTGTTCCCACAACTTGCAGCAGGCAGAGCAAATTTGCCCTACAAAATCACTTTACCTTACAATGACCATATGGGCAATATTGTATTAATATTTGAAAAAAAATGAGATTGCACATGGGCCAAAACTAGATTAATAGTTCCACTGTAAGTTCAATGAACTTTCCTATTTATTTATTTATTGCTTGCTTGCTTGCTTGCTTGCTTGCTTGCATGTATATCTCATCTTTTTCTCCAAGGTGACATACATGGTACTCTCCCTCCTCATTTGACCCCCCACAAGAACCCTGCAAGGTAGGCTGAGAGGCAGTGACTGGCCCAAGGTCATCCAATGAGCTTCATGGCTGAGTGGAGATTAGAACCCTGGCCTCCGGGGTCCTAACAATTAAGTGACCACAGGACTGTAGCCTTAAGGGCAGCAGTGAGTGCAGTACAGGCTCTTGGTGGCAGCAAGCCTTGCACCTGCCTTGTATCTTTAGAAAGAATTAATAGGGGCCATGGCTCCATTGGCAGATCATATGCTTGCATGTAGAAGACTCAGTCTCTGACATCTCCAGTTAGAAGGATCAGTTGCATATACAACTGTATGGGAAAGACTAGTAGGAGACAGTGTGGTGGCTCACCACTGCGCTGGTCTGTTGTGCTGGTCTGCTAGGAGGTAGAGGGGGAGGAGGCAGTGAGGTCAGTGAATTGAGAACACACCAACCGAGCCAATCACACCAGTGCATTTGCACTGTGCCACTGACCTCACTGCCCCTCCCTGTCCTGGTGAGCAGCATCAAATGTGACCAACCAGAGGCCAGATGAGCAGCAACGCCTGAGAGCCATGGCCAATGGACAGTACAGTGGTACCGGTACCTTGGTTTTCAAACTTAATCCGTTCCAGAAGTCCATTCCAAAACCAAAGCGTTCCAAAGCCAAGGCGTGCTTTCCCATAGAAAGTAATGCAAAATGGATAAATCCTTTCCAGACTTTTAAAAACAACCCTTAAAACAGCAACTTAACATGAATTTTACTATCTAACGAGACCATTGATCCATAAATTGAAAGCAATAAACAATGTACTGCAGTCACACAATCAATCAGTAGCTGAACTGGGTTCCACACAGTCAGAAAAACAAACAAAAAAGAGCCGCAAAAACAAAAACGCAAAATAAAAATAAAATAAAATAAACCAGACAGACCGCAGCTTAACACACAAAATGGAAGTGTGGCACTCAAAACAGAGCATGTTCAGCTTCCGAAAACAGTTTGCAAACTGGAACACTTACTTCCGGGTTTGCAGTGTTTGGGGTCCAAGTTGTTTGAGTACCATGGTGTTTGAGAACCAAGGTACTCTGAACTGGGTGGACAAAGAGTCTGACCCTGAATATGGCAGATTCCTATGCAGCACCCATTGCCTACTCACCTATCCTGGTAGGAAATATGTCCTCATTATTAATTAAGGTCTCGATCCAGTCCATCAGCATGCACATATACTGGGGCGCCGACAGCTTGGTGGGCCTCTTGTAGCGGTAGTCATCCTGCCACCGGTACTCATACTTGAGGCCACCCGACATGATGGGGCAGCTCTTCTCGGTACAGAATTCTGACATGGTCCCATAGATGAGATTTATCCTGTTGAAGAAGTCCACAAGGTGCACCGCGATCCAATCGTTGATGTTCTCCCCTGGGGGAAGCTGGACCACAGCTTTCAGGTCGAGTCCCGATTTCAGAGAGGCTTGAGCTTTCTTGTGCAGCTCAAAACGCTGGGTCCCCGGCTCAAATTTCTTCCGGGGGCGGAAGGTTTTGTCTTTGTTGAAAACTTGCTTAAGGCACAAAGCCATTCTGGGCTGGAACCAGCCAGGGTGATGACAAGAAGGACCAGTCTTTCCAAAGGACAAAAATTAAAATTAAAATAAAAAAATAATAATAATAATAATCAGGATGGTTCCTAAAAGATAAAATGGACATGAAGTATTTAAGTCAGTTGTTTTAAAATGTACACCTTGGTTACAGTGTTCAAAACTTCCATTGTTCCAGGCACATTTTGCAACAGGGAATTTCATTAACGCAAGCAGTTTCTGAGCTCTGGGCGCAGTACTGCACCTAAGATTTCAGATTAAAACTGCAGAGTGGAAGGAAAGGAGGACCTTTTCCTGCCTCCCCACTTCCAGCTATTCTCTGAAGACTGGAGAAGAGACCCACTTAAGCATATTAGGGGTGGGCAGGTGAAAGACTAGACCATGTGAAAAATGAACACAATATTTTAGCTGCAGTTCATTCATTTTCAGCTTTGTATTCTTGTTATAAAAAGTATGCACCCATAACCTAGGTTTAAGGTGCCATTTAGCTCCTAACTTCATATCTCAGTTTCTAACACTGCTTGATTAGGTCAGGTCTTCAATTCAGGCAAAAACAACCACAACCACCACCAGATGCATTCTGGAATAAATTTGCATCCTTACAAAAATGACCTGTAGCATCTACGTCAGGTTTCAGAAACCTTTATGGGCCTGTGGACACATTTGCAGACTGGAGAAACTGTTGTGAGTATCACACACACACACACACACCACAGACAAGCCACTTATGTTTGATGTAGCAGACTGCTTCTTTCCAGCCTAATTTCAGTGTTTGCTCATGGACTCCACATTGGCAGCCCCTGGTCTACACAATCTCTCAGTGCCCATCTCTATCTCCCGCTTCATTACTCTGGAAAAATGATTGGCAGAAATGCTGTATTCTAGCCTGATGTAAAATCCTTCTAAAGGAAAGATAAGGAAGGATACCATATAGATAACTTGCGGTCAACCATGGGCATTATTTATTTATTTCATAAAGAGTTTCCAGTGAGGTATCAATTCACAATATGAACGCACGTGTTTTATAACTCCGATGCTTGTTAAACGATCAAGCCCCAGTGCTATTGGCAACTCAGGCCATCAAGCCAAGCAGGTTGCACAACACCATTCTTAGTGAGACTTTCTGAAACTGTGCAGAGATTAAAAAATAAATAAAAATTCCAGCCATAGAAGTGGCAAGGCAAACTACCGCTCTACTTGCTAAGGGGCTACTGATGGGGTCAACAGAAATTTGCATTCCTTCTCATAAAATTCACACTTCTCCCAGACCTACAGTTAGGCTGTCTTCAGCCTCCACAATTCTCTGGGTTGTGTTTCTGAACCAAATATTTGCCCTGCCCCAGCCCTTGCCTCAGCAGAAGCAGAATCCTTACTCTTCAGTTATTTGTGCTCCATGATGATTAGAGAATGAAAACTGGAAAATACTCTCATTATTTCTACTCCATTGCCAAGAAGTTCTTTTAAAGAAGAAAAGAATATCAAAGTGACACCTCAAGGCATATTCTAAAAATACATCTGTCCTTCTGGAGGGAAGAGGGGGGGAGTTTCCTCAGCAGCTGTGGCATTTCCAGCCCTAGAAGAAAACATTCCTTTTGCTTTGTCACTGGTGTGGCCGTTCAGTCCACATCTACTGGGAATACAGATGTTTGGCAGTTCACATCGTTTTGTGGCTCTTGCTTCATAATGCTCCTTTTGCAGTGAAGGATATTTAAAAAGACCCTGGGGCTTCAGCTTCAAGTTCAATGGTGTCCCAGGGGAGGAAGCAAAAAAAGTTCTGAGCCATGGGAAGACTCTTAAGCATAAAGGCCAGCAGGCACTGCTTTTGCGCAGCTGCCATTCAGCTGTGAAGAAGCCACTCCGCTTAGACACACCACAGACTCCATGCTCAAAATGATGCAGTACATGCCTAATACTGGCAGCATTGCACAGTCATCTGGGGAAAAGGGTCCATCTATTTTTTAAAAAATAAAAAAATAAATTACAGTGGTACCTTGGTTGTCAAATGGCTTGGCTCCCGAACAAATTGGGTCCCGAATGCCACAAACCTGGAAGTGAGTGTTCCGGTGTGCCAACGTTTTTTGGAAGCCAAACGTCCGGCGTGGCTTCCGCGGCTTCTGCTTTAGTGCAGGAAGCTCCTGCAGCCAACTGGAAGCTGCACCTTGGTTTTCGAACCGTTCCAGGAGTCAAACGGACTCCCAGAATGGATTAAGTTTGACAAGCAAGGTACCACTGTATTTGAGACAAGTATCAAAAAAACCTATTAAAGAACCTTTTAATGAGGGTGAAAGAGGAGAGCGCAAAATATGGTCTGAAGCTCAACATCAAAAAAACTAAGATCATGGCCACTGGTCCCATCACCTCCTGGCAAATAGAAGGGGAAGAAATGAGAGATTTCACTTTCTTGGGTTCCATGATCACTGCAGATGGTGACAGCAGTCGCGAAATTAGAAGATGCCTGCTTCTTGGGAGAAAAGCAATGACAAACCTAGACAGCATCTTAAAAAGCAAAGACATCACCTTGCCAACAAAGGTCCGTATAGTTAAAGCTATGGTTTTCCCAGTAGTAATGCACGGAAGTGAGAGCTGGACCATAAAGAAGGCTGATCGCCGAAGAATGGATGCTTTTGAATTATGGTGCTGGAGGAGACTCTTGAGAGTCCCATGGACTGCAAGAAGATCAAACCTATCCATTCTTAAAGAAATCAGCCCTGAGTGCTCACTGGAAGGACAGATCCTGAAGTTGAGGCTCCAATACTTTGGCCACCTCATGAGAAGAGAAGACTCCCTAGAAAAGACCCTGATGTTGGGAAAGATGGAGGGCACAAGGAGAAGGGGACGACAGAGGATGAGATGGTTGGACAGTGTTCTCGAAGCTACTAACATGAGTTTGGCCAAACTGCGAGAGGCAGTGAAGGATAGGCGTGCCTGGCGTGCTCTGGTCCATGGGGTCACGAAGAGTCGGACACAACTGAACGACTGAACAACAACAAATAAAAAAAACACAGAAGTTGAAACATACGCTCTGTGGGTTGTATCTAACAAAGCTGTACAACAGAACCTCCCCTCCCTTTTCCCTCTTCACGACACCGCAGTCCCTCAAAGAAAGTACCACACAGGGCATGGAGTATGGAACTCGCTCCCACCAGAGGCCGTGATGGCCACCAACATGGATGGTTTTAACATAGAATTAGATAAAATCATGGAGGACAAGGCTACTGACCCTGAAGGCTAAGTTCTACTTCCACTGAATTCCAGTTGCTAATAACTGCAGGAGGGGGAGAATGCAGTTGTGATCGGGTCTTGCTTGCTGGCTGCTCATGAGCATCTGCTTCGGTGTTGTGGACGAGATGCATTACTGGCCTGAACCAGCAAGCTCTTCTTAAATCTGCTCTGGGCGTCCTCCTCAGCCCTCCAGAGCAGATTTGGTGTGTGCAAAGGGCACACAGGGGGAAGGAGAGGAATTTCTACTGCTCAAGTGGATGCCATTCTGCTCATGCAATTACTTTGTTGAATTCATAAAAGCCACCTTCCTGTAAGATCAAACCCATCTACAACAGGCCGAAAAATTATTCCCTATATCGGGGTTTACCCATTCAACTAGTTCCAGTTACAGGTAGGTAGCCGTGTTGATCTGCCGTAGTCGAAACAAAATAAAAAAATTCCTTCCAGTAGCACCTTAGAGACCAACTAAGTTTGTTCTAGGTATGAGCTTTGGTGTGATTCTGAAGAAGTGTGCATGCACACGAAAGCTCATACCTAGAACAAACTTAGTTGGTCTCTAAGGTGCTACTGGAAGGAATTTTTTTATTTCATTCAACTAGTGACAAAAACAACTACTGGGTTCCATTTCTCGCCAATGCCTTCAAACACATTTGAAGGTTTATGGAACACTGTCCATTTGGCTAATAAAAGAACATTCCATAATTTCTCCCACCATTCTGGTTTCAGCGGTAACACCAGGCAGGACTCCTCTTGTGATCGTATGTTGGTTATAAAAGACAAATCGAGTTCACCTATAGGGTGAGCACGTGTTGCGGTTGGGACAGGAAAGCACCTCCTCCTCCTCCCTCTGGTTGACCGAGGGAGGAGTGGACAATTGGCCACAGTTGGGAGGGGGCTAGGTGTTGCTGGGGTAAATTGCATGTAGCAATGTTTTGATGGACAGCCCAGGTCCTATATATTCCTCAGCACGCCATTGGGATAGCCTCTTGGCTGCGTGCTTCGGATTCCCTGCCCTTCCTCTCCCTTTTTTATTAGGCCTCTGTGTTGACCTTGCTTTGCCTGTTATGGGGTCGTCTGCTTCTTGAAGGCAGGGGCCTAGTAGGAATTTTTCCATCTGGCAGATTGGCTGGAGCCAGTTGGTTTTCGCCTACTACATTGCAACTAGTCACAACTTGTAAGGTTGGCGGTTAGGCATTGGTTCATTGATTCATTGGTGAATGGGCGCGGTCGCCCTACAACTGATGATGGTGTGATGGGAATTCCGTTAAAGGAATCCAAGGGGCTCCATATGCTTGTCCGATCCTGGTCGGGAAAGCAGGGCCATGCATGAGCCCCTTGGGACCCCTGGGGAGAGGGAGGTCTATGCCCCCAGTCTCCTTAACTCTCCTCAGTATTGGTCTCCATAATTGCTGCCCGTGGCAGCTCTGTCCCGTATGGGCAGATAGTCGAACCAATGCCTACGCAACCACTCACGTGATTTGTATTTGAATAAAGTTGTGGCCAAAATATGCCAAAAACCCAAACCAAAATTTATGTTTGAAGTGTGAATTATTTTGGGGGGGGGGTGGCTTGGTGTCCTCAACACGCAACCATGTGCATGCTGTAAATCTTGGGTTTCCCCTTAAAAATAATAACAGAGGCCTGATGCTTTCCTGCTTGTTATCCATAGATCATTTGAAGGGAAAGCCATTTCAGCACGTAGACACTGTTTACAATGTGCGTGTGTTATGTATCTTGTACCTGAGGGATAAGCCTCTCCTCAAGTTCTGTCATTCCACAGAAGATTTTCGTTGTGTTTCAGTAACAAAACCTCAGGTCCACTTCAGTTCAGGCATTATCTTGTGCACGCAGATCTGCATCCAGCACATCAGCACAGCGGAGAGCTGTCAAGCACCAGCTAAGGCATTTATCTGGGGGAAGCACATGGGCTCTGAACACTTGCTTCCCTGCCGCTGCTTCGCGACTGTTCTTCATTCTACGCACATTTTGAACACTATTTTTAGCATTGTTTTGGTGGGGAAATAAGTTCTGCATTCCCACAGTCTCTCAGATTCAGTAAAGGCAAAAGCCGTGAAGGATACTTTCACGAGCTGCTTTTAAAGCATGCAAAGGTTTCGTAAGCCTTAGTGGTGCTTCACACACAACACTGTTCTTACATTAAGGGTAGGGAAACTGTGACCCTCCAGATATTTAAGTCCAGAGTCTAAAATTAACTTAGCTTGCACTCCTATATGCTACTTCAGAATAGAATGAGGTAGAAAGGGTGATCCTGCTGGACACAGTCTACAGCTACTTGAGTCTCTGTCAAAGAGCTGCAAGACAAAATGAGCTTGTCCTCTCAGTCCTGCCTTTTCAGGTTTGCTTCCCAGTCAGCCAAGTGCTGGAAGCCTTTTGGGTCCTGTCATATAACACTATGGCTACCAAACCTGGAATGTTTTGCTTTGGAAGGTGATAATCTTGATGCCAGCACCAAATCTTTATACTCCCAAAATCTCCACGTTGATTTACTGTTTCCCCAAAGAAGAAGCAATATCTTTACTCTAAATCCTCAACTGACTCGAGATAAGCCTCTACACCCTGATTAAAATGCCACTAGAGCCTCAAGTGTATATTATGCACATGCACAGAACAACATATGTTTTCAGGAAGACACACATTTAATAGAACTTGGACAGAGAAATCCTATACTTAGGTTCTGCTGTGTTCATGCCCTGCTTGTAGGCTTTCCAAAGGAATTGGATTGGCCACTGTGGATACAGGATCTGGTCTGATCCAGCAGGCTATTCTTATGCTCTTAGATGTGCCCCTACTATGGTGTGATAATAGCCACTGTATCCAATGTGTTCTCAGTACGAGAGGCGGGAAATACAAAACCAGAAAATAGAAAGAAGAAAAATGTAAAAATGACCATGGGATATCTTGTGTTCTGATAGCAAAGTGGGGTTTCTGGCAGATCCTGAAGTCCTTCCAGTGTCTCAAGTCTATATTTGTACCCTAAATGTGTCATTTTGGTGCATTCATTAAGCACTTACTACTACGGTATGCAGTACTAGCCTTTTAATGTCACTTGGAAATTTCTCCTTTGATCTTTTCTGCAGCTGCCAGATAATGAGAATGTATTTAAGAATAAAAATATATTCTCATGTGGGGTGGACAATGCAGCCAGCTGAGCACTTTGAAAACCCCAACATCTGAAGACTGAATCACACAATTGATTTCCTTCCCACTTTGTAACGATCTCTGCAATCCTTCATGCTGAGGGCCAGAACAGATGCGAGATGTGTGTGGAGGTGGTTGTTTTCTAAAAAAGAAACTTTAAAGCATCCATTGGAGGCTCCGGTATTGACCAGAACAATGGCTCTGGGAGCGTTTAACCCCTTCTGTGCTTTCAAAGCTGTTATTAACCCCACTGGGGAGAAATCCAGGTACATGAACTACTCAACTTTATTGTTAAAGGTAACAGCGTGCTTTTGAATCATGAGTTGCTGTGTAAAGAGGCATTGTCGTCTGTCTTGCTATTCTGTGGTGGGGTCTGAGTGCAACAAATATTGTTCCCTTCCATACTGACTCTCCACCAACTGAGTCAATACAGTTCAAAGAGAGGATAGCTTGCTTGATTGTGTTCTTTCTTGTTCTGAGAGGTACCATGGTTACATATAGCCCATACACTTTAAGATTCTCTGACTGGGCCCTAGCACTCCTGTAAATCTTGAGAGTTGTGGGCCAGCTCCATACACCACACATTTCTCCATCCAGGAGGGTAAGAAGCATTATCAGAGCTCAATAACATTTTCCAAGAAGGCATAGGGCTGTGGCCTGAGGAGAGTTCAGAGGGCCAAAGAGAGGCATTTCTCGTATGGATACATGTCACATCCCCTAAAATTCCAAGCCATTACAGTCCACACAAAGTAGCTGAACTCCATTGCCTTTCATGCTGCCCAAATGTGGCCTCCAAGCATTGTTCAAAATTCACCAGGCACATTTTGCACCTGGCTATTGGCCACTTGCAACCAAGTGAAGATGCCTGGGTACCAGGATGGCCCCTGATGGCTCCACCATCTGGAGGTGTGTGCCTGGGGATCCTTGGATCTTGACTGTTTTCACACACTAGCAACACATCCTACAGAATTTATCCGCTGTATTTTATCTGCACAATCAGAATGAACTTCAGTAACCAAAAAGTTATGTTGAAAAATACGACTTTCAAGCCATCTGCCCCCAAAATGGCAACGAGGCATTCCGTTTTGGCAACTGTAACACTGGTTTAATAATAATAATAATAATAATAATAATAATAATATAATTTATTATTTATACCCCGTCCATCTGGCTGGGTTTCCCCAGCCACTCTGGGCGGCTTCCAACAAAATATTAAAATACAGTAGTCCATCAAACATTAAAAGCTTCCCTAAACAGGGCTGCCTTTAGATGTCTTCTAAAAATCTGGTAGTTGTTGTTCTCTTTGACCTCTGATGGGAGGGCGTTCCACAGGGCGGGTGCCACTACCGAGAAGGCCCTCTGCCTGGTTCCCTGTAACTTGGCTTCTCGCAGCGAGGGAACCGCCAGAAGGCCCTCGGCACTGGACCTCAGTGTCTGGGTAGAACGATGGGGGTGGAGACGCTCCTTAAAGAGCCATTTGGTGCTTAGCTTATATTTCTGAGTTTCTAACCCTGCCTCCAACCCAATTTCAGATGAACTGTGCCTTACGACTGAAGCTAGAAGTGAAACCGGGGACTTGGCTGTCAAGAGCCATGATCAGAGAGCAGGAAGAGGCAGACTCAGTAGTTGTCTCAGAACTGAACCTCTGGCTAGCAGGACACTCATCTCCATAGCTGCACTGCAGACAGAGAGCCACAGATGCCTGTGATTCACTTCCCCTTCCTTTCCGAAACCTCCATGCCTCTTCCACGTTAACTGTCCACTTCCCCTGTAATTTCTCAGCTGCGCACTCTCAATCCCCTTTCCAGTCATCACCGCAACATTTCAAACTCTGCAGAAAGTAGAAGTAGGTTATTATTTGAATGAGTAGCCGTAAGTAAGTTGTTCAGCCTTCAGTGGAGCTTAATTCCTGGTAAATGTGACTAGGAGTGCTGTCTTAGAATGGCAGACCTAAATAAAATTAGGCATGCCCATCACATTTCACTATTCATCACAGTACTTCAGAACACAGCCAGTCAGACGATTCTTCCATCTAGCTCAGGATTGTCTTAATCAGAGACAGACAACATCTAGATGTTGTTCGACTAGAACACCCATCATCTCTCCTGGAGCTGAAGGAAGTTGTAGAGCAACAACCTCTGGAGGGTACCACATTGCATTACCCTGTTCTGCACGGACTGGCAGTGTCTCTCAAGGGTTTTAGAGAAGATGTTTTTTGTTGCTACCCCACAAACGCAAAAAAGGTGTTACATGATACAGTAACAATTGATTAATGTTAATAAAATTTCAATATGAGTATGCATTTAAGCAATACCAGATTGTTTCCAACAATTCTAGACATCTTAAAATATAAAATATTGGGGAACTTGAATTCATCTTTGCTGTCTGATGAAGCAAGAATAATGATTAATAGGATGTAATCATATCAGACTACTCAATGTAATGATATACAGAGTTGGTATAATCAAGGCCCATGCAAACCTGTGTGGAAGTACCATTTTAATGGTTAGGATTTGCCTTGAACTTGAACCCCATAGCAGGATGGGAGCAGGCAGCAAAAATGAGTATATCAATATGGTGTGAAAACAATTTGAAACCTGTTTGGGGCACTGCAGTTAGTCTGTAGTAAAACAAGTTGAGACATTAAGATTGGGCTACTTTCAGCACAAGCTACTGGGGTAAATGATAGACTGCTAATCTAATGGGCGATTCCCATCTCCTGACCTTATCCTTGACTTTATCAAGTATTTTAATATTTGCATGTAGACTGAATAAAATGTCCCAATGCCTATAGCAAGCTGCTGTTGAGAAACTGGCTCTGCCTTCACTTTATCTGCCAGGCAGATAGCAGCACATTGTTCATGGTCACTGCACTGCACATCCATCTCTTTTACAGACATTTGCTGAGGTGTGCACTTTATATAGTTCACAAGCCTTATGTGCAGCTCTCCCTTCCATAAACATCTGGCTGACATGGCAGCATTAGATGGGTTTTTCTAGATTCCGGGCAAGCGGATTAAGGGCAGAATTCACACAGCCATCGTTTATCATACACCAACTTCCATATAATTGGACTGAGTAAAAAACTGCTAATACAAGTGAGCTGCAATGGAGTTGGTCTTCTTCTCACGTTAATTCTGTTCCCATGAATAGAGAAAAGGCATGTCAAAGGATAAAAGCTTATCGCTTGGTAACTGCTCCCTTAAGAAGAATGGGCCTTCTGTGTAATCAAGAATGATAAGGCTAGGAGAAGGTCCATAGCTCAGTGATAAAATATCTGCTTTGCATGCCGAAGGTCCCAGGTTCAATCCTTGGCATCTCCAGGTAAAGTTGGGAAAGACCCTTAGTCTGAAACCCTGAAAAGCCACTGCCAGCCAGTGTCGGCAATACTGAGCTAGATAGGCCAATGGTCCGACTTAGTATTAGGCAGATTCCTATGCTGCTTGAGGGTTCTCGTTGTTATATCAGTTACGGATCTTAAATTCTCAGTTCTTCTCTGGTTGGACACCACAGGGTTTGTTTCTGTTTCATGCTGCAGTTTCCTTTCACTTCTCAGTGTCAGGAGACGGAGTCAGGGGCAGATCAGCAATAAAATATCCGGTGTCAATGAAGTTAATTCCTTATTCAAAGAAACCAGAACAGCGCAGGTCTAGTGAACACAGCAACTCTTCCAGTAGATCTTGCCCCAGTGAGGCAGTTGTGAGGACTGAAGGTCCCCACTCTCTAATGCTCCTAGAATCATAGAGTTGGAAGAGACCACAAGGACCATCCAGTCCAACCCCCTGCCAAGCAGGAAACACCATCAAAGCATTCCTGACAGGTGGCTGTCAAGCCTCTGCTTAAAGACCTCCTCCACTGGTTCCTTCCCCAGCAGCCTAAGACTCCTTCATCTTGACTCTCTTTGCTCTGTCCTCTTAATTTCTATGTGTGTTCTGGGAGACCAGGGGAGAGGGGAGCTGGCCACAGCAGAAGGGTGAGATTCCCTGGCTTCTTCAGCAGCCTGCCTCCACTCTGCCTCTGCTTCTGCCTCTGAGTCTGGGCTGCTCTCTGCCACAGCCTCTTCCTGCTCACTAAACCCTGTTACTTCTTCAGCTTCTGACACCTACTCCTCCCAATCTGCTCCCTCTTCTCCCTCTGCCTGCTCATCGTCATCCCACCACCAATCCCCTGGCTCTGAGCCTTCTTCCCCTGGGAAGGCTCAGATCACTCTTCTGCATCCAGCCAGTTCATGGAACTCAGTTAAAAATCCCTTTCTAAGACATGGGGAAGAGTTACCAGAGAGGGTGTTTTGTGGCACCAAACCCCCCCCCCAACCAATGTCATCTTGAAGTATTGTTTGACAAATTGCCTGCTATCATTCTGAATCAAAGTTTGATTCAGACTACGTTTGACTACAAACACTGACTGCAAAGCAAAGTTTATTACAGTTTCCAATACCAGACTTGTACTTTGGATGGCAAATGTGAACTCTTACAACAATACATAACTGCTTAGCTATAGGTTTGTGATGTGTGTTCAGCAGCAGTAAATCAGAAAGAAATCCAAATATTCTCCCCCAAGACCAGAATTTAGAGGCCTAATCTTTATTTAGCTATGGCAGAATGGTCCCCCCTTTCCTTTTCTGCAACCTGCCTTTGATAATATGGGAATGTGAAATCTTAACAGGGATTACTTTTCCAAAACTTAATAGTACCACAGCACTCTGTGTCCAATCTAAACTGCCGGGTTTCACACTGGACACCACAGTTCGGGTAGTGGTTCACTACCTGTGAAGCATCCTGAAGCAATTTACAGTATAATGGGATATATAAAACCAGTTTTTAAAAATTGCAAATGTAAAAACAGTTTTTTAAAATTATAAATATAAAAACAGTTGGAAGCAACAGCACACACACAAAATCAATTCAAATCCAAAACAGAAATCAACTGGGATAAAGGTTTTAGAAGGCTTGTTAGAAGATTAATGCCTTTAGCAGTAAAGTTCCAAGGCATGAAAGATTCCAGAAGACAAATATCAAGACCTAAGAGCATAATATCAAATAGAGTTGCTGATCAAATACTGTCCAGCTCCAAAGATCAAACGACATCTGTGGAATACCGAGCTCCAAAAAGTTCTCAAATACTGTATTAACACCAGCTATTTAATACGACTACACGTTAACTATTCAAATATCAATTGCCAATGGCTCTCAAATGTTGAAATTGACTATTCTAAACAGAAATAAAATATATTCACGCTGAATATTTAGCAAATCTTCGATATCAATATTGACAAATGAGGATGTAGCAGAGGATAGGGGGGTTCCAAGTGTTCCCCCCAACTCTTATTAATTAATTTTGTATACTGCCCTTCACCTGAAGATCACAGGGCAGTTCAGAACTATTCATGATGTAAAACTCACTCTCAAGCATTTGCTTTCCAGAGACCACCTTTTCAGCTATCTTAAATATTATGGAAAATTCCAGAGTTTAGTCCAAGGAAATGGCTGTAAAAAGAGGTCATTGGCTTGTGTGTGTGTGAGAGGGAGGGAGGGAGGGAGGGAGGGAGGGAAACAGAGACACAGAGAGATTGCAGAGTATAGGCGAGTCTACTTGCCTGACAGGAAGTCTTGAAAAAGGAACTGCAGGAAAATGCAGTATTCATGGCAAAGAGCAAAGCTGCAGGACAGCCCCACAACAAATGGGCAGAGTGTGTTGAAAACACCCTTGTCGTGGCCTTCATGTTTGGATTTAGCTCCCAGATGGTTCTGACGCTGGAACTAATGTGGAGCACTTCACAATCAGCTGGCCTTTGCCCTGTCAGGGAAAACTTGGTTTCATGTGTGCTTTCCCTAACAAGCAAATAGCAGCTTTGGGTTATCAGCAGGAAAATGATAAGGGGGGGGTGGCATTGAAGCCCCCTTTCCCCCCAGTGTAACAGTTCTAAGACAGTTGGACGGTGTCTTGTATACTTCCTTCCGCCAAGCTGATGCCAAAAGTATTGCTCTGCTTTCCAATGGACCACATCAGCGAGGCCGGGAGGGAGGAGAGTCTTGTCATCCAGGCAGCCCACGACCTCCATGCACACTGCCCAGGCTTGCACCCTAAACAGGTCACCTTGGTGCTAGTAACTCAGCAAAAACAACACAGGAGCGAGGCAGCAGTTGTGAGTTACTGGTCTTTGCAGTTACAGCAGGCGCTGTGATTCTCCAGCAGGTGGACTTGAGCCCCAAAGCTGCACTCTATTTTTTTCTGGAAACAGACAGATGCTAACAGCAGGCTCTGATTCCCCAATAGTAAGAAATTCTGCACATGACCAGAGGCACTGTTATGGTAGGTCTTAGCCACGGTATACAAAAAAGATTCAGAGATTGAGCCCTGGCATACAGGAGCAGTAGGTCAGCAAAAGGTAGAAGAACCTTTGCTAGGATAGATTTTTGCCACCTTCACCAGCCTCACAATTATGGGGACCAGGGAAGGGGTGAACAAAGGCACACACAACTCATCTCCCCTCCTAGATGTGGCCTACCTTTGCTTCGCCCAACCTGATGCCCTCAAGATGTTGTTGGACTACACCTGCCACCCCTGGTTATTGGCCATGCTGACTGGGACTGATGGGAACTATAGTGTGAAACATCTGGTTGGCACCAGGTTAGGGAGGACCATTTGAAGTGTCTGCTGCAACACTTCAGCAAATTCACAGATATCCCTGAAGCCTGAACTGGCAGTGTTACAGGGGCCACATAATACCCACTCTGAATTTGTAAGAACTTGATATTTTAGTGGGGCAGCAGCAACACTATTCATATCAGGCAGGTGTCTATGCTGAATTCTTTCTGGCGGCTGTTAAAAACATTTTTGTTTAGACAAGCCTACCAGCTGTTTAGAAAATAGATGCGAGTTCGAAAATAGATGCTGTTTTTAGTCTATTGTTAACTTTTCTAAAGTCTTAAATTATTGCAGGTACTTTTCCTTAGTGATAATTTTATTATATTAACTTTTTTAGTTTGGTTTGGTTTGGAAATCAAGCAGTGTACTTGCAACTTGCACACATTAAACTTGTGTGCATTCAGCTTCATGCACTTGGAGATATATATATGGTGGCAAAAAGAGGACAGACATTGGGGGGGGGGAACTTTGGCAATCGCACCCACCTAATGTGTTTTGACTATGCACGATTTTTGGCTTCATGTGCTATCTCTGGAACGTAACCCCAACGTAAGTTGAGAGCTGCTGCCTGCATAAATTCCATGAAATAAAATAATTAAAAGAAAACCTTGAGAATAGTGACTGGCGATTCGGAAATTATAAATCCAGGGGGCACACAATCACAGCGTGCCAACTCAGCCAGCCTATTCTCTGCCTCAAACACACAGAGGCACCAGTTCTCAGTCCACACAATTACGCGGTGATTCAGCCCGTCTACCTACCAGGATGGTCGGGCACTGCGCTCTCCCGTTTCCTTGGTGCCGTTGCCAAGCGGCAACTGGCAGGCCTCCAACGCCAACAAGCGCCCCCCCCCTCTCTCCCCCTGGAATAGCGCTGACAAACTCGTTCCTCTGCTCCAGAAAACCGCTCTGCTCCCATTTGTTTCTTTCTCTAGCCAGCAACCAGCCCCTCCGGCAGCCGTGCGCCTCTCTCGCAAATATTTGCAAACGCCTTCTAGAGCCATTTCCCCCACTCACCGGGGTTGAAAAGTTCAGAAACTCCAGGGCTGCGAAAGGTTCCACGAGAGAGGCTTGGCCTGGAGCTTTGCCACGCTCCGATCAAACTTCTTTGTGAAACGGGGCAGAGGGGGAGGGAGGGAGGGAGAGATACTCACCGCCTCCTGCGCAGCCGAGCCGAATAAAAGTTGCTCCCTCTGGAGCCAAGGACAAGGATCCCTGCCGCCCTCCTTAAAAGTGCCCGCGGCTTATCAAGAGCGCTGCAATGAAGGATCCCACGCAAGGAACCTTGGCTGGAGGAGTTTTCATTAAAAAAAACTGCGGGGCTTTTTCTCTCTCCGCGTTAGTGATGTCACATCCTGACGGTGTCCATAGAAGAGTACAGCTGTCCTTGCTCGCAGCAGCGTGCCAACCCTTTCTTTCAGCCTCCCCGGGCTACGCCTCCCTAACTCACTCCGGGGGGGGGGCTGCTACCCGCTCTCCCTCTCTCTCGGAGTGCAATCAAAACTTTTTCTTTTCTTGTTTTCTTTTTTCTTTCTTTTTACTTTTCTCCATTTTCTCTCCCCCTTGTCCTTTCTTTCTCTCCCTTTTTTCGTCTTTCTCTCCCCCCTCCCTTTTCTTGGCTCCCGATTAAACGGGAGTTTTAGGTCCCATGAAAATTCCTCCTAGCAAAAGATTGGGGGACGGGGACGGGACGCCGCAGCGTAATTCAGATTTCTGCCCTGACTCCTCCTGCTCTTCACAAGTGCCAGCCCAAGAGAATGAATTTAGCCTTCCCCGGACACTTGAAAAATAGCCAGTGTTATCTGGCAGCCAAAGAAAGCAAATAAATGACCCCAGCCCAAGTTTTCCTGCCATCTCAAGAGACAAGAGCATTCCTTGCAAGGCGGGGTTGGGGGAGAGAATCATGTGGAGGAGTTGGCAAAAGGCAAGTGCTGAGCTCACTGGCTGTATGTATAGGCATTTAAAATGCAGCTAAGTCACTCTTTTCTCAATTTGAACCACAGCTGGTTTTGGAGGAAATGCAGTATTTCGTAAGATGCAACAGAAGAGATATGAATTACAGCTAACATAGTGTGTACACCACTTCCCATAGGAGTAGCAGGAGCGCACTGGATTCAGAGTCCATGGGACTTTGGACACAGCCACCGATAACAAAAAGTGGCTTTGATTCTCCCTTGTGATGCTTCTGTGCACGCTCATATAGTTTAAATATAGAAAGGTGCTGCTGTGTACAGTAGTCAGACAACTGGTATTCTGAAGTATGCCACCTCTAACCATGGAGGAAGAGCAGAGCCATCATGTCTAGTAGCCACAGATAGCCTTATCCATGAATCTGTCTAATCCTCTTTTAAAGGCATCTAAGTTGGTGGCCATCACTGGAAGCAAGTTCCACAGTTTAAGTCTGCTCTGTGTGAAGAAGGTAAAGGTAAATGACTCCTGGATGGTTAAGTCCAGTCAAAGGTGACTATGGGGTTGCAGCACTCATCTTGCTTTCAGGCCAAAGGAGCCGGCATTTGTCCACAGACAGCTTTCTGGGTCATGTGGCCAGCATGACTAAACTGCTTCTGGTGCAACAGAACACCATGATGGAAGCTAGAGCGCATGGAAATGCTGTTTACCTTTCGCCGCAGCGGTACCTATTTATTTACTTGCATTGGTGTGCTTTCAAACTGCTAGGTTGGCAGGAGCTGGGACAGAGCAACAGGAGCTCACCCGTTGCGGGATTCGAATTGCCGACCTTCTGATCAGCAAGCCCAAGAGGCTCAGTGGTTTCTCAGTCCTGAACGCTCCAACATTCCATTTCATTGGATGTCCATGGGGTCTAGTGTTATGAGAGGAGAAAAAAGTTTCCCCATCCACTTTATCCACACTATTCATAATTTTATACACTTCTATCATGTCTCCACTTGCTTGCTGTTAATTTAAAATTTAATTTAATTTAAAAAGTGCCAGATGCTGCAACCGACAATGCTGAACTATACTGTTGTTGGACTACAACTCCCATCATCCCATTGGTCATGTTGGCTGGCGCTGGAAGGAGATAGAGCCCAGAGGGATACAGGTTCCCCAACCCTGGACGACACAGAGAGTTGGCTGCTCCTCACTTCAAACGGGAGTGAATCCTAGTTTGTCTTGGAAGTGTCAAAGACTGAAGCTGGGGCCTTCTGCATCCAAAGCAGGTGTCCTACAACTCTGCTACAGCCCTTTCCTTCATATGGAACAAAAAGCCCAAAAATCAAATGCACATTCTACACAAAAGGAGGTTGCGTGTGTATGTGTGAAAATAAGACACACCAGCGACTTGCAAATAGTATTCCTCTAAAAACAACCTTTGAGCTGCCTTTCAGTAGGTATGTTCAGCTCGAAAGGACTGTGACACCAGGGACTTGTATGTGTGAATGAGGATGGAGCTGATCCACCCCTCTTTATCATAATGCATGCCAAAACCCATGTCATGTATGGAGTGATCACACTGCAGCACACATTGTGTTGTAGAACATGCTATCAGAAAGCAAAGGAAAGAGCCTTGCAGTCACTCCCAGGCATTCTGCTCATTGGAGCATTTATCCTGATGTGTTTGCACAAAGTTTATAGGGAGGTTACACAGTGTTAGCTGTTTGTTGAGCATTCATTCTGAATTGTTATATGATTTGTCTGCAGAGAGGTGATATGGCAATTGTTATCTCCTAATTTCCAAGGCCTTTCTCCATCACTTTCCTTACTGTCAAAAGTCTGGTTTTGTTTTGCTTTTGTTGTTTGGAAGTTTTATTGTACAAGAGCTCCAAGTACACTTTAACTGCGCAACCTGAATTTACAGGGATGTAACTGGATCCCACTTACGAAAGAGCGGCAGCCCGGAAGCATCTTTAGCCAAGCAACACCTTGTGAGCCTTTCAGAGCCAAACTACAAATTCCTTGACTTAAACTACCATACTCCCAAATGCGTTCACCACCTGCCCCTATAAAAAACCATCTGCATCAGGACAGGGAGTGATGGAGGATTCAGACTGGGGCTCTGGTGCAGGGGAAAGGGAAGCCTAATCATTGTCCCCATACCCCAGCCCTGTACCAAATCCCCCACCCGTCAGAAGCCACTATTAGCTGTGGAGAGGAAAACATATGGCTAATACCTGCAGGGACATAATTTTAGTCATGGAATCACCCACCTTGCTAAATCTCCCACCCATCCACATACCGCAGGAGTTCCAATCCCAGAACTCGAATGAAATGTGTTGTTTGACCCTAAGCATGCCTGATTCTGCTCTGAGCCATCAAGACTGCAGAGAGCGTAGCCCTAATTTATGCCATAGGGCAGGCATAGGCAACCTTGGCTCTCCAGATGTTTTGGAACTACAATTCCCATGAGCCCTAGCTAACAGCGCCAGTGGTCAGGGATGATGGGAAATGTAGTCCCAAAACATCTGGAGAGGCAAGGTT
Organism: Darevskia mixta; assembly: GCA_034641385.1. Classification (NCBI taxonomy): domain Eukaryota; kingdom Metazoa; phylum Chordata; class Lepidosauria; order Squamata; family Lacertidae; genus Darevskia; species Darevskia mixta. Next base: position 23,454,399 of record JAWWNH010000029.1, on the reverse strand, counting down.
GCCTATGCCTGCCATAGGGTTTCTCTACACACTTAGGTATTGTGGATTACAAGTGGGACCTGTAACAAAATGTTGCTGTGTGGGGTGCTCCTGTTCTTGTTTCCAGCCATCCAGTCATGCCCTCTTCCAGGACACTCCATTCCACTCCCCCTCAACAGAGCACGCTCAGTCCTCATCTTCATACCTAACTTGTTTCGTCTTTTGAGTCCATTAAGAGATGCAAATCAGGCCTATTGAAAGCAGTCGGCCAACTCATGCACTGGCCAAGGTCCCTAGGAGCTCAGAAGAGCTCAACGCTGACCTGAACAAATCATATTGCCACTCACCATTGGGCCCCAGGCTGGCCTACTTTGCATTCTTACTAAGTCTTTTGGTAGTGGTTTCCCCAGGGAGATGGCCTTGGAGTCTTCCTTTTTATTTTTTATTTCATTTTTTATTTTTATTGCTTGCTTTTTCTTGCCAAAGGCAACTCAAAGCAACTTAACTTACCCCAGAAATTTCCCCGCAGCTCATTTGCGTTTGTAGCAAAAATGAGATCAGGAGGCGCAATTGGATGTACAGATAAATCTAATCAACAGAAATATGGCTGTGTGTCCCCCCCACCCCACCCCAATGAATTCTTTTTTCTTGTTTGTATCCTTAGTTTGACTTTATCTCCAGTGCAGTCAGGCAGAAACAACAGCCATATTCGCATCATGCTGTTTATTTGTATCAGAACTCAATGTCCTGTCTGAACACACAACACCCCAATGTTTGGCCTGAAAACACTGCAAAGGGTACAAAAGCAGTCTTCTTTGTGACTAGATTGAAAGGAAGCCTGATAAGATTTTGATATTTCTTTGAAAATCATGTACTTTGAAAAACCACAAGCGACACATGCTGAGGAAGAGTGACTTGGATCCGGTGTTTACAAGAAGAATGCCCTTGATACTGAAAAGGATGCTGGGAACCACAACCATAAGCGCAAATAAATCTGAAACCTCTACCAACAATAATTTTGGAGAGACAATCAGGAATCAGGAGTTGTCATCCGTCTAGCTTCTTCTCACCAACTAGACTGGGGGGGGGGGCCCTAGGTTCTCTAGCTGGCTCCCCTAACTCTTCCCAGACCAAAGCCACTCTCTCCAGGCCACGCCCCTCACTGGTCCTGCTTTGAACCAGGTTGGGATAGCACAGTTAGTAGAGCATGAGACTCTCAATCTCAGGGCTGTGGGTTCGAGCCCCATGTTGGGGAAAAGTTTCCTGCATTGGAGGGGTTTGGACTAGATGATCCTTGTGGTCCCTTCCAACTCTACAATTCTATGATTCTATGTTGTTTTGCCAGGCTGGAATGTGTCTTTGAACTCTGGTAATGCCTGTTGCTTCCCTGGATGAATGGAGGATAGAATTGGCTGCTAAGTGGGTATAGAAACTAACTTACTGCAGCAATGTAAATTTTGCATTTATTACTCCACCAACTTCTGCCTCTGGATGCCCCCACCAATGATACATAGAAAGTTGCCCGGAAGGGAATGGGGTCCTTAGGCTGAAAAGGGCTCCTCACCCCTGAGCTAAGCCAAGAGATGATATGATGAAATGACATGTGATATTGCCACTGATATTTTTCAAAAGCTTGGTGCCAGGGAACTATAGAATATTAGAGCTGGAAGGGAATTTGGAGATCTAGTCCAACATCTTGCTCAATGCAGGAAACTTATGCCTACAGCATTCCTGACAGATGGATCCTTTAACCTTAGATCAGCTACTTCCAGCAAAGGAGAGACTACTACTTTGCCAAGCAGCCTTTCTACCGTCGATCAGCCCTGTTCAGGGAAGTTTTTTATGTTTGATGTTTTATCGTCTTTTTAATATTCTCTTGTGAGCCGCCCAGAGTGGCTGGGGAAACCCAGCCAGATGGGCAGGATATAAATAATAAATATTATTATTATTATTATTATTATTAGTATTATTAGTATTATTATATTAACCAATAAGAAGATTCTCCTAATGGTTATCCTAAATCTGCTACTTTGCTATTTCCATCCATTAGTTCTGGTTCTGGTCTGGTGCTGCCATTGTGATAAAGAGGTGCTGGAACTCAACACGAACGCCTCCTTCGTTGTCTTACAATGGCGTTGGTGCCCACCTGAGAGGTGCCAGAACTGAGTTCCAGTGAGTTCCAACTGAAAAAAAGCCCTGGAGCAACAGGAGAAATAAGTATGTTTGGTTTCTTTCATGGCAGCCTTCAGATATTTGAAGACAGCTATCACGTCTCCCCTTAAACTTCCCTTCTCCAAGCTGAACATGCCCAGCTCTTTCAGTTGGTCCTCAGGATTCAGTTCCCAGACTCCACCCTCCTCTAAATACTCTCTAGTTTGTCCAAACCTTTCTTAAAATGTGGCTTCCACAACCAAACACACTACTCCAGCACAGATCAGGTGGACAGGTTACATTGGTATGCATTTAACATACCGTAGCTAAACATGCAATGGTCAAGAAGAGAGAACTGCCACATGAGAGAAGGAGCAATCCTATGCATATTTGCTGGGAATAAAGTCCCACTGATAAAGCTGCAATAAGTCCCATGAAAACACAACGCTGCTGACTTCAGAGTAAACATGCACAGGATCACTTCCTGCATGATACTTTTTCTGCATGGGGAATCCCATCGAGTGTTCCTCTTGGAGAATCTGTGTGCAAAATGTGCACACTGACAGGCATGAAAATTACATGGATATCTCCTGCTCTGCGGTTTCCAAACCCTTGTACTGCAGTAAAATAATAATAATAATAGTAATAGTCATAATAATGCCCCCATTTCCCATGGTGCATACAAGTTTTGTGCAAGGCTTTTCCTACAATCATGTAGCAAAAAAAAAAAAAATCCTCTACAAAGAGAACCTGAAGCAGCAAAAGCAGAGGAAAATCCCACTGGAATAAGGCAGTCAGTGAATGAAAACAAAGTGGAAAGATCTGGTTTCATATCTCCCTGCCCTCTCGCTTTAGTCAGAGGCCCCATGTACCTGTAGCGAGTTTGCCATCCCACCCCCCACCCCAGTTCGTGCCAAATCTGTACAGAGGCGAAGAAGGAGTCTTTTCTCACTCGCCGCCATAATAATAGCCTCTCCGGTGCAAAGTGGGCAAGGCAGAACACTCTTTTAAAGTCAACCTTCTTTTCCCCATTAAAACCAAACTGAACAGTGACAAACATTTCCTCTTTGGCTGACGTGAAGCAGATAAAGAACCAAGCACTACAAAAAAGACAAAAAACTACAAACCTACCAGTGAAAAGATTCCCCACACTTTCCTTTGCATTCCAGCACTGCATAGGGCTGACTCCTGATCTGCAGATCAAGCAATTTGAGAGGCAGGAGGAGGAAGAAACCTAGAGGAAGGTGGAAGATTCTTTACTTCCTTTAGGCACTGGTGAGCTCGTGGGGGAAGGGACGTTGACACTTGGCTCATCTGCTGTTCTGCACTGTGCTAACATGCTGTTCCCACCTCCAAGAGGTCTCTTCTTGGGCTAGAGATCTTCAGCTTGATACCCACCAGAAGAGCTGACAAAGACAATTTGTACTATCTGAGCATTTATTCTGAACCCTCCTTGGAGCTAATAAACTAATGTGTCACTGTGTTTTATATTTACTTAGTTACTTTACTGTACTTACAATGGCAAGTAACGCAACAAAATTCAGCAGAGAGTAAAGTCAACACAGCAGCAACAAAATATCTCTGAAAGACCAAGACTCAAATAGTTTTAAAGGTTAAAGGCCCAATCCATGGGTAGGCAAACTAAGGCCCGGGGGCCGGATCCAGTCCAATCGCCTTCTCAATCCGGCCCACGGACAGTCCAGAAATCAGTGTGTTTTTACATGAGTAGAATGTGTGCTTTTATTTAAAAAACATCTCTGGGTTATTTGTGGGGCATAGGAATTCGTTCATTCCCCCCCCCCACCCCCAAAAAATATAGTTCAGCCCCCCACAAAGTCTGAAAAAGTTTGCTGACCCCTGGCCCAATATTCTTTGAAGGTGTGATGGGGCCATAGGATTTCGTGTATCTCTGCCTCCATCAGCAGAAGAGAAACTCTGCTCATCCTGGCTTTTCTCCCATTCCTTGAGCCATGTCCCTGGAATGTCCCAGCAACTCCCGTATGCTGGCCCCAAACCTTACCATATTGATTCTCCTTCCCATTGGGAAGGATCAATTGGGAAGGACCATTGGGATCAATGGGAATGAAAATCCTTTTTGACAAAAAAAGGGAGGGGGAGTTTTCATCTTGCTGGCACAAGCACAACACATCTTTGGATTGGGTGGTTTCTCTGCCACAACCATTCCTCCCTCCCATCCAACCCCCCCCCCCCTAGGAGTTCTCTGCAAGTGTTTAAAAGATCTTCACCAGGCACTGGAAAGAGTACAAATTGGGTGCCAAGTGTTATAAGAATTTTAAGGTCTTAGATATATAATAAATGTTCATAAATGTACCAAGCAGACACGTACATAAATATATAAACCACATGTCTGAAGCAGCACAGGAAGACAGTCCTGAAACTCCCAAACTGACCAAATGTTTCTCTGCAAGGAGGGAGGAAATGAAAAAACCTTCCCATTGTCTCAGGAATTAAGTAATTACCATCTCAAAGGAATGGGCTGACTACCAGAAAAGGCAATCAGATAAGGCATTGTCAGATAACCTAGCAGACAGGGAAAACAACAACATTCAAATTTCTGTTGTAGACCTTTTCTGTGATGTAGGTATGATGTTTGTGGGGGTGGTCTTGGGCTACACCCCTTCTGTGATGTATGGGTGATGTATGGAGGGGTGGTCTGGAGCTCCAGGGCAGGGAATTTCAAAATGGATATATAAGGCCTTGCGCGCCATTGTTCGAGGTCCTCCTTCTCTCTCCTGCGTGTGGGGGGAGCACCCTGTTGCAACAGTTTAATAAAGTTCAGGCTTACTAGCTGCTTTGCTTCTCAATATTCTCTGGTTGGCCTCTGTTATTTTCTCCTGCTGATGGAGAACCTACAAAGGAGTCTATAAGGGCTCTTGTGTACCCCATAAGGGAATAAGGGCAGATTTTGTTTACAACACAAGTGAACATCTCTAGAGAGTGTGTTCAACCCAATGTGCCCCAATGTGCCCCACTTGGTTGGGAAACTGAGAGAAGATCTTCTGGTTTCACAGTGAAATGAACACATGTTCCATATCAGCACAGAACATTGAAATGGCGTATCTACATAAGACTGATCCGATATGCAGAAGCCGGTTTTCCTATGGGTGGGCAGACGTCTAGCTGCTCATTCTCCAGAATCAGAACTTGCTGCCTCTACCATATGTCTGGATGCACCCCCAAAGGACCTCCAAGAGTAGACTACTGATCAGTCTGTCCCGCCCCCCTCCACCAGACAGCTGATGCAATACGGACAATCTGCCCGAGACTCCTGGAAAAGATCCTGCATATTATACAAGCTGCTGAAAACAAGAATTGGAAAGCGGCTGAATCACATTGCCAAGATTGAGCAAACTGAGAGAAGTATTACTCATAGGTTCCTGTAACATTGTGCAGATGGGGGAAACGACAAAGGACAATGATAAGTCACAAAGGACACCTGTGAGTCCATCAGGTTCACCTGCATTCCAGAGAAAATACTTTGCTCTGAAACAGGACTGGTCTGGCTGTTTCCATTCTTCTGGATGTGCAAGCATGGGGTGCATCAGCATGACTTATAGATTTTAGGATTGACTACTTCAGGGGCAGGGAACTTTTACCCCCCACTAGGGTGAATAAATGTCAGTGGGGGTAGAGGTGAGTAACCTTCCACCCAGCTTCCCTCCTCCTTTCTCCTTTCCAGCTCTCTAACTCCTTCCCTAGGCTCCTTTCTCACCTGCTGGGGTTCTAGATCCCTGCTTACCTCCCATTGGGAATCCCACTAAGGAAATGGACAAGACTCTTAATCTCAGGGTTGTGGGTTCAAGCCCCACACTGGGTGAAATATTCCTACACTGCGGGGGGCCGGACTAGATGACCCCCATGGTCCCTTCCAACTCTACAATTCAATGATTCAAAAGCAGGGAGCCAAGTGGGGAGTTTGTCATATAAAGGAGAAAACTACTGCTTCCCAAGGATGTTTAGCAATGGAAAGCAGCCCATCCGGGTAACAGGGCTCCATTGCAGCATGTAGTCTTGTATGAGGCAAGATTTGTTTAGGTGCAAATCAGGGATGTCTCAGGAAATGGTCACTTTATGCAGGGCTGCCCTTGGGCCTGGTTCAGAAGCTCCAGCTGAGGCAGGATGTGGAGGCCAGGCTGTTGATGGGGGCATGGGGCCAATAACATGGGATGCCATTGTTAAAACATCTGCATTGGCTGCCCATCTGCTACCCAGCCGGGTTCAAGGTCCCTGTGTTAATTTACAAAGTCCTGAACAATGAAATCTAGGGTACCTTAGGGATCTCCTAAATGCTTATATTCCAAGTCAGTCACTGAGATCATCTGCACAAGTAACATTGCTTACCCCCCCCCCCTCCAAGCTGGCAAGGCTCATCTGACAGCAACAAGAAACCAAGACTGTGCAGGGGTCAGCAACCTTTTTCAGCCGTGGGCCGGTCCACCGTCCCTCAGACCATGTGGTGGGCCGGAATATATATATATATATATAGGGGGGGATGAACGAATTCCTATGCCCCACAAGTAACCCAGAGATGCATTTTAAATAAAAGGACACATTCTACTCATGTAAAAACATGCTGATTCCTGGACCGTTCGCGGGCCAGATTTAGAAGGCGATTGGGCCGGATCCAGCCCCCGGGCCTTAGGTTGCTTACCCCTGCTTTAGTGTCACCCACCCAGTCCTGTGTAATGCTCTGCCAATAGAAATTCAGCAGATGCCTTCTGTTTCAACCTTCAAATACCTGCTGAAAACTTTGCTATGCTGCCAGGCTTATGTAGGTAATTAAGAAAACATCCTTCCGTAATGCCCTCCAATTTTGAATGCTTCCTTTTTAAAAATTGAAACCATAATGGACTCTGTATAGCTTTGCAAACGTGCTAGCAGTTTTATTGTGGCATCACTGGTATATACCGGTAGACAGTGTTTTAAACTGCTTTGATATTGTTTATGATATAATGGTACACACACAGACACACACACACACACACACACACACCCCTTAAATTTTGGGTAGCCTTGTTCTACTTCCTAACTGACAAGACACTCACCTACCCAAGTTTGTTATTACAAGTTAATCTGCCATCAGTAAACAACAAGAATAAAAGTGGCACCAACCAGAACAGTAACTGGCTGAAAGCCAATGCACAGTTGATTAGCAGACTTTGAAGCTGCTATTAATAGATCTCTACAGGATATACCCAATATGCAAAGTTTTAGGGGAAGTCAAGTTATAGAATCAACAATGCATAGATTGTCTGCTAGCAAAGTTGGGCAGAAAAACTGTGTGAGAAAAAGTTCCAGACTTCCAACTGTTTAAATAGGATCTTGGGAAGAAGAATGAATTTCTAAAGGATTTGGGAGTAATTAATAACTTAGGACGCAAATACTTATCAAACATGTCCTCTCCATTTTTAATAAGATCTAATAGCAAATAATGTTAACTCTAGGTTGGTCACCTTCACTTTTGTTCAGGAAGCTTATTTAGCATAAGTTCAATGATGCATAAATACCTGGTTACTAGTTAAAAGAAAATCAGTTAAAAGTTCTAGAAGAAAATAATAATAATAATAATAATAATAATAATAATAATAATAATTTTTTATTTGTACCCCGTCCATCTGGCCGGGTCTCCCCAGCCACTCTGGGCGGCTTCCAGCAAATATTAAAATACATCAAAATCACAAGTTAAAAACTTCCCTAAACAGGGCTGCCTTCAGGTATTTTCTGTATGTAGGATAGTTGTTGATCCCTTTAACCTCTGCTGGGAGGGCGTTCCACAGGGTGGGCGCCACTACCGAGAAGGCCTTCTGCCTGGTTCCCTGTAGCTTTGCTTCTTGCAGTGAGGGAACCGCCAGAAGGCCCTCAGCGCTGGATCTCAGTGTCCGGGCTGAGCGGTGGGGGTGGAGACGCTCCTTCAGGTATACAGGACCGAGGCCGTTTAGAGCTTTAAAGGTCAGCACCAACACTTTGAATTGTGCTCGGAAACGTACTGGGAGCCAATGTAGTTCTCTCAGGACCGGTGTTATGTGGTCCCAGCGGCCACTCCCAGTCACCAGTCTAGCTGCCGCATTCTGGATTAGTTGCAGTTTCCGGGTCACCTTCAAAGGTAGCCCCACGTAGAGCACATTGCAGTAGTCCAAGCGGGAGATAACCAGAACATGCACCACTCTGGCGAGACAGTCAGCGGGCAGGTAGGGTCTCAGCCTGCGTACCAGATGGAGCTGGTAGACAGCCGCCCCGGACACAGAATTAACCTGCGCCTCCATGGACAGCTGTGAGTCCAAAATGACTCCCAGGCTGCGCACCTGGTCCTTCAGGGGCACAGTTACCCCATTCAGGACCAGGGAGTCCCCCACACCCACCCGCACCCTGTCCCCCAAGAACAGTACTTCTGTCTTGTCAGGATTCAACCACAATCTGTTAGCCGCCATCCATCCTCCAACCGCCTCCAGGCACTCACACAGGACCTTCACCGCCTTCACTGGTTCTGATTTGAAAGAGAGGTAGAGCTGGGTATCATCCGCATACTGATGAACACCCAGCCCAAACCCCCTGATGATCTCTCCCAGCGGCTTCATATAGATATTAAAAAGCATGGGGGAGAGGACGGAACCCTGAGGCACCCCACACGTGAGAGCCCAGGGTTCCGAACACTCATCCCCCACCACCACTTTGGCAGACGGATGTAATATATGATCTTAAGGCTAATCATGCCAGATAAATGAGATCAAGTTTTGAGACTAGTGTCAGAGGGAAGCACAGCTGGATATTTTCAAACCCCCAAACTGAGTTTCACTAGAATATCTGATGCAATACCACAATGGAAATGACTTTTCTTACATTATTCTTATTTGTCATGTATATAGTACACTCAGTGAACATGGTGCTCTACTGAGGCGACATGATGCCCTCAAGGTGCTTTGGACTACATATCCCATAATCCATGTTGGCTGAGGCTGAGAGGAGCTGTAGTCCAGAACACAGGGAGGGCACCATGTTGCCTGCCCCTGGCTCTACCAAGTACAAGAGGCCTGGTCCCTGCCCAGAGGAGTTTTCAATCTGAAATTCAACACATGTAAAACAATAAAGGAAGGGGGTGGCAGAGGTAAACAGGGAAAGCAACATGCAATTAAATTTCAGTTGTGTGTGCTTAGCCTTAATTACAGGTCTAGCTGCAGAAGGGAATGGAAACAAAGACGTTTCATCAAGGGCTTCATAGAAAAGATGGGTTCTGAAGGAAGACAGCTGGCATCTCAAAGGTGTTCTAGGAGACAGTACCAAGCCTCCAGGGCAGCGAAGGGAAAAGGGCAAAACCTCCTGAGGTCCTCAGTATTGATGCTCATTTTTTCTTATTTCAATTATCAGTCCATGAAAGCAAAAGTATCCAAAAGTTGAAAGAAGGAAGCAGGAGTGGGCTGGTGAAAAGTAATGAAGACACCAAGGACATTGTGCTGCATGAACTGCTTGACCTCATGATCTAAGGAGCATCTTCCATCTCTACAATCACTCCAGCTGCAGTTCCCAGCATCTGATCCAATTTCAATTTTGCCTTATTGAAGGCGGGTGAAAATTCTAAATAGTAATTCAAACAGGGCCATAACCATTTGCTGAATATCTTTATTTATATTTAATGCTTTTTTTCTTTAAAAAATGTTTAGGGGTACTCTCATTTTCCTACTCATATTGAAACACTGCCCCTCAATGAGGCCAAACTTAGATTCACAAAATGTTTAGGGCAGGGGTCTCCAAACTACGGCCCGGGGGCCAGATATGGCCCGAGGGGCTCATTTATCCGGCCCTTGGTGACCCCCGCCGCCCGCTTACCTGCGCGGCCTGGCTACCCACTTCCGGGTCGGAGGAGCACCGGAAATAGCTTGTGCACATGCGCAAGCATTATTTCTGGTGCACATCCGGGTCGGAGGAGGCCCGTGCACATGTGCACAAGCTATTTCCGGTGCTCCTCTGACTCTGAAGTGCGCCGGAAATAGTGTGTGCGCACGTGTATGGGCGTGCGCTCCCCTGCCCTCCCGCGTGATCGGCGCTGCAGACACTGGCCCGAGGCGCGGTAAGTTTGCCGACCCCTGGTTTAGGGGTATGCGTCCCCCTGTGTCCCCCCAGAAAAAAAGCACTGTTAATATTTAAACCTTACTGGAAACGCTGTCCTTCACTGAGCTGCTACAATCCTAAGCATACTTGCTAGAAAGTCTGTCCCAAAGAACTCAGAAGCCCCTTTCTAAGAAAACCATAAACAGGATTGAGCTGTGGTTGCATTTCTCTCCCCCAAAGCTGGTTGCCTTTGTGGCTCCTGTGGCTGATCCAGTCCCAACCCCTCCTCCTCCCTCCTCCTGTGTCACTCTGTCATTTCCTGGAAGGTAAAAATATATATGTGCTTATTCATTTCCTAAGGGAATATCTTGTGCAATTGTGCAATTGAAAGATCTATTTTATGAGAGGTGGCTGGAAGTGTTAGGTCTAAGCAAAACCAAACTGGCCACAGAGGGAATAAAATTGCATTCTAAAAATAAAGATTAATACCAGGGCTTTTTTCCCCCCAGCTGGAACTTGCTGGAACTCAATTCCGGCACCTCTCAGGTGGTGCCATTGCCATTCTAAGAGAACGAGAGAGGTGTCTCATGGTGTGTTCCAGCACCTTTCTAGAAGAATAGCACTGATTAATACTATGCACAGAGAGAGGTTATTCAAATTATATGAAAAAGAGAAAGATTATACAAATCATCAGGGCTAAATTTACACTGGAGCCCAGGATCAGCTTTCAGTACCAGGGTATGTCATGGAACAAGAAAAATCACAAATATGAAAAGTGCCTCAAATCTTGTGCCCCTTCTAGATTTGCACTTTTATGTCTGTAAAAGAAAAGGGTCACTTCATCACTGATTTATTCCATCATTTAAGTACATGCATCAGGAAAGTCATTGTGAACTTCACTAATTTTTAGCCAATGGCAACCTAGATTTATCATTATTCCTTTGATTTTCAAGGTTCAGGCTGTGTCACTGTTTATGTAGCTAAAACAGTAGCACCCCCCCACATAATAATAATAATAATAATAATAATAATAATAATAATAATTACCAAAAATTGTATACAATACAAAATAAAAACACTAAATACATAACAACAAAACTGTATGAATGTTCTGCCATACAATATATATATACATTTAAAAAAAACAAACCTCTGCACATAGCAAAGTAAATGTCAAAGTGAAAGGTTCTTGTTAATTATGCTATGAGGTGGTTTTTGTGTGTGTGGCAGAGCATTCCATTGTGTAAGCCTTCACCTACGGTCTGAAGTGGTATAACCCAGACAGATCTGCAACCTCATCAAGAAGTAGGCCTGGCAAAGCTTCACTTTTGCTATTCAGCAGAATGGACTTTCCTGTTTAAAGAGGAAAGGGGGTGTTATTCTGTAGCGTGTAAAAACAAGAAGGATTTGTAATCAATTGTTGCTCTTTTAAACTAACAAACTTTTCACTTCCCTGTTTCAGGAAAACGAATTATCAGACTGGTTTAGAAAAATGTAGAATCACATAAGGATTTTTACCCACTTCTATATCCAAATGGTGGGAAGTTTGGGGGGTGGGGTGGAGCTTTTAACAAGTAACTCTTAAAATGATACAAAATTAAGCTCATCTGCTTTTTTTGGCTTCAAAATTAGATTCATGTTGCCTTTTGAGAAAAATCAAAGCCAGCAAACCTCTTCATCAGGCAGCATTTCCTTTCAGATCTGGCATTAGTTGAGCCTTTGCTTCATTCATTTCTATTCAAATGATTTTTTTTCCTCCAGGGAGAAGGAGGAATACATCATCTCTTCAGTTTTAATACAGTCAGCTGAGCTAAGAATTTCTGACCAGAAATGCTGATGGCACAAGGACAGTCCTAGGGATATTTATTAACTCCCCACAAAATAGATGTGAGCATTAAGTTAGAGCAAAACCAATTTATTTCTATAGAATCTGCAGGTCACCTTTTTGACACATGGCACCCTTGGCAGCTTAAAGATGACAAAGATACACACCACACTTCACACATTATTAAGCATTAAGATTCACTTGCTTTCACCAGAAATGACAAAAAGCTTAGATGCTTTGGGTACAGCACCTGCTAGCCACTCACTCAACATAGTGACAAAACAATGAAGGTCGTTGGACAAATGTGGTCAGCACACCACAAATCAAAGTTTGGCGTTGCCCAACATGCAACCAACCTTCTCACATTTATTTAACTTCCATGCCGCTTTGTATTTCTACAGAAATCTCTAAGCAGTTTACACACTTCTACAAAAACCGTTTGAAACATGAGTCAATGGAGCTTCATGTATAGGGCAAATACGGACTCCCCCACCAACTACTGTTGGCTTTCACTCTGCCTATCATTGGCTGTGGCGCAATCTACTGTTGGTCTCCCTGGTTAATGCCCAACCAGTCCCAGTGGGCACTAAGCAGCACTGCATATGACTTCTGTTTTGGTTTGGCTAAGAACAAGGTGAGTGCCTGAGTCATTATCACACCTTAACTTTTCTGCATCTCATTTCCCTCTGACCTCACCATTTACAACTGCCTCCCTCTGACCCAACCAAAAAAAACCACCCCACTTCTATATACATGCAACTCAGGATAATGCTTCATGCATCTGATGGACTGCAGTACGCAAAAGCTTATTCCATTATCAACCTGTAGGTCAGTGCCACAAAACTCTTTTTCCTGAAAAAGATCTGCCTGACTACCTGTCTGGAAAGAGTGACTTGTGTTTAGCTCACATATTCAAGCACAGAGCAAGATGGGATGGTCGTTATGCTATATAGGTCTTCATTGCCTTGTCTTGTTTCTCAGGAAGCCAAGCAGCAAAAGCCAGTGTGGTGTAGTGGTTAAGAGTGGTAGACTCGTAATCTGGTGAACCGGGTTCGTGTCTCCGCTTCTCCACATGCAGCTGCTGGGTGACCTTGGGCTATTCACACTTCTGTGAAGTCTCTCAGCCTCATTCACCTCACAGAGTGTTTGTTGTGGGGGAGGAAGGGAAAGGAGAATGTTAGCCGCTTTGAGACTCCTTCGGGTAGTGATAAAGCGGGATATCAAATCCAAACTCTTCTCTTCTTTCTCTCTCTCTCTCTCTCTCTCTCTCAAGCAGGTCTACTTGCAAGGAAGGTCCCTTGCTGCCTGTTGTTACGTCCCTCACTGCATATTTGTTCCTTATTTATTCCAGTGTTGATAGTTGTACATTTGCAATACAACACACACACAAAAGGGGGGGGGGAACACCCACCAGCATTAGAAGAAGAGACTGCAAACAAGTCAGAGCAATGAAAAGTGGCATGAGACACTGGCTGAAGAGCATCTAAAAAGAAGTGGGCAATTTTGCCCTCTTGTGGCTGTCTGTGTGATGAGCATTTGTTTCTCCAGCTTTCAAAGGATTGAGCTGGAAGCATATACTGGTACATTTTGCAATGATATGGTAGAGCAGGGGTGGAGAACCTGCAGGCCTCCAGACATTGATGCACTACAACTCCCATTAACCCTGACCACTGGCCTTGCTGGCTGGAGCTGATAGGAGCTGGAGTCTAGCAACATTTAGGCTACAGGTTTGCAACCCTATCATTGATGGCTAGAAAAGACAAGTTCCATATTCTGTGGTTAATAACTCTAATGTAAACCTTGTTGAAATCAGACAAAGGGAAGCTGGGTTCTTGTACCCCGATTTCTAAAAAATTCCAACTACCAAGCATACACCTTGATGCTGACGAGGAATGTTAACATTAAACGAAATGGAAACCAATGTTTGCAAGAGTCTACTAATCAAATAAGTTGCATACTGAGTGCATATCCTTAATCACTTGCTTTTACCAGATTGGACAGTAACTAACTGTCATAGTTCCTAGGAGGGAAGTTTATTTTTATTTACAGTATTTGATTTCATAAGCAGAAAATAGGCTAGGATCAGAACCACACAAATTTCCAAAGTCAGGGTGCCACCACTAAAAAGGCTGTCTCACTCTGGTCAGCACCTGTAGGACCCAGAGAAGGACCTCCAAGGAAAATCTCTACGTATATGAAAGGCAGGCTCTTCTGTGAGTAGGCCACCCAGGTGTGTGGGTGTGTGCGCACACACACACACACACACACACACAGGGAGGGAGTGGAAGAGAGAGAGAGAACTGGTATCTTGAATAGGTTACTGGCTCAAATCTTGCCTCATCCATGCACTCAGCCATCGAAGCTCCCTCTCAGCCTCAGTTGCACATCTGCAACACGGGCTGATCTACTTCACAGGGTTAAGGTTACTGTGCTAATGTTTGCAAACCATTTTGGACACCTGAAAGTGCTGAAAAATGCTCAGTGTTAACAGTTACATCTTTGCCCTGAATAACTGTTCCAAAACACAAAGACCGCAAAACGTTTAAAGCAGGGCTGGCTAACCTGTGGGTGCCTGTCTGACCACTGGCCCTAAAGGAAGGAAGGAAGGCTAAAGGAAGGAAGGGTCCAACAAGATGTGGAGGGCCACAGGCTAGCTGCCCTGCTTTCAAGATGTCATTTAAATGAAGGACTGCAGCTCTTTCATAGTTTAAAGGCTCACAAAGGCTCCCAGAAGTCGTCGGCAAAATTGCACTTCCCACACGCAACCCACCACTCTTTTTTGATAAAGGAAAATGCAGTTACCCCCCCCCACACAGTCTTGTCAATGGTGCATTCCACTCTGCTTCTCTAGGTCTCTCCAGGTCACGGTGTTTCACTGTTCCCATGGCGACAAGCGGAGCAACAGGACTGAGGAGGAGGAATGGGGACAGCCTAATGTGTAAGATCTAACACGCTTCCTCCCTGGAGCCAAAGCCAGGAGTAATGAATGAAGCATTCTGGTCTATGCACAGCAGCACCTCACCTTCCCTCATGTAAGACGGCACAACTTTGCTTCAGAGGGTAACTTTTGAGACTTGAATTCTAGGTAAACATATGGCAGAGAATTTGGTTCGTAACACTCCAGATTAAGTTCCAACCTTAGTATTTGTGGGAGTGTGCACAAGTGAAAGTTTGGAGACAAAGGTTACCCTCTGAGTAATGGCTCCTCTGTGGCTGAAGGATCCTCTAAGACAGGGGTGGGAACCCCTGATCTGTCATGAGCTTCCTTCCCTTGAGGGTAATCGGATGAGGCCCACACACCAGTGGTGGGCAAGGCTACTGCTAAAGGTGGGAAGGACCACACCCTTCTTTCTCTCTCGCCTCATCGCCTGTAAGAATTGAAGGGCCACATTAAATTAAGCTGAGGGCCACATGCAGCACTACTCTTAAGATCTTGTCTCTAGGTTGGCAGGCCACATCCACATCATACATTTAAAGCACTAGTATAACTTTTTAAAGAGTTATAGCTTCCCCCAAAGAATCCTGGGAACTGTCATTTATTAAGGGTGCTGGGAGTTGTTAAGAGGCACATACTCTCTTCACGGAGCTACAATTCTGAGTTCTCTGGGAAACAGGACTCATTGTTAAACCGCTTTGGGAACTGTAGTTCTGTGAAAGGAAAGGGCTTTTCTAACAACTCGCAGTGCAAAAGTTCCCAGGGTCTTTGAGGGAGGTTACGGCTGTAAAAAGTGGTATAATAGTGCTTTAAAATGTATGGTCTGGATGTGGCCTCAGATAGATTAATCCCTTTTCATTGACCAAAAAGGTAGCTTTATTATTTGGGAACAGACTACTATTATTTTTTTTAAGATGAATTGTTTTCAATACAAGTACTTAGAAAAAATTACCAGTGGCAGATCCCATAATAGAAGAGGCACAAGAAGTTTAGTCCTCTGAACAAAAGTTCCCAAGAGGTGCCTATTGTAACATGTGCATATAATCTAAAAAAAAAAAAGTAGTATGCTTTTTCAGAATATTGTTTTTATTCATATGGAAAGGTATACAGATTCATTCAATCAACACACATGATTAATCAAGCAATTTATTGGAATCAGGTAGCAACCCTGCTTCTCTCCCTTTCTTTCTTGCCCCATTTCACCTGTTTGCAAAGCTTTGGTTTTCAAATAACGGAGTATTCAACAAGATGCAAATTAGCCCATGATATGCAAAGCAGCAGGTCTTGAATCATTTCAACCAAGGGGGGGAACACTGGGGTTTTCTTGCCAGGCAGCACATCACAGAACAGAGAAGACAGGCTGAGGCACAAAATGTAAAGATTCAAACTTGCAACTTCAAAAATATCCTCAAAATTGCACGTTCTCTCCCTGCTCCCCTTATGTGACCACAGTGAGCCTACTAGTTGCCACTGCCCCTTTACTGTAGAATGAAGGGACTGACAGATACTCATTTCTGATCCCAGCCTGAGAAGGGAGCTAATGAGGCTCACAGATACTGTCTTATGCCTTCCTTCTTTCCTGCTGTCTATGGGGGGGGGGGGTATCCAGCTAAGTCATGGTGTGAGCAGAATGTGCCCCCTTCCCCAAAAGAAATTGTACTTTGAGGGTTCCCCCAACCCTCTGGAGCAAATGAGGGTGGTGCAGGGGAAGGAGAAGTTGTCCTGCTCATGCCATGACTTAGGGATGCATCAAATGCTGTGCATATGGGAGGTCTACTTCTGCAACGTGACCTTCTTTTCTTCTCTTCTCTGTGTGCCCTTGCCCCTGCCTCCCAAATCTGCTCCTGAGGATCCCACAACCCTCAGGAGATTTTGAGGATGTGGGGCTGCAAGGGAGAGGAGAGCATCGGGAAGCTACGTTGTGTAAGCGGAACAGTAGTGTTGGATGCAACCCAGAGATGGATACAACTCTGTGTGTTTAGAGTCATGCCTAGCCCTTGCAAGACCAGATGCATCTGCACCTGAGCTTTCCTGAACCTGCCGCTCGTCCCCCTTCTCACTCCATCCCTGTCAGGTTCAGAAACAAACATCCGGGCCAAATAAGGTTCTGAACCCGTTACACAAAAGCGGCAAGAGAAGAGGGGAAACACAAGATAGCAAAGCATTATCTCCACTTCACAGATGAATGACGAGTAACATCGCGCACGGCCCAGTTCCTCAACATCTATGGGGCTAGGAATAGCTTAAGATCCTTCTCATTTCTAAAAATATGTAGTTCTATCTCATAAAGGCGCTTTTAGAGGATGAAGGCAACAGGGCATTTTCTCAGCTCTAGTCAGAGTTGGTGAAATTGACTCAACACCTTTCCAGTACTAAGAATTGCCAGCAGCATCATGGAAAACATTCAACCATCTTTCATGGAGGACAGCCTCAGATGAAATGTATTCATTCATTTATTAAAAAGAGGGAAAAAATGTTTTTAGTTTTACGTACCAGATGACTGCAAAATTTGGTTGCCCTTAACAGATTTCCATTTTGTGCTTATTCTCTTCCTACCGTCAGATTTTTAAGTTCTCTGGGGCTGGTAATTGTCGTTTTCGTTTAGACTGTAGTTTCCTGTATGCCAAGGGTGTTTTAGTGTAAATAATAAAAATATATATTTTGTCTAAGAACGTAGCATATTATGATGTAAATAATGGTATTTTTTGTCAGGAAACTCACCGCATCCATCAACAGTGGTGTCACCTAGCTCCCCCCTCCCCCCATCCAATTACGTTCCCTTGCTGAATGAAGAGATTTAAATAAACCTTTAAAATAAATGCTGAAATTTGCTGGTCTGTGTGCGTTATTTTTTGGGGGGTGGGGTGGGGGGGACAAATGCCAAACATCACCAGGTGGATATCAAGGTTATGCTTTCCTTCTTTCTCTTACCAGCCAGAAACAAAGGCTGTACAAGTACCTCCACGCTCCCAGATGTGTAGGTCACTTTGTAAGATATTCTTCTCCCCATCAGATGTCAATATCACCCCTTTCCCATCAAGATTATTTCAGTTGGAAGCCGCAGCTCCAGAACTCAAGGCAAGAGCGCTTCCGATACCCGTCATGTCTCTTCAAGGCTTCTCCCACCACTCAAGCAGTGGACGATGGGGGGTCTTGCTGAGGCCTGAGTTCCTCCCCCAGCCTGCTCTGTTCAAGCTCACCTATTACAGACATGTACTTAAACTCATTTGGCCGGTGGTTAAACTCTTCCACTAAACGGTAGGTCTCTTCACGGTCCGTGGCATAAAAAAGTTGCACCTGGCTGGCTAGGCACTGGGCTTCTGTGACCGTCTGTAAGATGTAAAACAGAAAGACACACAATTAAAGTTGTCAGGTCTGTAGTGAAATAAAGAACTTTATGTGTTAAAACTTGGCTTTGAATTGTAAAGCATTCGGGGAATATGTTTGTGGGCTCTTTAAGTGGAATGTGCTTTTGCAAGTGTAATTGTCTCCTGCTGGTAAAACGGGGAGGGATGTTATTTGATTTATATGTTAATGTGAGATCTGGTTTAGCTGTGAGAAAGGGAGGTGCCCCTTGTTGCCTGTTTAATCAACCAGCAGCTGCTGAGGTCGCTGACAGGTGGGAGCTGAAGGGTTATTACCTTACTATTGGCCAGCTCATAATTAAGAGCACACTTTGATTGGCTTTCTTTAGAAGGTCCCTCGTGGGGAATTTAGATAAAAGACCCAAGGAATTTTAAGGGAGGAGGCATTGCCTGGGATCCAATGCCAGCCCTGGACGTTTGACCGATCCTTGCCTCAGGGAGAGGGATCGAGTTGCTGATTTATGTTTTAAGTTTTGCTGTGTGAGTATTAGATGTATAGATAGTGATACTCTACAACGTTGTTATTTTATTTTCTGTAACCTTTATTTGAAAACTATGTGACTATTATACATTGGTTGTTTTTTCTTGTAATAAATTCTGAGAGGACAGGTTTGTCCGTGTTTTGTGTTTCCGACTGCAAAGCGGAACCAGTGCCTGACTGCTTGTCCCTACCTGGGAGATTTTTAAAAACGTGTCCATGGTATGGTGGTACGGATTGTGTAGCCTGGTGACGGCAGAGGGTTGCCCCTTTTTCCTCGTGCCCAGGGTTATTGGTAGAGAAAAAGGGGTGGTGACAGCGTGTACCGTTTGTTTGGGGTTTTGGATATAAATCTTGGCGGCGACTCCCGTCAGAGGGTCATAATCCTCCCCCCTCTCTCACTACAAGGTCAGTGACAGTCCTTCTTCAATCCAAAGACCATCCTGCCTTCCCCAGCTGACCCAAGTCCAGGAATGGACTGTGGATCCATGTTTTGTGACTATCCTGTTCTGAGTCACAGGGATGGCTAATCCAGCTGCAATGTAAAAACCCAAGTGCTTGTGGTACAGTCAATCAGGTTCCTGGCCCCACGGCAACACTGGTTATGAAACTGAATGTCGCACCGCCATGACACTGCTCTCCCCCAACACTACTACACCTCACAATTGGAGGGCAGAATTTCAAGATTGAATGCTCATTCATGTCAAAAATCAAATCCAAATACCTCCCAGTTCACTGAAAAACAAACATGTAAAAAAGAACGGTTTGAGGAGACGCTCAGCTGCAAAAACAAAACCCAACAAGAATGTTAAAAGGAGGAAACAACATGCTGCTTGTGTTCTGGACACTATAAACCAGCTGTCTCCAGCTGTTTTTGGACTACAACTCCCATCATCTCTAGCTAACAGGACCAGTGGTCAGGGATGATGGGAATTGTAGTCCCAAAACAGTTGGAGGGCAAAGTTTGGCCATGCCTGCTATAAACCATAGCTTATGACAGTGGGAATGAACCTGTGCTAGCAACCTGGTGTCTTACATATGTTCTGATCTGATTTACATTTTAAAGCCTTTGGTAGAAACAGAGCTGGGAGTTCAAGTTCTTCATCTGGCAGTGAAAACCAAGATGCTTACCAAAAATCTAGGATCCATTTCACCTGTCATCAGTACAATGCCCTTTTCCTCTTGTAGCTCAGGATAATGATACAGGACCAACTGGGTGGGTGAAGATTCCCCTCGAGACTAAAGGAAATAAACAATATATTCTTAATAATTATAAGTATATGCAATGTGGTCCTTCAAGCAAAGATCAGAAGCCAGAACTTTCAATAATGAGCTAATCATTTCAAAACTTAATTCAATGCATCTTAAACCTTCCAGCCCCAAAAAGTCACCCACCAGATATAGGAAATCAAAACTAATAGTCCTAATGAACGTTCTAGGTTTGCATGTGAACATTATGCTGATATTTAGGAATCTGGGGCCTCTACAACAGAGATCTCCATGTTAGTGTCACACGTCGCAACATGTTAGTGTGGCGGCTGCAATATGTAGGTGTGTCATGTGAATCCTGCACGTGCTTCACCCAGGGCTGGAAAGGGGTTAATTTAACCTCTGGTTTGCTAGTGAAACTGAATCACTGCATCACGAAATGATGCATGTCTAAAAAGTGTCACCAACATGAAAATTTTGGAATGCTCTGCTCTACAACAATATGAAACTATTTTAGAATGGGTCATGCAGAAGCCTAAAGCTGAAAAACTCTGAACTATTTTATTTTTCCAGGCAAGGTTTTCTGAGAAGACTATACACAATTATTTTGGTGAGAACGTGTTACATCTATGGAGACATCCTTGCTCATAAGCGTCTCAAAACCCATGTTCAACTAGCAGGAACACAAATATTCCAACTCTCAATCTTCCAAAGTTAAAAACAATTTGTCTTAAAACAGAGGATAGTTGCCATCCAGAGAAAAGGGGGGGGGGGAGATCCAACCAGGACATGCCGCAGGACTTTTGCATTCTGGGCCCTAACTGTGTCCTTCTCACCATGTTAAATTTAAAAGGTAGCTTGAAATGTTAGCATAGTATGTAGGCGGCCTTACTCTTCATAGGCAGTCCCTTGAATTAAGGGGCTCCCTGAATTCTGGACTACAAAGTCAGGAGAGCACAGAAAAGGCACATGGGAATGCAAAGAATAGGGAAACTTAAAAAAAGAAACCAGGAGAAAGTTGTGGTGGGTTGTTGAATTTCTCTAAAAGAAGCCGAATGAACTTTCAACAGGAAAAGACAATGGAAGTATTTTACTACAGAACACAGTTAGCGCCAACAACTGTTTAACTTCCCATGTCTGTACTGTACACACCTCTGTACCGAGGGACTTTGAACAATGATATATCAGCTAATAAACAGAGATATGAATGAACCTTTTGGCCGTGCATGGCAAGTCCTTCACAGCCGGAGCAAACCAAACCAGGTAAGTATCCAATTAACTAGGGATTCCTGTTTCATCCAAGCCCAGAATCTTTGACAAACACTTTAGAACAAGCAAAGCACGAAGCTGACTTTGAAACACGGCTGAATATCTTGTCTTGCTATGAAGTGGTTAGACACTTTTATAAGGCTAACAGTAAGGACAAATGAACAACCGTATCTGCAAATAAAATGTTTATTTTGCTCTGCCTTAGCCTCCATTTTAGAGGAATCTTCTGGAAGCCTCAGAACAGAAAAGGCACCCCTTGAAATCCCACAGCTCAAGTAATACTGTATTAACAGTGTCCATGTGAAACAAGGAATTGCCATGTGTTTTATGGAATGTTTTACACAGGAGCAAATGTAATTCAAAAAACACATTCAGTTTCTACTTCCAAGTCTGTTTCTGGCAATCAATTTTGCCTAAGTTCACCTACCTGAATGTTTATCAGAGAAGTGAAGTGGAGTTCTGGTCCTGACCAATGTCCCACAAAAAATTCATAGCCCTCCTTTCTTGGCAGTGGATATAGAAACTGGTGGGGAAATCAAATAGGTTAATTAAATGTAATTAATTTCTTTATCTTTCTTTATTGGATTTATACACTGCCCTTCATCGTAAGATCTCAGGGCAGTTCGCAAATCCCAGCTCAGGATGAAATCAGAAACAGAGAAGCTTTGAGAATAAAATTTTGCAGCCACAATAACTGAGTGAGATGGAATAGATTAGATTAGATTACAGAGACCAATTATTTACATACAAAGAGCCCCTCTCAGTCCCCAGTGGCTTAGCTGAGACCAGTTTTGCCCACAACCTTTACAGTAGGGGAACAGGCATTAGGATAGGCACAATGTACATCATGGACAATATGGAAAGATACAAAATATGGATTATGAAATAATATGGAGTTGGGAGGGTGTACAATAGGACCCATGGAGGGGAAGGTGAGAAGTCCAGAGATTTGGTGAAATCTCGAAACAGGGATGTAATTTGGATTGTTGTAAACTATTACTTGTAAAACAAACAAAGAAAATTATTATAAAAATAAAAGGATAGGCAAAATATCACCACAATACCAAGGTTTTCAAATTAGTCATTAGGCCTTAGAGCTCAATGTCTGAACTACACTTTGCAAATTTATGTTTGACTGTCATTTAGATGTTAAAGAGATTTATACTATTTGTATTCTGTATTTACTCCAAGGTGTACTCAGAAGGTGTACAAAGGGTCACTCTTACAAATAGCCGTACAAAGTACCGGTAGGTCAGGCTGAAACACAGTGTCCAAGATCAGCAAATGAGCTTCAAAGTGCAGTGGAAATTTAAATTCAGGGAATCCTACTCCAAATCCAACATGTTATCCATTGTAACACAGAGGCAAATCAAGGTGGGTAGGAAGCATGATAACCTTGATAAAAAGCTCCATTCCAAAAGAAATCAATCAAGACACATGTGCTATACTTACAGATGGGCAGTCCTGAACTCGCTTCCATATCAGATCAAAAGTATTTCCCTGTAGAAAGAAAGGGGGGGGGTGAGAAAGCATATTTAACTAACTCTCAGTGCTAGTAAAGAAAGCTTAGGGGTTTAGGGTTTGCTATTGTTTATTTAAAACATTTATTTACACCCCATCATTCCAATTGCTTGCAGTGGTTAGCAAAATAACAAAGCATTAAAAATGGTTAACTCACAAAATCAAATATTAAAAATGACAGTAAACTACAGTACAGATCAACATTAAAACACCTCCTTTTAACTTCTAAAGGCCAATAAAATCAATAAGACTGATTTTATTGTGTGTGAAAATTCAGCAAAAATAATAATATAATGCCATTCTTTTAGAAGAATTCCAACGCCTTCTAGTCTGTACTAAGAATATTCAATTTTGCTGCAGGTTTATATCAATCCATCAAAGGTGCTTGAGTGTTCTTGTTTGAATAGCTAATTGCCACTTATAATATCTAAGGACTTTATAAGAAGATTCCATACGCAGATGGACTCTGTATATGTAGGTAACCGCAAGTGGAAAACATTCTTCGCTATTTGTTACATTGCCCATTATACACAGAACCTAGGAGACACTTTTTAAAATCCCGTTTCTTCAAGAAAGCAGTCCCTTCTTGGAGGAGAGGGTTCTGTGGCTCCTGAATACCTCAAACAGCTCAGTGACTCATAAAGTGGCCCTTTTTGCACTGGCAGCAAAAAAGAAGGATTTGGACAAAATAGCAGTAAATTGCAAGGAAGATTAGGATATATAATTTGAAATACACTGTATTTCATGGTGGCTTCCCATTTATAGTCTCGCTTCCATTGCACGGTTCTGTAGGTTTAAGCAGAGGATTTGTTCTATATTTTTATAGTGTTTGTATGGTTTGTCATGGCCTTCAGCTAGCACAATAAACTTACTGAACTGAACTGTAACTGCTAAGAGCAAAAGATATCTGCGTAGCAGACCTGTGTGCCCTGAACTCGACAGCACTCACACAGTTGTGTATTGACTGTACTTACAGGAATAACTGCATAAACTGTGTCTTCTCCAGAATAATACTGCTTCCATATCTGAAAGAAAGAAAGAAGTACATTAACTTCATAGACCATCAGCTAAGATGACTTAGTGATGGCTAACTAAGTCATACTTGGTGTGAACCCACTGAAATCAATGAACTTAAGTTATTTAGCACTAATTTCAATCAGTATACCCCGAGGTTGTCTAACACTACAATCCTAACCATGTCTATACAAAAGTGAGTCCTACTGAATGCAACAGAATTTACTCACAAGTAAGTAGGTTTAGATGGGACGCGGGTGGCGCTGTGGGTTAAACCACAGAGCCTAGGCCCTAGGGCTTGCCGATCAGAAGGTCGGCGGTTCGAATCCCCGCAATGGGGTGAGCTCCCATTGCTCAGTCCCAGCTCCTGCCAACCTAGCAGTTCGAAAGCACTTCAAAGTGCAAGTAGATAAATAGGTCTGGCGGGCAGGTAAACGGCGTTTCCGTGCACTGCTAAGGTTCGCCAGAAGCGGCTTAGTCATGCTGGCCACATGACCCGGAAGCTGTACGCCGGCTCCCTTGGCCAGTAAAGCGATATGAGCGCCGCAACCCCAGAGTCGTCCACGACTGGACCTAATGGTCAGGGGTCCCTTTACCTTTTAAGTAGGTTTAGAATTGCAGCCTTTGTTGGAAACCACCCAAATGCAATAGTCCTATATTCACATTACTACTTATATGATTAGTCAATACTAATGGAAGCTTGGCCTTGACTGTTGCATTTTTCAGCCCTGATGGATTCTATCTACTTGGAATAAACAGAGGATCACTGCACAAATTATTTTATTTATTTACTGCCTAGGTGGCTAACCTTTTTCTTTTTTTAGCCACATTCATCTTTGGCCAAACATCACATGCTAGGGGTGTGTGCAGCCACCGAACACTATTGTACACATTTTTGCATGCCCACACATAGCCTCCCTCTCCTCAGGTAATGTGCTGAGGAGTGGAAATTATGGCCCACTCTCTGCTCATCACTGACTGATCAGATGCTCTAGGAGGGGCTAAGTTGGATCCTCAACAGGGTGCTGGGCTACAACCATCCCAGCACTGTATCTGATGTTTTTAATTTTTACTGTCATCAAATAAATCCACTGAGTCTAGGGGCATAGGAAAAAATTGATGGGGGGGAGGCTGGATCAAGCTTCTGAATGGGGAGTTAGCCATTCATGGATGTCTATCCTATCCATCAGCAGGGCTTTCAGGGCAGCTAACAATTCAAACAACATATGGACACCATAAAAGAAATAATAATAAAATAGCATGCAGAAGTATAAAAAAATAAAAATCTTTAGGTTGACAAGATACCCTTTGGAATATCTTTCATCAATCAGTGTGTATGCATCTTATCTCCTTCCCCCACCCACCCTCCCTTTCTTCTTGCTTGTTTTCTCTGGGTTTCTCTGGGTTATACCCAATGGTACTCATACTTTGAGCATACTTATTGAAATTAATGGGGATGACAAACTTAGGTACATTAATTTCAATGGGCTTAACTACTGAGTAGAACTTAGTTGGATACAATCCAGCCATCAGAACAGGGGGGGGGATGTGGTGGTTTTATTCTATTTAAATAAATAAGCACCAGCTGATGTTTAAAAGGACCTGGGGAAAACAAAAAGGTATTCATCTGATATTAAATATACACCAAGGTGGTTACTAAGTGATCCTTCTTCCAAAGAGCAGGGTGGATAAAAATCAACAATTAAAAAATAATAATCAAAAAAATCAGATTTTTTAAAATTTAAATTGGATTTTTAAAATAAAATGCTTTTGGAGGAAAAATCTTTCTAAATATAGTCTTCTATTTAAGTTACATTGTAGTCCAAAGGCTATTCATCAGGAAATAAGGATTTGTTTTAAGTTTATCAAGTGTGCTAAAACTCAGTCTAAGTTTTTTTTTATAAATGTTTAACCACATCAGTTAACAAACATGGATACATATGCTATCATGTTATTGTTTTAGTTAAATAAATTGTTTAAATGGTTATTAATGGAATGATTATTTTTCTCCTTTCAATAAAGTACAGCAGAAAAGTTGTCCAAAGTTAACTTATTAAACCTCACCATAATTTCATAATTATTTGTCTATGTATTTCTAGTAGTATAACCAAATCAGTAATTTTTGATATAACTGTAAAAACTACTCTGAAAATTTATTATTCCAAAAATGAAACCTTCATATGGTTGTAAATATTAAGATTATACCAGCAAGAATGAGTCTTTCTGTTAAAAAAATATTTAAATCAAGTCTTACTGACTAGTGATTTAAATCGTGATTTAAATCATGATTTAAATCAAATCCACCCTGCCAGAGAGTATTCTAAAAGTGGGCTACCACTACAAAAAAGACCCTATCCTTGGTAGGGACCCACCACACCACACAATGAAAGAAAGGGGCACCCAAACAGCATCTGATGAAGATCCCAGTGAACAGGCAAGCAATATATGGGAACAGACTTCTGCCCATTATTGTTTTCACAAGGAAATTATCTCTTTGCATAACAACCATGAGTTTATCAGTATGAGTGAAGTGTAGTGAATAGCAGCTGCCTGATCCGTAACAGACACTTCCCTGTACTTCACACCTGATAGCAGTCTCCTATTTTTATTCACAGCTAGTGTTTCCATTTAAGAAACAGGCATGTGTGAAATGGCCCAGAGTATCTTATGAGCCATTGGATATATATCTATAGCTACATACCGGTATCTACTTTCACAAGTTAACACGAAGAAATACTTTCTGTTGAGATAAAATATTTACAAAAGCTAAATGGAATATGTTTCTACCACTTCAGTTTGGGTCACCTGTTTTATTTCTTCGGGCTTCTTCCGTTTCATCATCTCCACATTAAGGATAGAATCAAGTGTCTGTAACAAATGACAACAGTTAACCACATAAGCTGAAACACTATGATATGAGGAAAAGAAACAAAAAGTCTGAATTATTGCACATACATACATGGACAAATCCATCATGAAAGACAAAAATGCAGCAATATCCAATAAGAAGGTATAATAGTAATTATAAGGCTTCTGTGAAACCTAATGGGCTGTCAGGGGAGAAGGGGGGGAGCAGGAAACAGAGCACAAAATCTGACAGCTCATGGGAGGCAATCAAACACAGCTTCTGCCAGCCTGGTGCCCTCAGGCTGTTTTGGATAACAACTCCCATCAGCACCAGCCTGCACAAGAAGCTGTAGTCCAAATAGGTGGAAGGCAACTGGCTGGCGGTCACAGAACTAGACTCTGCTGGTTCCTCACAAGACTTTACGTAGAAGATCTCATTAAAAAAAAGCTGCCTGTCTGCATCCTCAGAAGGAGAACTTTGCTGACAGTCACACATAAGCCAAAGGCTGAACATGAACTGAAAGTCACGTCCTTCATACACAATCCCAAGTAAGATAAATAAGAAAGGCTGCTTTACAAAAATACCAGCTTACCTTATTTTTTGTGAACCCATGAAGTGATTCTTTGAACTAAAATTAAACATAAAAATACTTATTTTAAATAGATATCCTTCATGCCATCATAACTTCATTAATAAAAAAATTGTTAAAGCTATTTATCCAGGAAGGAGAGCAATCTAGAGACACACACACATACCCAGAGAGTTAAAAATAATACGTAGGCCAAGGCATTGTGTGGAAAACATTGCAATTAATGGTAGCGTAGAACACAGATTTCCTGATGATATAATGTAAAATTGCAGATTTGGAGGGGGGGGTGTCCCCAAATCAATCCTTTACAGGGAAACCCTATACACACCTACCTAAGACTGTCTCATAGACATGCACTAGATTGCATTATCGAAGTATTTTTTTTTTAAGCACCAAATTAAGGAGATAGCAGGTTCCCCCCACCCCGTCCGGCCTATTGCTAATCATTTTAACACAAGCATTTACAAAAACTGTTGGTGGCTTTTACAACGTATAAAAATCATCTGAAAACATTGAATACCTACGGTACTTTTTTGCTTCAAAAACAGTGTTTTATTCATATGCCAACATATGCTGATTTAGATATACAGGTAAGAAGTGGCCAACCTGCACTACAGTGGTACCTCGGGTTACATGCGCTTCAGGTTACAGACTCTGCTAACCCAGAAATAGTACCTCGGGTTAAGAACTTTGCTTCAGGACGAGAACAGAAATCGGGCAGCGGTGGCACGAGGCCCCATTAGTTAAAGTGGTGCTTCAGGTTAAGAACGTTTTCAGGTTAAGAACGGACCTCCAGAACGAATTAAGTACGTAACCAGAGGTACCACTGTAGTTACATTTTCTGTGTGGTCATGTAAAATGTGTGTGTATACCAAAACAAACACGTTTTGTTAAGCTAACTGGAATGCATGATCTAGCAACAATCACAAAGGCTTTCATCAATTTTTCTGGAAAGCATTTAGCATAAATTAAACAAGACAGGAACCCATCTGTGCACAGCTACACACATTCACACACATGTAAACAGCAGTCAGGAATAAATAAAATATCTGACAAATGGGGTTTGGATATTGGCCTTGCCTTTTCCTCCATCAGTCTGATAAACTCTGCTTGCTTCGGATCTCCCACCGGCTGCTTTTTCACTTCGCTCCTTTGATCCAGTCGGGATTCAAAAATTTCTGGATTGGATCTGAATCAAAGTTCGAACTGATTATATAGCTGCCAGGCACTCGCGGGTGTTTCATTTTCAGCTTATTCCCACCCGATCCCAAGCAGGGTGGGACAAAAACATATCCGTTCAGCTTTCCTTTCAATCCCCAGGAGCAAAACAGCAGGATGGCAAGAGAGCAGCAACCCATAAGCACACGGCTAATCAGAAGTCCTGCAAGAGCAAAACTACAAGCAGCAACTCTTTCTGATTTATAGCAGCTCCTAAATCAGGGGACCTTGAATCCACACAAGGTTAGGGCGGAGAGTAAACAACCATATCAGGAGGTGTGGCAAAACAAAGTTTTTAAAATACGGGAGAGGCAGGTGAGAGCCTGATCCTGAAGCGAGTCCCACTGCGAGTCCAATGGAGGGTGTTTCTTACAAGTGTGCCCAGGGTTACATACATACCCCTTGCCCAGTGCTTTTTCTCGGGGGGGGGGGTACGCAGGCCCCTAAACATTTTGTGAATCTTTGTACTTTTCTCCATTTACTGTCTTTATTTCCCCCGATTTGAACTATAAAATGGTGATTTTCTTGAGTCAAAATGAGAATACCCCTAAACACATTTTTTTTAAAAAAAGGGAAGGAAAAAAAGCACTGCCCTTGCCATACACAGAGAGCTTGCCTAAGCAAAGCGGGGGAAAGGGCACCATTGCTCAGTTTGGGACCTGGAGGTTGCTATCAGATCCCCGCTTCTCCCCCCCCCCAAATAATAGTAACTCAGGAGGGAGGCGGGCCCATCATGTTCCCCGATCCTCTGCCCGGGACACCTCTGCCTCCTCTGTTACCTGCGGAGTTCCTGCATCTTGCCTTGGTACTTGGCGAAGAAGGGGTTCGCCTCCAGGCCCCCGCCGCCCGCCGCCCCGCGAACCGAGACCGCCAGAAGTCGAGGCTGCGGGGGCAGCAGCAGGCCCAGAGGCCGCAGGGCGGCGAAGCGCCCCACCAGCACCCCTCGGGACAGCCCCAGTCCCGCCGCCCCCCACCACAGCTGCTGCAGGTGCCCCGCCGCCATCCCGCTCCTGTCGGCCCACATCCGCGGAGAGCAACGCGGAACACCGCCCTCCTCGCCGCCGCGGCCCGGCACAAAAGTTCCGGCGGAGGAAGAAACAACAGGCGGAGGCAGCGGACGGGAGGGCGAGCTGCAGCGACTCCTTTTGAATGGGCGGCGGCGGAAGCGGGGAAGGAGGATGCAGGCACCCAGGAAGCCCCCTAATCTCTGAGGGTGCGCTGCTGGTGCTGCTGCTACAGGTCGATCCGGTGCAGTTTTGGTGCGGAGGAACTCTTCCCCCAGACCGGCTCCGACAGCTAAATCCTTTCTCCAAGGCAAAGGTGGAGCACGGGGTGGTCCATACGTGCCGGATTTACGTATAAGCTAAACAATACGTAAGCTTGTTTAGGGCCCCACTCTCTTGGGGGCCCCAAAAAAGTTTAAAGGAAAAAACCACTGGGTGTACATTTCCAAAATATAAGATAAAAAACAAATAAAATAAAACCTACATACAGCAACAGTGTTTTGTGTTGTGTAGGCTCCTATGATGTATGTAATGGGCCCCGCCTGCTCACCAAAATATCACTGGTTTGCTCATTTCTATGTACAGTAAGGTTAAGGTAAAGGGACCCCTGACCGTTAGGTCCAGTCATGATGGACTCTGGGGTTGTGGTGCTCATCTCGTTTTATTGGCCGAGGGAACCGGCGTACGGCTTCCTGGTCATGTGGCCAGCATGACTAAGCCGCTTCTGGCGAACCAGAGCAGCGCACGGAAACACCGTTTACCTTCCTGCTGGAGCGGTACCTATTTATTTACTTGTACTTGGATGTGCTTTCGAACTGCTAGGTTGGCAGGAGCAGGGACCAAGTAACGGGAGCTCACCCCGTCGCGGGGATTCGAACCGTTGACCTTCTGATCGACAAGCCCTAGGCTCTGTGGTTTAACCCACAGCACCACCCGTGTCCCCTTCTATATACAGTACAGGGTGCCGACATTCTGCATGGACTGGTTGCATGGCAACATGTGCAAATGTCTTTAGATACCCCTATGAGGTCCATAAATTACCACATAGCATATATTCAACACAAAAAACAGCGACAATTTGCTGTTGACAAAGGACAGCTGGACATATAAAGGGCCCCATTACCTTCAGTAGCTTAGGGCCTCATCAAACCTAAATCTGGCCCTGTCCATACCACACCTCAGGAGATGCTATGAGGCATCCCAGTGGAGACATTTACTGCCCTTCGGAAAAGAAAATGCGGGTGGCCCACACATGATACGCCTTGTTAAAATAATGCCATCCACACAGGCAATGCCTTTTGTTTAACAAAGATGTTCAAAGTAGCTTGAAGTGCACTCGAGCCTCCATGAGAGCAGTTCCACAGGTGTGGAAACAAAGAAGGGAACACTTGAAGCCAGGCATGTCTCCACTCACGCCTCTGCAGTTCCAACCATATTTTCCTTCCTGTCTTTTCAATCCCAGAATGTTCATTACTCTGAAAATGCAACCATGCTGCATCTGCTTGATATTGTCTGTACTTCAGCACAGGGCAATCAACACAGACCCTCCCAAGTGTCTATTTTCCAGTCACGTCCCTGATTTAAAGAAGCTGTCCTGGTTTCTGATTTGATCCCAGAATGTCCCACTTTTTCTTCTCTATTTTCATTGGAGAAATGTTGGAGGGTATGGTAGGATATGAAATCGGCAGCCATTAAACAGCTAAAAATAAATAAATAAATAAACAAAAGTAGGTAATAATAAAATTTGGACATATTTTTGGAGCTGATTATAAGCTCTACAGGTAGGCCTGTATTTCTTAAAGCACAACAGTCTCCGCCTTGTCTTCAATTCTCCAAAGAGCGCTCTTGCCACTGCTTGGCGGAGAGAGGGGTGGGCACCGGGCTTTTGGAGCACTATGGTTTATTAAGCTGGGAACAAGAGTCCTGCACCTATCCACACATTTCAGTCCTGCTGTTTTTCCTACATCTGAAACGAGAAAACATGGTTTAATATGCTAAATGGACCTTAATCTGGTAAATGGACATTAAACCATAGTTCCTTCTTCCAGGCAGAAAAGGAAACTGGTTTTCAAAAGAAGACTGAAGCACAGAAGCCAGTGTCTGAGCCTGCATTGTTAGTCCTATTACGTTGCAAATAGGGAGAGGCAGAGGCAGAGGCTGCCAGCACACTTTTCAAATAAAATTCAGTTCCTGCTTCTGTAGAGCGCCATGCCAGGGGGAGGGGGCCACATGAAGTACAGAGCCAAAAGACCCCTCCTTGAAGGCCTTTGCTCACCTGACTCTATAAATTGCACCAGAACAAACTGGTCCACACTGAAGGTAAAGCCGAAGCCATTCATAAGGATGAGGTGCTGAACCAAATTTTGGAGGAGGAGGAAATAAAAGACTCATCAAACTCTTAGCCCACTCTTTCTCAACATAGTTCAGGAATGTGTGTGGTTCCCTACCACCATTTTACTCCAACAACCCTGAAAGGTTGTTCTTGGCTGACCGATAGCAACTGGTCCAAGGTCATCAAGCCAGTTTCATGGCTGAATGTGTTGATCATTGCCCAAACAAGACACTCAGTCAAGCTTCCCCAACAACCCAGCAACCCGAGTGACCAGGCCAGCCAGACATGATTGGGGGAAGGGGCTGAATTTCAAGTGGGTAGAGCACCTGTCGGTGGCATCTCCAGGCAGGGCTGTGGAAATGGCAATCTAGCAGGTACACTGGTCCCAAGCTCTTGGGGGCTTTACATACTAATAGTAACACCTTGAAATTGTCCCAGTAGCAAATTGGCAACAAGTGCAGGTGCCAGAGCAAAGTTTGTGTTATATGCTGACAGGGTCTCGCTTCAGAAGGGCTCCCTCTCTGCCCTGACTTTGCCTTCTGTTGAAACAGGAGAAAAAAACCTTGCCCATTAAGTAGGGTACACTTTTCTTCAGCTCAGTGGAAAGTTGTTTGTGCTTTCAGTTGGCCTGAAGATGGCAGTTAACTGCACTTTGAAACTGAGCTGAAGAGGTGGCAGTTGCCCACGCTTTCAACTGAACCAAGGATTCTCTGTCCCAGGGCTACTGTTGCCACTGGGCATCTTCAGGCAGACCCCCAGCCCTTGGCCCTCCCCTTAATTCCCACCACAAAACTTCCCCCTCAATTTCCATTTTGGAGACCCCAATGTGATGGTGGAATTCCCCTTACAGAGGCAGTATATTGCTTTATGACAGGTAACAAAATACAGAGGATTATTACACTATCCACAAGTGGTTGTATTGCCTTGGGGTGGTCTTTAATTTTCTGCAATGTTTGTGTATGTGGTAAAGTTTCACCATTATTCCTTTGATTCCTTTTGCTAATTTCGGTTTTTGTGTTAATTTTTTCACAAACGAGAGCTATCTGCCACACTCTCTTGTTCCAAGTTGCTATGGTGGCTGCATGAAGGTCCTTCCAAAATGTGGTGATGATACGTACTGTGGATTAAGGCTTTGTCCTTCAGGTCCTGGTTTTCTTTCAAATACAAATTCAGTAAAGCCGGCACTGGGGTTCTGGTGATGCGTGCAAGTTTATTGATGCCATTCATCATGTGTTCCCCAAACCTTGCTACCTTAGGGCATGCCTGCCTCCCACTTCCTCCCGCAGGCCCTTTAGGTTTGGCAGCAGTCTTATGCTGACTATTGTAGTACTGCTCTCTTGGGAGGTTGCTCAAGGTTCCCATCAACTACCACCGGCCGAAAATGAAGAGGGAAGGTAGGAAGAGAAATACTACTGATGATTATGATATTAACAGATTTATAAACTGTTTGACAGCCAGAATCTACTGATGTGGTGTATTTGAAGATGAAAAAACAAGACAAAACCAAAGATATAGGTGCCAAAAATAAGAAAAAACAATTATGAGGATGACAATGATGGTAACCCTAGGATGATTATCCAACCAAGTCCTACTCAAACCCACTGGAGCTAAAGTAGCCATGGGCCCATCTGTTTCAATTGATTTACTTCTGAGTAGGACTAATATGGGGTACAGCCCTGACTACTAGTACTAATAATAAACAAAAGCCAGAATCTGATCCTAGGGGCATGTCCTTATGAGTAAGCAGGTAGAAGAGGAAGAAAGCCAGGCTGGAGCAGGCTGTGGCAGAGAGCCTGCAAAGTGAGGCCCAGGATGGGAAGGAAGGCCTTCTCCACCTGAGGAGGAAGTCATCCTCCTTTTCTCCTGCTTGTCTGCCTGGCTGTCCTGTGTTTTGAGGCCCTCTAGAATGGTATCCTAGCTGCCATTGTCTCAGTGGGAGGCTTTGGAGTGTTCAGCTCTTTGCCGTTCTGTTCCAATGACACCAGTCACTTCATCCATATGCTCTTTTAGTTCATTTTTCCTTCCTTCCATAGAACTAGAAAAACAAATAGCCTAACATTGTGAAGACAGATTTGACACATTCCCAAGTGTTTGTGGATCAATAATGATTATCTCCAGTGGTAAGTCTAGTTTCTAACGCATTAAGCAAGCTTAACTTTTTCTTCTGCAGGTGGTACAACAAGCAGTTGTGTGCATGACATTGCTCTAGGCCAGGGGTCAGCAACCTTTTTCAGCCGTGGGCCGGTCTACCATCCCTCAGACTTTGTGGTGCACCGGACTATATTTTGGGGGGAGGGGAAATGAACAAATTCCTTTGTCCCACAAATAACCCAGAGATGCATTTTAAATAAAAGGACACATTCCACTCATGTAAAAACACGCTGATTCCCGGACCGTCTGTGGGCCGGATTGAGAAGGCGATTGGGCCGCATCCGGCCCCCAGGCCTTAGGTTGCCTACCCCTGCTCTAGGGCATGTGCATGGGTAGAAATTTTTGGAATTATGGTGTAGCACTTAGAGGCACTGACAGAGAAGCAGACCCATTTCATTCTCTGTGCAGAATCCGCAAGATTGAATTGGGTAGGTGAGAGATAGCAAACATGGTGCGCTCTAGGTGCTGTAGACTCAAACTCCCATCACCCCTGAGCATGGGCCCTGCTGGCTGGGGATGATGGGAGCTGTAGTCCAAAACATTTGGAGGGCCGTAAATTGGCTACCCGTGTGGTGGCTACACAACATCACATTTCCTTAGCAGGTGGCATGATTACCTTGCTACCATTTGGTCCCCATTTTCTTAGCCGAGATATATATGATCCATACATATACAGTACAACCTCCAAATATCCCCACACACATACACAAATGCTCACAACAGAGCAGGGAGAAAGGATGGAGGAATGCAGTTTTGTTGTTAATCACAACTTGACCTCACAGATTATCCAATAAGGATAATAAGGATAATGTGAAATGTCTTGGGAAACTATTGGACATTAATTCTACTATAAACTTGATAACATAGTATTCTGATATCTTATAATGGAAGTAGATAAAAAAGGAAGAACTCATAACACAACTTCTTTAATGTGTTTATCAGTTTCCACGGTTGAAGGCTTAACCCAGTAGTCAGATTAGGATTGACATATTTGTTTCTTCAGCTGCTGTAGCAGCATCTGAAGAAGTTCAATAGTCATTCTAGTCCTCTTTATCCCTTTTTGGATCACAACCCATAGTTGCATAGCTTTGATTGTCATAACTGGGAATCAGCTCTATAAAAATTAGGGAAAATATTACACAGAATTTCCAAAAGCTCTCTGCAAACACCACCTTCACTTTTCTCCAAAACTACAAAAACTTGAAAAAGTTACATCCCCAAAAGCCTAAATTCCATGTCAGAGGCCTGAAGCTGGTGCACCGCAGTGAAACCAACTATGCACTGCTATGCCCCTATTTTGATGGAAGTGTATTAAAAAAGAGCCCATATTGAGTGGGGCTGTGAGCAACTGTTTAAACACAAACATGCAAACATTTCCCAAGGTAAAATGTGGACAAACCCTTCAATCAAAACAGAATTCTACAATGGGGTTTTGGAATCATTTTTGTAATATTACAAAGGTTTTTTTTTTAAAAAAAGTATATGCCTTTGCCATGTGTTGTAGTCTTACAAGACTAAATTATAGTACACATTACTCTTCTGACTATCTGCTCATATTTGCAGGTCTGCTGCCCGTCTACTTTGGAAGTCTAGGATTTTGTTACATGCTGGTATTCATTTGTATGCTATTTCTTCAATGGAGGAAAGGAATCCAGCAGAAGCGACGTGCAAAAGCCTGGGTGAAACAGCTGAAAACGGAATCCTATTTCCAGCGCGCACTGGCTCATGGGGAAGCCGAGTCTGGAACTAAAGCAGAAGCCTGCAGTCCAGAGTCTGATAGCATCCGAAAGCCACAAGACAGCTTCTCGGCCAGTGAGATCACCATAGATAGCAGTGGCGATTCCATCCCATCAGCTCGAGAGCTGTACAAGCCAGTGTTTCAGGAAATACCGTGCACCTGTGTGCTCTCTCACATGCCGCCACTGCTCGAGCATTCAGCTTCTTACCCTTGCTCGAATATCCGAACCAAAAGCATGCCATTCAACTCACCACTGAAATCTGCCACGTTAACAAAGGAGGCATACAATCTCTGTAGCAGCATTTCTGCCTAGCAGTAAGGTGAACCAGCAAGTCTTCATGATTTTAATTGTACCCCAAATAAAGACCAGATGCAGAACAATTTCAAAACCGACTGTGTTGGTTTGTCATTCTGATTTCTATTGTATGTGAAAGGCTGCAGTTCAGTGGGACAGAACATGCTTAGGATATAGAAAAGTTCCAGGTTCAATCCCTGGCATTCAGGTAATTACCCCAGGTGTATGCTGCTCGGGTCCAATCCCAAAATGGTCTCTGGGTTGTAGCCAAACTAGTGCTACAACCATGTTCCACCGGCAGGAGGATTTCTGCTTGTGCAATCTCTCTCCCTCTCTCCTTTCCCTGTATGCCCCCTAAAACATATCCCCATGGTTCCCCCAACTCTCCAGAGCAGATAGGGGGTAGGTACAAGGTACACACACAGGTAAAAGAGCAGAAGTTCCATTTGTTGTTGTTCAGTCGTTCAGTCGTGTCCGACTCTTCGTGACCCCATGGACCAGAGCACGCCAGGCACACCTATCCTTCACTGCCTCTCGCAGTTTGGCCAAACTCATGTTAGTAGCTTCGAGAACACTGTCCAACCATCTCATCCTCTGCCGTCCCCTTCTCCTTGTGCCCTCCATCTTTCCCAACATCAGGGTCTTTTCTAGGGAGCCTTCTCTTCTCATGAGGTGGCCAAAGTACTAGAGCCTCAACTTCAGGATCTGTCCTTCTAGTGAGCATTCAGGGCTGATTTCTTTAAGAATGAATAGGTTTGATCTTCTTGTAGTCCATGGGACTCTCAAGAGTCTCCTCCAGCACCATAATTCAAAAGCATCAATTCCATTGAAGTTCCATTGCACCAATGTAAATCCTTGCACTAATAGAACAAGTGAATTGGATGATGAGATGGGTGTCAATGTGGAGAATTATTAGCACAGGAAAAGATTAAGCTGTCCAACTGTGTGCATAATGGAATGAAAGCCGCCAAAATTTTAACATTTCTGAACTGAGCCGGCTGCAAGCTTTGAACAGCAACAAACATCTTGTCAGCTTATGCTGCAAAGCATTTCCTTCCTATAAAATTTGATTTTGAAAATAAAATGCCAATTACACCCCAAACAAAGTGTTTTTATTTAAATTTGACATTCACAATGCATTATAGGTGCAAAATTCTGTAGCTAAAACCAGCTTTAATTCATACAAGCTTTTCTACAGTTCTAAAATATATCCAATTTGCTTATAAGATGTCAGCAATTCAGCCAATACATATGGAAGGCCAGCTTAAAATAAATTACTTATTTACACAACGCTCAACTAAAATATTTAATGCAGTAGGCCAACACAAATTACAAAGAAAATGAATCAAAGCAAAGCTAAGAATCTTAGCAAATAATTCTGTTCAAAATTCTAAAAAACAAACACAAAATTGACTGGCTATTCCTATACCAAGAAACATAGGAACAGCTTCTCCTAAGACAACCAACACTGGAGGATATGAACATGGAATAGCTCAACTTTTCCTGGATAGTTTTAGTTCTCTTCACTGTAGCTATCACACACAAAACAAGATCAGTACAACCTCCCAGGACCAAAGAAGCAGCTGTCTTAAATACTTCAGAGAAAAATAAACTGTCTCTAGCTCTTAATCCTTACTATTAAATCCTCTTTTCGTATGACCACTGCAAACCAAACGTTTTAAGTCACACATTTGCTTTGAAAATACCGGTACACATCAGTTTCATTTCTGCTACCACAAGAGATGCTACAAACAGATTTTATTGTTGTGTATTAATTCTCAACCAACGTATTTTCAATCTTGGCCGAAGGGCAACAACAGGGATCACTTCAGTTTTCAGAGAATGCCCCATCTTCATTGGAAGCATTCCAAAAGTGTGAAAAGAAACCCAGTATCCACCCAAAGGCCTTCAGTACTGCAGCACTAAAGTGGCTATCCCAGTTTCGCTGGCATTCTTGAAGAAGCAGGTAAAAAAGTTAACCATAGCTATAACCATCTATGTGCTTTTTCCCAACACAGAATGGCACATCACAAAGCTCAGGATACTAAGCATTGACCAGATGCTTGGATTTAAGCTTGTGGCTCAATCCCATTTCCCTCCTTTATTTCCATATGTTGCTGGGAGAAGTTACTTTAGCACTACTGCACGGGGCTGTGTGCTCCACACAGAATATAGCAAAACACTGTTGCATTGTAAAACACAAGCAGCAAACCGTTAGCAATCTGAGCTAAAACAGTATTCCCTAGAATACATGATTTAGTTCTGCTTGGTACGTTACTGGCGTTGTAGTCTTCACAGCCCTATGGCTGTTCCTGTTAACATATGCAACTTTTGTCCTAACCACAGTAGTTGGTTTCTTCTTCAGAGAGAAGAAATTAGGCCCAGTTCATGTTATCAGAGATGGGTGGAGACCTACTTTTTATCATCTGTCCCCACATCACACCAGCAAAATTGACCCATGTGAGTTTGCTGAATGATGTGGTTCTCTCCCACATGTGCCACACACACTCAGGAGCTGGAAAATGCTAGTGTGGGAAGGAGCCATATAATTAATACAACACACAACTCTCTGTACAATTCCCTTGCTGCTGAGGCAACATGAACTGGGCTTTGGAAAGCTTTCTGCATGAGAGGCATCCTTTGAAGTGAGATGGTTTCCAAACATGTTTCCCTTCATGTAAACTGAGATGGTAGAGTTCCGGAGGACTATCACTTTAGTAGTTGAGCATCCAGCCAGCCATGAATATTCCAAAGTATTTGAATGGGATTCCCTATTATGGTAAATATACACCTCAAAAACAAGTTAAACAATTATCAGTTATTCGCTTAAGAGGGGGCTAGAAAAGAGCTTCCTTCCATATTAATTATACAAACCAATCTTCCAAAAATACCTTCAACAATTTGGCATACAATCATATTACAAATAAATACTAGCCGAGTTATTTTTATTGCTTCATTTAATTTGGTCAACAGTTTTATGCAGAAAGCAGATAAAAAAAGTGGTTGACGCTTGTCTGACAGAGCACTGGTTTTCAGTAATCTTGAAATATTTCTCAACTTCACTGGGCAAGGTCAACTTGCCCAGGTAGGAAACTGGTAGTAAAAAACTAGAGAACCTATCAGAGAAATTTGGTTTTTTCAAGGCTTTTCATTATTGTAATGTTTCTGGAGGAATATTTTCCATCTACTCTAGAGTAAACCAACATTGTATCAGACCTCCATGTACACTAGTCTTCTGTTGACAGAGACCAGAGTGGCTGGGGCAACGCAGTCAGATGGGTGACATATAGATAAAAGTATTATTATTGTCCATAGCATGCATATTCAGATGACTGCGTTACTTTGCTGATCAAATTAAAAGTGAAAAGGTCAATGGTCCTTTGTTGTAGTAAACTGCTTTTTTCCCAATAGTATCAGAGAGTTCTTAAGTTTAAGCAAGGGAACTGCTTAAAAGGACCAAGCTGCAGATTACATCAACCGACTCTTCACATTTGCACACACTTTTTAAAACAACACATGTGGAGCCCCCAATCCAGATCTGGACTGTAGTGCTGAATCAATGGGTTAATCTTTACTCCTTGTGTGGTGATCCCAATGAAAATCCCTCCCACAAAGCTATTTGCCCTATGAGACAATTTCAGGAGACAGGATTTTCATCACAACGATACTGGGAGAGGGGAGGGTTAACCCTCTTCTACTCATGCCACAAGGGACACAGGTGGCACTGTGGTCTAAACCACTCAGCCTCTTGGGCTTGCCAATCGGAAGGTCGGTGGTTCGAATCCCTGCAATGGGGTGAGCTCTCATGGCTCTCTCCCAGCTTCTGTCAACCTAGCAGTTCAAAAGCATACCAGTGCAAGTAGATAAATAGGTACCGCTGTGGCGGGAAGGTAAACAGTGTTTCCGTGCGCTCCGGCACTCGTCATGGTCCTCCGTGCGCCAGCAGCAATTTAGTCATGACCCGGAAAGCTGTCTGTAGACAAACATTGGCTCCCTCAGCCTGAAAGCGAGATGAGCACCGCACCCCATGGTCACCTTTGACTGGACTTAATCCATCCAGGGGTCCTTTACCTACCTTTTAAAAAAATAAAATAAAATCTTTACTCATGCCACAGTTCCAACCTGGATCAGGGCCCCACACTGCTATTTTTTTAAAAAACAACAACACTATGTACAAATGCAAAGATACACTCAATGTTTGGCCCCAAATATCCCCAACCTCTTCCTGGCTCATATAAATCATGACAGAAGTAAAATGAGAGTACAGTAGAACCTCGGGTTACATACCGTCCTCCTTACGAATGCTTCAGGTAATGAACTCCGCTAACCTGGAAGTAGATGCCCTTGGTTGCGAACTTTGCCCTGGGATGTGAGTGAAAGTTGCGCACCGGCGGCACGGCAGCAGCGGGAGGCCTCATTAGCAAAAGCGTGCCTCATGTTAAGAACGGTTTCGGCTTAAGAACGGACCACCAGAGGTACCACTGTACAGGTAAGTTACAACCTATGCTTATTTTACTAATGCAATTACAGTCATACCTCTGGCTGCGAACAGGATCCGTTCCGGAGCCCCGTACGCACATGAGCAGCGCGCAACCTGAAGCGCCGCGTCTGTGCATGTGCACGTCGCGATTTGGCACTTCTGCACATGCGCGAACTGCCGAACCCGGAAGTAACCCGTTCCGGTACTTCCGGGTTCGGCGCGTTCGTATCCCGTGACGAATGCAACACGCAGCGATCGTATCTAGAGGTATGACTGTACAGCTTTGTGCAGGTCGGTGGGGAAATAAATACATGGGAAGTGGCGGAAACCCAATCTTTATTTCCCCAACACACACCTGCGCAGAGCTGTGATTGTGGGCTTATCCATTAGAGACTTACAGGGTCCCAGAGCCCTCCTGCCTGGGAAGCACTTAATAGGCTTTGGAAAGGAGATGGGAGGACTCTTGGACGTTATCAGAGCCCTTGTACAGCCTTCCCCAAGCTGGGTAAGCAGCCCTCCAACTTGCAGGGGTCCCGGTTCCAGGGGTTCCTGACCAGGAACGTAACCCCCACGTAACATGACTTCTGATTTGCTGAGATTTGTATTAAGGTGAGGAAGTTTAATTCAATAAATGTTAGCCAGAATAAGAGGGAAAGTCTACAGAAAGGCTAGTAACTGCACTTCTTCTAAAAGTTTTTAATACTAAGCTATCCATATGAAATTGAATGGCAGAGGGAAATAACTAGTTATTATTCTTATCTCCCATGGTTCAGAGTATAAAATAAACAGAAATTTTATTTCATCTCATCTTTAGGGATAAAAGTCCTTCTGAGAGTCTGGTATACAGGTATCTTAATATCTGAATGTTATCCATGGATTCCCATGCAACTATGGGAAAAGCAGATCCCTAAAGTGTGGTCCTAAGGAGAAACATGTCTTTCCAGCCTCCTCCAACACGACTTACTTTGGGATCCTTATTACTTTTAATAGATTGCCAAATTGACTCAGATGTAATTGATTCAATTTTAAATATTTACAAGGAAAAGAGCCCCCATCCTGTGAAGATAGATGCTTTTATTTCTTTATTCTAAAGTGCAGCTAATTTAAGGCAAATTTGAAATATAAAATACATGTCTGTCAATATATACACACATATTCTAATTTGAAGACAAGTGCTTCCCTTATAAGGGAAATAAAAACTTTGAGCTAAAATTCTTAGTGCAATTTAAGGTGCAGCCCAGTTATCCAAAACCATGGTAGAATATAATCCTCTAAACCTCAATCCAGAGAAAATTTAGTTGCACCTATGTGCCCTCTACTTGTCAACAGAGTTTAGGCATTACCAAATAATCTCGGGATTAGAGGTTCAAAATTGAAAATCTGAGGAGTCTGTATCTCTTAAATTAAATGAAAACTTAGAAGCTTTCCATATTTTCCAAAGAACACAAAATTAAAACGGTGTCAACATGTACACTAAGTTAGCTGCAAAGATTAGTATATAATTTGGAAAGTGCCAGATGTAGCTTTTAACTTAACAGTTTTTCTTGTATAGCTACTGTAGTCCTTCAATACTGTTATTTATATATTTAGAGATACTATAAACCTAAAGCCATCCTTAGTTCCAGTAAGGAATACTTTTCATCTCCATCTGTATCAAATTCTTTAAAGCTCTGTGAATCATACACTGCAGATCCAACCAGTTTTTGCAGGTCTTCATAGGAGAGCTTGCCATCAGAGTCTTGGCTGATGGTCCTGAACAAATCCTGAAGGTCTGCAAGAAGTAACAAATAATTTTAAAGAACAGACAGTGGCTAAGAAGCATTAACACTTTCCTCCAGCAGCAGTAGCTTTTCCCACCAGACACACAAAATACACACTATATGGTCTGTAATAAACATTCCAATAGATAAAGAGCCAGTTTATTAAGCCAAGAACTACTAGCACTAGGCCACCACAATCCTCCTTCCCTTGCGTGCCAACGTTGCCGCTTCTATTGCCATTTGTTTAAACCAGTTTCTCATTACTAATCAGGATATGAAACCAGGTTGCTAGTCAAAATTCACCCAGCTTCCCAGTTCAGATCTAACAGGAAACTGTGGCTTAAACATACCACAGCAGAATATTTTCTCAGCATGTAAGGTAAGGAGGGGGAGTGGTAACAGAGGGTAAGTGAGGCATGACTCATTCTCAGAGGCGATTGCTAAATGTGAACCAGCCCGAAAGAGAACCATTCTCTGTGGACATTTAAACAAAAGCAACATTGATTTGCTAAAATATTGGACCTCTCTCAACAGTCTGAACCAGAAACCTCACATTTGTGGAAGTAAACTGTACTTCTGCCAAATAAATCCCGGTCAGTGTTTCAGTTCACCCTGTATATCTTTTATAC
Source organism: Darevskia mixta (assembly GCA_034641385.1). Lineage (NCBI taxonomy): Eukaryota > Metazoa > Chordata > Lepidosauria > Squamata > Lacertidae > Darevskia > Darevskia mixta. The sequence goes on along the minus strand of JAWWNH010000029.1, from coordinate 23,411,545 downwards.
ATCTTCACCACTGTTTTCTCTACTTTTGAACACTTATGGCTCAACAGCATGCAACTTGCAACTGCACAAATCTTTTTAAAATATCCAAACAGCAATGTAAATAAAGGAAAGGGAATTAACCCTTTCCACCTGCATCACTTTCCAGGAGACAAGAATCTACCTGCCTTAAGTTCCCCATCTTTGCAGGCTTTTAAGCAGGCATAAAATGTCTACCATAAATGTGGACTGGGTGTTCATCAGTATGCGGATGATACCCAGCTCTACCTCTCTTTCAAATCAGAACCAGTGAAGGCAGTGAAGGTCCTGTGTGAGTGTCTGGAGGCGGTTGGAGGATGGATGGCGGCTAACAGATTGAGGTTGAATCCTGACAGGACAGAAGTGCTGTTTTTGGGGGACAGGAGGCGGGCAGGTGTGGAGGACTCCCTGGTCCTGAATGGGGTAACTGTGCCCCTGAAGGACCAGGTGCGCAGCCTGGGAGTCATTTTGGACTCACAGCTGTCCATGGAGGCACAGATTAATTCTGTATCCAGGGCAGCTGTCTACCAGCTCCATCTGGTACGCAGGCTGAGACCCTACCTGCCCGCGGACTGTCTCGCCAGAGTGGTACATGCTCTAGTTATCTCTCGCTTGGACTACTGCAATGCGCTCTACGTGGGGCTACCTTTGAAGGTGACCCGGAAACTACAACTAATCCAGAATGCGGCAGCTAGACTGGTGACTGGGAGCGGCCGCCGAGACCACATAACACCGGTCTTGAAAGACCTACACTGGCTCCCAGTACGTTTCCGAGCACAATTCAAAGTGTTGGTGCTGACCTTTAAAGCCCTAAATGGCTTCGGTCCTGTATACCTGAAGGAGCGTCTCCACCCCCATTGGTCAGCCCGGACACTGAGGTCCAGTGCCGAGGGCCTTCTGGCGGTTCCCTCGCTGCGTGAAGCCAAGTTACAGGGAACCAGGCAGAGGGCCTTCTCGGTAGTGGTGCCCGCCCTGTGGAACGCCCTCCCTTCAGATGTCAAAGAAAACAACAACTACCAGACCTTTAGAAGACATCTGAAGGCAGCCCTGTTTAGGGAGGCTTTTAATGTTTTATAGATTATTGTATTTTAATGCTCTGTTGAAAGCCGCCCAGAGTGGCTGGGGAAACCCAGCCAGATGGGCGGGGTATAAATAATAAATTATTATTTATTATTATTTATTATTATTATTATTATTATTATTATTATTATTATTATTATTATTATAATACCACTGCCTTTTCCATAATCTTAAGGATTCAGACTGGCTGCAATTGTGATGTTATTCTTGAGCTACCCACTATGACCCCAAGGTCTTGTTCCTGGCCACCTACTGCTATTTCAGACTCCGTAAGTGCACAAAACTATCTTTTTACCCAGGCATGCATCGTTTTACACTTGTCTGCACTGCATTTGCTATTTTAGCAGCTTGGAGAGGTCCTTTGGGATTGTTTATGCTACATTTGACAAATGTTCTCTAAGGTTCATTCATCTCCAACCACATGTGGTTACCTTCTATGTTGGATATTCCAGGTAATGACAAGTCTCTTGGATGTCTATTCCCCTCAAAACTGCTGCCAACTGATCTTGAAGAAAGTCTTGGAAGCTTTGTAGGCTTTGATGTAGTGCTCTGGAGTTTTCCTCCTGTCAAAAATTTTACAGTAGCTGTTGCTAATTATCTGGCAAGAATAGGTGGAAGGCAATTATGCTTCACAAAGGGGGCTACATGAAGATGGTATCCAACATAATATGACACTTTCAACACAGTAACACACCAGAGATGTCATTAGTGGAAAAATCAGTGCAGGTGGCAGCAACCTTTTTGGGCTAGTGGGCATCTACGAAATTTTGAAAAAGTGCCATCGGTGCCAGTCACAAAGGATTTCCACACCCAAAAGAACAGAAAAAGCAACAGGGCAAAGTGGTGCAGTCATGCCCCCCCCTTTCCCAGCCTATGGGGAAAGGCATCTACATCAGCTACCACTGAACTCTCTCATAAAGAAGCTCATTGCACCTCTCCCCTTGTTCCAACTGGAGGGGGGTGTCCAATTCTGGCATCCAATGCAACATGGGTATCTTTAAAAGGAGCATGTTCAATATAGGAGACTGAGCCAGTGCAAACAAGGAACTGAGCCGGAAGACTAAACAGACACTCACGTATTGCAGATTTCAGAGAGTATATTTACTGGTACTGGTGGACACATTGGTACTTGTGGGTGTCACAATGGTAACCCCAGACTTTAACACTTTATAGAAAGTACCGGTACCTTCTAATGAGGCAGAGGGCTTTCCCCTTTGAACATGGAAAAGTAATGGCCCAGTCTTTTCCAACTTGCGTCTGCTTGTGCATTTTGAATGGAAAAGCACATTTCAGATGTATAACCTAGGCTAACTGATGTGGCACGTGTGTTTCTATGCTTGAGAATTAACTCAATAAGGCAAAGAGAAATATTTTGACATTTACTGGGGATTTTGACAAGATGATAGCTACCTTGCTTTTTCATTACAGCACAGTAAGAGTGATATACATGTGTAAATGCTTACTTGAACGATCAAAGCAGTTCATGTGCTGAAAGTGATAGAACTGATAAATTTGGAACTGAATTGTACATGCCTCAATTGTTCCTGTTAAGAATGTGGTTCTGCTAATAGTTTTTCCTTCCAAAGTAAGCACTTATATTTTTACACTTCTTGTTATTTGTCTTTCCATAAAGGATGAGCTATGGGAGGCTTTGGTCAGAAGCTCGTAACTAGAGGCCAGCCATCAGATGTATTTCTACTCCTTTCAGCACCCAGTTTGCTCGTTTGTCCAAGTAACTGTAGTGCAAATGACTCATGATTAAATTAGCTAAAGCAGCAGTATAGTAATTTAGTGTAGGAAGTGAAACTATATGCAACATTCACCTTTTTTCAATGCTTCAGATCGATCACTTTCTGGTTTGCTTGACAGAGCGTTGATCAGCTGCAGCTTCTCTCTTAACATAGATACCTGAGAATCCCCGTTTTCTGTATTCTGTACAATACCAACAGAAATATTTCATGAAAAAACACTGCCAATTTCAGACTAAGTTGTAATAAACTGCAATATTCCACAGTTCAGAAGTACTTTATCTATAAGCATCATATCACCCATATGTTTTATAGAACCCCTGTGTCCTATTATGGTGGCCATAAGATTAGATAACATAATCTTCTTTAAGATGCTACAAGACACTTTTTCCATAGACCAATAAGGCCAAAATAAAATAATAATTTCACTTGCCCAGTAACCTGACAAAACAAGAACATATTCAATAGGACCAGTTTACTATAGCATTTTCTGTGCTAGTGAGTACCTTATTTGTGAAAAATAAGATACTCTGCACCAACCAACCTCACCCAGCCAGCCTTTAAGTTGGTCATTTCCTTTTATCAAAAATCTGCATAACCTTGTTTTATCCTTAATAAGTTATTATTACCTAGGAAGTTCTTAGAGTGTCTCTCTGGTGTGCGACATGTAGCTTGCTTTTAAGAGCAAGCCAGAGAGATCTCCAGCATATATAGTTTGATACATTGCAGAGAATAGATTTATTATATATTTCTAGAAATTTGAATCTGTACCATTTTGTATATTTCCTTAGTTGGAGATTGTTATCACACCTTCCAGTCTTTATGGGTAAATTAGGGAAAGCAGGAAAAAACTGTGTAGTAATATGATATGGCTTGCTTTTAAACACTACTTCTGGTGTCCCTAGAATTACCTCCATGCCCTGTACCTTTTCAGTAGAAGTTTCATTCCTTGGTTCATTTGCTACTTTCACCGAGGTAGTTAAGTTGCCCACCTGCAAAAAGCAAAACCAAAAGCAAGGCATATGTTTGTGTCTTCTTCTAAAATAGTTTACCCTTAAGAGATACAAGAGATGAACACTCTAGGACTAGTCAGTGATCACAAAGATATTAAAATGTAGCTGTGTGAGTAAGCAGCAAGACCTATTATTTGAACAACTATATTGTTAATATACAAGTTAATATACAAGGCTAATCAGGACATGCTGAGATCAGTGGGAGCTCAGACAGTCCTAGTCTGCAACTGGCACAACCCAGTGTATTATTTAAGCAAAAAGAGAGAAAGAGAAGTACACTGGAGGTTGAAATAGCATATCAATAAGGCTGCCACTGTATCAGTAATTACATTTTTAAAGGAAACAATCAGCATGGCTGTATAATAATTGTACAACAGGAACACACACAGAAAGGTGCTGCCAGAAAGGTGGAGTTGGGGATCCAATATGCTGGACAACGAAACTCTAATTTTAGTGCCAATGTCCAATACAACCTGGTCAATACAGCTTCTCCTAGCTTTCCTTCTACATTTGCCATCTTAGGTGGCAACTCTATTATACAGTTTTCAGTCCAACATATGGCCAAGATTTTCAGCTTCATTATTTGAGATTTCTAATCCCCTAAAAACATTAAAGTATACATTCAACTATTACACTTGCTCTAGATGTTTGCCATTTCACCATAGTACTTCCACTACAGTGTTTAAATTTTAAAAAAGGAATAGAATCACAAAAATATATCATTTTGTCTAATGCCCAGCTAAGTTGCCATTGTGACAGCCAGTTCCATCAGCTCCTTTTCTTTTCATCCCAATATGTCCCAAAATGTTGCAGAACATGGAAAGATAAATGTTTTCGGTAAGAAAACATGAAGTAGGCATGTAGAATCTGGCTTCGTCAACATTTCAGGCTACTTTCCCAAGAAGTGTGTAGGACTGCAGTTTTAACTTTGTAATAAAACTGAAGCATAGTTCTCATAGACATTAAGAGTACAGTGGTACCTCTGGTTACAATCTTAATTCGTTCCGGAGGTCCGTTCTTAACCTGGGGTACAACTTTAGCTAATGGGGCCTCCCGCTGCTGCCGCCGCCACGCAATTTCTGTTCTCATCCTGAAGTAAAGTTCTTAACCCGAGGTACTACTTCCGGGTTAGCAGAGTCTGTAACCCAAAGTGTTTATAACCCGAGGTGTTTGTAACCCGAGGTACCACTGTATAGCGGACTTTACTGTTCAAATTATCAGTCAACAAAAGCTGTACAAGCAAATTAAGAAATTCAAGGTGACCAAGATCCACGGTAACACAGAAAGCATCACTGAAGATCCAACTGACAGCTCATATTGTTGCAGAAATTCATTAATTCAGTGCAAAGCTTGTGATAGAAGGAATCCAGATAACTAGAGAATGGCCTCTTTCACTATAGTTAGCATTTATAACGCCACACACCAAGCGTGAATTGCAATTTCTTTTTGGAAAGTGTGGCTTTCCCAGTATCAGTTCAACCACTATGCAGCACAACTAATCCATATAGCATACAGCAAACATAACTGCTTTGCAAAAATTCGTTTCTCAAACACCCACAATAGCTGGGCACTTACCATGCCAAGGGTCAGGTTTTCTCTTTTTTCCAGTTTATTCACTGTCATATGATTTTCTAATGAAGCAACTCTCCAACTTAGATTGCCAACTGTGGAGTCCATATTGAAAAGTTTTAAATCATTCTGTTTCTGGTACAACATTAGGGTAGAGTTTACCTCTTCTATAGAGGTATGCAGGTACTGGTTATCCTGTTCAACACAGAAACAATGTTATTACTCTATTATAGAAACAGCAATAACTAAGAGTAAGCAATTTAAACTTATGCAATTGTTGTCATTCACCTGCAGCTTGACTATGCTGGCTTACTCATAAGTAAATCCCTAAATTCAGCAAAACATATTCCCAAGTGTCATTGGATTGCAGCTCAAATAGAGTTTAGAGCCGCTTGACAAATCCTTAAATGAAGGTCTGTTAGTTCTTTGAAAGTTAAAAGCTGGGTTTCAGCAACTACCCTCTGTGAAAACAGGTGCCTTCAAAGAGTACAAAGCCTAACAGATCAAACAAAATAATTTGCCAACATGTTTTAATACCACTGGGCTATTTACTACATTTTATTGATACCCAGGTAAGAATCTTTTTAAGAGTGGAACATTTATTTTATAATAAATACACTTTGCCAGTGTTTTGCAAGGTCAGGGATGATGGGAATTGTAGTCCCAAAACAGCTGGAGGGCCAAGTTTGGCCATCACTGGACTAGATGATCCTTGTGGTTCCTTCCATCTCAATAATTCTATGATTCTATGAAGTCCTACTCAGTATAGATCCTCTGAAATTAATGACCACAACACTAATTTCAACAAGTCTACTCCGAGTATAACTAGTCTTAAATATCAACCCATGTTTCCTTAAAATAGATGCTGACTGTTTCTTCTTTGTCCCAGAATCCTAGTTTAAAATAGTTTTACAGAAATCCTGAAAAACTGATTTGCAAAGCATCTAAAGCAGCAAACAAGCTGTACCTGTTTACAACTGTCTGTCAGATTCTTCTCACTTATTTGGGGGGTTGGAGAGGAGGGAAATGAAGGCAGCTGCTTTCCTCTAACATCTTCTGCAAGTTCACTCTAATAAAAGTAGTAAAAATTAATTTTTCAAACCAGTCATTTAAACTTTGAACATGGGAACCAAGTTTTCACAAACACAAAACTAGGAAGACAGAGGGTAGCAGAATGTGATATACACCAATATATTGGTGCTTCATGTAAATGTATTTAAGAGATTCAAAATAAATAAACAAGTGCAATGATACAAGTATTGTATGGATGGAAAGCAGTTAGGAACCATGGGAGATATGTGAGGCTCCCTCAACATACAATTACTCAAAAGGTTCTTGTTATATGGAAAGTCACATTTACTTGCCTTGCTTGCTTTAAGAAATAGAACAAGGAGCATATGAAGAGGGTGGTTTAGGAAAGTCCATTGAGGCTAGACACCCAATCCCCTATTAATTGGGCATTAATCATTAATTTATTTACATACTCAAAGATGTCCAATATTTACAGATTTGTTTATAGTATCTAGGAATCTGAAAGACTTAAGCTTCCCATCCCTGTTAAACTTTAACTTGGAGTTCTGCAACAATAAACTGGAGAATACTGATTTTCATCAAAAACATTGACTGCCTTTAAAAAGACATTTTTTACTGTCAAATGACATAGCTAAAATGCAGTTCAAATGGGAATTATCACAGAATGAACTACTATCATATTAATACAAGCCCTTACCATCTCATTTTGGAGTGTCTCTATAGTTTTCTTATGTTCTTCAATTGCTGCCTGCATACTCTCAACATCATGATGAACACTAGTTACAGTGCTACCTATAGTAGCAACACTCTGGAAAAAAAAAACCCCAATCATAATCTTGTCGTATCAGTGGTATATTAAAAAGTGTGAGACTCAAATGTATTCATTCCAGAAGAGTAGCTAATAAATAATAATAACCACCACACTTCACATAAGATCCCAGGGCAGGTTACATTTAGAAACTTGTAATATAATACAACAACGCAAACAACACGAACATGCAACCCCAACCCAAAATACCAAGCAATACAATACAAATAACCCATATAACCTTACAAACACCACATGGGAGAGTCATACTGAACAAACTGCGCACATCCTGACATTATGCAATGTGACCCAGTGCAGCATTATCATTTCCCACCTACATACTTCCTACAAGTGATTAACACCATTGTACAGTGATAGCAGTGGTTCAAAAAACTGATTCAAAATACTTCTGTAGCTAGCAGAATTTGATAAACACAATATACTTGGCAGAGTACATACTTTCTGAAGCTCTTCTACTGTGACAGGAAGATTAATCAAATCAGAAGCAGATTTAATGTTCGCTTTGAGGTGATTTACAGCTGACATCAACAAAGAAATCTAAAACCAAAGGAAGATGTTATTTCATTCTCTCTCAGAGTAGATGTTACAGATAAATCATTTAAACATAAATGGCACAGCACCTAATATTGGGAAGCCTCTTGAGTATGTACTACATACAACTAGCACAACCATGGTAACACTTTGCTCAGAATCTACTGATGGATTCATCTTCAGTCAGTTATCAGCCTACTGATTAAGCAGGTTGCTAGCTCCTTGCTAACTTCTTTTTTATATAAAAACATTAAGCACCATTAACTCTTCTATCATAAGAGAAGTGGGGTACAAGGAAACATTTTCCAACTACTGAAATACACCAAACAGGCAAAAATTCAAAAAACACACACTTCCGTCCCAGCTTTTAGAGTCATTGAACATTCTTTAAAAAAATTAGGAACAATCTAGTTGTGCACAGACTTTCCATGTTTAATCCTTCCATGAGAACACTTCTCAGTTTCCTTTTGAATATGATTTGTTGAAACAAGCTAGTTTCATAACCAATGATTTGCAGTTGCCTTGTTTCAAGCAAGCAACAAAGATTAACAGGTCAAGTTCAAATGAAGTGGAAGTAAAATTTCTTATTTCCTTTTAGCAGCAGCACAAAAGAAAGAGGGAGAGGGCAGCATGCTTGTTACTGTCACAATAAACCATGGTTTATTGCATTGTCAGAACTCAAGCTAAGCCAAAGGCCACAACTGCACATAAGACTTAAACTATATTTAGAAAGCCATACTGTGTACAAGCCACATGCTGGGGCATGCAGCTTACGCCCTGCTGCTTTGCACAAGCACATTAAGAAACCACAAAGTCAATAGCTTTGAGTGACATCTGAACATGAAACCGTTTTCTTCTCATAACAAATGACCACTTTAGCCAGTCCTAAATCATAGTTTGTTGGTGGCTTATTTACTATGGTTTGTCAGGGAGAAAGCAAACCATGGCCCCAACTTCGGTAATTCTTGCAACCTACCTATATTATGGCTTGTTTACCTGCTTGCACAAAGGAGAAGTGAAGAGGGAGTCCTTGGGTTGCATGAACCAGCACACAACTAATGTACTGTGTGAAAGGCTTACAGAACCATACTTTGTGGCTTAGCATTATGTACTATCACAGACAGTAAAAATAATGGATTAATAACTTTTACCAATTTAAAAAATGTCAACATACACGTTGACCCAGAATGACCCAAATGACCCCAAATGGCTCAACTAAGATGTTATAAGACATATTTTAAATAGCTTAGATTATAACTTTACTTGAATGGTCACTTACTTTACCTGTTTGCTTATTTCAGTGATGTTTACCCATATTTTGCTTAATCCCGTATCGCCATTCTCAATCTTTTCCAGTTCCTTTTGTTTATTAAGCAGATCTTCAGCCAATCTAGGAATTTCTTGGAATGCGTTTTTTTGATTAGACTCCACTAAAACACAAAGTCAGAAGCAATAGTTATCTATCAACACTAAGATCTGAGAACACAAGCAGAAATTCTTTAACAGGTATGCCTTCATTGCTTTGTAATTTGGGATTGAATTCTAAACATATTATGTAAAATCTACATTGATTTTAGCCAAGCTTCCACACTGTGCATTTAGAAACTAAGAGTAAGCTAAACAAAGTTGAAGATTAACAGACATATGTGAAAGACATCATAAAATGTATTGCAGGAACCAACTTCCTGTAATCTGTGTCTGCTCTTAAGAGAGAGAAGTTGAATTAAATAGGCAGCTTATTCTTGTAATGGAAATGAGTTATATACACTAATGACTAAATAACCACTGGAATTATTCTGATGAACAGACAATACGATGCTAAGGTTACTATTAGTAATCTTCATTCAATTCCATTTTTGCTCAGTCATTGTTATGTCCTTACGACTTCAGCTGTGTTATATGCTTCAGCAATATAACAAGAAAATAAAAAAGCAATACCCAAGCTACTTGTACTTATTAATTGCATTTATACCCCACCTTTCCTGCAAGGAGCTCAAGGTGGCATATATAGTCCCTCCCCAATTTTTATCCTCACAACAATCCTGTGAAGTAGGTTATGCTGAGAGACTGACTAGCCCAAGATTACCCAGTGAGCTTCATGGCCAAGCAGAGATTCAAACTCTTGACTCCCAGGTTCTACTCCAACATACTAACCACTATACCATACTGGCTGTTGGAAGAGCATGACGCTGAATTTCACCCACTAAGTATAATGGGACTCCCACTACCACTGTATTAAGTATATATACAATAATATAACCTCTTTCCTTCAAGTTTCAAATATGCTTCTGAGCATGTTCTCCTTAGTAATTTTCTTTCATAACAGAGTTATGCTATTAAACTTAACAGTCTTTTAATATCTAGAAACATTGTTTTATTTAAGAATGTTTTTATTATATTTGTTCATAAATATGTGTACTATCAGGGTTTCATTAAAAAATCAAGGCAGCTTACAACTGACAAAATCTAAAATAACAAACTACCAGTTATCACATTTACTCTTTTTCTTAATTGCCTGCATAAGCCTAGTGACATAAAAAAGTGTTCAGCAAAAGTTTAAAGACTAAAGAAGATGTCTGCTGAATCTCAACCAGAACAGCATTTCACAGGACTGGGCCAATGATGCTGAAAGCTTGGTTTCCTGGCCACATAATTTGAACCTCAATGACTCAAAGGATAACCAGCAATGCTCCTACAGATCATATCACTGACTGAGCTAGGATATAAGCGTTCAGGCAGTCACTAAAGTACCCTTGGACTTAAGTTGTCCAGAGCATAGTTTAATACAATAACCTTAGATCGATGGATCTTGGACCTAGCTCGGTAAAATGAAATAAAATTGAATTCTTAATGCCTGTCAAAACTTACAAGATTGGATAGAACTATTTAAAGCTTTTAGAACAAACACCAGAAAGCTCTTTTAAGTACACTGTGTTTTTAATGTTTTTTCTTAGTAGAGAATTCAATTCTTAAAAGGGACAAATACAGCTGAGAAATGCAGTAATTGCTCAGCCTATATGATAAACTGTCATATTCAACACAGTGCATTTTCAAGACAGTTCATTAACAGACATAAAACCAAGTACTGTAACCTATTTGAAGAATGAATAGCACTTTGAAGATTAAGCTCTAAAGCTGATGGGTGACCTGAAAGTGTCATAATAAAAAACAAGATAGTATTTCACCACTGCTGTTAGTGGTTTTCCTCCTGGAAACACACCAATTAATTGTTAAATCCTCTCCCCTACAGAGTTGGGTCAACAGCAAAAGTGGTTTGTTATATGCCAGTATATAGTCTCATAAATCACCTGGACCAAGTATCCAGGTATGTATATAAATTATATCAAAAAGGCAAATTATAGTTGCTGTGATTATCAATACATGTATTGATTAACATATCACAAAAGATTAACAAGATTAACATATCACAAAAGGAGGATCAGAAGTGTGTTTTGGAGTTGACAGTGAAGAAAAGCTTGGTTACAAATGAATTGGTAGTTTGTTTATATTTCATAGCTATATAGCGTCAACAGCTTTGAAGAAAAGCATTTCCTCCTAAGCAATTCCCTCCACCTCATGATACTAGCCATCCTTGGAATTTCTGTATGACAATTTCTATCTCATACTTCTTGTTAAAATAGCAAGGCATCAAATCAATATGGATCTTTCCTGTTCACAATCACCATCAGATGACACAGAGATGTGAACTTGTCTACCCACTGCCATCCACAAGACAAAGCAGCTGCAATTTTTCAGGATACTTTGCTTTTTTTGAACACATTCACCAAGGATCACAGAAATCTAATTACATGATTTGTAAGCATTAAATAGTTCAAACCAGACATATGTCAATAAATATGGCTTCCGCCTTTTAAAAATACATGTATGGCCATGTGTTTTTAATCATCTGTGGCTTATAGAGGATGGTAAAAGATTTGTTACAATACCTAGTAACAGAGTTATAATATTTTGTACACAAATGACCATTTGTCACAATGTTTGCTTCATATTAAAACAGACTATAAATAGAGTGTTTTGGCAATTACCAGCTATGTAAGACTTTGTTCCATATCCCACAAGTTATTACAAAGAAAGGGAAAACCAAAGATCAATACTTACTGGTTCGAAACCGCTCCTTTAATTCATCCAGGTCTTCCTTGAGAGCAACCTGCATCCATACCAAGCCAACACAAGCTACCACACAAGCAGCCAAAATGACAAAAGCACATAATGGGTAGCAAAGCTTGCAGCATCGCAGGTAGTCACCCCTAAATGAATAAATGAATAGTTCAGCTACATCACAAATATCACACAAAATTGGCACTTACATTGTATTCAATATTAATGCAATATATCACTCTCTCACAATTCAATCCAATGCAAAACAGCTAGATAAATTCAAAACTACAGTGTATTATTCAAGGGCCTTCACCTAAATCCCTTGACCAGAGGTTGTTATTAATTCTTGACTGTAGGAATTCCATTAATTATTCAGTATCTAGTAATCCAAGTTCTTGCTGATATTTTATCTTTTTTTATACAAATGTTCAAGGAAGAGCACTTGTCATGATGTTCTAGATTAGTATCCTAATCCAACAATGGAAACATGCACACAAAAGCTGGCAAAAGGGTACTTGCAGGGAATAGCACAGGATCAGGCTATCTAGCACTCTGTACATTTCCCTGGTCTTAACGTTAATTACAAATCACTACAACCAGCTTTTTTTTGGGGGGGGAGTTTATAGTCAAATTTGAAATTTTGTAAGAACTATTTCTGTTTTAATAAGCTTGAAGAAATTTGACCTTATTTCATAATGACCCACAAAGCTGAATTTAGGGATGAGTCTTATTAGAACTGGTGTGGGGAACCTTTGGCCTTCCAGATGTTGCTGTCATGCTTACTGGGGCTGACAGGAGTTGTAGTTCAACCACATTTAAAGGGCCAAAGGTTCCCCACATCTGTATTGGGGATTTCTTCTTCCAGAACTCAAACAGAATCTTGTTTTACAACAAACTGCGCTGAAGACAATACATCAAATTGTCATTGGCCAGTAGAAAGTAGGCTACACCAAAGACCATAGGAAAGGCATTAACCAGAGGTATAGATCAATCAAGATCAAATGTATTAAAGCATAGTTATGAGCACCAGAAGCTATATTTGGGAGATTTAAGCTTAGCAGAACAGTCCCTGGGCTCCTCCAGGAAGAAGCGTGGGATATAAACAAAATTACAATAACCAAGCAAAAAGAATGGCACTAGTATTCCCACCCACACACCTGGGCTTAGTGCAAGAGCAACAAGTTATACCAGAAACACACCCAACTATTCATGTCACAGACAGCTTCCCTCTCAGAACAAAAACTCACTGTTTGTGTTAACAATCTGCTCCAAATCCTCAGTAGCCTTAACTTACTTTCAACCCCAGCACACCCAAATGTTACCCACCCAGTCACAAACTTTCCAACTCAGATGCAATCATGTCAACCTTACACTCCCAACCCCCCCTTTCCTCCCAGCATACTCCCGATGGCGCTACAGTCACGTATCAACTCTTCCACATGCACCTCAACCCCCTCCCTTCATCCCTACCCACCCAACCCACTCTGGAGCCCCGCGACCAATAATACATCGGATATAAAACTATATTCCAAATCCCGCACGGGGCAGCCCCGCGACCAATACTATAGTCCACACTCCTGCGGCGTAGATCCTCCTTCTCTCGTCCTGCCCGAGCTATGCCTGACTCTCCATGGACCGAAGTCCCTCGCCCCCTCCTCCCCAAGCGCAGCCCCTCCCTGCTTCTCTTGCGGGCCTCACTTGGAAAAGCGGGAGCGGGCGCCCGGGAGCCCGAAGCCGTCCCCGAACTCCGGGCCGGAAGAGCTGCTGCTGCTGCTCTCGGCGGACTCGGTGCGGAGGAGCCGGTGGCCCGAGGCGGAGCCTTTCCTCGGGTGTCTCTTCTTGCGCCCGCCGCCGCCGCCGCTCCCGCTTCCCCGGTCCCCATTCCCGCCGCCCAGTCCGATGAGCGCGTTGAGCTCCTTGCGCTTCTTCATCCTTTTCTGCTGGGCCGGTGCAGGAGCCGGGGAAGCCGGGCAGCAGCGCAACCCGGGAGGGGCTCCCAACTCCGGGCCACGGCTCGCCAGCTTCAGCGTCTCGGAGGTTTCCCCGACCGCCCTGGAGCAGCCTCAGCGGGGCTGGCGCGGCGCCCTCAGACGCCGGCGGTGCCGTTGCTGCTCTTTCTTATCGGCTGCTCCTCCCGCCACAACCTCCAGACCCATGGCAGCTGAGCGGGCGCAGCTTCCTCCTTGCCCTCAGCGCCTGCCGGCCAATACGAGACGCTGCCATTGGCTGAAAAAGGTTGAGGAAGTTGGCTGGACGGCTTTGCTCTGGCGCCTACCAGCATCGGCCGCTCCTATTGGACAAAAGGGCAACTCCTCTTCGCCTCTCACGCCGCTCTCAACCGTAGATGTATTCGGGGATTCTCATTGGCTAGTGAGCCAGCTAATGCCAGCCCACAGCGAGGACGTACGGAAATGATTAAAGGGCCCGTACTGTATATGCAGGGACGCGGGTGGTGCTGTGGGTTAAACCACCTAGGGCTTGTTGCTTGGTCCCTTCTCCTGCCAACCTAGCAGTTCGAAAGCATGACAAAGTGCAAGTAGATAAATAGGTACCGCTGCAGCGGGAAGGTAAAGGCATTTCTGTGCGCTGCTCTGGTTCGCCAGAAGTGGCTTAGTCATGCTGGCCACATGACCCAGAAGCTGTACGCCGGTTCCCTCGGCCAATAATGCGAGATGAGCGCCGCAACCCCAGAGTCGGTCATGACTGGACCTAATGGTCATGGGTCCCTTTACCTTTACCTAACAATAATAGCCCCGTTGCTGTAATATATATCTATAGGAGAATGGTCAGTGTGATGGCAATTTCATTTAGATGACGTAGAAAACGTACGTAGTTTGGAAGGGTTAGAAAATAAAAAAAGTGGACATTGTGCACAAATTGGCATAAGTCTGCAGAAACAATTTTCAAAAATCACTCTTATGAAGCACAGCACCTACATCTGTAAAGGGCATGCCAAATTATAGGTGTTTCATTAATAGCCAAAATATGTAGAAGATACTATAGAGCTAGGGCTGTGCAGCCCAAAGTAAACTAGGTCACATAAAATATATACCCACATCTCCAGGAGACTGTCCTCTGCAAGATGGCATTTAACGGAGTCCAATACTTTGTTAAACACAAGATGCTGCAAATAGTAATCAATACATATAGTGATTAAGCAGCCAGGGGTGTGGACCCTAAAATAATCTTTGGGCTACTATAAATCTTTGGCCCACACCTCCATAAGAGAATCCCCTGTAGTACAGCATTGAATTGCATCTTTCCCAATGCTTTGTTTGAAGGTAGAACATTATCAAGCACGATGCCCTTGTGCCAATAACCAGAATATGCAGACTAGAATAAGAAACTGCTGGTGAGCGACCCAAAATAATTTTGGGGCTATCACAAATTATATACCCACACATCAGTGTGGTGGGGTGGCATTACTCATCTGATCTCCTGGCTGTTGAGTCACTGCTGCTTATCTGAGGAGGAAGGATGAAGAAGCAGGGAGGTCAGTGCAATGCAAACACACCAGCAAGACCACCAGATTCCCAGCCACCTCTCCCTCTCCTGCCTGGGAAACAGTGGCAACTCAGCTGTCAGACATTTAGGTGAGTGCCACCACCTCACCATGCTGTCAGCTGCTACCATACATTGAGAAGAGTGTCTTCTGCAAGTTGGCAGTAAACTGCTGGGTCCAGCATTTTGTTTGTGAATTTATGCCAGTAATAGCCAAAATATGTAAGAAGAAAAGAAAACGAAACCAGTACCTTTTTTGTGTTTCCCTCTTTGGCTGTTATTGGCCAAGCATTGACCATGATCCAACTCAATGCCATCTCATTGATGATTCTATCCTGGAGGTGCAAGTGTATCATTGGGGTATCATTTGCATCTACATCACCTGTTCATCATTCTTCTCCCATAATTTGGCTATTAAATACTATATCATCATCATCATCATCATCATCATTATAATATTATTATACTTTATTGGCTATTAGTGCAACACCTGAAAGCTTTGCATGACATGCACTTTCTGGGTGTAGGTTCCATTCCTTTGTCTCCGGCAGCAAAATTGGAACAGCCCTGACCATTCTTCCTGAATAGGCTCACTTTCCTAATGTAAATAAAGTTTATATGAGAGATGTAACAAAATAGACATGGTGTGCACAGTGTGGAATCCTCCAACCACGCAGATTGGCAAGAGATTCAAGGCAGACCACAAAAAGTACTTATGGAACTTGCTGCCGCAAGATGTGGTGTCGATGACAGTTTTAAATGGGGATTTGGCAAATGCATGGATATGAAGTCTATCCCGGGCTGCTCATCATCGATAGCTGTATACTACCTCCAGGATCATATGAAGCATGTATCTAAATCCCAGTCGCTGGGCGGGAAACAGCGGGATGCTAAACCGTGATCATGGGTTGCCTAGACTAGAGGGATTTAGTTGGCCGTTTTTGCGAAACATGATGCTGGAATGGGGGGACCTTTGGATCATCTTATATTTAATTCTAAGTGGATGCTTTCATGACCGAGGAAAGCGGCTACAATATAAGTGGCGTGGGTTTTTTGGGTTGGTTTTAATGCAACCACGGAGGCTGCAATCTGCCTCAGAATCTCCATGTGTGGCCGCGGCAGCAGTTGCAACGCTTTTTAACCCTTTCCCCGCAGACACAGCCCCGCGCCCCCGCCGCAGAAAGCTGCTCCTATTTCTCCGATCTCCCAGGACCCAGAGGCCTCGGTTGCTTCTTCCTTGCTGACGGCGATCTGGTACGTTGAGCAACTGCGCGATTGCATGCACTTTGCCCGGAGGAGTTAGCCATCCATATATATGCAGGAAGCGCCGCCTTCGTCTGTTCGTGGGAGGCACACGCGATCGAGGCTGCGTCCTGCTGTGAAGCTCACTTGCTCCACGCCTTCCTGCTGCTGCAATGGATCTGTCGCGGATTTGGCACCTGGCGTTTGTCTTCTGCCTGACGTTCGTGCTGGTCAAAGTCATCCAGTTGCATCGACGGAGGCAGGAGCTACTGAAGGTTTTGAGCTGTTTCCCGGGCCCCCCCACCCACTGGCTGTATGGGAACATCTCTCAGGTAGGCGAAAAGAGAGGAGACTTACTGTGCAAGGGAGAAAAGCAGCTTCAAATCCGGACGCCGCCACGGCGCACAAAGCATCGCGAGGGGGGGGGTGTCAGGGACGGGTCCAGCATCATCCGGAGGGCCTGACACACCCTTCTGAATCCTTCACCCAGGGCCACCCGTTCCAGGGGCGTGCGAGTGCATGTAAAAACTAGACTACTACGGTACAAAGGTGACATTTACATTCACTGTTGTTGTTGTTTAGTCGTGTCCGACTCTTCGTGACCCCATGGACCAGAGCACGCCAGGCACTCCTGTCTTCCACTGCCTCCCGCAGTTTGGTCAGGCTCATGTTGAGAACACTGTCCAACCATCTTCAAGAACACTGTCCATCCATCTCGTCCTCTGTCGTCCCCTTCTCCTTGTGCCCTCAATCTTTCCCAACATCAGGGTCTTTTCCAGGGAGTCTTCTCTTCTCATGAGGTGGCCAAAGTATTGGAGCCTCAGCTTCAGGATCTGTCCTTCCAGTGAGCACTCAGGGCTGATTTCCTTAAGAATGGATAGGTTTGATCTTCTTGCAGTCCATGGGACTCTCAAGAGTCTCCTCTAGCACCATAATTCAAAAGCATCAATTCTTCGGAGATCAGCCTTCTTTATGGTCCAGCTCTCACTTCCATACATCACTACTGGGGAAACCATAGCTTTAACTATACGGACCTTTGTTGGCAAGGTGATGTCTCTGCTTTTTAAGGTGCTGTCTAGGTTTGTCATTTGCTTTTTAAGATGCTGTCTAGGTTTACATTCATTACTGTGCCCATTTGCCCTTCCTTTGCCCACAAGGAAATGTGGCTGAAAAAGGGCTGAAAAAGTTTTCCCATCCCCAATCCAAAGAGGTGTTGCTTGTAGTTGAGTAAAATTCACAACTATTAAGAGACATTATTATTAATGGATTGTATCATTTATTAATAAATAAAAACACACATTATTTATGTGCTTTGATTAAACAACTATCTGTCTTTTAGAAGACACCTGAATGCAGCCCTGTTTAGGGAAGTTTTTAATTTTTGATGTTTTATTGCTTTTTATTTTTATTATTAATAATATTCTGTTGGGAGACACCCAGATGGGCGGGGTATAGATAATAAATTATTATTGTTATTGTTATTGTTATTAAGTTAACAGAAGTGATTAGAACAAGGAAGATGCCTTTATATGGAGTCAGACCATTGGTCCATGGAGCTCGGATTGGTAGCGACTCAGTCAGGAGAGGTTATGTAACAGTAGGAAAGGTTACATTGTGAATTTCTGAAGTATGTGGGCGAACCTGAACCAGTAAGGCAGCAAACCTTTCATCCTGCCTTTTTGTCTGGTGACCTGAAAACACAATTACTTGTTTATCTAGATCAGGGGTCAGCAACCTTTTTCAGCCATGGGCCGATCCACCGTCCCTCAGACCATGTGGTGGGCCGGACTATTTTTTTTGGGGGGGGTGAACTAATTCCTATGCCCCACAAATAACCCAGAGATGCATTTTAAATAAAAACACACATTCTACTCGTGTAAAAACACCAGGCAGGTCCCACAAATAACCCAGAGATGCATTTTAAATAAAAGGACACATTCTACTCATGTAAAATCACGCTGATTCCCGGACCGTCCGTGGCCAGATTGAGAAGGCGATTGGGCCGTATCTGGCCCACGGGCCTTAGGTTGCCTACCCCTGATATAGATTGACCAATGTCACCTTGCATGTTTATGAAGCTTAGGTGGCATTCAACTGAGTTCTACTCAGACTAGACCCATTGGAATTAATGTTGATGATTAAGTTAGTTCAATAAATTTCAGTGAGTCTACTCTGAGTAAGGCTTAGTTTAATACCACCCCTTGAGCCATTTACATTAACAGCCACAGCCACATTTTGCAGCATGGAGTTTGTCTTCCCACACTTCTCTGATCAGAGATTGGGATAAAGTTCTGCTCAGATGAAGCAGACCAGAGAAAATATATTGTTAAAGTTTGTGGTGTGCCTGGGCTCCCCTTCTAATTCCTGGACCCCCTTCTCATTTCTGGGTGCCAGATCCCGAATTTAGCAATGTCAAAATATAGGCCAAACCAGTTTTTCTGTGTCCAGGAAATAGCCTGGAGAATTAAGTCCATGGGTCTTGCTGTGATTTATATCTTTTCTGTTCTGTTCTGTTCTTTCTTCCAGGCATTTCATGTCCCCCTTGTGCAGTTACACAATCTCCAGCTTACCTTTACACAACTCTGTTGCTTTGTCGACAGTTCTGGTGTGGCGTCAAGGAGACCTGGGTTCAAAACTCTTTGTGCTGATTAGATGACATTGGATCAGTCTCCATCAGACTAACCTCTGTCATTAGGTCATTGTGTGAAGTGCGAACAAAACAGTGAAGGGAGGGGAAGACTTAAGTGGAGCTCTTTGGAGGGAAATAGATACCAATATATATTTTAAAAATGTGCAAATTCTATGTATATTTCTGTAATACAGTTTGGTGTGGTATGGGGGAAATGGTATAGAAAAAATTAGAAATCCAGTTTGGTATGGAAAATAAAAAAAAATGTTTAAAAATAATATAGAAATAAATAAATAAAACATGCAGATAAGCCTGGGATTTAAATGGTGGCATATGCCAGCAAAACAACTGCCCCTAGATTCTTAATGATAGAGTGGGAAAGAGAGAGAAAAAGCTGCACATCTCAATTTTATTTATTTTATCTGAAGGTTGAAGATACCTGTTGTAGCAGATAGCCATCCAAACCATGAAATCTCTGCTTAACCACACAATGTCCTAATTGATATAATATATATATAACACCCAATTATGCACGATTTCCTGCTGAACTTCTGACACCCAGGCTAGATCTAGACACATCCAATAGGCACTTCAGAAAAATGCATTGTATGCTTTTTGGGGAGGGTGGGGGGCAAAGTTGGTGAGCTTGGATTTGGAAAATCAGCATAAATGGCACTGCTGACATGGGCTGCCACTTTTAGACACATTTAGTCACAATCTGACCTAAGGTTCTTGATTTGGAGACTTTTAACCGATTTCTGCCTGGACACTGCTGGCAACTGTAGTATTCCAGATATGTCTGGAAAATCCTGTATTTATAGCAGCCCTATGTTGTAACCTTTATAATGAGAAATCGCATTGGCAAAAACAGAACTCCAAAGCGCCATCTGGTGTCACAGTGTTGTATCGCATGTAAAACACATATAAAACGCTTTTTCTTTACCAATCTAGTGAAGACATGTGTTTTTTCTTTCAGCAGGTATTTTAATTGAAATTTAATTGTATAGTTTAGTTTTATAGTTAAACATTCCAGGTTTATTCCTGCTCCTGTATTGTGCTGGATCCTAGTTCCATCACTCTCAAGCATAATTTAGATCGACTGTTTGTTCTGATTCCCTCAGGAAAATATTCCACCTTCACCCCCTTCTTTGCTCTCTTAATTTGTTGCAGCTCTTGCCAGTTTCCAAGGTTTTCCAGAAGGTAGAAGACTGGAGCCGTCTGTATCCATTTGCTTTTCCTTTGTGGTTTGGGAGCTTCTCTGCCTGTGTAAATATCACACACCCTGATTATGCAAAACCATTACTTGCAAGAGCAGGTAAAAAAAATGGCATTAATATCTGGTTGATTGGGGTACATGTGCATTGCTTGACATCCTAGTGATTCTGATACAACAAGCTGCAGATGCCAATGATAAATTCCAGTTATCAGCAGCGGGGGAAAGGGAAGTCACGGATGCCAGATTATCCACCAGATTTGCATGGTGTCCCATGTTGCCCTAAGCAAATCTGACCCATGCAGCAGAAAAACCAGGTGTAAAGTTTTCCCAAAGGAGTGGAATGGAACATCAGGAGTTGGGGAGCTGATTGTTGCTTCATATGGCTTTTGGTAAGCCACACAAACATAGCAGGAGAGAAGAAGAGGAGTTTGAATTTGATATCCTGCTTTATCACTACCCTAAGGAGTCTCAAAGCGGCTCACAATCTCCTTTCCCTTCCTCCCCCACAACAGACACCCTGTGAGGTGAGTGGGGCTGAGACACTTCAGAGAAGCATGACTGGCCCAAGGTCACCCAGCAGCTGCATGTAGAGGAGCGGGGACGCAAACCCGGTTTACCAGATTACGAGTCTACTGCTCCTAACATCACACTGGCTCTTGTAGGACCTCTCAAGGAAGGGGGCATGGTCATAGCCAGGATTTATTTTAGGGGGGGGCAGCCTTGGGGGAGGCAGAACCAAGTTATCTGTGACACAATTGGTCAGTTAGTTATTTTTACTTATATTACTTATTTACTTTCCTCCCCCCCTGGATAAAGATAGGCTAGGAGGATTGGCTGTTTCCAGCAGGCATTTAAATCACCGCAATAATGTACAACTGCATTTAGTTGCTAGCTTAATCAATTAGAATTGCAAAAGATCTGCCTGTGTTCCTATCTAGATGGACATGCAATATCCTGTGTGATTCTTTCACATGTACCATCATCCTGAATCATGTGGGAACTGGTTCGCCACATTAGTAAATGCATCACTCACAGCTTTATGGTCTCTTCTCTAAACACAGGTGAGTGCTATGAGTTAATACAGTGGTACCTCAGGTTACATACGCTTCGGGTTACATACGCTTCAGGTTACAGACTCTGCTAACCCAGAAATATTACCTCGGGTTAAGAACTTTGCTTCAGGATGAGAACAGAAATCGGGCAGTGGTGGCGCAGTGGCAGTGGGAGGCCCCATTAGCTAAAGTGGTGCTTCAGGTTAAGAATGTTTTCAGGTTAAGAACGGATCTCTGGAACGAATTAAGTACGTAACCAGAGGAACCACTGTACTGAGTTTTGTCTTCTTTGCCCTTTTTCACTTTATCTCTTGCCGTTTACAGAACCAAAGGACAGCTTGGCCTATCGGAACATAACCCCATGGATAGGTATGTATGCTTGAGGCCTTTATTATGAAGAAGAATTAATGGCAGTTCACAACGGGCTATAAATAAATCACATAGGTTTTCTAGGAATTAAAACGGTGTACCTTCTGGGACTGTCGGGATGGGGGTTCCACATATAGATTTTAAATGTTATGTGTTGTTGTTTTTGGCAGGAGCTGGGAAAGAGCAATGGGAGCTCACCTCATTACACAGATTCAAACTGCCGACCTTACGATTGGCAAGCGCAAGACGCTCAGTGGTTTAGACACACAGAGCCACCCGTGGGTCCCCCCCCCAGCTACAATAGAACTGCCACCTAGATCCTCAATCCAAGCAATCTGTGGTTCTGATTGACATCTCAAAAGCTCCCATCTTTTTCTCTACTTATATCAGATATTTGTTTCTCCAGTGACTGGAGGAAATAAACAGAGAGAAAAAAGAAAACAATTGCAGCTGAATTCTGATGACTAGAGAAGATTGTTCTGTTTGATATACCAAGACTCTTATGTTTGTAGATGCTCAATTGAAAGAAAATGTGTGTGTTCCCCCAGGGAAAGGCTTGCTCGTCCTGCATGGGCCAAAGTGGGCACAGCATCGAAAGCTTCTCACTCCAGGTTTCCATTATTCCATTTTGAAGCCCTACGTGACACTGATAGCAGAGTCTACAAAAACAATGTTGGTAAGTCCTGTTGCGGGAATCGACCTAACTACTTGGCTTTGTTGGAGCATGTTGTTGCTGCTGATGCTGCTTTGTTAAAATCATTTCAATTAATATTTAACCAAAAGTTGAAATATAAAAATGAGATAGTACTATATGGTGGAGTAATAATAATAATAATAATAATAATAATAATAATAATAATAATTTATTATTTATTATTTATACCCCGCCCATCTGGCTGGGTTTCCCCAGCCACTCTGGGCAGCTTCCAACAGAATATTAAAATACAGTAGTCCATCAAACATTAAAAGCTTCCCTA
Organism: Darevskia mixta; assembly: GCA_034641385.1. NCBI lineage: Eukaryota > Metazoa > Chordata > Lepidosauria > Squamata > Lacertidae > Darevskia > Darevskia mixta. The sequence continues at coordinate 23,388,623 of JAWWNH010000029.1, read as the reverse complement.
AACAGGGCTGCCTTCAGATGTCTTCTAAAGGTCTGGTAGTTGTTGTTCTCTTTGACATTCCACAGGGCGGGTGCCACTACCGAGAAGGCCCTCTGCCTGGTTCCCTGTAACTTGGCTTCTCGTAGTGAGGGAACCGCCAGAAGGCCCTCGGCACTGGAACTCAATGTCCGGGCTGAATGATGGGGGTGGAGACGCTTCTTCAGGTATACTGGACCGAAGCCATTTAGGGCTTTAAAGGTCAGCACCAACACTTTGAATTGTGCTCGGAAACGTACTGGGAGCCAGTGTAGGTCTTTCAAGACCGGTGTTATGTGGTCTTGGCGGCCGCTCCCAGTCACCAGTCTAGCTGCCGCATTCTGGAGTGAAGCAACAACGCATAGTTAGATCCGTGTATTGACTACTGAAGGAGTTATTAGTCTGCTCCAACAGTAGGTGGAGCGGTACTCTATCTTAGTGTGTTAAGAAGAAGAAGAAGAAGAGTTTGGATTTGATAGCCCGCTTTATCACTACCCGAAGGAGTCTCAAAGCAGCTAACATTCTCCTTTCCCTTCCTCCCCCACAACAAACACTCTGTGAGGTGAGTGGGGCTGAGAGACTTCAGAGAAGTGTGACTAGCCCAAGGTCACCCAGCAGCTGCATGTGGAGGAGCGGAGACGCGAACCCGGTTCACCAGATTACGAGTCTACCGCTCTTAACCACTACACCACACTGGCTCTTAAAGCTTACTTGTCTTTCTCTCCCTGTCTGATCCAAGTCAGCTTCCTCTCTAACTTCCTCTTCTCCCCTCCACGCACCCCAGATTCATGCCATAAAATGTTGCTTGCTGTCTACTGTTGCTGTAAAATTTACAGTGCAAAGCAATACTTCCACTGTTTGTGAGGCTGACTTGATTTGTTCTGTTAATACTATATTTCCCAATACCTTTTTTTTTTTTTGAATAATACTAAAAAGTGTTTACCCTCTACTCAAAAATCAGCAGGGAAGAAGACAGTTGGGCCTCCCTGGGGAAACAATGCCAAAGTCTTGGGACAGTTGCTTAGAAAGTTGTTGTTAGCGAGCAGCAAGAAATGTTTGCTTCAAATCTGTGTGTCGGGAGTCAGAAAAATGGGAGATGGACGCAGTTCTGATTCTTCTGCCACTTGATAAAGTCGCAGTAAAGTTGGATGTGCCCAAAGTTTATCCTTAATTGAGACGTAGTTGCAAGGTGTGCCCCAGAGCTGGGAATGAAGGATTCTCAAAAGCTGGAAGAGAAATTGCTGAAACCCAGAGTACAAAGAGAAAATGCAGTAGACAGGCTCCAGACATACAAAAGGGAGAGATCCATTATTTGGAACTTATCTGTCTTCATGCTAATATTTTCCTACTTAAAAATCCCCCATAGGGACTGGAACTATGTGCCTTACTCTACCATAAATATTCAGGAAATCTTCAAGTCCTTTGGATGTTAGGCTCTTTCAGAGTTAGGCCCACCAACCAGTATAGGGAGATCTCGCAAAGACACCCCTCTTTTATGCTTTGCGCAATGTGCTTTTTCCATGGTCTAAAAAAGCTAGAATCGGTTTTGCACTCTGAGAACACCAGTGTTGAGGTTAGCTATGAACCATTTCTCATCTCTTGTCTTAGGATAAATGGGAACAGCTGACCGCACAAGGCAAATCAGTGGAGCTCTTTGAACACGTGAGCTTGATGACTCTTGACAGCATCATGAAATGCGCCTTCAGTTATAACAGCAACTGCCAAATGGACAGGTTAGTAGTATTAGTGTCTTTTAGCTCTGAGAGAAAAGGTTCCTCTCACAGACTAGGGATGTACTGAGCAGTAATTTTAAAAGACCCAACTGGCTCTCCTGAATTTACTTTCTGCATTCCACACCATAGTTCACTGCTCTGAAATACACAGTTGATGCCCACTTAAACTACCACATGTGGCAACAGCATAACATCCAGTGCTATTTGCACAAATGTTTGGGATTCTCTTATGATCTGATTCAGCGCTGATTGGTCTGCTTATATAATTAGATGAAAACCGCAGCCACACACACAATTCTGTTCACAACCAGTGTACGTGGCAGCCCACAAAATGTTTGCTTCTTTGGACTTGGATGTTCCAATGAACTCAGCAGGACACTGCCCGGTTAACATGTTTCGTGCCTCCATCCCCAATCCTGCACTTAAGGCCATTCAATACATTTCCAAGATACTTTGGGAAACATGTATGTGAACGCTCTTAAGAGTGATAATTGGCTCTGGTCGTTGACAGAAACCCAACAACCAAACAGTAGCAAAACTGATTGGGATAGAAAGTCACTTGGGCTACCTGGAAGCAATAAAAGCATTCTAGTCAGTATTGAAACTTAAGTGGCTGAGGCTTGTTTTCCATGTAGGCACAGGTCAAAGTGCTGGTGCTTATCTTCAAAGCACTCTACAGCTTGGGATCCAGGTTCCGGAAGGAGTCCCTTAAAGACTGTCTTTATGTTACAGTGGTGCAGCAATAAAATTGCTAACACATTTGCAAAGTTAATAAATAAATAGATGAAAACTCCAGTAGCTTACAAAAATAACCAGATTTTTCTTATTATGCATAAACATTACCTCATTAAGAAAATGTTGTTTATATTATATTTCCTTCTCAAAAATAAAATAAAATCGAATTTTTTATACAGTATGTATAAGAGGTAGCGGCAGTATTAGCAAGTGAAAAGCCAGAGCTTTCTCGCTCTCTTTTCACATTTTGAAATATTCACCTATTCATGTGCTTTTGCTGCATGCTTCCTGTACGATTTGGTGGCACAGAGCTGATTTGGTGGCACAGAGTTAACTTAATGTTTTAAAACTATACTATAAGTACAATGTTCATGGGTAAGATTTGGCATCAAAACCAGGATTTCATTATTTGACCTTCAGGGAGAATGCCTACGTCCAAGCTGTCATGGACCTGTGTAGCTTGGTGTACACCAGACTGCATACAATCTTGGGTCAGATTGATCTGATTTACTGGTTCACCCCCGAAGGATATCGGTTTCGGAAGGCTTGCCAGGTTGCCCATCATCATACAGGTAATTTCCCTGAATCATTCTTTTCCCCCCCCTGCCTTAGATTTTAGAAGTCAATTCAAGCAATGCCAGGCTGCTACCGACCCAGAGGATAGAGAAGCGGCTGTGCACATTTAGGCTTGTATCCAATGCAGTGGCTAAGGAACCATCTGGTCAGTGCAAAAAATGCTGCTTGCACAATAGGACTTTTCCTCTCTTTTCCCCTGCATGTCACCCTAAATCTGTTCTGAGGGGGTTCACATTATTTTAAAAGGTTGTGTGAATGAGGCCACTAGCTTGAAGATCGTGGTTAGCATTTTTATCATATGTTTATAGTCCTCCTATTTCCCTATACAGCTCTTTCATGTGTAAAGGTCATGGGAATCCTCCAGAGTTTAGCATGCAAAACATTAAAATTGTCATGAAAGAAAAGCCTATGTCATATCCACATTGTCCATTTAAAGCACTCAGAATCACAGAATCACAGAATCACAGAGTTGGAAGAGACCACAAGGGCCATCCAGTCCAACCCCCTGCCAAGCAGGAAACACCATCAAAGCATTCCTGACAGGTGGCTGTCAAGCCTCTGCTTAAAGACCTCCAAAGAAGGAGACTCCACCACACTCCTTGGCAGCAAATTCCATTGTCGAACAGCTCTTACTGTCAAGAAATTCTTCCTAATGTTTAGGTGGAATCTTCTTTCTTGTAGTTTGAATCCATTGCTCCGTGTCCGCTTCTCTGGAGCAGCAGAAAACAACCTTTCTCCCTCCTCTATATGACATCCTTTTATATATTTGAACATGGCTATCATATCACCCCTTAACCGTCTCTTCTCCAGGCTAAACATACCCAGCTCCCTAAGCCGTTCCTCATAAGGCATCGTTTCCAGGCCTTTGACCATTTTGGTTGCCCTCCTCTGGACACGTTCCAGCTTGTCAATATCCTTCTTGAACTGTGGTGCCCAGAACTGGACACAGTATTCCAGGTGGGGTCTGACCAGAGCGGAATACAGTGGTACTATTACTTCCCTTGATCTAGATGCTATACTCCTATTGATGCAGCCCAGAATTGCATTGGCTTTTTTAGCTGCTGCATCACACTGTTGACTCATGTCAAGTTTGTGGTCTACCAAGACTCCTAGATCCTTTTCACTTGTACTGCTCTCAAGCCAGGTATCACCCATCCTGTATTTGTGCCTTTCATTTTTTTTGCCCAAGTGTAGTACTTTACATTTCTCCCTGTTAAAATTCATCCTGTTTGCCTTGGCCCAGTTCTCTAATCTGTTAAGGTCATTTTGAAATGTGATCCTGTCCTCTGGGGTATTAGCCACCCCTCCCAATTTGGTGTCATCTGCAAACTTGATCAGGATGCCCTCAAGCCCATCATCCAAGTCATTGATAAAGATGTTGAATAAGACTGGGCCCAAGACAGAACCCTGTGGCACCCCACTAGTCACTTCTCTCCAGGATGAAGAGGAGCCATTGATGAGCACCCTTTGGGTTCGGTCAGTCAGCCAGTTACAAATCCACTGAATGGTAGCATTGTCTAGCCCGCATTTTACCAGCTTCTTTACAAGAATATCATGGGGCACCTTGTCAAAGGCCTTGCTGAAATCAAGATAGGCTACATCCACAGTGTTCCCTTCGTCTACCAGGCTTGTAATTCTGTCAAAAAATGAGATCAGATTAGTCTGACATGACTTATTTTTCAGAAACCCATGCTGACTTTTAGTGATCACAGCGTTCCTTTCTAGGTGCTCACAGACCGTTTGCTTAATGATCTGCTCTAGAATCTTTCCTGCTATTGATGTCAGGCTGACTGGGCGGTAATTGTTTGGGTCCTCTCTTTTCCCCTTTTTGAAAATAGGGACAACATTTGCCCTCCTCCAGTCTGCTGGGACTTCACCTGTTTTCCAGGAATTCTCAAAGATTACTGCCAGTGGTTCTGAAATCACCTCTGCCAGTTCTTTTAATACTCTGGGATGTAGTTCATCTGGCCCTGGAGACTTGAATACATCTAAACTAGCCAAGTGTTCTTGTACTACCTCCTTACTTATTCTGGGCTGTGTTTCCCCTGCTGAATCATCTGCTCCATATTCTTCAGGTCGGGCATTGTTTTCTTTTTTGGAGAAGACTGAGGCAAAGAAGGTATTGAGGAGTTCTGCCCTTTCTGCGTCCCCTGTTCGCATTTCACCATCTTCTCCTCTAAGTGACCCCACTGTTTCCTTGTTCTTCCTTTTGCTATGGACATACCCATAAAAACTCTTTTTATTGCTTTTAACCTCTCTAGCAAGCCTGAGTTCATTCTGTGCTTTAGCTTTTCTGACTTTGTCTCTACATGTGCTGGCTATTTGTTTGAATTCCTCTCTGGTGGTTTCCCCCTTTTTCCATTTCTTGTACATATCCCTTTTAAATCTTAACTCAGTTAAAAGTTCTTTAGATAGCCACCCTGGCTTCTTTAGGCACCTTCCATGTTTTCGTCGCATTGGTACTGCTTGAAGTTGTGCTTTTAATATCTCCCTTTTAACAAACTCCCATCCATCATGAACTCCCATCCCTTTTAGTATTACTGACCATGGGATCACATCCAGCATTTCCCTAAGTTTTCTGAAGTCGGCTTTCTTAAAGTCTAGAATTTGAGTCTTAGTATGCTTGGTTGCTCCTTTCTGATGTATAATAAACTCCAGAAGAGCATGATCACTCCCACCTAATGATCCTGCCACTTCTACCCCACTAACCAGGTCATCACTATTGGTTAGGACCAGATCTAAAATGGCTGATCCTCTTGTTGCTTCTCCCACTTTCTGGACAATGAAATTGTCTGCAAGGCCAGTGAGGAATCTGTTCGACCTTATGCTCTTGGCTGAGTTTGACATCCAACAAATATCAGGATAGTTGAAATCCCCCATTACTACTATCTCATTTCCTTTTGAATGCTTGGTCATCTGTTCCAGGAAGGCATCATCTATGTCCTCAGTTTGGCTTGGGGATCTATAGTAAACTCCCACAATGAGATCACTGTTATTTTTCTCTCCCTTAATTTTGACCCAGATACTCTCAATTTGGCTTTGAAGTTTTAAATCATGGATCTCTTCACAGGTATACACATCCCTGACATATAATGCCACTCCTCCTCCTTTCCTGTTTGGTCTATTTCTCTGAAATAGATTGTATCCCTCTATTACTACATTCCAATCATGAGACTCATCCCACCAGGTTTCAGTGATGCCTATTATGTCGCATTTAGTTTGCTGTATCAAGAGCTCAAGTTCATCTTGTTTATTTCCCATGCTCTGTGCATTTGTATACAGACATTGAAAACCATTGATCATTCCCCCTAGTCTCCTACTTAAGGATTTTTTCCTCCCACCACTAGGTCTGTGTGCTGTTTGCTCCATTTGGTCCTTGACTTTTGGATGATCATCTTCAGCATTTGATAGACTCCTACCTTCAGGACCACTGTCTCCCTCCCCCACATAAGTCAGTTTAAAGCCCTCCTGATGAGGTTTTTGAGATTGTTGGCAAAAACATTCCTCCCAACCCTTGTGAGGTGCAGCCCATCACTTGCCAGAAGTCCATCTTCAAGAAACTGCAGGCCGTGATCTAAGAATCCAAACCGTTCCTGCCGGCACCATTTGCGAAGCCAGTTGTTCACTTCTCCTATTTTCCCCTCTCTTCCTGGGCCACGGCGTTCAACTGGGAGGACAGATGAGATGACAATTTGTGCATTTAATTGCTTCAGCTTCCTGCCCAGAGCCTCATAATCACTTTTGATCTTCTGGAGGCTATGGCTTGCGGTGTCATTGGTTCCCACATGGACTAAAAGGAAGGGGTTTTTATCCGTAGGTTTTATTATTCCTTGCAGCCGTTCTGTAACATCATGGATCTTGGCCCCGGGGAGACAGCATACCTCTCGAGACATCTTGTCAGGCCCACAGATCACTGCTTCGGTACCCCTCAGTAGGGAATCCCCTATCACCACTACACGTCTCCTCTTAGGCTTGGTCGGGATTCTTACACGTGCTGTCCCTTCCAAGGTCGCCTGCACATTCCCGGAGGACTGACTATGCTGCTCGTCTTCATATACCTCATCAACTGTGATGAGGGAGAGATCTTCCAATGGAGTCTGGTCTTCATCTTCCAGATTTGAGAGCACTTCAAATTGATTTTGTAGTTCTAAACACTCAGAGCGATCCCTGGGCATTCTACTTCTGTGAGTCACGTTCCTCCATACATCTGGCTCCTGAGTTGGGGAACTGATCTCCTCCTCAGGGATGTGCCCTGTCTCCTGCTTGGTGGAGACAGTGTGCTCTGCTGCATCCAAGAAAAGCTCCAGCTCTTTAATTTTCTGGAGCGTAGATACACGGGCCTGAAGTTGCTGGACCTTGTCTTCGAGTAGGGCAACCAACTTGCAGTTGCTGCAGGTGTAGCTGTCTACAACCTTTGGCAAGAAGACAAACATTGCGCAGGAATTACAGGCGACTACAGTTGTTCCCTCCCCCTCCTGAAGTTGCCGGACCTTGTCTTCTAGTAGGGCAACCAACTTGCACTTGCTGCAGGTGTAGCTGCCTACATCCTTTGGCAAGAAGGCAAACATTGCGCAGGAATTGCAGGCGACTACAGTTGTTCCCTCACCCTCCATCTTGAAGCTTGAAGTCAGGACACACAAAAAAGAAGCCTAGGTCTCCCCAAGTAAACGTTTGAGATTAGCTCTCCTCAATTTAAAAGATAGGTCAAAATGCGTGCGCCACTAGGCGCGCGCCGCTGCCCTCCAGGCACTGATTAGCTCCGCCCACAGGTAGTCACCAGACAAACACACACACACAAGCCAGAAACAAACTCTCTCGCACACACAAGCCTGGGAAACACACAAACAAATAAGGAAACAAATAAGCACACAAACTTAATCACACACAGCCCCAAAAAGACAAACCCTCAAAACCTACAAGCTCAGCTCACCTTGTGCTCCCTCCTCAGTCGCTGCCCTCCAGGCACTGATTAGCTCCGCCCTACAAGCTCAGCTCACCTTTTGCCTACTTCCTCAGTCTCTGCCCTCCAGGCACTGATTAGCTCCACCCACAGCTAGTCACCAGACAAACACACACACACAAGCCAGAAACAAACTCTCTCGCACACACAAGCCTCGTATATCACTTTAGCAGATGTGGATTCCCCCGAAGACTCATGGGAACTATAGTTTATTAAGGGCCTCCTAACAATTCTCAGGATGCGGGTGGCGCTGTGGGTTAAACCACAGAGCCTAGGGCTTGCCGATCAGAAGGTTGGTGGTTCGAATCCCCACGATGGGGTGAGCTCCTGTTGCTCAGTCCCTGCTCCTGCCAACCTAGCAGTTCGAAAGCACGTCAAAGTGCAAGTAGATAAATAGGTACCGCTCCTGCGGGAAGGTAAACGGCGTTTCCGTGCGCTGCTCTGGTTTGCCAGAAGCGGCTTAGTCATGCTGGCCACATGACCCGGAAGCTGTACACCGGCTCCCTCAGCCAATAATGCAAGATGAGTGCCGCAACCCCAGAGTTGGTCACGACTGGACCTACCTTTACCTTTAACAATTCTCAGCAACAATTCTAACAAACTTCAGTTCCCATAAGTCTTTGCGGGAAACCCTGAATGTGGTATAAGAGTCCTTGCTGCAAATGAATATAGTGGATGTGAACATACTTGATGAAGTGTGCAAGAGATGGAGCCTTAAAAATGAATATTAGTGGTTCATGCACATTAATATACACTAGCATGGTGCTGATAACACCAAGGTTGCAGGTTCAGTCCCTGTGTGGGACAGCTGCACATTCCTGCATTGCATCGGGTTGGACTAGAAGATGACCCCCAGGATTCCTTCCAACTCTACAGTTCTATGATTCTTTGACAAACATTCACATATCCAGAAATGAGTATAGGACTAAGCATAGTCATTTTAACGAATCTGATCAGTGAGCTGGTAATTTCTGATGAGCTGTTATAGTATTCATTTTCCGACACAGATAAGATAATCAAAGAGAGAAAGAAATCTCTGAGGGATGAAGAAGAACTCCAGAAGATCCAGAAAAAGCGGCACCTTGATTTTCTCGACATCCTTCTCTGTGCCAAAGTGAGTAGCGGAGGGCATAGTCATTTCAATATTTGAATCTGTTGCGCCAGATATAGCTGTGATTTCCAAGTGACTTGTAATACTGGTGACCCTTTTAACTTAAATGTAGGATCTTGCAACCATCATTTGTAATTTTGTATACTCGAGGCTAGGCTTCACTAATTCCCTGTCCTAGAGCTTTCCTTGGAATGTTTGGGATTTATTGTATTTTAATGCTCTGTTGAAAGCCGCCCAGAGTGGAAACCAGCCAGATGGGCGGGGTATAAATAATAAATTATTATTATTATTATGGGAGTTTCATATGATGGAAAAAGCAGTGCGCAACTCTTTTTTTTTTTTTTTGGAGAAGGAACAATATATATATATATATATATATATATATATATATATATATATATATATATATATAAATCTTTAATACGGTCAAGGACCAGTAAAACAGTTAAAAATTCTATTCATAGATAGTAACTGTATACTAAAATTACAAATAAATATTACAACATTTTAAATTTTTATAAAACTTTGTGTTCAGATTCAGCGATATGTCGCCGCTCTGGTGGTGTTCCAACAGGGTTTATCTAGGCTCTTTGTCATTGGATTTTGTTGACGTCATAGCATGTCTTATTCTTGACGCAATGTAGCAAAATTTAGCTACAATCCTAGTAATCTCTGAATCTGAGTCAGCTAAAAGGTATCTGGTATATGCTTCAGTTGGTCGACCAGGTAATTTCCTTAGGAGCGGTTCAATCAACTCCTTCCTCGTGTCGCAGTACAATGTGCAATGCAGGAGGACATGCCCAATAGATTCAATCTCGTTATTATCACAAGGGCATAACCTTTGTTCTATCGGTGTCTGATTGTATCTGCCGGCTAGTAGTGCCGAGGGAAGGGCATTAAATCGGGCCCTAGAGAATGCCCAACGATGCTTGGGATTGTCTAACGATTTTAGGTAGTTTGCTGGGTGTGTCTTTCGATGGTCATATAAGTGCCTATGAATAGTTGAGAGTCAGGTGTAGTCATTTTGGCGTTCAGTATCAAAAATTCTTGGAGAAGGAACAAAATATGATTGAAGGAAAGTATTGCACCAGTGTTTCAACATCTGTACTGACTTCTTTGTGTCTTCAAAGAACAAATGGTGACATATTTGTTTTGCCTTTTGGCACGGCAGAATGCTGCTAGTTCTGCATTCTGTGCCAAGAAAACCCACATGCTGTGAAAATGAATGTTGCAAATCATGCAGTTTTGCAGATGCGCTGTGCAAAGACTCAGAAACAATGGATCCCTGAATGAACCCCTGGTGACATTTATCAATGCTTAGGATGAAGATGGTAGTGGGCTATCTGATGAAGATCTGCGTGCCGAGGTGGACACTTTCATGTTTGAAGGCCACGATACCACAGCCAGTGGGATCTCCTGGCTGCTGTATTGCCTTGCAACAAATCCGGAACACCAGCAGAAATGCAGGGAGGAGATCAAGGCCATTCTGGGGGAACGTGACACCATCCAGTGGTGAGTGCGCATTTTTATTGGACGGTTTCCCCACAATACAGGGAATTCAGGAGAACACGCCCATTTGCCCAAGGATGTGCCAAGCAAAGCAGGGGTACAGTGGGGGATAGCACTGAGCTTGCAGGAGAGACCGCCCAGCCCATCTCAAGGCTCCGGCCAGAGTTTGCCTCAGTACTTGGCTGATCCTTAACCCCAAAGTGCGTAGCAGGGGCTCCAGAAGCATTGCCTACTGATCATCCCCGCCAGTCTCCACTGCTTTGTCATTGCTGCCTGTAATTTGTGTGAGAGAGGGGCAAGGGGAGAGACAAATCCCTTTCTCTCCCCCCCTTTTTAATTTATTTTTTATTTTGACAAATAATCATAAATAAATAAGAATAAAAATATGCACTCCACCACCAAGACCATTCCATCGTAACTATCCAGCCTCCCGAAATTTCGACACCTCTTGCAATGGTTTGACTCCTTTCCGTTTTAACAGTACAAATTCTACAAACACCCTCCATATCTCCTCAAAATCATTTCTCCTGCATATTCCCTGTCTTACCTTAATGGCACATGTTAAGTTATCATCAATAGCTATATCCCACACCTCTTTATACCATTCTTCCGTTTTATATTCTGCTTCCCCCTTCCGCTTCCTAGCTATAATAACTTGTGCAGCTGTCAATAAATTTGTGAGCAAGTCCTTCATACCCTGTGAACCTTCCACCCCATCATAAATTGATAATAATGCTACAAATCCCTTTCTTCCGCTCTGCCCCACCCTTTGCCCACATTGCATTTTCACATTGTGTTGGTGGCATCACATTAGCATTTGGTTCTCCTGCAGTTATTGTGCTCCATCTGCTGAGGGAGCGTAGGACTCTCAACAACATTAGGGTGGCATAACAGCTCCTGGCATAGTGGGAACATAGGACTGGTCTGTCTGAGGAACAGAGCTGGGCTGCTTGGGTTGAACTTTCACCTGTTTTATTGACTTGCCTTTCTTTTTCCTCAGGGATGACCTTGGCAAGATGACCTACTGCACCCAATGCATTAAAGAGAGTCTCCGCCTTTACCCTTCAGTGCCAGGAGTGTCCCGAGAGCTCAGCAAACCTATCACATTCTTTGATGGACGGACTTTACCTGAAGGTTTGCTTCATTTTGTTCCTCTCACATAGCCAGAATTTTTCTTTATAGATGTGACCCACACTGTCTTCCATTGTAAAAGTGAGCCATAGATTATATCAAGAGCCCTTTAGCAATGAATCACGTCTCCTAGGTGAATTCAAGATGGTCATTACAATATTCAGTGACTTTAAATCTTAAGCTTTGCTGCCTCAAACCCACTTTAGCACTATGGCTACTCCCTCAACAAACAGATAACCCAGGGCCTTGTAACACAACTTGACATTTTTTCCACGTTGATTGCTTCCCAGGAACTTGGGTTGCGATAAGCATTCATCTCATCCACAAGAATCCCAGCATATGGAAGGATCCTGAGGTATGGTACTTTGGTATTCTAGCTATTTTACTTTAAGGCAACAATGCTCCTTCAGTTTGTAGTGTGAAGTCATTGCTAAATACTATTCACTCTGCAAAAACAAGCTTTTAATGCAGCAACGGTCCTCCTCATCCCCAATCAGTTCATGGATGAGGGAGGTCTTGCTCCAAGACGACCCGGCATTCAGCAATACCAGCTGCAGACCTAAGGGCTGGCTGCAATTCCCCATATTGGAGGAGGGGCTGACACATGGCACAGTCACAATCTGCCTGTGCCGTGTGCCCCTTACCTGGCCTGCCCCACCTCCCACACCATACCTCCCCTCTACCCTGAACCCATGTGATTGGTTCCCAGTTCTCTCCACTGCTCCCCTGCTCCCAAATAAATCTCCCCTCCCTAAATAAAAACAACAAGAACAACAACAAATCCACACAAGATGTCTCCGACATCCTCAGCAGCCTCAGTTTTGTAGCTGCAGTCAGTCCAGTCCCCACACTTCTAAGCCAGGTGGAAGAGGCCTGCAAGGCAGGGAGCAGGTCCCCTAAGACTCACAGCCAAGATAGTGTGGAGTGCCTTCCATCAGCTTTGACTGGTAGCCCAGCTGCACCCTTATCTGGATAGGGATAACCTAACGTCTGTTGTCTATCTTCTGGTAACCTCTAGGTTAGATTACTGTAATGATCTATACTTAGGGTTGCCTCTGAAGACAGTTCAGAAACTTCAGCTGGTGCAGAATTCAACAGCCAGGCTGCTCACAGGGGCAAGCTGGTTTGAGCATATTACACCATTCCTGGCCTGATTGCACTGGCTGCCAATTAGTTTCCAGGCCCAATTCAAAGTACTGGTTTTGAGCAATAAATCCTTAAACAGCTCAAAACTGCATTACCATGAGGACCACCCCTCCACATATGAACCGCCTCAGTCCCTGTGATCATCATCTGAGGCCCTTCTTTGAGTGTCTTCTCCATGAGGGGTTCAGTAGGTGGCAACAAGAGAACAGGCCTTTTCTGCGGTGGCTCCTGGCTTGTGGAATGCTCTCCCCAGGGAGACTTCCCTGGTGCCTTCATTGCATATTTTTATGCACCAAGTAGAAACGTTTCTCTTCCACCAGGTGTTGGGCTGATTAACATTCTATGGCTTTTTAAATGTCAAACTGATGTTTGGGGTTTGTTTCTTTTTTTAAATAATGAATGCTTTCATTTCAGGTGTTTGATCCTCTGAGGTTTTCTCCTGAGAATGTATCCAACAGAAACTCTCATGCCTTCCTGCCTTTCTCTGCTGGGCCACGGTGACGTTTATATAATATAGATGTAAACTAGAGCAGTGTTTAAGATATTAAATCGTAGTGGGAAAGCTAAGCTCTGAACAGCACAGAAGGCTCTGTAAGCTTGGCATAGTGAAGGTGACTTTAATGTGTATTTTTAGCATGGGGGATATCAACAAAGTCACTTCTGGGTAGCTCCAATCTTGCAGAGAGGTAGTTGTTAGTATCTTCCATCTATGGGGGAGGTGAGGGGAAACATGCAGGAGTCCTGGGTAAGGTGGGATCCAGGTGCAGGGCATGCTTGCTACTTCCACCCCTCCCCTGCTACTTTGTCCACTTTCTTTCGCCCCAGATACTCCTCTCCTCTCTCCCTGCCACTGCTGCCCACTTCTTCTTTTTTTAAGCTTTTTGGCATCTGGGTTGCTCCTTTCTCCCTCCCCAGTTTCTGCCTTGCTTGTGGCCCAGAGTCATTTCTGGGGAGATGAAGGGGAAGGTGACTTCCTATCATTTTGCCACTGCCACTTGCTCTCTCGCATCACCCCCCAAACCCCTGTCTGGGCTGCAGGGCCCAGCACTTTGGCCTGAATCTCTGCACTGCCCCCTACTCCTTCACAATTCCTTTGGGCACAGTCACATGGAAAAGAGGTCCCCCACCCCTGTCTTTGGCTGATAGGAGCTTTAATTTGGGCTTATCCCCCAATGCCCTCTGCACATATATTCCCACCTACAGTAGGGGGGAGAACATCCTCCGTCTGCCTGGGGAACAGAGTCCCTTACGGATAATCTGATGAGAGTTGCATGCCAGTGATTGGGGGGGGCAGGTGTATAGGATACAGTAGGTGTGGCCAGATCCTGAAGTTCCCCACCTCTGACCTAAGTTGGAAATGGTGCCAAAAGTGTATGTGGGTGGGTGGGGGTAGAGCTGCTCCCCCTTCTGCCATGCTCACAGCATCCTTCCATTTGCACACACAATATCCCCACCCATCTGTTTTTACACGTGCACCTGTCTGGATATGTGTGCACACCCAGCTTTTCTCTCTTTTCCTTGCTATTCACCCTCCCCTCCTCTCTTTATCTCTCCCCTTTCCCAGCAGCCTCCCTATCCCTCACCCATGGGATAGTTAGAAAGAAGCTTCCATTGACATCAGTGGAATTCCGCCCCTGCCCCATGCCTAATTGTCCTTCCCTCTTCAGCTCCCACACCCTGAAAAATCCCCTGCCCTATTTGTGCAAATGAGACTTTTTTTGGCAAGCCAAATTGCCACACCTAGGGGGTCAGCAGGGGAGGTCATGGGCCACATCAAACAGTCCAGGGAGGTTCTCCAGACTTGGGCCAAGGGCATTTACAGGAAGGTTCAGGTTGAGCATTGAGTCTCCGCAAGTTGAGGTTCTCTGTTGTAACCCGCTCTCTTTGTCCTTCCAGGAACTGCATTGGGCAGCAGTTCGCCATGAACGAGATGAAAGTGGCCCTTGCCTTGACTCTGCTTCGGTTTGAGCTTTCGCCTGACCCGACTCAGCCTGCTCCCGTCCCCTTCCCTCAGATCGTCTTGCGTTCCCATAAAGGGATACACCTTCGCATGAAGAAAGTGGCACGAATCTGAAGCCACGGTGGGAATAACGTGCGGTGGAAGACTTGGAGCGGGATGTCACATAATTCATTTGGTGCTTCAATAAAAGCTGTTTGTGGCCTCCCGCTGCCGCCACGCTGCTGCCGCACGATTTCTGTTCTCATCCAGAGGTAGAGTCCGTAACCCGAAGTGTTTGTAACCCGAGGTGTTTGTAACCTAAGGTACCACTGTACATACATTTCTTGCAAGAAACAGGTGTCCAAAAGCAGGCATACCCAAGTTCAGTAAAACACAAGCATATGTTCCCTTCAACCGAACACAAGTTCCCTCCCCTGCCTCCCCATTGGATGGGGCATGCAGGATTCACAGCCTATCATGACTGCCTAATTAAAGAACAGTGATACCTCAGTTTATGAACTTAATCCATTCCGGAAGTCCATTCTTAAACCGAAACCATTCTTAAACCGAGGCGTGCTTTCCCTAATGAGGCCTACCGCCATCGGTGCCCTTCTACCATTCGGATTCTGTTCTTAGACCGAGGTAAAGTTCTCAAACCGGGACACTACTTCCGGTTTTGCGGAGTTCGTAAACCAATCGTCCTTAAACAGGACTGTTCTTAAACCGAGGTACCACTGTACTAAAATCTCCGCCTCTGTTGATATCTCCCATTCCTCTGAATTCTGTCACCCTTAATTACTTTGGTCCTTATAAGGAAGCATGTTCCTATGCCCTTACACATCTACCCAAGCGATTAAGCCACATCCCGACCACCCAGAGGCGGAGCTAGCTGCTCCGGCACCCAGAGCGGTGTGACCCAGGGGGTGGGGCTAGAATCCCAGGGGGGCGCCGCCTGCGGCGAGTGTCCCAGGGGGGCAGTCACCCCCCTCAGGGATGACACCCAGGGTGAACTGCACCCACCGCACCCCCTTCCTCCACCAGTGCAACCACCCTTTAGGCATGCATGAGTTTCACCTGGCTGGAGCATCTAGATAAACCACATTCTAGCAGCAAGCTGCCCTGTTCTTGGACATTCTAACCTAATGTCCATAAAGATAAGCCTCCAAGCGAGTCTGTGGTTTCTTAGCTGCTGCAACCTTCTCTTCAGATGTTACAACTGTTTAAGGCCTTCTGATCTTTTATGAAAAAGTGACATTTTCCTTTTCTTACACTGATCATGTGGAGGTCAGCCTGAGCCAAGTCAAAGCAGCTATTCTTCTGTGGAATCCTAGGTGTGGCTGCTGCAGCTATGCCCTTTTCCTTGTGATAAAAAGTGCAGCATCTGTCCATTGGTAAGCAGCATGGGAGGATTTAAGACCCAATGTTTGAAGTGGCACTGCAAGCTTCCTGCCACTGGCAGCCTCCTCACTTGTAGGAACCTAAGCTGTTTGTTCCAAAGCATCTAGGTAGGGTTCTTTAATCCCCTTTCATAGAATCATCAAATTGTAGAGTTGGAAAGGACCCCAAGGCCCACCTAGCTCAACCCCCACAGAGAGAAAGAAGCCTTGGCAGACAACCATCCAACCTTTGCTTAAAAATCTCCAATGAAGGAGTCAGTGTCGAACAGCTCTTACCGTGGATTGCAACAAAGGCTTAGTGAGCGTATTCTCTCCTGCTGTATCTGATCTTCTCACATGAGAGCTGAGATGCATTGCATGCCCTCCAACATTCCCCCAATGAAAATAAGGATGCCAGTCTGGGCTTTGAGGTGCAGCTCTTCTGCTCCAAATGGCTCTGGCAGGTGCCCAGCAATGCCTCCAGCACAGCCACTTTCTCCTGCAAGGTCAACAAGATAGTGCTCAGTTGTCCCAGGGCTTTGGCCAGTGGCGGAGCAAGCCGATTGGGCTCCTGGGGCGGCGTGCATGCCCTGCACCCAGGGACGGGGCCAGCCGCCCACAGGGTGGGTTGAGCCAGGGCAGGACGCTCCGCAGGGCCTCCGAGGAGTCTGCCTGCCTCCTCCCACTCAGCTGCCCTACAGCTGAGGGGAAAGCGGTGGGTGGACCGTTTGGGGCAGCGCAGAGCCTGCAGGCACCCAAGCCACCACGTCACTCCCGGGAGTGACACATGGCTCAGGTGCACTGCAGTCCCCACGGTGAGTGCTGTCTGGCATTTTGTCACCCCCTTCAGGGGTGACACCCAGGGCGAATCGCCCCCACCGCTTCCTTCCTTCATCCCTGCCTTCACCTTCCACTGCCTCTGAGGAGGAGGCAGCAGTAGCACAGAGGCCGGGGCAGGGATGCAGATGCTGAATGAAGCAAGCCAGAGCCAAGCAACCGTAACAGCCTTGCAGATAGGCCCCGCCCCCATTGCCCAAAGAAATGCAAAGTAACAAGTAAGAATGTGTCCATGAAAGAATCCCGTCTCTTTCAAATGGTTAATTGTCCTTCATACCTGTATGATTTCTGCTACTAGATTGGATGGGGATAACTAGCCTGAGGAAAGGGCTTAGGCCCAAGAAAGACTGGCATCTACACACCCACAGAGCCCTTTGATTTGATCAAAGTCAAATCTCCCCAAGACCGTTCCTAAGGTAGAAATAAAAACACAGTGACATCCAGGATTGGGTCACTTGCATATCATCTGGTTTGGCTCTACGGTAACTCAATCAGCTGTTTATTAAACAGACATGTGCTGACAGAATAAAACTGATGATAGCGGCATAGTGCTCAAGTTCCTCCTTTGATTTACTCAAGCTTCTCCCCAAGGGACTCGCCTCTTCCCTACCTTCCCACACTTCCCCTTCCTTCATCACTAGCCTTCCTGTTCATGGAGAGCTGAATTTGCAGGAAGGCTGTATGCATACCCAATAGCACGTGTAGGGGAAGGACTGGACTATATTTGGAGGAGTCAAAGACTCCCTGGTTTTATAAAGTGAAACTGGTACGTGTGTCAGAATGATATATTATCTCAGTTTGACCTTCTATGGAATTATTCCTAATTCTAAATTGTTGTTTTTGTTCTTTCCTTGTGTTGATGTATTCCTTTGACCTAGGCACTCCCAACCTAGGAAGGCACATGTCTAATACTTAATTCATTATTGACAAAAGCACACATGTACAGCAACTTGCTAATGTGCACACACTAATAGCCTCTAGGCAGCTGTCCTCAGATTTGTGCCCAGAGGGGACAATGCAGCTAATCTAATGCTATAGTTTTGTTTCCATGTAAGTTAAAGTGAACATGTTGAGGCTAGAATCGAGAGGTTGGTGTCCAACTAAGTCCTACTTACAGTAGACCAGTTGAACTCCAGTCTATTATTTCAGCAGGTCTCCTCTAAGTATGATTTGGCTGCGTACCAACCAAAGAACATTGTCTTCTACACATTTATCTGAGAGCGAGTCCTATTGAACTCAGTGCTGCTTACTTTTGAGTAGACATGTGTAGGATTGGCTTGAAAGGAATATGCTATTGTCAAATGTTCCATGGGTAACTGTATCCAAGCCATATTCATTTGGTTTCTCTTCTCAGTCCATAATATGCAAATAATAACTGCATTTTACAAAGCTGTTAACCAGACACATTGGTGATTCAAGCCCACCTGGAGACAGCTGTGGGCAGGATTCCTGCACTGCAGGGAGTTAGTCTAGATGACTCCATCTAATACCCTCAATTAACCTTTTGAGATACAGTCATACCTTGGTTTCCGAACAGCTTAGTTCTTGCATGTTTTGGCTCCTGAACACCGCAAACCCAGAAGTGAGCGTTCTGGTTTGCGAACTATTTTTGGAAGCCGAACATCCGACGGGGCTTCCGCGTTTCAGTTTTGGAAGTCGAACAGACTTCCGGAATGGATTCCGTTCGACTTCCAAGGTACAACTGTACATGGCTGGAATGAATTTGTGTGGCAATATGCCCTCTGTCTGAGACATGAAATCTGATTCAATATTAGAAGACAATGCCAGAACCTGACCCTTTATAATTGTCAAGCAACCACATACACACAAACAAACTCACAGTTGCCAGATCAGTCTTGTGTAAGAACCAGAATTCTGGAACTGAGGATATTGGGCTGTTTGGAGAGGCTGGCAGTTTTCCGAGTAAAAGTCAACAACATGCTTTTCACATGCTTTGTTATCCTCCTAAGGATGTTACTCAGAAATAAATCTAAATGCTGCAATTCTAAATGTGCTTTTAACGCATAAACTCAGTTGAACTTAGTAATAATCATTCCTGAGTAAACATGCAAAGGACTGCACTGACAGGGAATGTGGCTGAACTTGTAACGTGAGTTTAGGGTGGCCATGTTAAAAAGAAAATAGAAATAACAGGTCTCCTCTACACAATTGTGCAGGGCACCCTATACCTGCTGAATCCCCTCTTCTACACAGCTATTAAAGGTGCAAGAGCCATTTCCTTATTTTTACCCCGGCCATCCTACATACACATGAGCTTGGAGGGCAGTGTTGCTGTGTTCAGCCCTATCTTACAAATTCATGTATATTCTTCATAGCATGGTGAATGACAGGAATAAAAAAATGGCCCATTGCACCTTTCATTGCTTAGCTCTGCACTAGAACTTAAGCAGAGCCTCAGATCACAATGGGTCACATTATCCGCCAGCTTGAACCCTAAAAGCAAGCAGAAAGCTTTTGCAATTAGCTCTTGTCCAACTGGACATGATGGCTGAGATTCTACACCTTAGGCATAGCCATCAGGGGCACTTGCTTTATAAAGGCTTAATGATTAACTCAGGTTAACTAGCTGGGTTATACTGATAGTTTTTTGTTGTGTTGGGATCAGTCTGTCTCAAGAGACAAAGGTGAAGTCAAACGGCTGGAGAATCACAGCACTTGCTGTGGCTGCAGAAACCGGTAACTCTTAACTTCTGTCTACCATGTTGTTTTTGCTGTATTAGCAGCACTGAAGTGACCTCCTGGGCTGCAAACCTGGGCTGTGTGTATGGAGGTCCTGGGCTGCTCATACAACAAGACCCACCCCCTTGGCCTCACTGATATGGTCCAAAGGAAAGCAGAGCAATACATTTGGCACCAGTTTGGCTGCAGGAATTGCCAGAAGGAAGTGTACAATATGCCATCCAATCATCTTAGGGGCTCCGCTCTGGATTTGCGTAGGGTTTACTCCTTAGCCTTTTCTTCTCCTGAAGAGGTTGTGCAAGGCAGCAGGTATGGGTTTTTCCTTGGGGTCTTTCTCATGAATGAGTATAGCCAGAAGGCAGTGGAGGTTTAGATCAGTGTTTTCCTTCTCCGAGATGGAATACCTTCCCAGATTGATAAGCCCCCTCTTCCCCTCATTTCCCTCTACAGCACGTGAAGTAACTACATTCTTGACTATTGAACATATTATTGGTTTCATCTGCTCAATCCACTGGAGCCTGTCTTTGCATGCAGGGGAAGACCCTAACTCACAGAGGGCTTGAGACTCATTGGCTACTTTCCTCTGGTTTAGCTGGCCAGTTGAAGTTATTTCCCAGGGTGTGGCCGCCATCATATGCTGACAGCTTCTAGGAGCTGAGTGTAGGGTGGAGACCAAAGTTAGACAAACTACTGTGGAAGGAGCACAACATGTCCCCCACCAGAGGTACTGCCCATCCCCTAACACTCCATGCACCCCATTAGTACTGATAGCATAAACAGAGAAAAGCTGCCGCCCCATGTTTTTGAAAAGTGTGGGGGGAAGGTAGCATTAGGAGACCTCCAGGTGGCTTCATGCTCCTGGCCTTTGGTTAAATTGGCGCTGATCTTAAATGAGATAATAATGTGAGCCAAATTAGCTCTGCTGAATTTTTGCATGAAGCAAGAGGGAACCTGCTCAGCACTAGCTCTAATAGCTCATAAGGAGTGTTGGGTGCATATTCCTGTAAAACCCTTTTCCCCATCTATTTTGAGCTCTCTGGCCTCCTTTCATGAATTAAGCAGGCAATAACTCATCCTCAACAAACTATAGATAACTTTATAGGTTTACCTACATACTAGCAACATGAGATCAATGCTGTCTTTAGTGTTCAAACAGTGTTCTTCAGGAGAAACCGCAGGATAAATTGCTTTTAAAACCGTTGGAGCGTGGTATGAAATTAGGTCACCCTGTTCCCTGAGGCTCAGATCCTGAGAATCATCACTGGAGCCTGGGAACACCAGTGTTCCAGGGTGGATCAACCAATCTATCAGTCAATCCAAGAGCATATCCTGGTTGATGTGTTTGGAATATGGCAGCTATTGGGTCAGGGAGCAGAGTCTGGTGGCTCAGGATAGAGCCTTATGAACATGGGGACAGAGATATAGCAAAAAAAATCTCCAAACCAAACAGAAACTATTCTGTCCTCAAAGTTTATGTCCCCAACTAAGCTTTTCCTTCTTCCTCTAAGTAAGATGAAAGAGGCTAAAGCCCTGAAATTTCAGGTTACATCCTCAGACCTGTCAACCCTATGTAAAACTGTTGGATGAACCTGATAGTCTAGATGCATTTCAGTCTGGGTTAAGCACAGAAACTGCTTTAGCTGCTCTGATGGATGACTTATACCAGGAGAGAAAGAGGGGGCATGTGGCCCTGAAAATTCTCCTTGGTCTCTCATTAGCTTTCATTCCTTCTTGATAAATTGGCTGGTTTGGGAACTGGAAATACTGTCTTCAGTGGTTCTATTCCTGCTTTCTTGTCCAGTTTCAGAAAGTGGTAATGTGCTTGATCTCTTGCTATGAAGTTCCATGGGATTCTATTTTTGTCTGCCATGCTTTTCAATATTTACATGAAGCCATTGGAAGAGGTCAGAAATCTAAGTGGCGTGTCATCAATATACAGATGATATCCAGTTCCATGTCTCCTTTGCAATGGAGCCACTAATAGACTGGCTGAGGGCCAATAAACTGAAACTCAATCCAGACAAAAAGATGGCTACATTGGCAGATTATTCATTTGACCAGGAAGGTAGGTTGAACTCATTATGAATGGGATTACAGAGACATTGCCCCGAAAGATTAATGCCTCTGACATTGAAGGTAGAACACATACACATACCGGTACATAGGCGTGCACTTGTAAGGCAGTGTTGCTGAGTTCAGCCCCAACTGATGGATGCACCTGTATCCTTTGCAACTGCACTCTAACACCCACCCAATCTGATTGTTGGGTGGAGGTAGGCACGGTAAATAACAAGAGTAGAGACCAGCCTCTTGCACCTTACATTGCTTAGCTCGTTCACGCTGCACTAGAACTTAAGCAAAGCCTCAGATCACAATGGATCATTTATCTGACAACTTGAACCCTAAAAGCAAACAGAACGCTTTTGCAATTAGTTCTTATCTGATTCAGTGGCTGATTCCATACCTTAGGCATAGCCACCAAGGGCCCTTGCTTTATAAAGGGTTACAGATTAACTCAGGTCAATCAGTTGAGTTGTAGTGATATCATTTATAGTATAATCAGTAAAATGCTGATCTCCGCCCGTTTTGTTTGTTTTCGTATGTTTGCTCACTTTGGAAGTGGTGCTGCGCTTCATTCCAGCCTGCTGAAATATGATCTCTAGGGTGTCCCCGCCTATTTGTTTCATATATAGCATTGCATATGTGCTGCATCCAGCCATACTTCAACCAAGAGACCCAGAAGCTGCTTCCAGGGGATTCATACTGAGCAAAATGCAACTCGCCTTGCCTGGACTGGAGTTAAACCTTTACCTGTTTTTTTATGCAGCTGCTACCTTCTGTCTGGTCAGCGTGCTCCTGAAGGTCATCCGGCTATTCCAAAGGAGGCAAAAGCTGATCAGATCTTTGGAGAGCTTCCCAGGGCCACCGAAGCATTGGTTTTATGGACACACCAATGAGGTAGGACTTCTTCATCCCATCTAGTAGAACTCAGAAAAAAGTGTGTGATTGTAATGTTTTGGTGCCATTTGTGGAGCAGCTCACCCCAAATGTAGTGCTGTTGCCATTGCTGGTACATCAGACTTTTCATGAGCAACTCCAATGCGAGTGGAAAAGGGCAAAGTAGACATTATGGTGCTACTTTGACCTATGTGTTAGAATGTGAGCTAGATTCCTATAAAGCAGGATGTAATTTCACGTACAGAGAGGCAGACATGAGACGAATGCTAGAAGTGCCTATCTGTACTTTACCCCCAGAAGCTGCTTGTCCCTAGCCATGGTGCTGTCGCCTCCTGGTTCAGCACCCACTTCCTATTCAACCCACCCATACACTACCTTAAACCAGCCATTTCTCACATTATAGGAATTTGGTGATTTGATTCTAACAGAGGGATATGTCACCATCACACTGAGGTTGCTTCCAGGCTGTTGCTGTTTGGGGGAAAGTACTAGGTTTAGGAGAGAAACTTAAATGGGGTACAAATTATAGGATTAAGGGGATAGTTTTGGAAGGTGTCTGATATGAAGCAGCCCAATGCTTATTGTGGCGTGAGAGATCCCCAATGGCCTGGGGACTTTGTGCTTTAAAGCAGGCTTGAAATGTTTCTGCAAACACACACCAAAAAACGTAACCGGCTGTATCAAAATAATACTCATGCAATATATTTCTCTCTGTATCAAAAGTTCCTCACAGACATAGTCTACATGTAGAGATCAACAAAGATCAGCAAAGTAATGTAGTAGCAGAATGAATAAAAGTCCCAATAAATGATATCGTTCACAATGTCCCAGATATGAACTTATCCACATATGTCTCTGTGTTCGTGTGGTCCAAGTAATCTAAGCAAAAGCTTGTACAGTTCACAACAAGAGCTTGCACAGTTCACGTTCACGACAAGGTTTTCTGGAATAATAACCCTGTTTCGCCCTCCTGGGCTTCGTCAGTGGTGCATGCTTCTAAATAATATAAATACCATATGGTAATACAACATCTTTTTACACAAAATCTAAATAATACAAACAATATAGACAATTGTAACAGTAGTATACATGTGAGGAACTTTTGATACAGAGAGAAATATATTGCATGAGTATTATCTTGATACAGCCGGTTACGTTTTTTGTGTGTGTTTGTGAATGCTTCCACGTAACCTAGGTTTGATGTTGATTTGAAATGTTTCTGATCAGAGAGAATGCTGAATCTCCAAGGAAATGGAGCCCTGGTCATGGAGATCTATGTTATGCAGTAGCCCAAAACTTGTTTAGGGGTCTAAGAGCGCATGCACTTCCCTGTTCTGATTGCTCATGCAGATCTGCATCAGATATTAGGGAATTAGGAATCAGCTTCATCTCATGCCTGATCAAAGACTTCGGAAAACTGAAAAACTTGTTTGTTACTTCATGATATTTTAGTTGGATATAGGCTGGGTAGAATTGGTTATACCAGTGTAAAGCTTCTGAGACCATCTTTATATGTAATGTTTATTAGGCTGACTTAAGACCCTGAGATGGCCTGGACAGTGGGAAGCCCACACCTAGTTGACTATAATAGCATTGATTTGATTTTTGTCCCCAATTGCCACAGCTCGGTCGAATTGGAGAACTTGCCACAATGGTGTCATGGTCGGAGAGATATCCCAATGGTCATTCCTTGTGGTTTGGAGCTTTCTTGGGGTTTCTCAATATCTACCATCCAGATTACGCCAAGGCTGTATACAGCAGAGGAGGTAACGAAATGGTCCATTTTAAGGCAATATCTGTACATCTCCTATCTGTACACTCAGTGTCATTTGGTAGCTGAGGTACCACTTTAGCTTATGGGGCTTCCCGCTGCTGCTGTGCCGCCGCCACACGATTTTTGTTCTCATCCTGAGGTAAAGTTCTTAACCCGAGGTACTACTTCTGGGTTAGCAGAGTCTGTAACCTGAAGCGTCTGTAACCTGAAGCGTCTGTAACCCGAGGTACCACTGTAATAGCAAGGAAGAGGAGGAGGAGGAAGAAGATGGCCAGGAGGCTCCAGGAATTGGCAGTGGGCCTTTTACTGGGGCGTGAGTTCTTTCGTGATACCAACTGCTGCCTCTGGCTCTGAGTAGAAAGCTAATACTTTGTGTGCTTGGAAAATGTTTGCCAGACCACTTCAACAGCTTTTGAAAGAAAGCTTTATAATAAGGTTTTCTGAGAAGAAACCTGACTCTGTTATGAAGTGGTGTGATAACAGCAGGATTCCTATCCACTACTTTAGCTGAAGGTCACTTCAGCTTTTGACTCTTTTATACCTTCTACAACATTATTATTCCTAACATGTATTTGTAGGAATAATCAGTAAGCTTTGTAGGTTTGTCTTCAGCTCCATACTAAATATATGAGGTGGCAAAATGGTTTTCATTTAAACAACAACAACCATCACAGTTTTCCTAGCATTTTCCAGGTGCCCCTTACTTATTCTTATGTATTCTGAGGATTTTCTGGAGCTGTCTCTCAAATTCTAGTTTCAAATCCTAGTTCTTAATTAACAGCACTTCTGTAGCAGCAGTTGGCACCTTCCTCTGTTGCCTCCAGCTGTTTTCACTGTTATTTCTGCCTTTGGTTGATAAGATCTTGCATGATCATTCTAGCAAGACAGTGGGAGCTAGTTATAGAGATGCTGGAGAAAGTTGATTCTGTAGGCATTTAAAACCAAATTATCAATTTCGCAGTTTCCGAATTTCTGAACCAAAACATGGCTATCCTTTGAAATGCGCAGGTATCTGAATTTTTGCAATGCAGTATTCTAACAAATGTTTATTAAAAATATATATTAGGGGAAACTGTGCATAAAAGTGAAGGTATTAGTGAAAATAACAACAAGCATGCCTAATGTTAGGGGATGGCTTGCAGAAATGTGTACGTTCATCAAAACTGCATATAAAATTTGTTTACTCAGTGAAAATTGCACTAAAATGCTGATGAAGTTTTGTGAGGATTTTTATTTAAAAAAATAAAAATGCAAATAGCAGCAATGTGTGGATAACTGAATGTCAGATTGGAAAAATGAAACATGGAGAGAACCAAACTTGACAGATCCTTCCCTCCCTAGCCAGCAGAAGTAGTAGCAGAGCTGAGACCCCATCCAACTCAGAACAGCCAATTTTGAAAAGCAAAACCTTTTTTTCTAAGTATCCCAGGGATTAAAAACAACAACTTAAGTTGATTAAACTTGATGGTAAAAGTCCAAAATGAACTCAGGAATGTAACATTTAAATATATTTAAATGTGGAAAGGGATGGAAGGCCAGAGAGGAAAGATGGAAAAAGAGAGATAAACATAGGCTGATTATTGGAGCCTAGATTTCAGATTACTGGAGGAAAGGGGATCTTCAGGGGAGATCAATCGATGACATTTCCTCCTCCTCATATCAGCATGGAGATGGTTGGAAGGGAAATATTGTCTCTATGTGTTTCTTGAAGAGCAGGCAACAAAAAAATTTATGCCTTCATATCTCAGTATGGAAGTTTTGCAGGAGAGGAAAGGAGAAAAGCTCTCTGTTTATCTTCAGTGATGTTTCTCTCTCCTCATTTCATGGAGGAGATGCAAAGGGAGGGAGAAACATTGTTAAAGATCTGGACACAGCATTGCACTCTCCCTATTTATTATTGGAAGTGCATGTGTGGCATATGCCTATGCAGGGCCGGCGCGTCCATTTAGGCGAACTAGGCAGTTGCCTAGGGCGCCAAAATGGAGGGGGTGCTGGCCAGCCTGCCCCCCGCCCCCTGCCACCGCCCGCCGCCGCCCCAACCAGCGGCGGAACAAGCAGCTTGGGGTGAAAACCGCGGCGGCGGGGGCACCAAAATGGAGGGGGCGCTGGCCAGCCTGCCCCTCGCCCCCCGCCGCGGCCCGGTGCCGCCCCAACCAGCGGCGAAAACCGCGGCGGTGCGAGGCGCCCGGCAGGGCAGGGGGCGGGGCACCGCACGTCATGCCCCTCGCCCCCCGCCGCGGCCCGGTGCCGCCCCAACCAGCGGCGAAAACCGCAGCGGTGCGGGGCGCCCGGCAGAGCAGGGGGCGGGGCACCGTACGTCATGCGCAATGACATCACGTGGCCCACCCCCTTGCCTAGGGCGCAAAAATCCCTAGCACCGGTCCTGTGCCTATGATAGCATGTATGAGTATCTTGAGTGTGTGTGAGAGAGGGAGGAGATAATGCAGGGGTTGTGGATTTATGCCAGGATCTGTCCATGTCTTGAGCCCCTATGCCTAGGCAGGACGACTGGAACACCTTCAGCATAATCCAGAAACCATGGACTCACAACTGTGCGTTATGAGCACCAACTTCAGCAGTAAGCAACAGAAGCAGCTGTAGAGGTTTAAAAGCATTCCTCATTTTATTACTACAAGCTACTGCATATATACAGAATGTACAGGCTGTGTGAGTGTTACAGCTTCTCACTCAGCCACTTAGTCAACTTATCTTCAGCAGAAATAAAGCACAAAAAACCCCCCAAAAAACAAACACCCCAGAGTCAGGAACGAAGATCAAAGAAACAGTTCCCTCCCCCTCCTCTCATAACATCAGATCACCAGATTCTCACAATGGGAGGGGTAAAAATGCCAACAGGGGTGTCCAAACGTTTTTCAAAGTGGGCCAGATTTGATGAAGTGAACATGCATGAGGGTCGACCAAAGTTGTTGACCAAATTTTAGGATTGAAGTTGTTGAGCTTTTAAAAAGGATTTTACCCCAAAGTTGTTGACCTTTTTTTAGAACCACGGGGCACTGGTGGAGAAAGAGGAGTGCGGGGGGAGCGCACCACCCCCGGCAGCGCGATCCCGGTGGGGTGCCATCACGGGTGCCCCCCGCCTGCAGAAGACGTGCCCCGCCCCCAGGACGCGTGCCAGCCCCGCCCCACCTGCTCTCCGCCCCCCGGTGCCGGAGCATGAAGCTCCGCCACTGCCACGGGGAGGAACTGCCTGTGGGGGCCAGATTGAACCGACCGGCGGGCCAGATTAGGCCCCCAAAACGGACTTTGGACATGCCTGAAATAATGTAAGAGTGTGGAAGAGGAAAATGAATTAGTGTTTCTGAAAGCAGAACTCCCTACTTCTGGCTCTGATGCTTGTCCACCTTGTGATGAAAATAGATGTACAAGAGCATCATGGTCAGCATCATGTATGTGCGCTTTTAAAAAAAGCCATATCCTTAGTCATTAATTCAGCGTGTGTGTCAACATGATATTTAGAAAGCAACCCAAAAACCCACTGTTGCTGTTCGACAGTGGAATTTGCTGCCAAGGAGTGTGGTGGAGTCTCCTTCTTTGGAGGTCTTTAAGCAGAGGCTTGACAGCCACCTGTCAGGAATGCTTTGATGGTGTTTCCTGCTTGGCAGGGGGTTGGACTGGATGGCCCTTGTGGTCTCTTCCAACTCTATGATTCTATGATTCAAAATAGAATGTTAAGTTGGAGGGGTACTAATTATAAATTATATGTTTGTGGTGTTTTTGTTTTTTAAAAACTTTTTTTATAGATTTAAGGACAACAACAACATATAGATAAGAGGCGGGATATGAAACTACAATAACAAAAAGGGGGAAAGGCAATAATAAGCCATCATTTTTCCATGATAATTTTTTTTTGCAGTTTTGTAAGTGTTCCTGAAATAAAAATAAAAATATTTCTACTAGTTTAGCCAGCCCTCAGCATTATTCCATTTTGCTATGCTTTCCCTGTGCTACTTGTCCGCTAATGGTTGTATCCAACCAATGTTACCCATACTCAGAACAGACCCACTGATTTATTTTTTTAAAAAAAATATTAAAATATCCTGCTCTCTTTTTCTGCATTGCTCAATGCACTCATCCTTTTTGAATGTTGCAGATCCAAAGGCTCTTGATTTCTACAATTTTTTTCTCCCATGGATTGGTAAGTAGTATTATGCTTTTCGTTATTACTTTTTGATCAGGAATCTCCTACTTCTTTAGGCCCTGGGGCACATCTGGAAATCTAAGGAACTGGTAGTGAGTGCCCCCAAATACCCATTTCACAAAAGAAAAATTTGAAGGTGCTCAGAACAGTCCCTCCAAAAAGAAAAGAACAACCTTAAAATGACCTGCACACAGCCTAAAACAAGGAACACACAAAGAAAAGGGTGAAGGGTGGGGAGGATAGCCCTTAAAAAGAAAAGAAAAAGCAAGCAAGTCTGTATGGTGGCTCTCAGCCAATAAAGCGAGATGAGCGCCGCAACCCCAGAGTCGGACACGACTGGACCTAATGGTCAGGGGTTCCTTTACCTTTTTATGGGGTGGTGAGGGAGCTCTAGCAGGCACCAATGGTCCCATAGTGCCCACAGGTGCCACACCAGGGACTCCAGAGTTAGATGAATTAACTTAACTTAGGGATTCTTCTTGTGGTGCTATCCCTGATTAAATATGAAAAAGGAGTTTCCTCATGTGATGTACTCTACCCATGGCATACTATCAATCTATATCAGGGGTCCCCAAACTAAGGCCCGGGGGCCGGATGCGGCCCAATCGCCTTCTAAATCCGGCCCGCGGATGGTCCGGGAATCAGCGTGTTTTTACATGAGTAGAATGTGTGCTTTTATTTAAAATGCATCTCTGGGTTATTTGTAGGGCATAGGAATTCGTTCATATTTTTTTTCAAAATATAGTCCGGCCCCCCACAAGGTTTGAGGGACAGTGGACCGGCCCCCTGCTCAAAAAGTTTGCTGACCCCTGATCTATATGATAAAATCAGAACACCGAGTTCCAAAGAACAGCCAAATAAGAGAAACATTGATTGGGATCCATCTGTCTCGGGAGGCAATGGAAGAGGGCGTCTTTGGGGATGAAGTCAAACTGTTGGAGTTACAGAGCCT
The DNA here is from genome assembly GCA_034641385.1 of Darevskia mixta. Classification (NCBI taxonomy): domain Eukaryota; kingdom Metazoa; phylum Chordata; class Lepidosauria; order Squamata; family Lacertidae; genus Darevskia; species Darevskia mixta. The sequence goes on along the minus strand of JAWWNH010000029.1, from coordinate 23,359,012 downwards.
GCTGTGGCTGTAGAGACCAATAGAGGAGAGACATGTTTTGTTGCAGCTGGGGCAGATGAAGATGTCCGGTTGCGCTGATGCAGGTGTACAATGGCTTTTCTTCTTTCTGCGCTCCTCCCAGTGGTCATTCCTCCTCTGGTCGCTGCTGTGAATATGTACAAATTGTTATTGCATTGGCCCTTGCATTTAATGTATGTGACAGCAACATACCTCAGAAGTGCCAAGGGGATTTAAGCTCTTATTGCTCTTTCAAGCAAATTAGTCATTTCTCATTGGACTTTCTGTCCCTTGGCTGACCTCATTAGGGGAAGGTCAGCTTTTCACATTCCATTTATGCAATATGTTTTGTTTGTGTTAGACCACTGGCATCTATTCTAAAGAACTGAGTAATCTTCTTGGGAAGTCAATGAATGAGCAGCTCCTCAGGCACTTTGGATAAGGTTGCAGTGCATGTCACTAACCATTATGCTAAGTATCTTGTTCAGATTGAAGCCCCTACTGCAATGCAAGCATAGATCCAATTCCTATTGAAGTATACCCCTTTGTTTCCTGTGTTAAAGTCCGCCATCACGACTGCTGTGTCTCCTTTCGTTTGTGCCACTCCTTTCTTCTGCAATTCCAGAAATTGCCATGGTTGAATTCTTTGTGGTAGCAGGGTGGAGATCAACGTGATGATCCGTATTAATGCCAACAATCTCTGTATGTCAATTATTGAGAGTACAAAATGCAGAAGTATTAATTTCAGGATTAGATGGGTTTTGGCATGGAATTTTAAATCTTTTTAGCATGCCTCTGTTCAGACATGTTCTGCAGAGATTACTAACAAAAAAGAGATTTGACTAGCTTTTTCATTCCATATTAGGGAAAGGGCTACTGGTATTAGATGGGCCCAAATGGTTCCAGCACAGGCGACTGTTGACTCCTGCATTTCACAGTGATATTTTAAAGTCATACGTGGCACTGATGGTCGATTCCACCAAAGTGATGCTGGTAAGGGCTTTAAAAACAACAACACCTCTCTCTTATATCTAATAGAAGATCTAAGCCAATAGTATTGTGGTTAAACCAGTGCTTTTTTTCTGGGGGGGATGCAAAGGTACACATAACCCTAAACATTTTGTGAATCTTTGTACTTTTGTCCATTTACTGTATTTATTTTCCTCGCTTTGAACTACAAAATGGTGATTTTCTTGAGTCAAAACATTTTTTAAAGGGGAAAAAAGCACTGGGTTAAACTATTCCAGCGTGGCAATTACACTTTGTGCCCAGGTACCAACCAACCTAGAATTTGGAAACCTTGATCAGAAATGTTGATCCTACTCAAAGCTTATTCACAAACGTAAACCATCTTGTTGTACTCCTCTGAGCCTTGGGGAGTTCCAGGGTCAGCAGCACCAGGTTTGATTTCCTTTGGATGAGGGAGTACAAGCCCAGCACTTTCATGCAGCAAGATGAATATACCTGCTTCAGGCATCACCCTGATGGTGAGATGAAGACATGAATTTGTAGCTCTTTAGTATTGGCCCTGAGTTTTGGCCTGGGATTGTAGAGTTCTATTTCAGGCAACAAAATGCCCTGGGCTAGCACTGTTAGAGGATTCCAGCATTGCTCTATTTTCAAATACATTTCAAAATCCTTTGCTTTATTTTCAAATACATAAGTGAAATACATCAGTGAAAGCAATGAGACAGCCCTACAAGGTACCATATATGTGGCTCCACGTCTGATCACCCTAAAAAGACTCTGCCTTCAACAAATTCATAGCTTTATCTCTGCTTCTTCCAAACACACACACCCTTCCCTTAGCTAGAGGATGAGTGTCACCACTACCCCCAAGCTGCGATGGGTACCTCATACAGGCACAAGCATTGATTCTCAATTAGCTCTCACTGGGAAAAAGCTGACAGTCATGGAGTATTATCCAGAAATCTGCCTAACCAAGGAAATGGGTCTCATGGAATTATATTTAGACATATTGTTAAAAATACAGGCAACAACACACACACAAACAACACCACAACAAGGTCACCAACTGCCATCCTTACTTGTACCACAAACATAATCTATTAACTCACTAACTGATCATACGTACGTTGTATGTTGCATAAGATTCAGGGGGCGGGGAATCATAAACAGGAAAAAAATATAGGCACCAGAGGAGCCAACTCCTAGGGGCACAGGTCCCTTCAGCCCACCCAATAAAATATTTGAGGGGGCCATGCACCCCAGGTTGATGGGCATTGCCATTTAAATGGTGTATCATGTGATCAATTATGTGGGCTGGGGCTTACCCCCCATATTTTATTCAAGTTGGCACCCCTGATAGGCACCTTTAACTGATTGGAATTTGATCATCAAAGGTTTAAAGGGCTTCCAAATTAGGAATAAATGGAAACCATCATACCACAATATATAAAAATAAGAATTCATTGCTTACTACACATGCTAGGTTGGTTTGTACATAATCGCCCAAATCTGATTGCTCCACTACTGTTTAGATGACTGCCAAGTTCTCTCTCCAATCTATAATTGCTACAAGGGATTTTGTGGTACTTGTGGTTATAGGGGAAATCACCCAGGTGTCGAATGATCTGCCTAAATGTTTTTACCGTGAATTGTAAATTGTACTAAATAAAGAAATGGACGGTGTGCCCTGCTCATTCTCTGTGTGGTTATATGGACATTGTAGCAGCATGGGTGGCTGACTCAAATATGGATGCTAGAAATCTAATCATCAGAAAAATTTCCTTTTGTGAAACCTTTCTCTCTTACATTAGGATAAATGGGAAAGGCTGATCTCAGAAGATAAATCACTGGATATTTTCCAGCATGTTGGGCCTATGACACTGGACAGCATGTTGAAGTGTATCTTCAGTTATCAAAGCAATTGCCAGCATGACAGGTATCATGAGATCGGGGGGGGGGGGAAGACTTAGGAGCATCTCCACCCCCATCGTTCAGCCCAGACACTGAGGTTCAGTGCCAAGGACCTTCTGGCGGTTCCCTCACTGTGAGAAGTGAAGTTACAGGGCCTTCTTGGTAGTGGCGCCTGCCCTGTGGAATGCCCTCCCATCAGATGTTAAGGAAATAAGCAACTATCTTACTTTTAAAAGACATTTGAAGGCAGCCCTGTTTAGGGAAGTTTTTAATGTTTAACACTGTATCGTGTTTTTAACATTCGGTTGGGTGCCGCCCAGAGTGGCTGGGGAAACCCAGCCAGATGGGCGGGGTAATAATAATAATAATAATAATAATAATAATAATAATAATAATTATTATTATTATTACTTATAGTAAAGGCAAGTGAAAATTTAACTCCAGTTTATAGATGAACCAGAGAACAATTTGGGTGGTGGTGGAATCACGTCTCGTATAAATCATTGTCTAGTGAGAACCAATTCACATGAGCATCAGGCGCACAGAAACTGCTTGAAACCCCTGCACCTGTTCTTTCCAGGCCTATGGGCAGTCTCTCACCAATGTGGTGTAGTGGTTGAGAGCGGTAGACTCGTATCTGGTGAACCGGGTTCGATTCCCCACTCCTCCACATGCAGCTGCTGGGTGGCCTTGGGCTAGTCACACTTCTTTGAAGTCTCTCAGCCCCACTCACCTCACAGAGCGTTTGTTGTGGGGGAGGAAGGGAAAGGAGAATGTTAGCCGCTTTGAGACTCCTTCGGGTAGTGATAAAGCGGGATATCAAATCCAAACTACTCTTCTTCTTCTTCTTCTCCTCCTCACACGTCCCATGTTACAATCCAGAGTGGAATGGGTCTAACTAATCAATATCCACCAAGAATGCTTGCAGTTGTGCTGCCACAACTGACAGTTGTACCTTGGGCAAAAATGGGGTTTAGTGACTGGAAAGAAGTTGTCTAGAAACTGTTGGTTCCAGGGTAGTTTTTTTCCAGCTGTAGTCACAATTCTGCCTCCTTAGGGACAGGAGCCATCACTTCCTTGGTGTAGTGATTAGGCCATGATAATTTGCTCTCTCAGTCTAATTTTCCTCAGAAGGTTGTTGTGAGTATAAAATGGTGATGGTGGGAAAGACTATCTATTTCTTGGAGGACAGGTGGAGTTAGACTGAGTGTGATAAATAAACTACATTGCTTTGTATTGTGCCTGTTAAAAATAATCACCTCTCAATTAAACTCTTTCTTTGACTCCTCTAGTAAGAATACATATGTCCAAGCAATCAGTGACCTCAGTTGTTTGATGCAGGAAAGAATGCAGACATTTCTCTATCACAATGATCTAATCTATCACATCTGTCCTCATGGATACCGTTTCTTCAAGGCTTGCAGAATAGCCCATCGCCACACAGGTATCTCCTTTGGTTCTTCTCTTCAGTGGAGGGATCTACACCTGTACATACATAGCTAAGGCAGCAAGCCTAACCCCACTTACCTGGAAGTAAGCCTTATTGATTTAAATGGATCTTACTTCTGAGCAGATATGGTTAGGCTTGTGCGATAACACCCCAAGGGCATGGGTAGCTAGTTACCAGGTCCCAGGCAGAACCAAACTGCAAAATTTAATCTGCAGAAAGTCAACCTGGGCTCTCCTGGGGGGTGGGGGGTGCTGCTGAGCAATTCTGGTGCCTCTCAGGGGTATCCTAAACCCTTGACTTTTCAACAGTGGCACTTCAGCTATGTAATAGCCTCCCCAGAGAGATTCACCTGGCAACTGCGTTACAGACTTTTCAATACCAGAAGATCCTTTTTATTCAACCACATTATTTACCGGTGTTGTAAATCTGGACCATAAACTATTTTATGCTGCCTTTATGTAAGGATGTCTTTATTGCTGTCTTTTATTGATTATTGCTGGTTTCTGATTATTGCATGTTGTATTTTAAACATTTTGTTGTATGGCATTCAGGTAGCGTAGCCATATTTCAAAAATCCAGACACAAAAGTTTTTGAGCTTTTTTGGGCAAAGTTTTTGAGCTATTTTTAACGAAATCCACCAAAATCTACACTTACGACGTATTCCAGACATATGGCAACCCTAATGTTTACTGATGGGCAGGTATCGACATTGAATGAATGAAAAGTGGGCGGTATCCAGCTAAGGATGCAATCCACACACCCTTTGCTCCCCATGGGTGGGGGTTGGATTGGGCCCCTTCACCTAGCCCCTGACAACCTTTGCCAGCTTTCACCTGTAGAGTGATGCCAGCATTACTCTGCTGGCATGGAGCTTCTCCTTCCAGCCGCTGAATGGGTAGGTGGGCAGAAGTGTTACTGGTGGGAACCCCACTCGTGTTAACCATTGAAAAGCCCCAATATTGGGAGGGGGCAGTATTCCAGGGACAGGGAGGGACTGAGCTGGCTTGGTCTGTTGGCTCCCAGGCTCTCCCCACTGCTATCATGTAACACCTTCTGGCCTGATCACTGCACCAGCTACAGGTTGGTGCAAAAATTGGTCTGCCTCCAATTTCTGCTCTGGCTGGCCCTGCCCCCCAGTTAAGCCCCACTGGACAGCCTAAAACCCTGGGTTTGCTCTGAGAATGGCTTAGTTAAATGCCACCCAAAATAAACTGATGTGTAGACTTTAAAAAAATAAAATAAAAATTGACAGTTGATAACATGTGAGGTTTCATATATGATTTCTGACAAAATCAAGTCAATCAAAAGATGCTAGCAAGTCTAAAGTATGCGAGTTTCCAATTTTAAGGTTAAGGTTTTACATTTCAAACTCAAAATGTCTCATCCAAAGTTAAATAGCAATGTTTGCAAATATTTGTTTGCAAATATTTGTTTAAGCAGGTCTAGTAAGAACAGTCCTAACCGTGGACTCAGCTATACAGCTGAAAAGAAAGCATTTTAAGTGCAATATACAATGTGATACTAGATGGTGATGGCGAGCTTTATGGAAAATTCAATGTATTTTAAAAAATGTTTTTAAAAGAAGCATTTTCAGAATGTTTTTTATAGGTGTGTAGATTCCACCCTTAAGTCCTGCCCCACTATGGGAATTTTAAAGTTAGTAACATTCAGAAAATTACTTAGAAGCAGTGAATGGCATGACAACTGTTTGGGAAAATTATTATATTTATTACTTTTTTGACACAGAAAAGGTGATTAGGGAAAGAAAGGCACTCCTCAAAGATGAACGGGAACTTGACAAGATCCAAAAGAAGAGATATCTAGACTTTCTGGATATTCTTCTCTGTGCCAGGGTGAGTCAAATCCACATAATGTATTTCCAGATAAGGGATATAAAGTATGCACGTATGCAGCCAACAGTCCTGTCCCTTAGATACATCGGTTTACAGTGTTTCTATCTCAGTGCCCAGCCAAAAAGGTCTTTCAGAGTGGCTTACTTAAAATAATCAATAATCCCATGAAGGAGGTAAGTGGCTGCATGTGACGGTAAACAAAGCAAGTCTTCCATGGCTTTTGACCTTGATCATTCTCCATTTGTCAGGATGTAAATGGCGAGGGATTATCTGATGAAGACATACGTTCTGAGGTGGACACTTTCCTCTTTGAGGGTCACGATACCACCACCAGCGGGATTTCCTGGACCTTATATGCCATGGCCCAGAATCCAGAGCACCAGCAAAAATGCAGGGAGGAGATAAAGGAGATTCTTGGAGAGCGAGAGACTCTGCGCTGGTGAGAACGTCCTTCGCTTGCTACCTGTTTTTCTTTTGTGAGGATCTCTGCTGAAGCAGGGCAAGTTTTACTGTTTTCCAAGCAAATGTGGGACTCTCTTGTCAGACCTGAAGTGGAAAAGTTTGAGATTTTTGAAAACCCTGGTTGATACCTGAAAAACTCTTTGGAGAGCCAAAATGCCACTAAAGTTTCAATTTGCTTCAAATAGTGCTGACCCCCATGAATGTGAAAGTGTGTCATGCTTCAGCATTTTGAAATTCATAGTTAATGCTGAAGGTTAATTTGTTTGGGAGAGGTACACATGTCTCATATTCAAGTTCCTCTTTAGTTATTTCACTGCAAGTATAAATGGAGAATATGCAAGGATGCTCAAATCTCCTTTTGTGTCACTTCTTCTAATATTTGACTCTACTGTCTGTGGAATATTTTTGTCTTCTTGTCACTTGCGAATCTTCCTCACAGTTTGTTTGTTTGTTTGTTTCTCCCAGGGATGACCTTAGTAAGATGACTTACACTACGATGTGTATTAAGGAAAGCCTCCGTGTTTATCCTCCTGTTCCTCAGGTGTACCGAGAGCTCAACAAACCAGTCACATTTGCTGATGGAAAGACGTTGCCTGCAGGTCTGCCTCATTATGTTTGATTATATTTCACAGTATTTTCAGTGACAGACATGAAGGATGGAAACAGAAAGAGTGGCAATGTGTCCCATTAGTATCTGGCATGATGGGGTGATAGGGTTGGCTTGCTCAGTTGTCTTGAAGGATAAAATTCTCTATCTGACTTTGGAGTCATGTGCCCCTGAAAGCTGTTGAGAGGCTTAGAAGTTGTACTACAAAAGTTCTTTGTGTTAGGACACTGGAACTAAAGAGACAAGACACAAGGTTTGGGATGTTACTAGGGCAACTTCATTAAACTACAACATTAAGCTGAATAGGAAAAATCTATGTGTGCGAAATACACACCCTCTGTCAGGCTCCTAAGTAGGCCATATCCAAATTTCAAAGTAGGGCTAGCTAAGATCCTTGCCTCACTGAAGACATGTTTGAACTAGACAAGCCAATGCCAGGATAAGGCATCTTCATACCTTCCTCTGCAGATATATTTACATATTAAACTATGCACCACTTCGGAGGCTGTTTGTAAAACTGACTGTGGTCAAGGAATGACAAAATGAATAAAAATGAAGTATAAAATCACCCTGAGGACTTCCAGATTAATCTATCTGCTCCATGAGTTCTGGCAAAACTCTTCGTCACCTCAGAGAATGACCATGTCTTAATGAAAGCAAACTCAAATCCCCACTAAGGCATTGTAACCCACATGCAAGTAACTCAAAAACAAATACCACAAAATACATTGGGATGCCATAACAGCTGCATCTTAAGCAATCCTTCTCTGGGGCCTTTCTGCAATCCAGCAATGCAGCACTGAAAACACAACTTTGTTATGTGTTCCGTCTTCCATTTACTAATCAGATATTTCTCTCCTCTCCCTCCAATCCTTAACAGGTGCTTTGATATCCCTGAATATTTATGCTCTTCACAAGAATCCTGAAGTGTGGAAGGATCCTCAGGTATTTATGCTCTGGAGCATTGTTCGGTCAATGGTTTAGAGCATGTTGAATGCACATTTAAAGCGTGTTCATTGCACACTGAAAGTAGGTGACTCCTCCCCCAAGAATAATGAGAACTGTTGTTTCTGCCTCACAGAGCTTCCATTTCTAGCACCCTTAATATACTACAGCCCCCAGGATTCTTTGGGGGAAATCATGTGCTTTGACTGTGCACGGAATATGTTTTAAATGTATAGCATGGATCTGCACTTAGAATCACAGTACCACAGCAGTGTTGCATGCAAAATGGGATAAATGTACAGTTGATCAATTCCTTATGTGTGAGGTGGAGACTTTGGGGATTTCTCTAGGATCTGGGCTTCTGGTATTGTACCCCACTTTTTGAGGGGGATCCCTTGAGAATTGTGCAAAATGGGAAGAGTTGGAACATGAAAATTTGCTGCAACTTGGGACAACTTAGCATTCCACAGCCTAATGTTGACATGCCCTCCAACATTTGTCTGATAAAAATAGGGACGCCCCATTCCATAATGATAATTTTACAGTTTATACTCCACACATCTTACTGTGGGCTAGCCTTCAGGTTTTGTTTTGTTTTTTTAATGCTGAATGTTTTATTATGATTTTATATATGTTGGAAGCTGCCCAGAATGGCTGGGGTAACCCAGTAAGATGTGTGGGGTGTATACATCTTGTTGCTGATGCAAGCTACAGTCTTACTCTCTTTCAGGTGTTTGATCCTCTAAGGTTTTCACCCGAAAATTCATCTGAAAGACATTCCTATGCATTTTTGCCATTTGCTGCTGGACCCAGGTAATACAACTAATGATATAAAGTTGTTCACTGAAAATAGACAGAAGCAAGAAGAAAGATAGTCAACCCAAAGCAAAACTTGATTTATATGATGGATGAGTGAAGTTCATCCTCAGAATTATGGATTGATGCTTGCCTGTGTTTGGTTCTCACTGATATGGTGACAAGGAGAATGGAATAGCCCCCTTCCATGGGACAGGTTTGTTCTCTCTTTCTTGAGGAGCAAACAGAGTCATCTTTCCAGAAAGATTAGCTTTCCCCCCTGATAAAGGGGTCCCTGTGTGAGTGTTCTGTTTACTGAGGCTTTAGGACCAATCCACACTTTTTGGGTCGCCTCTGCCCCCAAGTCCAGGGTAATCCATGTGGGGTTTTTTCCTATGGATTAAATGCATCCATAGTGAAGCAGTTTTCTGAACACACCACAGATCTTGCTCTTAATTTAGCACACTATTGCACTTAGTACATGGATTCATGGATCCTTAAGAAATAGTTTTACTGTGGATATATTCTGCCTCTGATGACAACAAACACTCAGGAGTTTAAAAATAAACTCAAAATGTGGTTAGTATGAATGGAATATTGTAAGGACTTAGATGGTCATAACTGAGGATCAGGGATCCTGCACTACAATCCAAATTCTTCTTTATTTAACTCCTCTATGGAAACACCCCATTGCTTTAGAACAGGGTTTTTCCAAGCTGGCAAAACAGTTCCCATCAGCACGAATTTGCTGGCTGGAGCTGAGGTTCAGAACGGCTGTAGGGCAGCTGTAGATTGGCAAAGGCTTCTCTAGAAGTGTTCCCACCCCACACCAAAATGTCCCATTTCCCATGTACCATCACTTCTTCATTCATTTCATATTCTACTAACCCCTTAGTTCTGCAGCTGGAATAAACAAGGACAGTTGAGCAGCTTGGTTGCAAGTTGCAGAAACCACTCAGGTTCAGGGTTTATGTGTTTTCGGCACCTGCATTCTTATTTAGACATGCGGGTGGCACTTAATAATAATAATAAATTTTATTACGGTCGAGGACCAGCTCTTACAAGTAAAATAAAAAAATAAGAATAAAAACAATAAGTCCCTTTAATAAAACTGTTTCCGGGAACGGGGCATGTATAGAACGCATTAAGCTAGATTTAAAAAGAGTTACTAATTACATAACAATGTTAAAAGTTTAACTCTTAAAACAGTGGCTGCGGAGAACTGAGCCTAGCTCGCTCGAGGTTCCATTGGGGAAAACATTTAAACGGACTGGGAAGAAAGTCTGTGTCCGCAAATTTGGGCGCAGAATCTGGCGACCGTCCTGGTTATCGTCTGGTCTTTACCTAGCAAGAGCAGGTTGTATATTTGCTTTTCCGGGAGGTTTGCTAACCTCACCAGTATGGGATCCAGGAACTCGCTTCGAGCTTCCTCATATAGTGGGCATCTGAAGAACAAGTGCTCAGGGCTTCCTATTTCCCCTAGAGGGCATGCGCAAAGCCTTTGGGAGTATGGGATTTTTTTGTAGAGCCCCTCCAGCACTGGTGTGGGCAATGCCGCGCTTCTGGCTAGTGTAAACGCCCTTCTTGTGTTTTTTGACAGGAGAAAGGAGAGGTAAAGGGCCGGGGCGGCTTTATATCTCTCGATTTCTCCAGTTCTGTATTCAGGGCATCTTGAGCAGTCCTGTTGTCTTTCGATATCAATGAGTCGTTGTCTGACTGTTGCTTTGGCTTGCTTTAGATCCATCCTTAGAAGGGCTTGGGGGTGCGGGTGACACTGTGGGTTAAACCACTGAGCCTTGGGCTTGCCAATCAGAAGGTTGGTGGTTCGAAAGCACTTCAAAGTACAAGTAGATAAATAGGTAACGCTCCAGCGGGAAGGTACAGTAAACGGCATTTCCGTGCGCTGCTCTGGTTCGCCAGAAGTGGCTTAGTCATGCTGGCCACATGACCCAGAAGCTGCATGCCGGCTCCCTCGGCCAATAATGCGAGATGAGAGCACAACTCCAGAGTCGGTCACAACTGGACCTAATGGTCAGGGGTCCCTTTACCTTTACCCAAATGTTTAGAAAGTTTGTATGAGTTTTAATTTGTCTGTAGACTATTCTGTTGTTAGCTTTCTGTATGTTTTAAATCATGGTTGTATATTTTTGTTGTTTTACCGTGTGTGTAAACCACTTTGAGATTTATTTCTACAATCAAGCAGAATAGGTGACTCCCCATACATGAAGTACCGGGAGATAATTAAATAATCCAATTCATGCCTGGAAATGGCAGGAGAGAGCTGTAGAGTCCTCATAGTTCATGAGGAGACCCTCAGTGAGGGCAGAGGAAGCCCCAAAGAGGCCAGAGGTGCAGCAAGGCTTTGTTTGCACTGCCCAGCCTCTCCGTCTAACAGCTGATGTAGCTGCTGCTTTCCTGTGTATCCTTCGGCCTCCTGCCAGCCCCAGGATATTTTTGGATACCATATTTTTGGTATGGATTGAAGAGAGAGTGACAAAAAGGCGTTTAGAGGGGACTCTGCACCTTATGCATGCGGGGAGCGGGGCGTGTAAGTGTGGCGACGCTTATATATGATTCTTATGGCATGAAATACTAAATAAAACATTATTGTGGGCCTGTTCAAGTTTCAGCTTGAATGTTTTTTCTTCCTCAGGAATTGCATTGGGCAACAGTTTGCTATGATGGAATTGAAACTGGCGGTTGCTCTGACTTTGCTGCGCTTCCAAGTTGCACCAGATCCTGCTAATCCTCCCCTTGAGAAACCTCAGCTCATTATGCGCTCTTGGAATGGGATACATTTATATTTAAAGAAGCTTGCATAGATTCTCTGTCAACCACAGAACATGACTCTTGTAAATAATAAAACTTGTGGAGCTGCTAAGATGTGTTATCGTTATCGCTATTTGGTAGATCAGGAGAAACATATTACAGTCAAACCTCGGCTCTCAAATGGCTCCATTTTCAAACGTTTCGGCTCCTGAACGCCAAAAACCTGGAAGTAAATGCTCCGGCTTTCAAACATTTTTTGGAAGCCAAATGTCTGACACGACTTCCGCTTGAGTGCAGGAAGCTCTTGCAACCAATCGGAAGCCGTGTCTCAGTTGTCGAACGTTTCAGAAGCCTAATGGGCTTTCGGAACAGATTACGTTCGACAACCGAGGTTTGACTGTATACATTTAAAGAGCTATGATACCAATTCAAAGTGCCATCCCTGCTGTTTTTCAGTACCTGTCAAAGACCTTCCTCTTCCAACAAGCCTTTTAAGTAGAAATCTTTCCTAGCCTGCACTTGTATTGGAATACCCCCCCCCAAAATGTGTTTGAATTTTTAAAATTTGCCTCCCTTGGCTCCATTGGGAGGAAGGGTGAGATGGATGGATGGATGGAAGGAAGGAAGGAAGGAAGGAAGGAAGGAAGGAAGGAAAAGCCTCTATGAGAAGCAGCCATGGTGTTGAACAACTTCAAGTAAACATGCATAACAGAATCCAGTTACAGACGCAGATTATAATAATACCTAGTACAGTGCCAGAGTAAAAAGGTAAAGGTAAAGGGACCCCTGACCATTAGGTCCAGTCGTGTCCAACTCTGGGGTTGTGGCGCTCATCTCACTTTATTGGCTGAGAGCCAGCGTACAGCTTCCAGGTCATGTGGCCAGCATGACAAAGCTGCTTCTGGCGAACCAGAGCAGCGCACGGAAACACCGTTTACCTTCCTGCCGGAGCGGTACCTATTTATCTACTTGCACTTTGACGTGCTTTCGAACTGCTAGGTGGGCAGGAGCTGGGACCGAGCAATGGGAGTTCACCCTGTTGCAGGGATTCAAACCTTCTGATCGGCAAGCCCTAGGCTCTGTGGTTTAACCCACAGCGCCACCTGGGTCCAGTGCCAGAGTAGATGACAGCAAATGGTTAAATTATCTTAGAAGAGTTGTATTATGTGATTTCCCCCCCCCAGTGAAGCATGGATATTGGGAGGACCTGAGAATTTTGTGTCCTTACTAATAAAGGGGGGGGGAACCCAACCCAAACTTCCTTGAGCCAGAATTACTTTGCTTCACCTCTCTCAGCACTCATCTGTGTTGTGTAAGACATTCAGATAAGGCTATATCCCAGACATTATTGAACCATTCCTCTTTAGGTAGCATCAGACATGACCTCAGTTGTTCCAATGACCATCTAAGCCACCATCAGTAAGAACAAGTCAACACATCACATGGCCCTGGCTCCCTCAATCGCCAGGTGGCGTGTTTCATTCCATAGTACAACTATGCACTGTGTGGCATATTTGTATCTTGTTTTTCTACCCAGCAGCTCAAGGTTGTGTACATTTTCCTCCCCTGCCTGCTTCTATATTTGCAGCAGCCCTGTGAGGTGGGCTAGGTTATGTTAATATAGATACATAAGCAGCAGCAGGGGCCCCAATCCACATACAATGTACCAGGCCCAGGAAATCCTGTTGACGTCTCTGAGATTACCGTTGCTCCTGATCTGGAAATTCTCCCAGCTGGTGCATAACGCTGCAGCTAGACTGATGGTGGGGACAGACTACAACCAGCACGTAATTCCAGGGCTTAAAAGCTTTCACTGGATACCCATACGCCACTGGACCAAGTTCAAAGTTCTTGCATTAATTTACAGGGCCCCAAACAACTTGGACCCAGGATACCTACTTCTTCTTTGGCGATCACTCGTAGCCGAGTAAGATTGTCTTTTATAAACACGGTTTTAACAATGAGTCCGTAAGTGACTGTGGAGGCCAATTCTGGACGCACACATCCTTCCACAGTGGGGACATTGGTTCCTGGGCGGGAGTTGATCACAGTGTGGATTTGCCAAGCGTGCCTTCCTCTTAGCATGTTTCTCCCTTGAGTTTTGAGTTCGAGTGTCTTCAAAGTCCATGACACCTTTGGTAAAGGCTGTTCTCCAACTGGAGCGCTTGCAAGCTAGTGTTTCCCATTTGTCGGTGTTTATACTACATTTTTAAAGATTTGCCTTGAGACAGTCTTTAAACCTCTTTTGTTGACCACCAGCATTACGCTTTCCATTTTTAAGTTCAGAATAGAGTAAAAGGTAAAGGTAAAGGGACCCCTGACCATTAGGTCCAGTCGTGACCGACTCTGGAGTTGTGCTCTCATCTCGCATTATTGGCCGAGGGAGCCGGCATGCAGCTTCCGGGTCATGTGGCCAGCATGACTAAGCCACTTCTGGCGAACCAGAGCAGCTCACGGAAACGCCGTTTACCTTCCCGCTGGAACGGTACATATTTATCTACTTGCACTTTGACGTGCTTTCGAACTGCTAGGTTGGCAGGAGCTGGGACCAAGCAACGGGAGCTCACCCCATCGTGGGGATTCGAACCGCTGACCTTCTGATCAGCAAGCCCTAGGCTCTGTGGTTTAACCCACAGTGCCACCCGCATCCCATTCGGAATAGAGTAGTTGCTTTGAAAGACGATAATCAGGCATGACCAGTCCAACGAAGTTGATGTTGAAGAATCATTGCTTCAACACTGGTGATCTTTGCTTCATCCAGTACACTGATATTAGTTCGCCTGTCTTCCCAAGTGATGTGTAAGGATCCCCTGGGTTCCATATATCCAGGGCTTTTTTTCAGAGGGAATTCACAGGAACTCAGTTCCGGCACCTCACAGGTGCGCACCATTGCCATTCTAAGAAAACAAGGGAGGTGTTCATAGTGAGTTCCAGCACCTCTTTTTCTAGGAAAATAGCACTGCATATATCCTTGGGAAGTGATTTTGATTGGCAGAATGTCCCAAGGGAAAAGCTGCAGCCCCCTTACCCTGCTCCATAGCTCCAGTCAAATTTGCAGAATTTGTATTTTTATTTTGTTTTCTCCTGCATAAATCTTGTACTTCTCAGCTCCTGCTATCAGAAGCTTGGGAATTCGCTGTGCAATCTGTGACCTTGTGACATGGCAACACATTAGATAAATAATTGTACTTTCATACAATAAAACTCAGGTTAATGTTTACCGAGAGTAAGTATATGACCTCAACACACACACATACATTCACATCCAAAACAGACACATCTAGTAACTGCATTTTTTATGACTGAATAGATATTAAAGGGTGCAATAATTGTTACATTGTTTCCTGGCAGAGAAAAAGGAGAGCTGAAAGGGAGAATGTTATTGGTTGTTGGCCCCACCCAGTAGACTTTGGCTGGATTCAAATTACAGTTCCTATAGTCACTAAGCTTAGTGCTTTGGAGGAAAGTACGTGGGTGGTTTTTGCAGGCGAATACTTCTGATTTTCCTAGTAATGTACCAGAGATTACAGCAATTTGCAAAAAGATAGTGTTCAGTATTAGGACTAGAACTTCTTCTAGACCTGGCACTTTCAGCAATAGGAGCTCAACGGAAGAAGGCACAGTAAACCAAGGTGAAAACTGTTCCAGAGATGGTCCTAAATTCTTGGTCTTGGCTGCATTGGGATTTCTCTCATATTTTCCACTTGACGATTATTTTGAGCTTTGCCTATGTGGCCCTGAAAGCTGTTCAGCTGTATCGGAAAAAACAGTACCTGGTCAAAGTTCTCGAATGTTTTCCAGGACCTCCCGCTCACTGGCTATATGGCCATATCAAAATGGTAAGGTGGCTGTGCAGGCGGTATGTGTGTGGCAGAGTGAGGGTGGTAGAGAAAGTGTCTTTATCTAGGTATTTACTAAGCTTTATGCTAAGAAAGTAATGGACCGATGCCCACATTCTTCTGTGTTATGTAAACATAGTGAGAAATGTGCTTTTCGCTTGCTTTTTCTACCAATAGAGATTTAGATGAAGGTCTTAACCCTTTCAAATGTAAGGAAAAGTCTGCTTGCACTTTTAAAAGTGCTGTGTAATGTTTGTCCACATTTGCGAGAAGTAAATATTTTTGTGTGCTTTGGGACTCCCACCCTCACCACAGTGGTTTGGACACTGACTGAACACGTCTTTATTTCAGCAAGCCTACTCAACCATATGATTCAGTGACCTATATCTTTTTTAAATGTTTTAGTGATTTTATCTGTATTTTAATTATGATTATTTCATACATGTTTGCTGTATCAAGTAAGGAAAACATTCCCTTTTCCAATATGGCTTCTCCACATAGTACTTTCTTTGTCCTCATGCCACAGCAGTATGTTAAATCACCCAAAAAGTTTCTGCTATGTGTGTGGAGAATTAACATTTAAATCTCAGAAACGAAGTTTCACTCCGCTTGTTTGAAAGGCACGCACACTTTATTTTGGTTATTATGGCAGGTGATCAAGACAAACCATCAGCCCAATATATTTGTTGTAAAACATGTGTAACACTCTTGACAGCCTGGCTAAAAGAGGCACCTTGCAGAATGCAGTTCGTTGCACCAAGGCAGGTAGAGTCTAAGCATGCTTGTGAACTTCTGCTGCATGTTAGTCCGGACACAAAACAACATCAGCACAATTTTAACTGCTTTCTTGAGCATTGGTTCCAATTCATATTTTGTGATAAGAGGAATCCAGCCACAGCGGTTTCTCAGCTTCATGTCACATTCTGAAAGGATATTTTATATCAAATGTGCTGTTTCATTAATGTTGTCATTCAGTCTGTTTTAACCCACAAGACAGCTGGCTTGGGGTATCTGGTCTGTTGAATACTAACTACCGGTATGTATACTCAGAAATAGGGATGAATAATCTCTCAGTCTCAGTACTCTCTGGTTCTTATTTGTCCAAACTTAAATTTGGTTCTCCACATTTCTGCAGTAACTTGCAGATTATGATTTTCTTTAAAAAAAAAAAATTCATGAAAATTATTTTGCATTTTACCGCAAATGTCTCCTTAAGAAACACATTTTAGTGCACTTTTAACTACTACACACATTTTTGCAAACATTTTTTCCTATACTGTGTATCTTTGTACATTATTTTCACATATGTTTATTTTTATGCACACCTTTACCTAATATATACATTTTTCTAAACACTGTTTGCTTGGAGAACTGCACCACAAAATTCAGGTAAGTGTGAATTTCACAGGACGGTTGAGTTTTGATTCTCGTATTGTTTTGGAACATGGAAATTTTGCATATCCACCTTTAAGTGTGAACTGAATCAGCATCCCTACTCAGGAGTTCAGTTTACATTCCAAGCTTTTGGGGGACATTGTGCTCAGTTCAGAACATTGCTGAACATTATAAATGGAACTAAGTCATATTCCAAGGTACCGGTAAATGATTGCAAACTGCAGCAACAGCACTAGAGATCAGCTATAGCAGATCTGCCAGCCGTTATGCTAAGCCAAGTGCTTCATGCCATTACTTCCTCATATCTTGTTTGTTTCACACTTTTTGAAATGCAGGGAAGCAACATATGATGGAATTTCTCATCACGCTTGTACTAAAAGCTTTCAGCCATTGCCAGATACAGGGCTGAACTGCAAACATTTGTATCTGAAGAAGTGTTCATGCACACAAACGCTCATACCAATAACAAACTTAGTTGGTCTCTAAGGTTTTTTATTTTGTTGCAAACATTTAATTCAACATTCAGAAACCAAAGAATCTACTCAGCCAGTAGAAACAAACATTTCTTCTTGAGAGCACTTTGAAGGAAAATAATAGTATATAATCATATAATCTGTGCTGAACATGAAGAGCAGCATAAACAGCATGTTATGCGCTCATGACTTAAGGACTTTATGATGATATGATTATTCCACACCCATCATACATTCTAGAAGTATAACATTAACTTGGCCTTGACTGATACCTGCTGAATATTTTCTTATCATTAGGTACTTGTGGTCAGGGGAGAAATACACTTTCAGTAAAGTGCCAATAATTTGGAATGCCATTCCATTATGAAAAAATGAGAAGGATTTTGAGTGCAAAATTGTACAGCTGTGACTCATATGTTATGGAATCTCAAGCTTTTAAATTCAGAGGGGAAACCACATTTTCTTTTTCCTAAACAGGAGACTGGCATAAAGAGTTTATTTTACTTTGAAAATAAAAGCCTGATCCATAACTAGGTCAAGAAACTGACAGCCAACAAGCAATTATTAAATTGCCATTGCTTATTTTAAATTGAAAATCAATGATGCAACTTCAACATACCACCCAAGTCTTCCATGAGACATTGTTCATTTATGCTGAGCACTTTGCAACCGTTTGCTGGCTCAGATGATTGCTTGTATCTTGAAAACTAAGTTCAATGTTTTTAAAAGAGCCTCTTTCCTCTAATACTCATGTTTATGATGGAAAGCTCGAAATGTGTGCGCACATTTATCACAGGCATATCCCAGTCTCTCTCTTGTTAGTTTCTATAAACTTATACACCCTACAACAGGGTACCTTTGGCTCGCTAGATGTTGTTCAGCTATAACTCCCATCAGCCATAGCCACTGTTCATGCTTGCTAAGGCTGATGGGAGTTGTAGTTCAGCAAATTCAGAAGAGCCAAAGGTTCCCTGCACTTGTCCTACTATGTTCTCTGTAATATCCTACTGTGGGCCCAGTCACAGTACCCTCCACCCCTGTGCAAAAGCAATAGCTATGGTGTAAAGGAACAAACATGACAAGACAATGATCTGGGGTAAAAAGTGGTCATAATTTTATTGATTACAGGTATAGGTAGACTTTGGCTCAGGCATTGGGTGTATATTAGCCTCCTACTGGAGGACTGAAATTTTGAACAGGATCATGCCATGTATTGTGGACTCCCCAAGACATGAATCTCTAGTCCCACATTCAGCCTCTACTGCCTGGCTCCCCTATTTGACGTGCAAATGTTTGCATTTGTGATTGATCTATTTCTCTTATGCAATCTTACCTAAAACAGGGGAAAGATTTGCACACATAAAGAAGCATAATCAATCATAAACACTATATAATAATGTTATTATAATGGTTCAATTTATTTCAATTAGGGAAAAAAGGGTTTTCTAACTGTATTATTTGGTGGCTGTTTTCTTCTTAAAATTTAGACATCAGTGGCTTTATCATTCTTAAGCAGTGTATATTCTTCTACACCTGGGAGGAGGTTCAGTGCAGAACAGAAAGAAAGCAGGTTTTAAAAGACTGTGGTGTTAGGACAGAGCCAAGTGGGTGAATAATTACATTGTTAAATATGTATCCTAGCTTAAAGTTATAAACCATTGCATTATATAATAATCTAAGTCTGATTTCATCATGAACTAAACATTTAATCATGGTGTCTGAGATGTAAACTGACTACTGATCTTTTTTTAAAAATAATAATGATGATGCAGATGAAACCAGAAGAAGAATTCCTGAACGTAGCTGCATGGACAGAAAAGTACCCGCACTGTTATCCACGTTGGTATGGAAGTTTCTTGGCTTTCCTGTCCCTCAACCACCCTGAATATGCAAAGGCAGTGTACAGCAGAGGTGGTAAGAAATTTGTATCTTACATCCTTCTGATCATGCAGTTACATGAATATGCTAGAGGCTGTCAAAATTATCCATGCATTTATCTCTGGGCAGTAAGTTGCACTGCTCTTTGCTTTTATTGAGCAAATAAATGTAAGTGATTCATATTTCAAGGCCATCCTAAAGCAATCTTCCCCAAGCTGGTGCCCTCAAGATGTTTTGAACTACAACTCCCACCAGTCCCAGTCAGTGGCCTGGCCCTCACTGCCAGGCAAAGAACTCCCAGCTCTAGTTCTCCCAAAGTCTTTAATGCTCAGATCAGATTGATAGAGAAGGCACATTGCAGGCTACAAAGTTCAACAAGTACATTAGAGACTTGCACAAGCACAGCCTTGCACCCATAATTGTGGGCTTGGGGCTATGTGACGTCTGCACACTGTGCATGCATGCCCGGCAGCGTGTGAACATGACGTCAGCATGCCATGCGGTGGGTGCCCACTGCAGAATTGGGGGGGGCCTTTCAATATCAGGGGTCCTCGCCACCCACTCCCTCACTCAGTAACCCTGGAGACTTGGATACTTCCTGTTGGAAAGTGGGGGAAGCACAACTATTTGCCCAATGGAGGCTGGGCAAGGAAAAAGTTGTTTGTCTTAATTCTCATGTGCAAAGATGTGGGGGTGCGTCTTGGATCTGGCTGCTGAAAAGCAAGGAAAGGCAAGTGAGGGAGCTTTGGGTGCCCATAGGAATCCCCTAGATTGAGGCGACAGAGTGCAATTTAGCAAATTAAACATTTGCATTTGTTCTCACAAATACTGTATCATCTCATGCTATGCTCATTTTCTCTCATATATCACACTATTCAGATCCTAAAGCTCTTGTAACATACGACTTCCTAATTCCATGGATTGGTATGTATTTTCTCTCACTAATTTTATGAACCCCTATATTTTCTGTGATATTCTTGCATCAAACATATAAATATATTCTCAGCTTTCAAAGTTCAAACTTCCTTTGGGTCTACAGAAAGCTGCTGATATTTGTTAAGCTGGTACCTTCCACACTGGTGCCTTCCAGGAGGCTTCAATGCCAGCTTTATTCCTTTGGCCAACTGATTTCTGCCCTTGTTGCTGAAGAATCAGACTCTATAGTATGTTTCCCCACAATCTCAAAAGTCTGTCCTTATAGAGTCTATGAAGATGGACTTTTCAGGATGTAAGGAAATATACACACTGCATTCCATGTTTCAGAAATCCTTTAGTAGGCAAATAGATTCTTAAGTTGAATTGTTCCAGCAATTAAGTGCCTACTTCAATGGGTCAAATATAGTGCTGGGGGATCCTTCTATTGTAAACCCTGTCATCTGTGGTGGATAGTTTGCCATGTGACCCTGACCCTTCTGTATGTGCCTAAGAAAGACAACATTATATCTGGCTTCTGTTCCTCCTTTTCCTTCCTTTCCCTGGCAGGAAGGGGGCTTCTCATCCTGAATGGACCAAAATGGCAGCAGCACCGGAAACTGCTGACTCCCGGATTCCATTACAATATTCTGAAGCCTTATGTGACTCTTATGGCAGAATCAGTCAAGGAGATGCTGGTAAGAAACCCCATTGCTACTTTCAGGAGGTCAGCTCCAGTCTCAGAAGCTGCTCATCCACCTTCATGATCTCAGTCCTGCTTTGAGCAGACTCAAGGGGCCTTTAATTTCTCTTTTTCTTTGACCTGACAACCTCCTCTGACATACCACAAAGATCTTTTGAAAAGTCTGAGTCAGAAGCCCCCATCGAAGTGTGAAGCTAGTTGAGCAGCCCTTTGGGTCACAGGCAATGAGTTTGCAGCAGCACTGAATTCTAAAATTACTTCCTAACTTGTGAACCTTGATATTGTATTAATTACGGCAGTTCATCCACATTCTCAAGATAAACAGATGGTGACTACCATTAGCTTTCTTTGTGGAATATTAAAATGCATCACTTTGAAGGGTTGTTCAGTGCTGTATTAGCTAGAATTGTATGTCAAAACCGTGTTTACGTTTGCAGACAGTGTTTTTGACTGGAATGCCTGCTATCACCCTTTCCTTTATAGGCCTGTGAATTAATGATCAGTCCATTAGCTACTGAGAATCTTCTGACCTGACTTCTTTGTTTCAGGGTCCCCATTCAGCCACCCAACCCTGAAGCACACAGCCGGTCTCTCTCAGGGGACAGCCACACATAATCTTAGCAAAACCATTTCCCAAATGCAATGATAGTTTGCAGGGGAAAGTTGATGGGCAGCATGGAGAATGCTCAATTCTGTCTCATTCCTCTTCATTCTTCTCCACATTTCCTCCCCACAGGCTTTATGTGTGTCCCTGAACTAGGCTTACCAGCCAGTAGAGGGAACTGCCCAGCAGACAGTGGTGGCTGATGCACATTGCGACCAGTAGGGTAGAAGGCAGGGTGGTCAACAATAAGTGGAGCCAGAGCAAATGACAGGCAGAGCCAACTAATCTTACTCCATGCCGAGTTCTAGAAATGCAACACTGAGGCTAAAGACACAGGCATGCCTTTGACTGGTTATAAGTAAAAAAGCATGTGGGTGGGGTCACCCTGAGATTTATGGGACAGTCCAGTCATCCTAATGAACTAGCCTCCACTGCTAGGAGGAGACAATATAAAGTTTTCATATATTGACCACAGCAGATCATATAATCCAGTATCTAATAATGAATCATCTAATCATTCTAGAGACTTCCCCAGAATGAGACTTCTGATTTCTGTCCCTTTCCTAAAATATTAGGATATATGGGAAAAGCTGGTACCAAAGGGCTTCCGGTCGACGTGCCGGAGGAGAAGGTCGGGGGGACATGTCGCTCCATGACATTCCCCCGTCCGACTGGGAAAAGGGGACATCGCGCCAGCGCCGCGACCCCCAAAACCCCCGGGAAGGGCGTCCCGGGGTCTAATGGACCCGCACCGGCTCGGACGCCGAACCTGCTCCCCGGGAGACCGCAGCAAGGGCTCCCGAGCGTGAGCGGGCGGCGGAGCCTCAGGGTCCGCAAACTCCCCGTCGGGCGAAGCTGCGAGACCGACTCTTCTGAGCGCGCCGATTTCTCCAAGACCTGTAATTTGGAATCGTGAGTAAAATGTATTTGGATTGAATTTGGACTGGATTTGGACTGGATTGGAACGAAAACACGGAGGTCCGTTCCTTTCCATTGTTACAGTGAAGCAGGAAATAGATACAGTTGCATTGAAAAGGAATGAACTGACTTTTTTGTTATACGGCTTTAAATTAACCCTTGAGCCTCCCCTGGTCCTGAGGGAAGCAGAAGGAACTGTGATAGATCTGTGGATTTTTTAAGCTGAAAAGTTTGTGAAGTGTTATAAGAACAAAAGTTGGAAAAAGTTTTAAAAGTTTTAAAAGTATAAAAACTGTGATCAAAGAAAATGGCGATGAAACCGGATATTACTTGGCAAACTGTGCTGGAGAAGATGCAGGAATACATTGCGGAACTGAGAGAGAGGAATGCGATGGGAAAGACTACGGATGAGATAAGGCCAAACCCAAACACTGTGCCTGCTGAACCAGATGAACAAATAACCAAGGAAGTGACAGGATCCGTCAAGGCTAGACAACGAAAGATTATTTTGTCAAACACCAGCTGCAGGAAAAGATTCTACAACCGGAAGAGAAAATGTGCTGCCACCCCAAGAAGCAAGAGAAGAATCATAAGAAAAAACAGCACATTGACATCTACTGACAAGCAGCTGAAGGGAAGCCGAGACGAACTGAACATGAATTGGGAAGGCAGGACACAGTTTTTGGAAAAGGCCTGTTTGGAGGATGCAATGCAGGACTCATGTTGGTTTTGGGTCTCTCCACCAGCAGGAATAGGATAAGAACTGTCAAAGTAGGGCCTGACTTGTGGACTTATGGTTTTTGACTTATGGACACGCCAGGGACTGTTTAAAGATTATGATATATAAGTGAATGATAAGTATTTTTATGTTTAAGATGATAAGTATGACAAGTAGTGAATAATGTAAATAATAGCTGCTTACCCGGGGACCGGGGGAGGCAAGAGGGATGTAGATGAAGATATATAAGTGATTTAAGATATGGGATGTTTAAAGATTGAAGATTGATTTCAGGAAAATAATTATTTGATTATGAAATTAGAAACCTGTTAAAAATTGTTAAATGCTATCAGATGGAAAATAATGGAGTGGGCGAGAGGAAGCCTGACAATGATTGTAACACAAGTGAGCTGGCCTGAATCGGGGCCAGACAATATTGAAAAATCAATAAAAATTATTTAAAAAAAAAAAGAAAAGCTGGTACCAAAGAATGGCACAGCATCAGTGGAGATGTTTGAACATGTCAGTCTGATGACTCTCAATACTATTATGAAATGTGCCTTCAGCTACCAGAAAAATGCTGAAACGGACAAGTGAGTATAAGATGCCTATTTCAGGCAAGGTGGGAGCCACAGGCAGATACAGTCTTTTCTGTGCCATGGGCTAGCAGTGACATGAGAAGCAAGCCCAAAGTTGCAATCACCTCTGCAATCTGCATATGGTTAAAGAAGCCATTCAGGATGATGGCCATAACCACCATCATTCGTGAGCAAATTCTATAGTTCTATAACTGTGCAAAGAAATACTTTCTTTTGTCTGTGCTGAATCTTCCAGCTGTCAGCTGTCAGCTTCAATGGATGGCCCTGGGTTCCTTCCTCTAGCCCCTGGACCAATTTCTTTGTCCTTATTGTGGGATAACCAGCATGCTTAAGTTGAATTAATGCATGAAGGGGTTAAGACCATAGAGTAAGCTGTCCTGCCAGGCTTAGCTCACCTTGGAAGAGGTGAAATCAGAAACTAATTGGCAGCCAGCGCAGTCAGGCCAGGATTGGTGTAACATGCTCAAACCATCTTGCCCTGGTTGCCGAATTCTGCACCAGCTGAAATGTCTTCAGAGGAAGACATATGTATAATGTGTTGCAATATTCTAACTTAAAAGTTACCAAAGTATAGGGATACAGCTAGGCCACTAGCTGAAGTTGCTGGAAGGAACTCCTTGCCACCGATGCCACCTAGGCCTCAAGTGACAGCAAATGATCCAGAAGTACCCCCAAATTATGCACCCGTTCCTTCAGAGGGTGTGTAACCCCATCAAGAGCAGGCAACGTCCCATCCATCCTGTCTATGGAACCACTCACTAACAGTGCTTCAGTCTTATCTGGATTGAGCTTCAATTTCTTGGCGCTCATACCAAGGCAATTTAATGTCCCAGCACTGCCGCACCTGCAGATGTAAAGGAGAAGCAGAACTGTGTTTAATCAGCATATTGCTGACAACATACTCCAAAACTCTGGATAACTCCACTCAGGAGTTTCATGCAGATGTTAAGTTGTGAGGGATAAAATTCAACCCTGATGAACCCCACGTTAAAGGCTCCATGGAGCTGAGAAGAACTCCCCAAGCATCACCCTCTGGAAACAACCATCCAAGAAGGAGTGGAACCACCACAAAACAATGCCACTCACCCCTACCTCCGATCTCAAATAGAAATGGATCTAGAAATGGGAAATGGGACTTTTAATAAACATGTAATCTAACTTTTTTGTCTTTATTTTGTTCTTATATTTGTTTCCAATTTCCTACTGTCCACAGAGATAATTCCTACATTCAAACTGTATTTGATCTCAGCTCTCTGTTTTATCAGAGACTAAAAACACCTTGGCATCACAGTGATCTCATTTACCGGTTGAGCTCAAAAGGGCGTCAGTTTTACAAAGCTTGCAAAATAGCCCACCATCACACAGGTACGTATTTTTTACTTCCTGGAAACAATTTCTTCTTCCTCCTTGTCCCCCTCATCTTCTTCTTATGAGCTAATATATAAATTTATTTTCTAATAGAAAATTCAAAAGCAAAAACATACTGTTTTAGTACCATTAGAAAAAATTAAAAATTGTAACAGTGTCAGTATGA
The DNA here is from genome assembly GCA_034641385.1 of Darevskia mixta. Lineage (NCBI taxonomy): Eukaryota > Metazoa > Chordata > Lepidosauria > Squamata > Lacertidae > Darevskia > Darevskia mixta. Next base: position 23,333,680 of record JAWWNH010000029.1, on the reverse strand, counting down.
TGTACTAAGGGCATATGAAATGTAGGTGTGAAAAGAATAAAAAAGTAAAAAAATTTTAATATGGGTTAAATGATTAGTAACACAGTGGACTTATTAGGAAAGTTAGAGAAATTAGAAATTTAAAAAGGTTGAATATATTTGCTTGCCTCTTGCGAGGCAATGAAGCTTTATTCATTTCATACTGTATGTCTTCAATGCAGAGAAGGTAATAAGAGAGAGGAAGGATTCCCTCAAGAATGAGAAAGAGCTTGAAAAGATTCTGAAGAAGAGGCATTTGGACTTCCTGGATATTCTTCTTTGTGCAAAGGTGAACATTGTAAAAATAATGCACCTATACCTGCCATGCTATATTGCAAAGGGCTTTTCCAGCCATCAATAATCAGTTCAGATCAGTTCAGCCCAAGCAAAACTCCCATGGTCTGTAATATATACATAAAATTGTAAGGCTGTCATCACACTGCAGTTTCTGTGGCTACTGACAGGTGGCCATGCCAACTGCAGCACAATGACAGAAAGGCATGCAGCAAGGTAAGCAAGCAAGCATCATGGGTGGCAGGTGGTCCAGGTAAGCTGTTTAATTGAGGGGGTGGTGCTTCAGAGAGCAGCTTGCAAAACTGCTTTCTGAAGCACCTCCCTCTTCTTTGAAAGGTTTGATGTGAGCTGGGAGAGGGAGGAGGGTCTTGGAGGACTTTAAATATTGGATCTCACCAATTGTATAATACGCTATGTTCCCTCTGCGGTTAGGATGAAAATGGAAATCCATTGTCAGATGAAGACATACGTGCAGAAGTGGACACATTCATGTTCGAAGGTCATGATACCACAGCTAGTGGAATCTCTTGGCTCTTTTATTGTATGGCCCAGAACCCTGAACATCAGCAGAGATGCAGAGAGGAGATCATGGAGCTTCTTGGGCAACAGCAGGATATTCAATGGTCAGACTAAATTATTGTTCAACCTTAAATGTTTATTTCCTGGGTCATGTTATGAGGTCCTCAAAGATTAAGAGATGTTGAAGGAGAGCAACACTGCAGAGTAGTTTAGGATCATAGTAGTCTGACCACAGGTTGTGTAAGTTCCAGGGAAGATGTAGGAAAAGAAGCTCTGATTTCTATTTCTATATTTAAATCACTGCTATGGCTGCTGCACGGATGTACTGTAGCTAGTGTGGTCATGCTTGTATCGCCAAAAATAATGCAAAAAATCAAAATATATTATCAAAAAGAGACAGCTCTTCAAAAAAAAGGACTGCCCTATGTAAAGTAGGACACAGCCACCCTCACCCATTACTTGCATGAAGAAGTAACACAGTAACAACAGATGGGCTGTGGACTGAGCCCACCAATACACCTGGTCTCTAATGTCCTAATAACTTCTAAAGAGGGGAGCCTCCTCTATTCAGGTGGGATTCCTGCATGATTTGCTTTCCAGGTAGACTTCCTGCATGGTTTAATTTCCCATAACAAAAACCAGTTTTGTACGCTGTATTTCATTCAATCAATCATTTAACTTATTTACTGCCTTTCTCACACTATAAGAGACAAGGTGGCTAACAGAATAAATTAAAATAAATACAGCTAAAAAACCCACAATCAATTAAAAAATTTTTTTTTAAAAAAAGAAGTCCATAACCCTGTTAAAAACAGCCCTAAAAGCACAGATATTCACTAATATATGCAATTCATCTCCATGCATGCTTTAAGTTAGCATGTGCATTTTTCCACTTGTTATTAGGCTGGAGAAGTGCAAATTTGGAAGGGTGGCTGTGTTCCACAAAGTGTGAGTTAGATAAGTTCGCCTTTCAATGTGAACTGAACCAAATTTCTCCCCTCCCCCCATTCCTTGTATTGAGCAAGGGCAGCTTAGATAGTGGCTTCCACTCGGTCTCCTTTTTTGCTTCATCTTAACGAAACTTTATGCGACTTAACTCCAGTAATTTTGGGCGCTGTCTTTAAGGGACGACTTGGGAAAGATGACGTACAGCACCATGTGCATTAAGGAGAGCCTTCGGTTATACCCTCCAGTACCTCTTATAGCACGAGAACTGAATTCACCTGTGACCTTTGCTGATGGACGAACCTTACCAAAAGGTAGGCTTCCCCTCTTTCTTCTGCAGACTTCCTTTGAACTCGTCCCTTCCTCTCCCATCTTCATTCTTACACTGTTCTCATTATTCAATTCCACTTCCATCAAGGGTGGCTAACCTTTTGTGGTCCACATTCACCCTGCCAACTGTGATGCGGCCACCCCACACTCTTGTATGCTCACACTCACATTCATGCACACAGGGAATATGTGGAGGGCACACACAGGTGTGCATGCCTACACAGATGTCCACAGCCCCTGTGTTCAGATGGACACTTTCTGGAGCTGCTAGGCCTTAGATGGCCCATCTCTTGAGGCCCCACCTACACCTAAATGAATTCCTTGGGCAAACAAACAAATATTATATGACCAGGAAAGCATAGTCATATGCTTTCCAGCTGCCTTCCAGTACTCAGTGCAGGGTCATCCTGGTTACCAGTGCAACAACTCTGAAAATCTGCCTGTCTTTGCAGCAAGTTATTGAGAATGAATGTTTTGGTAAATGCCACTGGATAGCAGTTAATTCTCATTACATCATATCACTGCTGATGAAATGATAATACAGTGGTGCCTCGGGTTAAGAACTTAATTCGTTCTGGAGGTCCATTCTTAACCTGAAACTGTTCTTAACCTGAGGTACCACTTTAGCTAATGGGGCCTCCCACTGCCACCGCGGCACAATTTCTGTTCTCATCCTGAGGTAAAGTTCTTAACCCGAGGTACTATTTCTGGGTTAGCAGAGTCTGTATCCCGAAGCGTCTGTAACCTGAAGCATCTGTAACCCGAGGTACCACTGTAGATGATGTGTCTCTTTTTTCCACAGGCTTTCTAACTGCATTGGATGTTTATGGTCTTCACAGAAATCCTGAGGTTTGGGACAATCCTGAGGTAATCATAAAGGGATAAAGGGCTAAGCAAGACCTTTCTGGTGAGACTGAAACAACTGAACGTGTTTTGAGAAAAAGATGGTGGAGAACATCAGAATAATTGTCATAGACACGTAAAATTTCTATAAGAAAAGAGGCCAATTGTTTATCACACTAACGCTGTGTGACTAGATGTGTGGATTTATCCAGTGTTTTGTTTTACCAGTTTCTTGCTTGTTTTACCTTACTAAACGCATCCAGAAGTATTCCAGTTTGGAGGTGAGCAAGGCTGATTTAGTCCATTGGCCCATATCAATGGCCTAATGCTAAACTATCTACCCCCTGATATGATATTAGGTGTGGAGCAGAAACATATAAACACAAGGGATGCCTGCATTTCCTTATGAGGGTAATACCAGCTCTAGAGTGTGTGCATGAGAGAGAGAGAGAGAGAGAGAGAGAGAGAGAGAGAGAGACTTACATTGGTGAGGGTGTGTGGGTGTGGGTGTGCCTATAGAGCTAAATCCCTTCTCATCTCTATGCCTTTGCTCTCATCGAAATCCCTTCCCTGCCAACTGCTGTTGGCAAAAAGAAAAATGTTTGGATATATCTTCACACAACTCTGATGTCAGGCTTAGTGTGACCCTCTACAGAATTGGTTTAGTACAGTACAGTGGTACCTCAGGTTAAGTACTTAATTTGTTCTAGAGGTCCATTCTTAACCTGAAACTGTTCTTAACCTGAGACTCCACTTTAGCTAATGGGGCCTCCCGCTGCTGCTGTGCTGCTGGAGCACAATTTCTGTTCTCATCCTGAAGCAAAGTTCTTAACCAGAGGTACTATTTCTGGGTTAGCGGAGTCTGTAACCTGAAGCGTATGTAACCTGAAGCGTCAGTAACCCGAGGTACCACTGTATGAGGAAGATACTGTACTAATTAAGTAGAGGGACAGACCACATATTATATAGTTATGATTCTTAAATTTTTGCTTAAGTACTAACAAAATGGCAAAAATCTATTGCGAAAAGAAAACCATTGCAAAATATATTGGGAAAGCTGCTGTGGAATCCTAATCCAGAAAACATCCCTAATCCAGCTCAGGACCTATGGAAGTGTTCTGCCAAAAATCCACCCACACACCAGTCCCTAAAGTGCTGCTTACAAAAACTGTGAAGGTTTACCTCAGTGTTTTTCAACCTCCTCGGGGCAACGGCACACCTGCCCCACGAAAAAAATCTCGCGGCACACCACCACCACATGCACCCCGACCCCCCCGACCCGGGGGGCGGGGTGTCCGCGCGCCCTGGCGGGAGGGAGGGGAAGGACCCAGGCGGGCGAAAACGGAGTGGGAGATCGGCGGGCCAGGCGCCCGCCCCCCCTCCCGCGCCCAGCCCCCCGGCAGCACCTCCACCCGGCCCCGAGCGAGCCCGGTGGCACCGGCACCTCCCGCCCGTCCCCGGGGCGGCAGAGGCAGCGGGCGAAGCGCCCGGCAGCCCCGGCGAAGGCGGCGGTCGGCGAGCGGGAAGCGGAGCCGAGGCGACGCCAGCCCGGACCGACCCGGAAGCGGAAGCGGCCCAGGGCGGCACAGCAGCTGGTGTCTTCCCGCGGCACAGGAGCCGGTGTCTTGCGGCACACTCCTGTGCCGCGGCACACTGGTTGGGAAACGCTGGTTTACCTCTCCATTCGGGTGGTGATAAAGCGGGATATCAAATCCAAACTCCTCTTCCTCCTCCTCTTCTTCTTCTTCTTCTTCATTCAAAGTGCAACATCAGCACCACAGCAGGGGGGGGGGAAGGTTAGCATTTCCCTCCCAACACCTGCAGGCCTGTTGCAGGCCAATGACTGTGTACAGTTTTAAAAACATGCACACTAATGCAATTAACATCATGTCTCATTTGGCCCAGGCATTTATATATATGAATTTCCCCCCCTTCATATTACATTGAGGGAAACATATTACTAAGAGTGCAGTCCTATAATCCTATACAGAACTAAGCCCCATGGAGCTCAATGGGCATTATGACCTGGTAAGTGGGTATAGAACAGTATTCTTTTTTGTGAATGCCTCTTTTTCCTTTAGCTCTTCTGGCCACTATATCTGTTGCCATTCTAATACAAAGTTCCATGACTTATTTTCTGCTATAGGAATTTAATCCTCTAAGATTCTCCACAGAGAATTCAAAGCATCGCCACCCATATGCTTTCTTGCCTTTTGCTGCAGGGCCAAGGTAAATATTTCCTCACCTATACTTTGCACTGTTCCCTCCATAACAGAAGACTTTGACATTAATCTTCCATGAAAGACACAGGTGTGTTCAAGGCTTATAAAATTGTGGATGAGTCCATAGCAAAGCAGAATCAACTGCCAGCATAAAACAATATATGCTCAAATGCCTAAAAGGGTGGGACATAGAAAGGAGAACAAAGATGGTGCCAGGCATTCATTTCTGGGAAGGGAAATCTAAACGTGAAGGAGCAACAACAGAAAAGGCCCGGAATTGACCATCTGCAGAATGTTCTTCTGTTTGTAATGTAATGTTGCCCTTCATTCTACTCAGGAACTGCATTGGACAACAGTTTGCCATGAATGAGATGAAGGTTGCTCTTGCCCTGACACTCCTGCACTTTGAGCTTTTGCCTGATCCTGCCAACCTCCCGATTCCCATGCCGCAAGTTGTCACCCGATCCATGAATGGGATATATCTGAAACTGAAGGCTCTCCACTGATGCTTGCTGTTACCACAGTAGTAATGCTTGCTTCAGGACTCTCGATTCATGCCAATAAATAGATACATACTGTCCCTGATAAAATATGTAAGCATTCTACATGCAAATAATTATTATTACAGTATTTCCAAATAACAGTGATCTGGATCCAGCAATGGCCTGGGGAAAAGGTGGGGATATAGCGCCCACAGCGGGAAAAATATTAGAATGTGTGAGCGAAGGTTCCAGCTGTTCCCATATAAATACAACACCAGCTGCCACAAAGTTGTTCTGGCATTTTAAGCCAGCAGTGCCAGCCGAATCAGAAAGTCTTCAGGACTTATTCTCGATAGTGAGAAAAACAAAGCAGCAGTCAGCTGGCGATGGAGAATCTAGTCGATCCCTCGTGGTCCGGGCTCCCCGTGAGTTTCTCTCAGTTTTTCTATTGGACTGTGGCATTGATCTTCACCTGCATGGCTCTGAAAGGCATCCAGCTATTTCAGGAATTTCCCAGGAGGAAATTTCCCAGCCACTGGCTATATGGCCATGTCCACATGGTAAGGGAATCTCTTACTTTCCTGGTGAGGTGTTGGGTCTCTCTTTGTAAAATTGCATTTCTCGATAAGGAAATGAAAATTGACTGGATTCTGTGTTACCAGCCACCATTCAGTTGTGCCTAAAGAGTAGGGCACAGAATAACTACTTTCTGGAGCATTGGTTCCAATTCGTATTGTGTGATCAGAGGAATCCAACCACAGTGCTTTCTCTGCTTCATATCACATTCTGAAAGGATATTTTTAATCTGACGAAGCCATTGTTAAGGCTACATGTAATAAATTTTAATACTATTTTGTAGATATATGTGTAAAGGCTGAGTCCTCACAATAAACTTTATTCTGATTCTGATTAATATCATGCAGTGCACTTCTGCTCTTTTTATGAAGGGAATTGTTGTCCACTCTAGGCATACAGAAGCTGGTTCAAGATACAGCACCATTTACAAATATAGATTCTTTCAGTATTTTGAGACTGCTATGATTGCAATTATATTGTTTGGCATTTCCTTTTAAGCTCTCAGTCCAACCAGGTCATATTCAGAATAGACTTGTGGAAATAAATGCACTTGACTAACTTAAATCCATTGGTTTCACTGACTTTGTGGCTTGGAACGAAGAGCTTGGGTTATTTACAATATAAACTCTGATACCAGGGCTAGAATGGATTTTATGTTTTTACACGTTTCATATCACAGACCTAGAAATACTTTGGGTCCCCCCCCATAAAACAAAGTATACATCATTCAGCTTAATAATATATAGGTCATAACTATGGTATTACAAGGATTGTACAGGAAGAAGGCGGATCATTTAAACTTTCTCATTCCCCCTCCATGTTCTCACATCAGCTGTTCTGTGGGAGGAGTCCTGAAGACCTTTTAATATGTCACGATAATTTCTTGTGTTTTTAAAATATGTAATTTACCTGTAAGTCATCTGGGAAGGATTTATTTCCTGTACTGAGGGATAAAAATAACTGTCATAAGAGAAGAATGAATAAATAGCTCTAGATGTTGCAAATAAAAAAAAATCATATTGATTTCTTCTACATCTTGTGGAAATGTGTTAACTGTTTTTTAAAAAAATCCAAAGACTATTTTCTTCCCTATGAGAGGTTTAATATCTGCCTCAAATGTACTCCTTTGTACCATTCGTCCTTGTGGCTTCTTCTCTGAGTATTAGTTAATTCTAGGCATACTAGGTACTTCCCCTGATAAAATATTTTAAAAATTCCTTCCGTGCACACGAAAGCTCATACCAAGAACAAACTTAGTTGGTCTCTAAGGTGCTACTGGAAGGATTTTTTTTATTTTGTTTCGACTACTGCAGACCAACACGCCTACCTACCTGTAACTGATAAAATATCTTAAGCATCTTATAAGCAGCAGTCAGCCGGCGATGGAGAATCCTGGCTGCCAAGGAGTTTCTCTCAGTTTTTCTATTGGACTGTGGCGTTGATCTTCTGCATGGCTGTGAAAGCCATCCAGCTATTTCAAACAAGGGAGAAACTGATCTAGGGTTTTAGGAATTTCTCAGGACCTCCCAGCCACTGGCTATATGGCCATGTCCACATAGTAAGGGATTCTCTGACTTTCCTGGTGAGATGTTGGGTCTCTCGTTGTAAAACTTTGCAGAACAGAAAGAAAGCAGGTTTAAAAACTGATTAATGATTCAGATCAGATGGGATGCGGGTGGCGCTGTGGGTTAAACCACAGAGCCTAGGGCTTGCTGATCAGAAGGTCGGCGGTTCGAATCCCCACGACGGGGTGAGCTCCTGTTGCTTGGTTCCAGCTCCTGCCCACCTAGCAGTTCAAAAGCACATCAAAGTGCAAGTAGATAAATAGGTACCGCTGTAGCGGGAAGGTAAACGGCGTTTCCGTGCGCTGCTCTGGTTCACCAGAAGTGGCTTAGTCATGCTGGCCACATGACCTGGAAGCTGTACACCGGCTCCCTTGGCCTATAAAGCGAGATGAGTGCCGCAACCCCAGAGTCGGTCACGACTGGACCTAATGGTCAGGGGTCCCTTTACCTTTACCTTTAATGATTCAGATGAAACCTAAGGAGAAAACAGCTTGTAAAGTCAAGCTTAGTCTTACAGGAAAAAGCAAGGGGTGAGAAGGTTAAAAATAGCTTTGTCATGACATCAGGAATCACAAGACAGAGAAACCAGTAGGACAACACTTCAATCTCCCAGGACATTCTATACAAGACCTCAAAGTAGCTGTCTTATTGCAAAGGAATTTCAGAAATAGACTGGAAAGAGAAGTTGCTGAATTGCAACTCATTACCAAACTTAAAACCATGGAGAGACCTGGTCTGAACAAAGACATTGGATTCTTATCTCATTATACATGACAAAGCTATTTTTAACCTTCTCACCCCTTGCTTTTTCCTGTAAGACTAATTGCAGTCGTTAACAGTCGTCAACAGGTTTCCCTCAGCTATCAGCCTATCACCCATTCCCACCACCCTTCTTAGTAATACCCCTCCCACCCTCTCACTATATATAAGGGTCTGGTGACTTCTGTTTCAGTGTATCTGAAGAAGTGTGCATGCACACGAAAGCTCATACCAAGAACAAATTTAGTTGGTCTCTAAGGTGCTACTGGAAATAATTTTTTTATTTTGTATTTTGTTTTGACTATGGCAGACCAACGGACTGTCCCTGACCAGAAGGGGTGAAGGTGTGCCACTAGCCAAAGCTGATGGAAGGCCACCTAAGCCTCAACTAGGGGGTACTTCACACCAAATTGCACTTGTTTGTATGGATTATTTTCATATTTGGATCAAGGAGAAAGTGATAGTGAATTTTGGATTCTTGCTGCTGGCTCTCTTAGGGCCCACGAGGGTTGGCATGGATCTTAAAGGAATTGAAAACATTCTTCACCTAATTACTGACTATGAAGTATACCTCACCACACTGTTTGTCATTGGAGATATATATTTGAAACATTGGCTCGTTAAGAGAGATCTGAAAGAATGCTACGACATAAATTTGAACAACTGAAGGAATTTTGGAAGAAAGCTCAGAGTATTTGGAGCAAAAAAAACGGTGGAGTGAAAGGAAGGGCTATCCAGAGGACTGTGTCTTAAAAACAACGTGGAATTTAAAAAATTGCTTCTTGCAGCTTAACAGATATATGGACTTTGTTAAATAAGATAGTGAGTCATACACCAGTGGCTGATGGAAAAGATAAGGACGGTTAAGATCGGAACTATGAAAGTCGAAAACAACAAGGAAGAAAAGCAGAAAACAAATGAAGGACATTATCTCTCGATATCCAGAACATAGGAGGCCCCTTTCTGAATTATTTTTAATTTGGAATGTTTAATTGGCTGTATTGTTTGTATTATGATTTGGTATGATTGGAATTGATTTGTCATTAATTGGAAGGTTTTTAATTGAAAATGAATAAAAATTATTTTAAAAAAATTTAAAAAATTGTTTTCTCAAAATTTATCTTCTGTATTATGAAAATAAATAAAAACAGCATTAATTTTTTTTATTGCTGAGCACATCCACTGCCACACCTGCAGATTTAAAGGATAAGTAGAGCTGTATATCATCAGGTTATTTCTGACAGATTAGTTTTGGAGTATGCTGTCAGCAATAAGCTGATGATATACAGCTCTACTTATCCTTTAAATCTGCAGGTGTGGCCACTCAACAGTTTCATTTAGATGATAAACAGCATGGGGGATAAAACCACACATTGAAGTCTCAATGGGACTGTAGAGAACTCCCCAAGCATCACCCTCTGGAAACAACCATCCAAGTAGGAATGGGAAAACTACGAAACAACAACACCTACTCACCACTATCCAAGGGGGTTGGGCATACAATGGAGAACAAAGATGGTGCCGGAGATTCATTTCTGGGAAGGGAAATCAAAAAGTGAAGGAGCAACATCAGAAAAAGGGAATTGTTGCCCTCTCTAGGCATACAGAAGCTGGTTCAAAATACAGTACCATTTCCAAATATAGATTCTTTCAGTATTTTCAGACTGTTATTACTGCAATAAAAATGTTCAGTCATCGCTTTTACAGTCTCAACCCAACATGCTTCCTTTTATCCTAACAGATCATATTCAGAGTAGAATCATTGAAATAAATGTACTGGATTAATTTAAGTCCACTGGTTTCGAACTATTTACTTTGAGCATCACTTATTTGGGTTCGTACCTTTGTCCATTACACTTTAATGTTCTAATTAAGAACATTATGTATGGGGCATGGACTGTCACCTTCATGGGGGGCGGGCCTGGACTTGGGGCAGTGGCCATATTCCTACTGTTGATCATGAAAACACATTATGTGGTCATGAATGAATCCCCATCTGTAACATTTAAAATAAGTTACCTTCTTGGAAAAATTCACACAGTGGCAAATAATGGCAACTATAAAATTTCCTTTTCCTGTGATCTCCTAAAACAGTGATAGACCAAGAGTTATCTTAGCTCACCAGCAGCTTTCTTCTTTTCAGTCCTGTCAGACTAGTTGAGCAAATATTTCCAGAAGGTGGTAGCAAATCATTATCCAGCCAAGACCCAATAATTATTTCAGATAAGTATTTGCCCCTGGCAGATGGGGTGTTGGGATAGAGGATATTTAGTTGTCATGAATTCTTTGCTACCTTGCTGTGATTTTATGGCAAACTATCTCCTGTGCCTATTGAACCTGTCTACTGCAGAGCTTCGGTTATTTACAAGATAGACTCTGAAATCAAAGCTGGATCAATGCCTGGGTATTAATTTTTTGTATGTTTTACATCATTGACTTTGGGGTTTGTTCTTTTAATAAAACGAAGTATGCATCAGTCAGTTTAATAACAAATAATTCATAACTATTGTGTTTCAAGGACTGTACAGGGAGAAATCCTGATCTTTTGGACTTTCTCATTCCTTGTTTCTGATCTCACATCAACTGTTCTGTGGGAAGAGTCCTGAAGACAAATATGTAACAAATATTTGTTGTAATTATTAAATGTGTAATCTAATTGTAAGCCTTCTTGGAAATATTGATTTCCTGAACTATGGAATATAAATTACTGTGATAAGAGAAGAATGAATAATAAATCTAGAAGTTGCAAATAAGAAAAATTATCATATTGACTTCTTGTACAACTTATGGAAATGTATTAACCATTTTTTTTAAAAGGTTAACTAAGCAATCTAAATTTACACAAACTACCATATGAATAAAACAATAATTTTATAGAAAAGGAGATACTTTTTAGATATAACCCATGTATTTTTCCTTTCTTGAACCCCAGCTGGGAGCCCATGGCTTAGTCCAATAGCAGGGCCTTGAAGAGCTCCAAGCTGCTAACTTCCTCCAACCAAACCTAGAGCAGTGCTCTTTTCCACCTTGAGCCCCCAGATGTTGTTGGACTACAACTCCCGTCATCCCTGACCATTGACTAAGATGGTGGAAGTTTATGGGCGTTGTGGGCGAACATCATCTGGGGACCCAAGGCATATTTTTGCAAAGCAATGTCATTAATAGAATGTGTTGTTCGGTTTCATTTTCCCGAATACATGCATTTTCATGCACCATTTACCTCAGTGTCTGTTGGAGAACTACACCGCAAAATTCGGGGAAGGGCAAATTTCGAATAATGTGCTTTAAATTTTATTGTTTCAATTAAAAAAAAAGGAAAAAAGGAAATTGAATCCAATATGTCCCCTATCACTATTGGGGAATTTGTCGCTACTGGTATAAAGACTTCAGTTCCTGAGGGGAGACTGGCTCATGGGATGCCTCTGGCTTGATAGACCCTTTTCCAGAAATATAGGATTCAGTCCATGCAGATGATGAGGGAAGCCCAACTCAAGCAGGGGTTGGCTGACAACATTTATTCAAACTGGAAGTGGTTGCTATTGCTCAGTAGAAACACTGCACAAATTAAGAGGCAAACGTAAAACCGAAAGAATATTTTCTTCCCTATCAAATGCGCTTCTCTACACCAGTCCTCCTTGAAGTCATTGTGACATCTTCTTTAAATATCAGTGCATTCAGGGTGTACCAAATACTTCCACTGATAAAGTACATTATTACCCTGCATGCAGTTAATTAAAACATTTCCCAATAACAGTGATCTGGTCCAGCTCTGAAGTGAGGAAAAGGGGAGGATTCAGCACCCAGCGGTTGAAACTAATTAGAGTGTGTGGGTGGAGGTTTAAGCAGTTTCCAGATTCCTGCAGTACCAGCTGACACAAAGTTGCTCTGGTAATTTGATGCAGCTCACAGGACAAAGCCAGCAAAACAGCAAACCTTTTGAGGACTTATTCTAGCTACTGAAGCAAAGCAAGCACCAGGTAGCTGGTTATGGAAATTGTAATCAATCCCTTGTGGTCCTGGCTACCGGCGAGTCCCTCTCGGTTTTTCTATTGGACTGTGGCATTGATCTTCACCTGTGTGGCTCTGAAAGGCATCCAGCTATTTCAGACAAGGCAGAAACTGATCAAGGGTTTTAGGAGTTTCCCAGGACCTCCCAGCCACTGGCTATATGGCCATGTCCACATGGTAAGGGATTCTCTGACTTTCCTGGCGAGGTGTTGGGTCTCTCTTTGTAAAATTGCATTTCTCGATAAGGAAATGAAAATTGACTGAATGTTGTTTTGCCAGCCACCATTCAGTTGTGAATAAAGTGAAGGACAATCGTTATGAAACTAAGAAACTTTATTTGGTGCACTGCATTAGTAAACCAAGTTAGAAGGATCATACACACATTGTGCAACATACTCATGGCATTAGCTTATTTACTGCTGATATAGCTGTTTTCTTATACACACAAGTGAAGCTATTACCACACAATCAAAGCTATTGAGAAACTAGGGAAGTGTTGCAGGACTCACCATAAACAAGGATAAATCTGGTTTTTGTTGTTGGCATGCAAAGACTACATCAGGAACACAGAAAGATAGTTGAAATCAGTGGATTTATACTTTATGATGTGACACAGAATAATTACTTTCTTGAGCATTGATTTCAATTCAGTGCAGTGTTTTCTCAGCTTCATGTCACATTCTGAAAGGATATTTTCTATCAAATGTGCTGCTTCATTCATGTTGTCGTTCAATTTGCTGGCACCTGCAAGGCAGCTGGCTTGGGAACGGCTGTGCTGGTTCAGCAGACTGGGTTCCACTCATTGGCTGCACATGATTGGACAGTTGGAACTTTAGATTTGGCCAAGGAATCTACAATAGCTAGTCACTGGGAAGTGACTCATGGCACCTTCTGAATGGAGGGCCGCCAACAAGGGGCCGCAACTGCCGCCCACTAGGGACAGGGTACATGGCCATTGTGGGTCTAGTCATAGCATCCTCCCTAATGTGTGAAGGCAATAGCTATGGTGTAAAGGAACATACTTTACAAGACAACAATTTGGGAGGGGGGAAGGCCACAACTTTATTGATTACATGTATAAGTGGACTTTGGCTCACATCTATATCCATTTCATTTTCCTGTTGGAGTGTTGAAATTTTGAACAGGGTATTGCTATGTATTGTGGCCTCCCCAATATGCTGATCTCTAGTTCCATATTCAAACTCTGCTCCCCGACTCCCATATTTGGCAGGCAACAGTTTGCATTTGTGAGGGACCTGTTTCTCATATCCAATTTTATCTAAAGTTGAAGAATGATTCACAGATTCAAGCATAAATATTATATTATAATTTTATGTATAATGTTTTAATTATCAGTGTTGTTTTAATAAAGGTTCTGATCTCCTTTTTTACTCCTTCGCCTGTTCCTCGAACCCTCACTGGCACAAAGGAGTCTTTGAGCAGAGTATCTTTGCAGAGTGCTGCTTTTATTCTTAAAAGAGTCTTTGTCTGCAAACACGACTAACAGCCATTGCACACACCAATACTACCAGCTCTCAACAACCAACCCACAAACCCATACTAACATTTAACCACTTTATATACACAGGTACAATTAGGTGAGCAATAGCATGAGTCATCGTAGGCTCATGCTGACTTTCTTCTTTTGGCATTAAAGAAACAGCGGCCAATTTTTAGCCGTGACATTAATTTATTCCAACAGCAAAAAAATGCTTTACTAAATGTACTCTTTGGTGGCTGTTTTTTTCCTCTTAACATTTATAGTTCAATGACTTATTCATGCTCAACCAGTGTATGTTTCTCTACACCTGAGAGACTGAAATGAAATTGATAAGGGGAGGCCAATATAGAATAGAAAGAAACAGGTTTAAAAAGACTGTAGTTTTAGGATTGAGCCAAGTGGGTGAATTATTCCTTTGTTACATATGCATCCCAACTGAAAGTTATACACTATTACATTACCTGATTATCAGTTTTTATCCTGAACTAAACATTTAATCACAATAACCAAGATGTAAACTGGTTACCGATACAGATGAAACCTGAGGAAGAATTCCTGAACGCAGCAGCATGGACAGAAAAGTACCCGCACTGTTATCCACGTTGGTATGGAAGTTTCTTGGCTTTCCTGTCCCTCAACCACCCCGAATATGCAAAGGCAGTGTACAGCAGAGGCGGTAAGAAATTTGTATCTTATGTCCCTCTGATTGTGCAGTTACATGAGTATGCTAGAGACTGTCAAAGTTATTCATGCAGTAAGTGGCATTGCTCATTGAAAGGCAAGAAATAAATGTAAATGATTCATATTTGAAGGGCATCCTAAAGCAACCTTCAGAGCCATCCTTCCTATTGGGCTTACTGGTGCGTTGCGCCAGGGCGCTGGCCTCTCAGGGGCGCCCCAGCCCCGCGCTGGACCCTCCGGCAGCGCTCGTACGTAGACCTGCAGGACTACCGCTGCAGCCGCGACTTGACGCCCAGCCCAGTCCCTCGCGAGCTGGTGGTGGTGGTGGAGCTGCCCGCCAGGGGTGCAGGCAAGAGGGGGGGTGCAACATCGGCTCACCACCACTGTCCCTGCCCACCAAATAGAGGATTGTTCTTTGTTGAGCTCCCACGACGAGCGAGCGGAGCCAGGTGACGAAGGCAGGGGGCCGAGCTGGGTCCCTTGCAAGCGCAGTAGCAGGAGGAGGAAGGGGGCTCGGGAGACGCGGCGGGGCTCGGACAGCACCCAGCGCCTTCAGCACATGGTGCCGGGCGGGCTCGCTCTGCCTCCGCCCAGCCTGGCTGAGAGGCAGCGCTCAGCAGGAGAAGCCGAGAAAGGCATCTTGGGCATCTTGGCATACCGCGGCCCGCAGTTGAAGCGCGGTGCATAGGAGCGCGGCTCGCCTATCGTCTGGCCCCTATGGGGCGCCCCGCGGAAAGCTGCGCGCGAAGCGGCCAAGGGAGCCGCTGGAGTGGAGGGGAGGCGAGCCCAGGAGGAGCAGGAGGAGGAGAGGAGGGGTGAAGCGGAGGCGGCTCGCCTTCCCAGCCACTGCTGCCAAGGCTGGAGAGCAACATCTTCTGATGTTCCTTCCTTCCCTCCGTCCTTCCCTCTCTGGCTAGTGTGCGCCCGGAGGGAAAGGTGGGTGTGGGGGCGCCGGAGGGATCCTTGCACCAGGGAGCCAGATAGGCTTAAGACGGCCCTGTCAACCTTCCCCAACCTGATACCTTCAAGATGTTTTGAACTTCAACTCCCATCAGCCCCAGTCAGTGGCCTGGCCCTCACTGCCAGGCAAAGAACTCCCAACTCACAGCTCTAGTTCTACCCAAGTCTTTAATGCTCAGATCAGATTGGTAGATAAGGCACACTGCAGACTACAAAGTTCAACAGGTACATTAGAGACTGGGATACTTCCTTTTGGAAAGTGGGGAAACACAATTATTTTCCCAACAAATGGCCGGAGTCCCCAAGGCTGGGCAAGGAAATGGTCACACCTTGTGGGCCTACAAAGGTTGTTTGTCTTAATTCACATGTGCAAAGATGTGGGAATGTGCCTTGGATCTGGCTGCTGAAAAGCAAGGAAAGGCAAGTGAGGGAGCTCTGGGTGCCCATAGGAATCCCCTGGATTCAGGCAACAGAGTACAATTTAGCAAATGAAACATTTAAATTTGTTCTCAAAAATAGTTTTTTTACCATCTCATTCTAAGCTCATTTTCTCTCATTTATCACACTATTCAGATCCTAAAGCTCTTGTAACATACAACTTCCTAATTCCATGGATTGGTATGTATTTTCTCTCACTAATTTTATGCCCCCCTGTATTATCTGCGCTATTCTTGTATCAAACATATACATATATTCTCAGCTTTCAAAGTTCAAAATTCCTTTGGGTCTACAGAAAGCTGCTGATATTTGTTAAGCTGGTACCTTCCACACTGGTGCCTTCCAGGAGGCTTCAATGCCAGCTTTATTCCTTTGGCCAACTGATTTCTGCCCTTGTTGCTGAAGAATCAGACTTTATAGTATGTTTCCCTACAATCTCAAAAGTCTGTCCTTATAGAGTCTATGAAGATGGACTTTTTGGGTTGTAAGGAAATACCGGTATACACACTGCATTCCATGTTTCAGAAATCCTTTAGTAGGTAAACAGATTCTTAACTTGAATTGTTCCAGCAATTAAATGCCTACTTCCATGGGTCAAATATAGTGCTGGGGGGATCCTTCTACTGTAAACCCTGTCATCTGTGGTGGATAGTTTACCATGTGACCCTGACCCTGGTGTATGTGCCTAAGAAAGACAACATTATATCTGGCTTCTGTTCCTCATTTTCCTTCCTTTCCCTGACAGGAAGGGGGCTTCTCATCCTGAATGGACCAAAATGGCAGCAGCACCGGAAACTGCTGACTCCCGGATTCCATTACAATATTCTGAAGCCTTATGTGACTCTTATGGCAGAATCAGTCAAGGAGATGCTGGTAAGAAACCCCATTGCTACTTTCAGGAGGTCAGCTCCAGTCTCAGAAGCTGCTCATCCACCTTCATGATCTCAGTCCTGCTTTGAGCAGACTCAAGGGGCCTTTAATTTCTCTTTTTCTTTGACCTGACAACCTCCTCTGACATACCACAAAGATATTTTGAAAAGTTTGAGTCAGAAGCCTCCATCAAAGTGTGAAGCTAGTTGAGCAGCCCTTTGGGTCACAGGCAATGAGTTTGCAGCAGCACTGAATTCTAAAATTACTTCCTAACTTGTGAACCTTGATATTGTCTTAATTACGGTAGTTCATCCACATTCTCAAGATAAACAGATGGTGACTACCATTAGCTTTCTTTGTGGAATATTTAAATGCATCACTTTGAAGAGTTGTGCAGTGTTGTATTAGCTAGAATTGTATGTCAAAACCGTGTTTACTTCCTCTTCCATATCACAAAGTTCTTTTGAAAAGTTTGATTCTGGAGTACCTGTGAAAGTGTGAGGCTATCTGAGCAGTCCTTTGTGTTGCAGGCAATGAGTTTGCACCAGCAAATACACGTCCCTCCAATGTCTAGTTATGACAGAAACTCTTTCCCTCTCTGTGTCTCTCTGATGCTTCCTCATTCTTCTCCACATCTCCCCTGGATCAAAAGGCTTTATGTGTGTCCTTGAGATACGATTATCAGCTAGTAGAGGAAGCTGCTTAGCAGACAGTGGTGACTGATGCCCATTGGGACTAGGAGGTTAGAAGGCAGAGAGGCCATCAGTAAGTGGAGCCAGAGCTAACGACAGGCAGAGCCAACCAGTCTTACTTTTATCACCATTCCTTGCTGTGTTCTACAAATTCAACACCGTATCTAATAATGAATCATCTAACCCGTGGACTGCCATCTGTCCAGATTTTAATTTGCTCTCAACTACTGGTAATTTTAAGATATATGTTAACTAATTGATTGCCTGTTTTTATGTTCTTATGTTCTTTGTATACTGTGTTAGTGTTATGATGTTAGCTGCCCTGGGCCTGGCTCCAGCCGGGGAGGGCGGGTACAAATAAAATTCTTCTTCTTCTTCTTCTTCTTCTTCTTCTTCTTCTTCTTCTTCTTCTTCGGGAGACTTCTCTATTCTCATTTCTTTCCCTTTCCTAAACTATTAGGATGTATGGGGAAAGCTGGTACTCAACAACCCCACAGCATCAGTGGAGATGTTCGAACATGTCAGTTTGATGACTCTTGATACTATTATGAAATGTGCCTTCAGCTACCAGAAAAATGCTGAAACAGACAGGTCAGTATAAAATGCCTATTTCAGAGAAGGTGGGAGTCATAGGCAGATACAGACCTTCTTTTCTGGGTCATGTGCTAGCCGTGTCATGAGAAGCCCAAGATTGCAGTCACCACTGCGATCTGCATATGGTTAAGGAAGCCATTCAGGATGATGGACATCACTACATCTTTGGGGAGTAAATTCTATAGTTTAAATGCATGAAGAAATATTTTCTTTTGTCTGTGTTGAATCTTCCAACCGTCAGCTTCAAAGCATGGCCCTGGGATCCTTCCTCTAACTCCTGGACCAATTTGTTTGTTCTTCTTGTGAGATAACCAGCCTCATATAACCAGCATAAGTCTAATTAATGCACGAAGGGGTTAAGGCCATAGAGTAAGCTGTCCTGCCAGGCTTAGTTCACCATGGAAGGCACCAGGTAATCAGAAACTAATCGGCAGCCAGTGCAGTCAGGCCAAGATTTGTGCAATATGCTCAAAACATCTTACCCTGGTCAGCTACAAGGTTGCCAAACACTGCATCAGCTGAAGTTTCTGAAACTGTCTTCAGAGGTACTCCTATATATAAGGTGTTGCAATAATCTAACATAGAGGTAGCCAGAGTATAGACAATGGAAGAAAGGCTATCACTGTCCAGATCGGGGTGCAGCTGGGCTGCCAGCTGAAGCTGATGGAGGGCACTACATGCCACCAAGGCCACCTAAGCTGCCAGAAGTACCCCCAAGCTGTGTACCCGCTCCATCACAATCCATCCAGTCTAGGGAACCACCCACCAACAGTACCTCAGCCTAATCTGGATTGATCTTCAGCATGTTGGCTCTTACACAGTCCACTACCAAGGTAAGACAATGTTCCAGCATATCTACTGCCACACCTGCAAATGTGAAGGAGACGAAGAGCAGTGGGTCCTCCAAATATTGCTGACAACATACTCCTAAACTCTTGATGACGCCACTCCGCAGTTTCATGTAGATGTTAAATAGCGTGGGCGATAATATTCAACCCTGAGGAAACCCACATTGAAGGTTCAATGGGGCTGAAGAGCACTCCCCAAGCATCACCCAAAATAACCACCATCCAAGTCGGACGAGAACCGCTACAAAACAGGGCCACGCACCCCTACCCCTGATCTCAGATTGAAATGGATCTAGAAATGGGACTTTTAATGAACATGTAATCTAATCTCTTTGTGTTTGTATTGGTTTCCATTTCTCACTGTTCACAGAGAAAATTCCTATATTCGAACTGTTTTTGATCTTGGGTTCCTGGTTTATCAGAGACTGAAAACACCATTGCATCACAATGATCTCATTTACCGGTTGAGCTCCAAAGGGCGTCAGTTTTACAAAGCTTGCGAAATAGCCCACCGTCACACAGGTACGTATTTTTTACTTCCTCTTCCCCCTCCTCCTCTTCTTCTCCTGAGCAAAAATATATTTTTATTTCCTAATAAAAAAATCAAAAGAAAAAAGATATTGTTTCAGTACCATTAGGAAAATTAAAAATTCTACGTGTTGGTATGATGCAATTGAAAAACAAGATAATTGAAAAAAATAATAATTTAACAATGGTCTTATTATAAAAGTTAGAGAGACTAGAAATGAAAAAGTTTGAAGCAAAATTAAAAACACACATAACTGCCTCCTCCTTTCCAATTCAACTTCTTCTCTAGTTATGTGCTCAATTATTTATATAATGAGAAAGGGCTTTTGTATTTATAAGAAGTAAAATTTTATAAATGAAATCAACTAGCACCTTGGCATTATGTTGACCTTCCTATCAATTCCTCTCATACTTCATAATACAGTAACATGAATTCTCTTTCTGGAACCCTTAAATCTGATCATTTGTCTAACATAATAAATATATCTTTCTTATACTTCTCAGAATCTTTCATGAATGCAGCCAATTTAATAATTTCTATCTGTCCCCAGAGATATATTTCATTGTCCTTTCCCCACATCATTCCTGTTCAGGATTTCTCCCTGGATTCTAGCACCTGTTTCTGGGGATCACGTAACCTTTATTGAATTTTAAAATGTCCAGAGACGCCAAAAGACCCTGGGGAAAACTGGGGGGTGAAAGGGCAGAGTTTGCATCTAGATTCTCAT
This sequence comes from Darevskia mixta, assembly GCA_034641385.1. Taxonomy (NCBI): domain Eukaryota; kingdom Metazoa; phylum Chordata; class Lepidosauria; order Squamata; family Lacertidae; genus Darevskia; species Darevskia mixta. The sequence goes on along the minus strand of JAWWNH010000029.1, from coordinate 23,313,279 downwards.
CTTCCCTATATCCTGGGACCTCTTCTCCTTTTTATCTTTCTCCTATGTGAATCCCAACATTATAACTCTCTCTAAGAACATGGGAATAGCCTGCTGGATCAGGCCAATAGCCCATTCTAGTGCTGCATCCTTTCTCACAGTGGCCAACTAGATGCCGGTGGGAAACCAGGAAGCAGAACCTGAACATAAGAGAACTCTCCCCTCCTGTGGTTCCCAGAAACCAGCATCCGGAAGCCTTAATACTCCCAACTGTGGACTGAAATTTGGACTGAAAACTGTTTAGCTCTTTAAGCTACTGATCATTCTAAGCTTCCTTTTCAGAGCTCAGCTAATAAAAGTATTTGTTACCACAAGCATAACACAATCTAAATATAATTGCTTGCCTCTTACACATAGCTTAATTCATTTCATACTGTATGTCTTCAATGCAGAGAAGGTAATAAGAGAGAGGAAGGATTCCCTCAAGAATGAGAAAGAGCTTGAAAAGATTCTGAAGAAGAGGCATTTGGACTTCCTGGATATTCTTCTCTGTGCAAAGGTGAACATTGTAAAAACAATACACCTATGCCTGCCATGCTGTATTGCTAAGGGCTTTTCCAGCCGTCACTAATCAGTTCAGAAGACATAGCCCAAGCAAAACTCCCATGGTCTGTAATATATACATAAAATTGTAAGGCTGTCATCACACTGCAGTTTCTGTGGCTGCTGACAGGTGGCCCTGTCAACTCCAACATGATGGCAGAATGGCGGGTAGGCACATGAGTGAGCAAGCATCATGGGTGGCAGGTGGCGCAGGTGAGCTGTTTAATTGAGGGGGTGGTGCTTCAGAGAGCAGTTTGGCAAACCACTTTCTGAAGCACCTCCCCCTTCTTTGAAATGTTTGATGTGAGCTGGGAGAGGGGGCAGGGTCTTGGAAAACTTTAAATATTGGATTTATACCAATTGTATAATACGCTATGTTCTCTGTGCGGTTAGGATGAAAATGGAAATCCATTGTCAGATGAAGACATACGTGCAGAAGTGGACACATTCATGTTCGAAGGTCATGATACCACAGCTAGTGGAATCTCTTGGCTCTTTTATTGTATGGCCCAGAACCCTGAACATCAGCAGAGATGCAGAGAGGAGATCATGGAGCTTCTTGGGCAACAGGAGGATATTCAATGGTCAGACTAAATTATTGTTCAACCTTAAATGTTTATTTCCTGCTTTATGGGGTTTCTCAAAAATTAAGAGAAGATGAAGGGACAGCAACACTGCAGAGTGTTTTAGGGTCAGAGGTAAGGTAAGGTAATGTTTATTACGGCCATTGGCCCATAGATATACATTGTATTACATCCAGAGAAACGAGACAAAGCAAATGCAGATAAAAATTCAAAATAAAACAAACAACAAGAAAAAATTATACAATAGAAATAAAATTTAAATATTTAAATAAAAACTATGTAAAACTATGTACACGGTAAAAACAGTAGAATCCATTCGTATAAAACCAAAATCAAAATCTGAATTTAGATCCAGCGGAAACAGATTGAAACAGTTTTATTTGTAACCCTTTAGGTTTAGCTACACTGGTTTTTGAAATTTTTTTGGGCTTGAATAAACTAACAGACATCTTGCAGTGATCCATTTCTCTTCTTTTGAGATAGTACATTTATCAGAAATCTTGCAACTGCAAGGGATCTACTAGCATCTTCATCGTTCAGAAGGAATATTACTTTTGCTTCCGGGATTTCATCAGTAATATTCACAAGATAGGGGGTTAGAAATTTGGCCCGTGCAGCCGAGTGCAATGGGCAACTGAGGATTATATGATGTAACGATTCTGTAGCTCCATTTTTGCAGTCGCAGAGAAGTGAGATCTGACCATTTGAGAGTCTATTGCCCATAACGTTTGATGGGAAAGCATTGAATCTAGCCTTTATAAAAGCATACCTGTGTGACGCCACAGATAGAGAAGTTAAATAAGATGGAAATTTCGTTTGTGGTACTAAGCCAAGGTTTAGCGGGGAGCAGGAACCACCCCCTGTTGCAATATTATATTGTAGATCTATCTCTTCTAGTTTGAGGGTTATAATTTTCTTGGCTGAAGTTATATCCAAATTCAGTAATTCCAAGGGGGAAAGGCCGAGGGACACAAGTTTCAAATGTATTATTTTTGCCCAGGGGCTACAGAAGTTGTCTCTCCAGATACATTGTATTAGGTGGAGATTTGGGAGTTTGTGCCATAATGTCAACCAATAACAGAGGATTCGTTTCCATAATGCATTTTCTAAGGATGTGAGGTTTAATTCCAGGCGAATAGCCGAATTACTCACACATCTGGGTAGTTTTAACAACATCCTCAGGAACTGGTTTTGGATTACCTCCAGTTGGTTTAAATTTACAAAGGTCCCCCATATTGGGATCGCATATGCAATGGTCGCGATCACCTTGGCGTTAAAGACTTTTAGCACAGATGGGATATGGAAAGCCCCATCTGAGAAGAAAAATCGCAGTGTCGCGAGAGAAAGTGCCTTGGCTCTGTTTGAGACATACTCAAGTTGGGCCTTCCAACCCATGTTATGCTGTAGAAAAACTCCCAAGTACTTAAATTTGAAAACTTGGTCAATTGCTTTCCCATCTATTCTCCAGTTGTACATTTTCCGACTCTTGGAGAAAATTAGAACTTTAGACTTGGCATGATTAATTGTAAGAAAGTTTGTTTTGCAATAGCAATTAAAGATTTTTAATGCACGCCTAAGGCCGACTCTCGAAAAGGAAAGTATCGCTGCATCGTCTGCATAGAGTAAGAGGGGGCAACGGTAGTGGGCCAGGCAGGGAGCGTGTATTTTTCCTTGGGCTTCGATCAAAGGAGCCCTCATATCGCTTATAAATAAATTAAAGAGAAAGGGGGCAAGAATACACCCCTGGCGGACACCTCTGTTAATGGGTATTGGATTTGTAAGGTCGCCGGCAGGAGTGATCCTCACCCTGGCAGCAGCCCCATCATGCAGTTGAGTTATCAACCACAAGAGCCTTCTGTCTACTCCCCATCGGGCTAGTTTTTCCCAGAGTAATCCCCTGGGTATGCTATCAAAGGCGGCCTTGAGATCGATAAATGCCGCACAAAGTTGACCTCTTTTTGGGGCGGAGTATTTCCGGGCAAGCTGGTGTAAGACTAAAACATGTTCAGCAGTTGACTGGTTTGGTCTAAATCCTGCCTGTTCAGGACCGATCAGATTATTTTCGTCGGCCCATTTGGTAAGCTTGGTTAGTAAAAAACGTGCGTATAGTTTCCCAATTATTGACAATAAGCTGATATTCCTGTAGTTTCCAGGGTCATCTGGCGAGCCCTTTTTATAAATTGGGATAATGATTGCGTCCTTCCATATTTTTGGTACCATCCCGCTGTTGTTTATCTCATCGAAAATGGCAGCAAGGACTTTTGCCCACCAGTCCGCATTATATTTTATAGCTTCTGCCGGGATTAGGTCGGGACCAGGGGCTTTGCCAGGTTTGAGTTTGGCAATAAGGTGTTGAATTTCTTCCGGGTCGGTGGGTGGCCAGCGGGGAAGATGGTCATGTAGACCGTCTGGTATATGGGTATTGCAGTCTGGTAGAGTAAAATACTTCTTTAAAAAGGATTCCCAGACTGGGGCAGGAATAACTGTTAGGGGGTAACTTTTGGTTTTTTGGTTGACCAATGTCCAGAATTGGCGGGAGTTACGTGAACTGGAGGCAGCTATAAGTGCTTTCCAGCGACCCTGCTGCCATTCCTGTTTAGCCATTTTTTGCACTTGTTTGTACGCAGATTTTTCCTGACCACAAGTCTCAGGTTGGTTAGGTTCCAGGGAAGCTGGCCTAATCCTATGCTCTCGAACCCTATCTACTACATCTTAATAAAACAAGACTTGGGCTTGCCAATTGGAAGGTCGGCAGTTCTAATCCCCGCGACGGGGTGAGCTCCTGTTGTTCGGTCCCTGCTCCTGCCAACCTAGCAGTTCGAAAGCACGTCAAAGTGCAAGTAGATAAATAGGTACCGCCTTGGCGGGAAGGTAAACACCGTTTCTGTGTGCTGCTCAACCCCAGAGTCATTTGCGACTCGACTTAACTGTCAGGGGTCCTTTACCTTTACCTTTTTAATAAACGGTTATGAGACCTAAATCTGGAAATTTTGGGCGGTGTCTTTAAGGGACGACTTGGGAAGGATGACGTACAGCACCATGTGCATTAAGGAGAGCCTTCGGTTATACCCTCCAGTACCTCTTATAGCACGAGAACTGAATTCTCCTGTGACCTTTGCTGATGGACAAACCTTACCAAAAGGTAGGCTTCCCCTCTTTCTTCTGCAGACTTCCTTTGAACTCGTCCCTTCCTCTTCCATCTTCATTCTTACACTGTTCTCATTATTCAATTCCACTTCCATCAAGGGTGACTAACCTTTTGTGGTCCACATTCACCCTGCCACCGGTGATGCGGCCACACCACACTCTTGCATGCTCACATTCACATTCATGCACACAGGGAATATGTGGAGGACACACACAGGTGTGCATGCTTACACAGCCCCTGTGTTCAGATGGACACTTTCTGGAGCTGCTAGGCCTTAGATGGCCCATCTCTTGAGGCCCCACCTACACCTAAATGAATTCCTTGGGCAAACAAACAAATATTATATGACCAGGAAAGCATAGTCATATGCTTTCCAGCTGCCTTCCAGTACTCAGTGCAGGATCATCCTGGTTACCAGTGCAACAACTCTGAAAATCTGTCTGTCTTTGCAGCAAGTTATTGAGAATGAATGTTTTGGTAAATGCCACTGGATAGCAATTAATTCTCATTAAATAATATCACTGCTGATGAAATGATCAGAGATGATGTGTCCCTTTTTTTCATAGGCTTTCTAACTATGTTGGATATTTATGGTCTTCACAGAAATCCTGAGGTTTGGGACAATCCTGAGGTAATAATAAAAGAAGAAAAGCCTAAGCAAGACCTTTTTATCCCAGTGTTTTGTTTTACCAGTTTCTTGCTTGTTTTACCTTAGTAAACGCATCCAGAAGTATTCCAATTTGGAAGTGAGAAAGGCTGATTTAGTCCACTGTCCCATATCAATGGCCTAATGCCTAACCATCTACCCCCTGATATGATATTAGGTGTGGAGCAGAAACATATAAACACAAGGGATGCCTTGTGTGTGCATGAGAGAGAGATGCTGGTGAAAGTGTGTGTCTCTCTGTTTGTGTTTCTGTGCACATGTGTGTGTGTGTGTGTGTGTGCGTGCGTGTGTGCGTGCCTGTATATCTAAATTCCTCCCTATGCCATGACTCTGATCCAAATCCCTTCCCTGCCAGCAGCTGTTAGCAAAAAGAAAAGAGTTTGGATATATCGTCACACAACTCTGATGTCAGGCTTAGTGTGACCCTCTACATAATTGGATAAGAACAGTATGAGGAAGATACCACATGTTATATAGTTAACATCATGTCTCATTTAGCCCAGGCATTTATAGATATGAAGGAATGTTCCTTCATATTACACTGGGGAAAATATATTGCTAAGAGTGCAGTCCTATAATCCTATACAGAACTAAGCCCCATGGAGCTCAATGGGCATTATGACCTGGTAAGTGGGTATAGAACAGTATTCTTTTTTGTGAAAGCCCCTTTTTCCTTTAGCTCTTCTGGCCACTATATCTGTTGCCATTCTAATACAAAGTTCCATGTCTTATTTTCTGCTATAGGAATTTAATCCTCTAAGATTCTCCACAGAGAATTCAAAGCATCGCCACCCATATGCTTTCTTGCCTTTTGCTGCAGGGCCAAGGTAAATATTTCCTCACCTATACTTTGCACTGTTCCCTCCATAACAGGAGACTTTGACATTAATCTTCCATGAAAGACACAACTGTGTTCAAGGCTTATAAAATTGTGGATGAGTCCACAGCAAAGAATAATTAACTGCCAGCATAGAACAATATATGCTCAAATGCCTAAAAGGGTTGGGAATACAAAGGAGAACAAAGATGGTGCCAGGCATTCATTTCTGGGAAGGGAAATCTAAACGTGAAGGAGCAACATCAGAAAATGCACTGATGTGACCATCACCAGAATGCTCTTCTGTTTGTAATGTAATGTTGCCCTTCATTCTACTCAGGAACTGCATTGGACAACAGTTTGCCATGAATGAGATGAAGGTTGCTCTTGCCCTGACACTCCTGCACTTTGAGCTTTTGCCTGATCCTGCCAGCCTCCCGATTCCCATGCCGCAAGTTGTCACCCAATCCATGAATGGGATATATCTGAAGCTGAAGGCTCTCCACTGATGCTTGCTGTTACCACAGTAGTAATGCTTGCTTCAGGACTCTCAATTCATGCCAATAAATATTGGTAGGCACCATGAATATTAATATTATGCAGTACACTTCTACAGAAGCTGGTTCAAGATACAGCACCACTTCCAAATATGGATTCTTTCAGTATTTTCAGACTGTTATTACTGCAATTAAAATGTTCAGCAGGTGCTTTTACGTTCTCAGCCCAACATGTTTTGTTGTATCCAACCAGGTCATATTCAGAGTAGACTCGTGGAAATAAATGTGCTCGGTTAACGTAAGTCCATGGGTTTCAAGGGGACCAATCTGTCCATTACTCTTTAATGTTCTAATTAAGAAAATAAGTATGAGAAACATCACCTTCATTTTTCAGTAATTATTCTATGTTGGTTTGGATGACTGACTTCATGGCTTGGAACTGAATGAAGTCTAACAAATGGAGCAGCACACTTTCCCTTTGACACTCAAAATAGACTAGTGGCAGGGGCGGAGCTACCTGCCCCAGCTCCTGGAATGGCGTGGGGCAGGGTAGCCGCCCGCACAGTGAGCTTGGGGAGGTGCCGCTAGCCGCCTGCATGGCGAGCATCCCTGGCTGTCTGCCGCCCGCACGGCAAGCATGGGGGGCCCACTAGCCACCCACAGCAGCATTGTCCCTGGCGGCCCGTCGCCCACTCAGTGAGCGTCTGGGAGCGTCGCCCGTGCGGTGAGCGTCTGGGGGCGCTGCCCATGCAGTGAGCGTGAGGTGGGGTTGGGGGTGGCACGGTGATGTTACTCACCCTCACGGCTGACACCCAGTGTGCACCGCACCCCCCACACCCACCTTCCTCCACCAGTGACCAGTGGTTGGACTTGTAAGATTGGCCAAATGCCTACAGTTAATCATGAAAACACACTGTGTGGCCCTGGGTGATTCTCCTTCTCTCATACTTAAAATTAGTTACATTCTTTGGAAAATTCACGCAGTAGCAAATAATGCACCCTTTAATTTTCCTTTTCCAGTGATCTCCTATAACAGTTGTAGACTAGGACTACTCTTCTCACCAGCAGCTTTCTTCTTGGCAGTCCTATCACACTAATTGAGCAAGTCCATCAATATTTATTTGTCTAGAAAAAAGCCAAGAATAAAATAGAAATTGTTAACAGATCTTAAAGAAAGAGGAAGTTTTTCCCTACCAGATATAAAATTATACTATGAAGCTTCCTGCTTATGCTGGATTGGATATTATTTTTAAAAATACAGATTTATTAGATTTAGAAGGACACGATAATAGATTTGGTTGGCATGCGTACTTATGGTATCAGAAAGCAAAAGTGCATAAAAGTTTTCAGAATCATATAATAAGAAATGTGATCCTTAAAGACGTTAGAACAAAAAACAACACAGTGGTTATCCCCGCTGGAAGCAATATTCGTGAAAAAATTAATATGAAAACTAATTGGGCAACATATAGAGAGCTGTTAATGGAAATTGATAATCAATTAAAATTGAAGGAATTTCAAGAAATAAGAGGGCAGGTAACAGACTTGCTACAATATTTTCAGTTAAATGAAGCATTTAAAGATGATAAAAAGAAAGGATTTAATTATGAAATTTCAAATTTCCAGAGAGAAATAATAGAAAATGATAATAAACTACTATCAAAATGTATAACATATTGTTGGAATGGGAAACTAAGGACGAAGAGGTCAAGTGTGTTATGACAAAGTGGGCAATAGATCTAGGACATAATATTTTGGTGGAAGACTGGGAAAGACTATGGAGGAATGATATAAAATTTATGGCATTCTCTTAAAGAGAATTTTATGAAAATGATGTATAGGTGGTACTTAACACCAGTTAAATTAGCAAAAATGTACAAAACAAGGGAAAATAAGTGTTGGAAAAGTAAAGAAGCGGAAGATACGTTTTATCACATATGGTGGTAATGTAAGGTTATCTAAAAAAAATTGGGAAATGATATATACCAGTAACGAATTGAAAACAAATGTTAAAAATAACCTTTGTTAAAAAACCGGAAGCTTTTCTATTAGGAATTGCAGGAACTGATCTACCAAAAGAGTACAAAACTTTGTTTATGTATGCAACAATGGTTGCGCGAATACTGCTAGCCCAGTACTGATAAGAAGAGGATACTAAAGAAGATTGGCAAATTAAGTTAATGGAATATGCGGAAATGGCTAAATTAACTGGGAAACTAAGAAATCAAGATGACAACAAATATAAAAAAAGAATGGGAAATGTTTATTGCATACATACAAAAGCAATGTAAGGAAGTCGATACATTAGCAGGATTTTTTTAAAAAAACCACTTGTAATGTTATGGATAATGTTTAAATAAGGAGGTAATTAGAGATAAAGATTCTTTGTTGACATGCATAAATGAAAATAATACAAAGGAACCAGGGGAGGGAGTGGAGGGAAGTCAGGGGATTCAAGGAATCCCAAAATATGGATTTTGTAGGTGGGCCCCGGGCCTCCTCTGGGAACTGGCCTATTACAGGCTGGATTGTCTTCCTGCCTGCAATAGAATAGAAATTATAGGTTATTCCCTGGGCTCAGGACGATCTGGCCAATAGTGGCACTTGTTCCTCTGCCCAGGGCAAGGTTAAGTAACTGGCCTACTGAGCCTGTTGGACTCTCGCTCGTCACACCGGTTCTCTTGGCAGTCTTGTCACACTAGTTCAGCAAATAGCTACCAAAAGATGGTAGTAAAGTCATTATCCAGCCAAGACCCTGTTAATGACTCCAGATGAATATTTGCCCCTGGCAGATGGGGTGTTGGGATGATGGATATTTAGTTGTCATGAATTATTTGCTATCTTACTGTGATTTTATGGCAAACTTTCCTGTACCTATTGAACATGTCCCCACTACAGAGCTTCGGCTATTTACAATATAAACTCTGAAATCAAGGCTTAATATGGCTGGATTTTAATTTTTATTTGTTTTATATTATAGACCTAGGAATACTTTGGGGTTTGGTATGCATTAGTCAGCTTTATAATATATAGGTCATAACTATGGTGTTCTAAGGATTGTACAGGGGAAAGCCTGATCTTTTGGACTTTCTTCTTGTTGCTGATCTCACATCAACTGTTCTGTGGGAAAAGTCCTGAACACATTTTAATATGTCACAATTATTTGTTGTGTTTTTAAAATATGTAATTTACATGTAAGCCTTCTTGGAAAGATTTACTTCCTGAACTGTGGAATATAAATCACTGTGATAAGAGAAGAATGAATAAATAAATCTAGAAGTTGCAAAGAATAAAAATTATCATATTGACTTCTTGTACACCTTGTGGAAATGTATTAACCTTTTTTATTCTTTGCACATGTCCACATGGTAAGGGATTCTCTGACTTTCCTGGTGAGATGTTGGGTCTCTCTTTGTAAAGCTAAGTTTCTCAATAAGGAACTGAAAATTGACTGAATGTTGTGTTACCAGCCACCATTCAGTTGCAGCCACATTGGCAGAGCTAATCTGTTGCGCCCACCATGATGCACACTCGCAACCTTGCCATAACACTGCCCTGTAAGTAGCAGCAAAACGTATGTTGTGAGGGTGGTTTTGTGGCACTGCCCTGCTGTGCTGACCACTCCTTGGCACAAATAGATGAGGTATGTACCATGTGCCCTTCTGGCATGTTTTAAATGGATCTGAAGTAACGGAAGTGATTAGGATAATCATTAAATCTTACTCAGCATGTTTAGCTACAATATCTCGCACCGTTCCTGTATTCAAGCATGGCCAATTACTTTGTAGACTAAGATCTAAAGTAGGTATGATCTGTGAGTTTCATCCAGCAGGCCAGCTCCACTGCATTTATTTATTCCATTTATTTATTGAATTTATATCCTGCCCTTCTTCCCAATGGAGCCCAGCACAGCCATGCCACCCACTCCTGTCTAGGTGGGTCAAAGCTCTGTTCTGAAGACACTCTGGAGGGACTGGGAACCTGTCTGATGCCCCTGGAAGTGGCACAGTAACAGTGGTGCCCTCTTGAACTGGGAGGTAGTCCTGGTGATGGGTTTTTGGAGACAGAGGATGGAGGCATGGCTGACCCCAGGGCTCCTTCTTCATAATTGAGCGTTTACTTCATTAACTCTCCTAATATGCTCCATCAGACCCCCACCCTCCTCTCAAAGAAGTTTCAAATTATTTACAGCTTGCCTTTAAATATGCCATTTTATTAATTCCTGCATTGCAGAGGGTTAGATTAGATGACCCATGGTCCTCTCCAACCCTACAATTGTATATGCTATCAGCTGAGTTTCTTTAGCAACAGGTGTATCCCATTTTCAGATTTTAAGACAACCTGGGGGATCGGAACAGGAGGCTTTGCTGGATCTGGCAAGATTTCAAACCGGAGTAGGATTTGGGCAAGAGCCACTTTCATCTCGTTCATGGCAAACTGCTGCCCAATGCAATTCCTGAGGGAAGAGAGAAAAGTCAGGAAAATCTATTAGGAAGCACAGTTAATCATAATGCAGGAGCTTTATCTGCAAATGCTGACTCTGCCTGTCAAGACTCTGCCTGTCAAAATACTTCCATTCCAACTTTCAGTCTTGATAGACTCCCAACCATTAACAAGGAAACCCAAATCCTCTCGGAGCCTTGGACCTTGATCCATGCTGGAATGCATCCCCCAATCCCTGAGTGGGGTGAAAGGTTTCAGGGGTTCCTGAATGTGCTCCAGGATTGGTTTCCTTGGAATGAAGGTCACAGGATACTTAGGGCACTTCTGCAATGTGAGGTGTTTTGTTTAGTTTTTACAATAGCGGAAGGTTCACAGCACTAACAACCCACAACCCAATAGGCTCCCCATTATCATAGCTTTGGTTTCTCCCAAAAAGCAAGTCAAGCCTCTTGAGGACATTGCCTCCAGCCAGAGAAGGGGTGGGACAGAAATATGTGCCCCTTTCCAAACCCCTGCTTTTTTCTTTTTTTTACCTTCTGTAGCAATACATCACTCATATGTGACAATTAATGTTATCTTTCTGTAAAGGTAAAGGTAAAGGGACCCCTGACCATTAGGTCCCGTCGTGACCGACTCTGGGGTTGTGGTGCTCATCTCTCTTTATTGGCCAAGGGAGCCGGCGTACAGCTTCCAGGTCATGTGGCCAGCATGACAAAGCCACTTCTGGCGAACCAGAGTAGCGCACGGAAACGCCGTTTACCTTCCCGCCAGAGCGGTACCTATTTATCTACTTGCACTTTGACGTGCTTTTGAACTGCTAGGTTGGCAGGAGCAGGGACCAAGCAACGGGAGCTCACCCCGTCGCAGGGATTCGAACCACCGACCTTCTGATCGGCAAGCCCTAGTCTCTGTGGTTTAACCCACAACGCCACCCGCGTCTTTCTGTAGCCACCTGCAAATATGTTCTAGGTCATTGGTGGGGAACCTGTGGCCCTCCAGATGTCGTTAGACTCCAGCTTCCTTCAAGCAGTATGACCAACGGTCAGGGGCAATGGAACTTCTAGCCCAGCAACAGATTCTCCACCAGACTCCATAGACAAGCGTCTTCCTCTCCTCCCTATTGCTCATCAGCCACCTCTCACTCATCTGGCCTGAATGTCAGAGACATGGCGCCCCAGAGTGACTATGGGGAGGAAGAAGGGGACAGCGAACTAGAGATCTACAGAAACAGGGATCTTCAGAGAGGCAGCGAGGAACCTCTCATTCCTCCACAGCAGTTTGAATCCAGCCCCCCTCAATCCTCCTTGGCTTCTCATAGGCTTCGTCAGAGAAGAAGAGACAGTTTCTCAGGGCAGTGAGCCAGGGCTGGCAGAATGCCCAGACACTGATAAGGAGTATCAGGTAGCAACTGAGAAAGAGGAAAATATGTCAGAGGAAGGGGCAGTATATCACTATGAATCTGCTCCCGCTCGTAGGTTCACGAGGGTTAAAGAGAGGCGTCAATCAAAGAGAAGGGAGGGAGGGGGCTCCTGGAGGATATCCTGTTGGAAGCGAGGACATAGTTCAGATGCCTCAATGTGTTAATGAGAGTCAGTCGCTGTGAACAGCTTGGAGAGCAATTACCGTACATAATAAACTGTTTGAAACACCGAAAGCATCTGCTTGCTGCCTAATTAAGCTGAGAGTAAATCAGACCATGACACTGAACTGTCTATATCCTCACCTTGGCCCAGCTGCAAAAGGCACAAAAGCATGAGAATGCCTCTGAGATGACTTCTCAGGTGAAAACCTAGTGGGGTCAAACACCTGGAGGAAAAGAAGGCAGATGTCTTTTATTAGCATCTCTAGCAATTGTTACTCTTGCTTCAGAGTCTGGAAGCTTTTATATAATCTTGGGCCCAGTCTTAAGACATATATGTTTAAAATGCTTTGATGCTTCCTGTAAGGTTGCCAGAATTTCGACTGTAGGTTTGGATGCACCAATATCCAATCTTCAGGTCTCTGGGCCAATGGCCCAATTTCCAGGCCACCCACTGCTGACACTACTGCTGAGGGCCCTGGACAGGAAGAGTGGAAGTGGAAAGACGGTAGAAGGGCACCATCCTGTGCCAACTTGCATCTTTCCTTGTCATTTTGACCCACCTCCTCCAGTTCTCCCAATTGGCTTGACAGGCGAGCAGGAAGTAGCGTTGTGCAATGGTGGCAGATGGTAGCAGTGGCATGCCCATCTGGTCACCCCACATTTTGGCAACAGTAACAACAGCAACATTTTGGCAATTGTGGCAGACTTGGCTACTGTGGTCCCTGTGCAAGGCCAACATTTGGTGCCCTGCCTTCGCAAAGGCAGGTAAGGAGGTGTCTGACTTTGAGAAGGAGGTTCGGAGGCTCTAGGACCTTTTAAGAGTCTCACGCTTCTTTCCCAAAGCCCAGCACCTCACATACTGGGCTTTGAGAGGGCGCCCCCTCGGCTCAGTGCCCAGTGAATGCACAGCCCTAAATCTGCCTCTGGTGGCAAGCAACAGGGCAGCGGTAGGTGCATCCTGCCTGCTTGCTCATCCACCCTCCCCACATTTTATGTGGGTAAGAGAAGGCATGAACAAATCTGTCCATTACCATTTCCCTCAGTTTCCCAATTTTAAGTTTAGTTTTCCATATTTGTACACCATTAACACAAAAGAGTTGTCTTGAAAATTTATCTGCATTATCATTATGTACACATATTTTGCACACAATTTCACACCAACAGTCAAAAAGAATTTGGGAGTGATTCTTTTTAGCAGAAAATGGCAAGGGGGGAACATGATTACAAATTGTTCCCGTACTCATCCTAGAGTTCTGCTTTCAAAACATAAAAGGCCTGCTGGATCAGACCCAAGATCCAGCATCCTGCTTTGCAGAGTAGCCAGCTATATGCCTTTGAGAAGCCTACAGCCAGGTTTTGAAGGCAACAGCCCCCTCTCACCATTGCTGTCCAGCAACTGGTACTCATCCAGACATCCTTTTGTGCCATGTTTCTAGGCACAGGTCTGGACATTCAAGCTCTGTATCCGAGTAGGTGGTTTGTTTGTTTTTTGTGTTTCGTCCTTGCACTTTCCCTAGGAAAACCCACATTGTACCATTTTAATTGGAGGAAATGGTAGTCGGGTTCCCCACAGATTGCCATTTGCTCCACTTCAGCAGTAAAACATGGGTTTTCCCGGGGAAAGTGCTGGAACAAAAAACACATACTCAGACATGGAGCTTTATAGCACTGACCTGTGCCTGGAAAGTGTGGCACATAGGAAAGTCTGCATGAGCCCTTAGTTTGACTCGAAGGGCAACATCCTCAGTAGCTGAGATTATTTTAAAAATGCAGTTTGGCTAAAATCCACCAGCTATATATTCCAACTCTGAAACTAGTTACAAATGTTGTTTATCTGTAACTACAAATTATTACCTCTGGGTCTTGCCATACACTAGGGTTTCGGTGGATACAATAAATACTAATTGCCACCAGGGAACCTGTAACATAAAGTGTTAACATGATTAATTTCAATATCCAATTGGAACATGATCCAATTTCAATATCCATTTCAATATTACTGAAGACCTATCTCAGAGCTAACATTTCAACTCAGAGAAGGAAGACAAAGAAGCAATGTTGGGGGCAGAAGGACCTTATGGTTCTGATCCAACTAAATGGATTTGCGTGTATGTCCTACTCAAATTGATGCAACATATTATTCACACCTCTGAGAGGGCCCACATAAACATTGTACACAATTAGAGATTACACAACACACCAATAACCATAGTTCCCCTGCAAAAAAAAAAAAAAAGCCACACTGAGAAAAGGCAATATAAAGCTGCAACACATATACTTAACATGTTCCTGTCTTGCCACTTCTTTGCTCAAAATTGCACTCTATTCAAACAAGCCTTATATTTGGAAACCTGAGGAGCAATTTTGGGAGGGCAATTCAGAGTCAAGAGATGGCGGCAGGAAAAGTGTTAAGAGAACCCTCCCATTGTAGCCATCGCTTCACTGTACAGGACCACTTTCTGAAGCTGCTTTCTATTAGTAAATGGGATCGATGTTGCATTCATTTCTGTGTTAGTTATTTAAAGCATTTTTACCCTGATCATTAATGGAAAAGGCTCCCAGAGTTTACAAAAATCCATAGACCTGCACTCATAAATTCATGAAATGCGAGGAAAGGGGGGTGGAGAGGGAAGAGGGGGAAAACAAGCTCAGGCATGAGTTCTGACAGTTATCACCCTTATCTTCTATATATTTTGGGAAGTTGTTTGTTCACTTTGCATATGGAGCCTCTTAAGATATAGTAACCAAATTTTGGATGCCAAGGAAAGGAGCAGGTTTTGGTTTTTGCTTAGATGTAATTTGATGCAATTTTGAATCAAAACTGCACTGAGTACAGTGGTACCTCTGGTTAAGTACTTAATTCGTTTCGGAGGTCCGTTCTTAACCTGAAACTGTTCTTAACCTGAAGCACCACTTTAGCTAATGGGGCCTCCCACTGCCACTGCGCCGCCAGAGCACAATTTCTGTTCTTATCCTGAAGCAAAGTTCTTAACCTGAAGCATTATTTCTGGGTTAGTGGAGTTCTTAACCTGAAGCGTTATGTAACCTGAAGCATATGTAACCTGAGGTACCACTGTATATTCTCTGTGAAAATATACAGGTGCCAGGAGGAAGCTAGTAGAGTGGGTTTGTTTATAACGGGGTTAGGGGGGACTGGATCCAGCCAGCACCCATCTGTCAAATTTCAAATGGGCTTGCAGTAACTGCTGTTCAGCTGATCAGCAGCCTGTTTGCACGTGTGGTTTGAATTCAAGCCATGGCTGCAAGCTGGCAAAGGTGGACTCGCTGACAAACTGGGATCTGACAACCCTAATTAAGTCTGCCAGCCAGAGGTTCACCACACTGATTTAGAAAGAGACGTTGCAGTAAGTTCTGAATGGGCAGACAATGGTCAAATGCACATATTCCAAACCTTTCCGTTTTGGTTTGCAAATAATACCTTCCATTGTAAATGAAAATTTCATAGCATTGCCGTAGTCTAGAATGTGGTTTTGACACCTGAAGTTCACCATCAAATTCTGACTTTGAGTCTGTTTACAAAGAACACAATGCAACATTTAAAGTCTCCTTGATTTCAACAGGAGAAAGCTGAAAGAGCCTAGGGCTGGACCCTGTGTCAAATATTTTATTCAATCTAAGGTAGACTATGGCCAACAGAAAAGGGCCAATCTGAACTAACCTTCAGGTAAGCTGCGTCCATCACAAAAAGTTATGGGTTTACTAAGCTGCCGGGAGATGGCAGGCACTGGAGGGTAAAGACGGAGGCTCTCCTTAATACACATGGTGGTGTAAGGAATCTTCCCCAGGTCATCCCTGAAAAATTCAGATGAAACCATATTTGAGCAAAAACTTTTTGAACTAAGATGATAGGATCTTTCAGTAGCTGTGCAACAGGTCAAACAAGGTAGCAAGGGTCTGAAATATATCACAGTGTTGTACACCTTGGTTCTCGTTTTCTCTCTATCACAAATCTCCAGTGGCATCACTGCTCTAATAGAGTTGATGGCTAGAAGACCTAAGCCCTATTCAGATATTTGGTACCTAGGTGTACGGAACACATGAAAGTAATAGTGAGGATACATGGGCTTGACTTTCCCTTGCCACTGCAGTACCAGCAGATACTGAATGTCTAAACAGGTCTCTAGACATGGAAATGGTGGGTTGGATCCAAAGTCAGTTAGTCATACTTGAGTCTAGTGTTCACCAATGTGGTGCCTTCCAGATGTCTTGAACTACAACTCCAGCCCCAGTTAGCATGGTTGTAGTCCAGAATATCTGAAGGGCACCTGGTTGGAGAATGATGCTTTAGTCCCTTTGAAATCAATGAGCTAAATTAGTTATGACTTACTTGTCCCACTCATTTCAGTAGATGTTATGTTTTTATCAGAATTCTAATTATATGAGTCAAGTTTTTCCCCAAACAAGGAAGCTTTTCATTACATATCAAAGCTGGAAGCACATAAACAGAAGGACATAAAAGATTAAGACAATCAAGATCCCAGCAGACCCATCATGTAACAATGGGAGGAAAGGTGGGATATAAAATTAATAAATGCGTAAATACATAAATTGAAAAAAAATAATAATACCAGGTTGGTGAAATAATGGAAAAACTCAATAATTGCTAACTCCCACCTATATCTTTTGAAAGTAAACATACTTAGAACATGGGGATCTAAGTGTTTGTCGGAGAGAAAGGAGCAAAGGGGAAATGATAAAGGAGTCTCTGTGATTGGCCTATTAAACTGATCTTCTAATTCTAGAATGAGAAAGCAATTGTCCTTCCCCTCCAAACAGGCCATACAAGTATAGAAAAAGCAGAGTTAGAGGTCTCACCACTGAATTGTGTCTCGATCTCCCAGAGTGTCCTTTATCTCCTCCCTGCACCTTTGCTGGTGTTCTGGGTTCTGGGCCATTGCATATAATAGCCAAGAGATCCCACTGGCTGTGGTATCATGGCCTTCAAACATGAAAGTGTCCACTTCAGCACGCAGATCTTCATCAGATAACCCAACACCATTTTCATCCTGAAGGAAAAAAAGGAGACTAGCTATTTGATGAGTTAGAAATGGTTAGAGATTTAAAAAATGGTTTAATGGTTAAAGGACTTAAGAAAGTTTTTTTAAAAACTTTTAAAAAAAAAGAACCCTGTTACTCGTTTACTTCATTATTTCTTCATCAGGGGTATAATATTCACAGATGGTGGAAGGCTTCATTACTCTTCACCTACATATGCTTTTTACTGCTAGAGTTGAGATACCCCACACTCTTTCTACGAGTGCTTCCAGCTGGAAAATTTTATTCATATAAAATCTAGTTATTCTGCACTTTCTGGTGCAACTATCCTGTCACTCATATGGGACAGCTGCATATTCCTTCATTGCAGGGGTTGGACTAGATGATCCTCAGTCTCTTCCAACTCTACAATTCAATGGTTCAGTGTTTCAAACTGCAAAAGCCTGACTAGGAGGCAATGATGTATAGCCTCCACATGAACCTATCAGGATGGATGCCCATTAAACGGATAACACTGGATAACAGAGCTTTTATTTTATTTTATTTTATTTTATTTTTATTATTTGTCTGTGAACCTATCAGCATGAATGCTCAATAAATCAATTTTCTTCATCCTTGGATCCCCAGAGATGTTGCTGGTCTACAATTCCCGTCATGCCCAAACAATGGCTAAGCAGACTTGGAGGGATAGGAGCTGTAGGCTAACAACATCTGGAAACTGAAGGTTGAGGAATGCTGCAGTAAACAGCCAGTCTGGAAGATTCCTACGTGATTGATGCAGTTCCAGATGCATCCCTACTTCAAACTAATACATCATCAAGTATTATAAAGGAACAGGGAGGACCAGAAAGCTAGTGTAGAAGACAAGGAAGTCAGTGTAGTTACTTCTAGAGCTGGTTAGCAACTAAATGTTATAATATTACTGTATCTCTAAATATACTATTGTCGTTTGGTTGGGTGTCATGGTTCATGTTCTATTGCGGAATAATTAGTGTCAGTGTTATCCATGTGTCTACTGATGCCACATAGCAAAAACTGTCCATTGCATTGCCATTTTGAAGTTTCTTACCTTGGCACAAAGAAGAATATCCAGAAAATCCAAGTACCGTTTTTGTTTTATTTTTTCAAGTTCTCCCTCCTTCCTATAAGATTTCTTTCTTTCTTCTATGACTTTGTCTGTGTGACAAATGTTAAGGAATTAAATCTCTGAGACTTTACACGTCTGCAAAGGCAATACTGTCCCAAGGTCCCAACAATCAGATGAAGTAAACACTGGGTGGGTGTGATAGACTCCATACATGTCAGAAGTCACTGGACAAATATGGAGTGACTCAGGGCCTCTATCAAGAGTTGGCATGTCCCAAGGCTCCTTGCCCCACCAGGAGCTCACTACCAACCCCAGAACCTTCTGATACTGTTCCTTTGTCTTGCTGCTGTCAAGTTCATCTATCTCTGCAAGTGAGTGAGTGTTTTGTCTCCAGGAAGCCATGGTGACCCTTTTGGAATTTCTTCTCAAAGGGCTAGAGGAAAGTATATCTGTGATGGCCTGGGATTCAGACTCAGATGCTGAACCTGAGGGATCCCAGCCTGCACAGGATTCCCTGCCTCCAGAACCAGCAGAGCCGGGGCTAGGGCCTGAGTCTGAAGGGTCCTCACCTGTGCTGGATCCTCAGGTGCAGTCATCTGATGAGTCTGCTCTGGCTCCTGCTGGGATGGAGGACCCATTGCCTGCAGGTGCTCCACTCCCAGCCCTGTCAGGGGAAGCTGAGGTTGCCTCTGGGTCCGGTAACCCTCCAGCCTCTCCTGAGCTGCAGAGGCTCAGGGCAGAGAGGCGAAGGGAACTGAGTTCCCGCAGGAGGAGTGCTCGCCTCCAAGCCAGGAGAGGCGAGTCACCAGAGGATCGGAGCCGCCCTCTGCCTCGGGGCAGATAAAAGCCGGCCAGCCCCAGCCCAAGTTGCAAGAGCAACATTGTTGCTGACCAGTTCCTGCCTGATACCTGTCCTGCTTTCCTGCCTGAGCTCCTGACCCGCCCTGGTTCCCTGCTTGCCTACCTGTTCCCGACTTTGCCTGACTCCCTGCCCTGCACCCAGCTTCAGTGACTACGGACTGCCTTTACGTTGTACCTCTGACCATGGACCGGACTTGGACCTCGCCTTTCGGGTAACCCACGGGACCAGCACAATATCTCTCAAATTGTCATTAGCTAGTTCTCCTGTAAATGAAGGAGGAAACTGATGGTGGGTGTTACCTGTATGTTGGTGTGCTACTCTACAGGCTTCCAGGAAACTGCGCCCAGCTGCTGTGCATCGATAGATGAGATCAATCCGATACAACATGGTACGGACTCTCTGTGACACCAAATAGGTCAGGTCATAAACTGCTTTTATGTAAGAATCCAACTCTCTGAAAGAAAAAGCAGACAGTTGTTGTTGTTGCTGTTGTTGTTGCAGACAGTTGTGCTTCTTGTTTGTGAAAACACCTTCAGTTTAAATGAAAATGGGCATCATAAAAAAAATATCTATAGGCCAGCTTTATAGGGGGGGTGGAATAAAAAATAAAATAAGACATCAACCTGTGAGTCTGCCCTCTGCTCTGGTAACTGAAGGCAGATTTCATGATGCTTTCCAGAGTCATCAGACTGACATGTTCAAACATCTCCAGTGATTTTGTGGCATCCTTGTCAATCATCTTATCCCATTTATCCTAGAACAGAAAGCAAAGATAAGGAGAGTTAACTTCCCAGATCCTGAACAGCATTTTATTGAATGGCTGTGCCAGGTCAAATATCAGAGTTTTCTTATCATATGAACAGTTCTATAGCACAGACTCCATCTGGACTATACATTTATGCAGCCTTAACAAACGCCACTTCCCAAGTTTATGTGAGGGAAACCATGACTGTTTAAAGTACTTTGATTCTGCTTTAAATGTATCGTGCAGACTGGGCCTAACTTAAGACGTGTCCATAACCTTTATCCTTGCTAACCACCAGTGGATAATGTGAACTTGCCCTCTCTGTGTGTGAAGGGATAATAGTGAATTGGATGAGCCCACTCAGTGCATATAGAAATCGCCAGTTATTATTTTGCCATTCAAGTTCAGGGCATTCCAGTATTAGACCATAACATTTACCTTCCCCTTATTCCATCTTACACTGAACTATGACCAATCCCTACTGTGAGAGAGGTAACTATCCCATTAGTATCATCAACATTTTACCATCTGAAGGCAACATTAGACATCTGAAGGCAGCCCTGTTTAGGGAAGCTTTTAATGTTTGATGGATTACTGTATTTTAATATTTTGTTGGAAGCCGCCCAGAGTGGCTGGGGAAGCCCAGCCAGATGGGCGGGGTATAAATAAATAAATTATTATTATTATTATTATTATTATCATTATTATTATTGGTATACCAGCATCTCAGCACCTTAGCAGCATCAGCCATATTACTTACTAGCATCACTTTGGTTGAATCTGCAATCAGTGCTATGTAAGGTTTCAAAATATCATAGTGGAACCCTGGAGTTAACAGTCGGCGGTGCTGAAACCACTTTGGTCCATCCAGGATAAGAAGTCCTTTTCCTGTGGACACAAAGAACAAGACGCCATTCAGAACATTGCAGGGCTGTTGATCCAAAGAGAGCTCAGGATTTCTGGGATGTGACTTTTCCTAATAAAATCATCTGTTTATAGACAGAGAATCATAGAATTGTACAGCTGGAAGGGACCCTGAGGATCATTTAGTCCAACTTCCTGCATTTCAGGAATATGCAGCTGTCCCAAATGGGGGTCAAACCTGTGACCTTGGCATTATCAGCACCATGCTCTAACCAACCGAGCTATCTATGTACCGTATTTTTCACTCCATAAGACGCACTTTTTTCCTCCTAAAAAGTAAGGGGAAATGTCTGTGTGTCTTATGGAGCGAAAGCATGGTCCCTGGAGCCAAATTGCCTAGGGGCCAAAAGCAGATTGTGCTCTTTTTTTTTACAAAGAGAGAAGAGGGTGTTGAAAGGAAGCCGCTGAACAGCTGTTTAACAAGCAATCGGGGAGAGAGATAAGGCTCCCTTCCCAGCCCCGCCCCCTTGCCCAGGCCTCTGTTGTTGAATGCAGAGGGAGGCTGTTTGTTTCCCCAGCGACATGTGACTGGCTGATTAGATTATCTGTCTGGAAACTGTAGAAATGGCTCCCTTACCTGTAGGACTAGAAGCTGCAAACTGTGAGTTGAACCCCATAAAAACGGGGCTTTTCCTCTTTGAAAAAGAAACTGCACCACTTTCAGCTGATCCTCAAAAAAACCAGGGCTTTTCCCTTTGCAAAAAAAGCTGCACCACTTTGAGCTGATCCTCAAAAAAGCAGGGCTTTTCCCTTTGCAAAAAAGCTGCACCACTTTGAGCTGATCCTCAAAAAAGCAGGGCTTTTCCCTTTGCAAAAAAAGCTGCACCACTTTGAGCTGATCCTCAAAAAAACAGGGCTTTTCCCTTTGCAAAAAAAGCTGCACCACTTTGAGCTGATCCTCAGAAAAACAGGGCTTTTCCCTTTGCAAAAGAAGCTGCACCACTTTGAGCTGATCCTAAAAAAGCAGGGCTTTTCCCTTTGCAAAAGAAGCTGCACCACTTTGAGCTGATCCTCAAAAAAACAGGGCTTCCCCCTTTTCTCCTCTAAAAACTAGGTGCATCTTATGTTCAGGTGCGTCTTATGGAGCGAAAAATATGGTACATATTCAGAGAGGATTGCAATGGGGAGGAGGCCACTGGGGAAGGACTTTGCAGTGACAAAGTGCTGGAAATATCAATAGGTAGATGAAGACCTGAATGCAAGATTTAAACAGGGGTAGGGAATCTGTGGTCATCCAAATATTGCTCTAATGCCAGGCATCACTGATTGTTGGACATGCTGGCTGGGGCTGATGGGAGTTGGAGTCCAAAAAGGTTTTTCAAAAAGGACTACTCTAGAAGCAGAAGGAGAAATCAGCACTATTCTTATCCCCCAAAGTCAGTTTCTGAAAATCGAAATTACCTGTTTATATAACCTGGAAGGTGGTTTTTTTTGGTGGGGAGGAGTTGGGTGGGGATATACAGAGGTTCCATTTCAGGAGCCATATAGCTTTTTGAGAATGGGAATCATGGCAGAAATATTGGCAGGTATGGGGAGAATAGAGCCATATTTCCTGAATCACAGACTCATTCTGTACATTTTCATACCTCTATGATAGGACTAAGAATGAACCATGTCTACTCAAAAATAAGTCCAAATGAATTCAGTGGGACTTACTCCCAGATAAGACTAGCTAGGAATGCAACCTTAATGAGGACTGAAAGCCCAGAGACAGGATCCTGTCAAGCACTTCTAAGTCTTACTGATTTAACACAGGCATAGGCAAACTCGGCCCTCCAGATGTTTTGGGACTACAATTCCCATCATCCCTGACCACTGGTCCTGTTAGCTAGGGATCATGGGAGTTGTAGTCCCAAAACATCTGGAGGGCCGAGTTTGCCTATGGCTGATTTAACAGAAGAGAATTAACCATGGGATAAATGCTTCCATAGAAAGCAACAACACTTTAAAATGCTCATTTTGGACAGGAAAACTCTCTTTGCTTGTTGTTTTAAAACTAAGGTCCTCCAAGTTGCACATCTGATTTGTTCAATTTGTTTAAAATCTCTACCTTACCATTCAGCTAAAAAAAAATCAAGGTAAAAGGTTCTGAATGAAATTCTGTTTGGAACTGCATAATATGAACAAGAACTGTGGATAGTGGGTCTTGACTTTGAATCAATAAAGCAAGCTTGAGATTGAAATATTTAGGCGCAGGATTGTTCTTCATACAGAAAGAAGAGCAAAGCATCATTGCTTCATTTAACTACATATCCTGTATGAGACACGCTTAAAAGGAAAACCTGGGAGAAATAGGACTGCCTTTGCTTATACTGATGTGAAGCAACTTGTGACAAGTTGAACTGAGATCATCACATATGTGGGATGACTGAGGTTCAGCAAACAAGATTGCAATGCAGATACCCAAGCTCTCACATGGTGTTTTTTTTTTTTAAAAAAGAAAAGTGGTTGAATTCTCATTTTACTTGCCAATCCAAGGGAGGAAGAACTTATAGGTCGTCATAGCCTTGGGATCTGGGAAAAAAATAACAACAGAAAATATTGTTTTGAGGTTGCAACCCTATACACGCTCATTGCTCAAAGCAAAACAAAAACAGGATGGAATCAAAGGTAAACTGCAGTGAATATTCCAAACTTTGTCTATTTTTAAATTTTAAGCAGAGCAATCTGTTTTGAGATGGCATTTGGTTTTCAAAGAGGCACTGATGAACCTGTACAAAACTGACAAGGGTGCTGTTTATTTCTTTAAGATTGTGCTCCTTGCCAAATCCAGCTTGAAAGGCACCCTCTTTGATGCCACAATTGACTGCTCTCATATCTCTATGCTGGCATTATGTCACCGACACAAGCACTAGGAATAGCTTGTTGTTAACTAGCTTGGACTTTGAACTCTCTTTAGCGTGCAGTCATGATGACTGGCAAAATCCAGAGTTGCAAAAATAATAAGCATTAAGGGAAAGGTGTTGTGGCGCAAATCCAGCCCAGCTGGTTTGGGACAGGATGTACAGTGGTCCCTCGACTTACGAATTTAATCCGTTCCGAATGGACATTCGTAGGTCGGGAAAAATCGTAAGTCGAGTCCATAGGAATGCATTGGGAGAAAAAATTCGTAAGTCGAAAAAAACCCCATCTAAACTTCGTAAGTCGAGGAAACTGCATCTAAAATGGCAACGATTTCCATTCGGAGGTCGAAAAAATTCGTAAGCGTGCGGCCACTTTTTTCACTCGTAACTCGAAAAATATGGAAGTCAGGTCATTTGTAAGTCGAGGGTCCACTGTATAGGACTAAAAACTGAATGTGACCGCAAAGGAAACACAAGTGCACTGAAACCTTAAAGCAGGGGTGGAAACATCAGGCTGGGCCCTTGTGGCATCTCAGTCTCCCCAGGCCTCAACACCTTTCACCAGGTTACGCTCCTCACTGATCCTGCATTGCAGTATTTTTGCTTCTTGCTTGTCTGGATGGAGAATAGGAAGGGGTGTGTGTGGAATGTAGCCTATTGTACAAAAGAGGAATTCTACATTTGCTGCTCCATCTACTTTTGCACATGGCCCCATCTCCATTCCTGGCACAGGGTGTTCAGAAGTTTGCCCACAAGGAAATATGGCCTCCAGGCTGAAAGTGACCCCCCCTCCCCAACCACTGTGTCAGGGACTGGGCAGAGGAGGAATGGTGGAGCCTCAACCCTTCCAGAGAAGAAGAAGACAGTTCAGGGGTTTGAGAGAGGTCACAGCTCAGAGGCAGATGAGGGGGAAAGCTGAGAAATAATGGGAGAGGGGGGAGAAGAAGCACCAGAGGGGTGACAGCTGAGGGACGCTGTGTCTTTAGAAAGCATTCCAGACCCCTCCCTCCCAGAACCTGGCAAGCATTGAAAGTAGGAGAGCACAGGGCTCAGAAGCCAAGGGCCCTCAGTGCCACCCATAGGGGAGATGATGACAAATGAGGAAGTGCGAGAAAAATGGGGTGGAGAGTCACTCAGGACAATGCCATTATTCCAAGAGGGTGCGTTCCAAGTCTCTCTCTGTAAATATTGAATTAAAAAAAAGCAGATTTTAAGTGTGATGGCCTGGGATTCAGACACAGATGCTGAACCTGAGGGATCCCAGCCTGCACAGGATTCCCCACCTCCAGAATCAGCAGAGCCGGGGCTAGGGCTGGAATCTGAAGGGTCCTCACCTGTGCTGGATCCTCAGGTGCAGGCACCTGCTGAGTCTGCTCTGGCTCCTGATGGGGTGGAGGACCCATTGCCTGCAGGTGCTCCACTCCCAGCCCCGTCAGGGGAAGCTGAGGTTACCTCTGGGTCCTGTAACCCTCCAGCCTCTCCTGAGCTGCAGAGGCTCAGGGCAGAGAGGCGAAGGGAACTAAGTTCCCGCAGGAGGAGTGCTCGCCTCCAGGCCAGGAGAGGCAAGTCTCCAGAGGATCAGGGCCGCCCTATGCCTCGGGGCAGATAAAAGCCGGCCAGCCCCAGCCCCAAGTTGCAGGAGCAACATTGTTGGTGACCAGTTCCTGCTTGAAACCTGTCCTGCTTTCCTGCCTGAGCTCCTGACCCGCCCTGGTTCCCTGCTTGCCTACCTGTTCCTGACTTCACCTGCCTCCCTGCCCTGCACCTAGCTTCAATTATTACGGCCTTTTGTTGCACCTCTGACCACGGACTGGACTTTGACCTTGCCTTAAGGGTAACCCACGGGACCAGCACATTAAGAACATTTCCTTGTCTTATCTGTTCCTGGCAACCTGCCGTGGGAATTGCTTCCTCTGCTGCCTGACACACTGCCTTAAAGTCTAAGAGCCAGTCTTTATAAACAAACAGCTTCGTGTGAAATAGGCATCAGTGTACAATTTAGAAATAAGTATATTGTGCCCAGTTCACTGTGAAACGTTAAGAGTGCAGCTGCTATTTGCATATGATAGCCGAGCCTCTGCTATATGTCCTGCCTCTTTACTGCTGGAAAAATGCTCCTCCTCAAGAAAAGCGGGAAGCTTCCCTTGAGGGCCCCATGGGGAGAATGAGGCAGTGGGTGGGCTGTGACAGTTGGGATTTGTGCTTTGGGGGCATCTGTAAGGGGAAATTTGCAGCTGTGTGTAAGCTTACCTCCATGACCAAACACAGTTTTTGCATAATCTGGATGGTTAACTACTAAAACAGCCACGAAGCCACCAAACCATCTAGGGTAGGCATAAGGAAATTTTTCTGCCCATTCCAAGCTTTTCCTCAGTTCCTGTCCTCGATGGATCTGCAATGACAGAAAGTAATCATATAAAATGTTTATTAAATCATACCCAGAGTGTGTAGATGTTATGGCAGAGAACCCATCCCAGAGAATCATTCATTCAGTGAATGAAAATGTATCTTTCACTTTTTTCTGAAGAGAGTTCTACAAGAAGGTACTTGCATGGCATATAAGATTAGTGGTCAAAATTTTCCCAGAAAGTCCCTTCCGCCCGGAGGAAGGAGGGGGGTTGCGGGCATCACGAGCCCTCCACGTGCGCAGGGGATGGCTTCATCCCCTGCCACCATAGGCTGAGCCCTGGGCGCGGCGCCTGGCAGGCCGACCTATCGGTACGGCCGGCAGGCGTGGCTTGCTGGATTTAAGCAAGCGCGTGGCCAGGGCTCAGCCTCTTGCTTCCTGCCCCCGCCAGCTGATACTTTTTCCCGCCCACCCTCCCTTTTTTGTAGGTAGCGTTCTCACTGACCTTGCTATGGACTTCGGTTGGTCGCCGTTGAGGGACCTTCGTTAAACGAGTCCAGGGGGGCGTGTCCCTGTCCAAAGCCGTGGTAGGTGAGGGCCAAAGGCACGCCCCATATCGGTGACCCCAGGGTGAGTTCCTAGCTGATGTGCAGCAGCAGGACTCTCCCATCGGTGGTTAACCCTTCCCGGACTGCCAGCACAGTGTGCTGCAGTCAGATATAGTTGGTTAGATCCAATGCCTAAGCCAATACCTCTCTACATTCGTAACCAATAAAGTTGTGGCCTTTCTATGCCCATTAACCTTAATTATTGAGTCTTGTGTCTTTATTTCTCCACGGGAGGGGTCGGGATTTGACACGCGAAGTACTCTGAAGATCTTATCAACAAGACATTGTAATGGTCACCTCTTCTGGGTAGTGCTGGTTTTGTCCTCCCTCTTCCCCTCCTGCCACCTTTATAAGGTGTTCATCTACCATATTGCACAACTTACGTGTGAGGAAGGGTTGTTGTTTTTTAAGACAAAGAAGAAGAAGCAAAAGATAGCTACGCACCAATACAAGCAAAAGAAAACACACATCAGACACAGAAGCACGGAGAAATGGGTGGCAAGTGAAATACATTTTCAGTAAATCTGATGAAAGCCAGAACTAGCTTGTAATCACACTACTGGTGAGAATTCGAGGAGAATATTCTGGAAATGTTTCAAGGTGATCTTGTTCTGATTGGGTGAAAAAGCAGAAAGGGAATTGAACAGTAAGAAGAGTCACCTCTTATTCTTATGCACACGTGCACACTCACACTCTCTCTCTTCTTACATTTGCAATCACAATTCTCATTCTGCTTTTTAACCCAATACCGTATTTTCCCGTATATAACACACCCCTGTGTATAAGATGCCTGTCTTATACACGGAAAAGTACGGTATTCTCCTCGAATTCTTACCAGTAGTGTGATCGGATGCAAAGGGAGATTGTGATTTTGCACTTGTGCTGGAGGAGAGGGGTTCTTTCTGCCAAGTGAAGCTTCCCATCCATTTCAAGGCTGAGAAAACCTATTCTGCCTGCCAAGTAGAAAGAAAGCCCATCTTCATTTGCATCTGCCCCTTCAACTGCAAATAAATATCCCCCCTCCCTTTTCCAAGCCTTCTTCCTTACCTCTCTGTTATGGCCATAAAGCCAGTGACTGGAAGGTCCTAGGAAACTCTTGAAGTTTTTGAGAAGTTCTTTCTTCCTCCGGTACAACTTAATGATTTGCAGGAGCCCAAAAATAATAGTGAGCCCTATAAAAAGATGCAAGACCTGTAGAAAGTGGGTATCCGTTTTTCCCAGCAGAGAAAGCATAATGCTTCAGCAGGCTCTGCCCTTTTCCAGCAGCCTTTGTGTTGCCTTGTTATGTCTATGAATAGAGACTGTCCTTAAGTAACCAGAAACCTCCTATTTAACAGGCAAACAGAGACACTTTTTGGATAACAACTGGGGGCTGGAACGCTCCAGTGCTTCCCTCCAGCGTTTGAGAGGCAATTGTGCAAGGCAGCAAAATACCTTCCAGAGTTTCAAGGGACAAAGGTGATTCCACAACATTTCACCTAGTTAATCCAGAAAACATCCTCAGTTGGAATAGCATCGGTACTTCAAATGTTTACGTACCATGGCCTATGCTGGTAAGGTGATAGCTGACTGCTTTGAGCTGAAGATTGGGGGGCCAATGTCATGGCGCGTGCGTGAGGTTACATGCGCAATGTGTGACATGCACCTGTGATGGCACACACATGACGCACCGCAGGTCACATGCTTGTCCTATCTCGTGCTCAGGAGAAGCCTGCCTTTGATGCTCCATCGCACTTGGCTGGGTGGTTTGGACTCGTCTGCCACCTCAATAGGAGGGGGCTAAGCCCCCTGCTAAGGAATATTGAAGGGGCTGGTGACGCCTCCGCCCCCTATACTTGGTGCAACTGATACCAGCGCTGTGCATGTTCATTCAAAAGTAAGTCCCCACTGACTTCAGTGGGAGAAATGAGCAGGTCAGTGTGCAAAGGTTTTAAATCCTGCAGTACAATCCTAGACATGTCCATTCAAAAATGTAGTCCCATTGAGTTCAATGGGCCTCACTTACAGGTTGGTGATCACTTTCTCTTTTTCCCAATGTCACTTCCACTTCACCACATTTCTGCACCAGTTTGTGATTTTTTTAATATAAAAAAAGTCCTCACAAAAATCCATCAGCATTTTAGTGCACATATTTTTATGTATGCAATTTTGTGTAATATACACATTTTTCCAGGCAGTTTTACCATGTTGCTAATACACTTTTGTGTACTCATGCATTTTCTGCACATCTTTTTAAACTGAAGAACTGCATTGTAAAATTCGATGAAGTGCCTGTTTGCTGGTTTGCATTTTGTTTTGGGAACTGTGAATACCACCCTGGCTCTAAACTGCTATTTGTACTCATATATTATCAATATGGACAGTTATTTTGAAACTGCAGTCTTAATTTAAGATGTATTTATTGAACAGATTTTAACCTTCCTTTCATGTAAATACTTCAAAAAACCATGAGCATATAACAGCTCATTGTTAATAACATTAACATATTAAAGTAGCATTTAAAAGTGATGTTGTTGTTGTTGTTGTTTAGTCATTTAGTTGTGTCCGACTCTTCGTGACCCCAAGTGATAGCAGCAGCTAAACAAACTTTTCAAACTGGGTTCATATAGGGAAATCCATTCCACTATAAAAGAAATCATGTCTGCTCCCTCCTCCTGTTCCGGAACTGCGCAAAGAGGAAAAAATTCTCTTCCGTCCCAGTTTGAATGTTCCTCCCACTTTAGTTCAAGATCTTCATTTGCCTTTTGCAATAGTTGCAATTCTGATTGAGTAGATAAAGTCATATTGAGGGCTTCATTTGCAGTATGTGAGAACTTTGTTAGTAAAGTTTCCATTTTAGCTTCTAAGAGCTACAATGCTGCAGCCCAGTCTGTTGCTGAAACCTTCCTTAATTTGTTTATAATTTTTTTTATAATAGGAATATTTTTATAATATTCCTGTAATATTTTTCCTCACTCCTTTCTGATGCTGAAGGCCAGACATCATGTCATCTTTCCTAATCTCTTCAAACAGCACAAGACAATCAGCTTCCAATGCTTCTTGTAAATCTTCCTTAACCAGCTTACTTTTATGACCCTGCATCTCCCGTGACATTACCTTTCCAAAGACAAATTTGAGGAAGAAAATGCTTTTATTTAGCAGTCATTCAACTATAAATTAACCCCATGGGTATTGGAGATGCTGAGTCAGGCTGCCATTACCCAGAAGATCTTCACTAGAAGATCCTCAACCCAATCTATGGGTTTGAACCTCTTGCGCCCAAGGGTTCTCAGAAGGGGCAGTTTATGCTCTGTTTCTAGATTTGCAAATTCCCCCCCCCCCTTCAAAAACCTTCAACTAGCATGGGAGGCTGATCGAGCCTTGGGGATCGATCCTTCAGTGGTCTAGAATCTAATCCTCTAAACCATTTATTTCTGTTTCAGCCCTGATTAGGGAAAATTCATTAAAACAATACATAAATGGTTTTTAACCCTGCATGCCAAAAGGATGTCCCCTGTTTGGTTGGTGGGATTGCAACATGTAAGGCTCTTACTACCTGTGGTGGAATTGTGTGTATGTAAACAAACTTTGGGATTCAGTGGTTTTTTAACTCAGCACCATTACCAAACAAAAAAATCTACAGTATATGGGCCCCAGGCTGTGTTTACTTTCCATGTAAACTGGAGATAACTCCAATTTACATAGCAAGATGCTAACTTTGACCAATATTTAGTCATGACTCAAGGCTGCAAGGGTTCTTCTTCTTATTCTGCTATGAACTGGTTTTTAAAAAGCATTATTCATAACCACATCAGAGAAATCAACTCACCAACTCCAGACTCTCAGTGGGGAAGCAGACTTTGTAGCTGTCTCGTGGGGTTTGTTTGTTTGTTTTTAGCTTATTTAACATCACAGTCACACAGGTGGCAAATCCCATCCAAATATGATATCATCTGGTGCTGTATTTGTTTTTTATTAACTGTTCAGGTCATATCTTGGGAAATTGCCATATTGCCCCTTTGATTGAAACATTTTTTTACTGTTCCTTTGTCTCCTTACCTTATGCCTGACTAAGCACAAATGATTTTTTTCTCTGAATTGTTCGAATAATTTGCTAGTCATCTTATACATTTTTAAAATCTATATCTGGTTTTCTGCTATATATCAATAAAAGTGCAATAAAAAAAGAAAATTAAACCAGCTTTCTCCAAGAGAAATCTGATATAACACAGCTCTGTGTGGTTTTTTTTACCTTGCCCAGAAGCAGGATATTTGAGACATCCCTATAATTTTCCCAGATAAGATTAACCCAATGAGAGGTTTGTTTGTTCTATTCAAAACAAGTTTCACAACTGCCTCTAGTTTCAAGGCTCCTCCGTATTCCCCCCCCCCTCTCTCTCTCTCTCACACACACACACACACTTATAAACTTATCCTCACCATCTTAGTTTCAATCACATTCTCCCAGCAAGATCTAATTAGTCACATTGCTCTAGGGATTGGTCCTAGGCCACAGTGCTGCAAAAACCTCCCCGACTCCATCAACTAAAAATGTGAAGCTGGACAACCTTAGCCCTCTCAGGATTTGGTGAATGCGCTGCATGCTACAAGCGACTGAAAAGCAAATCACAATTCAGCCATACGTAATACATTAAAGGTACCAGACGATCCATTGAAGTTGAAAAGTGTCCCCGGATTCATTGAAAAAAATCTGGTAACCTGACAATACATTTCTTAAAAAGCAAACTATACCACTTGGAAAGCAGGCATTTTCACATGGGTTTGGAAAAGCACTGTTTTCATAACTGATCTTCCTTGAGTTGTGTTATTTTGTGGGTTGAAATGTTTGTAAATCATGTTAACAGATTAATTTTTTTAGAAAGACAGAACAGAAGTCAAATAAATAAAGGAGAATACTCTGCTCTCAATTCTACTGTGTAGTAAACACAGTTTACCTCATAAGGACTGGCAGGTCCCTTCAAATATATGGCAGGTGGGACTTGAAAAAGTAGCAGCATCCATAGATTGAATTATTTGCTACTCTGTCAGATTAGACATTTAGAGGTATCTGAAAAACGACTATGTTTTCAATCCTACGCACACTTATTTAGAAGTCCCATTGAACTCAGTGGGGTTCCTTCTGAAAGCATTTATGTAAACATGTAAATGAATATATTTCCCTGTATTGTATAGACTTGGCAATACTTCAGCATACTTTCCGCTTTGAAGATTTTTTGGAACCTTGTTAGGTAGCTTCTTCTATACTGTACCTTGCAATAGTAAAACTGTATTCCCTTTTCCCATACAGTAGACAGTATGTGGACAGAAGTGAAAGCAACCTGTTTATAACTCTTTGGCATTGAATAATTGAAGGTTGACTAAGGAACCCAGTAATCTTTGAACTTTGGTTGGCCCTGGCAACAGGATAGCTACTGGTATAATTTTTAGACATAAAGGTAAACATTCACATTTGCTTGTAGTTAGTTATTAAGCTCCCTGGAAGGACAGATCCTGAAGCTGAGGCTCCAATACTTTGGCCACCTCATGAGAAGAGAAGACTCCCTGGAAAAGACCCTGATGTTGGGAAAGATTGAGGGCACAAGGAGAAGGGGACGACAGAGGACGAGATGGTTGGACAGTGTTCTCGAAGCTACCAACATGAGTCTGACCAAACTGCGGGAGGCAGTGGAAGACAAGAGTGCCTGGCGTGCTCTGGTCCATGGGGTCATGAAGAGTCAGACACGACAAAACAACTAAACAACAACAACAACAGCAACAAGTTATTAAGTTGTGTTACGGGCTGGGCAATGTCCTTTTATAAAATAGTGGCTTATGACAGCTAAAGGTAGCTGGGTTTACTTCAAAGTATTTTCTTTAGAACACCAATGGGGAATCTGCGGCAACAGTTTCCTCACAAATTTTCTGCTACAGATGTCAATATCAAATGAAGGTTGATTTATAAATGTTTACATCCATGATGTATTCATGCTGTGTGTGTGTGTGTGTGTGTGTGTGTGTTACTATATTATTATGAGTTTGTGGGTGCCAGACACCTATAATTCCTGGACCCAGAAAGTGTTAGAATTTTATCAATGCTTGGAGTGTTAAACTGGGTGCCAAACACTGAACCCATGGATTCAGCAAATGTTAAAATGTAAGTCAGGTCAGTTTCCTGATAAGCTAATCACCTGGGAGATGAGCCATTAAGAAAACAAAGGAAAGGTAATGGAAGAAAGTCAAGGAGAGGGGACAGCAATTGGGTGGGGCCCCTCCACCAGTTCTCAGTTGGAAGACACTACCAGTTGAGTTGGCTGGGATGTGAGCCAGAGCATGATGGTTGATTTCTGTTGAATCAAAAGTTGCACCTATGGGAGAAACACGACCTTCTTGGGGTGTTTATGCTGTGAATACCTCCATCATCGGCTCAGGTACATAAACCATATATCAAAAAGTCACCACATTATTCCCTGTGCCTCATTTCCAAAAGGAAACATGGACCCTGGGCAAGCACCTGGAATCTCACACTGCTGAGAGTTTGGGTGTCGTGCAACAATACCGGTATATTACATATTTTGATTTGCAATCTGGTATTTGACTTTACTATTTGGTAGGCAGCTCTGAGTTTTCAGTAGTTATATTAGTGGATCACTTCTGTTCCATTTTTTATTTCACAGGATGTTTAGAAAGATACATTTCTCATTAAAAGGTACCGGTATATCTTCTCAGTATCAGAAGCATCGCATGACTATTGTTTACATGCATTAAGCATTTTTATTTTTATTTTTATTTAGGAGACACTTCAAAATAAATCTAGGTGTTGGTACAGAAAATTAAAATACCATAAAGCCATAGTGCAAATATTTTACAAGACCTACAATCAGTTTTAAAATCCAGCATAAAAGTATACAAAATATATTTATCAAAAGCACCCTTGCTAGAAAAATCCTCTGGCAAAAAAAGTGGCAAAAAAATCTTCTGAGTTTGAGCGAAGGTGAGTTTTTTTTGCAAACAACTGCCATCTTGGAACCAACTTAGGAAGAAGCACCTCCTGATAGAATTCACTGATATATCAAAACAAAATACAAAATAAAAAAATTCCTTCCAGTACCACCTTAGAGACCAACTAAGTTTGTTTTTGGTATGAGCTTTCGTGTGCATGCACACTTCTTCAGACAAGTTTCTTCAAGAAGAGATGTATCCCATTCTCAGACTTCAGGACAATCTGAGGGATAGGAATGGGTAGCTTTGATGGGTCTGGCAGGATTTCAAAGCGAAGCAGCGTCAGAGCAAGAGCTACTTTCATCTCATTCATAGCAAACTGTTGCCCGATACAGTTCCTAACCAGAGTGGGAAAGGAAAGTGGCTATGAATATCATCAAGTGATCAAATTCAAATGCATCTCTGTCTATATTAAATGAGGTCAAAGTAGTAGTCCGTGATCTTTTGCACACTGAGTATGACACCTACTTTCTGCCTAACTTGGGAATCCCACACTTAACCTGAGAAAAGAGCTGCATGAATTGCACAGCCTTCTGAAAGACAAAACTTTCTCTATATTTGTTGCACACATTTTCTTCCTATAATTCTTAAAGTCATGCTCAATAGACCTTGCCTGTGAACAAAACACAAACTTTTCTTCTCCTTTTTTAAAAAAGTCAATGCTATTAAAAAGGTGTGTTTCAGACTCACCTTGATCCAGCTGCAAAAGGGATGAATGAATGAGGATGTCTTTGAGATGGGTTGTCCGCTGAGAATCTTGTAGGATCAAATACCTAAAGTAAGCAATGTTTTGGGTACTTTATTAATGGTTCTTGTTTGCTAAACTGCAGCATTACTTTTGACACCAGAGAAGGGTTTATAGGAGAGCGGGTGGCGCTGTGAGTTAAACCACAAAGCCTAGGGCTTGCCGATCAGAAGGTCGGTGGTTCGAATCCCCGCGACGGGGTGAGCTCCTGTTGCTCGGTCCCTGTTCCTGCAAACCTAGCAGTTTGAAAGCACAAATTGCAAGTAGATAAATAGGTACCGCTCCGGCAGGAAGGTAAACGGCATTTCTGTGTGCTGCTCTGGTTCGCCAGAAGCGGCTTAGTCATGCTGGCCACATGACCTGGAAGCTGTACGCCGGCTCCCTTGGCCAATAAAGCGAGATGAGCACCACAACCCCAGTGTCGTCCACGACTGGATCTAACGGTCAGGGGTCCCTTTACCTTTTAAATAACCCATATTGTTCAGGGAACAATAAAAAAGAAACACCATTGTTTCAAGTGTGATGGGGAAATGTATATATTTGCATCCTCTAGGTTTCCGTTGCACTCTTGTAGGCAGCTGTTGGAGCTTCCTAAAATAAGAGCAAGATCTATTGATCTGAAAAGCTAGTAAGCATGCAGAACTTCCCCATCATTATGATGATCTATATCCACATCTAGATATATCTTACTTTGGTTAACAAAACAGGTTTATTTATGTGGCAAAATGCTTCAGCTTCCACCCTTGTCGACTGCTAAGGTGGAAGCCAAAATGTTTTGCCACATAAATCTGTTTCATTAATCACAGCAGTGCATACCTATTGTTTTAGTGATTAACTGAACCCTAAAAGGAATTGAGAGCAAGTCTGTGGGAAGTGCAGTTTGAGATGCACATAGATACCAAATACATGCCCATTGTTTAATTGCAATATAGGCTTCCATATGGTTTACAGAGACTAAAAGCCAGTAATATAAACATTAAAATCAAACCATCCACAATTAAACTATAGAGGAAGATTTATGTGAATGGGCATTTGCCCCATCACACAGAGGCCCATGTGCATCCTAGAGCCTTGTAGAACTTCAGAACATATTTGGATGCTTGAACTTAACTATACAGTTACATACCCTTCAACATGTTGAGACCTCAAACCAGGACGTGCTCCCATGCATGTCACGTGACCCTCACAAGACCATGGAGCCCAAAAGACGTGCTTTTGGGGGGATCTGTGTTCTCACAGCTCCCCCCAAGCCTCACAAAAGTGCTTTTTTTGGAGCAAGAGCTCAGCGTGAAATGGCGCAAGATCATGGCACCATGCTCTTGCAGGGAAAAATGAGATGTCCCTTTTTCCGGGACACTTGCAGGTTTTGTTGTTATTCTTTTCCCTTATTTAAAAGGAATTATTTACCTCAGGGTCTTGCCATACACTGGGGTTTTTATGAATATAATGGATGGCAACTGAAACTCTAAATCCTGTAAAAGAAAGAACAGGAGAATACAGTGATTACAACATTTTAGAATTGTGAGTGAACTGGAACTCACCAAAAGATCACAGACCAACAACTAATTCAATGCACCCAAGGAGGTTTGGACCTTATATCATCGAGGGGCTTGATTAAAATAGCTCTTCAGATTCTGGCTTATGTTTCTGTTGTTGATGATTATTTCTGTGGTTTCAACAATGGATTTCCCATGCAAACTACATGGATTAGCAGTTAATTAGAAAATCTGCAATCAAAGTGCAAACTAACAAATACAGGTAAACCTCATTTTATTGTGTTTCACATATATGGTTCCTCACAAGGAGGATGCTGGTGTAGCTGCAGGCACCCCAGCCACTTCCAGAGGAAGGAAGCCCCCCCCCCATTTCTGCCACCTTTCTTCTGCCCTTGTGTTGGTATGTGCACATATCCCCCTGCAAGGGACTGTCAGGTGCTACTGGACAATTTTTTAATTTAGTACAACTGCATCAGACCAACACGGCTACCTACCTGAACTTCCTCTGCCCAGTCCCTGATAGGGACTTAGACATGTTGTCCATTGCTATGTTACCAACCAAGTGGTGACTGAAGAAATGATCTATATTTATTTGCACTTCCTCATTTGGTGCTTCTTGCGGTCCTCCAGTTCTGGTTGGCTTGCAACCCCTATCATGCCTGGCCATAATGGATGCAGCTTGTGGAAGCTAGCAGTCTAGCAACATCTGAAGGCTCACAGTCTAGTCACCCTGGATTTATACTGAAGTTCTGAGCTGCAATCTAATTTCAGGGTTAGGGGTTCTACAGTGAGTAGAAGGGAATGAAAAACAGAATTTCGCTCTTAAAGAAAATATGCAAACCTTCAGGTAAAGTGCGTCCATCAAAAAAAGTAATGGGTTTGCTCAGCTGTCGGGACACTACCGGAATTGGAGAATTTAGTTGGAGACTCTCCTTTATGCACATTGTGGTATAGGTCATCTTACCAAGATCATTCCTGAAAGTTGCAAAGAAAGCTATTCATCTTTCTGCTGGCAAAACACTGGGTGTTGTTAGCAGTGCAATATCTGGAAAGCATTCTGTGAACCTTATCAAATGTCCAGGCATGGGTTTTCTTTTCCCTTCTACCACCAGGAGTGGCAGCTTGGTCCCGTGACCATAGGTGCCATGGGCCATGGGTGCCATGCAGCATGCATGACCCTAGCACAGAAATTTGTGGGTGCCTGGCACCTTCATGGGGGATATTCTGGTTGCTCAGGCACCCAGGGCCCCAAGGAGTTGGCACCTATGTCTACCGCCTTGTATAATGGGAATAAAAACCACTAACTCAAGTGGTCACTGGAGAGAGTTCATATCACAAATCTTAGTTGGGTTCTTGGGGATTTGGGGGATGATGTCAGGTGAGTAACAGGTTGATCTGGCCTAGGCAGAATGGCTTCAAAGGCCAAATTGGAAAGCCCATGGGTGGGAAATCCCCACCCATGGGTTAAGAAATGCCTCCCACCCAACTCTCTGAAACTGGCAGCCTCCCCCAGCTGCTTTTCAGTTGTTGTTGTTGCTGTTGTTGTCTTTAAAAAGAGTAGGAAGACTATCCATAACGTTCTTCTCAAGGTTATCAAGTTTGGCCCTCAGTTTAAGTCACTTGGGGGTGGCGGATGAAAGGCAAATAATATTGATCTCACCAATGGATGTCCTCTCGATCCCCAAGAATGTCTTTGACTTCTTCTCTGCATTTCTGCTGGTGCTCTGGGTTCTGAGCCATAGAATGTAGGATCCAGGAGATTCCACTGGCCGTAGTATCATGGCCTGCAAACATGAAAGTGTCCACTTCAGCGCACAGGTCTTCATCAGACAACCCAACTCCGTTTTCATCCTGACAAAGTAGGGGATAGGTAATCAGCAGCTAACTCGAGAATTGAAGGAAAAATAGTGTGACTGTGTTTTACATCAATAGACATGAAGACGAAATGTAAATGAAAACACCAGACCAAAATGTGTCACAGCAATGGAATTTTTAGATTTGTTCTACAGATTGGCTTCTGCTTCAGTGGCCCACATAGTGGATTCCTCTGTGTCTTGAGCAGGAAGTAACCACAGCCATCTGGTTTTGCCATGATTAACAATTTTGCAGTTCAACCTCACTGTCCATTTCCCCCCTAATCTGTAACTCTTGTGGACTCGAAAAGCCCATAAAATGACACAAAAGGATGACAAAGGGGAAACTGACACTTCTGTAGTCCCCTGAAAAGTAGGGCCAGAGTTGTCACCTTTTCCCATCATTAGTACTACAGTAATGGACCTGGTAAAAATGTCCTTTCTGTGCAATTCTTAAAGAGAAGATCAAGGTGAACTATATTTAATCAAATATTTGGCCAGCTGATTGCTTTGTGAGCCTGCTGTAAAAGATGTGTAAGGTAGAGGATGCTAAACTGCTTCATATAAATTCTTACCTTGGCGCAAAGAAGAATGTCCAAAAAATCCAAGTGTCGCTTCTTCTGGATCTTTTCAAGTTCCCTTTCATTCTTAAGTGATTTCTTCCTCTCTGCAATTACTTTTTCTACCATTACAAAATAAAATTACATCAGCATATCACATTTCTTTCTCATTATTTCTTTAACCCCATATTATCCCTTGAGTTCAGGGCAGGTGGCAAATATTTTAAAATATACAAAATGAAGGTTACTTTAAAATGCAGCTAATATACAACTGGCAGTGCAATCAGGCAATGGAGGGGCATGAGAGAATTATGTAGCCACCATGGTATCCACAGCCCCATCCTTCAAACACAAGGCAGAAGCACACCTGACTGCAGTTGACATAGTGACTGGGCCTGAGGCTATCAAGTGGGACTGGCATGGGATCCTGTGGATTCTATGCCAGCTCAACCCCTCCACAGGCCACCACTGGCAGAAGGACCTTCAGTGGACAGAACAGGGAGCCTCACGCCAGTGGAGTGATACTTACACCTCTCCAAGGGTGGAGGGAGACCTCTGTCCCATCCAGCTCTCCTAGCATGAGGGTATGGATTGCACCCTAAAATGTTGCATTAGGTCCAACCGTAATTTAGCAGGCTCCATCTGATCGCAGATAATCTCCCTGGACACTGAAGCCTTATTAGGGCTGGACAGAGGATGCTAGATGCTCATGGTGTGTATCGAGGAGTAGCAAGGCTTGTTCCCATGAGTACCAGAAGGAAAATAAGACTGCAGTCTTATATTCATTTACCTGAGAGCATCCCATTGAATGCCATGGGGTTTATTTCTGAGTAGACATGTACCGGATTGCAGTGTAAATTATGCAAAAAAAGTAAAATATTGCAATGTCCTTAAACTGCATAATTTATACTGGTTACAAAGGTTGAGTTGTCTTTCTGCATAATTTTGGAGGAGAACTTATAAAGCAACAATGAAGAGGTGCTCTTGAACACCAGCAAAGACCCTTTTCCTGCACCTAGTGACCCCGTACGAAAGAGTATTTGAGGAAGAGATTCCAGAACTTCCAGCTTAGATGCTCTCAGGCAGGTTTGCTTGAATCCCAACACTGCTGATTTTCAACATCAAGCAATGGATATAGGCCAGAACTATTAGCTCTTGCACAGGTGGGACCACCACAGGTGCCAACTTGAATATAATATGGGGGGGACAGGTAAGCCCCGCTGCACATAATCAGCCACATGATGCGGCTCACGCACACCACTTGAATGGCGATGCCTATCTATTTGGCGGGGGAGCCCCCTCGGAGATTTCATTGGAAGCCCCTAGGAGTTGGCTCCTATGCCACTCATTATTAGTTAGATGTTTTGTTGAACCAAAGGACTTGCTTATAGTAGTCCATTTCGGTAAAGCTCATATAGGAAGAAGAGAAGAATCTGCCAATGTTTGTAAGATAATCAAGAATCAAATGTTTGTAAGATACCTGTATGGTGATGTGCCAAGCTGCAGGCTTCGTTAAAGTGCCTTCCTGATGGGGTGCATGAATAGATGAGCTGATTCTGAAGCAATGCTGAGGTGACTCTCTGAAACACTAGGAGGGTCATATCTTGCACAGCATTGACATAATAATCCAGCTCTCTGGAGGAAAAGAAAAAATGGAATATTTCAGACATACAGATATGGGCCATCCCACCAAGAACCTTCAATAGTATTAATTTGACAGTACTAACTTGTCCGTCTGGCAGCTACTCTTGTAACTGAATGCACATTTCATGATGCTGTCAAGAGTCATTAAACTGACATGGTCAAACATCTCCAAAGACTTTGTGGGGTCCTCTGCAATCAGCTTCTCCCATTTATCCTGATGTGAGAAACAGATGAGGAAGCTTAAGTTGCTTGCTTTGGGCAGTATTCAAGTAAATAATCGTGCTAAAACAACGATTACTCTCCTCCCCCTGTGCACTCCCTGCATCACCCCCCAAGTCTGCTACAAATGGTTGGGGGAATTTAAGGCAGGGGTGGAGAGGATGAGAACATTCCATTGCCCTAGGAGAAATCCTTGTGTGGGCAGAATATTTGCTTTTTCACTCCATTGAGTACCACCCACCGCCTGAAAGCTCTGTATCTTTTCTTTAAAGGTGGAAGTGCTTTGAAAGCATCATATCTGATATTTCCCAAATCCCTTCTTCAGTTTCATTGCGACTGTGTAGCCCTTGTGCAACATGCACAAAGCCATGCGCTTGTGCGCTAGTGTACAGCAATGCTACTGGATTTGTGCCATAGTTGAGTGTGACTGGTGGTTGCTATGATAACATATATCATGTTAGGAGCACTGTAAGGTAATCTCATGGGATACAACTCCTAATGCTTTAAAATGCAATATGTTGAGTTCTCATTATATATGTGTGCAACAGATTTCTAGGTTCTTTTGCGCAACTATGTTTCAGGATGACCATGGGGCTACTTGTGCACAAATTGCTACTGTACTGTATATGAAATGTAGGGGGGGGGGCAATCATGCAATACACATGGTACAGATGAGTCTTTGGAAATTCAAAGCAAAGACAGACTTCTCTGTTGGCAACCATGTGGGGGAATGTGGGTCATGTCTAAGGTGCCTGGGCACAGAACTGATGGAACTGGTAAGGCATAGTCTCCATTAGTTCATTGACAGAGCTGAGTATTTTGAATGACATGCTACCATTTGGCTGAATGCACACACAAACTGGACTGGGGTAATTCTTCCCAGTAATAACTGATACAGAAGTGAGATCTATGATATCATTTCTTTTGCAATGTGAGATTGAGAATAGGTTAATTACCAGCATAACTTTGACTGAATCTGCAATTTGTGCCACATAGGGTTTCAAAATGTCATAGTGGAAAGCTGGTGTTAGCAATCGCCTGTGCTGGTGCCACTTGGGTCCATTTAAGATAAGCAGTCCTCTCCCTATGAGTACAAATAGCAATAGACTAGTTAGAGTGTACATGGCAAAGGATTCATGTTATTACACCCAGTCATGCCATAGCTGATTTGTTCACTTTGATTTTACAAATCCCCTTGCAAAGAGATTTGCACAGTGCAAAGTTCAGTATGTTTGTTGTTGTTTAGTCGCTTAGTCATGTCCGACTCTTCGTGACCCCATGGACCAGAGCACGCCAGGCACTCCTGTCTTCCACTGCCTCCTGCAGTTTGGTCAAACTCATGTTAGTAGCTTCGAGAACATTGTCCAACCATCTCGTCCTCTGTCATCCCCTTCTCCTTGTGCCCTCCATCTTTCCCAACATCAGGGTCTTTTCCAGGGAGTCTTCTCTTCTCATGAGGTGGCCAAAGTGTTGGAACCTCAGCTTCAGGATCTGTCCTGCCAGTGAGCACTCAGGGCTGATTTCCTTCAGAATCTCCTTGCAGTCCATGGGACTCTCAAGAGTCTCCTCCAGCACTATAATTCAAAGTGTTCAGTGGGCCGTACTCATGGGAAATACCCTGTTTCTCCTATTTTAAGACGTAGTCATAAAATAAGCCATAGCAGGATTTTTTCGCATTTGCGAAATATAAGCCGTACCCCGAAAATAAGCCATAGTGATAGGCGCAGTTCTGGAGGGCGCCAAGGAAAAGGTGGGGCTGGGGTTACGTAATAAAAATAAGACATCCCCTCAAAATAAGCCATAGTGCGTTTTCTTGAGGGAAAAAAAATATAAGACGGTGTCTTAAAATAGGGGAAACACGGTATGCATGAGATCACAGTCTAAGAAAGCAATTTGTGGGCTGTAGCATATTCACAAATTGATTCTAGTCAACTTCGTTAACATAAAGAAAACATCGTTTTCCTTTACACGTTTATGCAGTGCATAGTACTAAGTAGCAAGAACCTCCCACTGATCTGTGGAATACTGTTTAATTACTACAGAATTCATCAGTGGGGGAAAGCCAATGACTCCAAGAACTGTGTAACAACAATAACAAGAGATGTAGGAAATGCCAGAAGAAAGAAAGTTAGGTTTGTCGTCAAAATACTAATAAGAGCTATGAAACAAAAAACTGCAGAGAGAAGAGATACTTTACATATAAATATAAATATAAATAGAGAGATAGTATCCAAATAAGATAAATCCATTATGTTCTATGCAACATGCGGAAAAAGAGATGAATGGATTGGTATTAACTAATGCTAGGCTGTGGTGACATGATATATGGGATAATCCTTAAATTCATCCCTTAGACAAGTAGCATATTACAAACCTAGGTACAACTGCCCATAAAATCAGTAGCATATGACTAAAATCTTTGTCATGTGGGACAGTACTGGGATGGGGACAAGGCACTGGGGTAATAAAGTTCATACTGCATTGCCAGACCAGCAGGAACACCCATGGAACCCAAACAATGCCATCGCCATGCCCCATACCATGGTACCATACCCCTAAGTGGCGGTGACACTGCTGTCGAGAGGATAATAATGATTTAGTTCCCCAGCCATTCCTCCTGAAAGGAGAATTAAAACTCTCCGAAATTAAATCAAGTTAAGGCTTGAGTGACAGGTCGCAGCAATTAAGATAGCAATTCCCTTGTATTCTGTAAATGACAATGACACGTAGACAAGTAACTCGTACACATACCAATCCAAGGAACAAAGTGCTCATAGATCTCTTTAGCTTTAGGATCTAGAAAATTAGAAAAGTCAAACATACCAATCACTGTTACAAATTTAAATTTACAGCAAGAGTTAACATTTTCAGCACTTGTGTTGGAAATCTGTTAAGTTTTTTTTTTAATGGAAAGATATGAGACACAGTAAATTGGGGGGTTGCTGTATAAATTAATTATTAGTATTAGTATTATAGACACATGTTCATAAAATGAAGCAGAGCCTGGAGCATGTTCTCTAGAAAATATCATTCTATATCTATAGGTGCACCATCATCATCAACATCATCAACAACAACATCATAATTTTATTATTTCTACCCCACCCAACTGACTGGGGTGCCCCAGCCACTCTGGGCAGCTTCCAACAAAATACT
This sequence comes from Darevskia mixta, assembly GCA_034641385.1. NCBI lineage: Eukaryota > Metazoa > Chordata > Lepidosauria > Squamata > Lacertidae > Darevskia > Darevskia mixta. The sequence goes on along the minus strand of JAWWNH010000029.1, from coordinate 23,269,876 downwards.
AAAAGCATAATAATAAAAAAACAACCAACATTAAAAACTTATTAATAAAGTGGCCATGTGGACCTTTACAGAGGATAGTCCGCTATTTTGAAGCAAGCTCTGTTTAAGCAGCTCTCTGGTCCAAATGTGGTTTAAGGACAAAGAATCTTGAGAAGGAAGAGCAGGAAGTTAGCAGTTACTTGGCACCCAGATAGCAGACTCAGCAGACACATAATTCACCTGGTCACAGTTTCCCCCCACTATGGCAAAATGTATTTCTATTTAAATTATAGTAATTATTTCTAAAGTTGCACATGCAAGTTTTATGCATCTTCTCATTTTTGTTGATGCACAAATGGTCACCCTACATATAAAAAATGAATTATCCTCAATGAAACACACTTACCGTTTCTGCCAAATAAAGTTTTGACGTAATCAGGGTGAGTGATAACTACAACAGGAATAAAACCCCCAAACCATCTGGGGAAAGCGTAAGGGAATTTTTCAGCCCAGTTCTCCATTATGTTCATTTCCTCTGCATGACTGGTGATCTGCAATGATAGGATTCCCATTTTTAGTTGCACTCCTGTCTCTTTCGAGTGTGATGCATGACCTAAGCTGGGGGAATGATTTGAGACCTTTCATCTACCTAATTCTCTTCCATAGGAAATGAATGGGGTACCAAGCACATCTCAAAGAGGTCTGCCAGTTTCCTTGCACAGTCTCTCCATATACAGGTGTTGTTTTTCATAAATGCTTGCTAGTGTTTGAACAAATTTGCCCGTTTGATAGATTCAGGGAAGCCACAACCACTCATAAACAACATTTCCAGTAATATAAGAGACTCATTTAAAATAGAAACATCGCCACCCGACCCCACCCCCACCCACCATGGCCCCCTCCACCTCTTTCCCCCCTTTTCTTCCTAATGTAACACTAATGTCTCAACAAATGAAACTGACCTGTAGAAAAATGTAACTTGAAAAAAGAGACATTGCACATACTTTTGTAAACCAAGAAATCTTTAATAAAAAATATATTTAAAAAGAGACCAATTTAAAAGTCTTTAAAACACAAGTCAAACTGTGCCCCCATTATACCCAAAATTCACCTTAATCTAGCATCTCTTCCAAGCTCCATTATCCACACGCATAGACTGTATCCTTTTGCTTACCTGATGAACATTGCCATAGAGCCAGTGGCTGGGAGGACCAGGGAAACTCTCCAAAGTTTTGAGTAATCCTTGTCTCTTGAAATACAACTGGGTGGATTTAATCAGCACATAAATCAGACAGAAGCCAGCACATAGTTGCACGATTTGGAAAGTAAGACTTGCCGTTTTCTCTGTTGTGAATACCATGATGGTAGTGTCTCTAGAGCTGAAAAGAGCACAGTCTTGTGTCACCTTCTCCTTTTATTCTTCCAAGAATAGTTCATGTAGCCAATAATCAGGGAGATGACAAGCTCACACTTGCTATTGCATAAGCCTCCTGTTGCAACGTTCATAATACTTGACTTGAAGAAGCCCTGTGGGAAAATTTTCAGTTTATCATCTCATCTAGCCTTTGTCCTGCTTCAATTAATAGAGTTTATTAAATAGAGTAAGGGTGAAACTTCACTGTATGTCTGATATCAATTACAGAAAATTATGTATACATTCCATGGTTCTGAATCACATTCTAGGATTCACAAGGAGCTACTTCACCCACTTGGAATACTGAGCTTCCCTTGGCTTCTTACAGATCACAGATTTTAATCTCAGGTGAAAGCTGAGTATATAGATCCATTCCAATCTGGATTCAGATTTGGTTTGGGGACTAACATAAACTTTGGTCACCTTGTTGGACAATCCACACCAAGATATCTGAACATGGAGAGTACTTCCTTCTTGGTTTTTTGGACCTTTCAGCTGTGTTTAATACTTGATAATCGATGTTATCTTTCTCATGATGGGAATGGGCAGAGGATAAACAATTTCACAGTATTTCTGGTCCTTCCTTGAGGGTTGGTGCCAGCTCAAGGATCATCCCCTACCTCCTGTTGTCTGACATCTTCTAGATCACTGGTGGGCAACCTTGAGCCTCTTACGTAGTTGGGATTGAAAGGGTACTAGAATAATGAGTCCAACACCACACAATAAGCCAGTGACAGAGGAGGATTTTTACTTTAGGTCTCCCAATCCTTTGATGTGTTTGCTTCATTTCTATGAATGTGTTTCACTGGAACTGTAATATAAGCCCATGTCCTGAATCTTGCAAGCTACTTTTCCAACATCCAACTTGTTAAAAGTAGCCAACATGTTTTGGTTCCTTCATGCCATAACTTCCAAGGCAGGTAACAACTCATCTCTGTGCTCTAGAAGACATCTTCCAAGCAAAAGATCTGCTTGCCAGTCACACCACAGGTTTCAATAAGCAAGGAGTCTATGTGCCACAAGAACTTACTATCAGAAGGCTATAAAGATAAGCCCATGTTTCTTGCCTTACAACCCTGTTTTCAACCTATACCAGCAACCCATTGAAGTATTAACACTGAGAAAATGGTGATTCATACAAGAGTGTCCAATAGTCAGAACAGTTGCTCTTTGTTTAGACACCCATGCGATGACTTGCATGAAATAAGTAGGTGGTTATTTAACCCTTAAAGGGTGCAATCTGCAAATCAATTGAACTGAAATATTTAAGCGTCTCCATCTGTGGCTTGAGATGTCTAACTGAGTAACTTCAATGGGACTTACTTCCAGGTACTTGTGCATAGGATTTCAGCCTTGCAGCATAATCCCATATCTGTTCATTTAAAGGAAGCAACTCCCACTGTTTTCCATGAGATATATTCCTTAGTAAGGCTGAAATCCACTTATCTGGAAGTAAACCGCTTTGAATTCAACAAAGCTGAATAGACATGATATGGGCTGCACTATAAGTGTGTTAAGGGTGATAGTTTTACAGTGCAGCCCCATACTAATGTCTACTCAAAAGAAAGTCCCACTGAGTTCAACTGGAATTACACACAGGTAAGAGTATATTGGGCGATAGCATTGATAGACTGCAGTCCTAAACAGGTGTTGATTTCCAAGCTTTTGGAAATGTTTGGGTTTTTTATGTCTGGAGATCGATACCGTAGGATGGACCTCTTGGCCATAGCAGTATACTTTTGGATTCGGATTGTTTGAGTGGTACAGAAAGCTGATTAGCCAGAAGAAATTGTCTCAAATATCTCCACGAGTCTCTCTAACTTCAGATGGAAGGGTGTGAGTGTTTTGAGGACAGTAAAGAGTGCTGCTTTGAGAGATATTTTGATTGGGGGAAAATATTTATTGCTTTCAATTCTGCTTGCCAGAACCCATACCCTCCAACATTTCTCTGATGAAAACAGGGATGTCCTATTCAATAAATAATAATAATAATAATAATAATAATAATGTTATTATTTATATCCCACCCATCTGTCTGGGTTGCCTGGGTGGCTTCCAACATATATAAAAGCATAATAAAATATTGCCAGTGAAATCGACAGGCATTTCTCCCAACCTTGTCAATTGCACAGGAGACCATAAAAAGGGGAAGTTGGTGGTGGTGAAGGAACCAGCCCTGGCAGCTATGCTCAAGGGAGAGAAGGAGAAATTGGGTAAAGTAGATTTGTCTGTTAGCAGTGGTTATTAAATATATTTCTATAAAGGAAGACAATGTTAAGACATGAAAAAGCCATAGGAAAAACTGATGGCTGGAAGACTAAAAATGTGCTTCATGGGTGACACAAAAGATACAGGAGGGCTGCAACTGGGTTATGGAGCCAACATTCTCCAAGGCCATTATTCAGTTAAAAAAGAAACTGAATTTAAAAAACTGAACAGGATCGTTATGTCTTTCACACCTGCACGCTAACTGAGGGGGAAAGGCTCAAGAGCATTTGAAGAGGTATGTATGAAATCAATGTGCGTGAGAGAGAGATCAACCCAAGAATCAACCTGCATCTGGCTTGAATAATAATAATAATAATACAATTACCTTATGTAACTTTCATTCCATTGCATAGCATTTAAATTATAACTGTGGGAAAGCAGCTCATAAACAACTGCAATAAAGTATTCCAGTAAGTATTCCACCTGAGTCAGAATTTTAAAGGAAAATTGCAGCATTTGACCTTTGGCTTGCTTATTTTCCTAGATCCACAAATACGGCATGCGTATAGTGAGCCTGAATTAATCTGTTAAGCTGAATCACCCTGAGTCACATACAGAGTTTCTTTGTGCATTTGCATGCATTGCAAAGGGAAGGTAAAAGCATGGTCATTCCTTAGAGTGCAAAACATGCTCATTCCTGGGAGTCGCTGTCCCCCAGCTGACACATGGAACAGTCCTGAATCAATTTGGGAGCAAGGCTAATTGTTTAAGTTGGGTTTTTAAAAACCCTAATTAAACATGTGGTCAGGATGTGGCAGGGGAAGGAGATGCTCTGTATCCTTAGTCTTCCCTGTCTAAGAGCAGGAGAGGTTGATCCTGTAGGGTGCTCCTTCACAAGGACCTTCCATGTGGAGTAGCAGCACCCTGCATGATCAGGCCACACCTACTCCTGGCTCTGTTAGGAAGACAGCAGTGACTCTGAGGTGAGAAACAACCTAATCAAAAAGAGCTTCTGTAGTGAGGAAAGTGCTGCCATAACTCCCCCTTCGTCCTAGTGCAAAAGAGAGCTGCTACCTGGGGTGTGGATGGGGAGAAGCTTCTTCATGCCTTTTTCTCTCTTTCTCACAGAAGGAAGACTGGTGAATGGAGAAGGCCCTAGCCAAGGAGCTGCAGCCTGTAGGATCAAATCGTCCAATCACCGGCTGATATGAGGAGGATTTGATCCTGCTCCTTCACCAGCACCTTCCCAACTTGGGTCAAGCCTGCATCCCCCAACTGAGTTTGGATTCCAGCTTTGTCCCAGTTGAGTAAAAGGTAAAGGAACTCTGGATGGTTAAGTCCATTCAAAGGTGACTATGGAGTGCCGCTCTCATCTTGCTTTTCAGGCCAAGGAAGCCGGCGCTTGTCCACAGACAGCTTTCCAGCTCATGTGGCCAGCATGACTAAACCACTACTGGCACATGGAGGACCATGACGAGTGCACAGAAATGCCTTTTACCTTCCCGCCACAGTGGTACCTATTTATCTTCTTGCACTGGTATGTTTTTCCTTTCCTTTTTTGTTTTTGCTGTTGTTTTTATATAGGTTTTATTTTGTTCTTAAGGGGAGGGGTTAGGGCTGCCGGGGAGTGGGTCCCAGCCAACAGAATGGCTGGGGCAAGTTCCACAGGGGGGGATGTATTGGGACACCCAATACATCTCAGTGATCACGGGCAGGAGGAGGAGTTACGCTAAGGCCAGACCATGTCATTACCGAGGAGACAGGCTTAGTCGTTGTTTGAGGACTATCCCTGCCTCCGGGTCTGGCCCTGACCGGATGGGTACTGGAATCAACAAGGGATACCCACATGACCTGAAAGTGTTGCTGTGTAATGGTCAGGTCAATGATGAACAAAACCACTGCCATCCACAACCTGATTGTGGATGGAGGATTTGACCTGGCATGTGTGACAGAGACTTGGTTGGATGAGGCAGATGGGCCAGTCCTTGCCGCTGCTTGTCCACCAGGTTTCTCTTACACACAGCAACCCAGGCCATCTGGGCGGGGAGGGGGGGTTGCAGTGATTTTTAGGAAGTCATTAGTTTGCACCAGGCGTCCTATTGGGAAGACCCAGTTTTCTGAGTGCATGTTCTGGAAGTTGGGCAATAGGGGCAGTACAGGATTCCTTTTGGTGTACCGACCTCCCCGCTGCACCAAGGATTCCCTGCCCGAGCTGCTTCAGGTCGTGGTGGATGTGCTCCTGGAGACACCTAGTTTGGTTGTCTTAGGGGATTTTAACATCCATGCCGACACGACCTTACAAGGGGCCGCTCGGGACTTCGTGGAAAGCATGGCCTCCATGGGGCTGTCCCTGAATAAGTTTGGCCCAACTCATAGCCGCGGACATGCCTTAGACCTGGTGTTTACCTCTACGGATGTTGGTGATCTGACACTAAGTAAAAGCGAAACAAAAGAAGTGCCATGGTCAGATCACTTCCTGGTGCAGCTGGACTTCTCCATGACCCTTCCCCTCTGCCGGGAGGTGGGACCGATTCGGATGGTCCGCCCCCACCACTTAATGGATCCAATTGGCTTCCAGAGAGTGGTAGGGGATGTTTTATCCCATGTTGATGGCCTTTCAGCTGATTCCCTGGTGGCCCGCTGGAATGTGGAGCTAACCAGGGCTATTGACTGTCTGGCTCCGAAGCGCCCTCTCCGATTGCATGGAGCCCGGACAGCCCCGTGGTTCTCCCCGGAGCTGAGGGCGATGAAACAGTCGTTGAGATGGCTAGAGCGCCAGTGGCGGAAAACTCATTCCGAATCAGACCGGACACGGGCTAGAGCTCAACTTCGAGCCTACCAAGTGGCAATGGCGACGGCGAAGAGGACCTTCTTCGCCGCTTCTATTGCATCTGCAGAAAACAGCAGCAGGAGACTCTTCCAGGTGGTTCAAAATTTATCAGAACCACCGTCGTCACCGGGGTCTGGTAGGGACCCCGAGATCTCCTGCAATGCTTTTGCAAAGTTTTTTGCAGATAAAGTCTCTCAGATTCGGGAAGAGGTAGACTCCACCGTGGGAACAGGGCTGGGGCGGGAGAGTGCTAGAGTCCTGTCTAGTCCACTTGTGTGGGATCAATTCCAATCTGTTGCCTCCGAGGATGTGGACAGGCTGCTTGGACGAGTGAAACCAACCACCTGTCTCCTTGATCCTTGCCCATCCTGGCTTACCGGTATAAAAGCTAGCCGGGAAGGGCTGGGCGATGGGCTTTGCGGGGTGGTGAATGCTTCTCTTTGTGAGGGAGCCTTCCCAGACCCGCTAAAAGAGGCGGTTATTAAACCGCTTCTTAAAAAACCATCTTTGGATGCGGCCAATATGGCCAACTATCGCCCAGTCTCAAATCTTCCATTCTTGGGCAAGGTGATTGAGCGGGTGGTTGCTGAACAACTCCAGGCACGCCTGGAGGATGCGGACCATTTGGATCCCTTCCAATCGGGATTTAGGCCTCATCATGGGACTGAAACTGCCTTGGTCGCACTGGTTGATGATCTCCGCCGGGCTAGGGACAAAGGTGAGAGCTGTTTCCTAGTTCTGCTGGATCTCTCAGCGGCTTTTGACACCATCGACCATAACATCCTTCTGGACCATCTAGAGGGGTTGGGAGCTGGGGGCACTGTTATACAGTGGTTCGGCTCCTTCCTCCTGGGCTGTGTTCAGAAAGTGGTGGGGGGGGATGAGTGTTCAGACCCCTGGGCTCTCACTTGTGGGGTACCTCAGGGTTCCATCCTCTCCCCCATGCTTTTTAACATCTATATGCAGCCGCTGGGAGAGATCATCAGGGGGTTTGGGCTGGGTGTTCATCAGTATGCGGATGATACCCAGCTCTACCTCTCTTTCAAATCAGAACCAGTGAAGGCAGTGAAGGTCCTGTGTGAGTGCCTGGAGGCGGTTGGAGGATGGATGGCGGCTAACAGATTGAGGTTGAATCCTGACAAGACAGAAGTACTGTTTTTGGGGGACAGGGTTCGAGCGGGTGTGGGGGACTCCCTGGTCCTGAATGGCATAACTGTGCCCCTGAAGGACCAGGTGCGCAGCCTGGGAGTCATTTTGGACTCACAGCTGTCCATGGAGGCACAGGTTAATTCTGTGTCCAGGGTGGCTGTCTACCAGCTCCATCTGGTACGCAGGCTGAGACCCTACCTGCCCGCAGACTGTCTTGCCAGAGTGGTACATGCTCTAGTTATCTCCCGCTTGGACTACTGCAATGCGCTCTACGTGGGGCTACCTTTGAAGGTGACCCGGAAACTGCAATTAATCCAGAACGCGGCAGCTAGACTGGTGACTGGGAGTGGCCACTGGGACCACATAACACCGGTCCTGAGAGATCTACACTGGCTCCCAGTACGTTTCCGAGCACAATTCAAAGTGTTGGTGCTGACCTTTAAAGCCCTAAACGGCCTCGGTCCTGTATACCTGAAGGAGCGTCTCCACCCCCACCATTCAGCCCGGACACTGAGATCCAGCGCCGAGGGCCTTCTGGCGGTTCCCTCACTCCGAGAAGCGAAGCTACAGGGAACCAGGCAGAGGGCCTTCTCGGTGGTGGCGCCCGCCCTGTGGAACGCCCTCCCACCAGAGGTCAAAGCAATAAACAACCACATGACCTTTAGAAAACACCTGAAGGCAGCCCTGTTCAGGGAAGCTTTTAATCTGTGATTTTAATGTTTTGTTTTTTAATATTTGCTGTAAGCCGCCCAGGGTGGCTGGGGAGACCCAGCCAGATGGGCGGGGTACAAATAATAAATTATTATTATTGTTATTATTATTATTATTATTATTATTATTATTATTATTATTCAAACTGCTAGGTTGGCAGAAGCTGGAACAGAGAAATTGGAGCTTACCCCATTGCTTGGATTCAAACTCTCGACCTTCCGATCAGCAAGCCCAAGAGGCTCAATGGTTTAGACCACAGCGTGACCTGTGTCCTTACCCAATCTACCTTACCTTACCCAATCTAGTACACAGCCCTACTTTATTTGTAACTTGACAGAATGTAGCATTGCATCAGCTGTGATTCCTTCATGCTACAGAGCTGATGGTACTATGAGGGCTTATTGTTGTAGTGAAGATTCTGAAGATCAGATGTTGTTCGAAATCAGCACAGTCCTGCAAAAACAGAGCAGGAATTTATATACATTCCTTCCCATGCCAGTTTTTCCAGTGTCTTTCTTGACCCACAAGTTTCCATGTTGTTGAGAGTTTATACGAAGGGCCTTGTACAAATTTCACTTATACCAGTAACTTCTCGATTCCACATAATCTATTTTCTGTTTTCATAAATTAACCAACTATTCTAGCCCTAACATTTGGGTTGCATGGAGTCCACATGCTCACATAATGATAATTAGCATCTTGATTAACAATCAAGAACAAGTGTGGTGTTTCCTCATCTTCCGAAGTGGGTGGGTTGCTGAGTCAATCTACAGTATTGATTCTGGAACTGGTAATTAGATTTGAAACACATTTTCATCTACCAGTGCAAAAACAGTCACTACAATGTGGCTGTAAGAACGAGTACATAAAAATATAAGAAAAGCGCTGTTGGATTAGACCAACGGTTCATCTCGTCTAGTATCCTATTTCTCCACAGTGGTCAACCAGATGCCTCTGGGAAGCCCACCAGCAGAAGATGACAGCACTAGCCTACTTCTTCTGTTGCTCCCTAGCAATTCATATTTAGTGGCACACCTGAAGTTGAAAACCGCATCATGACACCTAACCATTGATAGACGTATCCTCCATGAATTTGTCTAATTCCCTGTTAAAGCCATCTAAGCCAATATGCCCAGTGCATGGTTTGTCCATGTCTTAGACTGTCCCTGATATTGTGGTGAAGCCGCTATAGTCATACATCAATGTATCTTTCATATTCTTCTAGGTGAAAGTTGATGTCCTCATTTTGTCAATGTGGCTTTGTTCCAAGCAAGCCTCCACCCCTGTATGCATTACTCATCCAGTTTATTGAAATAGTTGGCACACCTGTTTTTAAAACGTTTTTTAAAAGTCTGTTCATCAAAGGCAACAGAAGAATACAGCTCCTTAGAAGGCAATATGGGCAAAGGTCATTTAATGAAAGATTAAACCAGAGCTGGGTGTGAAAGGTAGGGTGTAGGGGAGGAGGAAGCGTTCTGTACATTCAGTATATGCACTTCAGCCAGTGGAGTGTAAAGGTTGGATTACTGGACTAGGATGCGGGAGCCCAGGGTTTAAGTCCCCACTCAGCCATGAAACTCACTGGGTGACCTTGGGCCACTTCCCATCTCTCAGCCTAACCTACCTCACAGGGTTGTTGAGAAGATAAAACAGAGAGCAGGAGAAACATTGAGCTCCTTAGAGGAAGGGTGGGATGTAAATATAACAATAAATAAATAAATGGTAGTCATGTGGAATGAGGGGAGGGGTTGATCGGGTGTCAAAGAAGGGGGTTGGCAAAGAGGCTGGCAGCCCCACACATTTGAAACCCCCATGTTTGTTCGTAGGATCCTAGGTCACTGAGGGGAAAAGGTGTGTCCCTGTCATGCAATGGAATCTCTGCCTGCTTCTGAAAACTTAAGGGTCAGCTCACATGGGACAACTTCTTTGTTTTGTTTCTCTCCCACAATAAATTTTACTTTTATTCAGTTCAGTCTGAAAGCATGTAAAGGTTGCATTTTCACACTCTGTAACAGCTTAAAGCAATTCAATAATTCAGAGAGCGCTCAGAACAATGCATTTCCAAAGTTCTGTGTGAATGTGCTCTAGGTCAACGAAGGGAAGGGGTGTAGCTCAGGGGCAGAGCATCCAATTCAATCCCCGACATCTTCACATAGATATGGGAATGTCGCCTGTCCGAAACCCTGAAAAATAGCTTCTAGTCTGTGTGCCATACTGAACTAGCTGGACCAATGATCTGACTCAGTATAAAGCAGCTTTCTATCTTTCCTCCTGTCAAAAAGAGAGGGAGAAGGAAGGAGGGGCAGTAGAGATCCCAAATTTTCGGTTTCATAGTTAATTTTCCAGCAGCTGGTAGAATTGTGGTTATGTTCAATCAAATCACAAGGTGGCAGCAAAGGGATTTAGAAAATATACCAGGTTTATTAGTGAAGCCAGGCGATGAAATGCTCTGTGCCCTAGCCTAAAATATATTTGGGGTTTGCATTCTGCCTTTCATTTATTCTTTAACCCCAGAATCTTTGGCAGAGTAAGATGCTTTTCCTGTAACAACATCCCGTTGTCATTCCCGATATAAGGTCGGAGTTAGAATATTATAAGAAAACTGCACTGCTACTGAGCCATTGAAACAGGAGACTATCAGCTTGTGAATCTGGAAAAGTAGGAGGGAAGGTAACAAAGATGTTTAATGCTTAACTTGGATATGAAAGATGTTATGTACTGAGTTGAATAGGATCCAAAATGCAGCAGTCTGATTGGTCCTAGAACAATAGGATTCAGAATGCAGCAATCTGATTGGTCCTAGAACAATAGGATCCAGAATGCAGCAGTCTGGTAAGATTTAAAGATAGAAAAAAGTTGGAAGAAAGGACAGCTTACAGATTAGAAAATAGGATTAAGTAATATAGATGTAAGATTTTTGGTTAAGACGATTATAAGATGAGAATATAAGTAATATAAGAAATATTTAAAGATGAGAGAAAATCACTAAAGATGATTGACAATGAAACGCAGCAGGGGGGACAGGAGGAAGTCACCCCAATATGATTAGACAAGATGAAAGGGAAACTATGGTGTATGTTTGTGTTCTTGTATCTTGTATTTTGTATTCTGTTATGTATTATGTACTATGTTAAGTTTTTTTATTTGTTTATTGTTTAAAACCCAATAAATATAATTTTTAAAAAAACAGAATGCAGCAGTCTGATTGGTCCGCAGGAGCCACCCAATCCAGCTCCAGGTGGAAGTGAATCCGCAACCTGATTGGCCTACAGGAGTATCCCGCACAGCTTGAGAAGTAATGCCTGGAATTTGACACTTTGTTTCGGAGATTTAACCCCTGCGCCTTCCCCGGTCCTAGGGGGCAGATGAAGTCAATTTAATTTGTATGAGCAAGAGGATTATTTTGGAATTTTGGAACTTTTACAAGGTTTGGAAAAGTTTGGAAAAGTTAGAAAAGAACTGTTTGCTAAAAATGGCGATGAAACAGGATGTGGATTTGTCAACATTGCTGGAGAAACTGAAAGAACTTAGAATGGATTACAATGCTGGAGTGAAAGAACTGAGAGCTGAACTGGCTGCTGCTGGGAACAGCTTTGTGACAGAGATAAAGCAAAGCATAAACAATGGTCTGATTGGTCAGGATTTACAATTGAACCCTGTGAACAGTGTATTTGTTGAGCATAAACAGAAAAAGTCTATTCAGAAGAGAACCAGCTGCAAAAGAATCATCCACTTTAAGTCAAGAGCTGTCGTCATCATTAGGAAAAAGAGAAATACCAAGAGAATAGTCAACAAACTACAGCTCAACGACAAGCAGCAGAGAGGAAGTCGAGACAATCTGGACCAAACATGGAATGAAAAGCCAAAGACTCTAATGGATATTGTTTTGGATGCTACTCTGCAGCAAAGACAATGGGTTCCAAAGTTGGATCCTGCAGGAATAGGATGAACATTTATATGAAGTAACTGTTTTGTGGCCTACTGGTTTTTGAACTTGGATTTGGCAGGAAATGATCACAGTATGATTTTTGGAAAATAATGATATAAGATTGATAGATATTATAAATGATAAGTAATTTGATGCTGAAATAGTCTGCGCCGGGGATTGGGGGGGGAATAGGGATCTGATTAAAGTAAAAGATAAGAATGTTAAAGATGTGAGTGGTTGGTAAACGATTTGAAATTAAGAAATTATGGAAATGTTAACGATGTGGAATTAGAAACCTGGTAAGAATGTATATTATGATAAATGAAAACAATGAGGGGGGGCGTGAGGAAGTCATCAGAGATTGTATAAATGGTATGTGATCTGGCCTGAATCGGGGCTGGACAAAAAATTGGAAAACCTAATAAACATTATTATAAAAAAAAAAAGGAAGTGAATCCGCAACCTGATTGGCCTACAGGAGTATCCCGGAATTAGCCAATCATGTGGGGCCCATTGTGTAAATAATGTATCTAAAGCAGATGTTCTGGGGGAACATTCATTCCTTTCTACTATGAGCTGAATAAAGAGCATGAAATCCACACTCAACTCCGAGTATATTTCAAAAGAGTTGTCTGCTTCTAAGCTAACCTGTTAAGCCAGAATCCAAGGAAGCCATTCTTGCTCTTTTGTCCCCAAGACAACCTCTCATCTCGAGATCTGAATGAAGAAGTGAGGAGGGGTTTGGCAGTGAAGAGAGATGCAAGCTGAGAGTACCATTCTACTTCAAAGGAAAGAGGGCCAGCAGTACAGATCAAAGAACAGAGACAGTCTAGAAAGATGGACATCTCCTCTGTGTGTTTTAGCCCCATGCAAAGCCTTATCTTAGCAAGTTGAGTCACACCACAAAAATCTGGCATGTTAGGTCATTCCTAATTATGATCACCATGTAGATGGGTGGGAGAGGAAGAGATGGTGGAACATAGCAAGCTGCCCAATAACCAGGTTCTCACAGTATTGTCTGTTCAGACTGGTAGTAGCTCTCAAACAGGGGTATTCACACAAAATTATGTTTGGGCCCTGCCTGGAGGACCAGAAGTTCCCTGCTCCTGAGCTAGATACAAACTAAAGAAGCAAGCAGATAGCGGCCTGGTCCACACCTTGCTAAAATATGGCAGGTTCCCGGGTTGTGGGGGATCATGACCGTTTTGCTCCTTCCCAGTTGTTCTGCTGCTCAGCTGAGTCAATCCATGGCTTCTCATCTGAATGTGGGCTTGTGATTTAGCTCTCCCAGATTAAGCAGGAGCTGTAAACCAAGACCTTGGTTGCAGCTCAGGCTTAGTCGGGAGACAGAGCTTGAGGTCGGAATCAAGGTTCTCACTTCAGCTTTCCTGTGCGGTAGCTTGACACATCACTCATCTTGCCAGTTAAGAATTGATTATCACCATTTGGCCCTCTCATCGCCTCTTGGCATCTGGTCTGGATGCTCTTAGCTTATTCAGACTGAGAAGAGTTTTCATATCAGCACTGCGTACTTATTTCCACCCACCCACCCTTTCCTACCACCTTCCCTGTTTCCAGATTGGCCACATGAGTGTGTTAACTCTCCAACACACTGAACTCGGCAGATAACATGGTAGTGGTTTCCCTGGTGACAGAATGACCAATTGCAGGCTTTGCTGCTCCTTTTCTTCCTCCTCCCTCCCTGGTTCGTTTTCATGGTACCCAACTCCTGCAGCAAGGGGGAATGGGGCTGATAGGTGTTTGAAAGAGCTTCATAGTCAGAGGCCATGGGCAACTGATTTCCATTACTGCGGGCTATTGAAGAAATATTCGTGCTGAGCTGCTTTGGAGTGGAAATGTAGTCCAGGAGGTCTGACATATAGTTCTTTTATAAAGAGACATCCGGTTCTGTTACATCCACTCTCTGTGTATATACACGAAGATATCTCTCCTGCTTTTTGTGCAAATTATTTGGACTGATCCATACAATGAGCACACACATCACCTTTCTCGCCCCCTTAAAGAATTCTGGGCTAGATTTTATAATAAGTGCTATATAAAATCCAGTTAAACCCCATAAACAAAGATGACTGTAAATTGCATGGCTTTTATTTACACTCATTATCAACACACACACCAGCTGCCAGTGCAATTTTTTTTAAAGTTAAGTTTTATATAATATGCTTTGATATGTTAATCTCGGAAAACTCAGACCTGTTTTCAGATACAGGTAGTGCTAAATAATGTGACTTATGTTTTTTTGTAGCCAGGCTAATCATGGTATTGTAGAGTTGGAAGGGATACCAAGGGTCATCCATTCCAACCCCCTGCAATGTAGGAATCTAGATCATACATGAAAGATGGCCATCCAACCTCTGCTTTAAAACCTCCAAGGAAGGAGACTTCACTCCTTCTCGCCCAAATAGTTAGGACTGCTGTTCCTATCTAAACTCAAAATCCCATCAGGAATGCTGCTATAATCTTTTAAATTTGGACTTTTAAATATTTTAAGTAAACACCTAAATATGTCTGCTTCCTTCCTGCAATGATCCTTAACCATGTGGCTAACCATTTTAATTTCTCAGCCTTCATTGTCAGGCTGTGTGGCTCTCTCTCTCTCTCTCTCTCTCTCTCTCTCCAATGCTGGGGTTTAGCTTTCTTTTCTAACTTGCCTGTATCTGTTTGTATTTATTTACTAACATATATGCTGCTAGTTAGGACGCGGGTGGTGCTGTGGGTTAAACCACAGAGCCTAGGGCTTGTTGATCAGAAAGTTGGCGGTTCGAATCCCCTTGACGGGGTGAGCTCCCATTGCTCAGTCCCAGCTCCTGCCAACCTAACAGTTCGAAAGCATGTCAAGTGCAAGTAGATAAATAGGTACCGCTCCAGCAGGAAGGTAAATGGCGTTTTTGTGTGCTGCTCTGGTTCGCCAGAAGCGGCTTAGTCATGCTGGCCACATGACCCGGAAGCTGTACGCCGGCTCCCTCGGCCAATAAAGCGAGATGAGTGCCGCAACCCCAGAGTCGGACACGACTGGACCTAATGGTCAGGGGTCCCTTTACCTTTACCTTTTATGATATTAGTTAGTATATACTATACTACACATATACTACTAGTTAGTATCTATTCTACTAACCAAATTACTACATTTTTTATTGTATGTAAGCCACTCTGGGAGCCATTTTGGCTGAAGAGCAAGGCACAAATGCTCTAAATAAATACATACCTGCATGCATAAAATGAGGTTTAAATGCTCTACACTTCCATGGCTTGGCAAGCTCAAAAATATCCTGGGGTCTGGGTGGTGAGAGTTGTTAGGAGACCCCCTTCTGCACCTCACACACAGAACTACAACTCTCAGAGTGGTTTAACAGCCAATCATTCATCCCAGTCAACTCTGGGAACTCTAGTTCTGTGAGGGGAATAGGGGTCTCCCAGCAACTCTCAGCACCCTTAAAACTCTGATCAGAAGGCATATGATAGATACAGCCTTCTTCAAATAAAAATGCACACTCCTGTGATGTACATTCGAAATGCAGTCAGAGGAAACTCAGCTGCTTCTTTGTAGCATTAATATTATAATCTGACAGTGGTTTGGATCTCTTAATAAGTGACAAATCCAAGCAAACCTATGCAAATGAGGAACTGGGTTTATTACATTTTCATTTCTAGTCAATCAAACAGAGCTGTCCCAAGATATTTTGCTCCCTGAGGCAGAGCAGAGAATCGCAGCCCACCCCACAAATAACAGTGCAAGGTTGGCTTATTTGCTTCGGCACCCGAGGCAGGAAATTCCACAAGCACCTCTCCCAACAAATTAAATAATAATTTGCTGCCCTTTCAGCTTCCTAGGGCAGCCACCAAGTGACTGTCAGGGAAACGGGATTGGCCAAAATGTCTCTTTCCCCCTGCTCACTGGATCTCTGGATTCAATCCACTAGAATACACTGTTCAGCTGAGGCTGCAATCCTAAAAATGCTTATTAGGAATAAGTCCTGTTGAGCTCAATAGGACTTACTTCTAAATAAAGATGCATAGGATTGTACTGCATGAGAATGTTCCTCAGTATGGATTCAGATGTCAAGGAAATAAGCAACTATCCTATTTTTAAAAATCATCTTGAAGGCAGCCCTGTTTAGGGAAGTTTTTAATATTTAATGCTGTATTGTTTTTAACACTCGATTGGGAGCCTCCCAGAGTGGCTGGGGAAACTCAGCCAGATGGGCGGGGTATAAATAATAAATAATAAGTTATTATTATTATTATTATTATTATTATTATTATTATTATTATTATTATTTTGTCAATGTACTGTTCCTCCTTTCAAATCCCATCAACAAAACCAGTAACTTTGAAGGGTATCTTTTTCTGTTTTTCCTCAGATTTCATGTGAGGCATGAATTGCTGACCAATATTAGTAAAGATAATTTTTACCTCAACGGGGGAGACATTCTCTGAAGGCTGCAATATGGCTTTCTGGAACAGCTCTTTTGAATCCAGGTCCTGGAAAATTCTCACAAGCAAACCTTACCTTTCTGAAAGTCTAGCATTTATGAGAGCAAGGCAATTGAAAGGTCTAGCCTCTGCTCCCGGAAGTGGCATAATAATAATAATAATAATAATAATAATAATAATAATAATAAATTATTTATACCCCGCCCATCTGGCTGGGTTTCCTTAGCCACTCTGGGCAGCTTCCAACAGAATATTAAAATACAATAATCTATTAAACATTAAAAGCTTCCCTAAACAGGGCTGCCTTCTTCCCTCTCATAGAATGTGTGAAAAGTTTGTGATTATTGTGGGGAAGGAATGGGTGAGAGATTGAGGTGGTCGGAATGGGAGATAGACATCTAATTTTAATCACTCAAGTGTTGGGCCCAAATGGCTCCTTTTAGCATGGTTGGTGCTATTTCTGTACCTTCTTCGCCTTCTTCCTGCATCGCCATGGTAACGATGGCTGCAACTCAAGCAGCCATTTTTCACAGAGGTCTGAGGGGATAGGCCATAAATCCAGCTAAACAAGCCCGCTAGGTTCCAGTTGCATTCATGACAAGGTTACATCACAGGATTGAGGAAGATGGATGTGCGCATGTGAGTGCTTAGCTCCAAATTTTCTCTTTCTCTCTCTCATTTTTTTAGAAGTGCAAACAATAGAGCTAAAAGGTCGTGTATCAGTGAGATAATCGTCAGCGACGTGTCATTATTACATACCGTGCATTTATTATCTCTTGCTGCAGCCATGTCAGAGGCGGCTGCAGAGGGCTAGATAATTGGGTGCCTTCATGCAGATGGTTTATTATCAGTCTCTTCCAGGAGGAGGTTTAAGACAGTTAGTGATGCTGTTTGCTAGTTAAAGATTAGAGACCCCAGAGAATAATTAACAATCCCAAAAGCCAGTCTTTCTGCAGGATTCTTATGCCTCCACTCCCTCCACTGCCTTTTAATCTATTCATTCTAGCAGGTGTAATAAAGTGATAAGGAGAGGCTCAGGGGATGTTTGTTTGACTGCTTTTGGGTGTACAAACTACAAAGGATAGCATTTTTATTTCTGTCTTTCCTTGGCACGAGCAGAAACTAGGAAAACTTTCATGCCCACTCTGTGTCTGTAAACACACACTGCTGCTGGCCAAGTTCTTGCCCAGAGACCACCTGGGCCACCAACAGGCTTGCCCATTTCCATGGCATTTGGGGCAGGGGGGGGCAGGGAGAGCGATTCATGTGTCTCCAGCAGCAGAGGCTTTCTGACAAAGTGGCGAACACACACAGCTGCAAAACTGTGCTCTTTTTGTTTATGAGGATGCAAACGTTCAAACTGATTTTCCTATTTCGTGTACCTTTGTCAGAGACAATTGGATCTTCCATGCTTGCTAGGTAGCACAATGCTGGGACTAGGTAGGCAAACATGACATCCTGGCAACAAAGCAGTTGCCAGCTGAATGCTTTCCATTAAAATATTAAATTAACTGTTTTTAAAATGTGGGAAAGCTCAGGACTTTCAAATCTAGTGAATCAATGATTGGTTGGGTTTGTGGGTTCCATGGGAAATCTGTGGTACAATATTAGGGCTCCCCCCCCACCTCTTGAATATGTGGTTCAGAATCCACATGTTGTTGTGTCTACAAATACTGCAGTGGAGGACAAAAGAGGGACATTCTAAACGGCAGCTGCTTTAAAGTATAAAAGGTAAAGGGACCCCTGACCATTAGGTCCAGTCATGGACGACTCTGGGGTTGCAGTGCTCATCTCGCTCTATAGGGCGAGGGAGCCGGCGTTTCTCCGCAGACAGATTCCGTGTCATGTGGCCAGCATGACTAAGCTGCTTCTGGCAAACCAGAGCAGCTCACAGAAACGCCGTTTACCTTCCCGCCGGAGCAGTACCTATTTATCTACTTACACTTTGACGTGCTTTCGAATTGCTAGGTTGGCAGGAGCAGGGACCGAGCAACGGGAGCTCACCATGTCGCGGGGATTCGAACCGCCAACCTTCTGATCGCCAAGCCCTAGGCTCTGTGGTTTAACCCACAGCGCCACCCTTGTCCCAACTGCTTTAAAGTATAGCAGCATGTAAAATTCAAGCCATGGCAGAAGACATCTTTGAGAAAAGAAAAAGAAAATGCCCCAATATT
Organism: Darevskia mixta; assembly: GCA_034641385.1. Taxonomy (NCBI): domain Eukaryota; kingdom Metazoa; phylum Chordata; class Lepidosauria; order Squamata; family Lacertidae; genus Darevskia; species Darevskia mixta. The sequence continues at coordinate 23,251,028 of JAWWNH010000029.1, read as the reverse complement.
GTACCACCAATTATCCCTGAAAACCAATTTCTCTCCTATAAAGCAAGGTAAAAAAAAAATTAAGCTAGCATTGTTGCAGGCATGCCATCTGGTTGGAGAACTGCTTTGCAAAATTTGGAGAAGTATGCATTTCAAAAGATAGTTGCATTTTGGTCCATGCATTGTTTCCGGAAGTGTGGATAAGGAGGGTTCACTTGAGAATGCAAATTACTCCCTCATCCCTACTTCCAACCGGTAGCAGCAGGCAGGGCTGCATGGATGGGTCTGCCTGGCTCTCCTGCCCTCCAAGGACCACTGCCTGTTACCAAGAGGGGAAGGGCAAGGGAGTTAAGAAACTGGAGGGGCATCTGCTTTCCGTGAGCACAGCATCAGGAGCATTGGATTGGCTCCAAGGCTGCAACTTCACATGCCTTCCCTTTCTCCTCTCAGTAACTGGTACACAGCATTGGGGTGAGAGGCATGTGGTGCAGCCAAGCCATGTAGTTCTGCTGCCTTTTACTGCTTCCAACTACAGTCCTCAAGTGGCATTTGTAGTTGCGATATAACATACAGGCAGGTCTGCTTGTGACCTCTTTATTTAAATGGCTTCTTTATCTAAAAGTAAGAAAAAGAAAAGCAATATGTAGTTGCTGACCAATGTCATCAAATGACTTCAGGTCAGGAGCCTAAAATCGGTTACGTGCCAAGTTTCCCCAACTCCCCAAGTAAATATATCTATGTTGCGTGCTCCACTCTGGTCGTTCTTAACCTGCATTGCAGCCTTGGCTTCCATTTTCTGAAATGCTTGGGAATGGAGTCGCATGAGGGAATGACATGGAATCACCCCCACTCGAAAGACGTGTTGTGGGGAGAGAACAGTGATAGAGAGATCAATCCTGAAGCCAAATACCTTGGCTGGTTAGTTAAAATTCATGCATGTGGCTTTCAGACAAAGAACTCCCACTTCACACTTACTTGGATTCCCAACCCACAGTTTGCCTTCTCATTGGCCTGTATATATGATCAGTCATTTCGGGTTACCTAGTCTCAGTCCTGTGACTTTTATAAGCTATGCTATGTTATCTATCAACACCCTTGATATTTCAGTCACCCTTCTGGCCTCTAGAGGGCAGCACTCCCACTCTTTTTAAGATTCTGGGTGTTGTCGCTGGGGCCGCCCAATATTCTTTACACAGTGGTACCTCTGGTTACGTACTTAATTCGTTCTGGAGGTCCGTTCTTAACCTGAAAACGTTCTTAACCTGAAGCACCACTTTAGCTAATGGGGCCTCCCCCTGCCGCTGTGCCGCCACTGCCCGATTTCTGTTTTCATCCTGAAGCAAAGTTCTTAACCCGAGGTAATATTTCTGGGTTAGCAGAGTCTGTAACCTGAAGCGTCTGTAACCCGAGGTACCACTGTATTTATATTTTTTCATCCACGAACTTTGGACTTCCTCCCACTCTGTCTCCTAGGATTACAAAAAATAAAGAAAACTAGAGATATGACCTTTTCATAGCTTCACATGACAATTCATTCTCTAACTGACTAAATATATGAAAGTTGGTGATTTGTGATGCAAATCCCACCTCACCTTGGTACTTGCATCCTCTTCGTCTACCCAGCTCCTTTCTCTAGAGTAGAACCAACTACTTCATGGGCTAGAGTATTCCTTTGCTTGTTTAACAGACTTGTATGCCCCTTTTGGCAAAACAGCACCAAGGCAATTGAAGCAGTTTAGAACAATAAAAATCAAATCAATAAACTAAAACTAAAATCAGGAAAATGCTGAAAAATCTTAACATGCCTGTGGAACGCCAGAGGAACAGACTCATGGAGAATAAGGCCATCAATATTGACTGGCAGAGTTGTGCACAAAGTTTGTGGATTTTTTGAAATTGCTTATGAAATGTCACATAATTCACTGATTTGAATTAAGTGAAGAGCATGTTGGGGGGGGAATAGCCTTTTTTTTCCTTTGCCAATTTCACAATGAAGAAACAGATATACAGTATAGATCACACAGAGACACAGGATGTGCCTGTATGTTTTCCCCTTTGCAGATTTGGGGACTGATTTCCATAGGAGCTAAAGGTTACCCCAGGGACGTAGGAAGGGAGGTGCGGGGTGTGGGGTGTGGCCTGAGGGGGTGACAAAATGGCACACCACAGAGGGCGGCACTTACCGCGAGGCCTGGCCTACAGTGCGCCTGAGCCACCTGTCTCTCCTGGGAGTGACGTGGTGGCTCAAGGCCCTGCACTGCCCAAAACGGCAACGTGGGGCTTGTGTCCGCCAGGCGGACTCCGGGGGCAACTTGCCGCAGTGCCTCCCTGGGCAGATCGCCATGGTGCGCCCGTGGGTGGCTCACCCTGTCCCCGCAGCTCCGGGTGCTGGAGCAACTAGCTATGCCCCTGGGTTACCCATCTCCTTTGTACTGATGCAAATCTTGGGCCCCTGCAGCTGATTTTTGGACAAGAAAAAAGATTGGGAATTCTAGTACCAGGACTGCGTCATGTCTAGTATGCCCTTGAGCATAATACGTTCAATAAAGCTTCTCACATAGGAGAACTGGTTAATAAACAGCCTAGTAGAAAGTGCCTGTTAGAAACTCCAGAGACTGGAGAAAGGTCAGTCATGCTGCCAGGGATGGAGGAGAAATTTGTTTTGCCCACTTTTTGCAGCAAGCCAAACAGATGTCCTGGTCGCAAACTTATTATGTAGACTGGGATGCAGCTATCAGTTGGCTTATGCACTTCATTGTATTGTGTGATGCAGTTTTGGATCCCTCTAAAAATATGCCCAAAAGCATGTGTTTTGTGTTTAAAGTGTGCACAAAATGCACATTTTATGGGGGGCAATGCACTGCAAAGAATACAAAAGTATATTTTTTAAATCAGATTTATCAGATGCAATTTAAATGCATTTTTTTTTTAAAGTCCACAAAAATTGAATCAAATGGACCCATGATTTGGTATGTGTAAAACTGACATGGAGTGAAAATAGGCTGATCCCTCCACCCCAGTTCACCACCAAGAATACATAGAATGTAAGAGAATGTGACCTTGTTTACCCTCCCATCCAAATCAACAACTGAGTACTGTACAGCATCTAGTTTTCTTCCATCTACCCCTTGTGTGTTTTTGAGGCTTTGGCATGCACCATTGAAACATTTCCAAGTGTAACTTTGAACCCAGGACAATTGGAATCATTTTTTCTTACATAAAAGCGTCGATTGCCAAAGCAGAAATCAATTGTTTGCAGTAATTGACTCTTGACTCTCACCTATCATCCTGTGTTACTTTTGTAACAAAAGGGAGGGCGGGGAGTCAGAAGTGCTGTTCTGATAGAGTGCAGCTAAGCACACACTTTAAGAAGAATTTGCTGAATTGCAGGTTATGAGTGGAGGATGAATCTTGCTCAGGCATTCCCATAAAATGGGACATACTATGTCTTCAAAAGGCTATATAGTGTAGGAGTGGATAGAGCAGGACTGTAGTTCCTGAGCTATTTTAAGTTCCCCCAACACAATTTTTAATAGATTCCACATCATTAATTCAAATGCAATGTGATTTTGACTTTAGAAATAGTTCTCTCCCATATTCTAGCATGCATTGGCTGCATTTTGAGCTAATGAAAGAGGCTTTAAGGACACTTCTAGTCCCCAGTATGAATGGGCAGCAGCCTTGTCCATTATCTCCATCTATGCCCTCTCTTCCAGCTTCACACAAGGATAGAAGCAGTGGCCAGCACCAACAGAGTCTCGGGTCTTCAGTCAGAGAGAATCACCCATACTATGGGATAACCTGGAGACAACCCAAAGAGCAATGATCTGGTAGGGTTGCCAGCACTGTAGTCATTTTGAGGAAGGAGTAGTTATTAGGTTTGGGTTTGAATCACTGGGGAAGAAATGGTGAAATAAATTCTGCAAACTTTTGAAGCACAGGATTTTGTTACATCCTGCTTTGCAAGCTAGCTGGTGTGACTAGCTGAACACCCATACTGTAATTAAAAATATCTTTATTGATTATTTAAACAATTAAAAATACACACAGTAATCCATTTTACATTGGAAAATTATACCTGGGATTTTGTTCCCACAATAAAACTGTTGACTTAAAAAAAATTATTCAATAAGTATCAGCCAACACTCACTTGCAGGTAACAAATCCTCCAGCTCATTAGATACATACATGGAAAGAAAAGCAGATGATTCACATCTAAGGCTTGCATCTGAGTCACATAGGCTTTATTCATGCCCTAGTAGCTGGTGTGTCCTTGTGGCAATTCCATAGCAGAGCAAGAATCAAATGAAGCAATCTGGTGGAGGATTACAGGCTTGAGTTGATAATACCTATTTACCGTTCCCATGTAGATGCTTTATTGTGAAGAAAGAGTAGCTTCTCACCAAGAAATTCCCAGGTGGGACATAGCAGTGGGCTACAGAGGAGGTCTGTGTTTGCTGTCTATGGCAATCCAGCAATAAATAGTTGCTAAGAAGAAATCATAATGGCCATTAGGGGCATTGCTGGGTACTTAGAAGACTTGGAGCAAAAATCTGTATGGAGTTTGCATACGTTAGATGCAAATTCAGACTGGTTTTCACGGCCCCTTACTTTGCGCTAACTGTTTCCAGGCAGGATCTTCTGGGCTGAGGACCCTGTAGGTCTTCACAGATTAAGATGGTGAGTGACTGACACTGCACTTTGCAGCATAACTAGGTGCTCTGTAAGCTAAGTGGCTATTTTTTGGGGGGAGGGGGCTCAAAAGGGAGAGGGGCAAAAAGATCCAGGGCCTAGTGCAAGAGACTTGGTTTCAGGCCCCCTGAATGTCCCTGGTGATTATGGAATGACACTAACAATCAGATTTGGTAAAGATTCTGATGTTGGACTCGACATGATGTGCCAGTTTATTCCCCCCAAGAGAGGTGCACAGATGACCTCAAAACTGAACACAGGACCATAACAGCAACATGAAATCTGGTGTGGAAAATTTTTAACATAAAAAGAAATGAAACATAGGCTTCACTCAGCCAGCAGCCAATGCATTGTAGTAAAGTGATTAAATCCACGCACAATAACTCATGTGCAGAACTGGTCTCTTGTATGGAGTCTATAATATGGGCAGGATAAGAAAAGACCAAGAAGTCAGGATGATGGTGATGAAGATGCTACATGCAAGTGGTAAGAACTTGAATATTGTTTTCACTATTACATTCAGTTGTGTTTCTGCACTCAAACTCGACTTTGTTTTCATAAACATGGGGGCCTTCTTCACTCCTGAAAGATTAAGGGACAGAAAATACATATTATTTATATACTTCATTGCATCATACCCAGCTTCCAAGGAGAATGGCAGAGTACGCATGGTTCTTCTTCCTTATTTTTATCCTGATTTTGTGCAGTCAGTCAAGCTGAAAGATCCCAGCTGACCCAAGTTCACACAGTTAAATTTTCTAGCAGAGCAGGGATTTGAACCCTTGAAGTAACTGTTACATCTCAAATCAGAGCCAAGTAAAAGTGGTTTTCATGATGTTTGAAGCATCTGTTTCATGAAATTGAAATCTGATGCACGGATGCAGTAAGGATGGCTATGCACAATCATTCTTTTTACAAGAGGCTCAAAGGCCAAGCAATGCATTTTGGGATTCCGCTTTCAGTGTGGCCTACGGCACCCCTACTGCACCCCAAGCTATTCAAACTCTTTTCAGATGCCCAGAGTCAACCAATGGAGCCAGGTTACAAAGAGGGACAAAATGAGTCAGCAGTGGCTGATACTATGTGATTTCCTTCCATGTTCTTGAAACTGGCAGGGCACATGTCAAGGAAACAAGAGAATGAGGAAAGGTGTGGTGGTTTGTTATTGCGAAAGGCAACACGGATTACAGAGCTGTTTCAGATTTGCAGGGTGGAGGAGGCCACAGTTTTAAAGACAAAGCAGTGACACATGGGGATTTTTTTAAAACATAATGTTCTTGTATTAAAAGAACTCTCAGAGTGGTTTGCAGAAGTAAAATACATATTAAACCAACACAGAGATAATAGGGCAGAAGGGGACAGTACTAGAGTTCCAAGAAAGCCTGAACAACAAATAAGCTTTTACGAAACAGTGGAAGCCTGTGTCTTCTGAATAATAGTGGGGAGGATGTCAGAGGCAGACACCAGCGTGGGAAGGGCCACTTCCACTTGCCACACGACACTCAGTGTTATTAGCAAGGTTTCCTCTGATGAGCTTAATGATTACTGGGTCTGTGTAGGCCGGGAAGGCGGTCCTTTAGTATCCCAGACACCAGAGACCCTGGGACTCCTTGTGTCTGGGATGCATGCTATGGCACCACACTAGGTGCAAGGGAACAAAGGTGGCCTCACACAGAAACCTCCATTGAGACCTTCATGGAGCTAAGGGAAAGGAGAGTTGTTAACACCAAGGAGGTGCTCAGAAGTGAGCTAGGAGGGTCGTAATTAGGATCAGTGGAGAGATTTCAGCAGCACGATGAGAATGAGAAAGGTGGGGAGCATTTTTAGAGGCCAGTTTACCATGTTCACCCCATTCGCAAGATGTTACATCTTGTACCGTAACTGTGGGTGAATTATGCAAGCTTACTGATGCCGTGAACTGCCATGAGCATGGTCTGCTATGGAAAGGCTGCATGCAAATGGAAGGTGATGAGCTTGTGCATAGACCCCTTTCACATGCTGTCAAAATGTACAGGTGGAGAGAGAGGGTGTGGCAGCTGCATGCATTGGTAGTGGAGGGGTTAGCTCTTGTGACCCTGTGGCCTCTCCTCATGCAATCTGTAAATGTGGGGAAGGAGTAATCTGAATCCCACTTTGAGTTAGTTATGCTTTTTTAATATATATAAATATGAAACTAACCTGAAGTCTGCTGCAGTTGTTGAATACCTCCCTTCTGACCCATTTGAAACGGGCATGTCTTCTTTGTTGCTGCTCCTGGAGAATGCTTTGTTTTTCTCCTCAGAGGAATCACTGTGGAAGCAATCAGAAGGAGCACTAGGAGACCAGGAGGGTAGGTCTTGTGTACAATTCAAACACACGGATCCTACACTTGAATGCCTCTTCCTTCCTTCCTTCCTTCCTTCCTTCCTTCCTTCCTTACCTTACCTTACCTTACCTTACCTTACCTTACCTTACCTTACCTTACATTCTCCCTCCCTCCCTCTCTCTCTCTCTCTCTCTCTCTCTCTCTCTCTCTCTGAGATTTATAACCTGTACCTTCAGGACCTAAAACATCCCCATTATAACAAAATAATGATAAACAACAATAAAAGTCTAGCAGCTATCAAAATAATGCACAGCAATGAAAACACACTATCATCAATATAAGAACACATCAGGCTTATCAAGGTAAAAAAGGCTTGCAAAGTAGAAAAGATTTTTCCTTCTCTGGGGAGGGCATCTCACAGGCCAGGGGCCATCACTTGAAAGTCTTTCTCCCACGTAACTGCCCACCTCAGCTTGGATGCCATGGGCTACTGAAGAAAAGTATCAGAGGAATATCTCAGTATACGGACAGACTGGTAAGGGGTACTTAAGGAAGGAAACATTTGACTATTATTTATTTATTAACTTTTCATCCCATCCCACTGGGAGTGGCCGCCGGGACCACATAACACCGGTCCTGAGAGAACTACATTGGCTCCCAGTACGTTTCCAAGCACAATTCAAAGTGTTGGTGCTGACATCTAAAGCCCTAAACGGCCTCGGTCCTGTATACCTGAAGGAGCGTCTCCACCCCCATCGTTCAGCCCGGACACTGAGATCCAGCGCCGAGGGCCTTCTGGCGGTTCCCTCACTGCGAGAAGCAAAGCTACAGGGAACCAGCCAGAGGGCCTTCTCGGTAGTGGCGCCCACCCTGTGGAACACCCTCCCAGCAGAGGTCAAAGAGATAAACAACTATCTGACATTCAGAAAATACCCCAAGGCAGCCCTGTTTAGGGAAGTTTTTAACCTGTGATATTTTAATGTATTTTAATATCTGTTGGAGGCCACCCAGAGTGGCTGGGGGGACCCGGCCAGATGGGTGGAGTACAAATAATAAATTGTTGTTGTTGTTGTTGTTGTTGTTGTTGTTGTTGTTGTTGTTGTTGTTATCCTTCCTCCTGAAGGAGCCAATAAAAATGTTGGTGTGATTTAAACATAGTGGGGACAGTAGAGGGAAGATTTCAACCCTACTCCACCAGCACTGCAGTTCCAACCCAATTTGGGGAGGGGGGTAAATGCACCTGCTTTTACATCTATCTATATATATATAAAATCGTTCAAGTTGGATGTTTGTTAACAATTGCCTTTCTCCATAACCCCTTGATCGATTCTGTTAAAATTTGGACACAACGTTCCATGCCCATATGGGAGTTATCATATGTACTTACATTGCACAAATACCACACCTTTCCCAGGTAAAAATGTGATTTTGTGCAAAAAAATAGCACCCTCCAGTGGATGTTAAACAGCACAGCACAACACACGTTTTCTCTTTCATACTGTATCTTACTTTTGCATTTCACCAAATCAGCCATAGCAAGGAGTGGCCCAGTCAGCTAGTATTTTTAAAAGGGTGCAATCCAGTCAGGTATCTACTGATATTGTATCTCATTTGGTCCCAAAGCAGCCCGATACAGAATGGTTGCATCAACACAGAAGCCATACAACCATCTTTGGCTGAAATAATGGTGGTGGTGGTGGTGGTGGTGATACTTACTCGTTTTCCTGGCACCATAACCGATTGACAACAAAGGCAACCATTGCCAAAACCAAGAAGACAGTAACTGCAATGGTGCCCTGCACCCATGGCTGAAGGCTTCGCTGAACTGTCAAAAAAGGGATTAAAACAAGTTTATTGTGGCTCCCAGTACTGGTAGTTTGGCAGTTCTGTATTAGGCATGCAACACTATGCTCACCAACTTGGTGGGAAAGGTTCATAGTTGACTGAAGGAGCATCTGTTCTGCATGCAGAAGATCCTTAGTACAATTACTGTCACCTCTAGCAAGATCTGAAACTGTGCAGAGTCCCTACCAGCCAGTGTAGAGTAGAGGGTTGGAAACCTCAGGACCAAGTGGCCCTCTGGACCTCTTTCTCTGGCCTTCAGGACTCTCCCCAGGCCATCTCCCTCACCAGCCCTGTGTTCCAGCCTCCTGTGTGAAATCCTTGAGCACAACTTCACTCTCCTCTCCTGTGGCTTCCAGCAACTGGTCTTCAGAAGCACTACAGCCTCCAACCATGAAGGCAGAGAGCATAGACATTATGGCTAGGAGGCATTGCTATTTGTCCAAGCCACTTTTAAAGCCTCACTCACCATGTGGGCCCTGCAAGGTTGGCCAGAAAGAAATGTGCCCCCTGGGTTGAGAAAGACTCCCCATTTCCAGTGTAGATAGGCAATACTGAGCTAGACAGACCATTAGCCTGGCTTGCTATAATGCAGCTTCTTATGTTCCCAGCTGTAATTTATCTGGGCAGGGTCCATTTCTGTTTAGTGACAAACTTACTGCTGCTGCCTAATCAAATGAAATAGAAGTAGCAGTATCTAAATAGTGGTACATGTGCATAAATCAAAAAGATTGCAATCTATGCTTCATCTGCCATAGACGCATTTCTTCCCCTTGTTCTATTTTCACACCCTAGACAAGTCCGCAGGCAATTGAATATGGTGAATGCAGTGGCAACATGACTCCATATTCTAAGCTGGCAGAGATCTCTCAGGAAGCAGGCATGTCTCAGCTCCCACCAGATATCATGCTCATCAAGAAACCTGGTTATTGATTCTGAATCAACCTGTGAGGTGTTTGTTCTCCCTGCCCCATCCCCCCGCCTTCCCCCAATAGTTCTGATATTAAGTAGAACTAAAAGCATTTATTGGGGGGGGGGAGTTAAATAAATTCTCTTGGGTCAAACTTTCATGGGGAAAGCCAACTTTACATCCCCCTGATTTAAGTATGTAAGAGTCAGGCTGACCCAAGGTATTTTGTTGATTAAGATGAAGGACAAGGTTGCCCCCATCAACTCCATGCACAGAAACAGTTGATGGGCAGTTGAATCTTGCTTCAGCGCTTGCTGCCTGAGGGTGGAGGAGCACCAACGCAGAGTGCAAGCAAGGACCCCAGCATACTTTGTGTTCATTTGGCTTTTCTTCACTTTCAGTGTGAAGTGCCTTGTGGGGGAATTTGTGCAGTAGCAAAATCTACTTTAAAAAATAATAATAATCCTGGCTGGCCTTCAGTGTTGGCCATAGAAATTATTTCACATAATTAAATCATAGAAGTTACTTTAAAGGTAACCTAATCTAGCACTTTGAACATTGCAGCCCCCATGGCTCCATCTGCTCTATGTGTTTAAAACAATACCATACCAATTCCCAATCCCTGGAACTGCAGTTTCTTAAAGTTGCTGAGAGTTGTTAGGAAGCCCCTATTCCCCTCACAGAGCTACAGTTCTCTGAGTGGTTTAGCAGCCAATTCCTCTTCCCAGAGAACTCTGGGAACTGTAGCTCTGTGACTAGGTGTCTCCTAACAACTCTCATCACCCTTAACAAACTACAGTTCCCAGCAGTCTTTGGAGTGAGCTGTGGGTGAGATTCACCTAACGAGCCCCATCATCAGAAGACCAGCTTGAGCAACAGGCTTGTCCCCTCTTCCCTATGTGTGCCCCCCGAAATTGGCTAAAGGGTGTTGGGAGAATCTCCCAGAATAGCACATGGGGGAAAGAAAGGGCAGATCATTCAGCCTGGCAGGCTGCAATGTTCGAACAGATGGAACATTCATCGTAGCTCAAAGTTGATTTCCACCCCATGATTGTTCGTGCAGATGGGGCCAGTGTTGTAGGATACAACTACAATATCCCAGGTAATCAGCCATCCAGCCACAGAAGGAAAATAAAAAGATCGGAGGCAGGGAAGTAATCCCTCCTCTAGAATTTTCTGCCAAAAGGAAGTGCTTTGCATTCTGTGTTACGGTAAAAGCGGCCCTGCCAGTGTTGACAAATACTTTCTTCTCTAAGAGGGCGGGTGGCCCTTTCGCAAGCTTCTTATGACTTATTGTTCCAGCCCATTCATGTTTTGCTGCCCTCTCAAAACCACTTTCCTGGAACAGAAAATCTCCAACCTTTGCCTCACCCTGAATAGAAATCAGACTGTGTTCTCCTCATGCTGTAATCTGTCACTAATTGTTAGGTCGTTCCGAAGAGGAGGATGGTGACTTGGTACACAATAGACCTGTCAAAAGAGGGGCCAATGTTCCCAGACTGGAATATTCAACTGAAACTAAAATTTGCAAACATCTCCTTACAGAACTCACTTGACTCTCCTCAGTTTGGAACCGCTGAGCTTTGAATGCTCAGTTAATTTCAATTAGAATTGGTGGAGAGGGATGGAAAGAAATTGCTGTCAAAAATGTATAATTATTTATTAGAATGGTATACAAAGGATGAAGAAGTAAAGGAGGTTATGATTAAATGGGCTATTGATTTTGGTTATAACATTGAATTAGATGCTTGGATAAAATTGTGGAATCAGGATCTTAAATTTACAGCATGCACCATCTTAAAAGAGAATGTAATGAAGATGATGTATCGTTGGTACATGACACCAGTGAAAATTGCAAAAATGTATAAGACAAAAAATAAGTTATGTTGGAGATGTAAGGAGAAAGACGGAGAATTTTTTCATATGTGGTGGACTTGCGATACAATTAAGATCTTCTGGGAAGCAATTTACAATGAGTTGAAAAAGATGTTGAAGTATACATTCCCCAAGAAACCGGAGGCGTTTCTAATAGGATTGATGGGAGGGGAAATTCAAAAGGCAGACCAGAGATTGTTTATGTACGCGACCACTGCGGCTAGATTATTGATAGCTCAAAAATGGAAAGTACAGGATGTACCGACAGTAGAGGACTGGCAGCAAAAAATGATGAATTTTGCCGAGTTGGCAAAAATGACGGGAAAGGTTAGAAACCAGGATGACCAGAAGTTCATAACGGAATGGGGTAAATTTAGGAATTATTTAAAAGAAAACTGTATAGGTCTAAAAACACTGACGGGACTTGTATAATACCTACAATGTGTGTAATCAATAACTCCTGATCTAAGCAAAGGAAAGGAAAACTATGAGTGGATCAGGGGTATTAACAAATAAAGACGCCGAGTGTAAAAATGGTATGAAAACCGTTGAAGGGACGGAGGGAAGTCTTATCTCGGCAGAGAAACAATGATGTAATTATGAATGTATTATACTATGAAGAAACAATGTAACAAGAAAATCAATAAAAAGCATTTAAAAAAAATAAAAAAAATGAATGCTCAGTTAAGTCAATACCTTCTAAAGTGGCAAAGGCCTCCCCTCCCATGTTTGAAATCAGATCCCAGGACCCTGGTTTCTCAGTAGTCCTCAAACATCTGTGGAATTCTCCGTGGGAGGAGGTTCAAAGCTCCAAACAGGGCTACGTGAGGACTGGTGTTCTCCCTTGGTTAATGCTGGACTACAGCAGCTGATGAAAGACAGTCCAAAGGTCTCTCCTGCCATTTTACATCTCGCCTTCCTTCAGAAAGTAGAAGAACATCATTCTGCCCTCTGACTGACACATGCACTGCAATAAAGAAAGCTCTTCTCCTTGGCATCTGGCCACCTTATGCAGAATTATAGAACTGGAATTAAATCAAAGGGCATTGGAGGCGTTCGTCACTCACCACCACCCTATAGAAATCCTACCTTCTTGTTTTGTCTCCCAACAATTCTAACAGGTCATCCATTAATGTCCAGATAATGTTCAATAGGAAAGGAAAAGGTGCACTGTGTCAGAGGTGCTTGTAGGACGACAGCTGGGTTTTGAGTAAATGCACCTAAAGGGAAGCAGTGGCAGGATTGCTTTTAACAGCTATGTGACTGGCATAGTTGCCATATACGTTTAACAGCTATGTAACTGGCAGAAGGTATCAAGTTAGTGTCAGCACCTGGTATCCTTGGGCAACTGTTTCCTTGCAGGACTTGCTACTGATGCCAGTCCTGGATAACCTGCCCCTGCCCCCACCCACCATTTACTTTTCCCACAATGTCCCAAGGTAAAGGTAAAGGGACCCCTGACCATTAGGTCCAGTCGTGTCTGACTCTGGGGTTGCGGCGCTCATCTCGCTTTATTGGCTGAGAGCCGGCGTACAGCTTCCGGGTCATGTGGCCAGCATGACAAAGCCGCTTCTGGCAAACCAGAGCAGCGCACGGAAATGCCGTTTACTTTCCCGCCGGAGCGGTACCTATTTATCTACTTGCACTTTGATGTGCTTTCGAACTGCTAGGTTGGCAGGAGCTGGGACCGAGCAACGGGAGCTCACCCCGTTGCAGGGATTCGAACCGCCGACCTTCTGATCAGCAAGTCCTAGGCTCTGTGGTTTAACCCACAGCGCCACCTGTCCCAAGGTAGCAGCAAACAAACAGAAAACAGGGAGGGAATTAGGTCTCATGGTTTACAATAGCAAAAGACTTCTTGGGCAGGGGGGTGAATATAGAACAGAAATGAGGGGTGCTTTATGAAAGTTTATTGTGAATCAAGTCCACTTTTTGGCCATTTCCCACATATCTTTGGGAAAGGGTGGCAAACTATCTGCGAGGGGTGGCTGCTTAGAAAGATGAGGAACATATCACCATTGGCAAAGAAAATCCAGAATTCCTTTCTCTCGCCCAGACATGTGCAACAGACCAGAATGCTGGTGGAGAATGCATTTAGATGTGCATCTGCACAGGCATCTACATGAGCCTGCCCACCCTCATTTTCCCCAACTAGTTATGTGCAACTAGGTCTGATTAGAAAGTGAAAAATTGCTGTGTGCTTTCCTGGTGATGCTATGAATGAAACTGACATCATGGTAGAGCAGGGCAGGGGGTGTTCCCTAGCAATCTGTGCAACAGGAAAACATCCCTTGCCCCCTTCTGAGTGCGGACAATGAGAGGGATCCATTTGCTCTCAGTGACACCGTCCTGTAGCTAAAGCTGATTGGCTATGTGGCACCATGGTGTCATCATGTCACAGTGTGATCCCTAACTGGAATGTATCATACAATTAAAAAAAAAAGTCACAGAAATGCCATGATGAAAAAGCAGCAGCACATTGGAGCAGGCATGGGGTGTGGGAAGGGAGGGTGAAAGTAATGAAATGCCATTTGTGATAGACTGTCTCATTTATTTATTTTTAAAAATAACCTTTTGTAAATTTAGCACAACTCTAGCAAAAATACGGCTGAAAAGCTTCTTGAGTTGCAAACCAGAGAATGACAGCTCTACCATGTGCCCTGCAGTGAGGGCTCTGCAGCTACCTGCCTTCTACTTGATTAGTGCACACAGGTAAATAGTCCTTTTAAGGCAGTGATGGCGAACCTTGGCCCTCCAGATGTTTTGGGACTACAACTCCCATCATCCCTGACCACTGTTCCTGTTAGCTAGGGATGATGGGAGTTGTAGTCCCAAAACATCTGGAGTGTCAAGGTTCGCCATCACTGTTTTAAGGGTTGGCACTTTCAGTCCTGTCAGCCCACCTACTCAATGAAACAGCATTTACAAGGCAAAGAATGTGAAGCCCTCCTTCATGATGAAGGTAGGTGAAAGAGTGCAATAAAGAAAGCTATGTGATGTGCTGCTTTAGCACATGCAGACCGGCCTGAATCTGTGCCGAATTCCTCCCAGCCAAAGAGGACTTTTGAAGCCCTGCCAAGGCCAGCATGAGCGACATAGTCTGACTATTAGATTGTAAAAGTACTGATGAGCCACAACCTGTGCAATCTTGCAATTCTTTGTAGCAGGAAAACGCCCTGCCTTTCCAGTTTGGAGCCCAACCACACAGCCAGCCAGCTGCATGGGAAAACTGCTGCTTGGACACATCCTGCACAAAGACTGCAGCCTGGCTGTGTTCAGTGCAAGCTGTCTTACTCCACAGCTTCATTCTAGCTGTTTCATTGGACAGGACTGCAAAAAGTTTTCATACATAATTGCTGTTGGTGTTTCTGGCTTACATCTTTTATGGTGTGTGGCATCCTTCTTGATTTGCATATGGATAGTTCATGCTTTTATTTATTTGTGGATTAATTCTGTATCCCACCTTTCCTCCCAAAGGAGCCCACACATCCATCAGAGCTGGAAAGAAGAGAGCTTTCATTGTCAGGTGGAACATATCTGCAGATTTTTTCCCCTCAGAAGTATTTGCAGGGATCCTTACATTCCACTCAGCAGTACAAAATACCTAGAAGTGGACAGAAGTCTACCTGCATTGATGTTGGGAATACTCTTCCTGCAGGTTTTGGGTGGGTTTTTTTAATTCGTCCCATCTTAATTTTGCACTTAATATGAAGGGTGCTGCCATTCAAAGGTGTCAGGGAAGTCAGGCATGGGTGAAGAGGACAAGCATTGGTGGTGTATTGTTCACCTGTGTCGCAAAGCAGCCTCACCCCTGGAGATTCAGCTTGCTTGACAAATGCACAGAGCAAGTGCCCAAACAACTATGACAGTGGCACTCCCAATGCTGTCCTGCAGGCCTGCAGCAGCTCTGACCTTACCATCACCCTGCCCCACCCCAGCCCAACTATTGTGAGCCCAGTGTTGGGAGGGTGGCTTTGCAGCTCTGCCCCCCCCCATGACACTGGCTTATGCTGCTTATGTTCAGCAGGTGGCCACATCATGTGCCCTCCTCAGACCATGCCCAGGGACATAAGGCTTTTGAATGCTCCAGCATTACCATACTTCATTAGTTCATGCTGGACAACCACGGTTCCTTGGGGTTTACTTAACAGAGACATCTTAGCCCATGCCTGCCCAGAAGTCATGGTCTGTTGTGCCCCAGCAGCTTCCCCAAACCCCAGTGGAGTGGAGGCTGGCTGTGGAAATTCAGTGGTGAACTAAAGGAAGGGAAGAAAACTCTGCAAATTCTATTTTTCTACAGTCAAGGAGAAGGCTGGATGAAAGAGATGGAAAGAAAGGAGATGGTGGGAATATTGGTGAATAGACAGCTATGCACATTCTGATTTTTCAAAAAAAATTAAAAGCCCATGATGAAGGAGGAAATAAAGCAGGCCAGAGAATGTAGCAATGGAAATTTTTGTCCAAATAACCACGACTAGCATTAAGCAATGCTGGTGTTGGTTTCATGGTGTCATAATTGTTATAATAGAAAGCAAACCAACTTAGGGCATGAATTCAAGTATATACAGTACTGCAGAAGCAGAATAAATGTCAAAACAAAAGATGTATAATATCAGCTGGCACAAATGATGACGAATCAGCATCAGCCAAAAAAGAAATCTGTTACCTCTTTGGCAGTTCACAGGTTCCAAAGCGACCAAGAGACAAAAGGTCACAGTCAGAGCAGCATTCATTTCGGTGGTGCTGATCAGCGCCTTGGTTTGTTTGCTGTAAGCGGAGGCTCCGTGGACTTGTTCCTTCTCTGAGGAATGCAGGAAGGCAAAATGTGAAATCCGAAGACCCAAGGTGTATTTAGGCACGCCTCCCTCCTGGGTAATAAGCCTGGTAGATGATCAAGCCCATTAATTGGAGGGTTGCCATGCACCAGCAGCTATGCAAATAGAGCAATTCCGGCTCATTTTAGCAACTTAAGGAGGGACAGGATTGTTTTTACTTGCCACCTCTTTGCTCCATCGTGCATCAGGTTGTTATGCAGCTCTTGACTTTCCAGCACCTCGTTAATGGCTTGGAAAGAGTGCAGAAAAAAGAAAGGGGGCTATTTATTTGGCCCATACCCCACTGCCCCCTTTTGGTGCTGCCCATGGATAGAGTCCCCATCCAAGTACAGATCAGACACAACTCTGCTAAGTAAGGTCGTGTCCTTGAGTGCCTTCAGACCATATCCTAAGACACATTTTCAAAAGAGAGGGGATGCTTAAGCAACCATCTCATAGTCCAGTCTCCCCTGCTATTCTGTACATTGAATGAGGCTGTGTACACCATCCCATTTACTCTGCATCCAGTGTGCTCCCACCACTGGTATGGTGGGATACAGCATACATGTGGCGTTAGCCACAATCCATAGCCTATCAGCTTTCTTATGAAATAGTGTATTTTGATGCATTTTCTTGGATCCAAATGGAGAAAAATAATATAGTTGCATTTTAAGTGTACACGGCTTCAGTGATTATCAGGAGCAAAATTCCTCCACTAGTACAATGGTCTTGCCACTTGGCATTCTAGTAGCTCTGCAGCCTCTACAGAATGAAGAAGGTGAACACCACTTTGCACATGCCTTTCTGCAAAAAGCAGGTCAGGGTTTCCTTTGGCAGGGTCTGGATCTGGCCCCACTTGACAGAGATAGCATGCTTGGTTTAGCTAGTTGCACACCACTTGCACGGGATACAGTGGGACTTGTTCCTGAGCAAACATGCTTTTGATTAAACTGAATCTCTCCTCCATTCCACCAGTCCAAACTGCAAACTAGTGTGTCACCATTTTCCCACCACACAAACTGCAGATTTCCCCACGCACATCTGGTTGGCCACTGTGAGAACACGATGCTGGACACTAGATGCATCATTGGCCTGATCCAGCACATTCTTCTCAAATTGTTGTCTCTCTCTCTCTCCCCCACCCCACCCCACCCCCCACTTTTAAAAAATAAAATAATAAATAAATTGCAGCCTGAATAAAATTGGGGGAAGCCCTCTGTCACTTTCATCAACCCTACCAACGATATTACCCTACTCTTGCTTAGGAAACTGTTTCATGTATTTCACTTTGTGCTGATAAATCATCCTTTGCTGAACAACGAGGAAACCAGCTATTGTGTGTACTGAGATGAGAAAGATAGAGAGATTTGGTAACCATCTCCAAATATTTGAAAAGCTGCCGGAAGAAGACAAGTGAGCATTGTTCTCTGCTTCCAGACTGGGAGAGCAGATGATGGACTTACAAGGCTTAAGTTAAAGGAAGATACTCAGGTTAAGCATTAGGGAAAGGTTACTAACCATGAGAGCAGCAGGGCAACAAAACCAAGTGACTTAAGTAGCTGTCCAATCTCCCACCCTGCAAAGCTTGAATCAGAGGCAGCCTTGAAGAAGAGCTTCTCCGCTCATCTGTGTTTCAGGCCACACATGATGGTCCCTCCAGACTCAGAGCACCCAAACCAGTGGTCAACTCTTTGATCAACACAATGACTTTAAGAGCCTGTCTGGTGTAGTGGTTAGAGTGCTGGACTAGGCCCTGGGAGACCAGGGTTCAAATCCCCACTTGGGCATGTAGGTCACTGGGTGACCTTGGGCCAGTCACTTCCTCTCAGTCTAACCTACCTCACAGGGTTGTTGTGGGGGCTAAATAAGAGTGGGGAGAACCATGTATACCACCTTGGGCTCCTTGGAGAAAGAAGTGTGAAATAAATGCAATAACTGAATAAGCTAGCAACAAGGTAACCTGTTTGGCCTCAGAGCAGAGAGAATTCTGAAGCTGTGCTCAGCTGTGCAGCCCCTGAATGACAGGTGTGGGAGGGGATATAGGAAACTGCCTTAGACTTGAAGGTCAGCCCTGAATTCCGTAGTTGCTCATTCTGGTTCTCAGCAACAGCATTTGGCCTCTTTCTGTTGGTGCTGGTTTATTATTGATCAGCTTGGCAGATTATCTCAAAGCAGAACATGCTGTGATAATAACTGCCTTGTGCAGAGGAGTCTGGCACTGCATCAGAGGGACTGGGAGGGAGACCCAATGACTAGCTGCAGAAGTCCCTACATTTGAGATGCTTTAACAGGCTACGCATGATAAAGTATTGATGTCTAGATGTTCCCTGGTCGGTACTCGTGAACAACGTTGAGCTGCTTTCCCAAGTGATTTTAACGATTTGCTCAGATCCATCTCCCTGATTGATCAGCCCCTCTGAGGACTGGAAATTCTGCTTGCCAGACAAAGTACCGGTAATCCCCACATCTGCTCCCCACTCCATGCACTCCCTCTTATGGGGGATCTCCTAACACAACTTCCCGAGCCAATGTGGGGGCATGGGGACACTTTGGGGGGAGGAGAGGGGCAAGTGCCACTGCGCTGGTGGAAGGCATAGCACAAAGTGCCACTAGCAGGACTCATTTGTGTTTCCACTCAGGAAAATGTTGAGTGGGGGGTATTTGTGGCTTTAATACATAAATAAAATTACATACTTCTTACTCTTGTTCTCACTCTCTATCTAGCTACCTTTGTATGTTTAGGATTTTTTTTTTTAAGAAACTCAAAAGACACCTTGTACTAGTTTATTGCTTCTTATGATCAAACAAAAGCTAAATTTAAAAGAGAGTTTTTGGTAAACACTCAGAATGCATGCCTAGAAATGTCTACCTAGAAATAATGAGGTGGGGGTTGTTTTGTTTTTTAATTTGTAAGAAGTAGGTGTTGTTTTCAATTAAGCAAATTGCATTATAAAACAATGCGGATTGTCACAGATAAACACAAGAAAAGCTGGTCATATATTGCATGCCTCAGCTATGACATTGCTCAGATCTATGTTAGGAACATTCACAAAGCAGTGCCATTTTCCTGTTCCTTGATGCCCACAACCACTATTTATTATCTTGAGATAACAGGAATGGGGAAGGGTCCTTGCTGGGAATGGGACTTCTGTGCTGACTCAAAGGCCACATTGATTCACAGGAGACAGCAATGGACTTAACTGTGACTCACTTCCACACAACTGTGTGCAGGATTGCCACCTCGCTGTTTTCCTTGCTTTGTGCTGCTATCATACACACACTTGCATGGAAGTTACTCCCATTGAATTAAATGGGGCACTTCTGAGTAGAAATGCATAGAGTTGTGCTGTTAGGTAGCAACCCACTTCACAATGAAGTTAAGCTGCTTAATTTGAACTACCTGGAGTACGTGGGATGGGAATTTGGCTTATTTGCTCTGGTCAAACATGAATGGTGTATTTGCTATCTCTAGGACTACTCTGCTCTTTATCTTTGAGGAGCTATTTCAGAAAAGGTTGTTATTATATGTGCTTTGAGTATCATGGATTTACCAGTATAGCTCTTAAGTACAGTGGGACCTCAAGTTAAGTACACTTCAGGTTAAGTACGCTTCAGGTTAAGAACTCCGCTAAGAACAGAAATCGTGCTCTGGCGGCGCAGCGGCAGCAGGAGGTCCCATTAGCTAAAGTGGTGCTTCGGGTTAAGTACGCTTCAGGTTAAGAACAGCCCTCCGGAACAAATTAAGTACTTAACCCGAGGTGCCACTGTATCAGGTATTAGGGTTCCTTTTACCAGTCTTGCCTTATAAATGAGTTGTAATTGCCTCTCCATTTGGTACAGGTGATAGTTTATTGATGGAAAAACCAGCTAGGTCACAATGGCTGTGCTACTTCATTCTTTATTGCAGGGGTCAGCAACCTTTTTCAGCCGTGGGCCGGTCTACTATCCCTCAGACCATGTGGTGGGCTGGACTATTTTTTTGGGGGGGTGAACGAATTCCTATGCCCCACAAATAACCCAGAGATGCATTTTAAATCAAAGGAGACATTCTACTCATGTAAAAACATGCTGATTCCCGGAACATCTGCGGGCCGGATTGAGAAGGTGATTGGGCCACATCTGGCCCACGGGCCTTAGGTTGCCTACCCCTGCTTTATTTGATAATTCTAAACTAACCTAAAGGCAAGAGCTTTAAGTTGGCTAAAGAGATATCACATCATTCTCTAACAGATTGATCTATTAATAAGGTAAAGGTAAAGAACCCCTGGATGGTTAAGTCCAGTCAAATTCGACTATGGGGTGTGGCGCTTATCTCTGCTTTTAGGCCGAGGGAGCCAGCGTTTGTCCACAGACAACTTTTCCAGGTCATGTGGCCAGCATGACTAAACCACTTCTGGTGCACGAAACACTGTGACGAGTGCCAGAGCACACGGAAACGGTGTTTACCTTCCCGCCACAGTGGTACCTGTTTATCTACTTGCACTGGTGTGCTTTCAAACTGCTAGGTTGGCAGAAGCTGGGGCAGAGCAACGGGAGCTCACCCCGTCATGGGGAGTTGAACCACCGACCTTCCAATTGGCAAGTTCAAAAGGCTCAGTGGTTTAGACTGCAGCGCCACCTGCGTCTAACTGATTGATCTGTTAATTATCTTGTGCATCTCAAAATCAGGCCCGATTGGTCACAAATGTGAAATGTAAGGAGTCCACTGTGCATTGCTACAGCCAAGCATTGACATGAAACAGTCCACCTATGAGCTGAATCTTCATGTGAATTGGCTCTTGACTCTAAACAGCAACAATCTTTAGTTTTCATCAGCTTAAACACAACTGTCTTGGTTTCACTGGTTTGTGGCTCTAGATGGCTGAGATTGCATACACATTGTTGCTCGCTAATAACTGTGGTGTTAAAGCAAATTTTAAAATGTATCCATTGAGCCCTGAGCTGAGTCATCTGGTTTCATGGTCCAGCAGGTGGTGGAGAAACAGTACTTAAAGGAAATTTTATTTAAGCTACAAAGACTGACACAAACTAGTCCAGTAAACCATGTGATTATTTTATTTAATCTTTCAAGTTGTGAAGAGGAAGTAAGCGGTGAGCAGCTATAATGCCAGGAAGTACTATCTCCTAAGATTAAACCTCACCCCTTCATCTGATTTATGATTTCACAATTCTTTCCATAGTAATAAGTATTTTTGAAAAATGAAGCAGGTCCTCACAAATTACAATTTAGAGTTTTAGAGCAGGGGTTCCCAAACTTTTTTCTCCACCCTAAGCCACTTGTTGCAGGTCTTGGTGGACCACTTCATAGGGGTTTTTTGTTTTGTTTTTTGTTTGTTTTTTGCCTATTGCAGTGTGTTGTGCTAAATACTGCAAGACTTGTAATTGTATTGCTATTGCTTCTTTTATTTTTATTTTTTATATTGTGTTTTATTGTATTACAGTTTGAATTCCATAGAACTGTATAGAATTCAAATTGTAAGTGTTCTTCACTGACATGCTTGGACCACAGTTGGGGAACCCCTACTTTAGAGAATTCTCTTCCACCTTAAAGGAATGTCTTCCTCTCTGTGTCAGGATCCATCTCATCCATTTCTCAGATGAAAACAAGGCTGTTGGGTTTGCCTGGGAACTGCATCTTACTCCTCTGGAAACGTGAATGTACAAGGGATCAAGAATATGCCACAGAGTTTCACTGGAAGCTTCGTTACATTCTGCAGGGGGGGGGCATGATTATATTTAGGTTTAGTTTAAACCAAAAAAATTGGCTGGCATTTACAGTAATAGGTGTGGTTCCAGCAGCTCAAGGATTTGCCTTTTGCCGGTGGGGATTTAAAACAAAATAAGTCTCAGAACTAATGTTAGGATTCAAACATGTTGGCACCGTTCAAGCTAAAGTTAGTTGTGTGCCTAATGGAAGAGGGAAGTTTGCCCCCTCCCCATATATCATGATCCCCAGATTCCCAGGTTTCATTTCATAAAAAGAGTAAGTTTCCAGAATTTGTAGAGCCTGTGATATGTACAGACATTTTTCTTATAAATTTTTGAGAGAAATTAGCCTGCTACCCCATTCAGTATTTTATTTTGCACCCCCCTGGAACAACCCCCCCCCCCCGAATATTTCCTGTTTATGCCTGCATACATGTTTACTTGGGTGACATCCCTGATTGATCTCTGTCAGACTTTCTTCTGGGTAAACATGCAGAAGATTATGCATACTTAACTGGGGGCAACTCCTATTGGGCTCAGTGAGACTTGCTTCCTGAGTAAAGCATTTTCAATAAGGGTTTAATCACATGTATCTTTAATTGTATTGGAGCCAAGTCACTTAGTTCAGCTCACATTTGCATTCAAAACTGCTAAATAAAGAGATTCATGCATCAAGTCAGCTGGGCCATGGAACCTGCTTTTGGTGACAAGGGTCAGTTCTGGTGTGTAGAATAATGATAGAAATGGGTGTCACAAGAGGTTCATGATCATAGAATTGTAGAGTTGGAAGGGATCATCTAGTCCAACCCCCTGCAATACAAAGAATTCAACTAAAGCATGCATGACAGGTGGCCATTCAACCTCTGCTTAAAAACCTCCAATGAAGGAGAGTCCACAATCTCCCAAGGAAAACCATTCCACTGTTGAACAGCTCTTACTGTCAGGAAGTTTTTCCTGATGTTTAGTCAGAATCTCCTTTCTCGTAACTTGAATCCATTGGTTCGAGTTCTACCCGCCAGAGCAGGAAAAAACAAGGTTGCAGCATCTTCCGTGTGACAGCCCTTGGGATATCTGAAGATGGCTATTGTATTTCCTCTCAGTCTCCTGAGTGTTCCTGATCTAAATTCCCCTTTCCTGAAGGATGTATTAGCTCCATTGACGAAACAGCACAGGCCAGTGCTTTGGAAGGGGTATATATCAGATAAATGGCATGGAGGGGGGAGTGAGGCATCTCCCCCAGCACTAGTGACTGCTTTGTTCGAAATGTGGGCCTGTTTTGGATTCTGGGTAATCACAATCAGACCATATACATCTGGAATTTGAAGACTTATAGGGGAGAAAATGTGACCACATGGCCTGTTTGAGCTACAGTGCCTGGCTTTTTAAAGTGTGCAACTTCATACAGCTCAGTGTACCATTCAAATTGTAAATCCAAAACTGGAGCAAATAAAAAGCAGAAAACGGTGATCCTTAGAGTGTTGAGCTAAGACTGGGGGTGCCCAGGTTCAAATTCCCTCCCAGCCATGGTGCTCACTGGGTCCACTCATTATCTTTCAGTGTTACCTACCTCACAAGGTTGTTGTGAGGATAACATGAGTGGGAAGGCTGAGATAATAAATAAGTAAATGAAAAATATTAATAGCCAGCCCACATCAGCATGTACACAGATGCTGTATACAATCATGTCACCCCCTAGACTGTTATTCTGGCAGCGTGTCAATGGGTATTGAGTATAATGATCTCTGGCAGACAAGTAGCCTGATAAGCAGCAACGACTCTCTGTCAGTTTTATGTAAGTTTATTTACAATAAAAACATATCCAGTCAGAGTACGGCTTCCCGCCTGCTCGCATTAACAGTAGTTGATCAGTCTGACTCATCGCCGCTCCCCCAACAGAAAGAACGCCAAAATCCCGCCTTTCTTCTCCTTCCCTTCCGTTGTTCTCTGAGCTTCTCCAGTCTCCTAGTATGGGGACTGAACAGCTGGCCTGTCTCCTCCCCACTCCCAGAAGAGACAGCCTCAGACTCTGGCTTATCTGCTGGTTGCCTGGCAATGCTCTGGCCGACTTCCAGCTCTTCCTCTCCTTGGGAGCTAACAGCGTGCTCCCTGGGAAGAAGGGGGTGCCAGGCTGTCCTCTCTAAACTCAGACAGACAGCTCTCATCAGCAGAGTCAGCCCCTTGCTCACTTAGCTCAATTTCTGAGGCTGACTCTTCCACTGTGCTCTGGGGAGCCACATTCCTGACATTGAGAGTGTCAATGGTTGAGAAAGGTCGTAGGGTATCTGCCTTGCATGCAGAAGGTCCAGGTTCAATCCCTAGCATCTCCAGGTAGGGCTGGAAGAGAACCTTCTCTGAAATTATGAAGAGCTACTGCCAGTCAGTGTAGGCAATACTGAGGCAGATGAGCCAATGGGTCTGACTCAGTAGAAACAGCTTCCTATGACATTCCAGTTCCATACTAAACCAGCATGGTGGGGATCATCTTGAGCACCGAGATGGTGCGTTTTTTGCTTTCCAAACCTTTGAGGCTCAGGCAGCTCAAGAGGAATCAAATTATAGTCACTTCAGAACGTGACCTGTGGTTAAACAGTTTTCTCTGTGAAATTGGGCTTAGCCATTTCTTGGCAGATCTGCAAGCGATTTATATGAGCAGAAATGCCACAGAGATAGAAGCAGGGGGGAACCTACCAAGCATCTTGTTACAATTAAAAGCAGATCGCCCATTTCATCTGAGGTCACTTCTAGATGGTGGAGGGAGGGCAGAAAATTCTCCCGTGGGTCAGCTTCCGTGACAGATTATCACTTTCATGTGACTTCCAGTGCTATCAGCCTGGCAACTTATCAGCGAGTGCAGCTTTCAGCCAGAAATATGCTCCCATCTCACTGCCAGTTCGATGCAGCATGAAGATTAGGGACAATGAAATAGTCAATTATTCATTCTGCTTGGTGTCCACTGGGCAGCAGAGCTGACCACCTGCAATTAGCCTTTTCGCCTTTCAAAAACCTGCATGTGGGGACATCTTTGAGACAAAGCAGGGGAGAAAGGGTTCTTTTAAAATGGCAGTGTGAGATTACTTCGGACATGAGCTTAAGGGCCTCTCTGGCCTTGCATTGTTCTCCATTGCACATGTGCTGACCTCCAACCTCAGCTGTCACATGGTTGACAGCATCACATGACAGTCGCCATGAGACATTGCATAGTACTTTCGATAGCTGGGGGACCATGCATCACACTCAGAGGATACACTGAAATGTAAAAGCTCTTTCTTTATTTTTATTTAAGCATGTATTTGCAGGGATTTTCCGACCAAGTGCTTGTTTTAACATGTAATCAGCGTATCATTCAGTCCATTGGGCCTTACTGCCTTTTTTTAATGGATTAATGCAATAAAATAAAGCAAAGTTTAAATGAACAGGAATGCCATTTTAAGACACACACACACACACACACACACACACACACACACACACACACACCCTATGAAGCTCCCAAGGAAATGTGTGTAAACAAATGTTATCCATTTCCTACTACCCTCCTGAGAAAAACCCCTCCCACCCTCCCACTATATATAAGGGTTTGGTGACTTCTCTTTCAGTGTATCTGAAGAAGTGTGCATGCACACGAAAGCTCATACCTAGAACAAACTTAGTTGGTCTCTAAGGTGCTACTGGACAAATTTTTTATTTTTTATTTTATTTCAAATGTTTTGGGGGTTTTTTAAACTGTAATAAATATTGCAGAAAGCAAACAGTTGGACACAACTGAGTACCCAATTTCTCCATCTTGGTGTCTATAATCTTCTCCCAACAGAGGAAGCTCCAGAACACCTTGAGCTTCTGTGGCAGACGAGGGACTGAAGCATTGAGGAAGAACACAGGGCCACTGCAGAGAAAGAGAGAGCACACAGGAGGAGAAAAAGGAGAGAAATGTTGGCTTCTTATATTGATATTAGTTTTATCATTTGCTAACGGGAGGGAGCAACAAAGACAATCTGCTGCCTGTGACACTCTGCGTTGGCACTGTTGTGAAAACAGCAGCAGAGAAAACCCGTGGTCAGTACTGCCTCAAACAAGCCTCAAGTTGGAGAATGGGCAGAAAAGTGGGCTCAGTCATTGTTAATGAGTGTGCAAAGAGGTGGGGCACTGTGACAACTTCCAATTTTTCAATGCAGAGTAAACTTGTACAACAACAACAGCAGTAGCAGCAGCAGCAGCAACAACAACAATTTATTATTTATACCCCACCCATCTGACTGGGCTTCCCTAGCCACTCTGGGCTGCTTCCAACAAAATATTAAAATACAGTAATCCATCAAGCATTAAAAGCTTCCCTAAACAGGGCTGCCTTCAGATGCCATCAAGGGCTACCTATCAGAAGCTTTGGTGTGATAGCATATAAAAAGCCCACATCCGGGGGGTGGGGGGGACTTGCTCTGCACATGGTTGCAACTTGTCAAACCCAGATTCAGCTCAATTTCAAAGCTGTGCAAAGGTCAGTTCACATGGCTGCACTGGTGACTCCTTTCCTATCCATTCTGTAGTCTCTATTATTCAGGCTGAAGGCTGAGATTTTGCATGGCCAGCACGGTGACATGTCATCCATGCCACTTACCGACTGGCATTTCAACCAAAGCACAACAAGGGCACAACTGCAGCTTTTGCATTTGCAAGAGGAGTCGAGCAGCCACCTCTGCTCATGCAGCTGTACTGTAGAACTGCTCCTATTGGTTTATCCCATTCCATCTGAGTTGGAAGAGAGATGGCAGGCAACTCCTGCTGCCCAAGATGTAAATATGAGCCTGGGTACTGTCCCAATAAATTCTCAGTCACCACAATACCTTTGCATCTTCATCCAGAACTTTACCCAAAATCTAAACACAGCTACAAGCTTTCTTCGCACATGTCAAGTATATGTGTGAAAGAGTGTACACTTGTTGATTTGCACAGTTCAAGGTACACAGTTGGAGGTCTGTGCAAGGGGAAATTAAATGGATAAACTATAATCAAATATTATGATGTTTTATTCCACTGCTGCTGCTAACTGAAATTATCTTCCCTTACCCCAACTGGGTTCACACACAAATTCTCTTCCTTTCAAATGCTAATCCCTACCAGACATGGACTTACAATTACAAATTCATAGGCATCTTTCCCAGGAGCAGGAATTGTTTTGCCCCATAATAACCTCTAAAATGAGGTCTTAATAGAAATTCACTCACAGTCGCTGGTGAAGCTTCATTAGCCAAAGAGAAAAGACAGGGCCGGCAGCAGTGGTCCCTAACCACTCTAGGGAAAAATTAATTCAAATTACTTTGTGAAGTAACAAGGCCAGATAATGTGTTTCCTTTGCAGGATTATTGTTTTTTTCACATTCTAATGTGCTTGTAGATTAGGTTGCTGTACTTTATCCTGCAGTGGTCCACAGTGACAAGGCTGGGAACTAGTAGGATCATTGCCCTCTCGGAAAACTTGTTTCAACGTGACTTGTGCGATAGTAGGCTGAACGCGTCTTCTGGCAATCTTTCCAATAGCAATGGCTAGTCTCTGCCAGAGAGCTGAGATCTAAAAAGAGGGAGGGTCTGTGAGTCTACTGATTGCCACTAGTAGGTGGTGCTCAAGGAAGGTGCAGCAGCAGGGGGCCAGCCAAGTCTATGCCTTGCGAAGAAGATGTCTGGTCTCCAAAGTAATGCTTTATGAGATCTTATGATGTCTTTGGTTGAAGCCTATACATTCATAGTGTTCTGTCTTTGCAAAAGGTTTCTAGGCTTTTAGATATGGCGCTGGCTTAATCATAGAGCCAGAGGTAGGGTTGTAGACCATCTAGTCCAGCCTAGAGGCAGGAAATTCAGGTTTAGAGCATCCTGTTGACTGTGATATTGGGTTATTGGAAGGTAAGGTCAAAGCTGAAGACAACTCAGATTGGGAGAGGCTATGGAAAACAGATTTGAAATTCACGGCATGTTGTTCACTGAAAGAAAATTATATAAAAATGATGTATTGTGATATTTGACTCCAGTTAAGTTAGCAAAAATGTATAGAAAGAGTTCAAATACCTGCTGGAAGTGTAAAGAAAAAGAAGGTACCTTTTATCATATGTGGTGGACGTGTAAAGTAATTTTAAAAAATTGGGAGATTATATATTATGAATTGGAAAAATGTTTAAAATAACTTTTGTTAAAAAACCAGAAGCCTTCTTATTAGGAATTACAGGTAACGAGATACCAAAGGACCAGAAAAGACTGTTTATGTGCACGGCAACAGCTGCACGGATCCTACTAGCCCAGAGATGAAAGGAAGAAACAACCCAGACCGGAGAAGAATGGCAAACCAAGTTGATGGACTATGCTGAAATGGCAAAATTAACTGGGAAGCTCAGAAATTAAGAGGACAAGAACTTTAAAAAAAGAATGGGAAAAGTTTACAATTTATTTACAAGACCATTATAAGCAGGTTAAAACATTAGCAGGGTTTTAATCACACTTATAAATTAAAGGAAAGTATGGATAATTTGGAAGGATGAATCTTGGCTATGCAGTTGTAAATATTATCACTAGGATCCATGGAAGGGATGGGGGAAAGTCAGGAGATTATGAGTAATCTCGATATTTGGATCTTGAATTGTTTTTTGTTGTATGTTTATATTTTAAAAAATTAAATAAAAAAATTATAAAAAATAAAAGCTGAAGACAACCAAGTAGAGCAAATTGAACAAGTATTGCAGGAAGTGGTCTGGATAAGATGTCAAGAAGGCAAAGACCTGGAACTCTTCCACACTTCACTTGTAGGTTTGGCAAGGGAATTGTCCAGCAAGCTCCCTTTGGAGTTTGAAGATTGGGCTATGCCTTGCCATTTCCCAGTTCTCTGTCATTAGAGGTGAGTGGGGCTGAGAGACTTCAAAGAAGTGTGACTAGCCCAAGGTCACCCAGCAGCTGCATGTGGAGGAGCGGAGACACGAACCCGGTTCACCAGATTATGTATCTACCGCTCTTAACCACTACACCACACTGGCTCTCTTAGAAAGATGCTCTGAAGAAGCACCTTGCTTGTTGGGGTTTCACTCACCTTGGAAAGGTCTTCCCATGTCAGACATTGGACTCCTTTCCCCTTGGAACCGCTGCCTTCATCTTTTGGATGGCATGTATTCTCTTCACACATGGTTGTGTCAAATCCCTTAATTATATTGTACTCCCCATCCAAATAAATAAGAGTTAGCTCTTATTTATTTGAATTTGGGATAGAAAATAATTAACGAGATTTAACACCGCCAAGCGGAACAGTGGTAAAGGATTGCATGCCAGTGCTTCTGCTGGAGATGGTGGGTCAGTGTTCTTAACCCTGACACCCAGCACACAGGGATGGTGTGGGCATGGCAGGGACACAGAGAGGCAGCCAGGCAAAGGATCAAACTGGCATAGCCTAATGCTTCACTGCTGTTTCTTCTCATCCCTTACTGATGGACTTCCCTCCACTGACTTGTATAAGCCATGTTCATTTCTGATGATTCTTTCACACCCTAGGCAGATGAGGATTCAGCTCCCACCACCAGTTTCCAAAATGAACATCTGCCTACTACAAACACATCCATTTTTTTTCCAAAAATTTTTATTGGTTTTCCACAGTTTTTTAAAACAACCACAAACTACATAAACATAAACACAAGAAAAACAATACAAAAAAAGAAAACACAACATGCAAAAAAAAGTCTATACCTAAATTTCCATTCCTCTTAATTTCACCTAAAAATTGACTTCCTCAGAACCTTCCTATCTAAAGTTCCATGCTTTACTTCTTTAGCAGTTGTCCAATCTCTTACTTTTATTTACCTCACTCCTATTTTAATCTCAAATTTCCTCTTCAAATTCACACTATCTTTATTATTAAATTTATTCAACATACTCCCTAATTTCTAATTTCTAATTAGTTGCACTTATCCTAACTACTAAACATCTAGTTCTAATCTGAGCCTCTTTTGGCCTTCCAAAACATACCTAAATTTAAATATTACAATATTTCTTTAAGTAACTTCTAAATTTCTTCCAATCTTCCTCCACCGTCTCCACCTTCTGGTCGCGGATTCGTCCAGTCAGTTCTGCCAGCTCCGTGAAGTCCATCATCTTACTACAAACACATCCAGTGTAGTTCATTTGTTTCTAAAGCGGGACATACAGAACCCCTAATAGAGTGGCATGTTACTCAAAGCTTCCAGTGCCAAAATCACTCCTTGCTCAATCACTCAACCAGTGATTAAGAACAGCCCTACTAGAGCAGGTCAATGGCCCAACTAGTCCAGCATCTCACAGTGAACGGCCAGATGCCCCTGGGAAGCCCACAAGCAGGTCCTGGGCACAGCAACATCCCAGTGATTGGCACTTGTGGGCTTCCCAGGGGCATCTGGCCGTTCACTGTGAGATGCTGGACTAGTTGGGCCATTGACCTGCTCTAGGAGGGCTGTTCTTAATCACCGGTTGAGTGATTGAGCAAGGAGCGATTTGGGCACTCGATCTCTAAAAGATTCGTCACCACTAGAGTGTTCGCTTTCTGTTGCTGAATGAGGCCACCCTGTGGCAGAGAAAAGGAGAGACATAAATGGGAGGATAGCCTGTAGTTAAAACCATTACAGTTGGAGAAACCACATCATTCAAGCCAGCTCTGCCCTCCTTGGAGCTTTGTAAATTAAACAGGTAAGGAAACTTAATTTTTCCTCTCCCTCACAGCCCCATTTCTGCTTTATTTTGTTCACGTTGCAGATGGAAGCCAAAGAGGAATTGTTGTGAATAAAGCAGAGTGCAAACACTCTAACTTCCTTAGTTTAGCAAAATAATGTTAAATAGTTTCTACATGTTTGGCAGAAAGCAGGAATCATGTGGCACTAAAGAAATATGGAGCAGCACCTATCCAGAACCAACCTGGTGGTACAAAGGCAGCTAGATGGTGTGCCTGTCTTGGGTCTCTGTGCCCTGATTTGGTCAAACATCGACGCCTGGTAAGAACTTGTAGAATGGCCCTCATTTCCCTCATGACTTCTCTCCCCCTTTTTGAAAAACTGGATTATTTTCTGATGTCTTCTTTTAGTTTCTTTAAGTCCCTTTAAGTCGTGGGGATTCGAACCGCCGACCTTCTGATCGGCAAGCCCTGGGCTCTGTGGTTTAACCCACAGCGCCATCCGCGTCCCCCCCTAATGGATGCATTAGCAGCTATTAATTTCCCCAGCAGCCACCCAGATCAATGTCTGAAAGTCAGCCATGGTCTTCCTTTTTTTTTTAGACCAGAGAGCTGATTGTCAAAACATTACATCCGAGTCACTTCCATAATGAAGGGGGAGGGAAGGACCCATCAGAAGGCAGTGAAATGAATCTAATCGCCTCCACTTCCATTCAACGAGCTCCAGCTCCACGCTGTTGTTCCCCTTACAAGTGCACTCAAAACCCCAGCAAGTGCCTAACAAAAGGTTTCCTCTCCTCTTTGGTATCTGTTAAACAAGCTCTTTCTTTGCCACCTTGCATCTGCTTAGCAGCGGCAACGGGCTCCTTGCATTACCATGAGAACACTGGGGTGGGATTTGGTCTGGCTACTCAGGCAAAAGCACCACAACAACTGGTCTGATTGCCTCCATCAAAAAAAGAAACCAACACAGAGGGAAGAAAGAAATGAGACAGAGGCACATAACTGCTTTAGTCCTTGTGCTGTTGGCCAAAGCCCAAGTGAGCAGCTGCAGGTACCGGCGGAAACTCTGCGCAAGTCTATGCACTGATGCTTTCGCAGGCAGGATGGCAACAAGGAGTTAGAGCTACAGAACAGGTTTTTGCATTGAGTCCAACAAGTATTTATTCTTATTTTTAATTTAGTTCAAAACTTGATAAACTGCTTTATCAACAATTTTCTCCCAACGGTGTGCAAATGTAATTACAGATGACACTTGGCTAAAATCCAGAAACCAATTAAAAGCAATCCACAAACCAAGGATGCATAAAATCATCATCGTTAACATCAAAGATAATATCGACAAAACTTTAAAAACACATGTAAGCAACTGAATCAAGTGTCTAGATAGGCTTACCAAAACAAAAATGTTTTCTGCAGAGTATAGTGAGGGTACCTGCCTAAATGTGACTATCTTTGAAGGGGGCAGCCCTCTAAAAGGAGCTTCTTACATTTGAAAAACAACGAGAGACAGATTGATGGCAAGTCCTGGGAACAGACAGCAAGGGATGAAGGTAAGGGGGGGGGGGAATTGGATATTTCTAAGGTGGGGGCTGGGAACAAGCATGCCGTTGGGAGATTGCCCCGGCCTGGGAGAGAAGAGAAGGGCAGACTTCCAGGACCAAAGAGCCTTACTGATTAGAAAATCATAAGCTGCCACCACTTTGCCCTGCTGAGAAATAGCGTACAAGTCCCTATAGACAGATTCTCAGGCCATGTTTAACAAACTGATAATTGAAGCCCCTTTGACAAATGGCAGGGCAACCCCTGGGGAGCTGTGGAAATGTCAGCTCTGCCAGGATCCCACCAGTCACCAACAGAATTGCAATCACATGCAAAGGCAACAGAGCACAACCTGTTTAGGGTTAGGGAGGCTTAAGGCGGGGGTGTCCAAGTCCTGCAGTTTGGGGCAGGTGGGGGGGCAGGAGGGCTGGATGCCTTTGTTCCTGAGATCAATGAGTGAAATTAGAAATTCGGAATATAAAATGTGCACTGAGAGCCAAAGGAATAGAATAGAATAGAATAGAATAGAATAGAATAGAATAGAATAGAATAGAATAGAATAGAATAGAATAGAATAGAATTTATTGCTTCTCCACCCCCATCGTTCTGCCTGGACACTGAGGTCCAGTGCCGAGGGCCTTCTGGCGGTTCCCTCGCTGCAAGAAGCCAAGTTACAGGGAACCAGGCAGAGGGCCTTCTTGGTAGTGGCACCCGCCCTGTGGAACGCCCTCCCACCAGGTATCAAAGAGAAAAACAACTACCAGACTTTTAGAGGACATCTGAAGGCAGCCCTGTTTAGGGAAGCTTTTAATGTTTAACAGACCATTGTATTTTAATATTTTGTTGGAAGCCGCCCAGAGTGGCTGGGGAAACCCAGCCAGATGGGCAGGGTATAATTATTATTATTATTATTATTATTATTATTATTATTATTATTATTATTATTATTATTACATTAGTTCATAAACCATAGCAGGAGAAAGCTAAAGGGGATCCAAATGGAGTTAAATTGGTAGAGCAGAGGATGGGAGGGTGGTGGTTAAAGTTGACCCCTTGTTGACTTCCATGCTGTGTTGCAGGTGAGCTTGCCACTCAGTCTGATTTGAGAACATAGTCTGGATTAGGGATTCTCAAACTGTGGTCCACATGGGGCCCATGGGGGCGGAGGGGGAGTTTGGGAACTACTGGATTAGGATATACCAGGTCAGATGCCTGCACATCTGCAAGAATCTTTCTAGAAGGCCGGGGAAAAGTAAAACATTGAAAGTTGGGAGCAGACTAGTGTGTGTGTGTGTGTGTGTGTGTGAGAGAGAGAGAGAGAGAGAGAGAGAGGGAGCGCTCTTGTATATTTTGCTTCACATATCAGGTTCTACAAATGCTATGAACTTACTCTAACTTTTTAAACAAAAATGAAAGCTTGGAATTGGGGGATTGGAGGATAACTGCCCCCTTGTCCCATCCCTGCAGATGCACATGGGCAGACTATTGTCCATTTCGTCTAGCAGTGGTATACCAATAGCTGAGGCAGAGGGGGGTGTTTTGCATCTCCTGCTACCTGATCCTTCTAACTGGATATGCCAGGGAAGGAACTGGTCTACCGTAGCCCCTCCCCTTAAGAACATCTGCTCTTTCTTGATGGCATGATAGTAATGTCTAGAATGTGTTGCCATCATGTGATGATGGTGTACCAGAGCCGGCCCTCCCATGAGGCAGGGTGAAGCAGCTGCCTCAGGCGGTAGAAGTACAAGAGGTGGCACCCTGCCTACCCCACCACTTCCGTACATCCGAAACACCCCCCTCTCACCAAGTTTCGGCAAGAGGCGAGTGTTCCGACATGCTTGTCTTCCCCATCCCTGAGGCAAAGAAGACAAGAATCAAGGCCTTGCAGAACCCTCCCCCCTCTCACTGAGTCTGGCGATAGGGGGAATATTCTGGCACGGGGCAGAAGGGGGGGCAATGCTCTTTCCTGTTTCACTTCAGGTGGCAAAATGTTATGGGCTGCCCCTGTTGTATACACATCACTTTTGCTACCTGTGCATATATTGGAGATCCGCAGTTGCCTAGAGCAGAAGTTCCCAAATTGTGTGCTCCAAGGCCCTTAATATCCTGGAGCCAGCATTAGTCAGTATACCCATGGATTTGAAGGAGCCTCTCCTGAGAAGTTCAGTCTACCTGGATATCCATGGTGGCATCTGCCTGTTTTATTTTCAGCACCTTGGACTGAATGAAATTTTTGTCATAAACTGGGGTGCACAGAGGGACAGGTGGAAGCAAGGGCCTTTGACAATCAACATAGAAAATGCTCTAACCTCCCAGCATCATATTTGCCCATTTCTGGCACCTGCCCTCACCCCACCGCAGATGCCTGAGGTCCTAGTATGGGACAGGTTCAGGCATCTGAGCTCTCCATGAAGCAAGCACTTCCCATTTTGTTGCTTCATGCATTGTATGAAAGAGTCCTGAGAATCGGTTCCTATTTGTCCGAAAAACGGAATGTTATCATTTTCTTTTTGCCCTCTCTTTATTAGCCAGCCAATTTGCCTTGAATAGAAGCAGTGTATAACGCCAATTCTTTCGTATTCTAGATTCACCCAGGAAATCACTCGCAATTTCTCCCTAGGGCCGGGTGGTGGCTCACAGCAGCTTTTGTCCTTCCGTGAGAATAAGCACAGCGAGGCAAGATAACTGGCAGGTCTCTGTCGGGCATATGGCAAGAGGGGTGCACTAAGCAGATTCGGAAAGCAATAAATTGCCCGTTCCCATTGCAGAGCCTGTATACTAATGAGGAGATGCAGCACTTTGCATCGTTACGATCGGGAATGATTGGAGGCAGGGGGCCTAATTTAATGCATGATTATAGCAGCTCCATTAATGAAACAGATAAGGAAAACTGAATGGAAATTGACACTGTCAGTTCAAATTGTCCTTAACCCACCTACTTTGTCTCAGTATAATAAAAATTAGGAGGGTTGTGGGGGGGGGGAGCTTCTTTGCTTTAAAAAAATTATTTGTTTGCATAAGAACATAAGAAGATCCCTCCGCGATGAAAGGCCTGTCAAGTCCAGCATTCTGTTCCCACAATGGGCCAACCAGATGCCTATGGGAAACCACAAGCAAGAGTCCTCTTCCACTCTTTCCCCCAGCAACTGGTGATGCCTCTGACACTGGAGATAGTATTTATCAGTCATCATGACTAATGCACTTAAACGGGTATCAGGTATAAACGCAGTATAAATTCAGCAAACACGTGAGCCATCAAACTTCTAGTGAAGGAACTTCATCTGTCAAATTCAGGAAGGCATCCCTTCTTGAGATAGTAGTCTCTCAAAGGGCACCATAGCATTCCCCAGGCACCAAACCAAGATCTTCCTTTCATGGTAGGTAAAAGTTCTGTAACAAGGGTGTGGGCAAGCACAGAACTAAATCACTTGGCTATTTTTCTCTAGCCTATAGGTGAGGGATTACCTGTTTTTATTATCAGTCACAACCAGACCCAACCAAACC
This sequence comes from Darevskia mixta, assembly GCA_034641385.1. NCBI lineage: Eukaryota > Metazoa > Chordata > Lepidosauria > Squamata > Lacertidae > Darevskia > Darevskia mixta. The sequence goes on along the minus strand of JAWWNH010000029.1, from coordinate 23,215,198 downwards.
AAGCAGATATTTTTATACCAATATCCCAACCCAACCACTCCAAGTACGCTTTGCCGTCCTTCCTAACAGACTTGTTCAGGTAATCTGGATTATGTGGAAGCACAGTAAAATCTTTGGCAAAAGAAGATGGCATGGAGACGGTGTTGTTGTTTTTTAAACCTTTATTTAGAAATATCCTTCATATAGTCATTATATATATATATATTTATATATATATATACATACACATTACAACAAATGTGTTTTCAAAGTAGCACATCACCTTGTGGGCTTTTACAAAGGTAATCAGAATAAAAATGTACCAAGTCTGGTTATACTTTACTTCTGCTGTAAAATGCAGAAAGAACAACAACAACAAAAGGGGGCAAAAAGAATCCATCACACAGTACGACACTGACTTGAAAGTGCTGCGTCTTCGGAACCTAAATTTTGTGGGTGTTATATACACCAAGACACAGAGCAGGCAAGAGAGGAGAGGCATGGGAAAGCAGAGTTGTACCATTCCAATCACAATTTAAAGTACACATGAACAGACCTCAGATATACTGAAATTGTACTGTGCTGAAAAGATATGAGTTGTACCATTCTCTCATATGGATTAAAACAGTCGAAGAGTGTGAGTAATGCATGTGATGTGTGGAAAGCATCTAACATTTTATTCTCCCCAATTCCTGGACAGCAGAACCCACTAAAGAAATTGAGATGTAAGCAGCTTACATCTATCCATAGTGACCCTCCCAGCACCATTCAGATGACGTGTGATGCAGGGAAGGCAAGGTAAGCAGAGGGAGAGAGACTAAAGGCTGCATCCTGTGGTGTATAGACAGTCTGAAATCTGTTTAACTAGGGGAGCAATACTATTGATCAACATCCCAGTAGGCCATTCACATCTCAAAACGCAAGATCCGGCACAGTGATTCTTTCCTCCATTCTCACCCAGACCTCCTCCTCCTGCCCCACCTTCATTGGCTACATGATAATTTCCTACTCAGGTGTAAAATTACTTATTGGTCTCACTCTTAGTCCCTCCCCGACACTTCGCATTTATAACTATCATAGCAATAGATACCATATTGTTGTTTTCTTCCATGACCTGGAACTCTATGAGACATTACAAAGGAGTGCAAGTTTGCTGTTGTCTAAGTTATACACAGAAGGTTAGATGCATACTAAGCTCGTTACACTAAAGCTACAGCCTTTAACTGGAAGCAGATCCCATTGAACTCAATGGGCTTAATCTGAATAGACATGTATAAGACTGCACTTTTCATTCCCATCACAATCTAAGGGACAAGTCATCATTAGTTTAATTCTGTTGGTTACAATAGAACCTAAACTCACCTTAGTCTGGATCCAACCTAGAGTGGCATTCTGCATGTCTGAAGAAATTCACACCACATTATTTTACCTTATTTCCCATATATAAAATATCTAGGGGAGGGACAGAACCCAGCAAGTTGAGCACCAGCTATTTTTTTTTTAGCAGTGAGGAAAGCAGAAAAAAAATAGGTTTATTGAGATGGCATACTTGTATAACAGTTCACCAAGGGCTCAATAAATCTAGCTGGTGAGCTGCATTAGGCTTAGTGTTTCACAGACTTGAGCTGCCATCGTTATTATTACTTTTTTGCAAATCCAGTGAAATGTACCAAATAGATTCACATTGATGGCGAGATCAGACATTCACTGATCAGATGAGTTCAGTTGCTATTTTAGTACATGAAACAACAGTTTGCACTCATCTCTGCTGTGAAACAGTAGCGAGCCACTGACTACTGGAAGCAGCATGGGAGCGAGGAATTTCTTCAAGATACACACCCCATTGCCTGTAATGTCTCTATGGGAGAATGTGAAAGTCAATGTGTACATGAAATCAAGCAATGTACATTTGGATTTTTATCATTAGGAAATGCAACACTGCCCACATAACTCCTTTGCGGAAGACTGTGTGAAAGCTCACACAATATAGGTTACTTCAACAGCTCAGGGGAGACACGCCACACTTTTGCAGAGTGACTGCCTTAAAACAGTACCACCAAGTGCCTATGGGGAAGGGATCACTCACTTGGAGCAGTTGAATGTTAACACATGGTAACCGATGGTAAGGGCTGGTATTGAGATCCACGGAAATGGTGTTGAGGTCTAGAGCAGTGTTTCCCAACCAGTGTGCCTCCAGATGTTTTGGGACTACAATTCCCATCATCCCTGACCACTGGTATTGCTAGCGAGGGATGATGGGAGTTGTAGTCCCAAAACATCTGGAGGCACACTGGTTGGGAAACACTGGTCTAGAGAATGCAAGATGTGGAATGAGGCTAAAGAGCTCCTCACACAACTTCCCCAAGCACAAACATTTACCTACAATATTGTGAAGTCAGAGGCATTTGTCCCCTGTGTAATATCAGTTGCAGAAGTTAATTCTGAAGTGGAAGTGGCAGGGGAGGGAGGCTTCTGAACTTTATTAAATCTATGCTAACATCTCCCAAGGCCAACTGACATGCCTAAGGGTGAAGCCAAGTCTACACCAAACAAGACCAATTTGGGCCCTAGAACAATAATACCAAAAACTGGGATTTTTTAACGTTTTCACTTGAAAATACTTCTCCATATAATATACCTCTCAACACAAACATACAGACATTTTCACATAGCAATGGTTAATGTTCATTTCCTCAGAAAACAGGAGGAGGTATCTCAGAGACTTGCCTGGTGGGACAGAAGCAGGGGCCTCACTGGTGCTTACTGGGGTGGGCTAGATGAATCAGTGGCAAGGTCAGGGCTGTGCAGAGGCTCCCACTGGAATGTCCACACAGCCCTGGCCTCATGCCACCCAGTACGTGGCAGCAGTGACACTGATCCTAGGAGGCTCTTCCTGCAGCTCTACTCACCAGGTGAGCCACTCCTGTTTTTAGCAGTTCTATGAAATCCAGTCATATTTATTTAGGAACAGGCAGCTCTATGCCACAGTTTTCATTGGTCAAAAGACTAGAGAAGGCTGTATCCCATTTCCTATTTAACTATCAACCTAGGAAAAGAGACTGTAAAGACTGAAATAGGAGAAAGTAAATGTGGGGCTGATGAACATGTCCAAAATTTGACCTACGGTGGCTGTGCAGGAACAGTGAATGAATGAAACACACTAAGAGCTCAATCCTATATGTATTAACTCAGAAGTAAACCCCACTGTGTTCAATGAGGATTACTCCCTAGTATGTCTGTGTAGGATTACATCCCAAAATTCAGAATCTGGTGCTTTGCAGTTCATTTAATCTGACTTTCAGATTCCATTTCCTATGGATTTCTGTCAATGCTTCCTGTTCATAACAACTGTTTAAACAGAAACTTTTAAAAGCAGTGTTTAGCAAGCTATTTATTCCACCTCTCCAAATACATTTGGGTGTTAGTGGGATAATGGGGAAATGAAGTCCACGCACATATGCATAAGCAAGCACATCGTCCAAAAGAGAAATACTTTAACTTTCACCAAAAAACACAAACCCTCAAAATCAGAAACCCTTTGGCATTAAAAAAAAAAAGCCTTCTGTAAAGCTGTTTGGAAATCTATGAGATGTTTATTTAAAAAATAAAACAAGACTTAAGACTGAAACCCCAAAGGTCTTCTCCATTAAGGTTAGACTTCCATTTGTTTGCAAAGCTCTGTCCTTCAGTCATGGAAGCATCCAGAGTTTTCTGAATCGTGCCTCGAACTTGTAAGACTGCTGTAGCTACAGAGAGTGCATAAAAAAGAAGCAGTCTTAGCAACTATACCTTCCCAATATGCATCCTACGGTAGAATTATGGGTGTGCTTGCAAACATGTTGCTTTGTGCACATTCACGTTACATTTTTATCCGCACACTTAGAAGATCTCCTACGCTCGTCTTGAACATGCAGTACAGTATATGAATTGGCCCTGAGAAGTGTGAAAACTTCCTGGATCTGCAATCGCCACAGAATCATGGGCTGTAACCTTCAAAGCTCAAAGTAGTTCTCAAACACTGTCATAGGCTTTATTGGTGGTTTGGGGAGATTGCAGAGCGTTCGGTGGATTCTGATTGGGGTGGCGGGGGGGGGGGGGTAGTTGGAAGAGGTTTCGAACAAAGTACTGGCATAGGGGAAATGCCCAGGGCAGAGCTCACATGCTATCGGAAACATAACATCACAGGGATATGTTGCACAACCAGCTCTGGCTCCCTGCAGCTTCGGAGAATAGTACCCCCTGAGCATTGTCCTCTTGGGGCTTCTACTGCAAAGGCTCCTAGGGCGCTTCCAGACTGTTGCTATTTTGGGGTTTGATTCAATCACATACCGGCTGCACAACTATAGTTGCTTGGGAGGTCTTGTGCAACAAACCCCCAAATATTGGACTTTTTGCAATAAGTGATAGGGGGAATGCACTGATACGCTGTCTAGCCTCTCCACAAGCAGATCGGGGTGTATGCTCCATCTGGAGGCACCCTTAGCCATGTCTGACACACAGCACAGTTGGCCATTTGCCATTCCCAGCAAGAACCTGACTCTGATGACCAGGGCCGGCGCGTCCATTTAGGCAAACTAGGCAGTTGCCTAGGGCGCCAAAATGGAGGGGGCACTGGCCAGTCTGCCCCCCGCCCCCCACCGCCGCCCGGTGCCACCCCAACCAGCGGCGAAAATCGCGGCGGCGCGGGGCGCCCGGCAGGCAGGGGGCGGGGCACCGTACGTCATGCGCAATGATGTCACGTGGCCCGCCCCCTCACCTAGGGCGCCAAAACCCCTAGCACCGGTCCTGCTGATGACCAACAGCATCAGCCACGAATATGGTTCATGGATATGCTTTTGTGCAACTCCCATTCATTTCCACAGATCTTGTGCAGGAGAAGCTCCTAGTGACTCATGTGACCCCTGACTTTTACGTAAGTAAATCCAAACAAGTCAAAGTGCATTACTGAAACATTGTTTATACCAGTTTTGTATATAAATATATATTTACATACACACACACACACACACAATTTCTCGTCGCACTTGTTTCAGGAAAAATAAAACCAGGAAACCCCAAGATAAGAACTCCCAAGGAAATGCTGTTGCTCACCCAGGTTAGAAGAAATCATCATTGTGATGAAATGTCAGAAGTTGGGAAACAAACCCTCGCTGATGTACCATTTTAGTTCAATAGATACTGCAGGTTGGAATTAAACAAAAAGATTTCCACCATCATAAATACAAGACCTCAAACAACCCAAAATTGAGCTAGATTTAATTTTTTAAAAAAATTCAGAGAAACCCACAACACAAAGTCAGCTGTTCCTTCGCAAGGGATTATTTCCTTTCTTCCATAAAAAAGGCAAAGCTCTCGAGTGAAGGCAGACAAGTTGCATACATTTTCTCAAAGTGAGCTGGAGAAAAACCACACTGCAGGGATGGTTTTTAAGGGCTTTCATGGCCACATGGACGCACAATGTTATGGAAGATGCTTGGAACAGATGACAGGGAACGAGGGGCAACACAATACTGAAACAGTGATAACTCTGCAGAAGGACAGAGTGTGAGGCCAATCCCTTTTAAACCTTGTATGAATACAAGGTGAGATGGCCGCATATTTCCACCTTTGAGTGTTAAACTCCTTCAAAAACACAGAGTTAACAAGACAATCCTCCCAGGCCATCAATGCTCTGTCAGTGAAGATGCGCTTGATCCATCTGTGTTTTTTTTTATGCAGCTCTCTTGTTCAAGCCAACAGTAAAACTTGGGAAGTACCCATTTTCTTTTCGAGAGGAGGGTGGGGGTGAAGGACATGCATAAATTCCAGATACCATGTATTCAAGGGCCTGCCTGTGCCTCTTTGCAGGTTCATCATCGCTGCGCACTGTTTTCAATGGGAAGAATAGAATGGTGGAGAGCTCTCGTGTGTTGCTTGGGGTCTAATGGTTCGTGTTCTTCTGTGAAACTGTCTGGGCTTCCTGCTCCATCTAATGAGCTTCCACAGCTTGAGTTTGGAGACAACATGTCCTGAAGAAGGTCCTCTTGCACGACGAGGCCACTCTCTTTGCTGACTTTACCCCTTTGGTTTCCTTCTTCTTCCTGGTCATTGAGCAGCTTGGCCAAGAAATTGATGTATTTCATAGCCAGGCGTAAGATTTCGTTCTTGCTCAGCTTTTTGTCAGGCGGGTGAGTTGGGATGAGCTTGCGGAGCTCAGCAAAAGCTCCGTTGACATTCTGCTGCCTCCACCTCTCCCGGCTATTTGTGAATATTCGACGGACCACCTTTGTGTGAGGACCTAAAAATAAAAAGAAATGCAAGGTTAGCAGCGACAGAATTCATGGGGAAGCAGTAACACGAACACATCGAAACAACTTATTAAAGTGTGGCTTTCAAGTAGGGATGGATGAATCTGTCATGTTCCCCATCTTAAATTCAGTTCACCATATTTCTGCATTAGTTTGCAATTTTTTGAATTGAAAAACCTCACAAAAATTACTCAGCATTTTAGTCTACATTTCCCCTAAAATACACTTCTCTGTATGCAAATTTTGAAGGACAGCTATGTTTCAGTTTGTGTATTTTTTCAGAAGTGTGAATTAGATAAGGTTGCATAAGAACTGGATTCCTCAGCAGAGCCAGCCAGGTATACTTTTCATCACTGGAAAGGGAGACAGAAATTAGACAGATGCCCAATTCTTTCTTCTCATAAGGTGTGACACAAACTATAATCAGTTCGTATTCCTACCCAATCTCTTCTGCAGCAACATAACCGCAAAGTGGCTAGCTACTAATCAGAGAATCCTTAACAGAAAGGAATATACATACAGCACTTCAGGGAGACACTATCTATCTATCATCTATCATCTATCTATCTATCTATCTATCTATCTATCTATCTATATCTATCATCTATCATCTATCATCTATCATCTATCATCTATCTATCTATCATCTATCATCTATAGCATGTTGGTGGGGTGGGTGCTAAATTAACACTTTTCAACATTGGGTCAGTCACTATCTCTTAGCCTAAGCTACCTCACAGGGAAGTTGTGAGGATATGATGGGAAGATGGGAAAGCATACATGCCACCTTGAGTTCCTTGGGGGAAAGATGGGATATAAATCAAACAAACAAATATTATGCAGACTGTGAATTGTTTCATCTTACAAAAACCCATGACACCCAGTTGGATGGTCTGGTGTTCATGATATGACACATGCTATGTGTATTGGGGTCCTTAAGATCCACCAAATACTCTTATAACTGAGGCCCAGTGTTGAGGGGGGGGCAAAGAGAGAGAGAGAACTTCAGCTGCTTGGTACAGAATGCATCCCAAGTTGGCTTTGTTCCAGTGAAAAAAGGCTTCTGCTTGTGCAAGGCAGGGCCCCTAATTATTGTCACACGTACACAAAAGACCTCCATGTACTGCAACCCTCTGGTTCATATTCCATACTGATCAGAAGGGTCTCCTAACCCTCAGAAGCAACTTTTCAGGGGACACCTGGGTTGAAGTGGGTAGGAGAGATCAGTTGTGGTGTCCATTGAGACTGGTATGGCAGAAGACAGAGTGGCTTGCAGTAGGTGGAGCAATGCCCAATAACAGGCAGAGCCAACTAATTCTAGTTTTGCCCCATCCTCCTCATTACTCAGTTCCATAATGGTGACACTGAGGACTCAGCTATACAGATGCAAATAAAACATTCTAAATGTGTTGTGAAGTGCAATATACAAATGTGGCACTAGAGGGTGACAGTGAGCTATGCCAAATTCAATGTATTTTTCAAAACATTTTTTTAAAGCATGTTTGCAGCATTGTTTTTTTATATGTGTGTAGATTCCACCTGAGAGTAAGGAGGAGGAAGCTGACAACCAACACTGCCCCTCTCTGGACTCACTATACAAAAGATGGCAGGCAGGTGGGAGCTGACTAAGGGTCGACTTGGGCATTGCCCCATTCCTCCAAACAGACCAGCTTCTCCTGGAGATCAGTAAAAATCAACTTGGGCAAACAGGTGATTTCCACTAGTGCAAAACTGCCATGGATACAGCCCAATAACTGTAATTCACAACCCATTTCCAGCAATTTGCATATACTCAATTTTAGCAGAATTAAAATAATAATAATGTGGATTTGGTTGAGTGCAATGCCCATCGGCAGTCACCTCCCAAGGGAAAGGGGCCGAGGACCCAGCAGTTCTCCACAAGTTAGTCCACCCAACAATCGAAGCAGGAAATTGATCGTGTGGGATACGCCCACCTGATCCTAACAGATGGTCCTGCTCAATGCTCCAGAGGAAGGCGAAAAAGCCCCGGTGTCTGCCAATGTGCCGCGGGGGGAATTTCCTTCCCGATGCCAACCCAGGTGACCAGGAAAACCCTGTGCATAAGAGCAAGAATCACCACATGTTACAGCAGAAGGCAGTAGCAAGTGTCATTCCCCTGTCTTTTCCATAAGCAATGTTTACCCTTACCGGTATATTCTGCATGAATTATGCACTGTGCAGATTAAGGAGATTACACATACTTGACTTAATAGGCATTGTTTACTTCAGCATGAATTTGGCATTTTTTTAATCAGCAGCAATGGTGGCAGTGGTGAAGGGTAACTGGATTGAGTGGGCAGTCAAGTATCAAGGGTCTCTTCAAGTCAGGGGGGCTGGAGATGTAATGAGGTCAACTGTTACAATAGGGAAATCTGAAGCGATATATATTAAGGGGAGGAAGCTGTTGCTCAAAGCTGGCTTTGGTTCTCAGTTTGCAAAGGGATAAACACTAAGGCAAAAAACTTATTGATGGATCCCCTGCCCTTAGTCCCAGGTGAATGGAATTGACAGAGACAGGGTCAACTCTAGGAGGTCTTCTACATTAGTGGGCACTGCAGGCTTATGTGGTGGCAATGACATCCTGCTAGGAGGCTCCATTTTAAATTTCACACAGTGCCCCTGAATCACAAAATGGTGATTGTCAGGCTGTATTGGCAGCATTGTGGGGAAATTTTAAATGCCAAATTCAGGGCCGACGTCACTGTCAGTGACCTCTGATGCAGTACTGGGGCCTCGGCAGTGGCCTGGTGCTGACACCAAGCCTGGACTGAGGTGAATTAATGCTTAAGAAAAACAATTCTTCACATGCTCACAGACATTCTGCTTTTAGTCACACCAAGAGCCAATTCCCTCCTGACAATCCACACTTAATATACAATTATTTTGAAACCTGGAGTGGCTGTCTTCTCTCCCAGTAGCACCACCCTGCAAGGACCAGCTTCCCGATGTATATGTTGCAAGGAAGAAATAGCCCAGTGCATCCATCTCTGCATACAAAATTACATAGTTTGTCTCTTTATTAGGGGTAGAGATGGGCAATTGCAGAGAAAAGCAGACATGTGTCAAGGATTTCTTAGGATTGGGAATCCAGGAGGTGCCTATTTGAGTAGGGCTGCCATATGTCCGGGAATTGGACTGCCAAAATGGCATCTGGGTGGATTTTCACAGAATCGGCCAAATGTCGGAGGAAACCCAGATGTATGGCAACTAGAGCAATATTTTTTTTAAAAAAAAAGCTTTAAAAAACACTTATTTTTTGGAAGATGCTCCCCAAAGGTCAACAACTTTGTCCGGATTTTAACTTTTGGGAATGTGGCAACCCTGTATTTGAGATTCTTGCACCCTTGTGCATATACAGATTATAAATCCCTCCTTGCAGGAGGTTCAACAGAAGGAGCTCCACCTGCCTAACAATTTTCATGACAACAAGAGTGACAGTAAAACTGGAAACTGGCCCTCTTCCAGATCCATTTATGCATGGCTTAAAAATATGGAGGGCTTATCTTAAGAACATGTCATGACTGAGAAAACAAATATTACGTCTATTTCCACTGAAGCGCTCAAACTGAGAGGATATTTTTCACAACCCATGAGCAAAACTTCTTTTTTTAAAAAAAAATAGAAATAAAAATCTAGCATTATCCAAATTGATCTGCCAATCTAAATTTTATATCCTGAGTTTTGGTGGCTGAACTAAGCACTAAGCCCTAAAAACTCTTTGACTGTGGAGACATTTTTCTTAAGTTACGGGGGCATTGATAAAAGTGGGTGGTGGCATTGAGCTTTTTTCATTGGATCACAAACTTGGTAGCTATGAAAAAGTTGTGAGAAGGCAACTCTCTAACCTCCAGACCTTATACTTCAGATCAACCTACTGCAGCAACAGTAGAGAATCTCTGACCCACAGACTTAACTAGGGCCAGCAAGGGTCCCCGTTTGGCCTGCAAAGCCATTCCCAACAAGCCACACCCAACTGTCAAAGTTGATCCACTGGAGTGCAGATAGATAGTGATCTGGCCCACTGAGCCAAAAAGATCCCCCACCTTCTTTAATATACCAGAAGCCTTATCCTGTGGACTTGATTTCATGCATTTTTTGGGGGTGAAAGAGGGCCTCTGTTTGGGGAACTGCTCCCTCCAGGAACCCCAACCATCTTACCTGCTGGCCTTGGAGAAAGTCATGTGTTGCAGGCACATCTGAAGTAACCTTCAGTTCATAAATAAGATGGAATATGAACTCTCACCCCACAGATACAAGTCCAACTTTTTAGTCCTGGTCCCATCAGTGTACCACATCCAGTCTACCGCATCACAGAGACCACAAAGTTCTACCTCAGTGTCCCTGAACAAGTTGGCGTTTTGCCAGTTGACTGGTGCACATCTTTTAGACTAAAAATACTTCCCAAGTCTTGCCTTTGAGGATGTAAAGCAGGGGTACTTCACCAAAAGCCCAGCTCCCCTCCCCCAAGTTCTTCCCTATGACCCCTGAGAATTTGGCGGCAGCAATGGAACAAAAAAATAATGATGATGTCCTCACCAGCATTGGGACTCTGCTGTCGCATGGAGGAGTACCCGCCATAGGTTTCTGCTGTAGAGGGGTGAAAAGAAGGAGGGTACAGGGAAAATTGTGTTCAGTCGTGGAAAATTGTCCTGAGATTGCCATCTAGGGTCATGGTTTCAAATCCCACCCAGACCTCAGAAGTGTGTGTGTGTGTGTGTGTGTGTGTGTGTGTGTGTGTGTGTGTAGTGGAGAGAGTGGAAGTGTAGGGCAGCCTTTTGATCACCCCACACACTTATTAGGTCACTGGCGCAAGGCCCTTGGAGAGGTCCCCAGAGGTCAAAGCAGCCCACAGGCCACCCTTGACATAATGCATTTAGAATGGATTAAATCAAATATATTAGGATCATTGTTGGTTTGGGCTTCTGTAGGCTTAGGGCTCATTGGGGCTGATCATTTTCTGCTTTGTTTTCTTTGCTTGTTCAGGTGACAGACCCACAGAAATACCACACAGAGTTAATCCATCACAAAATTAATCCCAGTTTTTGAAAATGCCAGCAAAAGTAATTTAATAGCCCTGGCTTGTGGATTCATTGTACTGCTTTTCTAGCAGCCTCCCAACCCAGGGTTGTGACTTAGTGGCAGAGCATCTGCTTCGCATGCAGAAGGTCTCACGTTCAATCCCCAAGAAGAGCTGGAGGAGACCCCTATCTGAAACCCTGGAGAAATGCTGCCAGTCCATGTACTTGTCAATACAAAGTTAAATGGGCTCTGCCTCTGCATGTCCCCACTTTACATGTTTGCCTCAATGAGGGCTGCTCTAGAACCAGTGTGGCAGCAGTTCCATGTAAATTGTTGGTTTGGTCGAAATGAACACATTGGCAGAATCTAAGTCCCTCACTGCCACAGGATAACTCTCATTTAAAAGACAGAGGATCCTTGCAAAGCTACTGAAGATGGTGATGCAAGACTAATCTTAAATTGAGGAAATCCTCAATTTAAGATTACTCCAGCTGCATTGTCATGTCAAATAGCTTGTTCCTTTGTCTTTTCAATGAGGCATCCAAATTATATCCAGTCCTTCTATAAATTGAGGAAATATCGATAGTTGAACAACCGAGTTAGCAACAAACATAGTCAAATGTTTAATGAAATATAAAAATGAGCTCATTAACAGAGCCAGCACGACTGTTAATGTGAATATTGAGGATTACTAAGCATATGTAAAGCAGAATAGCTAGCAAGCAAGCAACCACCTTGCCAATATGGATGGAGGAAATGTCTAACCTGATATTTAAAATATAATATTAAAAGGGGGGAAATATATTTTTCTATCTTTTCAGGTGATTTTTTTTTTTTAGCTTTGTTTGATCCCTAATTTAAACATAAATGATTGAAAAAGCGGCAAGATCATGACCACTGGATATTTCTATTGCTTTGAAATACATTACAAATGCTCACCATGTTCTGTAAATGGCGATCTCTCCCTGGGAAGGAGTTCTGACCTCCAAATGGCATTTTGCCAGTTAATTACCCTGGGATTATCAGGCTGCCATGGTCATAATAACCCAATTTCTCCATAGCAGTTCTTGAGCAAATGAGGTGTGGGTGACAGCATGTGTCCCATTCATGGAATTAGTTCCAAGGGTTTTTAACAAAGTTTCTACTTCATGTCATTATCCCACATCAATAAAACCTGCTCTGCATCCTCACTTTGGCTTCTTTGATCCTCGACCTGCACAGGTTGTGCCCCACTAAGGCAAACCCTCGTTGTCATATTGCTGCCTGCCTAAGGCTACAAAAGGGCTGTCGAGAATCTGGAAAGTCACAGGACATGACTGATGGGGCTGTGTTCAGCTTGGTGGTCATAAGAACACATGCCCAGTTTATACACAGTCCAGACAGGCTAGTACTTCTGGGTCTTAAGTTCATGTCTTCAGTATATATAAACCAAGAAGGAACATCTCACCAGCCATGTATACACTGATGCTTCACGTGGTTCAGGTGTAAAGGTAAAGGTACCCCTGACCATTAGGTCCAGTCGCGGACGACTCTGGGGTTGCGGTGCTCATCCCGCTCTATCAGCTGAGGGAGCCAGCGTTTGTCCGCAGACATCTTCCGGGTCATGTGGCCAGTATGACTAAGCCACTTCTGGCGAACCAGAGCAGCACACGGAAACGCCATTTACCTTCCCGCCAGAGTGGTACCTATTTATCTACTTGCACTTTGACATGCTTTCGAACTGCTAGGTTGGCAGGAGCTGGGACCAAGCAACGGGAGCTCACCCCATTGCGGGGATTCAAACCACCGACCTTCCGTTCGGCAACCCCTAGGCTCAGTGGTTTAGAAGCCTAAAATCAACCTTTTGCTCATGGGCAGCTTTTAAATCATTCCAAGAACTTCAAGGCCAGTATATATACATTCATAGTTTCCAGCAACTGGTACTCAGAGGCATATGCCTTCTCTGATAGTGGAGGTAGAGCATAGGCATCAGTAGTAGCCACTGGTAAGCCCTCTCCTCCATGAATTTGTCTAATCCTGTTTTGAAGCCATCCATGTTGGTGCCCATTGATGCCTCTTGTGGAAGCAAATGCCATAGTTGAATGGTGCTCTATGAAGTACATTGTTTTGTCTGCCCTGAATCTTCCAACATTCAGTTCCAGGGGGTGGCCCCAATGAAGAGGGGGGGAGCATGACTTCTCTCTCTCCACTTTCTCCACACCTTACACACCTCTATCCTGCCACCTGTCTTACTCATCTTTTTAAAAAACAAAAAACAAAGGAAGTCTCAAGTGTTGTAACCTTTCCTCCAGTCCTGTGATCATTTTGGCTGTCCTTTCATTATTCTTTTTCCAGCTGCATAATGTCCATTTTGAGGTAAGGTGGCCAGAACTGGACACAATAGGTTCCTATAACGGCATCACGATATTGGCAGCTTTATTTTCAATCCCATGGAATTTGCATTTTTCACAGCTGCACTATCGTGTATTACTTCAAAATGTGGTCAGCCAGTCCTGCTGCTTTAGAGGACCCCACTTCTTGTTCTGCTGATTGAGACCCTGGGCTTCTGCACCAAAGTCCAGCCCTGAAAGCTCCAGAACATCTGGAAATCTGACCCAGCTGAAGGTCCAAAAGCCTCACCCCCTCAAACCCCATCCAATACTGATGGCTACGCTCCTTTGATTTCCAAAAACTGGTTTTGCTTAGTGCATATTGCCTAAATAAATGAATAAATACAGAACCAGGGCAATGTAGTAGGCAAATATTGTCTTCTCCCTCCTAGGGTGGTCATCAACTAATCTTTACTCAGAGTAGAAGAACCACTGAACTTAATGGACCTAACTTAGTCATGCCTTTTCATTTCAATGGATCTGCTCTGAGTAAAACTTAAATGAATACCACCGTATTAGTTTCTTCCCAACATTTTCCCATTACTGCTATTGTCACCATCATCATCACCACTATGAAGCCAACGTGGTGCCTTCCAGATGCTGTAGGACTATAGCTCCCATCACCTCTGGCCATTAGTCATGCTGGCTGGGGCTGATGGGAGTTGGAGTCCAACAACCATGTTAATAACCCCTGATTTATGTACTTAACCATCGTATATCCACCAAGTGCAGATCCTTAAGTCGCCAGATGGACACCCCATCCACACACAAGAGGGAAGTGATAGCAGGCTTGGGGGAACCACAGTGTTTGCTAAGTACAAAAATCATTTGGAGGGGGAAGGAAAACCTGAAAGTGAGACAACAGCCCAAGCAGAACTCAGCATGCTGAATGGCTATGGAATGCTGTGGAGTAAAGGAAGCGTGGCAGGAGGCGTGGCTGGCTGGATCGCTGAGCAGAAGGACTGCTACTGCAATGTTTTGTTGCAGGTTCCACCTGTAGATCATAATCTGTCATCCCCCCGCCCGCCACCACGAAAATAACAGGAAATTAACTAGCAGATCACAGTTCTTTTGACTCTCAAATTTAAAAAGCTTCCTCACCATCAGAGAGCTCCACTTCATAGGGCGACGGTCTTCTTTTCACTCGGTTGTTGCTGTACATTGAGAAGTTATCTGGCTCTCCAAAGAAACCGCTGCAAAGCAAGAGGCAGAATACAGGACAAAATGAGGAGAGAGAGTACAGTATTGCAAGGCAGATCTCTGCTGAAGACACTGGGCAGTCTTTGAATGTACTTCCATTCAGCTGAGCATATGCAGAGAGAGTGTGAGTGTGGGAAGGGGGTACAGTATTGTGTGATGAGCATTCATAATACCGCACATATATGCACATATTACAGATGCTCATCACACATGCCGAGAAACCTTGAGCTGCAATTCTAAGCACATTTATTTGGATGTAAGTTCCCCTGAAACCCATTCACCTTCTAAATAAGATGCTTTTAGGATTCAGATGTATTACACACCGGCCTGAAGCACTTTCAGAGTGCTTCTAATGGAAGAATTAAGGTGTGCTTTGCAGCACCTTTCTTTAAGCCCAAAGGATGCTTACCAGGGTTAAAGGATTTGTGTAACAAGGGGGGGGGGAATCATTGTGGAAGCATCTACTAACCTCAAAGAAGGCTTGGCCCTGGCATGACGGAGCTTTTTAATATACATATGAATTGCGATTAAACTGCATTGCATTTCCGCAGGCAGTGAAAAGGAACCTCAACAATTTCCTAACTAATGGAGGCAACACATCGATTAAACACTCAGAATAATCCCTGGGAGGAAATGTTTTCTCTCTGTTTTTGATCTATTCCACTATGGACAATTTCTCGACGAGGGAGGGTGGGAGAGGGATCCAGAGCGCTAGCATTACCTTTGTTACTTTAAGGCTATCATCGTCTGCTAGTTAGTAATGCTAGTTAGTTCAATGGCATTTCACGGTACAGCCTGTTTTACAGTTCTAGCCCGTACACTTAACAAATGGCATAAAAAAAAAAAAAAGACCTGGCAGTCAACGGGTTCCTTCATCATTGTTGTTTTAAGAATGATGCATAATTGTGGTTTAGAAAATGATGTATACAGAGGGGCCACTGAATTTGATTGTCAATAGAGAACAGGCGATCCACCAGAGAGAACCTGTTTCCTTCTGGCTCGTATAGACGAAGGTGGTGGCTATTAATTTCGTAGCAAGTAAGGCAAAAAATCAATTCTCTCTATGGCAAGCGGACAATGTAACAAAAGGGAAAGGCAGGCAGTCCCACACAGCTCAGGTTTGGCACTGAGAGGGCATAAGAAGGCGAGAGGACCAAAAAAGAAAATAAAAGAAAAAGAGCGGGGGGAGAAAAAAATGTTGGTTTGCAGAAGAAAGGGAGCAAAAAAAAAGGAGAGAGGGGAAGCGTGGGAGCAAGGCAAAGCCCCCAAACCAGAGCATGAGACTCTTAAACTCAAGGTCGTGGGTTTGTTGGGCAAAATATTCCTCCGTTGCAGGGCCCTCGTGGTCCCTTCCAATTCCACAATTCTGCGATTCTGTGAAACCGGAGGACATCATCGACAATGGTGGCATATGACAAAGGCGACCCTAAGCAAACCAAGCCGAGAACGGATGGCACAGGCAGAAAAGTCCCTCCTTCCCCCCCCCCCTTCCCCGACGCTGCGGCGGACCTGCTGGCGGTGCTGAGCGGGGGGCCGAGGCCGTAGAGCATGGCTCGCGGAGGCGGCTGGAGCGGGAGCGCAGGGGCTGCCGTGGGGCTGAGCTGCACCATGCGGGCGTCGCTGCTGGCGTTGCTGCTGCTGCTGCTGAGGCTGGCGCCGGCGGGGGGCGTGCCCGTGCCTGTGCCCGCAGCGGTGGCGAGGGCGAGGGCAAGGGCGCTGGCCGGCTCGGCGCGCTGCGCTCGGCTGTTGCTGTTGGTGCTGCTGCTGCCTCCGTCTCGCTCGCGCTGGCTCTGCCTGGCGCCGCTCGGCGCGTCCGCGGCTTTTATAGGGCGCCCGGCGCGCACCAGCTCGATCACGGGCACTGGCGCGGCGGGGGGCGCCGGGCCGGGGGAGGGGGGCGGCCGGCCCGTCTCCTTGGCAACCCCATTGAGCAGCGCCGGCTCCCCCGGGAGGGCCATCCCCCCTTGCCGCCGATCGCCGACGCTGTGGCTGCCCGAGCCCAAGCCCAAGTCCGGCTCGCCGACGCCCTCCGCTGCGGCTCCGGCTCCGTGCGCGGCATCCCGCGGCGGGTCACTGGGGGTCCTCTCCATCAGCATCCTGGGGAGAAAGAGGGAGAGGAGAGCCGTGAGGGAGGGAGGGATGGAGGGGCGCGCAGGGAGGGGGCCGGGGGAGGGGAGGGAAAGGAGGAGAAAGGGAAAGTGGAGGAAGAGGAAGGAAGGAGGAAGATGAAACGGGGAGGGAGGGAAATTGCGCGCAGGGTGAAAAAAGGAGAAGGGCGAACGAGACGAGCTTCCAACCCAAAAAAAGGGCTGGGAGGAAGACTGGGAGGAGGAAGGATCGGGAAAGAAAGCGACGCCTTCCCCGCCCGCGACGTCGCCCGCTCGTCATTGGCAGCGCAGCGGGCGCCCAGAGGGGTTGGGCACCGGCGCAGGGCCGCTCAGCAGCCGCGGAGGACAGTTGCGCGGCTGGCATGCGTAGAGCGCGCGGCCCTTGTGTGGCCCGGTGGCCGGGCAAGCTCGGGCGGGGACACCCACGCGGATCTAAGACGGGGGAAGAGGGCAGAGCAAAGGGAGTCCCTTCCCCAACCTCCGGCTCTGAGACTTCCCTGCGCCCCAGAAAAGCGAAGGGATTTTCTCTTCAACATGCCCTCCATCCTCTTGCGGAAAACTCTTTGCCAGCCCTGCCCATATCTTGTTTCTGCTTTTTAATTCCACACACGCACCCTTCGGACTTCGTGGCAATCGGGCGCGCATGCCGCGCAAAGGTCTTGCGCGGGTGCGTTCCCTAAGAGAGTGCGTGTGGCCTCGGGGAAGTCATTCTAACAGATATGAGGTGGGTGGGGAGAGCGGCCGGAGGATCAGATATCTACCATTTGGTGGAAGAGGAGGACGGTGGCAGAGTGACAGTGTCAACCAAAAGAGGAGGAGTTGTGCAGTGGAGAGAAGGAGACGGAGACGAAGGGAAGCCAGCAAAGCATCTTTGTTGCTGAAAGAAAAAGAAAATCGCCACCATTCGCTGAGGCAGCCTGCGCCGAAGAGAAACTTTTTCATTCCACATTAATGCCAGGGATAATTGGGGGGTGGGGAGTGTAATAAGAAATCATATCACAATGGAAGAGTGAACAGGAAGGAAGGAAGGAAGGAAGGAAGGAAGGAAGGAAGGAAGGAAGGAAGGAAGGAAGGAAGGAATTCATCTATCTGTAATAACCTCTAAAAAACAGCGCTGTAACTGGATTTCCATCTCCTTTTTTATTTATTCTCCGATCCAAAATTAAAATAAAATGAAAACTCGGGTGTTTCTTGAGTGAATCGCAGTGCTAATATATTCTGTTATGGTGTATTTGCGGATATCAGCTTTTAAATTAACTTTGCATAGCCATATCGATGCCTTCAACTAATAATACTTTGGGGGGGGGCTAATAGGACCCTCTTCCTGAGTGTTCCGTCTAGCCAACACTTGCCTTGCCTTCCTCGCTGCAACCAAGCGCGAAGTAAAGGCACTTTCCAAACGTCGGCTGCGCCGAGGCTCTGAAAACGGAGACAGATTTGTTACCCTCCAAGCGCTCCACAAATAGATGAATTATCCCGCGCGCGCGCGCGCGCACACACACACACACACACACACAGCCAGTTTAATTCGAATATTTGGGCTTCACGACACATTTAAACTCGAATTCTCCCGATTACATCAATAGGCCTTTCTCCAAGTAAATGTTCCGATCGGCGATAGTATTGTGATCAGCGGAACCAAACGCGTCTCGGTTCCAGCTCTTCTGGCCGCCGCCAACACAGTTTTATTATAACGAAGGGAGGCCCTCCCCCTCGATCGCTTTGCAGCCATCAGATTTCTGGGGATCGCGATGAACTCTAAGACTATTTGGTGGCACAGACTGCTGCGAGGGTGGGGAATGGCTTCCGGTTTGATCCAGAAATGCCAAACAACAGGAAGCTGTCTATGAGATATAAGCCCAAACTCGGTTTTTCCAACTATCTCCATAATACTTGCAGAGGGAGTAGCCGTGCTGATATCTTGACACCTCTCCCCTCCGCCGCCCCTCAAAAGGAGTACTGTTGCACCTCAAAGACTAACATTTATTATGGCAAAAACTTCAGCTTAAACACTTGGGGTGTTGTTGGGTTTTTGTTGTTGTTGTTTTTTTGTTTTTTTGTTTGTTTGTTTTAGACCAGGTAGCCCTTTCAGATGGCAATCCGATATGCACTTAATTGGAAGCAAGTCCCACGAGAATGAGAGGTGCTATCTTCTGAATATACATCCCTAGAACCGTCGTCCACCCCCCCCTACATACACACACACACACACACACACACACACACACACACACCCCGCTGGGGTGATTTTCCCGGAGACCCTCTGAGTCCAAGGAGATTGGTTCCCGAGGACCGAGTGAAATATGTTCAGGATTTCAGCTTCAAACCGGCGGTCCTGGCAAGTTAGTGAATGGGTTGGTTTCGTTTAAGCAAGCAGTGATCCGGGCTCCCGTTTAAAGCAAGAACAAACAAAGCACGAAGAAATACGTAGAGGCGTTTGAAACGCAATTTATATTGGGGCTGATTGGCGACGGGGCCTAGAGAAATCCATATTTTATGGCGTTTCGTTTAAATCGCTTAAATGCAGCGGAATTATTCCCGTCCGGCTTTCTCAGCTGAGCTGCGGGCTGTTAATTTCACGCCTTGAGTATAAATCCGGTCAGCGCCTCGCTCGGCTGCATAGAAAAACCGAGGCTTAAATTGGTTGCTGGCGAACTGAAACCACAACAGCTCCCGGGGTCAGCCGAGGAGTTGTTTCTGCCCACCCAGCGGGGCTCTCCTCCGAAGGAAGAGAAGCGCCGAACAGCGCAAGGCGCTAGTCCGCAACACTGGCGTGTCGAAAGGCAAGCAAGGCCAGCGGCTGCCGCGGGGAGCGGAACGCGGGGAGCCCAAGACCATTAAGGGCGGGTGGCCTAACCCAATTCCTACGCTTGTTGGACCTCGAAGGTCAAAACGCCACACTGAGTTTCTCGAGTGCGGTACATAAAGAAGGATTCCCAACGCCTTGGCTACTAGTGCATAGGATCTTAATAATAATAATAATAATAATAATAATAATAATAATAATAATATATTTTTACCCCGCCCAGGATTTATACCCCGTAAGGACAGCATGGAGAATGTGTAGAATATCTAGCATTCAGACCTGCCCGACTGTCCCCAGACTTACGCTGCAGCCCTTAAGATCCATGAACTCGATAGTATTTTATCATTTATCTCAACGATTGGTATAGCGCTTAATTGCGGTTGTCTCTGTGTGCAGGAGACCTAACCTATCATAAAAAGACGAAAGCGAGTTAAAAGTATAAAATCATACTGTAATTCAGTTAGAAAGCCTGCAGGAATAACGACGACAATCTTCAGTAAGTTCAGGGGTGGAAGGACTTGTCTGGCGTCAACTGGGAGGGAGCTGCACAAAATTAGGCCCCGCAATATTGAAGGCAGGAGGATTCTTTGTGGTTACAAGTTGTGCATCATCCCAGCCACCGGGGACCCCCCAACAACAACAACAGTGACTTCCCTGAAGACCTCAGTGGTCCAGCAGGGATATAATGGATCTGGCGAGCCCTGATACCTCTAGACCGATCCAAGTTGGGAATTAATACAAAGACACTGAACCTGACCCAGCAGCGAATATGACAAGTGGCATATATATGCGATTGCCGTTTAGCTGCTCGGAACTAATCAGTTTGTATGCTGTGGCAGCAAAGCATCATTTAAAAAACCAAGGGATCTGAAGCCGATTTCAAGGCTTTGTAGGCAGACGGACCTGCCCAAGCCCGGCCCAACCCTTCCAGTGAAGGCTTTGCCATTGTTTCCCAAGGACCACGCCACCAACAATGTCCTAAACGCCCGCGACACCAGCAGGATTTCATTGTTGTCAAAATCTCCGTTTAGGACCGGGGGCTTTCCTCTCCATTCCTTCGGCCTCTGCCGAGGTCTTTGGGTGGCAGCTTTGGAGACAGTAGGGGGCTGGAGGGGGGCGTCGTGGAGAAGGAGGAAAGCGCGCGCCATCAAAATAGCACGACTCTATCTTTGACCAGTCACGACCCCTCCCCTGCTTTCAACTGCGTCGGCGGCAGCACCCACCCAATCAGGCCGCCTCCTTCCTCCTTTTAATTGGACTTTCTGATTCTGTACAAGGAGGTATACCTGTAATTCGCCTCTGTCAGATGTTAAGCAGCGGCAGCCCCTCGCCTCTTGCCTCCACAAAGCCCCTCTCATTGTCAAGGCCGCCTCTCCTCCTCCTACCTCGAGGGGGCTTTAATTTAGGGAGGGGCTAGCCCAGGATGCTGCCTCCTGCCACGGCTTAAGCAGAGGAAGAAGCATCTCGGATCAGGAGGGATCCCTCCATCCCGGATATGAGGCCGAGGAAGTGGGGTGCGAGGAGAGATATTTAGATCTGGACAGAGTAGGGGGGTATATTTAACTAGAAAGCCAGAGGAAAATGAGTGTCTGTGCAAATGGGCCATAACATAATATTTCACAATTAACTAATTACCTTTAACTAATAATATTTCACATCAGTGCTCACATCCTAAACGCATTCTCGGTCTGAAATAAGTACAATTGATTCTGATGGGGTTAGTTTCGAAGGAAATGTTAAGGTTCGCAGCCTGGTTTCGATTTCCGGTTCATTCGTCAATTATCATGTAGTGTATGTGAGAAGTGCCTTTCCTACCAGTAACCACAGGAGTCCAGCAGGAAGGGGGGAAGCTTCACTCCCACCTCTCCATTCCCCAAGCCACTTACAATCTTGTCTCAAAGAAGCCAATCTCACCAATGAGGGAGAAGTCATCTACCACTGGTATGTAAAGGAGACTGAGAGGAGATATGATACCGGTAGCCATCTTCAAATATCTAAAGCGCTGTCACACTGAGGGTGGAAAACGTTGTTTTCTCCTGCTCCGGAGGCTAGGGCTCCGAACAAATGGCTTCTAGCTACAAGATTCCGACTGAACATCAGAAATAACTTTCTGACAGTAAGAGCTGTTCGACAGTGGAACAGACTCCCACGAGAGGTGGTGGTGGACTCTCCTTCCTCGGAGGTTTTTAAGCAGAGATTGGATGGCTATGATCTAGTTGAGATTCCTGGACTTATGGAGGCTGGACTGGTTGACCCTCAGTGTCCCTTCCAACTCTACAATTCTATGATTCTATGACAATTTAATTTCGCTTTATGTACCCCTAAATATTTCCCGAACCACATTTTGGGATGGGAAAAGTCTGAAGGAACGGAATAGCTTCTATCTCTAACTACCCCCTCCTTCTAATTAAGTATGCTTTTGCAGGCAAAAAAAACCCTACCCACAATTTTCTTCTTATTATTATTATTATTATTTGTAGCTTCAGGCCTGGTGAAGATTCCTGTGTGACTCAGAAGCTTGTTTTTGTACCCTGCCTTTTGTATTCGCTCTAGGGCGCAAAGGAAACGTTCGTTTTCTTTCCTTCGACGCTTCCTTCCCATTGTATTGTTGTGGGGGAGAGGTGTGGGGCGGGAGGCTCTTCCTCTTAGAAGGAAGCCGCGATCCCTGCGGTAGTTGTTCGCTCTGCTCCTGACACAAGCCCTGGATCTCCAGTAGCCTTGAGTCTGTCCAACAACGGAACTGCGGGAGAAGCGAGCGGCCAGCAAATTGCAGATAAGTGGCGGGAAAAGTCCGGCGCACGTCTTAGCAGGATCTGAAGGAGTGAGCTGCGTTTGGGGTTGTGTTGGACGCACGCTGTATCCAGACAGAAATGTATGAAACGCGAAAGTGTGTGTGTGTGTGTGTGTGTGTGTGTGTGTGTGTGTGTGTGTGTGTTTTGGGGATGAGGAGAGAAGTCTTCGAGAGAAGTGGATTACACGCACACACCATACTGAATTCACCGTCAGCGTATGCACTGCTACAAAATCGAGAGATGGCCAAGAGAAGCAAGTTTGTGGAGGAAGATGACGTCTGTTAAAGGTTATCTGCGGAGCTTCCATTTCGGAGGCAGTCTACCCCTGGTAACGGGATGTCAGAACAAAAGGCAAGAGAGAGGTACTCTCTCCTCTTGCCTTTTATTCTAACAATAAGTTACCAGTGCCAAATTTAATTATTTAAAATTTACATGCACGGGCTGCTTTTAAAAGACAAAATAAAAGAGTTACAGAAAGATCGTTAAGACATAATAAGGATGGCATAGGACACCATTTAAAGCTTAAATTCAATTAAACGAGAGTTGTAAACTAGAGTGGTATCCAGCTGCATTAACTATTTATTTATTATTGGACTTATTAGTCTTTTTTACAGACTATAAACTCAAAACAACTTACAATGTAATCGCAAAACTAAAACCAATACTGTATAAAGTTTCAAAACAACAACAACACCGATATACATTAAAAGCATTCTAACACAACTGACCGCAATAGCTAAAAGTTTCCAGGCTAACGGTAGGGGGGGACGGGACACACGTTCGTGATTGGCTCCTAAAAGCAGCCAGTGATCGCATCAGGCGCAATTCCCTGGAGAGAGCATTCTGTAAACTGGGAGCCACCACCGAAAAGGTCCCTTTTTGTTGTCACTCTGCAGACCTAATTCAGAGGGGGGCACATGGCGAAAGAGCTCCCGTGATGATCACAGGGCTGGGGTTGGTTCACCTGGGGAGAGGCGGTCCCTGAGACACTGGGGTCCCGAGTGGCACAAGGCTTTATAGGTCGAAACCAGCACTTTGAATTGAGCTCGGAAACTAATTGGCAGGCAGTGCAGTCGTGTCATAATTAGCTTTATAGCTCAGACCATCTTGCACCGGTCAGCAATGCGGCCACGGAATTTCGCACAGGTGTGGTTTCCAAATGGTCTTCAAAGGCAGCCCCAGATATAATGCATTGCAGTAATCTAGCCTAAATACGCATACCGGTACTTCTGAGATATTCTGCGGCATCTGTCTGGAAACAGTTGCAGAGAGGCTGCTGAGCCGATGGGCTTGTAAAGTTCATTCTGTTCTTAAGCATAGCTTAGCAGCCTTTAGGGGTCGTGGGTGTCCTCTCCTACAAAGTTATCACGCATTTCAAACGAGATGTGGGTTTCACCATCAGGACACCGCGCGGCCTGCTCATGTGTTTAACTGATCTGTCTATCAATAAATCAAGGGAGGAAGCGCAAGTGGAAACGTCTATAGGGAGGAAGCCTCAGTACAGACTTCTACACGATCTGGAATTTTTTTTGCGTGTAAGTGTAAGCCAATACACGCAGAGGGAAGGGGGAGGAACTGCTTGGTAAGGCCCCGCCCCCCGATTTGGACCTAGGCGACCTTTCTACATTCCCACACAAACGTCTGTCTGTCTGTCTGTCTGTCTGTCTGTCTGTCTGTCTATCTATCTATCTATCTATCATCTAAATGCAATGTATTCTTTTTCTTTCAGTTCCTAAGCGCGCAGATGCCATAATTGTGGTGTACATATTTTGATGCAAATATATCACTTTTCTGCCGTACTGTATGACACACAACGCTCCCTGTATTAGGCAGATGATAGTCTATTTTATTTATTCTTTGTACCACGAGGAAGTAGAGGACTGTATGCACCAGCATGCCGGCTGCAGGAAACCGAAGGGAAAAAGAAAAAGAAAGGAAAGCATTTGAGCAGGCTAGCGCCTCGCCTTGGCTTTTGGGGCTATAATATTCAGAAATACCGTTTTAAGTGAAAATTCGTATGGGGGAGGGGGAGTTTTAAAATTTTATTTTAAGGAACCCGTTTTACAGGAAATGTTCAGAATCGGAATTCCTAAAAGACAAAGAAGGGAGCGGGGTGCGACAAATTCTAGTTCGAAATATGTTGCATTTTCAGCCTTCCTCTGTTTTTTTTTTAATGTACACGTGCATTAGCTGAATAACACGGTGGATCTTGACAGCATCTGAATTGGGAGAAACGAAATTCCCACCCTCTGAAATATTGCCCATCTGCAAATAGGTTCTATTTTAAGTTAATAAATAATAACCATAAAATAATAATAATAATTGCACTGCACCAAATGAGCTTTCTTAAAGAATCATCCTCCTTGTCTGTTCCCAAATCTTTAGCTTTCTCCCGAAAAACATGGGACAACAACGCACAGAGGGCCGCCCAAGCCTTCTCTTCGCGGCCTGTTAGGCTGCCACGCACTTCGGTATCCGCTTAAGAGAGATTCTGCGCCTTCTCAGACAGGCCGCCTACACATCTTTCCTGGACGCTTCCCATCACTCTCCCATTCATACCTCGCACTTCTCCGCGCAAAATACGCATTTCATTTCCATCCCTGCAAATCCAAGTATCTCAGGGGAAAGAAGAGGCGACGAGAAGCGGGAAACCGAGTCTGAATCCTGGGATCTGAGCGCCTGAATCCGCCGGCTAACTCGGTTTGCCGCCTGCGGAGTGGCTTGGCTCCTTTTGTTTTACCGATGCTCAGCCACCACTGAAGACATTTCCCCCGCCTTAAAATACCGGGCCAAGCCTGTGCTTCTTAGTGCTGGTTATATACAGTAACAGGGATAAAGTCCAGCTGCGGTCTTCTGTACACGCGTGCCGGGGAGCAGACGTGCAGAGAATGCGGGGCCGGGCTCGCATGGAGCCAAGCCTCCCGCTTCCACTTTATTCCGCATTTGCTTCTGGACTCACAGCAGGCCGTTTGCTGTGTGGAAACGGGCTCCAGCACAAAGAAAAATAGAGAATTTTAAAAATAACAACAACAACTCCCAGATAGCAAAAGCAGCCGAAGAGCAGCCGCCCTGACGGATAGCTGCCTCGTTTCGTTAGCTAACCTGAGAACATCCAGGGGTTTTGCAGTGGAAAGGCGAGGCAGCGAGCGGGCAAAGAAATAAAGTGAAAATACACATCCATATAATTTGATATTTCTTTCATCCTGCTTTCCTCCCTTCCTCAGTGTGTATATGGGCGTGTGTGTGCGCGCATATATATGTATATGCACACCACACGTGCGCACGAGAGCGATCTCAGAGTCTGGGAATGGCGCGGGGATTTATATATGTGTATGTATTTCTATTACTTCTCTGACCGCCTCCCATCCCTCTTCTCTGTTTGAGGCAAGGCTTCCTAATCCGGGCCCAGTGGCAGGCTGGCTGCGGAGCGAAGATACCCCACAAAAAAAAAACATACACGCACGCACAAAATAACCCGCGAGAAAACAATATCGAGCGCGTCAAGATCGTCTCTCTCTTTTACTCACCATTTGCTTTTCATTGGTGAAAATGACTGGAGCCATTTTGTGGCCTATTCATGGCGGATGGATGCAATTTTTCCCCCTCTCCCCCTTTTCCTTTCTCCCCGCCTCCCTCTACCGTAAAAAAAAAGAAAAAGAAAAAAAGATAAAGCCAAAAAAAAAAAAAAGGAGAAAAGAGAAAGAGAGTGTTGGGTGGCTTCGCAGCGCCGGGATCTCATTCCCACATCACGTCCAGTTTCCTATTTAGTATGGAGAGCGGAACACCGGAGCAATGTGGCCAAGAGAGATAAGGCGCTCGCAGTGGCCCGCCTGCCCTGATAAGCCCCTAAACCCATTATTTATGAAATGATTCATTATTATTTGGCAATTTTATCGAAGGAAAGCGGAAAATTATTGCAGGGATATGCAGAGAGAGGGACTTTGGAATGCATGCCGGATTGCTTTTTTAGACGGGTGTGTGTGTGTGTGTGTGCGCGCGCGCGGGGGGGGGGGCGCGTTCAGATGCGCTTTAAAAAGAGACAGAGAAAAAAAAACGTGGGAGGGAAGAGGAGGAATAAAATATTCGCCAGGACTGCCCACATTTGAATAACGATCTTTTCTTTCAAGCTTTCTTGGTGGTTGCGATTCTCCCCCACCGGCTTCCTCTGCGTGCCCCCCCCCTCACCCGCCCGCCTCCACCGCACACCCGGCATTAAATATGGAACACCTACTCGGCTCTTAATTTAATTTAATGAGCCAAAATAAAATGGATCGAGGTATTGAAAAGGGGGGGGGGGAAAGTGTGCGAGCGTGTAACTAAATGGCCGAGGGGAGCAGCATGTCTGGTACAACTGGGTAAACAAGGGGAACGGATATAAAAAAAATCCTTCCCTAGCCAATAAATAAATAAATAAATAAAATGTGTGGGCATATATTTGCTGGTTTAATTTGATATTCGACGGAGCGAAGTGGGGGCAATTAAGGAAATCAGAGGTGGGGGTGCTATTTAGGAATAAAAGCCCATTGAAGTGCGCAGTTATTATGGTTATTTTTTAATAACCCGTCAAATATGTAACCTTTTCATGGGAAGGAGATGGGCTAATATTCCGGAGGGGGGCATGAAGGCGCTCAGTTGGGGAAGGGACTCAGAACGATCACTGGAAATAGATGCAGAATTGAGTTGGCGGAGCTAAGATCCATAAAGTTCAGAGGCGCTGATGGATGGAGAAAAAACAAATAGAGCTTTTTTATTCCCGTCTACCCTCTCGGATCCTAAGCACGTATTAGCAGGATGTGCGTCCCATTCATTTTAACAGAGCATCGATGAGCAGTAAATGTCACATTTCCAAACCAAATTTCCTCTCCTTTCAATACAGTCGTATGTGTGCAAGGCGCATTCTCATTTGCATCGAACTAGGCGAAAAGCAGCTACAGTTAATCTGGAATACATGGAAGCCCTTTTGTGTCGGTGCATTTATCTCAAATCGGTGGGAAGCCGTTTAAGTGTAGTCCGGGTTAACTACTGCGGAGTAATTACCTCCCTTCGGGATCGATGCAGATATAGCATTCTCGTCCGAGCTGCCTTGAAAGAAAAGGATGGAAAGTGGAAGTGCCTCCGGGGGTCATTAATAGGCGTGGACATGACAGGGATGCGTTCAATGTTTCTTTTTAAGGCTGCCGCAGCTCCTTTCCAAAACAAGGGCTCTTTAAATCAGTCCAGGAATCCGGGTGAGTGGGTCGGGGACGACCCAGGAGGAGACTTACTTTGTGTTCTGCCACTTAGCTTTGGCTTGCTGGCTTCAGCGTGCTCTCGTCAGACTCTTTTGGACTACACGATGCGACCTAGGAAGGCAAGGCTGATAGTTTTAGGAGATTGTTCTGCGTGATGTATTCGAGATCATCATGCTGTTTACACTCAGACGAATCAGTTTAGAAGAGTTTCACCGTATGAAATGCAACCTCTTGGCCTTTTATTTACGTCCACACTACACACCAACTACAGGCACTATGCTGCGAATCTAGAGGCGCCCTTGTCCTGTGAATCCGATTCCGACTGGGTCCCCCATGAAAATTAAACCCGAAAGTGGCAGGTTTTATGAAGTAGCAACAGAAACAACCTTTAAAAAGGATGGTCCTCTGCCCCGTAATAAATATGCTTTCAGCCAGATTGGCTTGAAATCATCCATTGTCCTTCTTAATAGAACATATACCGGTACAGTAGTTACTTTCCAGCTGCTAGCGGGGTAGTCTCCTGCTGCAAAAAGCAATGAAGATTATTGTGGCACCTTAAAGACGAGCGCATTGGTTGTTGCAAAAGGCTTGGTGGAGTCCAGTCCATCAGATCAGATGCACTCAGTCCACTAAAGCTTATGCTATAATGCGTGGTCTTTATGGCCTTCTCTGCGGTAGCCCCTCGTTTTTGGAATGCTCCCGAGGGAAGCACGCCGGGCCCCAACTTTGCTATCATGTTTTTATCAGGTGTTATTGTAGATCTCAGACATTAAGAGATTTTTCACAACATAAAATTACAAAAGGAAAAACAGTGGATTGGATAGCTCAGTTGATAGAGCATGAGAGTCTTAATGTCGTGCGTTCAAGCCCCACATTGGGCAAATGATTCCTGTATTGCAGGGGGTTGGACTAGATGACCCTCGTGGTCCCTCCCAACTCTACAATTCTATGACAAAAAAAACAAGCCAACAATTTCTCCTCCCACTTCTATCGCACTTCGTATCTTTCTGAAAGTGGCTGACCGAAAGGGGAGAGACTGGAAGACGGAGTAGCGATGAGCAAACGTTAAACGCGGGAGTCGGTCTGTCAGTCATCCAGACATCAAGGGGGAACGAGGGCTTCGTGATCCAGGCAAATACAAAAGAGCCCGATCAGCAGATTAGGCCCGCTTCCCTTAGACGCGAGGATTTCCCTAATGATGCTGCTTCAAGGGAGCCGCCGCCTGACGTTTCGAAGCACATCCGTCTCTAACCCAGGCTCCAAGATGAAGGAAAGGAGGCCGAGGAAGAGCTTCCCCCCAGGGAGGGGCCGCTCACGACGCTGCTGGGAAGCCAGGAAGATCAGCCCCAGAGCAGTCACAGACTTGTCCGCCAGGCCTGTCCTGCACGCTGCAATCCGGGAAACACAGCTGCGCACCTTCCTCTCGCCAGAGAGAAAACGAAGGCGGCGACGCGATCGCGGGATGGGGATGAATTAAGAGTCACGTCTCGCCCTCCTTACAACCCGGCACAGATCCTAAAAGAGCTCCATTTAGGTTGGAGGGGTGTCTGCGCTCCCCATATGACCTCGCCACAATGGGCAACAGTAGTGCTCCGAGCATGTGCAGAGTGCTGCAGTCTTGCCCCTGAAAAGCCACATTTGGGCACTCCCAGGGCTTGGGCTGCACCCCCTCTGAGCTGCAATATATCTTGTTGTACAGAAGGAACCAGCTGGCACATGGTGACTTGCAGATCACCATAATTGTGAGCTGGTACAGTATGCAGTAATATTTCAGCTTTAAGATACAGAGGCAGAGGGGGGGGTCTGTCAGCATATCTACAAGAAGCCATGATAGAATAATCAATGCAATCTAAGCTTATTAATCAGTGGTTAAACACTTGGCATCTTAACTGACCTCCACTGAAAACTTCCCTTTGACAGGGTCTTCAAGCTCCCATTGCACTCTTCAAAAAACTCGCTACACATTTTTTGGGGCACAGGAAGTATGCAAGAAAAAAGGCAATGGAGGCATCTAAGAACAGCACAGGGTAGAGGATCAGCAATCTCAGTGATAGTACAGATGGCAAACAGCAGCAGCCTCAATGGAAAAAGCATCTCTCACATCCCGCCAACCACAGACAACTTTCTCATGCATCAATATTACAGTTCTCAGCCACCAATAGGGCTGGATCTCAGGTACATAAATGTTGTTGCCAGAGACTTCAAGTCCTTTTCACCATCCATGCTCCCCATACAAAAGGGGCAACCTCACTTTTTGCACTATGGAACACCAGCTTGGAATTGCAGGGCCAGAGGTAGTAGTGAAATAAATTAGAAAAAAGAGAAGGAAGGTTATTTTTACACAACACCTTAGATAAGCTATTTCTCCATTGTCACATAAAATAAAATATTTTAAATACGAGGGAATAGATGATGAGAATTAAGTTGCTATAGGAGAAAAAATGAATGTGAAAAGTGCGTGAAGGAAAGGAACAGTAAAAGACGAAGATGTGGTGGTGGTAAAGCTTATGGAACAGATTTTGCAGAAAAAGGGGAAAGTTATACCTCTGCAGCCAATGTCTGTATTTAGCTTGAAGAAAAGCTGAAGTATGGAACTCCCTGCTAGAGGGGAAATGCTGTGGCAAAGAATTCAGCAATTTCCAAAGAGGGGACTGGATATCAATAGCTGACAGCTAATTATGTCAAACTACCACCTAAATTTTGTGGCTTGTTCTGGAGTGGGCTTCAGTAATTTTCAGCTTTCTCAAGTAGCCCTAGGAGTAGGAAAGTTTGAGAACCCTGTTTTAGGCAATTACCAAGAGTCGTATGCAACTTCGTATAAGCTAATATAATGGATTTTCCCACCACATTCAGCAGTTCCCACTCTGCATATACCAGCAAAAATATTATGAAGTGAGGGACATCACTGTGCATAATGATGGATAGCATTCCAAATTCTTTATTGGAAAAAACAATATAAAACAGGCTAAAGAACCTTAGGCCTTCATGGAAGATAATGAATTAAGACTATTATGGTAACACACACAGAAACAAAATAAACCAAATTTAATTTTAAAAAACCCTGAGTGTAACAAGTCTGCATAGTACAAGAGTCAAGTACATTTTATTTAGACATTCCAAAAATGTTAATGATTTCAAACACAAATAATAGATAAGCAGTTCAGCAATTTATCCAGCATTTGTTCATGTTCATGCTACAAGACAAAAAACAAGATAAGGATGGCATTGGCTGACCTTGTTTTTGTTTCATGATCATAGTAAACATTGTGAAATTTTATTTCAAATTTGTGTAAGAATCGGGGCTGTCTAATGAAGTGCATTACTCCGATGCTTGAATGGACTCAAAAAAGGTTAATGCTTTAAACTGAGTAACCAAAATAATCTCATCCTAAACCCTCTTTCCACTTCAGCATTGATTAAGTTGCCAAAGTTCATTTTACAAAATTTATACACGTTTTAAAAAGTATGTCCCATTAAATATATATTTGCTGACCTTTAAGAGCTTAAAGACACATCAATACACATAAAGGTGCAAATATTTATATTTGAGATGACAGTCAAGCCATCACACCAGGCACACATTGAACCCTTTCCTCCCATTTAGTTTATTGCCAAACCACTTGAAAAGAGTTGGTGGCTTCTTGATTAAATTGAACTACAGAAAACTGGTTCAACTTGCATTGAAAAGTCCTGCAAGGAGTTGGTTGCCAATAAATCAGACAGGTTAAAATAACTTGGGTAACTGTCTGAGCTTTTGTACATCAAGGAAAGTACCCACTGAATTCATGTTGTCCACTTGCTTTAAATTATCAATAGGAGCTTGATGAGTTTCAGATACAATTTGTTTATCTAGATTCTCTTTGTCAGGATGCTGAGTAAACTCTGCTTTTCCAGGTAGAAGTTTCATTTGGGGGTTCAAGTCTTTAAAAAATGAATGAGAACTCTCATCTGGCTGGTGAAGGATTCGAAGTGGAATGACTGCATTTGTAACATTTCTTAATATGGGACCCTCTGGATTAGATAGATGGGTACTAGATATTTCAGATTCATGATGTGCTGGATTAAGAGATAGTCTCTCACTTGCTCTTTCGTAGGGGTCTCTCTGGCAGCTAAAGCCATCTAAAATAGGGTTTAAATTGAGTTGCAGAACCGGTTTTATGTTCTTTCCTCTACTGTAGTCAGTCTGTTCTTCCTCTTCATCATCACTGCTTTGCAATAGTCCATACCTTTTCATGTACTTCTTGGTTGCAAACGACATATTGCTTGGGGAAATTAAGCCAAAGCCCACCAAAGTCTTATCAGTATTAGTGTGCAAGAGAGTCTGTACAGATGAAGCCATAGAATTTTTTTGGCTTGAGTGACTCAGAGAAAGCTGTGACAGTTGACTTTCACTTAGGTACTTGAGTGCAATAGCATTTGCTTCCATACTGAGATCTACTCCATTGGGAGTTAAGCCACTCATGCCAACATTAGCAAAAGAGATGTAGTTTAGACCTGGGACTACAGCTTCAGGATTTATACAGGCCAATATACTAGAAGAAAACAAAGAAAAACAAGTTATTTTAACTTCATGCAAGTATACAGGGTGTACCTTATTCTATCTAATTGTAGCCATCAGGTCACAAAATGTCAATGTA
Organism: Darevskia mixta; assembly: GCA_034641385.1. NCBI lineage: Eukaryota > Metazoa > Chordata > Lepidosauria > Squamata > Lacertidae > Darevskia > Darevskia mixta. The sequence goes on along the minus strand of JAWWNH010000029.1, from coordinate 23,182,749 downwards.
CTTTTAAAGATAGGCCATCCTACTAGCTAAGGAGCCGATGACAGTATTTAAGGCTTAGGTTGACAAGTCAGTCTTTGGAAGCCTAGTTCTGTCCTACAGATATAGTAGCTGCTAACTATGGCTTACTAACTCAGACAACATTGATAAATGCTTTTTGGGTCCTTTGGAAACAGACTGCATGCCAATTCAAACTGCCAAGGCTTGTATCCAATGCTAATCCTACACAGAGTAAAAGCATTCAAATTAATGAACCTAAGTTAGTCATGTTATTAAGTTACTAACTTTAATGGGTCCACTCTGAGTAGGACTGGGATTGGTGAAGCAGACCCTTCCCACATAGGTCAACTTTGACAGGTGGAAGGGTTTCTCTCTCCTGCTTTAGATTATGCTCTTGCCTAAATGCTGAGTTACATGATACATAAGTGTATCAATGCATATTTTAGGATACAATGCACTTAGAAATGCATATTTAGAAAGAGAAAAACCAAAATCTTCATGCAGATTAAAACGACTTTAGATTATTGTGGGATTGAGTTTGAATAGACCTCTGAACATACACATGTGAAAGTAACAAGCACAAAAAGGACACCAACATGAATTGACTGATCTATCCATCCCTACCCACAAAAGTCAATATTTTTAGCCCTTTGGAGTATGGGATATGGAAAGCCCTCCAAGATGATGTCATCTACAACTCTTATCATCTCTGAACACTAACTGTGCTGTTGAAGAATATCCGATTCCCATCCCCGCTTTAGAGGGATGAAGCCATTTATAAGCTCAGTCAGACTTTTTTGTTCTTTATTTAGAGCAATCTTTCTACCTGGCATTCTCTACTTTGTGTGCATTGTTCATCATCTTGTCAGGAGAGTCAAATTTCACTCCAAGGTTCCTCAGTTGTTTCAAGGTTGCATTCAGAACAATATCTTTATCACTTAGGAGTGGATCAGGATTGACTGAGCCTCTTCTTTCTGTCTTGCTCATTTTTGAAGCTGTGGTACATCCACTGCTGGTAATGTCCTTTTGTATTGAGGAACTCTTTTCTTCAGAAGATTCCTTCAAGAAGTGGTTCACTTGACCCTAAGGAAACATAGGAAGGAAGGTACAGAGAACTGTAGAAAAAGCTAATCAAAGCTATAGGATACTAGCAGTCTCATACTTAGCATGCTTGGGAATAGTTTTGTATGTCAAAGCCAATCAAATATTCACAGAAGATCAGAACTTATTTCATGATGAAACTTCATTTTAGATACTCAGAGTGACATCTGACTAAGTCATACTCAGAGTAGGCAAAGTACGTCTTAGATATCACCCCCAGTCATTGCAATCTTAAATTATTGTTGAGGCACATACTATTTGAATTAAAAGATGCACGAATTACATCTTGAAAAACTATTCTGGCATGTAAAATATCAGAAATGCCTACTATGGACTGTAAAACAAAACATGAAGGCTCAAGAAACAGTTGGACAACACAAATCTGTTTTTTAAAAACTGCCTTTTAAAAAAATGAAGTCTGGTAGCTTCTCTGCTAATACCACTAAGGAGCATTGGGTTAAGGAATGATACATTGAAGCTAACTTACCAATATATCCTGGTAAAACTTCTGGTCATCTGGTGGGGCATTTGGAAGGTAAGTGATAACATGCTCAATATTTTGTTCATTAACTGCTACCAAATGACTGTCAGCTCTCTCTGATGGGCTGGTCTGCATGCACATGCTAACACTTTCATTCACTGATGAAATTGGGGGAAGTCCTGAGGCATCTGGTCCACTACTAGAAGTAGAGAATAGTGAATTAGTAGAGAAGATTCAAATGAGTTGATTTTGAACTGAAGTGGGAAAGTGGGTCAATACTAGTGTGAAGGCTATAAAATAGGATGGTCACTATCAGCAATGTCATGGCAAAATGCAAAAGCTGTATTACGATGAGTATTCAACCATATTCTACAAGTTGCAAGTTGCAAGTTATTGCAAGTTGCAATAACTTCAATAACTGGAGAAAAAAACAGCACTATGTTGCTGCTTAAGTATACTCTTGTCATTCCCAAACCTCAAGCACTTCCTTGATGGAAGAAGTCTCGACTTAAGCAACCAAGTTAGCAACACCTGTACATTTACTGCACAGTAAAGAAATTATGCAGTCCCTTAATTAAATAAGACTTAACACATATTTGCAGATCACAACAAGAATTGCTATTTTAACAGCTAAGGCTAGAAACATGGATAATTAATGCCAAAATGCCTGCTAGATCATCAAGTGACCTGAAGAGCAACATAGGTATTAATGGTATTCAAATAATGCAGCTGAAAGTAATCAATTGTGTATGTTGAAAGAAATAAGATTAAATCATGTACTGTCATTGCAGCTTATCAGTTACTGCCTGAGAAGTGATTTTCCATCGCTCAGAAAAATTTTGAAAGCTCAATATGTGAAAAATCACTTTTAGCAACTGGGATGCAAGCTTCATCAAGAGATTGCTTGCTTGATTAAAGTAAGTTCTGTATGCCCATGACTTGCTTCTATAGTTTGAGATCCTAGCCATCAGTAAAGCTGCACATGAAGATGCAGTGAGGCAGGCATGCTCTTTTTTTTTAATTCATCGCCTCCACAAATAAGCAATTTTTTACCCATGAAAAGTGAAGTTAGGGTTGATTAATGGGGCTGCTGCACTGTAGCTGCCACTTAGCTACTAGCATTTCATGCAAGTTGTCTGCAGTATCTGGTCATATAGGAGGAAAACATCTGCTGAAGATGCACAACTTTGAGTGGCTGTAGATATATTGTAGAATCTGCTACTTAATTCATTGCTACAGTCAGTGTTCTAAATGGTTTTAGCTTCTATACTGTTTATTTAATTAGACTCAATTTTTTTGGGGGGGGAATGAAAATAGCTTTTTGAAACCAACCCAAATTCTTAGAATTAACATTTTAGTTCTGACAGGTGACAAACACACATAAAATGGCTTGTTCTGAGGCTGATCAGAGAAATACAGATGTACAACAAAACTATAGTGCATGAGAGATCACTTGAACTTAAGTGAATAATACAAACCACTTCAGCTCAAGCAAACAAGGCTGCCAACTGTGGTCACCTTTTTCTACAAATATATATTACTGAAGGCAAAGGGAGGGAACTGAGGCAAACCAATGTGGAACTGTATGCCTCCACCAGTGTACTCCTGAAAGATCAGATAGGTTTCACACAACAACATAGTATATGTAGGTTATTAAAGTATGAAGAAATTTCAACGAGGTTTTTTTTACCGGAGTCCAGAGGGTTGACTAGCTCCTTCTACAAGAGGAATACTATCCACAAAACTGGGTATGTCAACAGCATTTAATGAAGAGGCAATGCTTGCTTGACTTCTGTTCTTCTCAGTGTTCATAGAAATATTAATGTCTTCATTGGATATTTCAACATCATCTTGTTTCACATGCTCATTTTTATTTTCCAAAGTAGCATTCCACATCAAGCTAGCACCTGATGTAAAACAGGAAGAAAGATTTGGTTGAATTTAGCTAGGCTGGTGGCACCACACTCTCTCTCTCTGCATGTATTGTACATTCTATCCCAGTCCCAGATGTCCATCAACTTCATGCATTATAGCAAATCACTGGTACAGCTTGTTGCAATTGCTAGCAGTTTGTTAATGTGACACTCAATGTTTAAGTAACTGAAAATGACAAATATTAGCAGTCCTCTCTCATCACAACATCACAACATGATGAGCTTGTGCATTTCATACAAATTTGGTATTCTTGGTAATACCAATTTTGGACTCTAGCAGCAGCCATCAAAACAAAACTAGTTGATGTCACAACACACTGAAGTGTGATTTGAGGCTGTGATGATCGCATTAGTAACTTCTCTTTAGCAAAACAAGATCCACTGCACTAAAAAAACCACAACTTTAACATTTGAAGATTGCTTTGAGCAAACCAACTCAATCACATTATTCTTCCACAAAATTTACAGTCTTTCAAGCAATTAATGTTCAGTTCTCAGTCATACTATACTGTATACTATACTGTATTGGAATCTACCTTGATACAACAGTCTGGGTATAGGACCCAAGTTTGTTAGCAGAGTGGATCAAATAGGAAGACAGCAAAGCAGACTCTGAACAGCTAAAATCGCTGAAGAATTGATGCTTTTGAATTATGGTGCTGGAGGAGACTCTTGAGAGTCCCATGGACTGCAAGAAGATCAAACCTATCCATTCTTAAGGAAATCAGCCCTGAGTGCTCACTGGAAAAACAGATCCTGAAGCTGAGGCTCCAATACTTTGGCCACCTCATGAGAAGAGAAGACGCCCTAGTAAAGACCCTGATGTTGGGAAAGATGGAGGGCACAAGGAGAAGGGGACGACAGAGGACGAGATGGTTGGACAGTGTTCTCGAAGCTACCAACATGAGTCTGACCAAACTGCGGGAGGCAGTGGAAGACAGGAGTGCCTGGCGTGCTCTGGTCCATGGGGTCATGAAGAGTCGGACACGACTAAATGACTAAACAACAACTTCAATAAGGTGTACAATAAACCAATACCTGTGCTCACTGCAATGCTGACACTTTTCTTCATGTGTAACCCTGTGGATGATTGGGTTTCCATGGCAACAAATTCCACTTGCTTCTCAGACTGTATGCTACTGTTTGCTATAGTTTTGGTTGAACAGGGCTGAAGAGTTTGTGCTTCTAAAAGCCGCTGAATCTGTAACCATGTAAGATCAGTGTTAATTATACTGCCAAGATAATAAAAGTGGGAGAAGTACCTGTAATTAGGAAATATCACTGTCATATCAATTTGTCTCTTATGAATACAGAACTATTCTTTCTTTAAGATGATTAAAGGCAGCATCTTTTAAGTCCCCTTTAAATAAAAATGTAACACTGGTAATTGTAGAATGGAGAAAAGCACATAACTATTGCTATTAAAACAATTGAGTTTCATTAATTAAAACCTAATTGGTTTCTATTCTGAACTGATCTTAATTCCAAACAACTTAATGGCTCACTAAATTGACTAGTAAACCTGCCAGCTTAATTCTGAAAGCATAGCTAACATGCTATGTGAAATTGTTAAAAAACATACTATTAACCCACTATGTATTTCTACTAGGCTCTGAAGAGGCCACTTATTAACAGACAAGTACACAAGACCAAAGTTGTAATCTGATAATATCATAAGTACCATGAGTGTAAAGACCGTTCCTGTGATGAACCTAGTAATATAATAGTAATAATTTATTTTTACAGTCAAAGACCAGTTCAGAAATGAACCTAGTAAATTCTAAGCATGTAGACAATAGATTCAACCAAACAAACCTGAGCTTGTAGCAGTTTGATCTGCTTATCTTGTTCAGCAAGAATTTTGTAAACATCTGAAGATAAGTTCATTATTCCATTATTGGGTCCCAATTTTGATGCAGGAGTGTGTACACAAGCTGGATACACTGCATGTGATTGTGCACTGGCAGGGTCCGAAGGGGAAGAAATCTTTACTGTAGCTGACATGTCATCATTATGGGGGCAACACTTCCCCACTATTCCATGATGGCCATGGTTCATAGGGCTACTTGTGGTGCATACTGGGTTGCAGCAAGGATCTATATATTCTATATTTTGATGAAACATTAATTGTGTACTCTCCTGGGAATTACTTGACTGGATTTCAGGTGTGTGACTGGAACCCACTGTAGACATCCCTTGCCAAACATTTGTTGGACTGTATTGCATATGGTCACGTAACTGGCAGCTGCAGACGCAGTGAGGACAGCAAGGTGAGCTCTGAGATGGTATCCGAAGTTCCATGGGTCTCCTCATGTGTGGAGATGACAAAGCACAGCTGTGCCAGGAAGGCTGAGATGCTAAATGAGATTGTTTAGAGTTAGATGCTGAGGGTCCATTAATAGGAAGATCTCCTTTGCTTTGTGTAGGCTCATTATTTGCCAAGTGTTGTTCTGGTGTTCCATGCTGATGGGAAGATGTGTTGGGAGAGAACCCGCTACAAGGAGTTGAAGGAGAAGAAGAGGAAGAAGAAGACCCAGAGCTCTTTCTCGCTTGAGATCCAACTACACCACAGTTGGACTGCTGTTGTAGCGGAGGTTTCTTTCCATTGGAAGGTTTTGAAATTGGAATTCTCTGCTTTATCTGGCTTGGTAACTGTCTTGGAGAAGGCTCTCTGGCACAGAAACCCAAGCTTTGTTTCCCAGAATCACAGCTCTGAAGTTGGTGGGGTGGATGCCCTATGGGACATGCCATCTTAGCAGGTTGATGTCCCAATGAGGGTTGGGGGTTTTTATCCATCACCATGACATATTTGGACGTTGACACAGATTCTGTAGAGATGCCATCAAACACAATGGACAGTTCAGGAACTGAAGGCTGGATCTCAGTCATCTGGAAACAAGGACAATACAAACTTAAAACATGTGTTGATCTATGCATTTCTTATGTTACCAATTTAATTGGAATGTTCCTCCCCCACCTGAGAAACTGTTGTAGCAGCTTCTACTACACTACGGAGAAAGAGAAGGCAGACATCACTATATGAGTCATACTCCATTGTAAAGGAAACCTACTTCTACCAGGAGACCTTTAATAAGATATTATCCCGAGTCCTGCCAAAATAGGAGTGCTATGTGCCATGTTAATGGAACCTCAAATATTGATACTATACATGTACTGTAGGCAGATGCACAGGTGCAAGTGTTTCAAATGGAAAGAAAAAGCTATTGCAGAAAAATACTGTTTCTATTTTGTCAAAGTGCATAAAAGTCTCTCTATAAAAACACTACTCACACAATTATTGTCTACATCAAGAGACAGTCATTGATTTCATCTTTAGCTTAGGAAGCAGAAAAACTGACGGCAATCAACATTCATTTGCATTCTTAAGAAGCCTATCTGTACAGCTCAACCATGATTTATTCTCCCTCCTTTAATGTGCTTTTAGAGGACCCCCTTAGTAAATTAAGTCAAACAATGGGTCAGCTGATTTATTTGTTCTATATGCTTCCCATAGTAGAATATGAAGTCTCCTTAAAAGGTTTCTTTATAAAGTTAATCTGAAACATGTATTTGCAGCAATAAAGGGTTAATAGCACCACAGCACAACCTGGTGGTAAGAGCATGGAATACAACTAACCCCACAGCACTGATGCAGGAGCTGAGTGCTTAAGAATTACTACCAGCTACCCAAAGGTACTGATATTTTCTCTAAAAACTTGAAGATACCTGCTGACTCACTGGATGAGGGCGGGGAAATAGTCTTGGGGATGCATCCTCTTCCACACCAGAGTCATGATCACTAACTGAAAGTTTACTAGCTGAGGAACCTTGAGATGGGCTAAAAAATAATAATAAAAAAATCAAGTTTTGAGTTTTGTATTACATAGAAAATGTTTTGATTGCATAATAGAAAACAAAAATGTCTGATTAAATGCAAAAGTATTTGAAAAAGGTCTCACCTGCTAAAGGAAACATTCTTTGAAATTTTACTGAAGAACTCCACTTCTGCGTTTTTATTTTCTGAACTTAGTTCAAATTGAATATGGTATTTATCTGATGGCTCCACATTCTGAAATGAAGTAGATGCAGTCAGTAAGCTCCATTTAACAATTAGCACACAACTTATCCCAACTAGTCATGTAAGAACTCCTCAAACATATCCTAGGGTGGTGCTACCTTCTTACTTCCTGTGAGTTTTTATATTCAGGGGACCCTAGACTGGAGTAAATGTTAAACAGGCAGGTACTTGGTAGAGGTTAAGAGCTAGAGCAGTGGTTGCCAATTGTGGTCTGTGGGCATCTGTGGCACATACCCATCAACTATCTGGGACATCCCTTTTGGGGACTGTGCTCTTGGATGGGTCATGTGACTCACATGGCAGCCCAGCCCAGAAGATGCATGTTTGGACTTCTGGGACATGTTGGTGCTGGGACATGTTGCTACCAGAGATAGCAACATTTTCAAAAGTAGGGGGTCCATGCCTTGGCTTTTGAAAAACAGGGGGTACACAGCTGAGTGAGAACCATTGAGCTAGAGGATCATTAGATACAGCAAATCCTCAGCTATAGCACCAGATCTAGTGTACACAAGTATCTTGGCACACAGAGAAATGAGCAATACTTCCCAAAGGGAATCTGCCTGATAGAACAGGCTTACCACATTCACAGTCCTGAACAAAAAGCATGGGCAGAGATATTGGAATACTTATTCGCTTCCTAGTCCTATGAGGCTTTTCTAACTATAAATTCCCGATTGTTGTTTTAAAGCCATGCCAATACATGGCCTACACCTGACATCACATATGACTTCAGGGATGGGGAATGGTTAGTCAGGAATGGCTTGCTGGGCCAACTTTGCCCCTGCAATAAACAACCGCTGACAAGCACCCCCTTGTAGCTGCACAGCCAACTTAAGTAGGGAAATCAAGCAACTTACTTTGAAGCAACGTAATGTTTCTTTGCTTGTAAGTAGCTGGAAACCTAGTTTAGTATGTCTACCACAAGGAAGGCATTCATAGAACTCTGGATCTTTATGCGTCAGAGAATAAAGAATTATAAGGAAACTTCCTGATTCTGAAAGTACCCTGAAGAAAATAAAATAAAATACACTCATTAAACAGAAACAATAAATGAAAAATCATTTGGCAATGTGATGTACTGTACTGAATTCAAATGAAATATATATTTTTTAATTCAAATGGTAACACTTAATATAACAAATGCCATCAGATCATCTACAAGAACAGGCAGCAAAGGGGTAGTTCATATTTCAAATATATTTCAGCAATTGTGCTTTGTTGTTAAACTATGTTCAGTTCATATATCTTCAGCAAGTTGCCGAGCTCACTACCTGAAAATCATATTACTCACTTAGTTCTGGGGAGCATGTTATAGAAGCTATAATGGCTAGCAGGTACAACAGTTTCCAATTCAGAACCCAGGCTCAATTGATAGTGCTGCTGATCATCTTTGAATGGTTTGAGTCAGGTTATCTTAAATATTATCTCTTCCTACATTAACCTACTTAGATCTGACTGGGACAATCAAGCAATCTCCTGCTCCCTGATTTGTCCTGCTCTCTGATTTGTTTAATCTCTCTCTCTCACACACACACCCATTCTCTGTGGTTTCTGCCCCAAAATGGCTGCCACCAACCAGCAAAGAACAAAAAAACCAAGGATGTACAGTAAGGAAGTAAGTTGTTTGGATAAGTGAATCTGTGGGGCATATAGTGAGGTTTGGTCATAACTCTTTTAAGTGTGGATAACTGAATTTTTGATAGCGAGCTTGCAGGTGGTGGGACCTATGTGTACTTATCATTTATTGAGAAAAGTTCATTTTAATTATTATCACCTTTCTTGAATTGAAGAGTTGAATAAGTAGCGCAGGCTGCAAGTCCAGACTTGTGGACTGTTGATGTGAGAGATTCCACTCAACCAACTAAAAGGAAGAAAAAAATAGGTTTGATGCTATAAGCCAGTGCATTCTCATGTAGCATATATATTTTACTCAAACTGAGTTATCCAGTTTAAGATTAATATTTCTGCAGTACATATTAAAACATTCTGCTTTTCTGGTCACTGCCAAGCTCAAAGAAAGAAAAATAGATATAAAGTTCATATTTATCTAAATACTTACATGCCAATCAGTGGCAAAGTATAAGCTTTGGGATCAGATTCAAGAACTAGCAGTAGTTTTCTAGTCTGGTCCATTGTAAGATAGCTGTAAATAAGAAAAAAAAATCCAAACTGTTTGAAAACCTGTCTCAGTCACTTAAGTCAACAAAAAGCTAGCCTTAAAAAACCCCCATAAAACCCTTCTGATTACATTTTTCATTGGTCACAATCAGGCATGTTACTGGTGCAGGGAACTTGTGAAATGCTTTTAAAATATTGGTTGTATCCAATGGTGCCCTTGTGCTAGCAGAAATGCTTCTGCAAAGGAGGGCACCTGATTTTCACTGACCCATCCTACACAATAAAGTCCCCTGTGCCTCCTCCCACCAATCTTCTCTGAGTTTAGAAGACCCTCAGCATAGAGCTACAATTGATAGAAAGGGGATTGGTGAAAATAGGGTGTCTTGTGGAAGCGCTTCTACTAGCTTAAAACCATTTTATATCCACAGTGTAATACTAGAACTTAACACACAGGTCATCTCTTATAATGATACACAAAACTATAGGTGGTATGTTCTCACATGTGTCAAGGCAAAACTGATTTCTAATACCAGAGTGGGCACACAAATTCAACCTTTGGCTCATATATCAATTGAAAGAAATGACTGAATTCGCTTGCATACCACCAGCTTTAATTTCAAAAGCCAACAGAAACTAAGAGTCCATGGTGTAGGCCAATTCTTACACTAGAGCCGTTGAGAAGTCTTCTGTGTGGTGGAGACACAATGTGTAAAAGCTGCATTTCATGTGTCTTATTAAGTGCATTTCCCCATTGTGTGGAGTTTCAGTACCAGTCAATATACTATACTGAACAGCAAACTGTTCACAGGATTAACAGGCAATTTACACAGCAGACAATATTAGTGTGTTACAGACACTGTCTTAAGCTGCATTTTCAGCAGCTTCCACATGACAATAAATAAATCCATTCATGCTAGGCCCGTAATTTAAAGTGAGATGTAGAAGATTGTATCAGTTAATAATACAAAAGAAAGACAGTGTAATACAGCACAATTTAGCTGTGTGGTTGATGAAAATAGTCTTTAAATAGTGCCATATCATTATATTCAAAACAAAGAAATTCCCCTAGCCCTAGTCAATTATTTAGAAAACCTGGAAATCATATTTGATGATTTAAAGAGACTGGAAGCTCCTTAGAAATTATGCACTGATGTATTTTACTCTTAGACCAAATGAAACAATACAGACAATTGAAATTTGCCAAAGTGAATAGCAATGAACCTTAACATACCCACATTTGCAGGTACCCTGAACTTGTGTAATGCTCATGTGGCTGCTCAGATTTCTAGCAAGAGCTGTAGGAATTATTGGAACAGAATTCACAGGAGTGTATTTTAAGGCATTGGCAAATGTAACAGCTGCCCAGTGAAATTCAAAGTTTAGGTTGTCCATATCTTCTGTTGAATAAATGTGAACTCTTAAAGTCAGCAATTTGGAAGTTTCCAAAGAATCTTGACTGTTCAAATTCTGTTGCAGTATCTATAGGGGGAAATTATGTCCCGATTAGTCTCAGACGCAAGCATGTCAGCAGGGTTTGTTCAAAGTTTAAGAACTGTAATAGCATTTTTTTAGGCTAGACGTCTAAACTTCTGAAAAGAAACTTAGCTGGTCAGAGCTATGATATATGAAGATTATTTTATTTCTCCTCTCCTATGAGTGCTCCAGAGAAAAAGAAGGGAGAGAGTAAAAACAGAAATAAACAGAAATAAATAAACATTAAAGAAAAACACTCTCCCTTTCCAAACTTATACTGAATAAAAAAGCTACACCCAGATACAGCTTTTCATGTCTAAGCATATACCACTGTTCAGGACAAACTGAGAATAGCCAATGGATATTAAGATAGAAAGACAGCAGATATTCAATACACAACCTTTGTGTTAAAATAACGGCCCCAAGTTTCTTACCTTAAAAGCCAAGCTGAAATCTTCAGAATTGTGCACTATGACATCACCTGATGAAAATCCCCAAGCACTAACAGTACATGGAATCAGAAAATCTCCAGGAAGAGATGCTGTTGGTATTTTCCCCAAGCCACCAGTTACTTCACGACCCGGATCAAAACGATCTATTGTTAGTGATACACCTTCACCATCTGTGCCAGAGAATTTAGGCAAGTTAGAATAACAATGGCTCACTGATCCCAAATTTCACCAAGGCTTAAAACAAGACCGTTTGTTAGACTTATCCAGCACTATGATGTTCACTCACATTTCAAGGTTCACACAAACACTGCCCAAAGAAATTAGATAGCTGTAATTTTGATGAAGTCATATTTAAGTGATAGTCATCTTTGCATACAGCAGGTTGCTGGTTTAACATTTCCAGTTAAAAGGATATAAGGTAGCAGAACAGAACTAAGATATTTTCCTGAGATTACAAAGTCACTGCTAGTTACAACAGACTAGTAGACCATTGAGCTAACACTGTAAACAGGTTTGCATGTACTTAAAATAACACAAAACATCAAAATGCACAGTTCAGTGAAATAGTCATCAACATGCCATCACTGTACAGTGGAACCTCGGTTGTTGAATGTAATCTCTAGTTGAAAGGATCTCAAGCAGCAGGGTTGGGAAAGTCACCTCAGACCTTGAAGAGCCCGTCAGGAGAGACAATATTGAGATAGAACAGGTGTAACCAAGAGGATCCCGCCCGATATTGTTGGATTACCAACATTGTCAGTGGCAAGGGACATTGGAAGTTGTAGTCCAGCAACATCCACTGGCCTAGAAGGATCAATAGCCCAACAATGTAAGGCAGGCTCATGTTTACATCCCTTGGTATCATTACAAAATAATCATGTTATAAAGACACACTGCTGTGAGGCTTATTTGTTGAGTCAAATAGAATGGTTGGCAATGGCCTCTAACAAGATACCTACCTTCATCTACTGCAAGATTTCCAACCAGAAAACATGTGAAGGGTTTTCTTCTACTTTGCCTAGCATGACGATGGGTCAGTCGCAGTGTTTTCTCATGCATTATCAGTTTAGGATTTCTGAAGAAACACAAATTAAAGTTTCAGTACTTGTATTTACTATTTCTAAGTATACGAAGACTGATAGTTATCTCAAGAATAACTCACTACTGCCACAAAATACAAATGATCCATGTTACATAAAAAAGGAAAGCAAGAATCAATGTGGGGAAAATTGGAGAAGCACCTTGAAAAAGTTGATTAGGTTTGAAATTGTTCATTTATGTGTTATTAGTCCAAAATCAACCATGATGCATTGTAATTATTTTTAGTAATTTTCCCAAGCTCAAATTTTGGATTTATTTTACTACATAGAGAATAGTTGAGTCAATCAGTTCCGAGTTGTTTATTGATTTAAAAAAACCATTACACTTCAATGAAATTATCTTGCTCCATGTATGGCAGAAAAATCAACTATGTCACTCTTGTACCACATTACAGAAAGCGCAAACTACAGTCTTAGCTGTGGCCTCTTAGGGACACTTTTTTTTCCGCCCTAAATACAATTTGTAGTTCCAATGGGTAAAATTGAAGGAAAGCAGTTGCTGGCAAAACTTTAGTAAAAGCTTCCTTACAGTACAAAATTGTTCAAACATGGAACAGACTACATAGGGAGGTACTGAGCTTCCCTTTACTGGAAGTATATAAGCAGCAGGTAGTCAGCCATCCGTCAATAATACTACTGTTGCATCTTGCATTAAACAGGACTTGGATTAGATGACCTCCATGGTATTATAACAATTGGATTCAGAGTTGGAGGAAGAGTTATTGGTAGATGAGTAAACAGTTCAGGGCAATAAAAACTTTTAATCTATATGAGACGCCATACCTATAACATAGGTGAGAGACAATGCTTTCTCCAACAGGAGCTGGATTCCAAAGTGCACATTTTGATGCAGGAAAGCTGAAAGGCACCATTTTCCCCAAAACACCTCTGAAAAGACATACAAATTTACTACTTTTTATTTGGGTACAGTTGGAGATAAGCAGAAGACAAGTTTACCAAATTCTCTCAAAATGGTAGGAGTGTGCTCCTTTAAGATGGAAAATGTGGACAGGCCATTTATTTTTCTCATTTCACCAGAAATGGGTAATTTTTCATATTCCCTTTAAATATATGTATTTCAAAGCAGTGGGTGGTATTCACCTAACTTTTACTCAGAGTAGACCTCCTGAAATGGCTCTAAATTAGTTATGCACATTAATTTCAATTGGCTTACTCTGACTTAAACTTAGTTGAATACCACCCATTAACTACTTTTATAGTATTTTGCAAAAGAAGCCATTTCAAACAGAACACTTTCAGCTTAATTCAACCCAGTTGTAAGCAGTGCTGAATGTTTCATACACAAACTCAACTTAAAACTCCAGGGCACACTAGGAATGGGCTGAATAGTCGTTTTAAAGAATCATTCAAGGGCTGAGGGAATCAAACATGTCCTCAAAAACAGTGCAATGGGGAAAAGCTTTGAATAATTCTGCTACTTTTTTGTGGGGTGGAGGGTTGTGCTTGGCTTATTTTACTTTACAAGTTGCCTGAGGGGAGCTTTATTTTTCTTTAAACATTATGTGTAAGGAGTGTAGTGCTTCTCATGCTGGCTTCCACACCAGCAACAATTCCTGAGTTGCCCAGATGGGCATGTCAGGAAATGCTGCCAGGCTGGAAGCTAGCTTGCAGAGAGCTCTGGACTGCTACGAGTGCATGCAAGGCTTTAAACACATGTGGCAGAGTCCATAAATATCAATACGATAATCTCAAGGAAAACAGCCTGGTTTTCCCAAGCAACAGTGGTAAACTGGTGTAGTAGAGGGAAAGGGAGGAGTGAGTACACCAGCAAGTAATACAGTATCAACTATCAGGAATAAACACGCACCAGATACATATTACTGTTACACACATAAACAAAGCCAAGCTACTGGAAAATATCATGCTGTCCTGGGTTCCTTAGATGGTAAGGCAGAACCTAACTTTAACAAATAAAAATAAAATAAATATCAGTGACACATTTAGGACTGAACTGTTATAATTAACAAGCAGTACGACAATTTCTAGCTATCCATACGTTTCAAGGTCTTCAGGGTACTCTGTTCTATTTGCCTTTATAGTGACTGAGTCAGAATCAGGGCCTCAGCAAATAAACATAAAAACACCTGAACAAAAAGGAAACGCTGCTGATGTGTGACTTGGATCCCTCATGTGACAGGCTGTAAATCATATTCATATTGAAACAGAACAAAATTTCTACAATAATACCTTTGGTTTTGAGACACAGGTGAAATTAGTTCCATGAGGCTTTAAGTATCCGATTTGATCACTTCACCCTATGAGAAAATGCAAGAACAGGAATAAGATCAAAGATACAGTTAAGTACCCCAAAGCAATCATGTCTAATAGCAGTATTTTAGCATACTCCATTTCTGATATATCAAAGGAAGTTATTTATTGTCTAACTTGTAACACCCAATCTGCAACCTACCAGCAACATTTTTTCCCTAGTCAAATAGTTGTATCTTGGCTCTCAAGTTTTACTTTTACATTATACCAGTGCTAGGTCTGGTATGCCCATGTACATAACACCCACGTACATAAAAACATAAGAGCCTGCTGAATCAGGCCAATGGGCCATGTAGTTCAACATCCTGTTCTCACAGTGGATAAACAGTACACCTCTATCATGGCTATCACAATTTTGTGGAAGGGCTTTTATTGGCCATGGGACTTTTAAAGGACAAGCAGTCAATGTGGTGCCCTCCAGGTGTTCTTGAATTACAAGTCCCATCATTCCTGATGACTAGTACTAGTCATTCTGGCGGGGCTGATGGAAGTTGTAGTCCAACAGCATCCTGGGGGCACATTGGCAAACACAATGTTAAAGGCACAAATTCAACAACTGTCTCATTCCCCAGCATAAGTGATTGCTACTGTGTTCTACTGTTTCTCCCAACTGCTCAGAATCACAGTTATGTTTACAGCGAAAGGTAACTAACAGTCATAATTTAAAATCTGCGAAACAAAAACTTTTGTTTAAAGCAAACAAGAGTTTGCTTTCAGAATAGAACAATATCTGTATGTGAAAATCAGCGGTGAATACCGGTAATTCTACACACCCCAAGAGTTGGTAGTCAAAACTTCATCCATCTGACCTGCTCATTTCTGCCTGCCCAAGATTTCTACTTTTTAAGATCACCAGCACTTTTTATTGTGCTTCAGTGGTCTTTTGGGGCTTTATCCATTTAGCCCAGTGAAAGAAGCACTGCAGTCAAGAAAGCAAACAGAAATGCTAGCTCAAACCACTGCTCTCAGACTTCCCTCCCACCAGGTCACTAGAACCATCCCCCACAGGTCAAATACTAGTTGGCAATCATCAGCTTAATGTGGTGAATTATTGAAATCCTATTAAATTCATAGGTAGCCAGCAACCAAAAGATGGGCTAAAGTGGTATTTTTTGAGCCAATTCATAATCAAAAGTGATCAGTATTAGAGGAATATTAATTTATGAGCATTTTATATAACTGGGTGGGCAACATCACCCTAATTTCAAATATTAACTGCCTCAATTTTTATTACTGCTCCCTCTCAAACTCATTTAATTCAAGGTTTCCAATTCATTTTCCACTGCGCTTGACTTCTATATAGCTTCTATAAACCCACCCATATACATTTTTTTATTTAAAAAATGTTTATTTAATGAGGTTGTTCATTGGAAATGGAACCATCTGAACTGAAAAACAACGGTGCTTATTCAACTTACATGCCCACCAATACTAACAATTCATTCACACTAAAATACACAAAACACTTTAGTTGACAAATTCCTGCTGGTTGGGGAACATTTCTTTGAGTGTTCGCCTGGAATTAGGGAAACACCCCCTAGCGAGGAAGCCTGGCTAATGATCTGCTAGACTACCGTAGTCCTCCTGGTGTTGTCTACTGCTACAACAGCCAGTATTCTTGGCATATGCTTTTATTCTTATTTTTGTATACTACTGTGCGGTGAGCCGTTTATACATAATAACAGTAATAATAGTAGTAGTAGTAATAATAACAGAAAAAAACCATTAATAGTAAATAAAACAGCTGAGGCTCTGGATTTCCCCCAATGCGATTCCCCAGTGAGATACACTGAAAAACACGGATGTGAGCCATGTTTCCCCTAACCCCAACCTCCGCGTCCCAGCCTCTACTGCACCTCACGGCCAGAGGGCAGGTGAGGAGACGAGGGGACTTCACCTATTGAACGTCCACGGGGCCCACAAGCTGTGACAGAAAGAGACACAAACGCTGATTTGTGCGTGGACACAGCTCTGCATTTTTAAAGAAGGGGGGAAACAACTTATTTGAAAAGGGAAACACCTGGTCTAATAGACAGGAGCGGGTGTGGGAGCTAGTTATAAGGGAAGCGTACAGGGAACCGAAGGGGTGGAAAGGAAACGGCGGGCGACGCGGGCAGAGAGCCCCATGAGAAAAGCCACGCAGCTCAGGCGCAGCGGCTCCCCACCTACCTCACGACTCCTCGCCAAAGCCCCTTTTCCACGCGCCGCCAACGCACTCTCGGCGCTCGAGAGCCTGGCGCGGCGGCCAAGATGTAACCGAATTCCTACCTCCTCCCTGTTGTGGCGGCTCCAATGGCGGCACGGGCGGCCAATCAGCGATCACTCTCCCGCGAGGTCCACCCAGCCAATCGCGACTCGCGACCCCCTCTATTAATCGCTGACATCGCGTCAATCAAAACCGTCGCACCCGCCCAGCAGGTCTCCGTAACCAATCAAAAAGCCCCAAGTGAGACTAAGTCCCGTTGCGCGCGCGCGGACCTCTTGTGGGAGGGATATTTAAAAAAACATGGCTTTGTTTTAAACGGTCGCAGCAAGGTAGCCATTGCGCAAGCGCAGAGTCTGAAAGTGGAGAGAGGAACGAGTCTGATTCCTTTTGTTACCTTAGTGATAACAGATACCTAAGCTTCGAGCGATGCTTCAGAAAGTGCTTGGGTAAACATGGCTGGGGGACGGTCTATTAAAGTCAAGCTTACATATAATCGTGTATATGTTTTCTTGGAAGTAAATGCCGCTATATTTCAGGGGATACGCCCCTGTAAGTACCCCCGAGGGTCGTTGGTAGAACTGCTCGGCATGTCTTATTCAGAACGAAGTCCTATTTTCAGTGGGTAAGAGGATACGGGATGGAAGCCTAATAGATCGCAGCAAAAACGTTATTTTGGCGCCTTAAAGACGAACAGGTTTAGCGGCATCATCTGCAGACTGGTCTACTTTCAGCTGACATATGTCACCCCCGGTTGCAAGATGCTTCCTCTACTACACTCTCACCTGCCAAGTAGAATGCATCTGAGGAAGTGGGCTCTTAGGGCCACAATGTTTCAGCTTTGTGGTGCTTTGTCTTGCCCTCTTCCCAAACAATGCCAGCATAGTAGCATTTCTGCTGCCAAAAGTTTGCAAGCAATCGCAGAAACGCCAGAGTCCTACAAGAAGCTCCTCGGGCGCGCGTGCATAAATCCATATATCTAAATGTACATCCAAACGAGAATAGGTATATATATATGTCTTATCTCTCTGTGTGTACAGTATATGTATATATATGTGTGTGTACACACATACGCATTTATTTTTTAGTTGTCCCTGAAAGTGTCCCCTCCTCATCCACGTAGGATCCCTCCTAGACAAGGCGACCCGACCCCCGCCTAAAAGAGCCTCTCCTCCTCCGGAGCCCTTCACGGGACGCCGCGCGGGCACAAGCCCCTCCCTCTCCCCTGGCCCCTCCCCTCCTTGCCCGCCATCTCGCCCCTCCCCCAGCAGCAGCAGCAGCGAGAGTGACCGGGCGGGAACCCGGAAGCGCTTTCCCTTCCTGGTGACACCTCAGCAGCCGCCTCAGCCGGAGGAGTGAGGTGGCGTCGGGACAGTTAGCGAGCCCACCATCCCTGCCGGCGCGGCGCTCCCCCCCCCCCGGCGTATGTTCTGCCGCTGCCTCTTGGCTTCCGCGGCTCGTGTGGGTCCCTCGGCTCCTCGGCTGGGCGCGGCGGCGTCCTTGGCTTCTCCCGCCCCTTCCCCTCGCTTGCTGCTCCTCATGAAGCCGGTGGTCGTGTTCGTTCTCGGCGGGCCTGGCGCCGGAAAGGGGACCCAGTGCGCCCGCGTTGTGGAGGTAAGGGACGGAAAGGGCACCTCGTCTCTTCTCCCTCTTTCTTCCCTCCGCGATAGAACTACCATGCCTAGCAAGCAGCGCGCCCGTAGAAGCGCCTTAGTCCTTGTCAACCGGCGCCCAGAGGATGATGGGGGTTGTAGTTGTGACCGGCTTGGCTTGTGGCCCTCGAGATTCTCAAATGGTTTGGACCCGACTTGATACCGGTGGGATCAAATATGCTACGAGTCTGGTGTTGAGGCTCGGAGCTAGAAATAGCAGTTGCACGGTAAGCAGGGCAACGGATCTTATAAGGTACACGTGATAATAAAAGAATCTTTTCTTTTCAACAGAAAAATAAATAAATAAGCAAAAGCTGTAGACGTCTCAGGGATGCTTCAGGGGAAGGTATTCCACAGTCAGGCACAGAAAAGGACCGATCCTCGGTAACTAGGCAGGTGCTTATGGAAGGAGGTGGTGGTTATATTGTGGGCTAGAAAAAGCTTGGGTTCAGTGCTCATCTAAACCTCTGGCGTGATTGTTTCTGTTGGTAACTTATGAAGATCTTAGGTTTGGAGGGTAAAGGGGGGGAAAGCAATTTTGTGCACCTTTGCATTCATTCTCTAACTGGGGAATGGTTCAAGCTATTCAACTCCTATGGTTTCCAACTAATTGAAAGAATCTTCATAATCAATAAGCTGCTGGTCTTAAGATTCGTTGGGAGATGCTGTTGGGTTTAAACCGACTTCAATTTGTAGTGTAAATATGCCCCTAAGTTCTACACTCAGATAAAGGTGTAAAACATGTCCAACTTCAAGGCTACAATTACACGTTGAGGGGGTATGAGACAAGTACACACAGCACTTCTGCCTTAGAAAGCTTGTTGGAAAGAACCAAGGAGTGGTTAAGCCTCTCTCCCTTGAGGCAGGCAGAGTTTCCTTTGCAGTCTTGGAGACCGCAAACATAACTTGTTAAAAATAAGGGTTGGTATGAGTCACAAATTTTCTGGCACTATATAAAACCTTAAAAGTCCCAATTTGTGCTGGGAACACAAGTCATAAATGGTATAAATGTATGTTGGGTTATGTGTTCTAATACTTTATTTCACTCTGAATGTAATATTTTCTGTGTAATCTGTGGTGATGATGACAGCGTACATTGCAGCTTAGTGCTTAATCCTTCAGTTTAGCTTTCAATTTAATCAGTTTAAACAAAAAATAATGGATTTTGGCACCTTCTGTTTTGGAGACTTCTGCCATTGTATTTTTGAACTTTGCACGAGTACAGTGGCACCTCGGTTTAAGAACAGTCCTGTTTACAAATGATTCAGTTTACGAACTCTGCAAAACCAGAAGTAGTGTCCTGGTTTGCGAACTTTACCTTGGTCTAAGAACGGAATCCGAACAGTGGAAGGGCACTGGCGGTGGGAGGCCTCATTAGGGAAAGCGCACCTCGGTACAAGAACGGACATCTGGAATGAATTAAGTTCATAAACCGAGTTATCACTGTATGTGGAATGTAGCCAAGTTTATGTTGCCAACCCCCATGTGAGCACTATGATTTTGACTAGTTTCTCAGTACCATTGCAGTACTACTAATGGTAATCTTACACCACATACAGTCATGAGCATGGGTAGGCAAACTAAGGCCCGTGTTTTTACATGAGTAGAATGTGTGCTTTTATTTAAAATGCATCTCTGAATTATTTATGGGGCATAGGAATTCATTATTTTCCCCCAAAATATAGTCCGGCCCCCCACAAGGTCTGAGGGACAGTGGACCGGCCCCCTGCTGAAAAAGTTTGCTGACCCCTGGTCATGAGCAAAGGAAGGAATAAGGCATAGGTCACATGTCACAATGATTCTTAGTAATGACTTACAGCTTGGGTGTGGCTCCCAACTGTAAAACTACTTTCATTGCGTCACTAAGATCCATTATTTGTATTGGCAAAATGCTGACCAGAAAAGATTTGTCTTACAAGGCAAGGAATACAGTACACATTTTACCCCAGCCTTTTAAGATCCCCATAACTGAGGATTTTGCCATCCAGTATATGAAGGAGAGAGCACAATTTTGCCCTTGTTGCAAAAGTGCCCTCAAGTGCAGTAATTTACTTGTCTGAATAGGTATGACCAGAAAAAAAACTTTGATGTATATAGGATAAAGTAAAGGGATGCACTTTGGAATACAATCTGGTCCCTGCTTTGGATGACATCACTATTTTGAAATAAGTGAAGCAAGGACAAGACATTCCATATACAACTATGTCATATCTTTCATTTCAGTCCTGGCTGCATTTACAGCCCTGTCCTAAATGTTGCATAGCAGTATATCCCACAAAATATGATTACGTATATATAGGATTGTTACCTTACTTATCCAATTATATCATACAGCCACCACATTACAATTATCTGGGTGGTTGTAAAAATTGAGGTCCACAGTTGCACTCTCTCCAAATATAGTGAATTCTGGAAGTGGAGTAAATGGCTCTATAGAGGCAGTAGGGCACATTTATTTCAGTGCAGTGCTTTTAAGAAAGTATACATAAAATTGCATTAAAAAAAAGTTTAATGTATAGTACAAAGCAGGTAAGTCAGAATATGCTAACTGAGTTGTGGGTTAGATTTACAGATACATAAATAGGTGCCAAATAGAGATTTATTTCTGCCTGTTCTCTTCTATAGAAAATGTTTTTAAAACCATAATCCTCAACTGCAGACAGAAATACTGCATGCCGGTGTGAGGGTTTTCAGGGTAAAACTTCTTATGAAAAGCTTTGATTTAGGTTATTGCTTCTGTAGGTAATATTAGGAATAACAGACTTATTATTTATATACAACATTAGTTTAAAATATGTAGTAAGGCCATGGAACACACCACTAGAATCCTTTGAGAGATATCAGTATGCAAAATTTTGCTTTGATGTTTTACAAAGTAACATACATTTCACTGATATTTAGGTGAATGTGTACAGTATTCCTAACGTCGTCTTCTAGCATAACTTTATTTTAGTCCTCTGTTGGTGGAACAAGAATACAATGAAATTGTTCCTGCTTTGGCATCTGTTGGGTTGGTGTAACATCTACATATTGTGCTAGCCAAATTAACGTTCTAAATTCAGAGCAGTAAACAGTAATTATATAAACAAGCAGAAACTTATGGTGCAATTCCACGCACACACATACACACCCTGCTCTTTAGCCAGGTAGTTTACAGAGCAGTAAAAGCAAGGCAAGGTAGACTCCTGCCCTCAGGCTTGCAATGTAAAAGATGTATCAGAAAAAGAAAATGGAGTGGAAGGAAGGAAGGAAGCTTGGATAACAATTCAAGGTTACAAGTTCCTATAATGATTAGTTAGGATGGAAGCAGTTCAGGAAGCGGAGAAACCAAAACCTACTGCTCTCCATTGCCCTGCATCCTTTCTCTTTTTCTGCTACAGCTTGATGGAATCCTTCTGTTCAGGTGACAGTTGTATTTGATAACACTTGTAACAAAATGATAACCTTATTTTCAGTTAATTGTTCAGAATTATCAATGGCTATTAACAGTTATGATTGTTGCATGCTGCTTTCAAATTCAGAGGCACAATTCTTCTGAATACTAGTCACTGGAGAGCAATGTTGGAGAGGTCCACAGGCCAATTGATGCACGCCGAATTGACACATGACCTTGCACGTGTGCATCCCCACAACCTGGAAGTGGCTGGGAAAGGGAGTGGGGTGGGCTTAATGTGTGCTTCACCAACTGCAGGGGGGTCAGGAACACAACCCTTGTGCAAAACAGTCGTTGCCTGTATTGTCTTTCCTGTTGTACTTGTGGGCTGGCCACTGTGGGAAGCAGGATACTGGTCTAGATAGGTCCCTTGTCTGATCTGATGGGGCTGCCCTTATAGTCTTAACATTGCCAGCTTTCCTTGGCACCTGGGTTGAATCGTGAGTCATTTGTCCAAGTGAGCTCACTATAAGGGAAATTCAGTGTATTTTAAAATCCTGTTGATTACGTGAAGATGTTGAGGAAATGGAAGACATATTAACTAACAGGTTTCTGCAAAGTTCCATGGAGGAAATAACTCAAAAATGAGAGAGTTCTTACAAAGTTACATATTAAACTTTGGTGAGGGAGCCTAAAGGAAAATGTTCTACGCATATGTGGATTGCATGTTGTCTTTTAGTAATAGTGATGCATATGGTGCTTTTAAAAAGAATACATACCAGTTTCATTTAAGATGTTGCTTATACTTAATTAAAAGATATTTAAATGTATATTTTTCTTTTAGAAATACGGTTACACACACCTCTCAGCAGGTGACCTGCTTCGAGATGAGAGGAAGAGACCGGGCTCTCAATATGGAGAGCTCATTGAAAGTTACATTAAAGATGGAAAAATTGTTCCTGTTGAGATAACCATCAGCTTGTTAAAGAGGGTAAGATTTTAATACTGCATTGAGTATACAGTTTTCCATGGGGAGCTATAACAAAACAAAACAGCTTAAAACAAAACTTTAATGTGGTTAGATAAAAATTTTGCTTTCCCTTTGTTAGTAGCTAACAAAAACATGCAAGGCCAGTGGGGGTGGAGGAGGGAGCTTTTTCAGCCTGACTGCTGCATTCCCTTGTGGGTAGTATTCAAGGGAGGGGCACATGCTGTTTGTGGGCATGTCCAGAGGAAAAAATGTCCAGGGCAATTAATGTGAGTTTTAACTTTGTCGAGTAAGGTACGTTTAGACATGTGAAAGTCAGAAGTTTCTCCGCACATCTCTCCATCCCAACAAGCAAGAGACATTATCACAGTTCAAGGACACATTCCAGCCAGGCAAAAGAACTCTCAGGGTGTGTGTGGAGTGGAACTAATGATAAGAAGAGGCCCAAGTGCCAGGCAGAGAGGCCTGGAGGGCTACATTCAGGCTCCAGGCCTGAGATTTCCCACCGCTGTGCAAGACAGATAGATGAATTGTTTTGTACAGTACCTGTATGTTTTTCATAAAAAACAATGCTTTTCTCTTTAGGGTTGCCAGAACCCAGAGATAGGCAAATCACTCATCTATGAGGGATGTTTTTTTAACTAATAAATACTGTACTCAGTTGCTGCAAGTAATTGGACTACATGGGCTATATATTTAGGATTCATTTGGCTCGAGCATGATGCTGATAATGTCAAGGTTGCAGGTTCGATCCCTGTAAGGGACAGCTGCATATTCCTGTATTGCAGGGGGGTTGGACTAGATGATCCTCAGAGTCCCAATTCTGTGATTGGATCCAGAGTCGCCATTCTGTTAATGGAAGTGGCTGAGATCCTGCAAGGACTCCCTTTGGAGAAAAGGAAGGGAGAAGCAATTCTCTTTGATCCCTCTTGTAGATCTCACTGCCATCTCCTATTCTGATCTATGAAATCCTCCGCGTTTCAGAACATCTTCTCTCCAAGCTGCAGAGTGAACAAGGAATGAGTGAAAACTGTCTCTCCTCTGTTTCCTTCTGTGTGAATGTCCCATCTATTTTATTTTTGTGGTAGACATTTGTTCATTTAAATGTTTTTCCAGTTGTACCGTAATTATATTGGTATTAAGATAGTATGGAATTAACTTTAAGGTTGCAAGAAATGTATTTGGTATACCTGTAACAGTTCACATGAAAAGCACATGTGTATTTGTAGTACAGGGGGTTTATTACTTAGATGTCACAATACTATGCTTGTAGAAAATCATGTTTAATATGAGCTCTCTGTTACCCATCAGGCTATGGATGAAACTATGGAGGCCAACGCACAGAAGAATAAATTCTTAATTGATGGATTTCCCAGAAATGAAGACAATCTTCAGGGCTGGAACAAAACCATGGATGGAAAAGCAGATGTATTGTTTGTTCTCTTTTTTGATTGTGACAACGAGGTAATCACAATATCAAGACACTTGCAATTTTCCTCTGTGCTGTATGAAGAGAGACAATGAAAAATGTTCCATTGTTCCATTTCTCTTTTCCCTTCTATACATTTTGATACTAATTATGTGTTGATTGGTTCCTTCCCACAAGAAGCCTACTGGTAGATAATTTTGTGGCAAAATTGTCTTGCATTTACAATTAACTGACATGTTGGGAAAATGATCTATTGAATTGTCCCATAGCAGAAAGAAGTATTGGTTACCAGAGCATAATTAGAATTGTAGAAAGTGGGGGATATCTTTTTTTCTTTTGCTTCCAGCAGTAAAGAACCCTTTGCAAGCACTGATATTCTACAGTATTCAGGCAAAATTAATTCTCATCGCAACCACCTATTTTCCCCAGTTCTGTCATCTTGAAAAATCACTTTGTCCTTTGCATTAGATAGGGTATTCTCTTTTGGGAATAAAAGACAGCATACATTCATGAATGCTGTACTTAAAATATAGTTCAGTAAAAGTGTTGTATTTTGCCTGGTACAATGAATTTCAGTGGATAATTAGACTTCAAGGGCTTTTACCATAGTATGCTAGGTCCATTTTGGAGATGCCTTTCTGTCCTACTGATTGTGAAATGTTAGCTTTCACGTGGCTGAAATAAGGTCTAAGTTCTTATTTCACTTAAAAGTTTCCAAAAGTGGTGTTATCGATATACAGCATAAGTAATTGAAGGTAAGCTGAATATATTCATGCAAAATGTTTAATATATAGCTTTAGTCTTGTAACTTAAAAAAGCAAAGTATTTTGTTTACTTCTTGTGGCTTCATGTTTTGATAGTGGCTTCATGTTTCAATAACCCTTTTATTTTTGTTTGAAGGTATGTATTAACCGTTGCCTTGAAAGAGGAAAGAGCAGTGGCAGAAGTGATGACAACAGAGAAAGTCTGGAAAAGAGGTACCGTGTCCATGCATAATTTCTCTGTTAGACTTCCTGATGCTTTTCAATTTCATGACTTTCCTATATATTTCTTTCCCTTAGAATCCATACGTATCTAGATTCTACCAAGCCCATAATAGACCTCTATGAGAAAATGGGCAAAGTTAGGAAAGTAGATGCCTCTAAATCTGTTGATGAGGTAAGTTGTGAAGAGAGAAGGTTTGGTTTTGAATTTCTTTACAATACCTTTTAACCACACACAAGGGCCAGGATTTCCTTAGGGCTCAAATATCCCAACTCTTCATGGGATTTTAAATTATCTTCTTTCTCTTACATGGGGAAGATACCAGGTACCGGTAAATCTGTGTCCAGCGTTAAAACAGAAATGTCTTAACAGTCAATCAATTTACACCTATTTTCAGTTCATCAATTCAAAACAGCTTAACCTACCCAGATCCCAGGCACAAGCATGGCTGCACATAAGATTGAAGGTGTGTGCAGGGGTTTTCTTCAGGGCACCATGCGTACAGGAATAGGGCATGGATCCAAGTGCAGTGTACTTCATGCTACAATTGGTATGCCCTTATTGGATGGCACAATGGTTGATGTGGTTGGCACAGTGAGACAGAGCTGCAGCAATAGCATTAGCATTGCTTCTACTTACTAAGGGGGAGCACTGAGGTGGCACTGAGATGGGAATTTTGAGAGCACATTGACATGAGCCCTGGATTCTCTCTGCCAGTGTGTCCATGCAGTCCTCACCTCCCTGCCACTTTGCCCTCCCTCTTCCTGGTAAGTGTTAGTGACTTGGCTGCAGAATCCTGAGCTTGCACTCTGGGGATCACACTATAAATTTGATTGCCAAGATTGGGAGCTCCTTGAGACCCTCCATTATAGTTTCTGATTTTTGTACTGCAGATGACATTCAAATGTTTGAATCAGTGCAACCAAAAATAATTATCAAGGGGACAATTTATATGGTGAAGACAGGCGGTTGAAATACAACTATGGCCTTCTGTCAGGAGAACAGACACCATTAGTTTCCTTCTATCCCTTGAAATCCTCTATCCACCCCCAAAATCTGCAAAAGATTGGGGACCCTTGAGCAGATATGGGGGGCTGCAGAAGTAGGAGAGGGGGAGAAGTCCCATTGTGTGAGTGGAAGTTTTCTTGTGCAACACTGGGTATCGTCCACAGGCCTCACCTCAACTTCAAAGACAGATATATCAGTTAGAAAATACCGATTCCACTGTCAGTCCTGTCCCTTCTGTGTTTCATTGACTACCTGACTTCCAAGCTGCCTCCATCACTGCTCTAAAACATTTACAACCTGGCTGTGCATGGTGGTAGATTGTAACTTGAATAGGCCTGTTGAACACAGTGATTATAAGAAACTCACAGTTCCATCCCTGCTTTACTTTTAAGGCTCTGAACACTTTGTGTTAGTGTTTGTCCTGCCTTTTTAGGCATACTAGGAATGTGTTTTTAGCTTTTACTCTCTTTTAGTTTTATGTTTTAATGTGCAGTGTGTGCTTTTTTTGATACGTCAATTGAGTTTATTTTTTCATTTTTAAAAAGCAGCTAATTGCAATAAATAATTGTTTGCAGTATTCGTGAAACGTGCTTGTTGGTATAATGTAGAAAAGTTATGTAATGTCTTTTCTTTTGCAGGTTTTTGGCAAAGTTGTGAAGATCTTTGATAAAGAAGGCTAGTTCTTTACTTGAACACTGTTTTCAAACTTGCTTGAATCTTGCTTTAAGAGCTGCTACTATAGTTCATTTTATAATGGTGATAAAATATGCCTTTTTAAACACTTTTGTGTTGAAAACAGTTTTAAAATGGTTAATTTGAAAACCTGGTTTAAAAATATGAGTTAGAATTAGATGTGGCTTGTCATTAAGATAGATACAGTCAAAAAGATTTGCAACTGGTAAAAAACCCTAATTGCACAACAAAAATAGTAATTAAATGCTAATCCTAGCTATTTTCAGAAAGCATTTGGTGATCCCCTTAATTTTTCTTTTCTTACTGCCCAAAGCCATGTTATTTTTTTTGAATCCCACATACTGAAATTGTAAATATAAGTAAGAGGGCCTGTTCTTTTCGGTATCTTTTTCTTTTAGTTTTGGACCAAATATGGGGAAATCGTATGTGTTTCTTAAATTTTGTTTATGATATTTGCTGTTTTGAATGACAGGCAGCTGCTGTCAATAGAAGTTTTAAACAGAGTATCCCCTTCGTATTGAATAGTTCTTGTTTATTTGGTTGCTAATAAAGCAATGACCCTCATGAGGTACCCCAATATTAACCACACTACTTGGAAGTTGTCCCGTTGCTTTCACATTTTGGTGCTCCCTGTATCCCACACATGCTTGAAGGTGAAGCCTCTGAGCAAAAGGAACCGCACAGCATGCAGAGTGTGTGCAAGTGTGGCAAGAGGGAGAGCTCCTTTTCCAAAGATAATGAGGAGCTACAGTATCTGGGAATCACATATGTTATAGTTTATAATCGGTGGGTTGGATTCAATCTACGTTGCACTTAGGTCCCACTGAAATCAATTTGAAAAGTTTAGACATGATTAATTTTAATCCCATTGATTTCAATGGGACAATGCAACCAGCAGCGCAATCCTTAACAGCTCCTCCAGGACCCATCCTGATAATCCCATTTTGCGAGTTTTGCACTGTCTAACCCTCCCCCCCCCCCAGCACAGCAGAAGCCTCCACCAAAGCAAAACCAAGCAAATACATACCATCTCAGAGGGTTAGGACTGCAGCCGAACTTAAGTTGGGTCAAGCCTAGTGCATTTGGGGCTGAGGTTTCAGATTATGTAGGTGCTGCACACATTTAGGTGTCTGTGTATTTGCGATTAATATGGGCATTTTGTATTTGCAGTACCCACAAGGGTTAAGAAATCAGATATTTGAAGGCAGCTATTACGGTAACATTCACTTGCCACACAACTCTAGCTCCTTGATAAAATTACCGGTAATCCAGAAGCTTTGTAACAAAATTATTTATTAAGTAATTTGAAGTGTATGTTTTGAGATAGGTTGGAGGGGAAATTCTTATGATTATATTTTCTGCTAAAATTGTATAGCTTGAACATTTTGACTCAATTATACGTTTGATATGGTTTGACCAATATAAAAGCATACTAGATCTGTATTGTTTAAATTTAATGTGTTGCTGGTCGCAGAAATGAGTTTTTAATAACTCGATTAATTTGGATAACAAAAACATACTGAAATGTTTGCACAACTATTCTAATTGCACATTTCTTAAATTCAAAAATGGCATAAAAATATGGGGCTGGTTACTTAAATCCGTGGGGTTATTATTCTTTTTTCTTTTCTTAAAATGTCCATTGAATAGGATCTGGGAAATGTGATGATGCATACTTATTAGTGTACTCATTAAGGTTTCTTGTGATGGTTGCTTCATAAGCTACCATTTTAACTATGTTTACAACTATTATTTTTCCTATTTATGTCTCTCTCACACAGAATAGCTTTTAGTGATATATTTTGTCTTTTAATTATAATTAAGGAACTGCAATTGACTTTGACCAGCTGAACATTTGTGCTTTGACTTCACTGGTGTTCTCAAGAAGTATAAAGCCTAAGTGAAAATGTGTGGTTATTAGGATGAGATTTTTGCATTAAAATACACCATGTTATTGAGATTAGTCGCAAAAACTTTGAAAGGTGCAGCTACTTTGTGGGGGGAATCATGGCCAACTTTTCTCAGAGCGTGTCTAAACCAACACATAGTCTTATTCTAGAGAATTGGCTTTTCAGTTACTTCCCCACAGGGAAACCTTGATTGTGTGCAAAGAGAGCCCTGTATATCTGCCATAGAATCTGCTTGTTGCACAGGATTCTGGGGAGTATTTTGGTGTGTACTCGACTCACAAAGGACTTTAGGAAGGTCTGTTGCAGCCCAGCTGTTACTCCTTGCAGACTGAGTACTCCATGCAGGACATACATTCCAGGAAACCCTCTCCTGATCCATTGTTACCAGTTTTGTTTAGTTTTATGGAGGATCCTTAATAAGCATCTATGGAACTCTTGGTTCCTTATGAACATAGTTTGAACCACTGTTATAAATTAACATACTGCCCATACTTGTACTAACAATCACTAAAGCTGATTAAAATCATCATCAGTTTCCCCCCTTCCCCCACATAAATCATTCTATATACATCTTTGAAAATGGGAAAATCTACTCTTCTCCCTTTCTGCTGTCAAGGGCAATCTCTGTGATTTGCTTTTGCCTTAGTAGACATGCTTATGGCCTGAAAGAGTGAATTTGGGAGCTGGGATCCTTCTTGTTGGTAGCTAGCTAGCTGGTGAGCATTTCCTGGAAGTGCGGATGAACCTGGTGTTTATAAGCATGCTGTGTTCTTGGACTTGTCTCTCCCAAAAAGGAAAGGTAATCGATTTGTAGTGATTGTCTGCTACAGCAGGAAGACAAAAAGGGATTCAGTGGAACTAAATTCAGGCCTGAGTCAAAGGAGGCTTGAAGATGGATGCACAAAGGGCCTCTTCAAATGCTCAGATAGGAAACCTGTATAACCACAGTTTGTGTGCAGAATGCTGCACATGCTTTGATTGTGGCATTTACTGCACTTCAATGTCCTGGGGGTAATGGATCTATGTATGCTGATCCTGTCTGTATGCTATCAAATAAGCCAACATAGTATCAAATGACCTGAAGTGTTACCAACAAAACCTTTTAGAAAGTCCTTCCGTAAAGTTAGTCATTAGATAAGAATCTTCATTGTAGTGATATTGCGGTGTTTGAATTTTACGAATATTAATCAAAGTGAGTATGTTTTCTTGATATGTATTCTGCTATCTGTTTGAAAACTGAAACTAGGCAAACAACTTTATTTTTTTAAAAATATGCTACCAATATTGAATTTGGGGTTAATTGTGTTGTTTAAACAATTGGGATTGGTTCCTTTTGTCACTCTTATTGATGCCATGAATGCCGTGTTTTTCTCCAAACTGACTTCTCTCTCTCCACCCCCCCCCTATTTTCTGCAACCAGTAGACCAATGTATAATTCCACGGAGCAGCAAATTGTAAAAAACTTCTAAAATGTACACAAATAAAATTTTGTTCTCAAATAACCTACTGGTGAATCATTGCCATTATGTGTCTGCAAAACATAGCGGCTCTACTTTAAAATACACCACTGTTTTTTGTAGGAACACATGTTGGGGAAGTAGGGCAGGGCTATTTGAAAATCCAAACACCATCCTAGTGATATTTGTACTTGGCACTGTGGGTTAAACCACAGAGCCTAGGGCTTGCCGATCAGAAGGTTGGTGGTTCGAATCCCCGCGACGGGGTGAGCTACCGTTGCTTGGTGCCTGCTCCTACCAACTTAGCAGTTCGAAAGCACATCAAAGTGCAAGTAGATAAATAGGTACTGCTCCGACGGGAAGGTAAACGGTGTTTCCGTGCTCTGCTCTGGTTCGCCAGAAGCAGCTTAGTCATGCTGGCCACATGACCTGGAAGCTGTACGCCGGCTCCCTCGGGCAGTAAAGCGAGATGAGTGCCGCAACCCCAGAGTCATCTGCAACTGAACCTAATGATCAGGGGTCCCTTTACCTTTTACAGATGGGAGGGGGAAGTGTTTGACTTGTAGCTATGCATTTTGGAAGAAAGCCCTGCTAAATGACGAGACTCAGAACGTGGCTGTACTCTTCTTCATTACTCCACTTTGCCACAAGGAGGAGTGCTTGTTTTGTATAGAATGGCTAGAGCTCGCAGGTGAGAGGTTTAGGCTCTGTACATTATTGCTAAACAACAGTTTGTCTTAAGTGTTCATCATCACAAAGTAATGATGTTGTTCAAAGCTGGTGAATTTCCTGAGCCAAGAACACTTTTTATGGTTTTATGGAGTTTTCAAACTGTGCAATCTACAAGAAGTCTCTAGATAAGTAATACAAGATCAGTAAGAAGAATCAAGTGCTTCAGTGTAAGCTCTAAAGATTTCCATCCTACAGAGCTTCCAGATCACAACTTGGGAAGTTTGGTGCACTATGCAAGAGCAAATGCAACAGGCCAGGTACAAGTACTTCCCCCAGACCCTCCTCCAGAACAGCAGAGAGAGGGTGTTGTTTTGTCTGGGAAGTAGAAATGCTTGTGCATGGAGAATAATAAAATCAGAACAATGTTGAATTTCCCCCCGTGTTATTAGCAGTCATCAACCTGACTGATGAATCAATAAGAGATCTTGTGTTGCACGTCTACGAGACTGAGCTTCAAATGAAGATCCCTTGCTTGAGTCTTGCCACTGCCATGAACTTACCATCTTTTTTAAAGCCAATATGTCTCTGAGCCTCAGACCCTCTACAATACAGAGCTAATAATACTGACCTACCTTACAAGGTTGTTGCAAAAAGTACAGTAAGGTGATACATCATCATCATCATCATTATTATTACCAAGAACAAACTTAACAAACTTACCAAGAACAAACTTAGTTGGTCTCTAAGGTGCTACTGGAAGGAATTTTTTTATTTTATTTTGTTTTGACTATGACAGACCAACACGGCTATCTACCTTTATCATTATTATTATTATTATTATTAAAATTTGTATACTACCCTTTATCCAAAGTTCTCGGGGCAGTTCACAGCATAAAAATACAATATAAAACCACAAAAACAAACCAATAGATGATCCTCGTGATCCCTTCCAGCTCTTCAATTCTATGATTTTGTAATAACCCCCCTCTCCCACAAGCTCATTTAACTTGGACTACTGCAATGCGCTCTACGTGGGGCTACCTTTGAAGGTGACCTGGAAACTGCAATTAATCCAGAATGCGGCAGCTAGACTGGTGACTGGGAATGGCCGCCGGGACCACATAACACCAGTCCTGAGAGATCTACATTGGCTCCCAGTACGTTTCTGAGCACAATTCAAAGTGTTGGTGACCTTTAAAGCCCTAAACGGCCTCGGTCCTGTATATCTGAAGGAGCGTCTCCACCCCCATCATTCTGCCCGGACACTGAGGTCCAGCGCCAAGGGCCTTCTGGCGGTTCCCTCACTGCGAGAAGCAAAGCTACAGGGAACCAGGCAGAGGGCCTTCCCGGTAGTGGCGCCCGCCCTGTGGAACGCCCTCCCATCAGAGGTCAAAGGGATCAACAACTACATAACATTTAGAAAATACCTGAAGGCAGCCCTGTTTAGGGAAGTTTTTAATCTGTAATATGTTAATGTATTTTAATATTTGCTGGAAGCCGCCCAGAGTGGCTGGGGAGACCCAGCCAGATGGGCGGGGTACAAATAATAAATTATTATTATTATTATTATTATTATTATTAAAAGGATATAGGATGTGAAATGCTTTGAACGCCTAATGTTTTGATGGTGTGACAGCACTGCAGGGCCAACCTCCTGACACGGGGACCACTATAGTTTGTTTAGGGCAGGACAGTAGTAGTGATGTGTTGGGGCTGCATAGGCACACCAGCAGGAATCCCAGATTGACTCTGTCATTACATCTGTGCAGCCCTGTTGCCATAAACCGTAGCAACTCGGGGCTTGTAAACCACTTGGAGCCTGGAACTCACTATGTTGCCTTTTGGGCTTGGGGGTGCCCTGCCCTGCCTTTCCTAGAGATTGAAGCTGGAACGTTTTGTAGGCAAGGCATGTCATCTGTCACTGAACTATAGCCCTTTCCTTTCCCAACTATTTGCTCCCATTGAGAAAACTTCAACCCTCCCATTTGGGACCATTAGCCACTACAATAATCTGCTTAGGCAAAGGAAAGTTGGTCAGTCACTAACAATATTTTGATGAATCTGGAGAGTCTTTTCTTTTGTAGTGCTTATGAGACATTAGGATGGGAAGCTTGAAGACGGATGCTTTGAACATGAAATGTCAGTGTTACTGTAAAGACAGCATCATTTTTGTTGTTGCTGTGATTTCCTTTTTGTGTCTGGAGAAAGACATTGTGCCCAGGATGCGAGAAGGGGAAGAACTTTGCGAATATAGTGCTTTACTTTGCATGAAAGTGAAAGATTTGATTATTATAGTTTGGATGTCATGCTTGTTAAAAGTTAATTAAAAAGGCTCTCTTAATTAAAGTGATAAGGCACAGGTGACCTTAATAAAATGTCTCTTCAATATTAAGGTAAAATTACTCATTTTAGGGATGAATGTGACCTTCTCTCCCAGAGATCATTCACGGTAATAGTGAATGTTTGTGAGTTTCAGACCTTTGATTTCTACAGTGCTGAAGTGGGTTACTGGTTACCAGATCCTTATTTGCATGGAAGTTTGAAACACAAAGGAACTATTAATAAAGGCAGTTACTGAATTGTTATTTTTCTGTCGACAATTGTTCATTAATGAAGGATTTTGTTATTTACCTTATTACTAGAGAAACTTATCTTTTTGCTCTTAAATATACGAATCACGATAATAGCAATCTCTTTCAACTGGGTCAGTTATTCAACAACACGCCTGTGCGCCTTTTGCTACAGACCATTCCCCTTATACTGCCTTGAGTGAGTACTACATAGGAATAAATGATGAGTAATCTTAGAACAGGAATTTGTGACCAGAAATTACACTTGACCTTCTCTTTGCTGACATGTGGACTTTTAAAGCTCTCCTGGTCCCCGAAGAATTCAAGGAAACTCAAAAATTGAGCCCTATTTTGTGCCATTTTGATTGGCCTATTAAAGGTATTGCCCATTTTAGATTCCCCCCCTTATGTGCCAGTACAGCTACCTTTTACTGCTGTATTATTTTAGTCCAACTTCATCTACTCTTACATGAGATTATATTTGATGCAAGTCAGGCTAAGGAACACAAGTAGGGTTAGACTGGACACGGAGGTTTACTGAGGGACAAGTGCTGTGGTTGAATGGGCTTAGGTAGAGAAACATCTTGGATCCACTGATCCCAGGATCCACTTAAGCTGTTGTTGAGTGCTTTGCATGAGAGACAGGAGGCTGTATTTTTACCTCCTGCATTGCTGCCAATTCCGAATAAGTAATACTGCTTTATGTCTCAGGCATGTGAGGGCCACTGTCTACATAACTTGTTTTTACTTTCCTGGTGTGCATCTGCTGTCTGGTTTAATATATTTAAACCATGTTTTATATTGGAACATGTTTTGCATGTCCCAATAAACTTGTGCTGCTCATGGTATTTACACTACGGCATTCCATGTGGTTGTATCTCATCACCTCATGTTGTTTAACACCTACATGAAGCTGCTGGGTGTGGTTGGCTCTGGAATTTATTTATTTATTTTTTAAAAATTACATACCGGTGTATCATAAAAATATATCACAAAAATAATGATATACAACCAAAATCAGACAATAAAATCATAAAAGTTAAAAAGAAGTTAAAAGCAATAATTTTAAAAGTGAACATCAATAGACTGTTGTGGGGGATGTACTCTTTAACTGCCTGCTTAGAAATTCAGTAGGCTTTTAAGAGTTGGCACAGAGGCACCCACTGAGTCTCTATTGGCAGGGTGTTCCACAGGACTGGGCTGATAACGCTAAAGGCTCGCTTTCTCATTGTCAAACGAGCCTCACCAACTCGGAGAATTGCTGTAAGGTGCTGTCAATATGTTGATAAAAACCTAGCTCTGTTTCTCGTTTCATGCAATCAAAATGTCACATTGTATGCCCTGAAAAAATTCACAAAGTAAAAGACAGAACAAAGGCTAATAAACTGAAGCTACCATTGGTCGGTGAGATGTTCTTCATCCCAATCAAGATGGGGTTGTCTCTCACCCATTCAAGATGCAGTTCACATGATGCCAATGCTTTTAGATCCAGCCTTTCTTCTGGATTTCATTCCCAACGGCTGCCAAGTTCGGTTTGGGTATGGCCAACTGTCCAGTACGGAATTAAAGATGCGACCCTAGTGCAAAATTGGTTCTCCAACTCAAAATATGGAGCCACATGTTTCTACAAGCCAAATTCCATAAAAAGAAGAAACCAAAGCTCTCTCTAGCTGTGTGTCTGGGAAGAAAAATGCCATAGAAGCCTAATAAAGTCAAAAGCTTTTTATTATTCTAAAATGAGCTGCTCTGTGCTTTTGACCTTTCAGTACATATTGAAGACTTACCTGCCATAAAGATTTAGTCTGGGCCCAAATCCCATCACCTCGCTCCTTTCTTCTCCAGAAAGAGAGCTGTCATCACATTGCTGAATCTTTTAAGTCTGCCTCAATGCTTGTCGTCTCTCTTGCTTAATAAAAAAAAAATGAGGGATAGGAGCTATGCATTAGGTCACCCTTCTCTTTTATGGTGGGCTGCTTATTCTTTTACTATTTTCCCTGACCGCCTGCTTGTGGTAATTCTGTCAAACAAAATTTCTGATTGAACGGCTTATTTTAACAGAAACAAAATAAAACAAACAGGGGATTCCCACATGTCTCGATGCAGGGTGAGTTGGTTCGGCTGCAAAGTGTCTCTCTCTAACAGGGGAAATGTATTTAGAAGTTTGCTGCTGCTGTGCTGTCTTATTTGCTTGTTCCTTTTTATGATCACTTTTTTAAAAAGTCCCCCCACTGCCACAATATTCTAGTTTTATACTTGAAGTCACTTCGGAAATGTGTGTCAAAAAGGTGACTGACAAAAAAAACTGCACGGAATAGAAAAGAGAAATAGCTTAATGCTCTTTTGTATACATCCATCCATCCATACGTAATTTTATTTGCATGCTGCCTTTTCACAGTTCAAACCATGCTCAAGATGGCTTACACAGCATGAAAAACTACATAACTACAACATATCAAAAGTAGTCAGAAACATAAAAAAAAAAAATACACAACCAAATGGCACAATTTCCACATAAATCACAACCAGATCTAAAATAAAGATGGGGGAGGAAACAACAACAACAGCAAACCCACCCACTCACCCCCAAATATGTTCAGCAGCCTCAGGTTTTTGTAGCTGGAGTTAGTCAGGGCCCCACCCTCTCAGGCCAGGTGGGGAAAGACCTGTAAGGTAGGGGAGCGGGTCTTCCAGGATTCGCACCCAAGATGGCATACTTTGATCTGTAAAGAGGTTTTTGCTTTCTCGACTCACCAAAAGTAGGTCTAGCTTTTTTATTATAGGAGGAAATTGTCAACTTAGTTCTATAGGGAACCTAGTGGGGACTGGGGGAGAAAAGGAGAGAGGGAGCACCAAAAGAAGGGATATGTGGAAGAGGAAAGTGTACATGCACATTTATAGATAGAATGGACCTCAGTTTAGTCACTCATGGGATTACTAAAATTTATCAGAGTACTAAAATTTATCAAAGGAAGTTGAAAGCTGCATTTTCAGATTACCCATAGAAAAATGTGAAGGGGGGGGGGTAAAATCAATAGATTTCTTCTGCCGGCACAATGCTAGTAATGCAAACAATAGCTACTGAGGTGGAATTTATTATTTATTAAATACTGGTCTGGAGGAAAGTAAGCTTGATTATAGGTCATATATTTTTCCTGTAGAAATTAAGCCTTCTGGTATGGCTGTAGTGATTTACTGACAGCGTTGGTTGTTCAAAATGAGCTCTATAAATTGACAGCTAATCTCAGAATCGTTGCAAGAACAGAATTTGATTATAAACAGAAGAATTGGGAATGCTTAATAACATGAGTATGGAATACTAAGATGAACTGTATTCACGCCATATTTAGGAATGGAAAAGGAGGTGTATTGCCTTAATTCAAACTGGAACCTCTTTATACAATGTTGAGGTAAAATACAATCAAAACCAGTGTTGGAATCAATTCACAAACTTTGCTTTCCTGTGTAATGAATATTCCTTGAGGCGCATGCCCTCATTTTATTTGTTTGCCTTATTGTAAGATGTAAAAGTAATTAATAACATATTACGGTATCTGGCAACTAATCCCAAATGTTAGATATCTGACACTGACACGAGAAAACAATGCTTTGTTGCATGT
Organism: Darevskia mixta; assembly: GCA_034641385.1. Taxonomy (NCBI): domain Eukaryota; kingdom Metazoa; phylum Chordata; class Lepidosauria; order Squamata; family Lacertidae; genus Darevskia; species Darevskia mixta. The sequence continues at coordinate 23,145,170 of JAWWNH010000029.1, read as the reverse complement.
CAAGACACTGACATGTCAAAATCAGCCTTGAAAGCCTTTAGAACACAAGTGACCCTGTAACAAGACCTCCTGGGTTGACTGGCAGCTTTTAACTTCAGCATTCGAGATTAGCTGACCTTGTTTATCCAAGATCCACCTGAGATATAGCAGACATGCCCATGTCTATTACGTTTCATGCTGTAAATGTTTGCTCAGATATCAGAAACCAAGCGGAGTTAAGGGATCATAATAGCCATTTGGCCTCAGTTGAGAACAATGCTTAGATGGGCTAGCATCAGTCACAGACTAATGGAACAGTTAATGGCCAGGAGAGGCATTGAAATGACAGTATTGCTTCCAATTAAGCTTTGCCCCCCAAATATCAGCAGAGATTTTGGAACATATCTGCGGGGGAATAGAGGCAGTCTTGACCTACAAGCTGTTAGTCTTGGGAGATCTCATTGCCTTGACAGGAGCCACTCTTGACAGACTTCACGTCTGTTACGGCAACCCTGGGATTGTCTCAACATGTGATATTTAATAGTTTCTTACATTTGTATCCCTTCTTTCCTATCAAAGGAGCCCTGGGCAGCAAACACACACAAAAATCAAACCAATACAGTTAAAAATAAAATCTAAGAATTAGAAGCATCTGAAAACATTTAAAAAAACAATTAACATCCAAATACAATCACATACCCCCACTTTGCCAAGTGCTACAGCTGGTCCTGGTGATGCGCGAGGCGCCCAGGACATGGAAGAAGCAGAAGCAGATGTGCTCATGCCGACTAGATTATCGGCACACTGCCCAGTAATGTGATTCTGTTGACTCAAAACAGGCTTGAGTTGTGGAAGAAGGGGATGGAGGTAGAGGCTGGGATATCTCTCCAAAACCAGGTTTCAAAAAAAATAGCAGCTACATTTGTATATCTCCGCCTAGCAGGGGAGCCTGTGAGCAGGGAATCTGTGGCTATTACTCGGTGTTGAAGCTGGCAACTTCAACCCTTATCAAGGGACAAATCAATTTTGTGTGGTTGTTTTGACAGATTCCATGCCAAGCCAGCCCCAGGCCCTTCTGGGCTACTCTCTGTCCCTGAGACACAATGAATGATGGCTCCTCACAACATCAAGAAGGACCTGATACATTTACTGTATACAGGTATATGTGCTTTAAAGGAGCTATTTGTAGTTACTGCTTGTGGCCACAGGGTGTCTTACTTGATGAATTATTGTATTTTAATATTTTGCTGGAAACTGCCCAGAGTGGCTGGGGAAACCCAGCCAGATGGATGTGGTATGTATGTGTGTGTGTGTGTATTATTATTATTATTATTATTATTATTATTATTATTATTAAAGGTAAAGGGACCCCTGACCATTAGGTCCAGTCGTGTCCGACTCTGGGGTTGCGGCGCTCATCTCGCTTTCGGCGTACAGCTTCCAGGTCATATGGCCAGCATGACTAAGCCGCTTCTGGCGAACCAGAGCAGCGCACAGAAACGCCGTTTACCTTCCCACCAGAGCGGTTCCTATTTATCTATTTGTACTTTGACGTGCTTTCAAACTGCTAGGTGGGCAGGAGCTGGGACCGAGCAACAGGAGCTCACCCCGTCGCAGGGATTCGAACCGCCGACCTTCTGATCAGCAAGCCCTAGGCTCTGTGGTTTAACCCACAGCGCCACCTGGGTCCCATATATTATTATTATTATTATTATTATTATTATTATTATTATTATTATTATTATTTTATCTCCAGTCATCTGTAGGACTTTGGGTGCTACTCTAATAAAATGTACAATGTCTTTACATTCCAAGCAAGCTTAGTGTCATAGAATCATAGAATTGTAGAGTTGGAAGGGACCCTGAGGGTCATTTAGTCCAACCCACTGCAACGCAGGACCCTTTTGCCAAACATGGGGGCTTGAACCCACAACCCTGAGATTAAGAGCATTGTGCTCTATCAACTGAGCTACTTGTTCTCTGGTTAATAGCTTGAGAATGTAGATCAGGCCCCATTTGTTTCTCTCCCAGCCCTCCGTTCTTACTGAACACACTCACTAACTACCATTTAATCCTTTGTTTCTCCTGCGACCATTGCTTTCACATAATGCAAAAATGGCTTCGTGTTAAGTTGACCCCATTATAGTTGCACTGCAAAGTATCTTTTACACAAACAAGTGATTCATGGTGCAGGACAGGAAACAGGCTAAGCGCGAGCCTTTCCCCTTCTGGCTCTGGATTAGATTTGTGGAAACGAGAAGTCCGCCATTTGGATATTTATTTAAGAAAATAAATATTATTATTTCAGGCGTTGGTAGCCTTTGGGGGGAGATACACCAGTGTGTAACAAGTGTGTGTTTAATGCAACTCTCTCCACTTGGATGTTATTTTCCTTCACAGTCAGGCAATTGAATTTAAGACAACTCTGGTTCCCTTGAGCAAACAAGAATGGCTGCTAATGCAACTAATGGCTCTACACTGGGAGCTGCAACTTCAGTGCATCACAGGAACTGACTTGATGCTTTGCTTACCTCCTGAGCCTCTCTGTCCTATCTGTCTCAAAGCCATAGGAGCCAACTCCTAGGGGCCGGCCCCACCAAATAAAATTCTTGAGGGGGCTGGCCCTCCCAAAGTTGATGGGCATTGCCATTCAAATGGTGTGTGTGCCATGTCATGTGGTTGATTATGTGGGGCAGGGCTCACCTGCCCCCACCCCAATATTTTATTCAAAGCTGTGGGGATATTAGGGTTGGATCCAAACTGAATTAGGCCACATGGAAATCTAAGAGAAAAGTTAATAATGCCCAGGGCTTTTTTCCCCCCAGCAGCAACTAACCAGAACTGAGTTCTGGCACCTCTCAGGTGGGCACCGTTGCCATTATAAGAAAACAAGGGAGATGTTCATAGTTCCGGCACCTCTTTTTCTAGAAAAATAGCACTGGTGATGACTAATGTAAGTCCCACTGATTTCAATGTGAATGATGTTGTAATTACAACTGAGGTTGTAATCCTATACTCACTTACCTCCAGGGCTGGCCCTACCATTAGGCAGAGTGATGCACTGGTCTGTGGATCAGAACAGTGGTGTGGCATTGGGGTGGGGTGGGGTGTGTGGTCCCAGGCTTCATTTGTCAATGAACCTATCCTCTGCTATTTGCTTTGTTTCATTTCAAGAAACTGCTATAATAATAATAATAATAATAATAATAATAATAATAATAATAATGATGATGATGATGATGATGATGATGATGTTCTAGTCAAAGGCCATGACAAACATGTCTTAAGCAATCTACCCAGCCTTTCTGCATAGAACTCAAGGCAGTCTGCCAAACAGACACACAACACTGCATTAAGAAAGCATACATTACTTCTGTATAAACACTTATAGGATTGTGCTACAAATTATCAACCAATACCACAAAGTCTTGATGGATAACTGGTGTGAACTGCCCTTTGGACTTGCTCCTCTGTTAAGTGAAGTGTTAACTCTAGCCACAAATTAATGCAATCCAAGTTTAGTCGGAAATGACTCGTGCGAATTATCCAAGTCATTTTGGAATATTCTGTTTAATAAATGTAGATTATTCCACCACCACCACCACCCTCTCCAGAACTGTCCAAGTGGCTAAATATCTTGTCATGTGATATAACCTTGGGGTAAAGAGTGAGGCACAGCCTTGAAGAAGGATGCCAATTAGAGAATGGTATAATAGTAGCCTTCCTTGGTGTTATCCAAGGTATGGATAGATGACACAGGCGTAGCTTTCCTTAATGGTGCCTAAAATACATAGCTACCAGCTTTGCCCAGTGAAAGCTGCTGGCATTATCATTCCTTCATTTGATTTCTTACCCACCCTCCACTCAGGGCAGATCATGACAATTTGAAATTCAATATTAAAAATGGTTTAAAACAAATTACAGTCCCCAGAATAGGGTGGGTCCTGAAAAATACATATCTCGGGTGTCAAAGGCCAGGGTAAGCAAGTCTGGCTTCAGCATACAGTGGAAACTAATGAAGGTGCCAGAACCACCTTTATGGGGAGAGAATTCCATAGCCTAGGAGCTGCTGTAGGGGATGACATCTCCTGGGCCACCCTCACCCGCCTGAACTACCAAGACGGTCCCCTCTGCTGATCTTAACACCTGAGAGGGTCTGCAGGAAAGGAGACAGTGTTTCGGAGGGAAAGTACATGAGCTGTGATGCAGCTAGTCCTGCAGAACCAATGGGACTTTGGGCTTGCCTGTTTATCAAACTGCCCTGAATGCTGCATGGCAAACAGCTTCTGAAGTTTGTGATATGCCATGGAAGTGGGCTGTAAAACACACACACATACACGCATGGAGAAATATCAGTGGAAATGCCCATGTCATTGGACATGTCTAAAGCAGATACCTGGGCAGTTTAAACTGAGGTTATTGGGCATATAAGGGGTTTAAATATGCATCTCACACACACAAACACAAAGACCCAAGATTTTGTGTTTTGCTTTTAAAGAAAAGCAGCTTGAGAAAGCAGGGAACGCTTAGCCATATGCCTGCCTGCCTGTTACTTCTTTGCTCTAAATTCCACTTCTTAAGTGGTTTTTCATTATTATTTTTTTAAAAATAATGCTTCAGGACCTTATTACATGTGTTTGAGCATAATCTGTAGTCAGATCCGAAGAGCAGCAGGAAGAGGATTGTAGAGGAAGAGATATTTTTGAATGAGGCAGCATTCCAGATGTGTGCACTTAGCACTGTAGGGCTTGTACTTAAAAAAAAACCCAAAAAACTATTAGGAGTGTTGTATTTGGAAGGGGTTGGAGTACCTGATTTCAAATGCCATCACTGCCAGGAATTTCCTAACTGGCTTTGGCAACTCACGATGTCTTTGCTTCCCTTCGCCATCTGTGAAACAAGAATGGCAGTGAGCAGCCTCCACTGGTTCTTCTGGAGGCAAAAGACACGGCAAAAGAAAATTGTAAAGCACCCTGCAATTTAGGATTAGGAAATACCACTGTTGTTCTTTATCCACCGAGAAATCTTCCCGTCTGAACAATGCTTGCTAGGACGGTTTTGGACAGCTTCATATCAGAAAGGATGCTATTAAAAAAAAAAAAAAACACCTTTCCCCACTAGGTAAATGTCAGTGTGAAAACTCAGGCATAATTACTATGTTCTCCAAATATCTCCCTCTCCCCCCCCCCAGCCTTCCTTTTTTTTTTTTTTTTTTTGTAATTGCGTGTCAGACCAAGTGCACTCCAAATGTAAGCACTGTTGGCTACAAGGAGAGTGCAACGAGATAATCCATGTTTTCATCATTCATAGGCCACTCTTTTCACAAGCCATGGTCCGTACTTTATTAGGTTGAGCAGCTCTGGGTCTGCAAGAAAGACCCAGGCCTTTCTCATCAGTATGAGAACGGCCCAGTGAATGGTTTCCAAGTGTTTACTCAGCATTTGTCTCGTGGCTCATCAGAGGAATGGGGAGGGAGGTGCCGACAGATCTTTTGTCCGACTGAACTGCCTGATGTGTTATGACAATGTTCCATGAATATGCAGAATGGCAGAAGGGATTAGGACCAGTACAATTCCCCCCAGGCCTCTCTCTCTCTCTCTCTCTCTCTTTTTTTGCCTAGGATGTTCAGAGCTTTAAGGATGACCTGTTCGCGGTTAGGGCACTAAACACCAGATTTTCCTGCAGATAGGAGTGTAAAAATCCCACACTTGTCCAAAGCTGTTAACATCTGACTTGAAGGTCAGCCAGTCTTATTCACAGCCCTCTATCATTTTTCCAGAAAGCAAAGGCAGCCTAATCAAAGGCTTTGTTTCAGAGGAGACATGGACATGGTACATTGTGAATGGCAGCCTCGTTCAGCAGCGCACACCCAGCCAAATACAAAGAGGGCAGGCAAGGCTTCCTTGCTCTGAGCAGATAATAATATTCTGGTCATCTACTGTTACGTTTCTGTATGCTGGCTTCCTGCTGCCTGATACAGCTCTTCTCTCAGTTTCCCATTTCAGGTTAGCCTGGAACTAAAATGCCCACAATAACATTGTGCTACAAGAGCGTGCCCATCTAATAAAGGATCTGGGCGCTCACAAAGAAATGTGATAACATGCTCTTTCATTTAAAAGGAGATTGTGTTTATAGCTCTCAAGATTTTATGGGGGGCAGACTGGAAATGAGAGGGGTGCTGGCAGTGTCAGACATTGGGCTCTCAAATTTCAACGGGGCCCTCTGCATCACTAGAATTTGGTGCCCCCCATCTCTTGTGCTCCATTGTGGTGCATTGTTGGGGTGCCTCCTGCAGCCTGACACCCAGGGAGATGGCCCCAGTCACACTACCCTAAAACCACCTCTGGTGCAGTGTTGTCTGTAAGTATTTTGATATTCTAGGCAAAAAGCCAGCCCAGCTATCTGGGTCCTTCTGAGTCTAGCATCTTCGCCAAATCTCACCAGCCCAACCTCTATGTACTCTTAGAACCCATAAGGACATCATTCCTCTTGTTTCTAGAAACTCATGGCTCAAAAATCTTCTATTTACTGAAATCTATTTCTTTCTCCCCTGATGAAACGTTGGACCCTGGATTCCAGGGCTCTCCTGTTCATTAAGCCTTGCCTAATTCCCATCACTACCTACTGAATTCCTCAGTCCACTGCACTGCTGTCATTGAATGTGGTCTCATGTAGAAAGAAAGAATGGAAGAAATACTGTGGCCCAATGACACAAGCCTGTGAAGTATGGATTGGCTGCCTATTTGAAGGGTGAAGCTATGCCTAATAATCATACAACCTGTGGCACCCCACTATCCTCACCAACAGATTCACGGCAGAAACAATCTGCACAGCCCTGACCTCACCCCACCCTGCCCCACCCCACTTCTGTCCAGGGAAGCTACAGTGACACTGGTGGAAAGGCGTTCAAAGAGCCAATACAACACCTGAAAGGGGATGGACCTGTTATCTTAGGTAGGTATTGAGAAGAGTCAGAGGAGAAAAGGGAGAACTGTCTGTAACGGGGGGGGGGGGATTGGAGAGTGGAATGGGCAACTGTGGATAGAGTGGGATAGAGTGAAAGCAGAAAAATGAAATATGAACTGATGTCTTGTCCCAATGCAGGGTACTGTAATACTTTATATGAAATTGGATGCATAGTCTGAAAATTATTAACTGTTTAAGTTTGCACTTAAGTATTATTATTTATTATTTGTACTTAATTGCCCTCCCTTTAAGTTACACTTGTGTACTTGCTGTCTGGAAAAAATATTACCAAAAGGTCAGGCAAGTTAAGGCCCAAAGTTAGGGCAATTTTCATGCTACCTGTTAAGGAAATTCAAAATTCAACAATGCTATCAGTTGTGAGTTTGGTAAAATCTAAAGGGCACCCTGTCCAGTTTACATATCAATACTGAATACTGGTGAATTGAACAGATTAGCAGATTTCCAGTACAATATGAGTAGGTTCATTTTTAATCCATGTTGCCAGGGCAGTCATTGTAATTTCCACCAGACCCCTTTGGGGCTATTGTCAGCTGCCCAAAATGAGGAGCTAAAATGATTAAAGTTGGAAGGATGTACCCCTCTGTCACTCCACAGAGCTCTGTGGAAGATCCTGAATAGAATAGTGTGTCTTGTGGCACGTTAAAGACCAACAAATATATTACAGCATAAGTTTTTGTGGAACAGAATCCATGAAATCCTAGAGATCCTCGTTGCCAATCACTGTTCTACAGAGCAGTAAATGAATTTGGAAGAGTTCCATCTTCCCATCAGTATTATTTTAACAACTCCGTCTATCTACTGCAAAGCAGTGCAAGTCCCAGTCTTCTCTTGGGGATATTGTTTAATGCAAACGAACTTCCCCCTGCAGTTTTTGTTTGTCCGCAATTGGAAACAGAGCAACGGAGACACCTAGCCAGATAGGTGGGCTTTGAGATCTTGGTTTCTAAACCATTGAGCAATGTCAATACAAGCTTCAAAATACTCGCTGCAGGCTTACTGCATTTAAGATTTGAGACGGGGAAGGAAATGCACCTTGACACACAGATTTTCACAGCCTTGGGGGCAGGAAGAGCCCATCTTGTTACAAATGAACTATATCGCTACTGTCAAGACAATTAGACAAAGAACTGAGACAAGGAGGACCAAGATGACAATGGAGGATATCTTAATTAGCAGCCTAACTGCCCAGAAACTTGAGTGTTGGCATCATCAGTAGGCCATGCTGTAATGTGCATATGCCAATCAATCCACTAAAAATGAAAATGACCTAGGATTCTTAAAGACCTGAATTCTACTCCCTGGTCTCAACACAGCAAGCTTTTACCTTTTACTAAGTCAAACCTTGGTCCATCTAGGTACACTGGGCAAAGCATCTGCTTTGCTTGCAGAAAGTCCTGGATATAATCCCTGGCATTTCCTGGTAGGGCTGGGTAGAGAAATCCCAGTCTGAAATTCTGGGGAGGCTGTGCCAGTCAGTGTAGACAATACAGAATTGGCTGGACCAAAGACCTGGCTAAATATGAGGCAGCCTCCTATGCTCCTATACACTTAGCAGCAGCTCTCCAAGGTTTTAAAAAGGAGACTTTCCTGGTCCTACTTGAAGATGCCAGGTGTTGAACCTAGAAGCTTTTGCATGAAAAAAACAAACAAACCCTGGAACGATAGCCCTTCCACACAACTGTAGCCATGTCACAACTTCAGCTTCCATCTATGAAACAGCAGTGAGTGACCTGCTTCGTAAGGTTGCTATGGGGCTGCCTCTGAGGCTGGTCTGGGAGCTTCTACTGGTGCAGAACTCAGTGGCATGTCTGTGGTGTGGGACATGTCTGTGGTGTGGCACATGCCTCTAAGGAACAAATTAGACCTGCATTGAAAGAATTATACTCAGAGTTCAGTTTGGCCCCCACCAAGGGTGCAGGTGCCCCTCCCACCCCTCCTTCTCTAACAGGCAAGCACCAGTTAATAACCCTCCTGTGCACCCATGCCTTTAGATGAGTTATTATGGATAATTTTCTGCAATGAATCCCCCCCCCCATTTTTATTGCTGTTTCTTTACTTTTCTTTTGGTTTTATTGTCAACCTGTTCCGGAATGCTGTTTTGGTTTTGAAGTGTGGGCTATATATACTATTTCAAATAAGCAAACTTATAAAATGTGCTGCTTACAAATGGTTAGACTGCCTACCAGTCTCTTATATGTCTAGCTGCTGGACTGTAAAACACTTGGAGATGTTCTCAAACAGTCATACTCAGAGTAGACCAGTTGACTTGTGTGTGTGTGATATACAAATGACACGAGAAAACTTGGTATACTTGTCTGTATAACATTATTCTTGTTTATAAAACCCAATAAAAAAAGAATAGACCAGTTGAAATAAATTGCATATGAATTTTGCAGATGGACATCCCATTCTATCCATAACCCTGCATGTGTTAGAATATATTCCTTCCCAATCAGTACCTTTGGATGGCAGGAGTCTTAATTCAGTAACTGATAGCAACCAGGTATATGAAGACCCTACCCTGTTCCCCCTGGAGGTTCTGGCAGGAAGGGAGGGAGGAACAGAAAGAGGTGACCTTAAAAGTCCTGAATAGCAGAAACAGTAGTTATAAACCACATTTTTCATCCCATCCAATCTTGAGAAAACTGGAGGGTCACACCATGCCCAAATCACCAAATATGTTCCCATCTGAACAGAGTCTATTCCCTCCCCTTGCCACCTTGACTTCTGCATTTCCATAAGGGGAGGAAACTGGGAGCAATGAAGCAGACAAAGAAATGGCAAGTGGTGGTGAAAACCTGGGCAAACAGAGGTAAAAACTCACACACTGTGTGTGCTCATCATGCCAAAGAAGCAATACTTGTCTGCAACCATCAGGCCCACTCTGTGCTACCCAAGAGAAACAAAATAATAAATAAATAAAATCCTTCCAATAGCACCTTAGAGACCAACTAAGTTTGTTCTTGGTATGCACACAAAAGCTCATACCAAGAACAAACTTAGTTGGTCTCTAAGGTGCTACTGGAAGGATTTTTTTATTTTTTATTTTGTTTCGACTACGGCAGACCAACACGGCTACCTACCTGTAACTACCCAAGAGAGTTCACCTGAGTGAGCCTTGGTCTGCAGAGGAATGCAGTGAAAGGAAACATCAGCAATCCACTGTCTAGGTTTTAGGCAACTATGTTTTATTCAATGGTAGGCCCATTGAAATCAATGACCTTAACTTGGTGACGTTGAACAGGTCTACTCTGAGTAGGGCTAGCATTGGCTACAACCCTATGACTCTTCTGCACAGCATTTCGAAGATTAAATCGCTTGCATCCACCTTGACTTAGAATACCACCGGGTAGGCATTTCGGTCTGCGGATGCGTCCAGAGAAGCATCTGGTCCTTATTTTGTTGGATGAAAGTCAGCTGTTGTGGCCTGAGGACTTGGAATAGCCTTGGAAACGAAACAACTCCCATCAGCCCCAGCCAGCATGGTCAGTGGTCAGGAATGATGGGAGTTGTAGTTCAGCAAACTCCGGAGGGTCGGCAACCCCTGCTGCAGATTGTGCTTCGCGCCCATACGCGGAAGTTAAAGCAGGTGCCTTACATTACGATTGCCATGCTTTCTGTGCATGAGTGGAAGTCTAAATAAAATCGTCTGCCGAATGGAAGCTTTTTCTTACGTCCTAAAATAAATGTGTGCTCACAGCTCAGGCATATCAGCGGGGATACCCCGAAGGACCTCCTTTCTAACTCGTCTCTGAGGAAGTGGAAGGCGATGCGCAACGGGGGTTGCCAACTGGCAATCACTTCGGAAACAGTTTACTGCAGTTGGCACGATGGCAAATATGGGGTGAGAAACGAGAAACGGAATTACTTCGGAGATTTATTTGAAATTAAAGTGCATTTATCACAACAACACTGTTATACACTCAGTCCCATCTGGAGTAGTGCGTGCGGTTCTACTGGCCCATCCCCCAAAAGGTCATTGTTGGAGCCACAGACGATGGAGACGCGAGCGTGAGTATGAAACTTACTAGCCTATTGTACAAAGGTAATATTGACATTCATTGCTCCACTTCCCTTTACATCTGGCATCATCACTGGCATCACGTGACCCCCAGAAGGCTGCCCAGAAAGTAATGGGTCTCTCCGGCTGCAAGCAAAAATAAAATAAAAATAAAATACCACTCCTGATCTAAACTATCGTCCCTTTCCCTCTTTCATAGGACCAACTTCTAGGGGCTGAGGTCCCTTCGCCTCCCCCTAAAATATTTGAAGGGGCCAGCCTCCCTGCAAGTTGATGGGCATTGCCATTCAAATAGCAAATGCCGCGTCTTGTGATGGATTATGCAGGGCGGGGCTTACCTGGGTTCCCCCAATATTTTATTCACTTTGGCGCCCCTGCCCCCTTTCATGATATTACACAGAAGTCCGACCACTGGCAAAGTGAGGATTGGTTCAAGAAGGAGCAACGGGACCGGGTTCCCTCGCCTGGTTTCGTGACATTGAACAGCATTGCAGCGCTCTGTGCTGCAGCTCCAAGTAGTTTCTTCAGAAAGAAGTCCCACTGAATTCGGCGGTCTTACTCACAGGAAAGTCTGCACACGGTTGCAGCTTCAAGAAGCCTGAATGCTTCTTACAGTCACATTTGCAGCGCCGAGGACGGACCTTCTCCAATCGACAGCCACCCCGATCAATGTGGGGACTGTCGCTCAGGTCGAAGTCTTCTTGCTCATTGGAGCAACAGTTTAAGCACCTGCGCGTCCGAAACCCGCTCAAAGGCTCCCTTGCATTACAGAGGAATCCTTCACATTGGGTTCCATGGGGCTTTCTCTAGTAGGATTGCAGCTACAGTCTAGGATTGGAAACCCCGAGCAGCAAATTACGCTCCGGGGAGTCATTTCAGTTGAAATCCGCGGTGTTTCCTTCTGAAAGGAACGCGTTTAGTGTGGTGGGGCAGGTTTAAGCGCGCCTGGTGGCGGCGGTTCTCATCTCTGGAGCAGTGAAATAACCATCACTTACATCCCCCGACCACGAACTAACTTAGTAAACAGCTCCCAAATAATTTCAGTTTTGCGCCGTGCAGGATCTCTCTATGTTTCCTAACTAAGCACCCTCGTTTGTAAAAGTTAAAAACAAAAGTAAACCAGCATTAAAGAAGCAGTGGGAGGTGTTTTGAACGCTTTGAGAAAAGGTAGCTAAGCAGGTGCGTAGGTAGATGATTGATTTTATTATTTATTGCATTCGTATCCCACCTTTTTCTCCAAGGAGCTCTTCTCCCCCTCCTCATTTAATCCCCGCAACACCCCTGCGAGGTAGGTTAAACTAAGAGGCAGGGACTGGCCCAAGGTCACTCAGTGAGTTTCATGGAGGAGGAATGGAGATGTGAAACCTGCTCTCTCAAGTCCTAGTCTGACACACTAACCACTAGACTTAACCTGCAGCAATATGTTGCAGCGCAGTTGTGCGAAGTGTTTCTGTTCTGGATTCTAACTAGCCAGCCAAGCCCGTTTTCGGGGTACTATTGCGCGCGGACTGTTTCGATGTTGCTGTTGAACTTGGGGGTTCCCTGCTGACACCGCCCCCTACTCGACGCCGCCTCTTGTTTCTCCGCGGTCTAGTGTTGGCTATAATACCGGCCGTTCGTGCTTCGCCGAGGAGCTGGCTGCCGCTGTTACCCATTCCGCCCCTTAAGGCTGCCATCCTATGGGATTCCAGCGGTTGCAAACGGAGTTCTCCTCGATTCGCACTACAAGTATGCGTTGCAAATGAGAAGCCGCATTGCTCTCGAACGCTTGTCCATAGAATTTACAGCCTCGGCGTGTAAGCAGCTAGGAAGCTCTCCTGAGCAAATCTCTTGGATCTGAAGGGGAACTGCGCACCTCTGGACAGCTCCCAACTGACTTCAGTAGCGCTGAAGTAGGGAAACCTCCAGTGGGTCGTAAAACAGAACCTGCGCAGCTCTATCGCACGCAGGTATCTATAAGGCGAATCCACTGGAACTGACTGCGCAGTCCTAGAATAAGTCACCTGTTGAATCAAATGGGGCTGAACTCCCAGAGAAGTGGCTCTCTGATTGCAGCCTTGTGCTATTACAAATGTGTCTAGGATGGCCGTTTTAGCATACTTCCTTGCAAGGAAGCCCCTCTGGGCGTGGTGGAGGGGGGGGGGAAGAGAAGTGGGGCTTGGTTTCGAGCGCACAAGGTCGGGATTGGACTATTCACAGAACAGCCCGATCCTAAACGAATCACCGAGAAGACCGAGATGTACTTCCAACAGGCACCGAGATACCGTTGGGAATTTAGGACTATTAAGTCAATCCTAGTTAGAGAATTTTAGGCATATGTACATCAGTTTTGTGATATTTGATTTGGTACCGGACAATTTTGGGAAACTCAAGAGGGCAGGAGAGACTAGACCAAGACCAAGCAATGGTTCCCTATAGATAAAAAATTGAAAGCAGCCTCCGTTGGCCCACAGGAGCGGGCTGGACGCGGGGAGCGCACGAGGTCAGAGGTGCCAACTTGAATAAAATATTGTGGGGGCCCATGTAAGCCCCGCCCCGCACAACCGATCACATAACGCGGTGCACGCACACCATTTGAATGGGAATGCCCATCAATTTTGGGGGCCCCGGCCCCCTCAAATATTTTATTGTGGGGGCAGAAACTCCCAAGGCCCCTATGAGTTGGCTCCTATGACCTAGATCCACATTAGGCCAACACCCATATCAGGACCACCTAAGATGTTACATAATAGCGAGCAAGATACTGAGTACGTCAGAACATGAGGATGCATGTTAAAACCGGGTGGGTGATGGAGCGGACTGGAAATGATGCTGATAGTAGATAATGATCTCCAACCAGTTCAAACAAACCAGTTCAAATAAGCAGGAAAGTCGAGCCCAGTTTTGATGCGGTGAAAACACAGCTACTGATGGATGCCCCCAACCCTCTCCTTTCGCCATATGAAAGGGCAAAAAGAGGAAGGCGTGCCTTGAATTCACGGAATTCCCTACAATCGGTTTTCCTTTGCCTATTTTCCTCCACGCCCCTCCCGTATCCTGAATCCCCTTGGCAAGCCTGTCGAGTTGAACACATTCTGTTTTCGTTTTAAGGAGGATCTCCGTCCATTGATCTAGGAGTTACAGGGTGTGCTAAGTAATTTGGAGGCAGCTGGAAGAACTCCGCGTGTTGGTTAAGAAAAGCTTATCATAATTAATGTCACCCTTTCCCATCCCATCCTTCAAACATTTCTGGCGTGTGTGAGAGAAGCGGGGTCTGTATGTACATCGCAAAAGAATGATATACGAGCTCTAATGTGTGTACGAGCAGAGAACCACAACTCCCCTGGCAACCGGCTCTGAAACAAACGCGAATCCCACCGAATCCCATGAGATTTGTTTCTGCCCATTGGCATTATTCACTGGGAAGTTCTCCTGCGCAAATCTCAATGGGAACTGTGCCAGTCCTCCCCCCTTCCAGGTCTTGCGCAACTTCCATTCTTTTAACTGAAGAAGCAGCAGTAGGACTTGACTGCCGAGTCTGCGCGTCTGTCTTCCTACATCCCGTTGGCTAAACCATCTGCAAAGCACACCTTCCAATTAAGTTCTCTTGACGTGCAGGGACAGTCTTGCCCTTAGGAGCCAGTTGCTGTTCAGGAGTCGCCTCGGGGAATTCCCAGTAGTTCTTCGATGTATCAGCCCGTCTCCAAGCCGAAAAGGAGACGGTGCTGTCCGCAAACGACTTACTGAAAAGAAATCCCCTCGTCGTAGTTGCTATGGGCTAAGGCTACAATCCTATAATCCAGCCATGCTTACTTGCAGTAAAAGTCCCATTGAACGTGGTGCGACGCACTTCTGAATTAGCACGCTTAGGATAGCGCTACACCGTGGGCTGGAAACGAAATCCTCCTTTACCTCCTCTCTACCCGGTGCAGATGAAGAAAGGAGAAGAAAGGAACCCCGGTTTAGTTTTTCACATACGAATGCTGGCACCGGCTAGTGGAACGCTGTTTTCTGACAGGTGTGTGTGTGTGTGTGTGTGTGTGTGTGTGTGTGTGAGAGAGAGAGAGAGAGAGAGAGAGAGAGAGAGAGAGAGAGAGAAAATGCATGCAAGTGAGGAGGGGGGGCGTTCAGGTGGGTGGGCAATAGCCGAGCCATTGAGGGGGTCGCACCAGGGTGGCGCCAGACCTGATCTATATAAAGCAGGTCCCCCGTCCAATACCTGGTCCCCGAGGGAGCTGTGCTGTTTCATCCGCCTTTCCCTCCCGGGAGCTTCCCTTGTATATGAACCTGGCCGGATTCTCCTTTTTCTCGGGTATATGCACCATGACAGCGGACTCCCTCCACTCGCCTAGCCAGGGGGCTAGCCCGGGCTCCCCCACTTTGCAGAGGGCCTCCCCGTCGGGCTGCAAAGTGGAGCCGCTGCTCATCAAAGCGGAGCCCAGAGGCAGCCCGGCGGAGAGAGCAGCGGAGCTGCCGGTCGAGGAGCAGCCACCTGGCCCCGGCGCAGGTGGTGGTGCGGGAGGCGGCGGCGGCGGCCGTCGGAGGAAGCGCCCGGTGCAGCGCGGCAAGCCGCCGTATTCCTACATCGCGCTGATCGCCATGGCCATAGCCAACGCGCCCGACCGGCGGCTGACGCTGGGCGGCATCTACAAGTTCATCACGGAGCGCTTCCCTTTCTACCGGGAAAACCCCAAGAAGTGGCAGAACTCCATCCGCCACAACCTGACCCTCAACGACTGCTTCGTGAAGATCCCCCGCGAGCCGGGCCACCCGGGCAAGGGCAACTACTGGACGCTGGACCCGGCCGCCGAGGACATGTTCGACAACGGCAGCTTCCTCCGGCGCAGGAAGCGCTTCAAGCGCACCGACCTCACCACCTACCCGGGCTACGTGCACAGCGCCAGCGCCTTCACCCCCAACCCGGGCCCCGTGGCCCGAGCGGGGCCCGGCTGCGGCGGCTCCGGAGGCGCCGCTTACCCGGGAGGCGGGGGCGCCATCTACTCGCCCGGCGGCAACGGCGCCTACAGCGCGCAGCTGACCGGCCTGCCGCAGTACCCGGGGGCGCCCCCGGCGCTGCCGCCGCGGATGTTCAGCATCGACAGCCTTATCAGCTCCCAGCAGCAGCAGCAGCAGCAACAAGCAGCCGCGGCGGCGGCCCTGCAAGGCTCCCCGGTGGGGCCCGAGCTGGCTCACCACCCCTTGGGCCTCAACGGTGCCGGGGACCTGGGCAGCTGCCCCGGGAGCAACGCCGAGGCCTGTTTCCAGACGCAGCAGGTCAGCCCCGGCTTCCTGGGCCGGCAGCCCCCGGCCATGGCCTACCCGTACTCGACCTCGCCGCCCGCCCACCTGGCCTTGCCGCCCGGCGCCTATTCGCCTCCCAGCGCGCAGTTCTACGGCGCCCCCAACAGGCTGGCCCTGCAGCCCGGGCGGCCCGCCGCCTCTTCTTGCGCCGACCACGCCGAGCAGCTTTTGGGCCTGGCGGCCTCGCAGCTCAACGGGCTCGGGCAGTTCGGAGGCGCCGCCAACAACTCATACATGAGGCAGCCCAATTTCCACTCCGGCCTGGAAAGGTACTTGTGAAGCCGAGGAGGGAAGCCGGCCTTGGCTGGGCAGGCGGGCAAAGCCATAACGTGAATCGACTAGGACGTTTTAAGAATCGTCACGTGGGAAGGGAGCTGCGCGCCTGGTCCTTGAAAGGAACTCTTTTGTCGACGCGGCCTGCTCGCGTGTGCCCCTGAATTGCGAGGAAGCCCATGGCGGGGGCGCCCACAGCAACGTCTGAACGGCACCCGCGTGGTTTGGAACCTGTGGAAACGCTACACGTGAAGCATACCGGCAGCACAAGGGAAGGGCACCTCCCCGCCCCACGTGTCCAAAGGAACATGCAGTGGGGCATCCCCATGCAAAAAGAGAGGACTGCCACAGGTCTTTTAAGAATATTGTACATATGTAACATTTCCCCCTCCTCCAGTAGGATCATGGATTTGCAATTTAGGATTTTTACATAGAGACTGTGCCTATAACAGCGGCTTGAGAGGCACAGAGCCCCTCATGAATAGACATTCTGGAGACCCTGCCCAGTGTGCTGGAAAATGTGCCGCAACATTAAGCATGAGCTTGAAGATCCAAGTCTTGCAGTTTGGCTAGTCCAAAAGAATAGGAGATACTGAATAGTGTTTTGCTTTTTGTTTTTAAATGATGTGTTGATTGGCCCAATAAGTTGTGCTTTTTTTAAAAAAAGAGCTTTTAATGTCATCTGATTCCCATGTTAAGCAGAGGTTTGCAATTGTGCCATTTCCAGGTCACAAAGAAAAGCAACCTTTTTTCCACAGTGGCAGCCGAATCATGAGACAGAATTAAGGTCCCACCTCTTCTGGTGGCACTTTTGACCTGCAGTTTAGAGATGGCAGCTTTTAGAGGAACTTGCCACCTGCCAGTTCAGCCTTTTGCAGCCAGGATAGGGAGGAGGAGATAGAGAAAAGGGCAGCTGGTCAGGGCTGGCTTAGGTTAGCCTCTTTGACTTGGCACTAAGATTGGCCCTTTCTTACCATTGTTTCTGCTGAGAGAAGTGCTGAAGTGGCATTCCTGCTGTCTCCCCCACAAAAGTACTTGTTCTGACAGGTTATTTATAGAGCTTTCCTCCTTGTGGGCTCTGTTCTGATATTCTCAGTCCTTTATGTAAGAGAATGGCAGAAGACATGCTTTGCAT
Organism: Darevskia mixta; assembly: GCA_034641385.1. Classification (NCBI taxonomy): domain Eukaryota; kingdom Metazoa; phylum Chordata; class Lepidosauria; order Squamata; family Lacertidae; genus Darevskia; species Darevskia mixta. The sequence goes on along the minus strand of JAWWNH010000029.1, from coordinate 23,127,495 downwards.
GCAGAAAGTCCCAGGTTTAATTCCTGGCATGTCCTGGTAGGGCAGGAGTGATCCCTGTCAAATTCTGGAGAGCTGCTGCCAGTTAGTGCAGAGAATGCTGAACTAAATGGACCAGAGATTTGATTCCCTTGTTTAGCAGCTGCCTGTGGTTTCTAAGATCACCTAGGAAGCTTTGTGGCTGAGGTTGTATTTTTTTTACCTTTTGGACCAGTGATGGGGAACCAGTGACTCTCCAGGCATCATTGGGCACTAGCTCCCATCAGCCCTTGCCACCCTGGCCATTGTAGTCCAATAATACCTGGAGGGTGGCAGCTTCCCCACCCGTTAGTTAGTTAGTTAGTTAGTTAGTTGATAGATAGATAGATAGATAGATAGATAGATAGATAGATAGATAGATAGGATTCCATTATGTCCACACAATAACTGGTGTGAGATAAAGTCAGGCTGAGAGATGGTGACTGACTTCGTGTCTGAGTGATGCTTTGATCCCAGGTTTCCTCCATTCAACTACAATGCTATATCGTCTACACTGCACTGTCTTGGAGATGCCAAGAAGGCCAGTAGTAATTTGCTGGTATGTAGCGCCTCATTCGGTTTTACGGACCGCCTAGTGGCGCAGCAGTAAAACTGCTAGCACATTTTCAAAGCTAAGTCCGGTATGGTTTCAGATTGGATGATGAGATTCCTGCATTGCAGGGGATTGTACAAGATGACCCAGCTCTACAATTATATGCTTGTATGTTACTTTATTCTGGCAGTGAATACTTGCACTTGACAAAGAGCTGCCTAGTTTTCAAAGCTGGCAAATTTTACACAACGGGTTGGGCCAACAACATACCATTTTTAACTTCCTGTGTGTCTCCTTATCACTGCGTAGGCAGTGTAGAGTACATTTCAAATGTATAACAGTTCCATTTTTGACCATGCTTTACGTATGAAAGTGGTTTGCATTACCCGTCAGTAATGTTTCATAACATGCAGGTAATTGACAATCGTCATCATGCCACACAATGCATGTATTATGCAGTGTTGCTTGGTGGACTACTGTATCATGATACAACACCAACATGTCATGCTGCATATGAAATGTATAGTGTATATAGTGCATATTGCATATATAGCATTAGCATAGTTTGTAGTGCATATTGCATAATGAACAAGAATGCCTTCGGAATAATGCACGGTAGTGCTTCGCATGTATAATGCATTTAAATATCCCAGGATGTGGGATTTCCTGATAACCTATAACCAAATATCTCAGTTCATAACTTAGTTAAGTGAATTTTGATTTAAGCATATTTAGATGCAGTCATAAAAATGTGTCATTTAAAAAGTCAATTTCATTTAAAGAATTAGGATACTATTGATTCCACTGATTTCAGTCAAAGATTGCAAATATATTTGGGATCAAAGCCTATATTGATTTAAATCTGAGCTCTTAAATGGACTATTGATTCATCGGTGATGCTTAAAGAATTAGTAGCATTAAGTATTTCAATATTAATATTTAATACATTTAAAGCCTGGTTCTCATTGAGGTGATAAACCTTTATCTGGTCTGTTCCACATCATACTGCTGGTGAGGTCTCACATGGTGCAACTCTGTACCATAAATCAGACAATCCCTGCACATAGGAAGGTGGCATGTTTGGAAGAAGGCAAGGTTAGGACCCTTCTTCCCTGACACATATCTTGTTTTGTATGGAGAAGCATTCCCTACCTACAGTAGGGAAGTGGTGCGTTCTAGCGACAGGTTTAACACTTCAGTGACAATTAGTCCTGCTTATTAAATTAAGCAATTCTTTTTGTAAGTAGGAGGAATTTATATTTTTCTAACTTAGGGGGAAAAAATTAAACACTCATTTTAGACATGCTTAAGTGTGCTGGTCCTGTTTTGAATATGCCTCTTGAATAGATGATTTATTATTTAAAAGGAAAAGAAAGGAAGAACAATTCTTAAGCTTTTCAAATCTTGTTTGTGACATGAGCTTTACCTGTGTGTTTTTTCTCCCATATTTCTCAACAAGGGAGTCACTTAGCTCCTTAGTCTTCCTTTGAAGTGCATGAACCCTGGTAGCATAAGGAAGCATTTGGTCATAAGGAAGCATTTGCACTTGCTAGTATACATGCAAAGCTTCCTGCGCTACAGATGGCCATGTGGTTTGTGCAAAGGCTGGGGAGCAAGCATTACTTGCGCTGATGCACAGTACAGCAGAGCTATCCAAACTGTGTGTCGCGACATGTTAGTGTGTCGGCGTGTCGTGTGAACACTTCCCGTGCTCCTCCCATGCCTAGAAAGGGGTCGGTTTAACTTCCAGTTTGCTACTAAAACTGAATTACTCTGTCGCGAAATGATGCTTGTCTAAAAGGTTTGTCACCGACGTGAAAAGTTTGGAAAGCTCTACAGTAGAGTCTCATTGACGGTTATGGATAGTTAAGCGTGTGCTTAGCTTTCTCCTATTGAAATCAGTGTGTTTTAAGCATTTTGGTTTTTTTAATCATGCCCCATGTCTTGTATGTCAAATCAGTGAGTGGGCTCAGTTAGGGGGAAAAGAAGTATTAAGTACTTCACTGTTTCATTTGTGGAAATGATCTAAAAAAGGCAGTTGTGTCCAGCAACCTTATTTGGGCTTATTCAGAAAGTTCTGCGCTTGGAAGGCTATGCTTGGAAGATCCAGCTAGAGTAACCAAATAGTCTAAGCTACCATTGCTTCTGCAACACAGCAACCCTGTCCTGTTACACCAAGTCTTGCGCTCTGTTTTATATAGAGTTGCAATCTGGCAAAGGTTTTGAGGTTAATTGCTGGATCTAGTACACATTTGTGTGTCTGACTGAGTTCCACAGGACAAGCAAGTTTGCAGTGACAGCCTGAGGGGAAGTATTGCTAAATTCTGAGGAAATAGGCATGGCACAGGGTTGTCCATAATCTGTCTTTTTTATTTAATTCCCCCAATCCATAATTGGGTAAAATAATTTTGGCAAAAGATGTCAATAAATAATTGCCAGCTCAATCCTATATATCACTACTCAGAAGTTAGCCCTTGGAATTCAGAGTGGTGCTTTCTCCCATGGAAGTGGGTTTAGGATTGCCGCCTCAGTGAAATTACAATACTTGGATACAAAGTTTTCACATCCATTAATTTCAGGGTATCAAAATTTCCCTATACTGTATATCCCCTTCAGTTGATAGTGGATCACATGACCTGTCAGCAAGGTGTTGATAGTTTAAAACATGACTATCCTTCCTTCCTGCGCCTTGAAAAGTATTGAAAGGAAGAGCCAAATGTATGGTCAGATCAAAAGGATTGTCAAGAACGGAGCACAAATCTGGACTTCTGTCAACTGTTCTGGAAGCTTTTTGGCTTTTGTTTTGCATTTTGAAATAATGGAGCAGAGCATATGCAGGGCTTGGGGTGCCCTGGAATGTTAGGCTCCTTTCATAAATAGAAGCAATAGTGCATGCTTTCTTTCTTTTGAAAAAGATTATAATTTTCATTTTACAAGAAAAAGCAAAAAAAAAGCCACCTCTTAAAAATCAAGTCTTGTGTTTATAATATTTTTACTGCATTTCTAAACTACCGGTATATAGTGCATGCTTTCTGTACCCGCTTCTGTGAATGCATGGCAGGATGTGCATCTTGATCAGAAGAGTCCTCCTTCAGTCCTTGGCTACTCATCTTGGTCCAGACTTGCTTACTCATCTAGACAGTGGGATTGAGTGAAGGTCTAAGTGGGAAGCAGTTGCCCACTTCCCTTTAAGAGTCATGAGCCTGAGCAAATTGTAGCATTGTTGTAATGGTTTAAGCATATGGGAGGAAGATAAGGCAGAATAATAACTTTCATTTCTTCATTTTTGACCTGTTGCTGTTGGGAGAACAGATGAGCTTTTTCACCTAAGGAAAATGACCAGAAGGTTAGCATATCCAGCAGTAAATTTTAATCTTTAGCTGGGCCCCTTTGTCTCTAGCTCAGATAAATATACATCTATGACATTTTGGGAGACTGTGATGCATTTGATATGGTTCTCGCTAGGCAATGTCATTAAGACCAGCGAAACGTACCTATCTCTGTCTTTGGGAAATGGTGCTTGAGCTATTCAAGCCTTTTTCAGCTCCCTGGCAGTCAGAAGAAAGCTTGATCTGCCTGGGAAACTTCTCAGAAGACTCTTGAAGATCTCTGCAGTCTTTGGTTTCCGTTGAAGTGTGCCTGGAGCCAGCAGGGCTCTGGTTGTCTGAAGAGGTGCATTATCGCTCTCTGGTGTTTTTTAGCTGGCTCCTCCTTTGCGCACTTAAAGTTGTCTTCGTAGGCTCTTAACATTTTCAAGCATAGCCTGATGTGGAATGTTGCAGCATTTATTTTTCAAAGCTTCACTTAGCCCTGACGACTGTAGTACTATCTACCCACCTGCACGCACGCACGCGCACGCGCGCACACACACACACACACTGTGTAGAAACTCATATATCTGAGTTTCTACATTTGGTGCCTAACTTATATATCTAAGTTAGGCACCAAATGAGCACCTTAAACCTAGGTTACAGTCGCTACAATGGAATGTCTATTCTATTTGCTGGGGAGTTTAACTAGATGACCCTTGGGGTCCCTCTCAACACTAAAGTTCTATGATTCTATGATCTCAACTACATTGCTTGGCTGTAGCTTGTTCTTGCAACAAATCACTTGTCTCAGTAGGCAAGAAGGAGAAATACATACAGTGGAAATGGAAATGGCATTAACAATGGACTAAGGCAGAGGTTTTTTAACTGTGGTTGCCAGCCTGGGGCCCAGAAATCTTCAAATAGTTGCAATTGGACCTGCGCCAGTAGCAAAATGCACCTGGGGAATTTGAAACACTGTATACATACATATAAAGGTAAAGGTAAAGGACCCCTGACAGTTAAGTCCAGTCGCATATGACTCTGGGGTTGTGGCGCTCATCTCGCGTTACAGGCTGAGGGAGCCGGCGTTTGTCCGCAGACAGTTTTTCCGGGTCATGTGGCCAGCATGACTAAGCCGCTTCTGGCACAACGGCACACCGAAACCACGGAAACACCGTTTACCTTCCTGCCGAAGCAGTACCTATTTATCTACTTGCACTTTTGGCGTGCTTTCGAACTGCTAGGTTGGCAGGAGTTGGGACCGAGCAACAGGAGCTCACCCCATCGCAGGGATTCGAACCGCTGACCTTCTGATCGGCAAGCCCATGAGGCTCAGTGGTTTAGACCACAGCGCCACCCGCGTTTTGGATTTGGTTTTGGATGTGTACATATATACACATACATATATACACATCCAAAACCAACATAGTAACCAGGAGCCTTATTGGCAATATGTTACTGCTTCTTAAACAGTTCTTACCACAGAGATCAACAAGCTAAGACTAAAGTTCACAAAGCACTTAATTGTCGTATTCATACTTAATCAATGGAGTTCATCTTGTTTCAATGGAAATGCTTTTATTTAAATCATTTCGGGATTGCCAGCTTTCACATCTGCACAACAGGCAACACCACTGGGATCTGGGTTGGGGATAATTAAGGAGCTGATGAAATAAAGAATTTAGTGGGTGCCTCCTATTTACTTGGTTCTGAGTGCATTCAGAAACATCCTTAGTGCATCCACAAGGAATGAAGCTAATCCAAACTGATTCAAAATAATAAAGAGATATGCCTTGCTGAATTCAGGGGACCTTTGAAAAAGACCCAGGATGAAAGCTGAAGTAGGAGAAGTTGTAAGTTTCCCCACACAACCAGGAGGTGAGCAATATGGTAATACATATTTTGGGTGGCCTTCTTAAACTCCTATGGGGAGTTCCTTCATGATTATCTTAATGTATCACAACTAGTCTTTTAAGCTTTCGTTTCAAAAGCTTGTTTATATCTGGGATGAATCAAGCAAATGAGTTGGATTAAAGTGTCATGAGGGGCATAAGCCTAGCAGGGCCAAAGTGGATTTAGGTTGAGGGGAAGTTTATGCTTGCCTTGCCAGTAGGGTAAAGCTATGCTTCTCCAGGTAGGTGAACCTCCAGCGTAAGCAATTATTGTTAAGAAGAAAAGGCAAATTATAAATAGTTAGCCTTCCTTTGCTTAGTAACAGGAAGGCGATGTAGTCTGTTTTAACTAATGGTATACTTATGGAGGACTGAATTGAGCTTTCATCATAAGAGGCAACAGCAAATTACCTAAAGACTTTCTGTTCCTGATGGGCAATGAGAAATGTATATATTAGGTGTAGCTAAAAGTGAAGACGTAGAAGAACAAAACAGAAAGAGGACCAGATGTTGCCCCAGATGCCATTACCAACAGGTTGCAATTCACCTGCAGTATCTAGTTGCTGCAAGATATGACCTTCCAAAAACTCTGAGGAGTTTTAATGAGGTTCCATTGGAGATCTCTTCAAGCAGATATGCAGCAAATTTATCCTCTGCTGAATGAATACATAGAAAGTGAGTCAGTTCATCCTGACATTTTGGTGCAGATACATGGGACATCTCTCCTGATTATGCTGGGAATTTCGTCCCTCTCCTTAGCAATATGAACAGAAACTAACAATGTATACGGTAGTGGCTTAGCGAGAATGTGTGTTAGAACAGTTTGTTCTAGTTCAGGGATATATTTTATGAGCAGCTTCATCTAGTACACAAAAAAGGTGTGTGCAGCTAGCTGGCAGGAGCATCATCATCTTGTGGGGAGCTTTAATACATGGTGTTTTGGAGATGCTGGGGGTTTTGTTGAATACTCAAAGACCCAGGCACTTGTCATGGGGAGAGGCTGAGTACCAGGTGGTCAATGAAAGGTGAGAAAATAGTGGGATAAAGAAGGGAGAACATTTCCCAATCTATGTGTATTTTCAAAAGTATCAGTGGCTGCTCAAAAGTATGCAGCTACTAGTTGTATTGCTAGTGATTTTGGCAAAAAATATATCCCCTTTATAGTCTGGTTCATCTGTAACTGATCTATGTGTTTCAGGATGATTTGCTCCTCATTTGTGTATTGATAAGCACAAATTGTGCAGTTATATGTATTTCTACTCTTTGTACTGCTTAATAATTCCTTGGTGACAATGTATATGTAAAGACCTAAATTCATCTCTTTCCAGGGGTGTCTAGATGAGAGAAGAGTTTCATCTAGGGATGAGCAAATCCGTTCTCTCGGCTTCTCATTTTTCCAATCTTAAATTCAGTTCTCCACATTTCTGCAGCCATTTGCAATTGTGTGTGCACTTTTTAAAAAGCAAAGAACCCTCATGAAAATTTGTCCGCGTTTTAATGTGACCCTTTTATAATACACATTTTTCTATGCAGTTTTGACTGGTGCAAGCAGTTTCCCATAATATACTGTAATGCATTTAGTCATTTTTCTGCATTTTTATAAACAAGGATGGTTGCAGAACAGCCTCTCAGAATTCTGATACATGTGAATTATCAGATTTCTACTGCATCCCTGGCTGCATCTGCTTTTCCAAAGTGCAAGCTCAAAAATGAATTACAGGACTTGCCTGTCTTCTCTCTCTCTGCTCCTCACCGACCCAACCCTTCCCATTCTAAATGAAGGAAGATGTGTACTGAAAGGTTAACTGCTTTAAAAGGCGGGTGTTGAGGCCGAACAGCTCAAGTGCAACCCCTGCTGTTGTGTAGCAAAGTAGCAATAAAGATGCAGTTTTGTGTTATCTCTGCCTATAGATCCAGGTATTTTGAAGGTATATCCATCTTATTTCATAAACTTTTGGCATGGATGGATTTCTTCCAACAAGGATTCATTTTTATTGTTACCTTGAGAAAAATATTCACACACATGTGTGAAAAGAGAAATTAACACAGTACGACTGCATTTGGACAAAACCGCAAACACTTCATTTCCTCAAAAACATTTACCTTCTGCCTTTAATAGTCCAGCCTTCATAGGCCAGTTTTGAAATTATGTTTGGGATATTGAGTTCCTCTAATTTTTGTTGTTGAATCTGTGGATGGATGCCCATGGATTGTTCTGATGTGGACTCTATAGGGTTGCTATTCCTTCCTGCATAAATCACTGGAATGGCTGCATATGCTGAAGACAAATGAACCACCTGGAGTTTGGGAGCCTAAGCCTGCTGCCTAATTTGATGGTGTGGCTGTGGGTAGATGAGCCAACACAGCTGTTAAATAAGTTGTTGTTGTTGTTCAGTTGTTCAGTCGTGTCCGACTCTGTGTGACCCCATGGACCAGAGCACGCCAGGCACGCCTATCCTTCACTGCCTCTCGCAGTTTGGCCAAACTCATGTTAGTAGCTTAGAGAACACTGTCCAACCATCAAATCCTCTGTCGTCCCCTTCTCCTTGTGCCCTCTATCTTTCCCAACATCAGGGTCTTTTCTAGGGAGTCTTCTCTTCTCATGAGGTGGCCAAAGTACTGGAGCCTCAACTTCAGGATCTGTTAAATAAGGAGTTACAACAAAGTAAAATGATGGTGCTAAGCACTCATCAAAGAATTGTAGAGTTGGAAAGGACCACAAGGATCATCTAAGTCCAATCCTCTGCAATGCAGGGATCTTTTGCCCAACGTGGGGCTGGAACCCACAACCATGAGATCAAGAGTCTCACGCTCTACTGACTGAGCTACTATCTCTCTGAGGGAACATGGTTTTTGGAAATCAAAGGGATGAATGCATTGAATGTTCCTCGCTCTGACATCCCCCCTACAATGTTTAAGCCACAAAGGGTTACATGGAAGTTGGCTCTGACTCTGGGCCCAATGAAGTGTGTCGCACTGGAGCCAGCTACATGTTCCGCACCATTACCCCCATTATTCCCTTCGTTTCACACCCTGATCCATTGTTTGCAATGAAACTGTACCAGAGACATGGAAAATTACACTTTTGCACACCCCACATTTTGTGCTGGGACGTGTGGAAGTTTTGGAGCAATATGCAAGCTCATCTTTTTGCTGGTCCCAAGAGCCTCAGGTAACGTCTTAAGCTCAAAGAACTGAAAGGGAGTGTGCTATGTGGACATGATTTGAACAGGCCATGTAGATCTGTCAGAAGTTGGGATGGGGAAAAGCAAGGGCAGAGAAATAACTCAGATTTCATTACTCCGTTTATTAGCACCAATAGAGAAATTCCTTCCAATGCATATGGCGGCTTCAAAAGAGTGGTTTTTGTCAAGTCTGCAGCCAGGGAGGAAAGGGTTAAACTCTCCCTCCTTGTCTGATGTTAAACATAAGAAGCCATGAGCCATGCTGGTCCAGTAAGGGGGAAAAAAAACCTGCAGGCAATACCTTTATGAGGACCAACCAAAATGTCACAAAAAGTGAGCAAGCTTTGGGGTTCTCCATATTGCTTAACATCCAGGCTGCTGAAAACTTCTGCATGACATTTCAATTGGTTCTACAATAAAGGCACTTTATGTTTTTATATGTGTTGGAAGCCACCCAGAGTGGCTGTGGCAACCCAGCCAGATGGGTGGGGTATTATTATTATTATTATTATTATTATTATTATTATTATTATTATTATTGCATATAAATAATAAATCTTACGTTAGGTTTTTTTTTTTGCAATGGGAAATAATACATTTCTGAAATAATTTAGCTCCTGGGACCCTAGAAAAAAAAAAGGAGAAAGGTTCTGTCACTGCATTTGGCATTGCCACTGGCCTTCATGATTGCAAGGCACCCTTGGCAAATCCCACCCCCCCCCCGAAAAAAAGTGCTCCCGTTCTCAAATTTGGAAAGGGCTTCCAGAACATTTCCTGCAAACTGCTTAGAGATGTTACTAGATAAAATAAAACAACAACACAGGAAACTGTTTTACAGTCAGCCAGCCCATATATCTATCTAGCTCAGTAATGCTTACCCTGACTGGCAGTGGCCTTCAGGGTTTCAGGCAGGGGTTATTCTTTGCCCTACCTGAAGATGCTGGGGATTGAACCTGGGAGTTTTTACATGCAAAGTAGATGCTCCAGTGCTGTGCTATGGCCCTTTGCGTCCTCTCTTCAAGGTTGGGAAAGGGTAGCTTTTTAGCTTGCTGCCAAAGACTGGTTAACCTGCTTCTTCTTTGATATCCAGTAGATGGTGCTAGCATATAATGGACTTCCCTTATATTATCATCATGATCATAGCCAGAGGGAAGGATGTCCTGGAAATACATGCTAGATGTTTATGACCCTTTTCTGTTGATCTGGCTTGTAATCACCACTCTTTCAATCAACTGCCCCCAGCCCTGATGTGCTGTGTATCTCCTTTGTATGGCGATGTGGCATATTTCTTTCAGAAATGGAAATAATGTAAGAGACGTCCAGTGCTGAACTTAACCACACGCCAAGGGGAAACTGGTTCCTCCATGCTAGAGGGGAAGAAAGCTACATTTGCTAGCCGAGGGTTGGGTCTTTGTGGGTCTTTATGGGGCATTTCGTCTAATTTCTTTACAGAGTGATTATATGGCAACAAGCATTCATCCTGATTGCTTGCAGGGTGTTAACACTTTTCCATTTTATATGTATGCTGCTGTTACACACACACACACACACACACACTGCTCAAAGCAGCTTACAAAATAAAAAAGAAACAGGGATGCATTTCAAACAAACACTACAAAAACAATTTCATAATAACAGAGCAAAACAATAGCAAATATAATAACATACCAAAAAACCCACATTCCAATACTATAAATATACCAAGATTACGTAAATGGCATGCAGAAGCCAATAACAAAAATAGCAAGGGAACTTCGCAGTTTCACCTTAGTCCCAGGGACACTCCTCCCATGGTGTTGTTCAGTGTCCCTCTCCTGAAACAATTTATTTTAAGGCTTCCAAGGGCAAAGGGTGGGGTAGCTGAAAACACTCCTCCCATGATGTTACTCCTTTATCCCACACTTTTTAATGCATTTGCCTGTCATTTGCCAAACCACAAAATATCAGGAGTTTTAAAAAACAGGTTGTTGGTTGTTTTTTTCATTCTAGGGCAATTAATCCACTTTAATTGTGCAAGCCTAATTTTCTGGTATGCACTTGAATTCCTACTACAAAAATACAGTAGTGACAGTCTGGCAACACCCTATAGCAACTTATATCCTTTCAGAATAGAAGCTCTGGCAGCATGATCTTGAATTTCAATGGCACATATCTTTCTTGACTTCATTATTGGCGTATATTGAGCTGAAAACTGCCTCAATACATGGAAGGTTCAACCATCTAGAATCCTATGTTTGTTTGTACCTGGGCACAAAGCTTGGAAAGAGTATGCCGAATCGTTAAATCATTGCCGTCCCTACTCTTGTGGGTTTGTTTTCTTGAATGCTCAAGTACATCCTTTGCCACCTCTTTATTTCTGTGTCATGATATCTGTGCGATTTCAGCAGATCAAGAAGGTAAAACAGTTATGTAACATTTTTGCCCCCAAATGTGCAGCTTGTCAGTCCGTATATTTAAGAACAAGAAATGGGTAAGACATGGTTTTCCTTCACTCAAAATATCTGCATCTTTTCATGGGATTGTTAAAATACATATATTGTACAAGAATTGTCTGTTTGATACTTTTCATAGCAACAATTAATTCATGCTGGTCAGCCATCTTTAGTCATTTGTACATCATGCACATTGCCACAAGGTGGCAACCTAACAATGCATATTTGCAACGCCTGCCACCAATCTTCACAGATTTCTTCATATAGTTTTGATTTTAAGATGAATCTTGTTCTCTTGCTTTGATGCTCCTACATCAATTGGCTGGCTTTTACCCTTGATTTGGTTACATGAATTGGAAACAAACCACCTGGGATTTAACTTTTGGCACTGATCCTTCAAAGGCTGCTGCCCTCCAGTAATATTCTTTGGCAACCAATGTTAGCAGTTCCTTGTGCTTCCTTGATTTTCTTATTTGATTGACAAGATGGTGGTTGAATGAGGATTGTGGGATGGAAACAGAACTCTAGCAGTGTTCCCCAACCTTGGGCCTCCAGCTGTCTTCGGACTACAATTCCCATCATCCCTGACCACTGGTCTTGCTAGCGAGGGACTAGTTTTTGCTAGTCCAAAAACAGCTGGAGGCCCAAGGTTGAGGAACACCACTCTAGAGGATGTAGATATGGAGCAACACCTTTGCCACAATCCCTAATACTGGAACTCGTTCTAAGTGAGAATACAGGCTGTCAATCAGAGTTTAGTCACAGAGAGGTGGAGGACACATAGATGTTGAGGTGGTGTGTGTGGCACTCAGAAATCTAGCCTGTATGGAAGATATAGGTTTATCTTAAACATCACACTTTACTCCCTAGAACTCCTAGGCTACGGACATAGCTCAGTGGCAGAGCATCTGCTTTGCATTGAAAAGATCCTGGGCTCAATCTCCAGGATCTCCAGGTAGGTCAGGGAGAGATCTCTGTCCGAAATCATGCCAGCCAGTGTAGACATGCTGAGCTAGATGGACCAGTGGACTCAATATAAGGCTCTTCCAATGCTCCTATGACATCCCTAGAGCTGTTGCTAAACATGTTAGGGCTAAAATCTGCAAGGAACAGAAGGCATCACAGGATGCACATGGCGTCACCATTTTGGCCATGCTTCTTGCTAGTGTGCCACAGTTCCATTATTCTGCACAATGTAGACATTTGAGCCAGACTTCCTATAACCAACCCTTCAAGCAAACACAAAGAGGCCTTGCCAATAGCTTCAGTAGTTCCTTCCACTCTCTTCTCCTCTGGTCCTAAGAGAGCGAGGAGCATAGTCTGGGATTTCGTCCAGGAATTCTTGTGTGGCCAGAAACATCTTTGGTGGCAAACCAGTTGGATTACCACCAGATTAAGAGAACTCCTTGCACAAATGGATGATGTCAGTGGAACACTAGGAGACAGCTTTGTGACTCCTTTGGAATGGGCTGGTGCAGTGTCTGAGCATAGTTTTGCATTTGGATACAGTGCAGAAGTTTCCATTTTGAGTGAAAAAGTCGTAAGTGTTAATAACTTGTCTTTTAGAACAAGGCAGTAAGCCCACCCATCTTTAAGCAGCTTCCTTTTCTTCTTGAAATGTGCCTTAGGTCATAATTTTGACTGAAACTGAAAATGCAAGACTGAATGGCACCAAGGCCAGGAAAAAATGGAATCCTGGTAACATGAATAGCAAAGGGCATTTTTAGTGGACTTTCCCATTATTATATATTTACATAAAATATATTCAACTTTCTTCTATTTTAGATAGCTGCACAACATGAAATAGCTTTCTATTTCTGATGTTTCATTAAAGAATAATTTACACACATATACATTTCCTACAAAAAAGAAATACTGAACTGTTAGTAGGAAAATGAATGCACTACTGGGCACAAAATTGCTCAGCATCACACGGCAAGATAATAGCAAAAGTCCAACGTGAATAAGGGTGTTTTGCTTATTGTAGCAACCTCTACTCAGCTAAGTCCCATGACCTAGCAACCCAACGGAAGCAACACTGTCAAAAAGGGTGTATGAGTCCAACTCATTTTCCCTGGCTCAGCCAGCAATAGCCCTTCTCCAGAATGGAGTTTGGAATATGGATAAATTACAGTGGCAGATCTGTCTACCTATCGTATTTATCCAGGGGAAGCCAGCATGGTAGGGCAGTGCTGTTGAGCCGCCCTCCCAACAACAGCATCACTGCCACTTTCCTGGATGATATGAGGGCAGGAGAGCAGTCAGGCTGGGGCCATCCAGGTGGGCAGCAGCAGCAATGTTGTTGGGAGGGGGGCTGCGCTGCACTGACACATCGCACCAGCTGCTCCTGACCCCGGCTTTTCTCCAAGGAGCTCGGGGTGAAGAAGAAGAAGAAGAAGGGGAGGAGGAGGAGGAGGAGTTTGGATTTGATATCCCGCTTTATCACTACCCGAAGGAGTCTCAAAGCAGCTAACATTCTCCTTTCCCTTCCTCCCCTACAACAAACACTCTGTGAGGTGAGTGGGGCTGAGAGACTTCAAAGAAGTGTGACTAGCCCAAGGTCACCCAGCAGCTGCATGTGGAGGAGCGGAGACACGAACCCGGTTCACCAGATTACAAGTCTACCGCTCTTAACCACTACACCACACTGGCATATGTGGTTCCCACCTCCCCATTTCATCCTCACAATAAGCCTATGAAGTAGGTTGAGCAAAGAGACAATGAGTGGCCCAAGGCCACCCAATGCGTGAGGATCTGAACCAAGCCTCGCAAGTCCTAGTCCAAATGTCTACACCACATTAGTTTGTTTCCCGACATTCCTTTTCCAAGAAGGCACACAGCCAGATTGTCTCATGAGAGATCCTTGGATGAACTACGTTTCAAATTAAATTTCCATGCGTAATCCATGATTAGAAAGCTAATTAGTGACACAAATTAAGCAAAGTTGAAGCAACACTTTGCAATATTTTAAATTAATCTGAAAGGCGCTTACTGTTAAGGCTTCCAGTGCCACATCTGTATGCAACCAATTTAGGATCCAGCTTTGATGTTAGCCAAAATGAGGGTTTAAAACTCATTACAGTGTTGAGTTAACATTTGGGACTTCTTAGTGAGGGCTTTATTAGCTTCTGTGTAAACTAGAAATGGCTTCCACATTTGAAGGAAGACTTCAGGATTAACATGTTTCATTGTTTCTTTGGCTCAGTATGTGAGCTTCTCCCACACTTTATGCAACAATTATTTCACCAATAACATTTTATAAGACATTGGAGGTCTAAGGAAAGGTGGGCATTAACTGTGGATAGGAACAAATGAAGCTTCCTTATATTAAGTCAGATCATTGGACCATCTAGCACAGTATGTCTACACTGGTTGCTAGAGGGATCTCCAGGATTTGAGTCAGGGTCCTCTCACAGCAGTGGCAAAGCTGCATGCTCCGCTACCGGGGCGGAGAGCAGGCATGGGCGTGGCTGGTGCCCCTGGGGGCGTGGCACACATCCCAGGGGCATGGCGTGCTGCACGCAGGGGCATGGCGCACATTCTGTGGGCGTGGCGCGCTGTCTGTGGGGGCGTGGCACCCAGCGAGGGTGTGTATGTGTGTGCACGGGGCGTGTGTCGGGGGGGCACCCTACCGGAATAGTGGTGCCAGGGGCGGCTGCTCCCTCCGCACTCCCGTTCCTCCATCAGTGTCTCCCAGCCCTACCCTAGTAGGATTTTTCTGCATGCGAACCAGATGCTCTACCACTGAGCTATGGCTATGTAAATTATCTCCTTGAAGAGCTCTATTGTAATTATATTTCAAATTTTCACAGACTGGTGAAAATTATTGGATTGGCATCCACATACTACATACTTTGTGCCTCATGCTGAACCTAGAAACAAGAGGTGCTTTCATTGTTTCCCTTGATCTTATGATTTGCAAGAAGAATCAATATGCAGCAGGTGAACTATCTACTCAAAAGTAAGTTTCACTGAGCTCAATGGGGCTTACTCCCAGGTTCGTATGTAGAGGATGGCGGTCTTAGTCACCCAAAGTCATTAGGACTCAGCAAGATTTGTAGCCTCTTTCAGCATCTGTAGAGGTGATAAATGGCTTGAATTTTAACTAGGCATGTATGATGAAGTCAGCCTGTTTTGTCCATGGCTGCTGCCGATGTTTGACATTGCTGCCTTCCTTATCAAAATGCAACCTGCAGCAATGCTTGTCTATCATACTTGCTGTGTGTGTCGATTTTCAGCTGCCTAAGTAGTTGCATTGACCTCCCTTCCTTTCTACCCATTGCTCAATAAGCCTTAAGTATCTGCATAAATTCTGTGCTACAGTTCAACGTTTACCAAACATTCCTATGCATGTCTACTTAGATTTAAGTCCCAGTTTGTTCAGTGGGGCTTATTCCCAGGGAGGTGTGCTTAGGACAGTAGATTTGCAATACAAGCCTATGGGTGTCTACTCAGAAGTAAATCCTGTTGAATTCAATCAGCCTTATAGGTGAGTGTGTACAGCAGAGCTGGGGAACCTGTGGCCCTCCAGAAGTTCCTGAACTACAACTCCCATCATCCATAGTCATTGGTCATGCTGGGTAGGGTTTATGGGAGTTGGAGTCCAGCAACACCTGCAGGGCCACAGGCTCCCTTTTAAGATTGCACTCTTAAAGTACTGAATTTGACCTAGCCTTCATTAGCATGGAGGACTGAAAATTCCATCTTAGAATAAGCACCCTACTCTGATCAGCTTTTTCACAAGACCTGCTTTATATAAACTCTTTAACAGAGGCGTAGGAAGGTCAGGTGGTACCCGGTGCGGAAAATTTCTTGTCACCCCCCCATTGATTTATTATTATTATTATTTTATTTTTTGCCTGCAAAAATGTTTTTACGTTATTTCATATTTTCTTACAAAGGAATAATAGCAAGTAATAATAATAATAAACTTTTATTTATATCCCGCCTTCCCTGGCCAAAGTTGGGCTCAGGGTGGCTAACATCAGATACATAACATTGGTACAAAATCAAACAATAATTAAATTACCTCCTAAAAACATGTCAAAATCAAATTAAAGTCTAATTAGATGGCTTTCTGTGGGGTTAGGGTTGGGAACAGTAAGTGCTCCACTGATTTGAAATTTCAGCCTTCACAACATAGGAAAACAGCCAAGTAAACAGCTATTTTCATGGAGGAGGGTCAATATATTAATTGATATGCATGAAATTTCATATATAGCTATATAATTCCTAGTATAGTAAGATAAGACCTTTGGAGCAGGTATTTTTTTAAAAAAGTTTTTTTATGAACCGCCCTAGTAGGGCAGTAATTATTCCTTGATAATTTGTCACTCCCCTCCATGATGGAACCTGGGGCGACCCGCCCCCTTTGTCTCCCCCTTACTACGCCCCTGCTCTTTAACTTGTAAGGCATCAGTTGACCTGTATCACCAGAGGTGGGTGGTTTCCCTTTCCTCAATCCTTAAGACTTGGGCTGAAATTGTCAGAAATGTTCTTTTGACTGCAGACCTTAAAGGGTAGATTCCCGTTTCTCTGTATCTTTGTTCTAGGACTAATGGACTCAATGGAGAAGGTTTACCTGTGAACTTGGATCCTGCCATGGAGATGGAAGGAGTCCTTGAGAAACGGGATATAATTGGAATACACAAAGTTTGCTTTCATCCAAATTTAGACAATTAAATTTCAGATTTCAAGTGTCTTTGATAGTCCGATAATCTTTTTTTAATCATCTTCACTGATTTGCCCACCTGTGCCTGAAATTCTCTTCCTTATATACAGGTACTGTTGCCAAACAAATATTTTGGTTTCGTAAGAGACTGTGAAATAATACCCTATGAGAAACTGAAGTAACTCCAAATGCTTAGAGGATTAGAAATAAAAAGAATAAGGGCCTGCTTGAGTGGTGGGCAGTGAGTCGTACCATTTCGTGATTTAAAAATAATAATAGAAAACTCTAAAAGTGCAAGGCTAAGAGACTGAAAGTGAGGACCTTTGCTTGCCCCCAAGTTCTGTACACCATTCTACATTTTTCATTGTAATAATTCCTTGGTTACTACCCTACTCACAGAAGTGACATAGAACAAGCATTCATTTTAGGTCAATCTAATTTTATAAACTATGATTTAAATTTTTCCAAAAGACAATATCTAAATTAGGGATGGGAAACCTGTAAGTTCCAGATGCTGTTAGACTTCCACAATCCCCAGCCAGCATGACTAATTATGGATATTGTAGTCCAAAAATATCTGGAGGCCTATTCCTGATCTGAATATTTCATTTAGTGCTCTGTCCCTGAAAGCCTTGTGTATACTTTGAAAGCTTTCCAGCATTACCTCTTTGTAGTTTATCTGAGGTTTGCATCCCTTGTGCACAGTAAATTTTATGTACACCATCATGTGATGAGCACATATGCACTTATTTTGCCACATGTACTGTACATGCCATGGGAACCTGACTGTCCGCCCCCTCCCTCCACAAAATCAGGGCTTCTTAGGCATTTGACAAATACGCATGCATGTGTTCAACATGTGAAGCAATACATGAGGTACATCCCATTTCCCACACAGAACTAATAATCATGTGTAGGGAACAGAACTTGTCCAAAATGGTCCTCAGTATCTTCAGCAGCAGAGGGGGTGGCGAATTGAAGCAAAGTTTGACAATGTGGTAGGTAAATAATGACCACAGTTCTGCAGGTCCTTTTCCTCTCATGACTCATAGAATTGTAGAGCTGGAAGGGCCCGAGGGGTTATCTGGTCCATGAGGGTCATGTAATGCAGGAGCCTTTTGCCCAGTGTGGGGCTCAAACCTACAACCCTGAGATTAAGAGTCTCCTGCTCCACAGTAAATTAGTTTGGCTGCATCTTCTCCATCACTTGAATATCCAACCTGAAGAAGAATCCTGTTATATTTTAAAACTTTCAAATGCTCACTGGCCAGTCCAAGTTCACAAGATGTATTGTTTACTCTGTTTCTTGCATTTCTAATGCAGATACTGTACAATTCACCCTGACTTTTGAAGCTTTCATTAGCAACTAACACTATAGCCTCTAGATGGCATGCTTAGCACTGAACTAACAATATGTATATATATATATATATATATATATATATATATATATATATATATATACACACACACACACACACACACACACACACAGGGAGGGGGGAGACATGCAAATGTCTACCAAGTACTTGAGTTTGAAGTTATTTTTCTGAATGCAATTTAGACTGCTATAAAATGTGGAGGGATTCAGAACGGATTGCTTTCTGGCCTTTTTTAAAAACAAAATCAGGTGGACACATTTTCATGAGACCGTAAGAACTGAACGCTTCACTTCTGTACTGGGATATATGCAGTTTTCTTTTAAAAAAAATGAAAATATGAATGCAATAATTAAATCACTGAACTGGCAAAATTAAATTTCATGTTTGTTGTCACTGAAACAGCTACCACAAAGGTATACACACTGCTGTACCAATTATCTTTAATTTCTTTCTCATAGGGTGGGACAGAGGTTTTCATATTCATCGTTAACACAAAATTATTATTATTTAAATGTATGCTCATACTTTTGTCAAACAAAAGAGGGGCTTAGGCTACTGTCATGCTCAGATGATGGGATTTCCTTTCCTCCACGTTGTTCCTTAATCCTCCCTAAATCCCTGATTTTACATATTTGAGTCCTGTCCATCCCCCCACCCGCAAAAAAAGAGAATTTGAATATGCAAATTAAATATATGCAGAATTGTGAATTTGCATGACAAAAATTTTGATGGCAAGTATTTCTGATCACAGAAATTTAGACACCTCATCCTATCCTCTATAATAATATCCTATTGTCCCTGCTTTCCGTGTGTCACGGAAGTGGGTTCTGCGCATGTCACACAGGAAAGCAGGGATTGGAGCAGGGATTGGAGAGGGGGGCGTGTCCGGAAGTCAGCGGCGGCGCACGCGCGGTGTCATTTGGGGCAGCGCCGCCGCCTTGACCGGAGCCTCCTCCACCTCCTCCGGCCGCCCTGAGGTTTCTGCTGGTCGGGGGGGCGGCGTCGGGGCCGGAGAGGGGGGGAGCGGCGCGAAGCGCCACTCCCCCCCGCCGCCGGCCGCCTCCGCGCCTCGGCGGCTCTGCGTGCGCCTCGCGCTTCCCAGCGCCTCGGGCGGCGGAGTCCGGCGAGGCGAACTGGGGGAGAACCCCGGAGAAAGCGGTGCCCGGCAAAAGCGTGCCGCCTACGGGGAGCCTGAGGCTGGGCTGCGAAAGGGGCGATTTTGCCCCAGGAAGAGGAGCTGCTGCCGCGAGCCTGCAGCCCGGGAGGAAGGAAGGAAGAACAGAGGGAAGGAGGAAGAAGCGGGGGCCGGGAGCAGGGCGCGCCGGCGCCCCGCGAGCCGCTCTCGGCGGAGGAGGCGGAAAAATAGAAAAGAGCGAAGCGGAAGCAGCTCCGGCGGCCCGAGCCGGTGGGGGGGGAGGGGGAAAGCGGGATAGCGGGGCCTTCGGAAGCCGGGAAGGGACCACTCTCCTCCGCCTTCTCTGCCCTCCTCCTCCGTTTAATCGGAGAATGCACCGGGAAGGCAAGGCAGCGCGAGGGGGGGGGGAGAGGAGGGAAAGCAAAAGAGGAGGGAGGAGGGGAGGGGAGAGAGAGAAAAAGAAAGAGCGAGAGAAAGGGAGGCGCGAGCGCCACCGCCGGTTTCCAGAGCGCACTACCGGCAAGCTCGCAGCCTCTGCAGCTAAAAAAAAAATAACAAAAAAGGTCTTTTTTGCGCACGCGAACAAGCGAGCAGACGCGAGTTTAAAAGGCGCGCGCACGCCTCCCTCGCCCTCCCCGCACGCTGTTGCGCTCTGCCTCCTCCTCCTCTAGAGCCCGTTTTCTAACGGGCTAAATTCAACTAGTCCTATATAATAAAGTCCAAGTGTCTCTGCGTCGTGTCCCTGTGTCCGTGGGATTGCACTACTGCGCATGTGCCCCACGGACACAGGGATTGGAGCGCAGAGACTTCTGGGCCCAGTCAGGAGCCACTGCCGACGACGGGCGAAACATCTCACACTCGCATGCTGGGCCGCGCCGGCGCCGCTTCCTCAGCCCAGGGGTAAGAAGGAGTAGTGGGTGCTGTAGCCGCGCCGCCGGGGATGGAGCGTCGCCCTCGCCCGCAGCCTCTGGTGGACTCGGGCCCGCAGGAGGAGGAAGAGGAGGAGGAAGCGGCGGTTGAGGCCCATTCCTCGCACCTGCCTGGCCGTGGCTGTGCAGTGCTCTGGGTAGCCGACGCCGACGCCGGGAGGAGGCGAGGAAAGGGGAGGAGGCA
Organism: Darevskia mixta; assembly: GCA_034641385.1. Taxonomy (NCBI): domain Eukaryota; kingdom Metazoa; phylum Chordata; class Lepidosauria; order Squamata; family Lacertidae; genus Darevskia; species Darevskia mixta. The sequence goes on along the minus strand of JAWWNH010000029.1, from coordinate 23,106,806 downwards.
GCAGCGGGAGGAGGAGCCGCCGCCGCCAGTTTCCCTAACAGCTTCTCTCGGACGCGCCGCAGGATGAGGCCCGGCTGCCTTACCTGAAGGCTGATGTCCTAAACCCACTTACCTGAGGGAAATAAGAGCTGTTTTTACAAATGTTTGACTACATATGTTCTAGCGCCCGTTAATTTAACGGGCTTAACGTCCACTAGTTTATATATTAAATGTATCCAGGTATAACACATATTTACTTTATTTGGTTGCCTGTCAGTTGAAGCACTTTGATGACTCGGTTGCTGAGCTATGGAATATCTGCTATTCATGTGCAACTTGGATGGACAAGATCTAATCTGGGTTTAATTGTTGTGTTAGGATCTTTTACAGATATTAATTGCTTTGTTCTGTCTGTTAATAGGAGCTTTGGAAGGATCTGATAAATATTGAACAACAAAAAGTTAATACCCATGGATTAAAGTTTTGCTATGGGCCTTCACAGGATACAGATTATACTCCTAATCATGCAGTTGACCCCTTTGCTAACACATGCACAAATATCTCCAATATCAGCATATAACAGTCTTGCATAAATCTGAACAAGTTGTTAGATAGCTTTGCCAAAATTCTGACTGAGTTATAGTGTGACAATATTTTTTGGAGGGGGGTTGGCAGAGTCCAGGCCATTTTTTAACAGCCCAAATTTAATTGCTTACATTTGGAAAACATTGCCCGATATTCTAATTTTATTTTGGGACATAAAATAATAATTTGAACCAATTGATGTTCACAAGACTATTTTTCTTTTGTGGTAGGTGCAGTTCCCACACTACGGCCTTCAGTGTGCCTGTGTGGGTGCCAAGTCATAATTGGCCTTGTGCAATTTGGCTAACATGTTTTTAGTGGCAAAGAGTGAACTGGCTTGGTCTTATTTTTTTAAAAAAATACACATGGCCATTTATGAGTTGAGATCACCAAGTTCCACTCTACCACCTAGGTGAACAAACATCTCTTCACAGACGTTTGGGGGACTGTACAAAGAGATTGTGGAAAGGTCCTCATAAGGCAGGGGAAGAATTATGGTAGCTATTCTAGTTTGTCCACCTGCAATGCTTGACACTGGGGGTTAACAGGTTATTTAAGCTAGAGAGTTTCCTTTATGGTGATGAAGTCAATGGACCTAAGCCAATTTACATACAAGTGTGCCCATTTAAGTACCATGTGGATTGCAAGGTCTACCTTAATTGGCTGGTGGACCATAGCCAAAAAGTGTAGAGAATTTCTGCCCATAAATTTGGAATCAGGTTAATAACACCTCTTGGATGGAGAGAGAAAGAACCATCATTCAAGTGTGTAAGCAGGAACAAAAACAGGACAAAAAAGATAATCCTGAAAGGCTTAATGCTTTAGGGATGCCAGGATCTATGGAACTCACAACCAGTGCCGAGTTGTGAGATGACCATAGTGGAACACAAGAAATGCTGCATGTTTGGACAGGGCACCACCATCCTAATCCTGTTCTGGCCATACCTTTCTCATTAGTCAATCCATCCCTGTTCCCTGGTTGTCTCAAAGCCCTAGCATGTCCTGTTAGTGCTTTTATGTGCAAGAAGGTCATCCTCTAGCCTGCTTTGATGGACTGTGTGTTGTCCTCATCCTGCATTACCTGCCTTGCCTCATTTGAGCCTGCATGAGTTCCTGCCTCATTTCTTGTCTAGTATTCTGCAGTCCCACACATTAGAAGTCATTTCTTGTAGCGCATTGCCTGGATGGAGGAGCATAACTTCTGCTGTGCTTTGACAAATGCAAGGCTTGCCTATTGCTGCCCGATTCAGTTCTCCTGCATCCAATTCATTGTGTTTTATGTTTTTTTTATCCTGCATCTGAGCAAATTGTCCCTTCTGGATGTCTGTTTTGAAATGCTTATCCTATTTTTGAAGCTTGCAGTAGCAGAGGAAAATTAAGTTTCAAAACTGAACAGAAGAGTACACAGTACAGGAACCTTTTTTTCTAGAAGAAAACATGGAGGAAGCAATAGAAGAATGATCATAATATTTCTGAAATGCAAATGGTTTCTTCTCCCACTTCTAAGTAGGACTATGCATTATATGTGCTGATGATCTCTAGACTTGTCCAAATTACAACTTTCCAGCTCAGACTTATATCTTGCTGTTTTCCTACAAACAGAGAGCCATAGGTGGTGGGCATATTTGGGGGGGGGGAAACAAGGTAGGAAATACATTGCTAATCAAACAGGCTGGTCATATAAATGTGTCTAGGAGTCTATGCTCATGCTGCCCCTTCCAAGCTATTGTGCCTGGGTAATTATGTGTCCCACTTATAAAGGAAGCAGTTCTAAATAAAATTACCATAATAACCAAGATGAAAAGCATCTGAGGGCAATAGTACCAATAAGGCAGCTTAATCTCTGTAAAGGATGCAAGAGGTTGAACTTTCACATTGAAGCTTCTAGCCCACCCAGCGACCAGTATCCTGCTTGGACAGGTCCAGTGAGATTTTAAGGGGGTTGAAGCAACACATGTTCATTCCATATTCCTGTTTTCAGTCTGCAGCCTTCTGGAAAATGAGTGGGAATGGTGGCTGCCAATTGCAGAGTGAGCAGTATGCAGAATGAGCAGCCCTCAGCTACTGAATCTTGGTTAAAGAGTAACTTGCTGCAACCACACACAAACACATGTTTGTAGGTAAGAAAATAACAAAGTCGTTTATTGTCAGAATGCATAACTTGAATAGAAAAGTTTCTCATTCCAGACTAATTAGTTTAGAAAAGAAAAAGGCAGCCATGCTTGCTCTTAGAGGATAGTTAAAAATGACCTCTCATCTGGAGGTCCAAGAGAGAAATGTGAGGAAGAAGAAGTTGTAAACAGGATGCAGCCTAAGACAGTATCAGTCTAAACAAACAAGAAGGAAGCTGATAAAGTATGAGGATTGTCTAGGAATGTGGCAGTCCCTCACTTTATCTTTCTTAACCCTATGCAAACCCCTCTTGTGCAAGCTGAGTTTCACCCGAACTGCCAACGCTGGTGAACACCACTGCCACAACCTGTAACAGGTTTGCTGCTGTTTCAACCCCCTTTTACACACAGCACAGATGGCCACCCCTATCTCTGCAGCACATGAAAAGCATGGCAACTCAGCCCTTTATAGGGCAGCACTGACTTCGGTCTTATGTGGCCTGTACTTACAGGTAAGCAAGAGTGTCTATGCAGGTGATATTAACAGTTAAAATGTCACTAATATGTGCTAAGTAAACTTTGCTATGTACTGCTGCTTAAGAACATAAAACATCTTGCCAAATCAGATCAAGGTCAATATAGCTCAGTACTCTTTGCCAGCAGAGAATAGGTAGCCAAATAGAAATGGGCCACTGGTCCATGGCATGAGCCACCTTCTTCACATACCTGGCCTAGAAGGATGCAGTGATACTCAGTGATCCATAAAAAAATTATGCGTTCTTTCAAACTTTCATCCTACTCATGTGGCCAACCCCTGCAATAATAGAACTTCTAAATATCCTTAGAACTATTTATGAATAACTTCATGAAGCTACCTTGGACCAAAGAAGCCAGGCTTTTCTTGGCCTGCGATTGGCCTTTGGAAGGATACTAACACACAAGCTCTCTTCTCCCCCCTCCCTCCCTTCTTCAAACATACAACAAGAAGCACTGGCCATCTGCAGCTTCGAGCTGTTTCATCAGAACTTCCTTTGTGGCTGTAACATGTGAGCAGAGCTGTCTACTGGCGCAGGAGACTTTGGAACCTCATGTCCCATGAAAATGACTGCACTTGTTTTCATATCAACTGGGTGGAAAAGGAATAATTCTATATTTAGCTTCTTATTTCCAAACCGGTAGCTGTGCTTATCTGAGCACATAAAGCTGGGGGATACTCATATCATGATGATCCATTTTATGGAAGTGGAACCTGCAACAGAATGTTATTGTACCTTCAACCAGAGCCGTAGCTGGGAACAGCTAGCTGAGTGTTTTGTCCCGGGTGAAGCCTCCAAAGGGGCACCATTGAGGCAACTAGCCTGTGTGTGTGTGTGTGTGTGTGTGTGTGTGTGTGTGTGTGTGTGTACACGTAAATGCAGGTGGGATGGGGTGCCAAACCTGGGTCTTTGACCTGGGTGAAATAAAGCTCTTAGAAGGAGTGCTCTTGTTCAGGGTGCTGGCCGGCCGGCCTGCCAGCCAGTCAGCTAATATTCTCTATCAGGATCCTGTAAACTGCAAGGACCTCAAGCAGGGTTTCCACCCCGCTCCATCTCTACTCAATATTCTGTGGCCACTGAGCATGTACAGTCCCATACTTTGGGGAGGGGAGAGTAATCCACTTATACCGATTTCTTCAAGATGGTTTGTACTCCTGTAAAAAACAACAACACAGGCACACTGATAATCCTTGGTGTGTGTTTTTTCAGTTTGGCCCCATTTGGCTGCAATCCTGTCAGCACTCATCATCAGAGTTTCTATATTAGAGGGGGAGATGTGAGATGTAACTGTCTAATCCTGTTCAGTCAACCTGATTTTCTAAATTGTCTTTCCAGAATTCCTAGCTATGTTTAGTTACAAGTAAGCCTAACTCTGACCATTTTACTTCCAGGTAAGGATGTGTTTAGGAGTGCAGCCTCCGGGATGGGATTAAAAAGCCACACCGATGTGAGTTTCTATAAAGCCTTTGTGAAGCAAAGAAAGATGGAGGCAGGAGAACCACTGCAATGAATGCCTAGCAGGGACCAGATCGATCTGCTGTCAAACGTTGTGACACCAGAGACCTAGGAATATTAGGATCGTAGCAGGCCCTGCCGCACGCACCTTGCCCGCATAAAACATCACCAGTAATTTTTAAACACACACACAAAATTAGTATACAGAGTGCTATATATTTCGTGCGTCACTCAGAATACTTTGGGGGATAAAATGCAATACATACACTTAGGCGCCCACACTTCTGCGTGCATTTGAATTACAGTGTCGAGGTACCGTTAGGACAGCCCCACTGTTGCTTGCTCTGGGTGCAATTAGGTCAAGCTAACTTCAGGATGTGGTTGGGATTTATTCCATTTTGTTGTTGGGGTGGCCGATTGTTCAACTAGCGAGGCTCAACAACCGTCTGCGGAGGAGAGCGCCGGGAACCCCAAGTCGTGGTTCTTCTTTGCCCAACTGCTGAAGGACCGTCGTCCCACAACCTCCCCGCTACACCCTGAGCACACCTCTCTCCTCAAGTAGCCGGCGGCCACGTGTTTATGGAGCTACACGGGCCTGTTGAGAGGACCGGAAGGGCCTGATCCCCAGGCAAGTTCTTCTGCCTGCGTTTTGTAGCCCCCATTCATTTCAGTCCGCTTTAGAAAGAGAGAAGGACATCCCCACTTCGGAATAGAACGGGAGGGAACATCAATATGAGAACCGAGGCGGGGGGGGGAGGTGTCTGCAGCAGGGAGGAAAGAGCTGGGAGGGGCTTTTATTATTTTAAATGGCATAAACAAAACCACAGCCTACTCCGCCGTTCCCTTGCTCGGTGAGAGAGCCCGTTCTCTTTCTCTTCCCCCACCCCGCCCTTCAGATCAGGGGTAACGAATTCGGGGTGACTCTAAACAAAGAAAGGCTTTCACCTTCGCTTAATGATTTTCCAGTAAATCGGTAGCCATCCCTCGCCCTTCCAAAGTGAACACACACACACCCCACCTCCGCAGCCGCCCCTCGCCCAGCCGCCGGAGCACAAGGGGGCCGTTCACTCCGGAGTCCTGAAATAAGACAAGGTGGAAATTCGATCTCGCCCCTTCTGCGTGTGGTCGGGAATCGCAGGCTGCAGCAGCTGCTCGAGACGCGGTTGGGCTTTCTTTCTTTCCTTTTTAATGACACTTGCGTTTATGCAGAGAGGCCAAACTATTATTTTACGCAATAAACGTACAAAGAGAGAGGGTGGGGGAGAGAACTTTCTGCCCGTCGTTCCCCCTCCTCCCCCTACCCGCGCCACTTGATTATTTCCCTATCAGTTTTCCAAAAACCTGATTCTTTTTAAACTGTCAGGAATCTATAGAAGGTAAAAATTTAATTTTTTTTTTAATGACCCGTTATTTTGCCCTGTTGCTAGTTTAGGGGGATCGCTCCCTATCCTGAAAACAAAACAATTTTCTGATGGATGTGAATGAATGAGAGAACAACAGAAACGCGACGCCGTGCTCCTCTCTATCCCCCCCCCCCATTCAGGGTCCTCACTTACACACACGCGCCCCGATCCCATTGCGGGGTGGGGTGGGAGGTAAGTCCCACTGATTTCAGGGCGATTCAGTTCCAAAGTGAATCAGTCCTGCCCGATCCACAAACGTGTTTACCCGGAAGTAAGAGCTACCGAATGCAGGCAGGCGCTCTTTCTCTCCTGCAAACGCGCTTGTGCCTGCAAGCCTTGAGATACTGGGCGCGCCGGTCCAAGATGCGACGCCTACCTCTGTTCTTTTGCTCCAGGAGAGTCGCCGGCTCTACAGCTCCTTTTAACAGAGGCCCCTCGGGAGAAATTGCCTCGGTGGCTGCGTTGAGGTTGGGAGCCTCTTATGCCCCGATCCTAATTGGAATGTGTTGAAATTCATTGGAATATCAAACGACGCCTTCCCCCCCCCCTCCAAGTAAGGATTGGTGTGCTGAGTTTACTCTCAGAGAGGCGGATATTGCCTTTGCTTTGTGACTGCGGGTGAGAAAGAGAGAATAGATACAATGTTTTAAAATGCTGTTTCGGGACATGCGTTTTTGCAGAGAGGCCAGCGTTAATAATAAAATGTGAATATAATGTGAATTATTGCAACAAAGAGCCTTGCGGCACCTCAAACCGCAACATATTTATTATAGCATACATTTTCGTGGAGTTGAGGCAGACGGGTTGAGGGTGGGGGTTAGTGAAGTCTCTAAGGTGCCACAAGATTCTTCGGATGCACTCCCATACGTGCTTACCTGTGAGTAAAGCCCATTGGATTTCACGGTGCTTACTTCCAAGTAGACACATATAGGATTGCACTACTGGTAGTTTTTGCTGTAACACAGCTACGTCGCTGGAAACTATAAAGAAATAGCACTTGCTTTCATACGAAGGATGAATGCCTCGCAAATAACCAGCAGAAGTCTCCCTTTTGGAAAATGGCAATATACACAAAATGCAAACGCAACACAAACCGTAAACATTAAACCAGCCTTTAGCATGTTCGCATTAAAATGTCCCATTGAAAGTCAATGTCACTTTGATCTCTGAACGCTGGGATTTTAGACAAGGAGAAGAGGATGGTGATGATTTTCTGCCAGAGCCCTCTAAGCGCAGCTCGCCCCTGCCCCGAAGTCGTTAAGCGTTTGGAAAGCTGCGTTTGGTATTTGGAAGCAGCTTCTGCAGCTGCCTTGGCCCAGTTTGTCAGTATTAGGGCTGGTGATTTGATCACCAAACGCCAGCACCTGTTGGCGGCGGCGGCGGCACCACCAGCAGCAATCCATCATTCTCTTTCTCACCCTCCTGACGGAAGGGTGAAGGATGGGGTGGAGCATTATTATTAATTACGACGACGACGATGATGGTGATGATGATTGCTGTTGTTGTTATTCTCATCATCACCAACTTTGGACATTCCAAAGGGTTGGGTTATGTTCTAGCCCAACCTTTTCCTTCTCCACCCCTTCGCCCCACCAAACAGAGCAAAAAATAAAATAAAAAATGAAACGTTTAAGATAATTTCCACACCCCTCCCCCCCACACACCAAGGAGCAAGTGCCAGCGAATGCCATGGGACTTCTGAGTAGGCTTTTACCTAGGGCAGGGGTAGGCAACCTTCGGCTCCCAGATGTTTTGGGACTACAACTCCCATCATCCCTGACCACTGGTCCTGTTAGCTAGGGATCATGGGAGTTGTAGTCCCAAAACATCTGGGAGCCGAAGGTTGCCTACCCCTGACCTAGGGAATGAGATCGGCTTGGCTTGAGAGAACTGAGGCTTCGAAAATGATTAGAGGATCCGATTATCTTAACTGCTGCAGAAACATTGGCAGATCTGGTTTGTTTCAGGATACCGTGCCTAATGTCCCTATCTGCGCCTGCTTAAAATTGAGATCCCTGCGTATTGACTTGATTCCCACGCAAGCGCCGCTTGTGGTCTGTACCGTGTGTGTGTGTGTGTGTGAGTGAGAGAGAGAGGGGGGGAGAGAGGGGGGGAGAGGCGCGCGCGCGCGCGCGCGCGCACACACACACACACACACACACACACACACACAGAGAGAGTTAAATAATCATGTGCGATGAGCTAGACTTTTATTTCAGCAAGAGGAATGACCCCCAAGTTCTTGTTATAAGGCATTGATAAAACGTGAGGGAAATCGTATCCTAAACCCCAGGACCATTTTCTCCTGCTCTGACAAAACGTCACACACACTCCCAAGATCAGGGCCCGCATTCCTTTTAGCACAAGGAGCAAAGTACCAGGGACATGAAGGTTGAGTCCCTGGCGAGTTACTATTGTATTAAACTACCATGGGACATTGCCTAGTACCACCAAGTAAACATAAGCGTGACAGTAAGCTAAATGGACATCGATTACACTTACTTGCAAGAACAATGTTTCTTTATTTATATTTCATGAAATGTATATATACCGCTTGATTTTATTTATTTTTTAAACCCAAACCCTCAAAGATTTTGCAGAAAGAATCAAGATGAGGGGAGGTTGGTCAGTTAGAAAGTACCGGCTGCTCATCCTGAACTAAGTTCACAATCGGTGGAAAGGGAACACCAGGATGTTTTTATACAAACCTTTGGAACAACAGGAGTGCCCGGTATTTGACAAGTGATCCCTACTTGCAACGTGTAAAGCACCATCTTTGCTGAATCGAATCTTATTTCAAGACAAAGAATCAATTCGTCAATATACTTCTGTATTTAAATCCTGTCATCTATACTGCATGCAACTCGCTCTTGTTTTGCATCATCTGCATCTAGGGCCGACTTCTGTGGGGAGCACTGTTCGGTTTTTTATCATGACATTCTCACATTGTGCGCGCGGTAATATTAGCATCTCCTCCCATGTATGCAAATTTTTTAAAAAAACAGAGAACTAAAATGGGCTCTGAACTCCAGGTTGCCTCATTTACAGGGAACCTTCTCATCAATTTGTGGCTGGACTGGGCTGGGAGTGTCACAACAGGGAAAGATAGGCAGATCATGGATAGGAAGCTTCTTTGGGATTTGGTTTGGAATGTTATTCCTACGCTAAAGGAAAATGAGAAGGGAAGGAAAAAGTTGGCCTATTAGACAGACATAACGAAATTGTTCTATTCTCAGGCACATGATCAGGAGTGAAGCCAACGGGGTTTGGCTAAATCGGCCCCATCTATGGCCTATTTCATCCCTTCAGTTGAATTAACTATTTTATGGAACAGGCTATAAAGCGCATCCTTGGGTTTAACCTGATAAGTGAGGATAACTTCTTTTTTCACCAATCCATAACCCATCACTATTGTAAAGGCTCGGGGGTGGCATTGCTGCATTTCAGGGGGTTGGACTTGAAGAGCTTTGGGGCCCTTACAACTCTGTGATTCTATTAGTATTAGCATTGGCCGAAAAAAGACCCTTAGGCTCTCCCTTTCACTTTGCTACGTATATCAAATCAGTAGCTCACCCTCCCAGTTATGCCCAGCTGTTTATAAGGGCTCTCTGAGCACCTGCCACCTCTCGTTTTCTGTGCAGCGCCTAGCACGCACTCGCTGGCATTTAGTACATGGGAAGGGGGGAAAACATGTCTACCCAATCCGATACTAAATCCTTTACTTGACAACAGTGTATTAGGTCTGTTTAGGATCGGGAGGTCAGCCTCTTTCACCTTTTACCTAAATTCAGTTTTCAATCCCAGATTGACCCAGCTGCAAATAAACAAAAAAGGAGCCCCCAGGACCCCTGATGGGCAGCCCCGCCCCACTGCTGTGGAAGGTCTTTCTACTTCTTCTGGGGAGTAGCTGTGCATAGGCTATCCTATGCATACTTACTCGGGAGGAAACTCTCATAGATTTAGTGGGGCTTTCTGGTTAGATCTTACTTCCGAGCATAGCATCCGTGGATGGGAACCATCTGTGTTAAGTGAGAGCCTTCCTTTCGGACCCTCGACGCAAGATGTCCCGCCCCAGTGACCCATTGATTTCAAGGGGAGACGTAAGCCTTCCGGTCTTATTTCTCTTCCCCGGAAATCGATGGGATGCAGACGTACTCCTCCTCTGTGGCAATACCATGCCTTCGGCTGTCTGAAGGGTCTAGGGATGCCTTATTAGCTTCTGCCCTTTGGGATGTCTCTGAAAAACAGTGGCTGGGAATCAGGAGTGTGGAGAGAGCTCTAGCTCTCGGGTCCTCCTTGCCAGCTTCCCATAATAAGCTTCTGGTTGGCCCATGTGAGAAGATGCTGAACTAAAATGGGCCTTTGAGCTAATCCACCAGCGCGGATTTTAGCCTAGGACTAGGTAAACCTAAAAGGAGAAAACGGCTTTGATGTGTCAGGAAATTAATGAAGGGGGGAAACTGGGGATTTGCCCCATTAGATCTTACCTCTACGGAAGTCCAGCCTTGCATCAGCCATCTCGACGTTTAAGTGGACGACGGTTTTTCCATTTCTGTTTGTCCCACCCAGACATCCCATGTCAGGTGCTAATAGCGTTCTTCTACAGCACCAACAACCCAGTCCTTCCTTCCTTCTTTATTCGGAAGGTCCATTACTTCCAAGGCGACAAGAAAGTTTGTCGCCTTGCTATCCTGTCCTTTTATGGTTTATGCGGGAATAAAGCCCACTGAATTCAGCGGGACTCAAGCTCCAAAAAGGAACGCTTTGGTGAGGCCGATCCGAGGTGGTCTGAAGCTGTCTCTTCAAGACATAGTTTAGCCACACGTGGGAGAATCTCTTTTAAGGATGCAAAATGGGGGTGTCACTTGGCCTTTGCCCTGGCTTTAAGTCTGAGTTTTTTTGTCTGGCGAGAGTGTAAGTGGACATTCTTGGCTCACGGGAGACCTGCTCCCTGCTCTACCGACCTTTTTCTACCTGGCCTGGGAGGGTGGGGTCGTTACCAGCTATAAAAAGCTGAGGCTGCTGGACACAATCTTGGGCTTCTGTATCTTTATTTTACATATTGTCATAATTTGTGTGGAAATGGTTGAGTTTGGTTGTGCATTCTTTAACGTTATATATTTCCCCCCATAATGTAAGGCGCCTTGAGCATGGTTTGAACGGTGGAAAGGCGGCATACAAATAAAATTATGTCTGTATGTGCCTACGCTGCCTCGTGATCCACACCTAACGAAGCTGCGACCTAATGAAGTTTTTTATTTGTTTCAATGTGATCTGCCCACAAAGTAAACCAGACAGCGTATTCCATTGATTTAAGTGGGGGCCGTAAATTGACTTGGCCGGAGATTCGCTTGGATTTCAGCCTAACCTCGGCTTCTATGAGAGTCTTCCGATTTCGCTTGGTGAAAAAGCCAACCCAGAAAAACAAAGCAGACACGTGGCGATGTGTGTGGTCGGCAGCTCCGCACTAAGGGCCAGGTTCTGCAAAGCTCGCTTCTCCCTTTCCCAGAACAATTTGAACACCAAGTTCTCAACACACACGCTTTTTAATGTAGGGCTGGATATGAACTATTTTGAAAGCAGGTAACAACAGCAGCCGCAATATTCAAATGCCTTGTGCTAGCTAAGACCTATGGATAGCAGTGGGGCGGGTGAGCCCTGTCATGTGCAGGGGGAGTCCCTTAATCCAGCGCCCATAGAAGATTGCAGGGACAGCAACGTACACTGAGGAACTGCTCACTTCTTATGTAAAATTTCATCATTCGAGTTGGCAATGTGCAAAGTTCCTGAGGCAGAGCAGAAAGGAAACTCGCCCCCCCCCCAATATTTTGTGATACCTCATTTCTTGCTTTTAGAAACCTCAGGTGGAGGGAGCATGATTTAGTTATAAAGTGGAAGGAGTTGGGGGCGAAACATGTGAACGTCATTAACTGTTTTTGTCCCATAATTCGAGCATTGCTTATTTGCCACTGCTTTCTTGAGTAGCACCCAGGGGTGGGGGAAAACCCCATCAGGTTCGCTCAACCAACAGCATCGCCTGCTTCTCTCCTTCTGGTGACAATAGGCCTTTATAAGCAGGTAGACGCAGCTTCATTTTCAAAAGACCTTGTTACTTGGGAAGTTAAGTTCTGTCCAAACCAGCGGGGCTTCTCTCTATGCGGAAATGTTTGAGATCCAGGCAGGGTCTGGCGGGTGCTTATTTTTCGCAGTAGGTGTCCCTACCGCGAAGTCTTGCAGATCGGATCACATGATGTGACAACTGGATCCTTAACATATTTGCTTAGAAGCCCTGCTTACCTCCGTCGCAACCCAAGAAGTGGGGAAGTGCTTCCAGATCCTAAACGGATTTGGAAATAAGAAGTTCATTGGATTTAGAAGCAACCTTCTTCTGGTTTAGGGCTTTCTGCTGGCATTTTTTCCCGGGCGGCGTGGCTTAGCTGTCATTTGTGGAGACGTTGGGTTACTTTATTTATTTATTTGGAGTTAATTACCCAGGTTAGCAAAATTTGCTCCGGAGAAAAAGGAGGCTATACAGGTCTGGCTGTTAATCCAAGCCAATTCCTTCAGAATAATCGCTGGGAATAAATTAATTCTGGATTGCAGTCTTGAGAACCTTCCCCTGAATAAAGAAGTTGAGTCCCGGATCTGCATCAAGCACGTGTCTTCCAAAACAATTAAAAATATTCTTTTGCAGTTTATGTACCGTTTCTGAGACTGCTTTCAGTTCACAAACTAGTTAAGGTTGAACAAGACGCACACCCCTTATGTACCCCAACCCTGGGAGCAAATCTCCTTGATTTCCACGGAACATTCAGCAATACTGAAAGGCGCGAGACTTTTCCTGGTCAACCTCGTTTCGGAGGCCGTTGCGAAGGGCTTTCGACCTTGGACTTTCCAGCCCGCGATGGAACGAGGGCGGCTGTCCTGGGCCCACTGCCGTGGGTGGGGGGAAGCGTCCTGACACGCAAGGTCGCCGCCAGAAGACATTCACCTTGGCCCGTCTCGCCTCACAACACCAGCTCTCCAAGCCTTTCACGCGCCGTCGGCAGTCTCTACAGAAAGAGATGGCTGTTCTGAAGGAGAAAGACTTTGGAGCGTTGTCGCCGCTTGTTTGTTGAGGTGCTGGCGCAGGAGGACGTATCTGAGGGGAGAATAAACCTCCGTGGGACTGGAAGCGAAGGGAGAGCTTCCCAACAGATACAGGCAACTCTAAGGTTGACTTCGCCCCTGTTGTATCATTACTACTGCTGCTGCTATTCTTATTATTAGTCATTGCTCCGAGACCTTCAGACACCTCTAGGGCGGGAAGAGAGGCGCGCGAGGAGTCAAGATGGCGCGCGCCGGCCGGGCCACAGGGCGCCTTCTGGAACGTCTGGCGGGACTGCGAATCAGGTACCCCGCCAGGCGCAACCAACGGCGCGAAAAGACGGGGGGGGGGAGGGAAGAGCCCGAGGTCGCGCGCAGCTCCGAGCGCGAGTTATAAGCGCGCGCGGGCGGGGAGGGACCGAGGGAGAGCGAGTGCCGAGGGTCTGTCTGCGCGCGCCAGCACGTGACGCGTGGGCCGCGCTATAAAGGCTCCTGGCGCTCACCGACGCCGCTCAGTGCCTGTGAGAAGTTCTGGCGGGAGGGAGCCGCGCTGGAAGGGAGGTAGTCTTTCCTTCCCCTCCCTCCTGCCCCGTTTCCCCCCCCCACCTCTCCTTACTGCCCACCCCCAGGAATCCCACCCCCATGGCCTCCCCCACCCGGCACCTAGCGCTCTTCGCCTGAGGGGCGGGAACTGCGAGGGAGCGCCTGCCGCCCTCCGCTGAGCCGGGGGGAGGCGGGGCGGTGGCGCCTCCTCCTGGGACTCCTCCTCCGCTCCGCCGCTAGGGGGTGGCCAAGGCGAGCAGCCCGAGCCCCAGGCAGCGCCGAACAGCAGCAGCAGAAGAGAGCGCAGCAGCAGCAGCAGCCCCAGCAGCAGCAACCCCGCCGACGCCGTCGCCATGACCCTGGGCTGCAGCAGCGGGAGCAGCCGGCCGTGCGGCTTGCTGGCGGCGCCCTCTCCAGAGGAGGACGACGACGACGAGGCGCTGTCCGACGTGGAAGACATCGACGTGGTGGGGCCTCCGCACGAGCACGGCCAGGCTAAGTTCAGCGAGAACGACGACGACGACGAAGACGACGACGAGGAGGAGCTGCGCCTCCTGCCCAAGCAGGCGGCTCGCGGGAGCCTCTCTCCAGCCCAGGGAGGCCCGGAGGCCGCGCTGGGGGACAGTCACGACACGGCGGCGGCGGCATCGGCGCCAGTTGCGCCAGCCTCCTCCTCCTCTTCTTCTTCTTCCTCCTCCTCTTCGTCGTCGTCGTCGGGCGCTTCGGGGTCCGGCAAGAACCCTCTGGTGAAACCCCCCTACTCTTACATAGCGCTCATCACCATGGCCATCCTGCAGAGCCCCAAGAAGCGGCTGACGCTGAGCGAGATCTGCGAATTCATCAGCGGCCGCTTCCCCTACTACCGGGAGAAGTTCCCCGCGTGGCAGAACTCCATCCGCCACAACCTGTCGCTCAACGACTGCTTCGTCAAGATCCCCCGCGAGCCGGGCAACCCGGGCAAGGGCAACTACTGGACTCTGGACCCGGAGTCGGCCGATATGTTCGACAACGGCTCCTTCCTGCGCCGGAGGAAGCGCTTCAAGCGGCAGCAGCAGCAGCTCCACCCGCAGCCGCCCGAGCTCCTCTTGCGCGCCGCCGCCGCCGCCGACCCGGCCGCCTTCCTCCCCGGCTTCGCCTACGGACCTTACGGCTACAACTATGGGCTCCAGCTGCAGAGCTTCCACCACCACCACCATCACCACCACCACCCCGCGGCAGGGGGCGGCGGGGCGGCGGGGACGTTCCCCTTCCAGCCTCCTCCTTGCGCCCTGCCAGCACCGCCGGGACCCGGAGCCTCGGCGGCCGCGCCGTCCGTTTTCTCCAGCGGCCTCTCGTCGTTCCTGGGCGGCGACCTGAGTTGCAGGAAAGCCTTCTACCCCGCCGGCCAGCTCAGCCCCACCGCTTCCCTTCTGCAGAGCCTCAAGGCGGACCAGGGAGCCGGCAGCAGGCCTTCCTTTTCAATAGACAACATCATCGGAGGCGGCGGTGGCGGCGCGGCCCCCCCGCCGTCCGGTAGCTCCAGCAGCAGCGCCCCCGCTTCGCCCTTCCCGGCGGGCCACGCCGGGGGCCAAGCGCAAGTCCTGGCGATGCTTTCTCCGGCTCTGACGCCCTTACCGAACCATTTGAATCTGACCCACGAGTCCCTCCTGCAGTCCGGACAGAACTTTTCCAGCAAACTCACAAACCTCAACAGTTGTCCTTTTTAAAAACGCGACAACGACCAGCCACCATTACTCACCCCACCCCGAGATCCTAACCCACAGCCCCTCCTGGCCTCTCTGCCCCCCTCCCCTCCGTTCTCACAATTGCCCTCCCATTGTGTTTTAAAAGGTAGGAACTCTTCCTTTTTTGAGAACTGTTCGGGCGTCTGGATCGATTCTGTGTGTATGTCTCTCTCCATGCGTGTTCAGGATTCGTAGTGTGTTTTAGGAGGAGGGTTGCTGTGGAGGGAGGACGCGGGGGGGGCGGAGAAGAAGAACTGACCATCTCACGGATCTATTTTAAAAAATAGTGTTTCTTATCAAATGACTTCTGGCAGCTTGATTTCATTTTAAAAGCAGGGCCTATTTTAATTAAGGCTGGGATCTTAAGCTACCCAGGTGGATTTTCTGTGGGGCTCAGAACGGCCCTATTTCTCCCAAAACTTCTTTTGAGAGTATGTAGGGCGAGTCCCTTAAATCGTCTTTCTGCCGCATTCTGTGCAGCTGCTTGCTGGAGAACTGTGCTTTCCCGGTGCAGATCTCCCAGGAGGGTAGCGGTAGCTTCCTAGCAGTCCTCTCCGCTATCCAAATACGATGGGCAGATCCTAGGCATGTTTACTCAGAAACAAGTCCCACGATTCAGTGCGACTTGCTCTCGGATAGCTGTGCAGTCAACAGCCGTAAACCTTTCGGCTTAAGTGGCTGGAGCATCAGAAATACTCCACTAGTAGCATTTCTCTTAAACAAAAAAAATAAGTCCCCATATGGTTTCCTACCTCTGTTATTCCTCCGCCCCCAAGGAACTGCTTAAGGAGAATGTCTGTTGAACATAGTTAACATTGAAAGTCTCTGTTCCCCAAAAGAGGGGAAACCGGAATGCTAAAAGAAGTTGAGAGATTTCAAGTGCACATCTCAAAAGACCGTGCTACATCAGGAAGTCCCCTATTATCCAATCGCCCGCCTCCTCTCCGCCCCTTCAACGTGTGTGTTTCTTGTGTATCTGGACTTATTTGTGTGTGTATATATTGTGCATCCACCAGAGCCTCCTTAGCTCTCCCTACTAGCTGTGCATCCTTTCTATTTTATTGAAAGAATTGTGAATAATTTGATGTGGAAAAGGCAACGTATTTTTTTTGTCCATCTTTGGTGTAAATTAATAAATGTTTGTGATGTCTTTTAAAGAAACCCAGTGGGTCTCGCTATCGGCTTTCTTAACAAAAGAAAGAAAAGAGAGAGAAAAGCAAACTAACAACTAAAGCTAGGACTCCAGGGGTCCTCCTAAGCGAGGAGTGTCTGCTTCCGGTGATTTTGATATTTGGGTGATATTTTTTAAGTAATACAAATATTAAAAAGTAATGCATCTTAACTATTAAACGTACTCTGGCGAGCTAACTAATAACTATATTAGGTGGGCCTTAATCGACTGTACTTTCAGTAACAATAGTAGTGTACAATTTATTATTATTATTATTATTATTATTATTATTATTATTATTTAGTAGTAGTAGTAATACTACTAATACTACTAGTAATACTGTAATAATATATAGATTATGCATTGGAGCAGCAATCTACCATATAGCTGTAACTGAGGTACTTGGCTTCTCCGCAAAATACAGGGCTGTATTCTGCAACCGAATTATGGCCTATGCTTATGCACATGTAGTACTGTAAATTGTTCTAGTCAAGTAGGGGCAAGATCAGTGGAGTAGTAGCAGTTCAGCTTAACAACGTTAGGAACTGAACTTCCCGTTGGGAGAGGAGGGTAGGTCCTTAGCAAGCTCACTTGAGGCTAAACTTTTCCCTTCCCCGCTGCTAATGCCCTCTTAAATTCATCATTTTCACTCCTCCAAATATATAGGTAGTGTTTCCTCCGTTTCTTTGAAATTTCAAGTGTTAAACCATTGGAATACATATATATATATATATATATATATATATATATATATATATATATATGAGTTGTACATCATACTTTTAAACTCTGGTGTTACACTTGGCAACCAATTGAACTCTTGTTTTCGGAAAATACTTGGAAGTTGCCAAGGCAGTTCCTAAAGGAGGAAAATTATACTCCCACTCCCCTTTTTGTTTTGGTTGGAAATGTTGACACATGGAAGGAGGAGGCGGGTGTGGAGAAGTGGCGGTGGAGTGGGGGCTGGAGGAGAAACCCCTGAGCCTGAACTCCCGAGCCTGGAGGGTTGAACTGACCGTCTGAAACCCGAGATCCCTGCCTAAATTTTGAGAAGACGAAAAAAAGCTACAAAAGTAAACAGACTCCCCTCCCCCTCCCCTCCAACCCTTCCCCTGAAATGTCTTTATATCTGTGGCCAAATGTGAAAATGCGCCGCTTTGCATAAACAAAATCCTGCCCGGATCGCTCAGGCAGCGACTGCCTTGTCAAGTTTCTGCCGGCCGCCCATGACTTAAATGACCCTGAAAGGAGTAAGTGAATGGATCGGCCTAAAGCCCCATTCTAAAATATTCATTTACTAGCTTTTACACGGCTTTAATAGACTCCCATAGAGGTGGGTTTATGAAAGGGGTCGTGAGGGGTGGGGGGGGGGAGCGAGAAGGAGAGAAAAGAGGCGGATTCTTGTAGCATTTTCCATCTGTCTCTCCATCCAGCCTCTGTCGCCGCTCCCCACCCCCACCCCCTCGCCCGCCCGGGCCACAAGCCTTGAGCGGAGTTTGTTGATGTTGTTCCTTGAAAAGAGTCCTGCCCTCCCTGCAGGCCCAGCGAGCGGTCTCGCGTCTCCCTCTGGCCCACATTTGCTTTTGAAAAGCGATCCCCTGTCAGACACTTAGTCGTCCCTTTTCATGTACGAGTCCCCACAAAAGAGACTTACAAGGCAGGACGTGGAAAACGGGGAGAAGAGAATGAGGCAAAATGAATCTATTTTCCAGATTGCTGAGCACATGGTTACAAATCGAAGGAGCTTTGTAGCTCTTTCTACTCTCCTCCGCCACCTCCGCGACGCGTCATCTTCTCCCTCCCCACCCCACCACCCTGCGACCCTGCGCTTCTGTCCAAATTGTTAAAACTGCTGTGTAAACCTGGGCGGCGAAAAGGGTGGCCGACCCGTTTCCAGCAGCAGGCTTTGATGACGTTAGGATATATTTTCTGTTGGGTAAACAGGCTTCAGGTTGTAAATAAGGAGTGCGTGTCCGTGACTGCGTGGTTGGGGGGCAGTCTGAGCGCGAAGTTGTCCGCACAGCGAGCCTTTTCACAAGGCGAAAGGGGAATATTTCCATCATTAGGCCCTGAGTTGCAAACAGCTGGCTGCAAAGATGCAGATAGGATTGAATCTGATTCATTAGCCACGTGAAATCAATTTCTGGGTCCAATGTGCAGATATTTATTGCGGATTAGGCAAAGAAAAAAAAGGAGCGGGGGACGGGTAACAAACTAGCAAGAGCAGCGCGTGTGGGCCTGAAGCGCTCGGTTTTATGCGGATGGTCTGCCGGATCAAACTCCCTAGGTTAGGTCAACTTCGAGGAAAATCCCATTGATTTCAATGGAGCTTATTCCATCAAATATGAGGCTTGCGGGAACGCTTGGAAACGAACCCCACGGAAACGCGCCCCTGGCTTGCCTAGGGTTACATAGTGTAGCCGACCCGCAACGGTGGTTTGTTTGGATCATCTCTTCCAAGCCACCGGCGCCCCTGAAAAGCGTCTATTCCCGCGTGGAGAGTAGTCGGCAAATCCGTGGGACTGAAATCTCGAAGGACTCCCGAGCAGTTCCGCGTATTTCTCAGGGCGGAATCCCGCGGCGTAAAAAATGCCTGGCCTCTTTCCCGCGGCTACGACATTAAACCGAACTTTGCACAGTCCTCCTCTCTGTTAAGGCACGACCGAGGCGCAGAGTTCAGAGGTTAAAGGTTATAACGCGTAAGCAGCTTATTCCAGAGCTGGAGCCTCCAGTAGAACAATCGCAAAGTAAGAAGCCCGAGGGGCTGGCTAACTGCAACAGCAGCAGCAGCCTCAGCAGCAACGCTGGCCTGCATCTGTTGCCTCTTGCCCTGGCAGGAGAGCGGCGCCTTCTCCCTTGCATGTGCAAACAAATGTGGTGGATCTGGAGTCACAAAAGAGGCCAGGCTGGCCCTCATCCCCTAAGATCAGGTGGTGATCCTGTTTGCTTTAGGGGAGCTGTTAGGTCGCTTTCTTTCCTCTTCTCCAGTCCGTCCAAGTTTTCCCCTTGGTTGATAAGAGAAGCCAGGTGTGAGGATGGCGTGGGGAAAAAGGCATCTCCGTCCTTTGGACCACGAGGTGAGCTTCTGAGCAAGTGTGCCAGTTTCCTAATGGCCGCGTGGAGTAGGTAGGCAGAGTAGCGCGTTGCGTGTGAAGATCCAGAGCCGGTTTCATTTTCCCGTCGCACCACAATCGCCCCTTTCCCTTCAGAAGAGCTGGCTCGGCCTCAGGAGCGAAGTCCGCTGGATCTCCAAGCGGGTCGGGGTGAGCGCGGCGAGAGAACCTCGCTGAGGATTTTTCCTGGTTTGTCCCTTTTTTAAAAAAAAAAGTGGAAGAACATCTCGAACTTGAACTATTTTCCTAGAAAATCCGTAGCTGTTTTTCCCACTGGGGCAGAATAGAACTGTTTTGTAGAAGACTGAAACGTTTCTTGACTGTTGTATGACAGGTTTTATTTTACCGCCCTTCTCTCCTTTGTTGCCTCTATTTAAATGTCATGCAGGGGGACCAGCGCGAAATAGGCAGCAGCAGCCCCTCCCCCTCCGTTCCCTGGAATAAGCGGCTTCTCCGCCTCAAAAAAAGAGAACAACGCAGGACTTTTCAGAGGTCCTCGCGCTTAGATGGGTAAAAGAGAAGGTACCTGGGAAAGGCGAATAAAGCTCTCCCATCCCACCCGCAAAAAACAAAAAAACAAAAAACTTCCCTCGCTATCCTTTTTCGGTTCCCAAGGGCAGAGTTTAAAATCCAGATGCTGATTGTATGCCCTGGAGGGGCTGCTGTTCTTTCTAGGCGCCGCTCACGGTGGGATCCAGTGACAGGACTTGCGTGGAGGTGGGCTTCATGTCAGCGGGCACGCGCAGCCCATCGTTTTTTCTACAAAACCCTGGCCCAACAAAATTTATCCGAGACCAGGCCCATTATTTCCACTCTGCTGGAATTTTGGGCGGGTGTTACTTTTTCTGCACATGAAACGAACCTGTATCCTCAAGATCGTTCGTGCTCGAGCCACGACCCCAAAACTTAGCCGGGCTGGCCTCCAGGAAGCCATCCTGGATTCGACCAATTCTTTCCTAGCGCTTTCCTTGAACTGTTGCCAAGCTGTGGATTTGGGGGTTACAGTGGATTGAATGGGACGCAGACCTTTAACCTCTCCTGCTGGCTGGATGAATATTGTAGAGGGGACTTAAGGTGTGCTCTGTTTCCCCACTCCGCCTTCCGTGGGATGTCCAAACTCTAACACATTGTTCACTGACTTCTCCTTTAAAGTGGAACCGGGAACACGAACCTGGTAAGAAATATTTTGTTGTTGTTCAGGAAGCTTTAAAAAACAGGTCAGTGAAACGATCTTGTCTTGAGTTAGAAAAGGGCATGTGGAAGAGCGCGCGAGAGAGAGATCGTCTTGTTCGGTCCGGGTCTGTATTATTATTATTATTATTATTATTATTATTATTAATGTGAGCGAGGGGTTTCTGTGCTTCTTCCTCTCTCCCGCTCTGGCGCTAAACTCGGCCTCGCCTTCTCCTGCTCACAATCGGGCCCTTCTCCCTCCTAAGTGGATGATCATCTTTTGCCCTTTTCTGGTTCCCATTACTGCCACCACCAGGAGCCCGCAGGCGCGTTTGAAAGTGACTTGGGGAATTAGGAAGGGTCAGGATCGCAGCCCCCTTGACTGTATCTTTTGTTTCTAACCAGCATCACGAAAATATTTGGAGCGTGACTCGTGTGTGTTTGTGTTTGTGTGAGAGAGAATCGCTACGCAGTGAATGCATTCTCTTTTTAAGCCGGCGGTATCCCTCCTTCGCTCATAATGCGCAGAAATCTTCACGGTACATTTAAGGCCTTAATTATAGGAGCTATTTCACTTCGCCTTGGGACTCTTAAAATCACTACCAGAGAGGGATATTTTTCTTCCTATCAATAGACCCCCCCTCCCCTTGAAGAGATATCTAGACAGAACAGGCTTCTCTCCCCGCACTCTTTTTAAAAAGGGAAAATCCTCATTAATGACCAAGTGAGAGAAAAGTTATATCAGCCAACAGCTTATTAAAACCAACAACCCCTAAAAAAACAAAACAAAACAAACCTTTGGAAGGACACACTACATTCGACTTGCCGCATAACAATTTTGTTGTTAGGACTTTTGTTGTTGACGGTAGGGTATGTAAAAAAACAACAACAAAACCACCTCACACCATAATTTTCTTGTCACTTTTGGAATATTTTTGTGCAATTCTTTCACTTCAGAACCAATTAAAATCAATTCATCATAATTAGAGTCTTTTGGATGTTAACCTCTACCCTATTATGTTTTTAAATTTTTGTGTGTGTGTGAATAGGATGCATGGGATGTAAAAACAGGGGTGGAGAAATTGAAGCTGTGCTGCCCGGAGATTAGGTTCAGGGGAGGGGTCAGTAACTTGGCACCCTCCAAAAGCCGCAGAGGGAATCGAAAACTGCTCCAGAAAATTCTAAGCTCTTCATCTTCAGCAACAATTCTGAAAGTTGCAGCGGGGCGGGGCGGGGTAGGGAGATGAACCGATTTAAATGTACTTCAGCTTCAGTGGAGTGTGGATGGGCTGTTAATTAAGGACGATCATTTTTTTTTTCTCAGAAAGGTACTGCCTGAGAAGCGACGGCGTTTGGGGAGGGCGGAACTGCAGGGCGACCACCCACTATCTCCATCTGTATAGTAAATCGCGGACATTTAAAAGAAAAAGAAAAAAAATCTCTCTGTGTATGTTTAATGGAAACATCAAAAGCCGCATTCTTCCCTTTGGTTCAGTATGCCTAACGATTTGGTTGAAGGCTTAGGAAGTGTGGTGTGTGTGCGCGGGGGGGGGGGAGTTATTACCCACTTAGAGAACTTTTAAAATGCGGTCCATCTTCCCAAGAAGACTTTGAAAGGGAAGTTTGTAACATTGATTCGAGGGTGGGTGGAGCTGGTAGCTGAGAGGGGATGAAGCAGTCGTTTTCCCCTTCAGTTTTTGAGGCAGGGCGGAGCGGGGAAGCGGGACAAGCTCGGTTGAATAAAAATGGTACAAAGGGGAGAGTGACTGGGGAGAGCGCAGGGAAGTTTTGCGGAGTTGGCTATTTCCCAGGGCATCTTTTCATTCAGAGAAAAGGAGATCCCGCTGCTGCGCTTGTTCCCCCAGAAGGAATGATACAGAGGAGTTCGCCTTTAGGGACCGGCTTCGCTGGGGGTTTTTTTTTGGGGGGGGGGGGGGACTGAAGGATGCTTCTTCAGGGCATCCGGGATGAAAGAACCGCCTTCCCAAGCGATTGGATTCAAGCTCTTTCATACCTCGAGGCTGGATGATGGTGAAGCTTTTATTGGATTGCTCAGGAGAGGGGCTTGTCCTCCGTGTGGGAGGGATGTGAATTAGTTAAATGGGGAGGACCAAGGGAAATATACCATTGCGGACCGCATCCAGGGTATTTATTGATAATGACAGTGTATTTCATTTTGCCACTTGTCCTCTGGGAGGAAGTAGGCTTGCAAACCGCTACACACTTCCCCCCTGGGGGTCAGCTTCGTTAGTATTAACGGGAATTCCTTGCGAGTAAACATGTAGTCACAGGATTGTACTTGAAACTTTCGTTTGTGGGAAACGCGTAGAGAGCACAGGACAGAAACGAAACAAAACACAGCACTGCTGTACAGTATAATTAGCAGACTCCAGTGTGGTCAGCCTTAATTTGTGCCAGGGTTAAAGTCATGGAATCGGTGTCCTGGGCACGTGGTGAACCTGAGCATGTGTAGAGTGCCTCAATCCTGATTACTAAGCAGTTGCTTTCAAACATCCCCATCTGGCTTTTCCCCCCATCTGCCATCTTTGGGCACCTTTGGAAGAAGGCACTACCGAGCAAAGAATTAGGATAGCAATCGTATGGTTATATATCCGCTTCTATCTCGCCTATTTCTGGGCAGCACAGAACTCCGGTCAGGGCCAAGCAAAGTTGGTTCCCGCTGCTTCAGATCCGCAGGCCTCATATACCCCACCTAATGTCTCTAATAACATCAAGGAGGCCATTCGGAACAACTGATTTGCGGACTGAAGCCTGCATTAAGTCAGCTGGTGATTAAATTGCAAGCTACCTTGGACAACCAGGGCACTGTTGATTCTGCAGTAGATGTGCTCATATTTACACCTAGCGCTTTTGCCGATTTCCCTCCCTCCCTCTTATGCAACTAAAGCAGATGGAAAATAGGTGGACTTCTTGGCACGGCCCGTGGAAACTTTAGCTACAGGTCCTTCTCTTCCTTCATTGCAACCCAATAAAGTTCGGATTTAAACAATGGCGAAGAGGGTTGTGCCATTCTGACAGTGCTGTTGTTTTTTCCAGAGCATCAGCCAGGCTGAGGAGTTTGGAAGGGGTGGGGGGAAGTGAAGGCCCGCTATGTTTCTAGAAAGGAAATGTTTGTTCTGAGTGTTTGCTGCCTGGGTCCCAAGAGCTCTTACTTGGAAGTAAGTTCACTTGAAATCGACGAGGCTCCCTTCCAAGTGTCTTGGGAGGGCCCGCCGTAAATCAAGGACT
This sequence comes from Darevskia mixta, assembly GCA_034641385.1. Taxonomy (NCBI): domain Eukaryota; kingdom Metazoa; phylum Chordata; class Lepidosauria; order Squamata; family Lacertidae; genus Darevskia; species Darevskia mixta. The sequence continues at coordinate 23,082,678 of JAWWNH010000029.1, read as the reverse complement.
CCTCACGCCCCTGGGGTGGAATCCCATAGTCTTCAATGTGTTTTAAGACTGGAGTGTGGAGGTGTTTAGTCGCTTCCATACGATTCAGGGCTTCACCTTCCCTCCCTTGGAGAGGAATTGAAGTGTGGCACTAACATAAAGCTGCCCTCCTCTGATCTGACAAGATAATTAGGAGGGGATGATCATCCCTCCTCCCCTAAACCCACATTTTCTGACTCGATCTTCTTGGACTGTTTCACCTTCCTTGACTTTATCCACGCCTGTTGTACCAAGCAGCCCAAAGTGGGATAGAAGCCCTCGGATGTAGTGCTGCTGCTGCTGCTGCCGCCTTGGTAGCATTGAAGCTGACGCGGAGTTTTAAAAAGGCTTAAATTCAAACGCTTCTGTCCGGGGTAGAAGAACTTGAGCTGTGAACATGTGAATTTGATTACTGAGAGATTCGTTTCAAACGCGGGACCGGATTAAAAAAAGCCGTGCATGCTTTCTGTACGGCTCAGCCGTCCTGCTCCTTGGGGGGTGGGGGGGGGTGGGGAGGGCCTCTAAATCCCAGACCTCATCCCGGTGGTCTTCAGGAATAGCCGGAGAAATAGCTCCTATCCAGCGGGATAGAGGGGAAGGCTCATGCATGTGGAGGAGCCTCGGTCGTAAAGGGATGGCAAGGCACCTTCTAGTTTGGGAGGTCGTCTGCACCGCCCGTATTAAACTATTTAAGAACCTGCAAGTTTCCCAGCGAAGGAGGTCGTGGGAAGTGCAGTTCTGCGGAGGGAAGGGATGGGGGGGTGGGGAAATGATTTCTAACAAATAATTCCCAGGACCACGCCAATTGGCGATTGCTAGAATTACCAGGGAGCGGGAACCACGATAATGGAACCATTTTCTAACCAGTTTAAACGGGTAGTGTAGATTCTAACCTCCTATGAATCAGCTGATTTTTTCAAGTAATCGTGGGACAGCAGCCCAAAGCGTGCAGGCTTTTAACTGGTTTTATGGAGAGATATGCAAGACAAGAGTAGCTGGTTCAGAAAAGTAAAATAAAAGTATCATTCTAATTTAATATTTGCATAACTCGAGCTACGAACCCGGATTCCTTTTTTGTTACTCCAGGCTAGTTATATTGAATAGGAAGGAGTGATTTTAAAAAGGAAACTAGAATGGTTATTTTTTTTTACTACAGGCATAAATAATTCAATTTTATGTATTTTAATCAGAGGGTGGAAAACTTAAGAGTTTATCAAGGAAGGGCATTAGTCTGAAACAGGGTGGGCTATTACATTCTCTCCCAACCCTCCGTTTTTAAACCTGCAGAGTTTGCACCTAAGTACTTGGCCTGTTCTCTGCCCGTGACTCGTAGCTTTAGTAAGCAGCGGCAGCACGTTTAACTTTTATTTTATTTTTAATTTTCGCCTTCTGCCTAGCTGTGGCAACAGGTGCCAAGAGGAATTATGGTATGTAACAGAGCCTTTGATCTCTCAGCTTAATTCAAATGCAAGATCTAATGGCTCGTGATCGCCTTTGGTAACCCCAAGGGGAAGAGAGAGGGAGAAAGAGAGAGAGAGAAATATCGATCAAATAATTTAGCCTGGGAGCTGTTAAGTTGCTTTAAACAAAACCCTTTAGAATGGAATTTGAAGCTAGCGTTTGCTTCCCCAACCTCTACTTTTTCTCCAGTGTTGAAATTAAATAATCATTTTTTTTCTTTTATAAACGTCATCACCCGTTTGCTTAATTTTCTGATTGCGTGGTATTTGCTTTGGCAGATCATTTACTTTGCTATTGGCGCGAAAGATATTAAATCTAGGTGCTAAAAATATATAAATTTGGGGAATTGGTTTCCAAAGCCCATTCCCCCCCCAAAAAAAAGCCCCGTCTTGTAAAATGTAGTGGAAAACGCCATTTTAGGAGACAGCCGAGATCCTTCACTTGAATGCCCCCTGTTCCCTCTCCGAAGCCCCCCACTCCCACCCCGTCGCGGATAAGATTGCAGGTTTTTAGAAAACGTTTCTAGTCGAGGATTCAGCTTGCTAAATGAAGACTGTGGAACGATAATTACTCCACCCCCTAAATTGATAATGACAATAAGAACAGAGCGCATCCAACAGCGGCCAGTCGCCGGCGACCGGTCAACCTGCAGGGACCGTTGGCATCTGGTAGTTTACGGATATACAGCTGCTGAACATGGAGGTTCTATTTAGCTGTCCTCTATGAATTGGTCTAATCCTATTTAAAAATATTAAAAAATTAAAATACGTGGCCACATTAGGTGGCGGCGATAATCTCGCTTGATGGGTTTCAAAATAATATCAGTTTTCGCAAAAGCGATCCTGTTCTTGAGTTATTTCTCTCCCCGTATTTATTGGAGCTTGACTCTCTTTCAGAATTTACTATACAGGGATGTAATGCATCTACACTCTTAGGTTGCAGAGCCGCTGCGGGCTTGATTCAGCTCATTTCCCGGCCTTGGAGATGTTGAGGCCTACAGATGCCAACGGAGCAGCTTCCTTCCCTTCCGAGTAGCTGCATCTTGCATTCGGGTGTCCGGGGTCCTTTAGGACACGGCGATTTAGTACTTGAGCAGATTAGGGTATCTTCAAGTGCCTTGTGAACTGCGCCCGCGGGAGGGACGGAAGGGCCAGCGAAAAGTCGCTTGTCAGATTCGTTTGCGCCGCGGATAGAAAAGATCCCTTAAGAATCAGCGGCCCAATGAGGCTGCCCTCCTCCCCGCGCCCTTTCCAGCCCCAGAGGTAGACCATGGTCCGCTTGATCCGGCCAAGAGGTTAATAATAAGAACTTGCCCTTTCTAAGAAAGATGCCCTCGTCCCAAGCTGCCTCGTTCTCTCTCTCTCTCTCTCTCTCTCTCTCTCTCTCTCTCTCTCTCTCTCTCTCTCACACACACACACACACACACACACACACCCCTCGCCAACTTAACACTGATTCTGAGACAGTGGGCCTACTTCTAATGGTTCACAAGCGTTTATTCTCGCAATTCATCTTGCGTCACTTGCTGTCATGCTGGACTTCCAGCCTCTCCCTGCATTTTCCTGGTGCAAACGTGTCCTCCTGAATGGCGGAGAACGAAGGCTGCAACCCTAGGCATGTTTCAGAAGCAGGTTCCAGTGATGTCTTTCGAAGTCCCCTTTGATTCTGTCTGTCTGGCTCTAACTTGGCCCATCCTCTCAGCGTCCCTGGATCAGGGAGGTCGGTCTTTGTTATTTACCCTTGGGAACCCAGTCTCAGACACAAGCCGCTTGTTTTAACGCCAGTCGGAGAGTAATTGACAGACTTGGGCCGCGAACTCAGATCTTGCATCAGCCCCTCCACTCCCGCATGTTGCACCCAAAGTGAGATGTTTCGGGGGGGATTTCTAGGATTTTCACCATTCTAGACCATACTGCTTCTGGGTGTATTCTAAGTACACGCGCTGTGGGCGCTGGGGTTGCAAGATTCTCGAAGTGCCCTGGGCATAGGTTCCAACTTCTAGGGGCCGAGGCCCCTTCGCCCCCCCCATAAAATATTTGAAGGGGGCGCGGGGCCCCCACCAAAGTTGATTGCTATTACCATTCAAAAGGTGTGCTCGATTATGTGGGGCGGGGCTCACCTCCCCGCTCCAAATATTTTATTCAAATTGGCACGCCTGCGCCCTGGGGAATTTGTCGCAGACGCTTGAGGAAAGAATCACTGCTGGGCCTCGTCAGTTTATATCTCTGGAAATCCTGGAATTGTCTAAACTTGGGTTCGGATTTCCCAGTTGTCTGAAGGCAAAGGGAGAGCCATACAATACATGGTTGCGAATAATGTAGGGTGAATGTCACCACCAGCAGAAAAGCGTTCAAGCTCCAATCGTGGCTATTTATTGGAAAGCGGATTGGCCTATGTTGGTTGCTCTGGAGGAGGCTCAGTATTTGATATCATCATTATATCCTTTAGCTACGGCCGACTTTTTAAGTTTCTGGATCACAACCCCGTAAGGATTCCACTCTCAAATAAAATATTCCCCAGCGTTTAAATGTCCATAATGGCTCTCCTCTGTGAATTATAAATCTCAGTCGCGTGACTCTCCCCCCTCCCTTTTCCTTGATCATATGATGGGGGAGCCGTGTAAAATGTATCCCTCTGGGTGGAATGCCTCCTCTCAACCTAGTCGCAGAAGAAACAAACAGTGAGAGGGTAGAAAACTTCATCACCTGCCTTCCCAGCGCCCCAATGTTGAATAGATTCACTCCTGTGCTACAGTTCGATTTTTCCTACTCGGAACAGTGGGGCTGGGTCAGACAGAACAAGCATTTACTATACGTATATTTCAGCCTTACTTTTAAAGTAAATGGGCGTGTAAAAGAATCCGAAATATGTCTACTGGGGGTCCTCCACCAGCATTTACCTGTGCACTGGGCACTTTTGAACTCTGCGAGATTTACGTGTGTGCGTGTCTGTTGATATTCCAATAAAGTTCTCTTCGCAGGCCAAGCAAGGGTGGTGGTAAATGGGGATGATTGCTAAGTTTGGGCTTGTTTAACCGGAAGGAAGTTTCACTGGAAACAAAATGTGCTCGCTTTAAAGTGCTGTGTTTAATATCCGGGCTGGTAGCCTCATCGGAGGTGGTTGCCCACAAGAACGTGCACTTCAGATTTCACCCCTCAAGTGAAGCTCTTGAGTCAAACGCAAGCTCCGAGTGTAACCTCACCGCCGCTATCCTTTCCAGGCCCTCTTCCTTGAATCCTTTGGGGCATATCTGAGTCATGCCTCTCTTAACCGTTCTTGGAGGTTCCACAAACAGGTCCAGTAACTTGAACGGTTTTACAGATCCCGCGTTCTGTTCCTCAATCGTTAAGGTGAAAGAACTAAAGGACGGAGGATGGATGTACCTAGCCCACTTTCATCTACCAGAGTTCTGACTTTTTCCCCAGGCTCCTTAATCTCTGTCGACCTTCGCTTGGGTTTACGTGGTCTGTATGGCAGAAGAGCTGGACTAAGAATGTAGAAGCTAAAGCAAGCAGTCAAAGGGCCTGCAACTCAGGACTCCAAGCGACAGACACCCACTCTTACCCAAATTGTTCAGATGTTAGTAGAGAAGCGAGTGTGGGAAGGGCGAGACCTTTGTTTTCTCCCTGAGCAGGAAGCACAAGCTTTTTAGAGACGTGCGGCAGGAAAAGAATTCAATAATAATCATTAAAATATCGTAACTGTTCTAACACACATGCACTAAAACTATGAAACTCATCCCCTCAGAAAATCGATCACTAAACTTTCTTTAGAGTTCCGGAATGCAGTTCAGAATACTGTATTTAAGATTCTCTTGCTGAAACAATCCAGTTTGCGTTAATGGTCTACTTCGGAGTAAACAAGTCAAATATCAAAGCCTAACATACCGTTGAAATCGATGGGGTTAATTCCAGGGTGGGGAATCGGTAGCCTTCCGGAAGCCGCTCGACTCCAGTTCCCATCAGGCTCAGCTGGTTAGGGATGATGGGAGTTGGGAGGCCAGCAACATCTAAACAGCCTCAGGTTCCCCTGCGCTTGGTTAATGCTAAATAAATGTGCATCGTTCTTTTTAAGTTTTTGTCTATGGGTTCCATTGTGATTGCTTGTGTCCCATCACAAACTGCGCTTAGGCCCAAGGCTCGGCATTCAGCTATGAAGCCCATTCCGTGCAAATATGTCCCGTGGGACGCAACGTCACTACTTATGGTCAATGTGGTGCGGAAAGGGGTGCCAACCAGCTCAGCTGAGGTGTGGAACTGCTACTGCGGTTGCTTGTGACTTCGGGCGGGAAATGCAAAGCAGGAATATTGCAGTTTTAAGTTGCGAAAAATAAAATATTCATCAAAATCTCCCAGGGCTGAAACATGTGAAATAATTCTGATGCCTCAGAACGCATGCAGTGGCTTTCCCCTGCCACTAGATGCTTGCATTTGCCGAAGGGTAGCCGTATTAAGGAAAACCAGCAAAAAAGGGTCTTGCACTAACAGTTTCCTATGGTAGATGCTTTTCTGGATCAACGTCCGTTTCATAATCCTAAATTGGCAAGCATATATACTTATTATTATTATTATGTTTTGTGTGTGTGTCTATAAAGGAGTGAGATTAAAGGGAAATGAAATGCAGGAAAGAACAGTGAGCATTACCTGAAAGCAAACTAGTTACAGTGACCAATTAACAAGGCTGTACAGTTTCTGTCACTGTTTCTTTTGAAGAAGAAGAGTTTGAACTTGATACCCCACATTTCACTCCCCTTGAGTCTCAAAGCGGCTAACTATCTCCTTCCCCTTCCTTCCCCACAACAAACACTCGGTGAGGTGAGTGAGTCTGAGAGACTTCAGAGAAGTGTGACTAGCCCAAGGTCACCCAGCAGCTGCATGTGGAGGAGCAGGGAATCAAACCCTGTTCACCAGATTAGGAGTCCACCGCTCTTAACCACTACACCATTTTATTTTCCTCTGAATCCACTCATGTTCTCATCTATATCCTTCCTCTCACGCGTGTCTGCGCAACCTCCCAACCAACCACAGTATATATAAAATCTGACTGCCATTTCAGCACCACACTTCATACATTTGATAAAGTGGAGAGTGGGCAAGGAAAGTTCCCGTTAGGCTACATCTGTCAGCCACCACAACAATCTTTTTTGTGGACACCTAGAGGGAAAAGCTGGGCTCTGGCTGAACACATTAAGCTCAGTTTAGGGGTGGGGGTGGGGAAATCTCTTTCTCTCGGTGTAAGGTTTGCTTTCATTCACCTTAAGCACTAATCACAAGATCATGGGCAGTGACCGCCTCTTTAAAGGACTAGCTAATCTTTAGTTTATGGATGTCCAACTTTAACATTGTGTCCACTTAAGGCTTCCGGACACCTTGTTTTGAGGAACAGCCCATTAACAGAGAAATCCACTCTCCTTTTTACATTCTGGATGACTGACATTTCAGAAAACTGTGGCTTTGTAATGCATATGCTGCTGTTTGGGAATTCCTTTCCTTTAAAAAATTTGAATGGTGGCCTCCTTTCTTTCAAACTTTCTCTTTCACATTTTTTTTTGGTGTGTTTTTAATCAAATGGTTATCAAAAATAAAAATAAAAGGGCACCAAATACAGATCTTTTGGGCTGAGTATAACTTAACACGAGGGAATGTTGTAGATTTATTAACCCACCTATTGGGAGTTGGAACTGCTCTTTTTCTCTATAGTAAACAATTGAAATGGGCTACTCTGGGATACGTGGGGTGGGGATTGTGAGTTTTCTAAGGAAGGATAAAAACTGAAGTTGTATGGGAGAGCACCTATGTCCTGTCGATTCCTCACTGTCTTGGGTTTGTCTCTTCCTCCTTCCTTAACAAGTTAAAAAACAAAACAAAACCGGGCCTTATCCTTATTTTAAGGGTTGACGAGCAGAAGAGCTAAATTTATAAAGAAGGGGAAACTACAACAACAAACACGGAATTAAAAAACAAACAGAAACAAAAAAGGAAAATAGAAACAGGAAAATCTTAATAGATTTATTATGCCCTGTTTCGACAGGAGGTCGATTTTACTCAGGGAAACTTTCATTTTCATTGTGAAATGGCAATGTAGTACTAGTAAAAGTTGTTAATTGTCAGGGACTGTGCTGAGGAGGGCTGCACTGAAGAGGAATGGTGGGAGCCTCCCCCTCTCCCTGCTCTTGATCAGGAACCTGAATCTTCCTAGGAGCAGGAGAACAGTATAGATTTGGAACAGTGGTTTGTAGAGGGACAATGTTCAGAAGGCAGAAGCTGGGGAATAGTGGATGGGGAACAGCTAGGAGAAGACGAACTGGGGGAGAGAGAGTTAACAGACTCACTGTTGCTTGAAAGTGTTCATCCGCTTAGCCCAAGGTCAAGAAGAGCAGATAAGGTAGCAGCACAAAAAGCACATTGGTTGCGAGATCAGGTTACAATACGTGATAGTGATATGGGTGACTAGAGAGGAAGTGGGTGGAACCCTTAATTGGGAGCACCTTCATTCCTAGGAATGGATTCTTTGTTCTCGCGCTGTGATCATTAAAGTTTCTAACTGGTAAGAGACTCGTTTCTCTTGGTTCTGCTTTTCTACTGCCAAAGGGGGGAAGGAAGCCGATGCCCTGAAGCCTGACATTACCGGTAGTTGTGGGAGGAAAGGTAAGGGAATTGGTTCAGAGACCTGGATTGAAGTCTCAACTGTAGGGATGTTAAGGGGGGTAGGCGAGGATATATTGTTTTGATATTATCCCTCCTTACTCAGGCTAGTGAGTAAACAGCAGAGCACATTCCATTTGCAACTTATTGGAAGCAAGCTGATGGTGCGTTAGAATCCTTTAATTGTCCAGTCTGGATTGCTTGTCCAGTATGGATTGTTCCTGGTAAGTTTCCCCTTTATTTCCCTCTTAAAATAATAATAACACAACACAGTCTTCTTTAAAAGTAAGAATAAAGTTTTACTCACATTCAGTTCACAACAGTAATCTGAAGGCAGGCTTTATCTTGTGGCTACATCTCAGACTTTCTGCTTGTGGGCTCCATACTGTATTGTTTTAACATTCGATTGGGAGCCACCCACAGTGGCTGGGGAAACTCAGCCAGATGGGCGGGGTACAAATAATAAATTAATTATTATTATTATTATTATTATTATTATTATTATTATTATTATTATTATTATTATTATCCTATGTGAAGGTTGAGCCATGTGCTGGCTAAGAGCCAGGAGAGTCCAAGAGTAAGATTAGAGAGCAAAAGTCCAAGGGAGAGATGGTTGCGTGGCCAGCCCTTTTATCTGGTCAACTTGGGTCATGCCCATCTACCTGGTCACCCACAGGGGGAGGAAGCTGCAGAGCAGGTGTGGCAGGAAGTCCTCCCTGTCTGGAGCCACATTCCCCTGTGTGTCCATTCTAGGCAACAGGAAAATGTTGTACTTGACTGCTCTAGTAATAATACACCCCACATTACCCCTTCTCAGGCAATACAACATACATTTATACACATAAATTTTATTCAACCACCCAGAGTCCCAGCTTGAGAAGAAGGTTCTGGAAACTCTCCTTTGGTAGGGGCTTTGTCAGGATGTCCACAGTCATCTCCTTGGTATCGCAATAAGATAATCCCACAAGTCCCTCTTGGATGGCCTCATGCACATAGTGGCTCTTCATCCCAATGTGATTTGTCCTTGCATGGAATTTCTCACTCTGGGACAGCTTTAGGCAGCTCTGGTTGTCCTCCATCAGACTAACAGGCCCCTTTCTCACCAAGTCCTTGGTTAGTTGATCAAACCAGGCCATCTTTCTGCATGCTTTTGTGGCTGCAATGTATTCAGATTCTGTGGAAGATAAAGCAATACAATTCTGTTTATAACTGCCCCATGAAATGGGACGGTTTCCAAACATAAATACATATCCACCTGTGGATTTATAATCAGTTGTACACCCAGCCCAATCTGCATCAGTAAAACCAACCATTTTAGGATTACTAACAACTGGTAAACTTAATTTACAGTTTATCGTACTCCGTAAGTACCGAACTACCCTTTTTACACCCGCCCAGTCATATTCAGTGGGAGCATTCACTTTTTTACTTAGAATTCCACTGCACTGGCTAAGTCAGATCTATATGTAGTAACAAGATACAAAAGCTTTCTAATCACTGACCTGTACTCATTGTTGTCTGGCAACAGCTTTGAATAATCTTTATTCTTTTTTAAAAGTCTGCAGTCATGGGTATGGCGACTGGGTGTGCTTCTTGTATCGGTATGCTTTAGATCAGTTCAGAAATCTTTTGCTTTTGGTTAAGAAGAAATGAACAGTCTTCTTCTCTTTCCACTTGAATTCCAAGATAGTACTGGATCTTTCTCAGTTCCTTGACTTCTACATCTTTGCTTAAATGTTTCACAACCTGTGTGTAGTCTCTGTCATTTACTGTGGCAATGATCAAATCATTAAAGATGGCAAGAATATAAGAAAATTGTCCATTATTAGACTTGGTGTACAAGCATTTGTCTGTGTGGCCTTGCTTGTACACAAGCTGTGTTAGCATTTGATGTAGCTTCTGATTCCAGGCTCTAGCAGCCTGTTTAAGTCCCTAAAGGATACTGTGGCAATTCAAGTTTCTGAATGATTGCTGTAAATTCATTCACATGTTTGAGAACATCTATCTTTGAATCTAATTTTAATTTGAGGATGCTTCACATCAACTTTCTGTGAGACCTTTTGCTGGTTCTTCCATACAAAATTTCCAAATCTTTAAGGATCTTGGAGGGATCATATAATGTATTAACCTGTGCCATTTGCACATCTGTAATTGCACTTAAATTGGTAGCTCTTGCGTGGTCATTCTGATTTTCCCATAGATTAATTACTGCAATGGAATATTCATCTTCTCCAGTAGGCTTTTGATTAGTAATTGCATTTAAAACTTCCTTTGCCTGAAGAATTGCTATCAAATGCCTTTTCCATGAAATAAAATCTCCTTCTTCTAATTTAGGCATTCTAAAGCTTGCCTCACCAAAAAAGATTCCACTTCCCATCTCAAAAACAAAACTTGAAAAATATTCAAAAAAATTAAAATTTGAGAAAAAATTCAAAAATTCTAATCAAAATTCCAAAATCTCAAAAGTCAAAAATAACTATTCACTGCCTCAGCTACTGTGAACTCTAAGGGAAGGGGAGGAGGCTAACCCCTCACAGAATGGAACAATAGACCATGTGCTTACCAGGAAGTAGACAAAGAAAAATACTTTTCAGCTCAGGATCTCAAACCAGTGTCATCCACCAAAAATACTCAAAAACACTCAGTGCTGGGCCCATAACCCTTTGCAGGAATGTAAAGGAAGGTAGGAGAGGATGTATTGTTTTGATATTATCCCTCTTCACTCACGCTAGTGAGTAAACAGCAGAGCACATTCCCTTTGCAACTTATTGGAAGCAAGCTAATGATGCGTTAAAAAGGTAAAGGTAAAGGACTCCTGACAGTTAAGTCCAGTCATGAATGACTCTGGGGTTGCGGCGCTCATCTCACTTTACTGGCTGAGGGAGCCGGCGTTTGTCTGCAGACAGCTTCCGAGTCATGTGGCCAGCATGACTAAGCCGCTTCTGGCAAACCAGAGCAGTGCACAGAAACGCCGTTTACCTTCCTGCCGGAGTGGTGCCTATTTATCTACTTGCACTTTGACGTGCTTCCGAACTGCTAGGTTGGCTGGAATGACGCGTTAGAATCCTTTAATTAAGCAATCAGGTCTGGCTTGTCCCGTCTGGATTGTTCCTGGTAAGTTTCCCCTTTATTTCCCTCTTAAAATAATAACAACAACGTGACAGTTTTATTTAAAAGCAAGAATACAGTTTTACTAACGTTCAGTTCACAGCATTAATCTGAAGGCAAGGCTTTGTCTTGTGGTTACAGTGAAAAGAAGTCTGAGCTACATCTCAAACTTTCTGATTGTGGGCTCCATCCTATGTGAAGGTTGAGCCATGCGCTGGCCAAGAGCCAGCAGAGTCCAAGAGTAAGAGAGTAAGAGTCCAAGGGAGAGATGGTTGCGTGGCCAGCCCTTTTATCTGGTCAACTTGGGTCATGCCCATCTACCTGGTCACCCACAGGGGGAGGAAGCTCCAGAGCAGGTGTGACAGGAAGTCCTCCTTGTCTGGAGCCACATTCCCCTGCGTGTCCATTCTAGGCAACAGGAAAATGTTGACTGCTCTAGTAATACCGTACATCCCACATCAATCTCAACCTGCATCAGCGAAGAGTCCAGTTTGCAGTTGAGTTTTCTCTCTCAGAAGCTGGAACTCGTCTGTGAGCAGAGCAGACTTTACCTGAGAGAGAAGAGTTTTAACTAATTCGGGTTGAGTAATCTTTGCTGCATATGCTCCCCTAGAGCTTTTACACGGGGCAGGGCAGGTAGAAAGGTCCCTATCGCGCACCGCTCTGATTTCACCTCAACGCGTTCATCTAAAAGAATATATCCACTGATGCTAATAGAGCTTAGTTCCCCCAAGATGTGTTTCAGATTGGAGTGTATAAACTTATGTCGTGCATGCAACACCTGCTGAAATTCTCTCTTGCACACAGCTGCTCTCCTTTGCTCCGGACCACCCGAGACGTCGAAAATCTCCGTGCCGCTTTGCTGCTACGCTCGTCATGGCCTCTATTCCGAGACAAACTGTTCTCCTTCCATGAGGCTCACCCAGAACAAGCCATCTGCCCCCCCACACCCTACATGGTCTGATTAGTAGAAAGTGGTTAGAGGTGCAAGGCTGCTGCTATCCTACAACTGGTTTATGTGGGGGAGGTAAGAGCTGCTGGAATTCATGAACTTAGCCTCCAAGTAGATGCATTTAGGCTGAGGGAAACCTGGCAGTCCAAACCCACGCACAATTACCCAGAAACAACTCCCACCAAAAGAAAGAAAACTTACTTCCTTTTACTCCAGACTCCCTTTCCATGCACCCCACTTCTATTCCCGTTTAATTGGAAGGGGCCTTCCCCAGGACTGGCGCCTTGTCTTGTGCTTTTGTTTTGCTCTGAACATGTAAGAGCGCATAGTAGGAATAAGTCCCGTTGAACAAAGTAGGGAATTACTCCCGAGTAACAGTGCATAGGATCGGGCTTTGGGAGGACAACACTGCAATGCGAAAGCTTGCTTCCAGTGTTTTTAAAAGACACAGATGGACCAACTAAAGGTTTCTTTTCAACTGATCTGGGTTTGAGATGTCTCACTGGTGATTTTAAAACAAAAACAAAACAACAATGCTATTTTGCCTTTATAGGGCTAACAGATTTTTGAGCCGGTACAGTACCGGTACGTAGAGGTTTGAATTTTCCTTTCACGATTTCGGGAAGGTGGTTCCTTTATTCTGTCCCTCCCTTCTGTCTTCAAGCGATTTCTTCTGAGAAGACCAACAAAAGGCCGGCGGGAAACTCGAATCGGCAAACCAGGAAAAGAATTTTACCAACAACCCTTAACCTGCTGCATGCATTTTATATGCTTCAAAGGAAAGTATTACTCAGTGAACTAAAGGGCTCGTTCTTCCGAGAAACCGAAAGGGAGTGTGCGTGTGGGGGGGGGGGTATGAATTTTTTTTAAAAAACAACGTCACAATAGTAACCTTGACTTCTACCCTGCATTTTACATATATAGACACACTGAAACACACATTCAAGCAGCGCACACAACTAAGGTAATGCGGAGCAATGATACGTTTTCATACAATGTGTCGTCATTATATGAGATTTTTTGCAAATTATGCCTGGCCCGACCTGACCCAGTTTCCAAGGCAGGACTTTGTTGGTTCTAGGGGGTGAAGCACACTTTTTCTCCCACCCTGCCTTTCATTTCCTTCTCGGCTCACTTTACACCCACCCCCTGTTCATAACTTCCTGTATCGATACCATGTACAGTATATACATAACCCAGGATAACACTTCGCGGAAGGAGCCGTGGCCTGTTAATTTGTTACTCTTCAGGTGCGAAGGGACTCTTGGACTTTTCCGAATTCTACTTTGAGATCAGACCAGGAACCACGATCTCTCTCCATTCTCGATCTCTCTCCATTCTCTTCTGTAATGCTCCACCACAGACATCAGGCGCGCGCTTTTGGAACAAAATCCACCCAGCCGTCACTACGTGGCTTTGTAGCTGATGAGGCAGAAACACACACAAGTATCCTGAAAAGGAAAATCCACAGTTTTCCTCCAGGGAACCACTTCATCAGGGAAATGAAATGAAATAAAATCGAATTAATTTTATCGCAAGCTTAGATCAAGTACTCCTCCATGGTTCGCTGGAATTTGCACCTTGGGGTGCGAGGTGTCTGCCTACTCCTTTCAGTTCTGTACTTTCTCCCCAAGCACTGATCCAAAACGGGTTCCTTCTATAGGTTCTTTCCGCAACCCACAGATAACTTTTTTGATCGAGGTGCTGAAATAAAACCATGTCTGCAGATTTACACCTCTTAATAATGTGGGGCTGATGCCGATTTTCCCGAGAGTCGGCAGGGCTAGTGCTCCGATCCACAAGCGGACTGAGATGGGGCCCTGGCCTGAAACACTTCTGTGCCATTGAGTAAAGCTGAAATCTTTAGAATGCACTTACCGTACTTGGGACGGATCCCTTTAAATCAACGGAACATATTTCAGATTAAACACAGTTGCGTTTCAGTTAGAAAATAAATCTTAACTGATTTGGATGGGACTGGCCAGCCCCTCTTCCCTAAGTCTTTGTTTGGGGGAAAACATACAGTCGTGATTGGTCATGTCTTTCTATTCACCCTCCGCTCAACCATGAAGGTGCGGGTGGGTTGACTCTATTTTAATGTCATTATAGTTTCCTTGGCAACCCATTGGATCATTGCTCTTGGAATGAACCTTGCAAAAATGGTTGGTTTAAGGGAAATCAGTAAAAGGGCAGCAGAGGGACACATATATATTAGGCTGAACGACAGCGAGGGTTTAACATGTGACCTCTCCAATTAGACTGATGATACATTGGCGCAGCTGCCTTTGCCACGCTGAGATAATGTTGGTTCTGTGCGCATTAGGAGGAGGGGAAACTGGAGGAAGGGGGGCGCAGATCCCCCCCTTTCTTTTTAAAGCAGGTTCTGCTCACCGACTGGGCGCTTCGTGCTCATTGTGGGCCACGCGGGGAGACGCAAATCAAATAGAAAGTAAAAAGCTAATTCCCTGGGAAAGCGTCCGTTAGGGAGGCGTGGAAAATCCGCGTCATCCTAACCACCCCCCGCCTACCCCTTTTGCCAGAAACCAAAGCAACATAACGACAGAAGCAGACACACTTCCAGAGAACATAATTCGTGCTTCCGCCTGGGGGATCTTCGGGGAATAAGTGAAAGCCTTTTCCAAGCACCCCGCCTCTGTCAGCCCAGGTATGTCCCGCCTCCAGGTCTCTCTGGAGTAAACTCGGAACTGTGATCTTCAACAACACACACTAAGGAAGTTCTATTGACCTTCACATTGAGTTTACTCTGACCACGTTTCAGATCCCAGGGCACGTTCTTTGAATGTCAAAAAGATTTAAACATCAACAAGGTTCCAGGGGTGGTGTGTTTGTACGGTCAGCGTATACCTACACCATTGCCTACAATCCTGGTTCCCCACCCCCCGACCCCGATAATTTAATCTGCAGCAACTCTCTGAACGCGGTCAGAATCGTCGCTCCATCCTCCTGCAATTTATCATTCTCCCACTCCACAGCTACGTTTAAAAATTGGGTTGCGATTTTCACAAGTAAAATAATACTCTCTTCCCCTCCCCCGTCCCATTCCCTAGTGATACAATTAGTGCTTCAGGACATATGCCAATATCTCCCCATGGCAAGAAATGCTACAAACTGTTTTTAGAAGCCCTCCTTCGCCTGCTGACAGATTTGAGACCAAGAAACCTGAGACTTCCCCATGCCTGAAAGCGTGTGTGATGCCCAGCTCTGTTCTAGCCTACCGACCGTGCTCTCTCATAAATGCGGAAACAAGAGTCCTCATGGTTACAGTGGCCGCCAGTCGTCTCCAGAAATGCTTATTCACTAATTTTGTATCTCGCTCGAGCCAGGTGGACATTTGGTCTGGGTGTCAGGAGGCTGAAAACCCCCGCCAGCTCTTTAACTCGGACTGCCTTGACAGGATATGGATACATTGAATGATCACGAACCATACAAGCTGGCAAACATATGTATGCACCTTTGCAAACTATGCTGGGAAGGGATATGTCTCTAGAGGACCACTTAACACGGTCTAGCGTCCTCCTAAGATGTGCCCGATTAAGTGTTAAAGAGTAATAAAAGGATGTTTATTTCCACCCATTCAGTGCACGTTGGTGAGTTAAGGTGCTGGTCCTCATCTGTTCTGACGCAAGGAATACGTAAGTTGGATATAATGATATGAAGTACACGGAGCAGGTAAAGAGGAGTTCCACATACACCGCAGAGGGAGGACTAGACACTTGGATGCACGTGTGCAAGAGACAGGTACCAGTCTAGCCCGCTCGGGGTGAGCATTAAAAGAGTAAATCCGAATAAGCTCTCGGTTAATGGCAACCGCAATGGTAAGCGAGGATCTTGTCCGTGGGTGTCTGTTAATCCAGGCAATGTTCGTAGGAGAGTACCTTTGTGACTGCCTGTCTACGAAAATCCAAACATTGTTTCAAAGAATTAAGTCTCACGTTGTATGTCAGGGTTCTTCGGGCTCCAAGAACCAGGTACTCTTCTTCTCTTCTGCTTTCCATCTCGACCTAAGCCAAGAAGGTTTTGCGGAAGGGAAAAAAAAAGAGACGCTTTCACAATCTTAGGCAGCATTTCAGAAGGACGTGGCGCTGAAATCAATGCTCATGTGTACTCAGAAGTAAGTCCCATGGAATTCAATAGAGCTTACACTCAGGTAAGTGGGGTTAGGATTGCACCGTTAAATATATGTTATGCCCAATACCACGCTGGATAACAGCTTCCACGTGGCAGTGAAGGGTACGAGATAAAAGTAACGTGTTTTAGAGAGCGGAGGCCTCGACCTTTTAAAATCGGAAGCTGCAACCGGACAATTTTCGCGTCTAAAGGAAGGCAAATGTGAATAACTGCAACGTGCAACTATGACAACATCCCTCCCCCCTTTCCAAGATACACATAAACTGGGCAAGGGAGAAATGCTTATTTGGAGAAAAAAGTTAGAAAAGGGGTAACTACTATAGCTTAAACACCACTCTGATCCTAAAGCGCTTTGGTACTGTTTTGCCAAGGGATGAGAGGGAATTCGTAGTAATTTGAATTTCCAGCTTTAAACTGGAAAAAAGCTGCGCGTTTGAAGATCAAAAGGTTACTGGGCATCTGGAAAGGCGCAGAAAAGGGGCTAGAGCAATATCTAGCGAAAAGGCTTGATAGAGGTTCATAAAATGACGCCTGGTGTGGAGAAAGTGAATAGAGAAAAGCCCCCCCCCCTTTTCATAACAATAGAACTCGGGGACATTCAACAAAGCTGAATGTTGGAAGATCCTGGACAAACGGAAGACCATCCTCACACAGCGCCTCCTCAAACTGTGGGATCCGTTCCCACCAGAGTCAGCGATGACCGCGATCACTGAAAGAGGGACAGTGACTTTTCGGTGTCTAGATTGGCCCTCCAGCCCGACGGCGTTGGGGACTTGTCCGTCTTTAAATATGGTTCAGAGAATTACAAGTAATCAGATCTGCAGGGGGTCAATAGTGCAAACTTTTTAAGACTAATGTTTATTTAGAAAAGTGAGTGGTGTCTGCGTTGCTTTGCCTGTGCCCCTGTGCCAGATCCTTAATGGCTTTTGCAGACCTGCCGTAGCAAACTCCCGCGAGCAGCGAAAGGACCACCGGAGCGAGGGGGACGGGGCAGGAAGGCGACGTATCCCCCTCCCCCCCCAAATCCCCGCGTTTCGCTCAGAAATCCTCTGTTCAAAGAGGGATCTCGGAGAAGGAGGGAGGAAGAGGGGAGCTGGGGGGGAAAGCGCTTTCCAAAACTCGCCCAAAAAACAAAACGCGTGTGTGGCTGCTTTAGGTTTGTTTAGGAATGAACACCGCGTAACTTGACCCAGCAACGGATAATCAGCGTTGAGAGAGACCCGACGGGGAGGCTGGGAGAAAAGTCCTGGTATTGCTGGGGGCGGGGACGGCTTTGCCTGGGCTGCGTTTGAACATAAGGTGCTGCGAGCCAAAGTCCAATCCTCTTCGTTCTAGAAGATCGATGAGGTAGGTCGGCAAAGCGAAGGAAGAGAAGGAAGAGAAAGGAACAAAACTGAGCGCCAGGCTGACCGTCGAGGTTCCGGTTCCTCTTCTCCTGCGCCAGTGGTTTTATGTTTGCAGCCACGGGCTCAAGCCCCTAATCCCAACGGAGAACACACGTTTGGCCCAGAAAGTGACCTATCAGTCTCTCGAGCTATATATACGTATATTATATATATAGAAAGAGATCGCCATCCCTTTGGATGCGCTGGAACCAGACGTCTTGCTCTTGGAGAGATCCCATCGACGGTGCCTACCAACGGTGATTTCACCGAGCCATCGCAGGAGTTTTGTTCTGTGCCTCTCCCCTCGGCTTTCAGCGTCCTGGAAGCAAAGTCCCATGTATGATCTCCAAGGACAGCATTCCCGATTCTTGGTTCGCTCTCTTGGTTCGCCTCACCCCACTATCCTTCCCAAACTCCTATTGGGTTGGCTAGGCTGAAAGATGGTGGCTGGCCCAGTTTCACCTGGTGAATGGGTGCCAATGGGTGCCAATGGGGTGAATGGGAATTGGAGCCCAGGTTTTCCCCAACCAAAGTTGCCTATTATAATCACTATTCCACTTTGCCCACAGACTATTTTGCTTGTAAAAATAACGGCACACCATTTAGGTAGGGTTTTTGAGTGTCCTGAGCAATCCTTATACATTATTTTAGTAATCTTCACAACATCCCTGAAAGGTAGGTCGCTTAGCCAGAAGCAAGTACCACTGAAATAATAGGATTTAATTCATGGGGTATTAGTATTAGACTAATTTTAATGCAACATACTTGACCCCCTAAGTAGCTAAAGCTGCGGCTGACTGGATTCAACCCCCATCCTCGACACATGTCTTAAAGTATTGAGCCGGGCTGCAATCCTATGCATGCGTATTAATGAGATTTACTTTTGAGAAAACTTCCTTAGGATCGCGCTGCAGAGCTGCAATTTTACTTATTTAAAACATGCGGTGCCCGCTCTTCCAGCTCATAACTTCCAATACAGCTTTCAGTTTAATTCAGCTATATGCACACTCCCTTACCGGTACTAGCGGCTCCCACTGAGCTCACTGGGCGTTCTGTCTCAGTATGTAGAGCATCGGGTTTCACGTCAGGGCTAACTTTAGCTGGATCGGGGTTAATGAATATACTGAAGACAAGGGGCTTGCCCCTGACTTCAATGTGTCAAACTCGGTTTAAATCAGAGCCCCACTCTGATTTTTCGAATTGCATTGAAGAGATTGTTAAAAAAAAGATTTTTCGAATACAAAATCCAAAACGAAGTTTAGGCGAGGTTTAAACTCTCAACTTTCCCGTGAGCTATAGATTTATGGTTAAAAACAACCATAAACCTGGAAATCTAATTTGGATAAGGGTAAGGGAGGTACGTGTGTGTCCTGTTCTATGCCTCCCCGCCAAAGACAGAACTCCTAAATCTGAGGTTCTACTGCTCATTCTACTGTTTATATTTGAAAGCCACTTTAATTCAATGTGTGACTCGAAATGGACCGACTCACCGTTCGCTTTTTGCGCTTCCCGTCCGGCCGTGTTGCTACCTACTCTCAGCCTCTGAAATTCGCAAACCTGCATGCGAAATCCTACCTAGACTATTGGGGAGGAAGGTTTTACTTGTGAACACTAAACAGAAGGCAGAGAATCCCTTTTCTAAACGGCTGGCTTTGCAGTTGTCGGCAGGGAGGGGGGAGAAGAGAAAAGAAATGAAAAATCACATGCCCCATAAAGATGCAATGGCCCAACGTGTTTCGAGTTTCTCCATCGCTTTTCCAAGTGTCCCAACAAATGACTAAAATAAGCGCACCAGCTTTCCTTACTTTTGACTTTCTAAGAGACATATTTTGCACAAGAAAAGCTTTAGAAAAAACACAGAACAGTCACGATTAGACAATATTCATCTACACCAGGCATGTCCAAAGTCCGTTTCGGGGGCCTAATCTGGTCCCCGTGGCAGTAGTATATGTTCTGGGGTAAAATCCAAAAAAAAGCTCAGTAACTTCAGTCCTAAAAAAAGCTCAACAACTTTGGTCGGCCCTCACGCATGTTCACTTCATCAAATCTGGCCCTCTTTGAAAAAAGTTTGGGCACCCCTGATACACAATGGTTCTCAAAGGGACGCCACACTGGTATGGCAGGATAGGATGGCAAGTGTGGCGGGAAGGTTCAAGGCCAATCAACATTATATTTTGGGAATGATTCATGTTCTTACGTAGCTGCATTGTTTTATGCTTTCTGGATGCCCCATGATAGTAATATAAAGCAGTGTTTTTCAACCACTGTTCCGCGGCACACTAGTGTGCCGCGAGATGTTGCCTGGTGTGCCGTGGGAAAAATTGAAAAATACTGAATAAAGTATTTTATAATTTTTCATATTTCTGTTTACTTACTATTTCATAATAAAGTAATTATAAAATACTTTCTTTGTGTTTATTTGATTCCTATTCAAGAGAATTACTTTATATATAGTCAATATAGGCACAGAGTTAAATTTTTTAACATTTTCTAATGGTGGTGTGCCTCGTGATTTTTTTCATGAAACAAGTGTGCCTTTGCCCAAAAAAGGTTGAAAAACACTGATATAAAGTACCGGTAGTTGTGTTCTATGTTATAATGCAAGAACTGCTAGCCGTTGTTTTTTGCTTTCCAATGTATCTCTTACCAACAAAAAAATCGGTGTGGCACGAGCAAATTTTTATTCTGAAAGTGTGGCCCAGAGAAAAAAAGTTTGAGAACCACTGTTCTGCTAAAATATTCCTGCTCTACAAATACCCAGAGAAACGCATTGTACACACACAATATTTTAAGCCAATGCTGAACAAAAAATATTCTGCAGAACTGAATCCGCATTGTGTTCATGAGAAGTGTTCCTTCTAGGGTGAAGGGACAAATACTTTTAAACGGATGCTTTCACCCTTTAACCCCGTTTTAAGGTACAGTCCTATATCCACTTTCCTGGGAGTAAATGCCATCGAATCTAGAGACGTTTCCTTCCGAGTACTGGATCACACCGCCCACCAGCCACTGCCTGTCCTACCCACTGAAATTAATGAACCTAAGTTAGTCGTGCCCATTAACCCCAGAGGTCTACTCTGAGTAGGACTAGTATTGCCTACAACTCTCTATTGCGGAATAGTGGAAAGTGGCTTCTTCGGAAAAACGAGGCCCCTTTGCAAGCCACTAAGGGCGCTTGGCAAGATTGGCAACTCTAGGATCTTTCTTGGCCTCTGGCGGGGTTGCAGAAGTTCTCGTCTCCTTTTGGCTTGAACGTAGCTGGAGGCCCGACGTAAATGTTTCCTCCTCCTCCTCCTCGACCCCGAAATTATCCACAGTTGTCTGTCTCTTTTCTCCCACGGGCAGCCGCCGCTCTTGGACGTTTCAATCACCAACCCTAGCGTGACAGATACCGGCAGGAGAGGGGTGGGTGGGTGGGAAGGGAGAGGGGATGGGTCTTAATTTTTCTAAGGGATTTCTATCAGATCGCCTACCCAAGAAAAACCACATGACAAGCCTAGGCACATGTTCTCCATTAGAAACTGCTGGTTGTGTTAAGGATGCAAGGTTGAAAAATACAAGGTAAGAAAAGTCAAGGGGTTTCTTTTTTGTTAAAAAAAAAGCAGCATTCATTGGCCCGGCATGTGCTCCCCAGTGTGCTTGTTTTGGATCAGCTTCCTGAAATCCTTGGGAGGTTTCAAGAAATGGCGAGCTGTGCTTTTCTGTCCTGCTTCAGAGGTTTCTCACTAGGCGAGCCTCCTCGACCCTTTTCGAGCTGGAGAGTTTTGTAATCAAAATGTTAACTTTGCGGCGGGGATACCGCAGCTGCAGCAGGATAGAGAACTCTCGACAAACGATCAAGACCGACGCATTTGGTGGACTACGCAAGGTGGCGCTTTGCAGTAGAAATGGAAACCAAGATCGAGGGATCGGATCTAATAGAATTGACTGATAGGCACCCCCCTCCCCGTAAATATATATATATATATATATTTACAAACTAATGAACCGAGGGCAGGTGCACAGGTAGAGCAAAGCGCACCAGCTCGACATGTGGAATCTCTAAATCAGGGGAGGTCGTAACCCGAGGTCATCGCCAAAATCCTTTGCTTGTGACTTTATAGTATTGTAGAGTTGGAAGAGACCCTCGAGGGTCATCTAGTCCAACCCGCTGCAGTGCAGGAATCTCAGATAAAGCATCCAAGACAGATGGCCATCCCATTTCTGCTTAAAAACCTCCAAGAGTTCACAGCTCCAGGATGGTTTTCCCTGGATCAACCCTCCTGGACGCGCAGTGGTGATACCGGGGAGATCAATTTTGGCTTGCTTCAGCATTGCCATCGTGAACTCGTTTTCCTTGTTTCTACTACCGGTACCAGGGAGAAGAGGCGCGTGACAGCCCGTAGCGGAGGCGGGGAACCGTTCTCAGCCCGAAGGCTGAGCCCCCTCCGGGGACAGTTTTCCGGGGGCCGCACGCCAGAGGTGTGCGGGGGCCAGAGGCAGAAAAAGTAGATGGAGCGACGGATGTGACTCTTAACCTTTGTACAGCAAGCTATGCGCCAGGCAAAAGTCAGAGGTTTCTTCCGCCCCCAAATCTCTCCATCCTACAGCGGGATCGCAGCTGAAGCACCCGCCCTAGCCAGGCAAAAGTACTTGAAAGAGGCGGGGAGCAAGGCCCCTGAAGGGTGTGGCTTGGGGAAAACCCTGAAGGCCGGATTGAGAGGCTTGGAGGGCCGCATTCGGTCCTGTGCCTGAGGTCATGGACGGAGGCAGGATTTTTGTTGGAGGGGGCAGGGTTTTGTTAGTGGCAAAGAGAACCTCAGTTAAGTATTTTTTATAGATTTTTATTGATTGGGGGGCAGCTGCCCCCCTGCCCCCTTGGCCACGCCCATTCCTGGACTTTAGCTGCACAGTGAGGTCCGATAACAGGGGTGGGGATGTTGGGGAACCCGTGGCCAGCATTATGGCCAGGATTATGAGAGCTGCAGCTTATAAAGTGCTTTTTTCTAAAAAAAATGTTTAGGGGTACTCTCATTTCCCTACCCATATTGAAATACTGCCCCTCAATGAGGTCAAACTTAGATTCACAAAATGTTTAGAGGTATGCGTCCCCACCCCCCGAAAAAAAGCACTAGTCTTAGGTCTCCCTGTTCTGGAGTAACAGAAAAGGCCCAGTCCTTTCACACAGAGCTGGCTATCCTTCCCTCCCTCACCTTTTGTAGAAACCTTTCATGTCAGGAACCATCTTGGCCACATTGTTAGCTCTACAGTGGTATCTGGTTACGTACTTAATTCGTTCCGGAGGTCCGTTCTTAACCTGAAAACGTTCTTAACCTGAAGCACCACTTTAGCTAATGGGGCCTCCCGCTGCCGCTGCCGCCCGATTTCTGTTCTCATCCTGAAGCAAAGTTATTAACCCAAGGTAATATTTCTGGGTTAGCAGAGTCTGTAACCTGAAGCGTATGTAACCTGAAGCGTCTGTAACACGAGGTACCACTGTACTTGGACTCCACTTTCGTAGCGGAGACCCCAGCGAGGGAAGACCGCTCTTCAAATGGGCTTGTAAACGCAGCTTATCTGCCTCCTGCAATCTGTAGCGAGATGCATACGCATCAGAGCCCAAGCAGGAATAGTGTGGCAGAATCTGTGCAACATAGTATCTATATTTATAACTCTGTGTGTGTCTGCATGCGCGCTCTGGGTGAGGGAACAGGGAGAGGGCGGGGGAGAAGAAAGAAAGAAATGCTGAACTTTGAAAGAGCACCCCCATGGGACTCTGATTAAGAAGGTGCTTTGTGAAGTATTGGCAAAACAGAGGCCTGGGTTCTGCTTCTCTCTCTCCCCCTTTTCCAGGGTAAGATTGAAGAGGCTGATGTGAAAGATCCCAGGCTTTGACAATGGGCCTCCCTCCGCCCGTCTTTTGCCTCGCCGCTGATAGAAGTCCTTGAAACTCCCCGCGATGGAGCACCTTCCTCGTCCTTCCCTTGAAATACAAGCACAGTGTGTGCGTGAGAGGGAGACGGATATTATGACTGGAGAGAAGGCCGTAACTGAAACCAGTGTGTGTGTGTTGTGGGGGAACCCACGTTACGCATTATTTGGGCGTCTAGCAAGGCGCAGACAATGCTGGATGCTGCAACAACAAACAGGGGCGGATGAAGGGCAGGAGAGCCGCGCGGCGTTTTGACGCGCCGAAAGGGGGCCCTGGAAATGCCGCGGGAGAAGAAAGTTGCCGATTCGCCGCCTTTGCAAGAGGCAATTAGCCGATTCAGACGTGCGCCTGCATGTAATGCGTGTTAAGGTCGATTTAGTTCCTCTCGGTTAAACAGCAGCGCATGGCTAATTAATGGGTGGAGAGGTCTTTTTCGATGCCGGGCCTCGCTAAACATCGGTGTTTACACAGTGCTCCTTTCAACAAAGTTTTCCCTGGGTGTATTCAGGCGACCATGCCGGTCGATTCATGCCTTCAACCATCACGACCCCTTCGCCTGGGGAATCAGTTAAAGTTCGGAAATCCACTTATTTAGGGAGCTGGTTTAGTGTTGCAATCCTACTTACATTCACCTTGGCATAAGGTAGCAAGTCTTTCTTCCAAGTAAACATGGATGGAGTCTGCCTGCACAGCTCCACTTCTTAAAGGAATGAAGGGAAACCAAAGCTCTTGAGGAAATACACACTTCTATAACTGAATAGAGATATATAGATGATCAGCTTGCAGCCTTTCCCCCCAGTGCTTACACTAAGCACACTTACTCCGAAGTAAATGCCACAAAAAAGAATGGGCGACGGAACTCTGGGTGGTCGGCCTAGGAGGAAGAGCCAGTGTCTGGTCACAAAAAGAGCCTCAGTTGGAGCTAATTGGTATAAATATCTGTACCATATAGACACATGATACATACTGCATTCTGCAGCACTGATCATAGTCGCTAAAGTGGTCTGATTGTGCATAATGTAAACATGTCTTTAAATCGGGCCTAGTATGAATAGATGTTTACTCTTCCCCACCTTCCTAGATCTTATAAAGTTCTTAAGATCCCGTGTTCAGTTTACAAATATCCCTAACGACAAAGTTGTGCAGCTGGACAAAGGCAGCCAGAACCTTTTGTCAGTTTCATTTGCTTTCCAGTTAAAAAGAACAACAACGAACAAGAGAAATATCTAGGCTGCACATTGAACTCCGTCGGACTTCTGAGTAAAACAGGCACAGAAGTGGGCAGCACAACTTTTTTTATTCTGTTGTAACCCCTTTTTTGAGGGCCTTTTAGTGGAAAAGCAGCCTCTAAATTCAATAAATACAACCTGTATACATAGATCGATAAATAGATTGTGTGTGGGTGTTGGGGGAGGGATTTATGTAGTACTGCCAAACCTGGTATGTATGAACCAGTACTTTTGGCAATTGCTTACTTCCGAGTAAAAATGCCTAGGGTCTGGATGCATGTGCCTTTCTTACACAAGCAATAATCTATGCAGTATACGTCACTTGCCATTACACACTCACACAAAACCACATTCTATTGGCAAATAGATACTCTCAAACAACATGCAATAGATACTCTCAAGCAACACTATCAGTTATAATCTTAATAAATAATGGCAGCGTACAGATCAATAATTTATTTCCAATGGTCAATAGCAACTGATTTATAACATAATATAATACTGATTTATAATAGCAATTTAATTTACTCTTTTAAAATGTAAGTGTATTATTGTGGTTGCAGTTAACATGAATCGGAGGATGGCACACCCCGCCCTTCCTTAGAAAAACAAATCACCACAAGAGGAATTCAGATGATTAGAATTACAATTTGGAGCGAGATTTTTATTTATTTATTTCGTTCATAACACTTATATACCGCTTGAATGTAAAGGGAAAAAAAACCCTGTGCAAGATCTTGTTTGCCTGTTCTAAACCCGAATCCCTTCTCAGGATACATAATAAGGTAAGGCAATCTTTCTTTATATCTTTTTTCTTTTCTTTTAAAGTTGCATCAGCTCCTAACGGGAGATTCTGCAAGCTTCTGAGCGCCACCGCTCGCTTCATCTCGAATGTGCTTGAAGAGTTCATCGCAACACGAATGTCTTCAGAGCCACCAGAAATTGAATTCAGTCCCTTTCACCACCATCCTACCCTCTCTTCCCCACAGTAGGTATCAGTTCCAGGCCACACAAGCCAGCCTTGCCTATTGGCCTCCGTCAAATTAGCAATTTTTCACGTTGGGGCGGCAGTTCCGGGAACATCATCTTGTGCACAACCGGGGAAACGCCAACCTGCGAGGCCAGTCTCTCCATCCTCACAGAAACCCTTATTATCGATGCAGCAGCCCAGCTACCTGCGCGGGGGAGGATAGGGGTGTCACCTGCAAGAACCTACCCCTTTGCGTGCTAACAACAACCCAGAAGAGTGGCTTTATAGAGCTATTCTAGCTATAAACAGACATCTACTCCTTTCCCAAGCCTCCCACCTTCTCCAAGGTGGCGCTCGCTCCCTATTGCGCTATGGCACAGGCCCACGCGCCTGCCCTACCTTTCCAAAGAAGCCGTCGATGGCGGTGACGGCGTTTCAGCGGGTGAGGTTTCGGCCGGCCAAGTCCCCCACCCTTGCGCCTAACAGCCAGCCCCCTGCCTCCCCACTGCAAGGCACGCGAGCGCCATCCTGGTCTTAAGTCAGCCTTTCCCCCGGAATACAGCAGGAGGCAAATCAATCAGTAAGAAAGCAGGGACTTCAACTCTGCCCCACTTGGCGCTGCCTCCGACCGCCTCTGCTTCTTCGAAGGCAAAACGCTGCACTCGCCCACAGCGTGAACGCCATTCGTCTGCTGGGATGGCTAACAAGTCTCTCCTGCGCTGGGAGCGGGGCGGGGAAGCCTGGTTCACCTGCTGTACCTGAAAAACCAATCGTCAGGTGGCATTGAACGCACACCTCCTCTCCCCTGTTCTCTCAAAGCGTGTTTGTTGAAACCCGTCTGCTTTTCTCTTGGTGGGCAGGGACCAGTGGTGCTGCTGGTTTCTCCTTGGGAGTTTCAGACACGGGTGCCAGCTTGAATAAAATATTGGGGTGGTGGGACAGGTAAGCCCTGCCCCACACAACTGATCACAAGACACGCAGACCATTTGAATGACAACAGAGGCGTAGCAAGCCCAGGTGGTACCGGAGCGGAATTTTTTTTGTCACCCCCCCACCACTTTAATTAAAATTTTTTTTAAAAAGTGTCACCCCCCTCTGATGGTGCCACTTTGCGAGGTGTGGGGGGGTTGTGTGTGTGTGTGTCTATTATCTCTTTTTTCCAATAAAGTTAAAATAAAAAAAATAAAAAAATAAAAAATAAAAAAATAAAAAGTGTCACCCCCTCTGATGGTACCACTTTGTGAGGTATGGTGGGTTGTGTGTGTGTGTGTGTCTATTATCTCTTTTTTCCAATAAAGTTAAAATAAATAATAATAATAAAAATGATAAAAATTTAAAAAATTAAAAAAAATTAAAAAGTGTCACCCCCCTCTGATGGTGCCACTTTGTGAGGTGGGGGGGGTTGTGTGTGTGTGTGTGTCTATTATCTCTTTTTTTCAATGAAGTTAAAATTAAATTTTTTTTTTAATTTTTTATAAAAACTTTTTTTATATATAAAAAAGTGTCACCCCCCTCTGGGGTGGAACCTGGGGTGGCCCGCCCCCCTGCCCTCTTGCTATGCCCCTGAATGACAATGCCCATCGACTTGGGGTGTGTGTTCCAGCCCCCTCCATTTTATGGGGGGTGGGCAAAGGGACCTCGGAACCTAGCAGCTGACTCCTATGCTCTTAGATCACGTTCAAACCATCCATTCGAGGCGCATTTATATCACTTTAAAAGGCACGGCTTCCTGCAAAGAATCCTGGGAACTGTAGTTCACCCCACTCAGAGCTACAAAGCCCAGCATCCTTAACAAACTACAGTTTCCAGGATTCCTTGGAGGAGTAATATGTATAGTTTAAATGTATGCTGTGGGCATGACTTCAAACCCTCTCCACCCCTCTGAGGTTTGCGATGGAAGTAGGCGCGCGGGGCTGCGCAGAGAGAGAGAGGAGACTTTGGAAATAGGCAGCAAGCTGGGGCTTTTAACCGTATGATGTTAGGCCTGCCTCTTCAGAAGTAGGTTAGGTGGATAGGCCTAACTATCAGGAAAGTAGGTATTAGGGTTGCAGCCTGAAGCGGTCAGTAGGTTGTGAGTTCTTAGCCTTGTCTCCGGACTGCATCTAGCCAACAAAAGGGAGGGGGTGCAGTTGGTTTGGGAAAAGGCAAGGCCGCTTCCAAAAGATCCGCACAACTCCTCGCCAGCTCCCAGTCCTCCAGAGAGTTTCTCTCCCCACCCCAGGTCATGTTTGTCCTGATTTATTTATATGCAGATCGGCAGTCTCAAATCCTGGCTAGATTCTCTTCCCCCAGAGGCAGCTTAAATCAACAGCAAGCGTTCCGCCTTTAAGAAGTGATTTTATTTCTTTCATTATAAAAAGAAAAAGGTATGCTTGTCCCTCATCTTAGGGCTGGAAACAGCAATTAAGTGCTCGCAATTAGCTGGATCAGTCAACAAAATCTTAAATGCCAGACCCTGAAGTGGACGGAGCTTTTCACAAAATCGGGAATTATTGAGGTGAAATGCTGGGTTGAGGAGGTTATAGAAACACAAATACTTCAAAATCAAATGAAAATCAGCCTTCCGTGATAACTGCTGTTAACAAGCCTGACAAAATAATTAGCCCTTGTTTTTCATTTCGTTCACAGTTAAGGGTGTTTAAAAAAAATGGTTTATATAAAGCACCCTAGTGTTTTAAAACTGATAACCATTTTTAAGGGCTAGTAATTTAGTGGAAATTATGTCCCCATTTTGGGCAAAGAGGGACATTATCAGGATAAGAACAGCAATGAAGGGCATTGGTCTCCTTTTTAATAGGAAGACTTGTGCATCATAAATACAGAAGAAGTTCAACGGGTGCAGCTCCCCACATCACTTGTCAGGAAAACCTCACTTACCGAACTCCTGCAGGTCATGCAGCAGCTGAGGGCATAGAACCTCTCTGAGTGGGGAAACATGATGGCTCCCTTTGAATCAAGGTCTAGGAGCCATGGAAAGCTACCACTATTTGACGTTTTTGTTCTGCTTTCAATACATATACAGAGCTTTACAATTATTCATATTTAAAATGGTCTTACAAAGGGACCAATAAATATAGCCATTGTACAGATGGCAGGTTGAGGCTGAGAGACAATGACTCAACGGGGCAATTTTTTTGGCAAGCAGGGCGTAGGACAGTGATGGCTAACCTTGACACTCCAGATGTTTTGGGACTACAACTCCCATCATCCCTGACCACTGATCCTGTTAGCTAGGGATGATGGGAGTTGTAGTTCCAAAACATCTGGAGTGTCAAGGTTAGCCATCACTGGCGTAGGAGAAGCTGCAAATTCCCCCTTATCACAATGTTACAGAACTCTTCCTGTATCTGTGCTTTTGGTGAATTCCAAAACATATTGATTTGATTTTCTGCTTGCATACTTTAAAATAACTATTTATACCTCTAGATTTCTCGTGCAAATTGCAAGACGTTTTTGCTTTTTAATGAGCCAGCGCAAGACACAAGTCAGTCAGCCACAAAGGCTAAATGTGATGTGTTCACCACAGCCAGATTTACAGCTCAGCAACACCAAGTAGTAAAATTTGGTCCAAGGTATGACTAAAGGCAGAAGGTCCAGGGGTAGGAACCTGAGGCCCAGGGCCAAAAATGCCCCCAAATCTCCCTAGTTGGGCCCTAGGCCACACCCACACCCTGGCCCCATTTAACAGCTACTTTGAGCATTTTGCCTGGCATGTCCTTGAACTCTCATCATGCCTGTTGCTTGCCAGGATAAAGGATCGAGTGGGGGTGCATGCAGAAACTGCCCTAATCTTCACATGTTAAATTTACAGTACAGTGGTACCTCGGGTTACATACGCTTCAGGTTACATACGCGTCAGGTTACAGACTCCGCTAACCCAGAAATATTACCTCGGGTTAAGAACTTTGCTTCAGGATGAGAACAGAAATCGGGCAGCGGCGGCACAGCGACAGTGGGAGGCCCCATTAGCTAAAGTGGTGCTTCAGGTTAAGAACGTTTTCAGGTTAAGAACGGACCTCCAGAATGAATTAAGTAGGTAACCAGAGGTACCACTGTACATTCATTACCCCTCCCACTTTTATATCTGTCTCCCCACTGACACGTGGCCCCTGGAAGGTTGGGAAAACAGCCCTCAGGATTAAAAGGGTTCCCTACCCTATAGGCCTGGTATGTGGGGTACTTAGTAGGGTTGGGTGCTGCCAGTTTGTATAGCTGAACAGGAGCTGCATGGCCTGGACTGGCCATACCAATAGCTTCCTTCCTGTAGTAGATGCTAGCCTGATGTTCACTGGGAGCACAGTCCGGGGGCCAGGGGCCACCACACTAAAGTCCCTGACCTCAAGAGCACACAGCACTACTGAAGGTGTCTTTCTTGAAGATCAAAGTGGCAGGGCAGGGATATGCTATGTAAAGTGTTCCTTGGTGAGATTTGCTGGGACAAAAAAGGATCAGGAATGATGGGGCTGGAATTTTGATCTCCTTTTTGCGTTAAACTCCAAAGTCTGCTATTTTTGGCAAAAGTAATGGTACCAAAGTGGGAGAAAGGAGAGAGAGAGAGAGAGGCTCTGGAGCACTGAGGGGTGAGATACGCTTTGTCTTACCTGATAGATTTGTTAAAGGATAAAATAAAATAAACCCACCACACCTTTTTGGAAATATGGAAAAGATTCAAATTTTACAAGTAAATACATGCAGATACTTCCTTTTAGCCACTGTTGATTTTAACCAGTGTTTAGATATTTTAATACCCGTTTTGAACTGGGTTTTCTTATCAATAATTTTTAATGTTTTATATTGTTGTAAATCATGAAAAGAGGTTTTATTTTTTTAACAATCAAGCTATATAAAATTTTTGTTAAACAAGCAAACAAACAAATTCTGTCTTCTGGGACTACTACAGTAACTGTTGGCAGCTTTTAAAGTTCTTCATCTTACCAATATGGGCTGAAAGTAATAATCGTAACCACAACATCAAATTTTGTTGCTCACTGGTCCATTATGGTCCATTTATGCAGGTTTTAAAGATCTCCTTCCTATGTTCCTTTCTCTCTGCAAGGAAGACAACCACCCCTTGTATATAACATGTATGAGGCGTGCTCACAGCCTTTACATTATTATTTTTTTGAATGCAGGGTGTCAGCTTTAGCGCAGAATGAACCTGGAAAGAAAAACGAGCACTTTGATAGCCTTCCTCCTCCCAGTCCCTCCGCCTTCCACTGTTACCTTTGGATCAGATTGGCACATTCTGATCTCGAATTGGCTGGCCTCTAGCAACAGTTTGCTGGATTCCACAGCTATATCCAGCTGAGAGAAAAAACACTGCCGTTATTGAGGTTTTCATCCTATTGGGGAAATACATTTTTCTCCCTGTTTTTAAGAAACCAGCATAAGCATGTGCTAAATGATTCCCACATTTCAGGACTTAGGGCATATGGAGGTTGGTGGAATTAAATCTCGCCCAAAAACATCTATTTGATTTTGGGCTATGTAAGGAATGCTCGGTGCATTTTGCTCGGTTCGCTGATGGATGCGATTACTAAATGCAGGAGTAATCTAAATATATCGGCACCAATTAAGAATCCAAAAGTGTGCCCATCTTTCTGATTAGATTTTATTAAGGCATTGTTTCATTACAGACATTCAAGTGAAAATGAAATACAATTTTACGGTAGGTCAGTGAAAGGATCCTGGGGGGTCTGAAAGGTGGAGTATGTGTTTTAAAAATAAATCGTAAACTAGCTTAAAGGTAAAGGGACCCCTGACCGTTAGGTCCAGTCATGGACGACTCTGGGGTTGCGGCACTCATCTCGCTTTATTGGCCGAGGGAGCTGGCGTACAGCTTCCGGGTCATGTCGCCAGCATGACTAAGCCGCTTCTGGAGAACCAGAGCAGGTCACGGAAATGCCATTTATCTTCCCGCTGGAGCGGTACCTATTTATCTACTTGCACTTCGTGCTTTCGAACTGCTAGGTTGGCAGGAGCTGGGACCGAACAACGGGAGCTCACCCCGTCGCAGGGATTCGAACCGCCAACCTTCTGATCGGCAAGCCCTAGGCTCAGTGGTTTAGACCACAGCGCCGTAAACTAGCTTATTTCTAGGTTATTATGGATAATTAAGCATGGTGAGCTGAAGCAGTTAGTTCTGCCTACCCCTCCATTTCTCATATCCTTCTAATGCATTGACATCTCCTAAGAAAAGACCAAGGGCCCAGCGATGGAGGAAGCTGCTCGGGTGCCTGGGGTGGCGCACCCAGGGGTGGGGTGAGCCGCCCATAGGGGCGGGGCGCACTGCCAGGCCTCTGGAGTCTGCCTCCTCCCACTCAGCCCCCATACAGCGGGGGGGGGGGGAAGGCACCGAGCGGACAGTTTGGACTGCACAGAGCCTACGCAGGCCCAAGGCACTGCATCTCTCCCAGGAGAGACATGTGGCTCGGGCGCGCTACAAGCCCCATGGTGAGTGCCGCCGGGCATTTTGTCAATGGTGACACCCACACCCACCGCACCCCCTTCCTCCGCCCCTGCAAGGGCCTGCTGGACCAGGCCAATGGCCCAACTAGCCCAGCATTCTTTATCGCAGTGGTCACCCAGAGGCCTGTGGGAAATTCACAAGTAGGATTCAAGCACAAGAGCACTCTGCCTGCTGTGGTTTCCAGCAAGTATTCAGAATCATTACTGCCACTAGCTGTGGAGGCAGAACACAGCTGTCCTTATTCTCATAAAGCTTAAGTAACGTGACTTAAGAATCATAGTAAGCAAGGACACTAGATTTGCATGTTTGATTTACAGAACTTGTTTCAAAATGCAGCAGGACATTAAATTCTAAATAAGCACATGTAGCAAAAACAAAGTTTGTCATTGAGATCAGTGAGTTACTCAGTTAGGAAACATCCCTTGAAGCCCATAAACAATAGCCTTCCTTTTTTAAAAAAATAATTTTGATTTGGTTTTACAAATATAAAATTATAACAATACAACCATACACATGCATAAATCTCTAGACTTCCCACCTTCCCCTCCATGGGTCCTATTGTCAACCTTTTCAACTGCGTATTATTCAGTAGTCCCTATTTTATGTCACTCCATTTTCTCCATAATATTTGCTAAATTACAAGTGTTATGGCAATCCTGCTAATGTTTTCATCTGCTCACAGTGGTCTCCAAGATAAATTATAAAATGTCCCCATTATTTGTTAAAGTTTTGGTCTTCTTGGTTCCTCAGCTTTCCGGTCAGTTTTGCCATTTTGTCCAACAGCATAAACAATAGCCTTCCAATCAAGAGATTGCTGTTCTCCAAGTAAGAAAATTGCAAACAAAAATTCCTTCCAGCAGTATATGTGAATAATGGTTTCATTGCTTCTACAGAGTTGTGAGAATATTATCTTCTCTATAAGTTTCTTGCTCTTTTAGCTTGGAACCTGAAAACATAGGTAGTCAATATTTTTTGCAAAACAACGGAGAAACCATAATGAGACCAGCGTTGTGGGACTTCTGCATTCGCCACGGCTGATGTCAGTAACATGCTCTAAGATTTCAGTGTTGTCAATGGCAACACCCAGGATAATGTCAATGAGGGCAGAGGGAGAGAAAGTGAAATGCAGCTCTGGCAGAAAAGGGCAACCCAAATGTTCAACTTGTTGGAGCTATTCTCCTGTGAGGAAATATTACCGCATTTGGGACTTTTAGTGGGTTAAAAGAAAAAAAGCTAAGGGGGAAAGTGATAGACATGTATAAAATTACACATGTTGTGAAGGAAGTGGATAGATAGGTTTTTCCTTCTTCCCTCATAATGCTAGAATCTAGGGCCATCCAGCATTTTGGTGTAAATTTACAGGCATACATGCGCATAAGTGAAATCGCGTAAAGTGGGGAACACACCCTAAAAAGCCGCTATGACGCCCCTAACTGCCTATTTCCCCCTGCTCTCCAGCCCCCTCTCCCCCTCTCTCTTCACAGAACTCTCTCTTCAACTTGAGTTGAAGCTCTGGGCAGTGGCAGAGTCAGCCGATTGGGCGCCTGGGGTGGTGCACGTGCTCTGCACCCAGGGGTGGGGCTAGCCACCGCAGGGCGGGACAAGCCGGGGCAGGAGGCTTCGCGGGGCCTCCAGAGTCTGCCTGCCTCCTCCCACTCAGCTGCCCTACAGCTAAGGGGGAGGCGGCAGGCGGACTTTTTGGGGCAGGGCAGAGCCTGCGGGCGTGCTGCAGGTCCTGCGGTGAGTGCTGCCCGGCATTTTGTCACCCCCTCAGCGGTGACACCCGGGGCGGCCTGCCCCCACCGCACCCCCTTCCTCTGCCCTGGCTCTGGGGTTGGCCGGAGGCTGGAAGATACGCAGGAAAGTGCCTGCTGCCGCTGCTGCTGCCACAGTGTCATGCCCTGCATGCCAGCTGTTAGGTGCAGAGACTGAGCAGCCTAAACATACCCTGCTGCAACTCCAGTCCCTTTGGGGCTTCCTTCTCCCTTATGGACATCCTCTTCGGGCTCTGGGGAGCGTCTCCTTGAGAGCCACGAGGACTCTCCAGCTCGCTCCTGCCATTTCCTGGTATGATTCTATCACCTACCTACCTACCTACCTACCTAATCTATCTATCATCACATATCTATCTACAGTGGTACCTTGGTTTTCAAACATAATCCGTTCCGGAAGACCGTTCAAGTTCCGAAACATTCCAAAACTGAAAACTCAATACG
Source organism: Darevskia mixta (assembly GCA_034641385.1). Classification (NCBI taxonomy): domain Eukaryota; kingdom Metazoa; phylum Chordata; class Lepidosauria; order Squamata; family Lacertidae; genus Darevskia; species Darevskia mixta. The sequence continues at coordinate 23,048,163 of JAWWNH010000029.1, read as the reverse complement.
GAAACCTCAAAACGGAAAACTTAATATGTGGCATGTTTGACTTCCGAGCTGTGTTCGAAAACTGAAGTATTTACTTCTGGGTTTACAGCGTTCAAAAACTGAAACGTTCGTCAACGGAAACGTTCAAAAACCGAGGTGCCACTGTATCCATTTACTGACACCATGTGTATACGCAGTCATACACAAGTAGCATGCATGTAAGGGGGGGGGGGATAGAGATGCCAGTAGAGACACTTTTGCCTGCAATTTTATCTAATTCTCAATTTTTAAAAATCAACATTTTATCACATTTTCAATCAACGTCGCTTGGTCGGAGAACTGCAAATTCCAAAGAACAGCTGTGTTCCAGGTCAAATGTTATTTCAAAAGTGTGAATTTGGTTGGTTCGCCTTTAAATGTGAACTTCTCCCCATCTTGAATTGCTACTGCCAACCCATGGCAACCCTGACCTCGCTGCTGCTGCTACTGCTTCACCCCATCCCAATGAGTGTAGTCCTACTGCCATGAGAAGGCCAATGCCATTAGCCACCACCAACCTTTTCTGTAGCAGCCCCAACTGTCTACAATCCTTTACTGAGAGAAGAGGTTCATGATTGAGTTTCATACTAAGTTTGAAGTTTTATTGTTCACTTTGCATTTGCAAACCACGTTTGACATTTGCATGCAAAGTACACAAATACTTTAAAGTAAGTATTAAAAAAATGAGACGACCACCATGTGTTTCTTACTGCATTGTGAACTACTGTTTAGCTGAAATGCAAGAAAAAAATAAACTTGCACAAACCTTTAGAAGGTTATTACTATTACTATTAAAATTTATATTGCACCCTTCAACCTGAATATTCCCAGTTGTCTGTCTTCGAAGAGCGCGTTAGGAGTGTAGGTTTCCAGGAACAAGCTGAGTAGAGATTTACACATGGTAAGAAGACTTGGGAATGAGCAAAATGTTTCCAAATGTTTCTGTCTGACTCTGACTCTGAGCTTTGGACACACTGGAAGTTTTAACATCACATGTAACTGCCGTGGCCTGGTGTATCCTTCATTGCCTTGTCTGTCTCGACACAGGATTTCTTTGTCCTAAATGCATTTGTAGGCCTTCCATCAGTTTTTCAAATGCACACTTCATCCTGGGAAAAGGAATCTATTCATTATAGTGGCAGAGTTCATTTCTTAGCAGCAAGGGACTTCCTTGTGTAAATGGGCTTCAAAGAGCCCTCAGGGAGAGCCAGCCCTATTCAGTTCCCATCGCCATAGCTCTCATTTGTGACATCTCATATTCCCTGCCAGAATTCAGAGCAACTTATTTCTTAATTAGGTTTAAACAGTCGAGGCAGGTTTTTTATAATGCTTGCTTTACAGGTGTTAGCATCCTGGAGTTCAACTACTGACATTTTCACAGTCATCACAAAAGGAGCTCAATTCACACCATATTACAATCGAGCATAATCTCCTGTCTGGGGGAATTGACTTTCCTAGTCCTGTAGTTCCTAAACGTTTTACTAAGAGGGATAAAGGATGGATGCCCCCCTCCCCCCCCGCCTGTCCGCCACTCCCTGGTTCCAGAGCAAAAAAGTCCATTGTTCACAACTCCAGCTGCTAGCAGGCTGTTGACCCCACATAACAAGTTGTGGTTTTGGAAGGAGAAGGAGAAGAAAAGTGAGATCAAATTATTGTTGCCCTCCTGCCTTGTGTGTTTTAGAACATGATGCTAAAGATGGCTTAACACGGAGGCAGCATAACACTGGGGAGGCAGCAGCACCACATCAAGGCTTTGTTTGGATCTCAAACCAACAGGCACAGCGAGAGTTTGTCAGCCCTTGGCAAGCCATTCCTGGCTTGACACTTGGGCCATGTGGGCCTGACTCAGCAGCCCGCGTTTCCCTCCAGGGCTGTTCAGCATAAATCAAGCTTTCATAACACCCCTCAGACTGCCAGGAAGGAAGGAATATTTCTTGATATGCTGCCCAGGAAGAGTGGGTGAACCAACGTACCAAGTCAAAAAACAAAACCCAGACTCTCTAATAGAGTAGTGCTTGCATATCCAAAACTTGTTTTCCGCCTAAGGTAAAGGTAAAGGGACCCCTGACCATTAGGTCCAGTCGTGTCCGACTCTGGGGTTGTGGCGCTCATCTCGCTTTATTGGCCGAGAGCCGGCGTACAGCTTCTGGGTCATGTGGCCAGCATGACAAAGCTGCTTCTGGCGAACCAGAGCAGCGCACAGAAACGCCGTTTACCTTCCCGCCAGAGCGGTTCCTATTTATCAACTTGTACTTTGATGTGCTTTCGAACTGCTAGGTTGGCAGGAGCTGGGACCGAGCAACGGGAGCTCACCCCGTCGCAGGGATTCGAACTGCCGACCTTCTGATCAGCAAGCCCTAGGCTCAGTGGTTTAACCCAGAGCACCACCTGGGTCCCTTTCCGCCTAAAGGATGCTACAATAAGAACTATGGTAGAATCCATGCAGTCACTCCGTATGGTTTTGCGTGAATATACTGTGAATCTCTCTCTAATACTAATTTTCATTGGGGCAGGGCTTTCCAAAGGGCTTTTGAAATGTGGCACTTGGTGCAAACAGTCGTTTGCCTTGAGGTAAAAACCCCTGAACTCCCATCAACCTCTGATTTGCTTACATGTTCAAAGGGGTAAATCTGAGGCTGAAGTGAGCTGAACTTTTCCCTTGGATGATCAGGTAAATAATAGAAGGATTGTTATCTCTGATGGATGATAGTTCACAGAGAAACACATGTGTTTTTCATCATTTGGTACATGTGGTTGCTATAGGAGGGCAACTATCCAAAAATGGTAACCTGCGCATATTCTTGTGTAACTGTTTCCTTTGTAGGAACAATGCGGAAGTGATACCTGGGCAAAGCCAAACTCCTGTTAACACTGTGGCATGCAGGATGCTTGACAAGACAGACTTTGGGTCTGATTCAGAAGGGATCTTCTTATGTACACTGATTCAGCTGTTCCTAAAAGAACATTGCATTGTGTGCAGAAGCCTGCAGTGTCCAAAGAGTTAAGCCACACTCGGTTCATTCTCCTGAATTTTTTACTCAGATCTATACGGTACATTAAGGCTATGAATCTTATTAATGGCCACATAAAAATAAAAAGGAAATTAGAACCTTATGAGAAGTTCTTTGTGTGCACATGGCAAGGGCATCCCATTCCAAGAACTCTTGCCAAAAACTCCTATATTTTTCCCCTCTGACTTTATTTCTTTGTAAAATGAAAAACATAGTTTTCAAATATGGGTTTCAATATTTTCACCCCTCATCTCCTGTGGAACAAAATGGTCTTGGATTGACAAGAGGAAGTGTGGGATGATTAACAGAGAACATAAGAAGAGCCCTACTGGATTAATCCAAAGGCCCATTCTGTTCTCATGGTAGCCGATCAGATGCTTGTAGGAAGCCCGGAAGGAGGACATGTGATTTGCTGGAACTTGTATACAGAAGCATGTTGCCTCTGATCCTGGAGGTAACATATGGTCATCATGGCTAGCAGCTATTAATAGCCTTACTTTCCATGAATGAGCTATCTTTGATTATTATTAATTTTTAAAACATATAATCCTATTTTTCAAAGACATTCAAGATAGCAAACACAGTCAGAAACCACAGGCTAAATCTTGAGTCAAAATATAAGCAGAAAACAAAAAACCACAGTCACAAAACGGTCATCAAAATCAAAACATCAAAATACCAGAAAAGGCAACATTCGGTCAAAGGCTTTTTGGGAACAGCATTTCTTCACCCGCTGTTTAAAACAGGAGGATAGGTGAAACTGATGGGACTGGGAAACATATATATATATTTTGCCTTGTGGATAAAACAATTCACAATTAAACTCAATTTTCTGGTATAAAGCAGTAGGATTTCTTAGACCAGGGTCCAAATCTGCGCTATACATCTGTATACAGCTGTAGTGCTGAGAGTAGAAGACTGTTCACTCCACATCAGAGAGCTAGAATTCCCAGAGTGGTTTAACAGTCATTCTTTTCCCCAAGGAACTCTGCAAACAGTAGCTCTGTGAGCGGTATAGGGATCTCCTAACAACTCTCAGCACCCTAAACAAACTACAGTTCCCAGAATCAGTGGCGTAGGAAGGTGGGGGCGCTGGGGGCGGGGCGCCCCGGGTTCCATCCTGGAGGTGGGGGGCAAGACTTGGTGCGCCCCCTGCCCTGTGACGCCCAAGCCGTCAGCGCTGCCCGGTAAAAAGCGCGCGCTGATGGTTTGCCCGGGGTTTGCTGCCGCTGCTGCTCCGCAGCGCACACTCGCAGCATTGCTGCGTACGACGCATGCATCACAACGCTGTGCATGCCCGCCAGGGAGCAGCTTGCGCTACCGGCAAACCCCGAGCAAGTCGCAGAACGAGGCAGCCTTGCCCTGCAGCCCGCTCGCAAACCTGCTCGGCGGCCTGCGAACAAGCCGCGGAGCGAGGTCACCCTGCCTCGCGGCCTGTCTGGGGCCTGCCCACCGGTGGCGCGTGCCGCTCTGTAGTGCCGGAGTGGCACGCGCTGCTGGCGGGCCTGAGCAAGCCGCGGAGTGAGGCCGCCCTGCCCTGTGGCCAGTCCAGCGGCAGCACGTGCTGCTCTGCAGCACGCAAGCGCAGCGTCACGCCACATGCATCACGCCACATGATGCAGCAACACTGCGGATGCGCGCATGCGCGGAGGAAAGCCACGCCCCTGGGCCCCCCCAGGCGGCCAAGCGGCTTCTTCCACCACTGCCCCAAATTCTTTGGGAGAAGCCATGACTGTTTAAAGTGGTATGATACTGCTTTAAATGTATTGGGCAGATGGGGCCTAGGTGTGTATCAAATGTCAGTAGCATGCTGAGGAAGTATCACGCGACACCAGAGATGGGGAACCCCTGATCCACAAGCTGGATGGAGTCCTGGGATGATTTCCACATGGTCCGTGGGAGCTTTCTTCCTTAGCCCTTCCTGTTCATCCTGGGCTTCCCTGATGGCTTGGGGGGGGGAAGACCTCCCCTTCCTCCCCAACCAGAAGTAGAGAATGCTTACTTTCTTCAAATCTCTCTGTCTCAACTTCCCCTCCATAACATGTTTCTGCCACTGGACCTGATGGCCTGGTGTAGTGGGCAGGTTGTCAGACTTCCACCAAGGAGAGCTGGGTTCAAATCCCCAATCAAGCAGTACTGTCTGCATTGTGGTCTTGGTGCACCAAGCCAAGGAAAACAACATTGCTCTGCTGCCGGATTGCCATACCCTGACACACCAACACTGCAACACTATTTGTGTCTACCTGCATGTTAAAATTAATGGCCCCCTGTGCAAGAAACGGTCGGCCACCACTACCCTGTGACTCATAATGAACAGCTGCTAGAGGGATTCCTAAGCAGCTGGTGAAGGCAACCTCTCCTGCAACCCCAGGGGAATGACAAGGCTGCGTCTGCCAAGAGTGTGGGGCAGCGGAGCGAGAGTGGCAGGTGACACACAAGCAGTGATTAGTACAGCAGATGGAAAGTTGGTGCTGGAATGTGATTGTATGTCAAAACTATTATTTATGAAGCTCTCACATTTGTCATGTCTGGAGATGACATCTTATTAAAGCAACATAACAGAATTGCATACTTTTCAGTGCAGATGCGAAGGAAGGCAATGTCTAATGATCACTTGAAGAATTGCAGAGGGAAGGCCATGTTTCTTCTTCTTCTTCTTCTTCTTCTTCTTCTTCTTCTTCTTCCTCTTCCTCTTCCTCTTCCTCTTCCTCTTCCTCTTCTTTTATTGTTGTTGCCATTCATCACTTTTTCACAAAACCACAAGAGTTCATTAGCCTTTCCATAATTGTGAATTATGGATTAAGGTGCTTGGGGGCCCTGGTGCAGTACTCCAAATAAGACTCCCCTTCCCCAGGGCTGCCATATGTCCAGAATTTCCTGGACATAGGGCATCCAGGTGGAATTTTCAAAAAGTGCCTAAAATATCCAAAAAAACCTGGGGGTATGGCAGCCCATATCAGAAGTGTTGCTTTTTTGGGATTTTCCTAAAAAAAGGTAAAAAGCCCTCCATTTTTGGGGGAGAAAAAGTAACCTATGAAATAAGGTAACACAAAATAAGTCTTGTGGCAACTTAAAGATTAATGCATTTATAATGGCACAGGTTTCTGTAGACTACAACCACTACCACCCTCTCTCAGCACATGCAGTTTCACAACTCTCAACTGCAAGCTTTTTGTGTGTGGCCAATCTTGATAAACAAAAACAAAAAGCAAATCACATTCTGATTTGTTTGCAGGTTATGAAATGTGCTCATCAGGTAAGGGTTACCCCACCTTTCCCAGTGCATTTCCCTATCACTATTCTTATCACAAGAAGAATGTAAGAATATGTTCTTGTATTTTGGAAATGCCACCTAGTCCCACAAACATATAAGGGGAAAAACAGAGGAGAGGAAGAATTAGGGATGTGGAACATAAGAAGAGCTTGCTGGATCAGGCCCATCTAGTCCAGAATCCAGTTCTCACAGTGGCCAGACAGATGCCTGTGCGAAACCAGCAAGCAGGACCTGACCACAAGGCCACTCTCCCTTTCTGCAGTTTTCAGGAAATGGTGTTCAGAAGCATGCTGTGAAAATAGTTGATCGTGCGGCTCCATTAAGGTATGCACGCTTCATTTGTTCATCCTTGACCCCCACAGACTCCTATGGTACTTCTCATAGATCGGTACCAGGAGGCTACAGGTAGCCTATTCAAGAGCTAGCTCTGGATGAGCCCTTTTGGGGAGCTGTGAGAGCAGTATGCCTGTCCACTTTACTGGTGAAGGAGCATAGACTTCTAATATACTTCTCTGAGGTGGCGAATCCTGAGGCCTCTTGTTGCCAGCCTATCATAGTAGCCATTTCCTGCTTCGCTAGAAGTGTGCTTTGCAAAGGCACACAGTCCGGGCTCACCAGTTTGTTGATTCCTTTGGGACACGGGTGGCGCTGTGGGTTAAACCACAGAGCCTAGGGCTTGCTGATCAGAAGGTCGGCGGTTCGAATCCCCGCGATGGGGTGAGCTCCCGTTGCTTGGTCCCTGCTCCTGCCAACCTAGCAGTTCAAAAGCATGTCAAAGTGCAAATAGATAAATAGGTACCGCTGCAGCGGGAAGGTAAATGGCGTTTCCGTGCGCTGCTCTGGTTCTCCAGAAACGGCTTAGTCATGCTGGCCACATGACCTGGAAGCTGTACGCCGGCTCCCTCGGCCAATAATATGAGATGAGCGCCGCAACCCCAGAGTCGGTCATGACTGGACCTAATGGTCAGGGGTCCCTTTACCTTTACCTATAGTGACCTGCGAGGTTCTCTTTCTGCCCTTTTGAGAAGTTGGGCCGAGTGCTGGTGGGACTTACAAATGATTTCCCTAGCTCACTTTTCCCACCTTGAAAAACAAACCCAACCTAGGGAGTCCACTAAATCTGATTCTTTTCCCCTTTCGAAAACAACAAGGCAATCCCTCTTGCTCCCTTTCCTGGCTTTCATATAGCAGCCCTGATGCTCTTGCTGACCTTCTGCCCATCCACTTTCTTGAATAATGTCTTCAACACTTAAAACACCACAGCGGGCACATTCCAGCCACTGACCCCTTGCACACGTAAATATTTGGCTTTAAACTTGCATCTGAAAAAGTGCTGAACCGTCCCCTTGTCACAGGCTTGGCGCAACCTCCATAAAACCACCATCCCCATCTCTGCTGAGGGCTGGGTTCCTTAACTCTAATCTATGTGCCTCTGCGCAGGCAGAAAACATTTATTCTCTTGCCGTCATCTCCATCCAAATCCTCATCCTCCACAGCGTGATCTGTGGGTGCAGCATGGAGCAATGTAAAGAAAGCTCTCAAATATCTGCCAGACAAATAATGATCAATTCAGCTGCATGTCTTCCTCCCGCACATTCTTTTGTCCTAACAGCTTGTCTCCCCGCCCCCACTCCCATTTTCATGTACAAATATTGACTTGCCTCATACTCCCCACCTTGTGATTCTTTCTTTCTTTCAAAGAAAACCCAGCATTAATCTTGGGTTTTGTTTGTTATTTAATGTTTCATTACTTGGAATAGGTTTTCAAATTGTAGATCCACATGGGCATGCGGGCTGTAGCAAAAAACCTCCTCCCAAGGTTCTCCCCATCTATTTATTTAATTTGATGATTTCATTTGCATCCTGACTTTCATCCAAGGTGGCCTGCTGGGTTCTACTTCTCTCGATTTTATCCTCAGAACAACCCTGAGAGGTAGGTTAGGCTGAGAGACGGTGGTATCAAGTCACCTTTAAGGATTACTGTATTTTCAAACCCCTCATTTCAGCTAGTGTTGTAAGTTGGGGTTAAGTTGCCAGAGGGTTCAGGGGCAGAGGAAGTCTTCTCGCTACCAGGGGCGGCGAACGGAGGCATCCCCCTGGGGGCGGGGTGTCGTGATGTGACGTCGTGACGTCATGATGCACCGCCACAGCGCATGCGTGAAATGCCGTGCGTGCGCACTCCGTCGCCGGGCAGTCGCTTCTCCCGCTGTGATGTTGCAAGCCGCCGTGCGAAAAGCGGCAGCGGCGGGGCACCCCCACAAGCCACCAATCGCGATCGGTGGCTCGTGGGGGTGCCCTGCCTCTGCCGCTTTTCATGCGGCGGTTCCCAAGATCGCAGCAGGAGCAGCGATGGCCCAGCGACGGAGTGCGCATGTGTGAAATGCCACGCGTGCACACTCCGTCTTGATCGGTGCCGCTGCTTCCACGGTGGCCTTGCAAGCCATCGCACGAAAAGCAGCGGCGGCGGGGCACCTCCATGAGCCGCCGAGCAGAGCGGCCTCGCTCCGCGGCTTGCTCGGGGCCTTCGGGCGGGGCGGGGCGGGGCTGGCCCAAGTGTCACCCCCCTCCCCTGGAACCTGGGGCGGGCCGTCTCCCGCTCCCCTTGCAACGCCACTGAGTGGGTTAGACTGTGGCATTTGTTATGTTTCAGCTGCAAGTGACATTAACTGAATAATTTGTTGAATCACAGAATTGTAGAATTTGAAGGGACCCCAAGGGTCACCCAGTCCAACCCCTTGCAATGCAGGAATCTCAACGAAATCATACAAGAAATATGACCACACATATATGAAAAAGCCTGATAGAAGTATAGCTACCACCCATCCGTGAAAAAGCCTGATAGAGAGAAGTATAGCTGGACATGGAACCTGGAATCATCACACATTGCTTCATAAGGAGGAAAATCATGGGACAGCTGTGCCCCTATCTGGACAGGGACAACCTAACTACTGTTGTCTATGCTCTGGTACACTCTAGGCTAGATTATAAAAGGGTATTCCAAGGGTATTATAATGCCTTTGCTATCACTAGAAGGATCTTCTCAGCTGGTTTTTTTTTTAAGGATAGTCATAGAACCCAGGAGAAGGTGGCTTTTTCAGTAGGTTAGGCACAAATCATTTAAGGTTAATTAAAGGTTATTTAAGTACTGATTATAGCCCAAATGCAATCTTCCCTCAACCTTAGTGTAACTGGATAGAGGGACCTAGATTGTTGGATAAACTATTACCTGAGAATTATTTTAACAGCCCCAGTCCTTCAGAATGCTTGGGATGCCAGAAAGGATCTTCGGTTATGATGGAGGGTCAACACATTTGTGCAGTCTTGGGGAGACAAAGGAGGGTTTCCTTGAGAACAGTGTCTTGTTCGCCTAACCTTTGCTCTCCAAATATTTGGGATCGCACAGCATGCACTGAGAGGCTTGTTCAGTTTGACTGCAATGCCATTTGCCTCTCGTCTTCAGCTGTCCCTAGTAATTTATCTCCTGGCTTGCTGAGTCTTCAATTTAGGAGTGCCCTCCCACACACCACCACCGCAGCTCAGAGCAGAGCAGGCGATGGTGCTGACACCCTGTCATGTCCCATCTGTTCAGGCAACTTAACCGATTTGCACCCTGGTTTGCATTTCATTTTATGAACACCTCCCAAATGATTTTTTCTGTTTTGTTTTTGGGACAAATGGCTTGATAGGCATCTGGGAGAGGGGGTGGAAGAGCACACAAAGCAGAAAGTCTTGGGAAGCGGAATGAAAAACAAATATTTTTACAGGATTGTTCAGCTTCTGTTCCAGTGCAGCTTTTCAAAATAGCTACAGTATATGGTAGCCAAAGGGAAGTTGAGGGGCCAAGTTTAGTCTGTCTGTTCGGCAGTTGTCCTTATGTCCCGACTAATAAAAAACGTTAGAGGGGAATGGGACAAAGCTGGAATGCTTTCCATTCGAAATCTGATTTCCTGTTTCAAGTGTAGGAGTAGCCACATCCAGCAATTCTGTATCTTCCCATTTTACTACATCTGGAAGTACAGCGATACAAGCAAGCACAATCTCTTGCCAAAGTTTACTGGCCCCCATATATCCCAGCCCTATGACAAGGCATGCAAATCATCTGCAATTATTTTAAATGACCACGAAGAAAACTTAGAGATCCTCAGAACATGGTTATAGATACAGGATGAGATACAAAGCAATTTGAACAGGTGCCTGCTCATGCAAAGGGCTTCTCCTCCCTCTCCTCCCCCTTGCGACCTCTTTTGCAGCCCCAATACCTGCCCTGGTAGGTTGGGGAATGCTCCAGGAAAGTCTCATGCTGCAAGTGATTTTTGTTGTTGCACGAGCATTGGATGCCACCCACAGCATTGTATACGGAACTGGATTAATATCCTTTTGGCTCATGATTAACCAATTCCATATCATTAGTCACTTTGAAGGCATAGACTGTAGCCTGCACCAGGAGAAGCAGGGCAGTCAAGCAAACCAGCTAACTTAAATCCTCCTCCTGTATGAGAGCCCCACCACTGCCACCAAGTGAACATCTTTCATTTCCTGGCTCATTCGTATAAATAGCTGCTTGAACTATGAAACTTGTTTGCGGACATAGTGCTGGGTAGTGTGGAAAGGCAAATAGGTGTCGGGTGTCAATGAAGGCATCAAAACAAAGTTAAATTAGCAACATCTGAAGCATTCCCACCTTGTATATGTGTGAAACTGTACAGCACATGTCTTTTCGACAAGAATACAATTTCAGTTATTCACAGCTGTGCAGGGTTTATAGTGCTACACCTCCTCACCATCTACTTGTATCTTGTGAACCACCCTGGTATATAAATTTGATAAATTATAATAACAACAATAATAATACTACTTTATTCATACTCTGCTTTTAACCTGGCTCATTAGCTATGGTTAGAACCAATTCCCAGGCCTTCCTGGAAGTAGGCTGGTGTCATGACCCCAGGATCAGATCCCCCATCTTCAGGGGAGAGGGAATTGTCCTCAGGAAACTAGCCCCAGTATCAAATAGTATGGGAAATAGCCTTATTAGAAAAACTAATCAATAAACTGAAACTGACACGGGGACAAATAGAAGAAGACGCCTTCACCCCGGTATGGGTCCCCTTTATCACATACACAGCCTAACTAGACAATGATAAGAATCTGCCAACAGCATACGAAGCAATATGGCTAACCTGATACATAAACACCCACCCACCCACCCCACTCACACATGAAAACAAAGTTCACCACAGCCAATCACAAACAAACAACCACACCCTAGGCCAACCCCAACCTCTCTCACCACCAAAGGAACACAAGCGAATAGTAAAGAGAACCTGCACAAGCGGCGCTGACACAAAACCCCACACATACATTAAGTAAAATAGAAACATCGCCACCCGACTCCACCCCCACCCATCATTGCCCCCTCCACCTCTTTCCTAATGTAACACCAATGTTTCAACAAATGAAACTGATCTGTAGAAAATGTAACTTGAAAAAAGAGACATTGCAATACTTTTGTAAACCAAGAAATCTTTAATTAAAAATATGTTTTTAAAAAAGGAAACTACCGATAGCCCCAGATGTATAAATGGACCTGCTCTCACAGAAGGTAGGGCTAACTACAGTGGTACCTCTGGTTACGTACTTAATTCGTTCCGGAGGTCCGTTCTTAACCTGAAAACGTTCTTAACCTGAAGCACCACTTTAGCTAATGGGGCCTCCCGCTGCTGCTACGCCGCCGCTGCCCGATTTCTGCCGCCGCTGCCCTCATGCTGCCTTCCCAAAGCCAGCTAAGACAGGTGTTGGGCTTTGGGAAGAAGGTGTGAGGGCTCTAGAACCCTACTAGAGACTTGTGCCTCCTTCTCAAAGCCCAAGGCCTTGCTTAGCTAGCTTTGGGAAGGCAGCACAAGGGCCAGGGGTGGGGAAGGATCAAATTTTGGCCCCGTTGCCCCCACCCTTGGTGCCACGCAACAAGGCAGTGTGCAGCCTGTGGGTTATGTGTTGAAGCGGCTCACTTGGTCTGGGAGGTTGGACCTCCCTGAGTATTGCAATTTCTATTCTAGGATGACTGCTGCTGAAACAACATTCCGGCTCTGCTCTTCTTGAGCCTCCAGCATGAGCCGTGGACGGAGCTGTCCAGGGTGCCACCGATGTCTTGCCTCACTTCCATACTGCTGAAGCTGTCAATTAAAACAGAACAGCAGTAGCCTTCAAAGCAGGGCATCTCTGTTTTTAAAAAGGGTCCCTCGGGCATAAGTAGCTTTCCTGGATCCATGCCTTACCCCACCTTTCTCCACTGTGATTGGCCACTGCCTTTTGCTGTTAATATGAACACTCCCTTTCTGATAGCAATCAGTAGGCAGCAGCTTGCTTGCTTGGACTCTGTGTGTACCTGGTTTGTTTTCACTTTGCCCTGGTGAATTCCCCCGTTTTTTTCCACTGGCAAACCCACCCCATGCTTCTCTACCTGCACCCACCTCATCATCCTGTTCAGCACTGATCTTCACCTTGCCTCCTTGGCCTACAATTTTGTTTTACCCTTTCTTTTTTTTATTATCATTTTTATTAATTTTCAAATCCTTTTTTACATTTTTAACATTCACATACATTTTTCACCTCTTATATCTTTTTGGCTTTTTACGGCCTTGACTTCCTTCAGTCCTTTCCATTAGCTTTCTAGTCACCAAATTTCACCATATATTTCTTATTTCTTTCATTGCTTAACATCTCACTCACAACTCAATAATGAAAGTTCATACATTACAACAGTATTTCTTCCTTAATCTACAATGCCTCTTGAAGTCCTACCAACGTATTCAGTTCTGTAGCTTCCTTTAAATAGTCTGTAAATTTAGTCCAGTCTTTGACGAACTTCTGGTCCCGCTGTTCGCGAATTCTCCCTGTCATTTTGTCCATTTCTGCATAGTCTAGTAATTTCATTCTCCACTCTTCAATGCATAGTCTAGTAATTTCATTTGTTTTACCCTTTCATCACACCATCTTGCTGTATGAACAAAGAACCACACACATTGACCCTGGTATACCAAGGAATCTACAAGTCAAACAGGGGTGGTGGTGGTGGTGGTGGTCTATAAATAGAAGAATTAGGGCAGCTTCCATTATGCTGTAGCTGTTTAACATGAATGCACTGGAAGCACTGACAAACTGTTCAAAATATGAAGGAAAAATTATAGCTCTGAAAGCTGTCAGAAAGAATGAGATTGTGTATTTAGTGTTTGGAAAAAGAAGTAGACATGAGGAATTAATCTGTGAAGTTTGCTTTGGCCAGGGAAAAGGATTCCTGCACTATTTTGCCCATCTCCTTCCCCTCCATGTGAACCCCTAGACCCTCTTCCCTACCCATTAGAATGGCTCGTGCTTCCTGTTTGAAAATTCACGACAGACCAAAGAAAGAGCTTTTTCACACAACTAATTCACACAATAAATCCACACAATTAATTCAGCTATAGAATTTGCTCCCGCAGGATGTAGTGATGGCCACCAACCCGATGGGCTTTAAAAGAGGATAAGACAAATTCAGGGGGGAGGGTGGGGACATCAATGGTTGCTGGCCATGAAGGCTATGCTCTGCCTCCACTGTCAGAGGCAGTATGCCTCTGAATGCCAGTTTCTGGGAATCACAAGGGGGAGAATGCTGCTGCACTCAGGTGCTGCTTACAGGTTCCCTGTAGGCATCTGGTTGGCCACTTCGAGTACAGGACACTGTGCTAGATGGACCTTTGGTTGTATCCAACAGGACTCTCCTTGTGTCCTTATGTACCTTTTTACTTATAAGGGAGCTATTTCAAAATAGTATCTGTACAACCGTGAAGTGATACCTTTAAAAAATGGATTAGAAACACGTTAAACTGTTCCTTTCAGCATAATTGAGTCTCATACAGAATTTGAAAATTCTGGTTGATAAATTCTCATTTGTAATTTATAGAAATTTACCCCCACTTTAAATTCTTGCTGTAGATGTGCCCTTGGGTACTGGTTCTGGGAGGCATAAGCTGCTGGTCCCAATTTGTGGTCTTATGTAATGTTAAAGACAGGCCAGAACACTCCCTCCATTCCCGTCAAGTATGTAATTTCTATAGTTCCTCTAAGTTTTGTCTATAGAATGACAGATTTTCTTTAAAAGACAGCAATGCTCAAAAGGCTCCCCTTGGATCCATCCAGTTATAGGTGACAGAATGCCTCTCATTCAACAATGCCTTTAATGACATTTCAAGGTTGCAAGAAAGACAATGGGGGTGTTTACTGCACCTGACACCCGTTCATCTGTTCAGACTGCACATTGCACCCTGGGACCTCTGGAAGAGAGACCACACAAGCAGACCAGGCTATGAGGCTGTTGAACTGGATAAGATCATTCCTAGTCTCAACAGGGGAAGGTATCCTACAGGCAAAGGTTCTTTGAAGTAATAATCAGCACTGGTGCAGAGTGTGTATTCTGTAGGCAGAAAAATCTATGCCAGAGGGAGATGTGGGTGTGGCTGGCATGTGGGGAATGAAATTGCATCATTCACTGATTATCAATCACCCTGGCACCACTATTTTAATGGCAAATTTTGCCAGCTTGCTATAATGGCCGCTTACCGTCCTGTGAGCAGCGGTTGCTGCCTGACGCAGCACCTCCTCCTTCGCCCAGGCATGTCCATATGTTCCCTGTCCCCTTCAGCCGCTGCAGAGGCTTACGGGTTCCTGCCAAACCTGTCCTTTCAAATTGGCCAATCCGCGGCAGCCCTGGGGGCAGGGTGGGGCATGGCAAGCAGACCTAAGGGAGGCAGGTTTCCCTCAAGTCTGCCTGCCTTCTATTTAGCCCGGCCGACCCCCGAGTCAGCTCAGAGACTCATTCTTGCTGGTATAATCTTAATATTTACAACCATATGAAGGTTTCATTTTTGGAATAATAAATGTTCAGAGTAGTTTTTACAGTTATATCAAAAACTGGGGGGATTACCGCAGCCTGGACTGTGCCTGAGAACCATAGACTGTCCCCGGGACAGGTGAGGCTACTGATCCCTGATTTTCAAATCCGAAACTTGACAGCTATGGTCAGCTGGGAGCGTCACCCACCCCTTTCCCCTCCCTTCGTTAATAGTTGATCACCACTCTAACCATTTCCTTTTCAGCTAGGAAGGCTTTGCTGTGGTCTGTGGATGGTTGCCGTATTTGGAGCCAGGAAGGAATTTTCCCTGCGCTGCAGGTTTCGTCTTCCTCATAGCGCTAGTCACAACTTTGGTGGTTTAGGCCTTGGGCAGAATCCAACAGTCTTTCATCCAATTGGGATGTGGTGATTCACCCACCCCCTGTTCTCTGCGGCGGCGATATCAGGGTACCCCATTAGAGGGGTCTGGAGGGAAGTCTCTGTCCAAAGAGCCAGTTGCATAAGGCTAGCAGGCCATAGAACTTCCCTCAGGGTTTTTTTGGGGGGGCACTCAGTGTAAACCTGCATTTTGAGATGGAACCACTCCTGGATAGACCCTGTCATGCCTCAGTCCCCCACCAGCAGGGGGCGCCGAGCGGGATACACACCCAGTGCCTATGACAAGGCTTCCTACAACTGAAATCAATAAAGCTGTGGCCATTTTAAATCCCAGACAGTTGTTGTGTCCACTCATTTGCCCAATCAGTAGTTAGGTGTGATGGCTGGGGGGACCTCTGCAGCTGGGCATGCAATGAGCAAGCATGACTGAAAATGAATATGATCCAGGGAACCTCAGGAATAGCATGGAGACTGTTCTATACCCCTCACATTTACACAAAGCAATGACATATTTATAAAGGTAGTACAGATAAAGTGGTCATATCAAATGAAGACATTTAACATGATTTTATTCTATAGCTAGAAGTCTGAAGTATTGAAAATCCATCTGCACACATAGAAGCAATAGTTGCTTCAAAACCAAAAGATACATAAAGGATAGTATAAAAACATAGTAAGTCCCTTGTGCCATAACTTCTTATGTTTTCAAAGTCAGGATCTTTGTGACAACTATCATCACAATCTGGCCATAATTTAGAACGTTCAAGCATCAGGAAATGTACTAGGCAGGGGCACTGCACAAAACTTAAATTTTAAAAGGTTCCTGCCTACAGTGTGAATCCATGGCCATTTTCATATTTCACATGTTAAAAAGCCTAAAAAGGCTGAAGTGAGAAAAGAACTAGAATCTGACGGCAAATGGACATTTCAAGGCATGAGCAAATGACTCAGAAGCTTGGAATGACAGCTGGATTTCCACCATGATTATATGGAAAGCAGAGTGAAAATGACCACTCTCTCCCTCCCCTGCGCACACTATTCTTCCTGCCGTAGGAAATGGAGAATGAGCAGGTCAGGAATAGGATAGGAAGGAATAAGAGGAAATGCAAAGAGCACCATGAAAATCAAGAGCAGGGAACCTGAGCTCTGGAAAAGCTGAGAACTGGAAAGCCTTGCCAGCTGCTATATTCATGTTTAATTTTCTTGGCTTTTTTGTGTTGAAGGCACACATTGAAGCAGACTTAAGCAGTGGAAAAGAAGCCACTGGAACCATAGAATTCTATGATTCAACAAAACTACAGAGGAAATAGAACAACTAGGGCTATTTTCAAACAGAGTTGAATTCTTGTTGCTGAGATTCTTGGCTTTCAGATGGATTGCTGTTTCTTAGGTCAGCCAGAGAGGGCAATGAATGGGCATCTTTAAACCTGTGTGCACCTATTTGAATTAATTCATGCCAACGGGGAACAACTGTAGAAAGTCATATGTCCCTTATCCATTGAAGTTGAGAAAGGGCTTAACCTAAACCAGAGATCATCAAAAATTGCTGTCAGTACTCAGCATTAAGACACAAGTTTAAAAGTGAGCAGGTGGCTCACTCTCTGAAGCATCTCGATGTTGATATTCTGGTGTAAATGGGCTGTTTCTTAAAGCCATTGGCAGCTGCTGCCAGTGGAGACACATAATTTAGGATGAGTAACAAAGTTCTATTTAGAAATAACAGGCATGTGGGTAAAGGGTTTAATTGAAGAAAAACACCCCAGTGGGGAGGAATCTGCAAGCCATTCTCTGCCTCTAAGACGAAAGCATACTTTAGGATTGATTATTGTACATCAATCCTATTCTCAAACAAACTGCATGGATTTTTATACCCAACTTTATAGGCTTCCACATGAGACTGTCGAGTTGTTTTCTTTCTTGGCACTTGTCTGGTTTTATTGCTCAGGACCATGGTTAGGTGCAAGAGATATGTGACAGCAAGGAGTCAGCGTTGCCAGCAAATCCATTTTGGGCTTAAGTTTTGAACTGTCTCAGGTGAGGGAGAAAAAGAAAAAAGTCAACTAGCAAAGTCTACCCAAGTGTCAACTCTGACTGGCAATCCAAATCCCCATCTGTTAAATTACTTGAGATAAGAAGAATTTGACTTGGACTCCTCTGCCTGCTGGAAACAAAATGTTTGGCTATGGCTTCAGAGCCTGCAGTGAAAGCATTCATGGTTAATGTCGGCTGTGAACTGCCTTGGATCTCCATGTTGGCCTCTGTATTGCTCCCCCAGGAGGTTTATTGTGCTGGGTTCTAAACTGGAAAAGGAATACTGACAAGATACTGCCAGCTCAAGAAGAACAGGCTGCCCCAGATTTCATTCTGTAATTACAAGACACTTGTCTAGCTCCTGGCTTTGGTTACTCCAGAGACTGCAGAGAAGAGGGCCGCTTACCCTTCCATTCATCCTTGCAGCTATGAAGGTCAACTGGAGAAGCCAGACCACATAACCATTGTTCCAAGCTCTGACTTGGCACTCAGTACCGCCTTGCTGAGCCGCAGGAGAAACCCTTTCCTGTAGCTCTAAATGCTGGTGGCCCCTGATTGCAGGGTTCAGTCTTCACTCCCCACCTCTGGATTTGGGGAAGACTGTGTTCCAGGTAACACATTGTACAGCTCCCGTTCATTTCAAAGTGGGCTGTACAGGTCAAGAGAACACACCTGGGGAATGTGTTCTTTGTGTGTGTGTGTGTGTGTGTGTGTGATCCAGTGCCATTTTCCATCTAAGCAAGTGTGATTTCCTTTGACAGGGAAAAACAACAACCTATTACTTAAAGCGACATAGACTCTATGCACCTTGTACCTGTAAAGCACATTCAAAGTACGTCGCCTCCTCAAAAAATCCTGGGAACTGTAGTTTGTAAAGGCTACTGGGAATTGTAACTCTGTCAGCAGGTAAACTACAGTTCCCAGGATTCTTTGGAGGTGATGTGCTTTAAAGGTAGAGTGTGTTTGCAGCCTTACACCTGCAGGTGCATCCATAGCATTCTGTGCTGGAGGAAGTGACAGATGGGACAGAGCAGTCAGATGCTGCACATGGGACAGTATGGGCTTAGGTCAGGGGTGGGGAACATGTGGTCCTCCAGATGTTGTTCAACTCTTATCAGGTGCAGCCAGTATGGACAACCATTAGGAATGATGAAAGTTGTAGTACAGCAACATCTGGAGGTTAGGCCCCACCTGGCCTTAGATGAAATGGTTATGTTATTACTGTAGCTTACTTGTCTGTGTTAATAATAAAAAAAAATAATTTTGTTATTTGTAACCCACCTATCTGGCTGGGTTTCCCCAGCCACTCTGGGTGGCTTCCAACATATATAAAAACATAATAAAACACTACACATTAAAAGGCTTCCCTATACAAGGCTACCTTCAGATGTCTTCTGAACATTATATAGTTACTCGTCTGAAGCGAGGGCGTTCCACAGGGTGGGAGCCACTACCAAGAAGGCCCTCTGCCTGGGTCCCTGTAGCTTCACTTCTTGCAATGAGGGAATCACCAGAAGGCCATTAGAGCTGGATCCCAGTGTCTGAATGATGGGGGTGAAGACGCTCCTTCAAATCAAATCAATGCTTACTGTTTTTAAGTAAACTGTTTTTTTCTCCTCCATTGATGGCTTCCCTTTGTTGTACTGCAAACTTATACATGTTTACTCAGAAGCAAGTGTCATAGAGCTAAGAAGGAATTACTTCCAGGTCTGGAGCCCATAGGAGGGCAGCCGAAGGCTTTCCTTTAGATTGCTGTGAGTTCTCTCTTGAAATATAGATGAAAATGCCTTGTAAAAGAGGATTTCCTTGACCCTGCTCCTGACTCCTGTATCTGTTACATGTATCTGGCACGTATCTATGTACTGCAGCCCAGTTATTTTGAAACCAGACACTTTATAATGTTTGATTGGTATGTTTGACCTAGTGTTAATTATACATGTCAGTGATATTTAAGTAGGGTACAGTGGAATGCTATGCAAAAAGCAAGCTTTTCTTTGCAGGTCTGGGTTTTACTAGCTTAACTGAACGCGATATTAATGCATGGGAGAAAAAAAAAATCCTCCGGCTGCCACAGCACTGGAGATCTGAATGGGGAAACTTAACTGAAAAGCACTGCGAGCTGCAACATTAACAAAAGAATCCTCTCATTATACTGTCCACCTCTTGAAGGAAATTATAAAGCTAGCAGAGGGAGATAACAGCGAGTGTAATAACAGGTACTGCTGGATACATTAGCGGCACTGCAGAATAAGGGAGGGAAACATTAATCCAACCTTGCTTGAAAGCAGTGCTTTAAAAGAAGAGCTTTACTTTGAGTGAAAGAGTTTCAAAGAATATCCAGGGGGCGGAGGGCATGAATGCACTCAAGGAGAAGCCTTCGCACTTGTGTTGTCATGTATGCATGTGCAAAGTATGAGGCCATCTAAGACACAAGCCATTTACTCTTATTGAAATCTTTCTATTACTTAAATCCATGGGTTGGACTATGCCAGAATGAGTGACTTTTTTGGTATTAGATTATGAATGAGTTCAGCACACCATGGCCCACCATTTGTGGCAGTCTATGTAAAGGATAAGGAAGTGAAGTTTAGGCCACTCAACCTGCATCTATAAGTCAATAAATTGTCCCAGTCCTGAGGCGGCTGTCAACTGTGGGTCATGCTTATGATAACCATAGGCTAATGAAAGTGAAAGATGGTTGTCAGAGAGGGCACAGGAGCAAGGGGAGGGATGCTTATTTATTTCATAATGCACATCCTGCTTTTTTCCTTAGCCGAAGGCAAACCCGATGCAACTCATAAGTTAAAATAAAGAAGAACATCATGGTAGCACACACAAAAGAACACAGAAATAAAAATATCAACATTGAAATATCATTCTGTAGTAACAACAAATTGAAACAGATCAATGTAATCCCACTCTCAGCTCCACAGTTAGCCAGAGTGGTTGACAAAGTGTCACCCCACTATTTTTAGGGGTGTGGTGTGTAGTATAAGTAATTTGTGTGGCATCCTCTAACCTTGCCAGGGGGCCTGGAGCACAGCCCTTGGCTCGTGTGGTGTGTGTAGAAGGCAACAAAGACCCTGGGATAGTTTTTTCTCCAATGTGAATTAATTAGAGGCAGAGGGATAGTACAGACAATTTGGGATCCCAAGGAATGATTTCTAGCTTCCCAGATAGAAGCAACAGGCGTTGTGATCAGAGGCCTCCATTTACCATATAGCCAGATTAAATTTGTTGCCATTCCTCTGGTGCAGGAATAGGGGCTGGGATGGAGTAATGGAATTATAAAAAAAGTAAGGAAGGAAAAAATGGAATAGGAAAAAAGAGGGAAAAGCAGTGTAGTGTAGCAGATGGCATATTGGACTAGGATCCAGGAGGCCAAGGCTCATGTCCAGGGCTATGAATTTCACCTGGGCCAGTCAGTGGCTCTCAGCCTGACTTTGGAACCAACTTCCATCAGCCCCAACTGACATGGCCAATAGTCAGGGATGATGAGAGTTGGAGTTCAGCAACATCTGGAGGCCCAAAGGCTTGAGAGCTGTATGGTTCAACACAGATTGGTTGAATCTATTTTTAAAGCTATCTAAGCTAGTGGTGATACCATATTTGTGGTTGCAAATTCCATAAGTTAATTATGCGGGTGTGCATTATTCTGTGTGATGAAAAAGAGGAGGGAATAATATGCCTAGGTTGTTTAATGTGCTGCCCCAGTTTGCACATTATGGTAAACTATAGTTAAGGATTTACTGTGAACATGGAGATGGATTCCACTTCGCTTCTTTCCTTGGTGTGAACCAGACTGTCAAACCAAGATCCTTGGCTTGGTGTTAGATCAGAACCAGAGACTGCTTTGTTTCATTTTCTCTCACACACCCTGCCACAATTGGTAAGTCACGAACAAACCTTGGCTTAGCATCATGGTTTCTTTGCAGCAAAACAAACCACAATCCCCAGTTCAAACATAAGAGTAAGACAGGGAGCATGGCCTCTTGCTTCTGCTGGCTAGAGTGGAGAAGTGAAGTGGGAATGATCTCCATATTCATGGTAAACCATAAACTATGGTTTCCCATGACATGTGAACTTTGCTGGCTTCCGGTCGACGTGCCGGAGGAGAAGGTCGGGGGGACATGTCGCTCCATGACATTCCCCCGTCCGACTGGGAAAAGGGGACATCGCGCCAGCGCCGCGACCCCCAAAACCCCCGGGAAGGGCGTCCCGGGGTCTAATGGACCCGCACCGGCTCGGACGCCGAACCTGCTCCCCGGGAGACCGCAGCAAGGGCTCCCGAGCGTGAGCGGGCGGCGGAGCCTCAGGGTCCGCAAACTCCCCGTCGGGCGAAGCTGCGAGACCGACTCTTCTGAGCGCGCCGATTTCTCCAAGACCTGTAATTTGGAATCGTGAGTAAAATGCATTTGGATTGAATTTGGACTGGATTTGGACTGGATTGGAACGAAAACACGGAGGTCCGTTCCTTTCCATTGTTACAGTGAAGCAGGAAATAGATACAGTTGCATTGAAAAGGAATGAATTGACTTTTTTGTTATACGGCTTTAAATTAACCCTTGAGCCTCCCCTGGTCCTGAGGGAAGCAGAAGGAACTGTGATAGATCTGTGGATTTTTTAAGCTGAAAAGTTTGTGAAGTGTTATAAGAACAAAAAGTTGGAAAAAGTTTTAAAAGTTTTAAAAGTATAAAAACTGTGATCAAAGAAAATGGCGATGAAACCGGATATTACTTGGCAAACTGTGCTGGAGAAGATGCAGGAATACATTGCGGAACTGAGAGAGAGGAATGCGATGGGAAAGACTACGGATGAGATAAGGCCAAACCCAAACACTGTGCCTGCTGAACCAGATGAACAAATAACCAAGGAAGTGACAGGATCCGTCAAGGCCAGACAACGAAAGATTATTTTGTCAAACACCAGCTGCAGGAAAAGATTCTACAACCGGAAGAGAAAATGTGCTGCCACCCCAAGAAGCAAGAGAAGAATCATAAGAAAAAACAGCACATTGACATCTACTGACAAGCAGCCGAAGGGAAGCCGAGACGAACTGAACATGAATTGGGAAGGCAGGACACAGTTTTTGGAAAAGGCCTGTTTGGAGGATGCAATGCAGGACTCATGTTGGTTTTGGGTCTCTCCACCAGCAGGAATAGGATAAGAACTGTCAAAGTAGGGCCTGACTTGTGGATTTATGGTTTTTGACTTATGGACACGCCAGGGACTGTTTAAAGATTATGATATATAAGTGAATGATAAGTATTTTTATGTTTAAGATGATAAGTATGACAAGTAGTGAATAATGCAAATAATAGCTGCTTACCCGGGGACCGGGGGAGGCAAGAGGGATGTAGATGAAGATATATAAGTGATTTAAGATATGGGATGTTTAAAGATTGAAGATTGATTTCAGGAAAATAATTATTTGATTATGAAATTAGAAACCTGTTAAAAATTGTTAAATGCTATCAGATGGAAAATAATGGAGTGGGCGAGAGGAAGCCTGACAATGACTGTAACACAAGTGAGCTGGCCTGAATCGGGGCCAGACAATATTGAAAAATCAATAAAAATTATTTAAAAAAAAAAAAAAAAAAAAAAAAGACATGTGAACTTTGCTACTGAGTGTTTGCATGGACATTGGGGAGAAACCCCACTATGTGCAAATAACTCATAAACATCCCCAGCATCTTTGCAATGGTCAATTGCCTGTTGTATGTGTGAACCTTTTGCTCATAAAACAACAGAGCCAACCCTTAAGTGTACACACAATTCTATACAGTTCTTTTTTTAGGAACTGTGTGAGGAGGGGGAACCCAAAACCCTCAGTGGAGAAAGAAATATCACCTCCACCCACACAACCCCCCAAATACTGCAGCTGGATCTAATAATCACTTTAGACGAACAATAAATGTTCATTAAGACTAAAGGCGATTGTAATTTCATTGGAATAATGTTGGCAGAAGAATAGGCAGTTCATTCTGCAACACCTAATGGGAGGTCTGTGTTATATATGGAAAAGTTAACAGCAAGCAAAAAAGAAACAGGGAGAAAAAAACGGTCAGACAACAGAATCAAACATGTTGCTATTAATTTCCATACAAACTGCTTTAATTTATTGGTTTCGAGGTTTGACTGCATTGTCATGCTATTTTCAAAAGAGTACATCTCTTCATGTGGTGGCGCTTGGGAAGCTGGTTGGGTTTCCCCCCACCCCCACTAGACTTCTCCCTTTCTCAAATTCCTGCCAACAGAAAGAAATTGTTATGTCCTGATGTGAGGACTGGAAGAATACAATTCTACAGCTCACTGGGGAGCGCCTGGATTCCAGCTCCTGCGCTGTTCCTCATCTGCTCCCTGGCCACTGTCAACTTTTTAGGTTGCTGCATCTGGCCACCCCTTCACCTTTGGTATGTTCCTCTCTCCTGCTGTTCTTACTGCAAATCAGCCTTCACCATGTGGGGTAAAATTAATGCAGGAACATAGCTGGCTGGCTGGAATGTGCCCTGTAACTGAAGATGGAATCGGCCCCCCCCAGGTTGGTTTTTTAGTCCAGACCACAGTCAACTTGCAGAATGTGGCTTTAAAAATATTTCACCCGCCGTGCCTCCATTTCTCTTTTCTAGTTCCTATGTCTGGTTATAGGCAATGACCCTTATTTTAATCACATGTGTGGTATTGTTCACAGATGCTTGTAGGGGCTGGACCAGAGGTGGCAAGGAACGTGGTGGCAGCTCTCTGACTTTGTCTTGGCTAGGACCTCTGCACAAATTTGGAAAGATAGGTTTGCCTCCAGCGGAATGACTATTACATCATGATTCCCTGGACATTCCTAATACTTGTTCATTGCATGCTCTTTCTAAGTGACCCTGTGGTGTGCTGCTTCCCTGTCTCAAGTTAGTTAAAGTATCAGTGTTGGTGTGTACTGGGAACTCACATGATTTTTGTTATTGTGGGTTCCCCAACTTTAGGAGCAACACCATACATTGAGATCCAAGAGAAGGGCTTCTCCATGATGGTGCCCATTTATGAAATACCCTCTCCACTGAGGTCCACTTGGTGCCAGCTCTAGCTTTCGTTCAACACCAGGTTAAGACCAGGTTTATTTAATCTGGCACGTGGGTGCTGTTAAATCTGCCGCCTACTATTGTTTAGTGTTCTAAGATTAGTGTTGGTTAATCATTGATCATGTGAGTTATTTTATATACAAAATCATTTAAAAGGAATTATCTATCCTGCCCTGAGATCAAGTATATTATGAGATGCATAATTAAAAAATAAAATAAAA
Source organism: Darevskia mixta (assembly GCA_034641385.1). Taxonomy (NCBI): domain Eukaryota; kingdom Metazoa; phylum Chordata; class Lepidosauria; order Squamata; family Lacertidae; genus Darevskia; species Darevskia mixta. Next base: position 23,023,270 of record JAWWNH010000029.1, on the reverse strand, counting down.
AATACATGCTAAATACATATACCATGTGTTGGTCCAAAAGTCACAGAGATTATGTTTCCTCATTGTATTCAGCTAGTGAAGCCATTCCATTGCTAGCGTACTTAAGAATGTTTTCTCCTATGGCAAGTTCTTCTTTCCCTGCTCTAAAATTTACAAGTCCTGTCACATGACTTGGCTCAGTGCATGGTGGGACAAACTTGCAAATGTTCCGAGTTTAGGGAAGGGCAGAGTTTGGCATTGGTGTGGCATATTTGTCAGTATCCATATGGTAAACCTTAACATATAGACCAGCTCTGAGAAGAAGTGTAAATCCAATGACAGGCAAGTTTTCTTAATAATTGTTTAACTTTTTGGCCACAACACAGCACAGAATTAGGCAATGTGTCAGCTAATTCAACTCAATGGGCTGAAATACTGGATTGTATTTGCCTTTCCGTTGACTTATAATATTCTTACCCCACCAGGTTCATTGTTTTGTATGCAGTTTTGTATTTTGTTTATTTTTTTCTGAGCTGCCCAGAGAACATATTTTGTATGTAGCCATGCAAAATGAATAAGATAAATTAACAGCACTTTCATGTTGAGGTGAAGCTGCACTCTTAATGCTGTCTTTCAAATGTATCTAACAATGCATTCAGCAGATCTGTTAAAGGCAGCTTCATGATGCATGGGACACATGCAGCCAAGTACCCTCTCAAAAGTTTTAAAAAAGAAAAGAAAAGTTAAAGCTGGGGATGAGAAAATGGTGTAATTTCTGATGCCACAACCCATTCTTCCCATAGTAGCTTGAGGAAAGTATCCTGCCCCACAACAGTGGCGTGTGCATCTGTGTGCGTATCTGTGTGTGTACACAGAGTTTACCATGGAACAATCAGCACATGAAAATATGAGGATGATACAAAAGTAGATCAGGTATCCAAGGAGTCGGTTTTCTATCTGTAAAGGTTTACTGGAACTTCACTCATTATAAATTGCATTCTTTAGGATTTTTCTTGTCTCATCTGGACCAAAACTCCCATCAGTTACAGTTTGTTCTGGGACCGTTCTTGACATTAAATGGCCACACTGAACTTTTTTTTTTTTTTTTAAGTGAGATTTTACTCAATGAAATCCAAGTTGGCACTTCACATTCCAGTCTTCCATAGGCCAGCACTTGCTCTTGCCAGCCGCTGCCACTCTGATAATATTTCCATTTTTGTTTCAGCCCACCCCAGTCATCTTCTCACCCTCCCTTTCTCCTAGACCACCAAGGATCATGCCCGCCCCCAGCAGCCAGCTGACTGCAGCCTGCAGCAGCACCACTCATGTCACGGTCAAGCTGGTGTTAAACATTTTATTTTTGTTAGAGAAGCAGAGTCAACATCTCTTCAAAAAGTTATAACTGTGATTTTTTTTTAAAAAAAACAACAACCTAAAAAACTGATATCCCAGCAGGGACACTGTTTGGGGGGGACGACCCAGGGGGGCTCAAACCCAAACTTTTATGGTGCTGGGCCCCAGATCTTCTGCCCACCTTTGAAAATAAAAATCTTAATTTCCCCTCCTTTGCTTTCAAGGCTGCTGAGCACAGTTTCTTAATTTGCTTAACTTATATATATACACACAAATTAGCACATGTAAATGTTACACATATTTTTGTCACGGCCCTGTGCCTTGAGTCTTTTCTGGGATAAAGATCCCTACAACCCAGGCAGAAGGAATCTCCAGGGAAGAGAGCAAGCTGTGCCAGCTACTTAATAGGATTTGACTGTCATTAGCTCCTAAAGCAGATCATACATAATAGCAGAAATTACTGCTAATCTGTTTCATGGCAGAGATGCTGCCTGTGAAAAGTCCTGAGTGCCACATTAGTCTCTTTCTAGCTTCTCGCTCCTTAAGCCCATGCTGGAAAAGGAAGCTGTACTTCAAAGGTTTCCCTTCCAGGGTAATGATTCAGAAGAATATGTGTGTGATCTTTCAAATCACTGTTAGCTGAAGAGCCAGTTGTAAGGGAGGAGCTGAAAGAGAACACGAAATATTCTCATCCAGGGTGTTAACCTGTGTTTGGCTTTGTGATCTCTCAGAACTACAGCCCTCAGGATGGTAATTGGATAAAGTGGCATCAAGGTCCATTAGCTGCCAACATCTGGACCTTTGACAGTTCAATCTTAGAAAGTCTGCTCAAAAGTAAGCCCTACTGAGCTCAGTGAGGCTTAGTCCCAAGCACGTGGGTGCAGGACAACAGCCTTTAAAACCTAGTGGAAAGACAAATTACATTTTTATACACATTACACTCATTTTGGCGACTGGATTTGCACCATCCTTTCCCTGAGTTTGGAAACACTCACAGAATGTTGCCTGGCATTCCTGACTCTTACATGTGAATATTGACGTTGGGTGAACTTTGGACATTCACCAAAACTTATCTATGTATAACATCTAAATTAATTAAAACTATGAACTTACACAGCTGGGGAAGGGGAAACATAACTAGCTGAGATCTTGCTGCATCTGGACAGTGTGATTCGTCACTCACATTTCATTTGTTTAACCTTCTATTTACCAGGGAAACTGTCATGGGATGCTGTGGATCAAGTAATCTGGAAAACACATGCTTTCCTACTGCCTTAGTATCTCTTGTCTCGCTAAATCACCGAGTGCAACAGAGTTTGAGTTCTGTTTCTTTTTTATCTGCCCTGAAGCTATCTCTGTGTGCTAGAGGAGAGCTGTGTGGCGGTATGGGGGCGGTGGCTGAATCCAAGGAGGTCTCGGGAGCAGGTGTATGCAACAGGAAGGAAATCTCACTTGGAACATGCATATTACCCAGATGGAGATGAGTGCTGGCTGCTGAGCAAACACAAAAATACTGCGAGGGCAGGAAAAAAAAAAGATTTCTGAATGGATTTCAAAAAATAAAAAGTGTGCAGAAAGTCATGCATAACCAGCAATTACAGCCCACGAGTAAAAACCATCTGGGGGGGGGGGCAAGTGAGAAGGGCAGACTTTTGTGGTAAGCAAGGAATCAAAAGAAATACCACTTCTGAGAGAGACTCAAAAAACCCTGAGCAGGCAACATGAAAACTGAGATGTTCAACCTGTGGAAAGGGAGAGGGCTTGTGCCCTGCTGCTGCCACTTCTGACCTCCATGTGTTGATTGGGTCTTCTATTGTAGCTCAGTAGTAGGGCTCAGTGGTAGAACACCTGTTTTGCATGCAGAAGGCCAATTCCCAGCATGCCTGAAACTTCAGAGACCTGCGGCCTGTCAGTGTAGGAAATACTGAGTTAGATAGACCAATGGTTGACTCAGTATAATGCAACTTGTGTTCCTACACAAGTCACAGGCTTTCTCCGTGCAGTATATGGTTAATGTACTGAATGGGTAGAGAGAACCTCTACATCTGGAGTGGCCAATCCTGGCCGCTACAGATGTTGCTGGATTCTAATTCCCATCAGCCCCAGCCAGCATGATCAGACATTGTGGTGCAACAACAGATGGAGGGCTCCAGTTGAGCATGCTTATATATGGAGATTCTGGACAAAATTCAGTACCTGATCAAGGTAAGAAGTAGGGCAAGTGGGTGTAATTCAGCTATCCACTGAATGCATTGATTATCCCTAGGTTTTATGCAACCTCAGGGGTGCCAGCTCCTGAGGGCTGAGCTGTTTTAGGCTACCTCAATATCTTTTGGGAGGGGGCGCCTCCCCAGTGTTGAGAGGGCAGAAGAGGCTGAGCATGGTGTGGATCCAGTGGCCAGCTCCTCCTCCTCTTGCCGCAGAGGGGAAGGAGTGTGGAAGCAACCTCCCTCTGGTGGCAGCGCCAGGAGGAAGCAGTGGAGGAGCTGCCAACCGTTGAAGCCATGTGGCCACTGTGTCTGGCTCCACCCCCAGCTCCTCCTGACATCATACATAATGCCACACGCACAACATTGGCCCTTGCAAGCTGGTGCCTCTGTGCACTTTGCTCAGCTTTCAGTGGCATGTCCACATGGCAACTTCCCACATTTAATTTTAGTAGTAAGTGCTCAACCCAGTTAGCTTTGCCATGGCCTGAAGATCACTGGCTTGTGGAACATGGAGGTGGACTTTTCCCCTGATGACAACAGTGATTTGGAATGCTCTCCCTACTGAAATACGAGAGGCCCTATTGCTATTGGCATTTCCCTGGCTCTTGAAGATAACCCCTGTTTAAGAAGACCATTCCCCTGATCTCCTGAGTTGAAGCTAATGATTTAATTGTTTCATTTGCTGCTTTAACTGTTACACTGCTTTGATGGGCTTATTTATTGCATGTTTTAACTGTGAATGTTTATTTTATCATTTTAATGAAATTATTTTATTGCACATTTTAATGAGATGTGTGTGTGTGTGTATTGAGTTTTTTATTGGTAAACTGCTTAAGAGCCATCTTGGCCAAGCAGGTGGTAAATAAATAAATAATAATTGAGGATTGTTATAGCATTATGGAGTGAACAACGTAAACAACAGGTTGCATTCTATGTTAGTTCTCCTCTAAGAACTTAGCTGGATACAACCCAACTTGTCCAAAGTCTGACTCTTTTGTGATCCTTCTTTGTCCTTCTGGAGTGCTGGTGTTTTTCACTCTCAGTTTGCCCTCACTGACTTATGCCAGCCCAATGCACATTCCCTTCCCCAAATCTCAGGTTTCCTGTTTGCAGTTTGCCATTGCAGTTACAGCGAATCCCTCTAAGTCTTGCTGCACTTGGCTGACTTTCCTTCTTCTTCATTGGAACAAGTGTCTGTTTACAGACTTTTTAAAGAGGCAGAAACACCTCCGCAATTTGATTTTGGCAAACAGCTGTGAGTCAAATGTGGCGAAAAAAGAAATCCCTGTAAAAATCGGAGAAAATGCCTGCAAATTTCCACACATTTCACAGAGGCACTGTGGTCTGAGAGGCAGCTGGGTGGTCTTGGAGATAAATTAACTGTGGGGCAACGAAACAGAGATGTCTAAAGCCTAAGCTGAGCCCTGCCACTGAATGACCACATGGTCCTGACTAAATCCTCCCCCACCCCCACTCTTTGCTTCTCAGTTTTGTTACCCAGATTTACAATGAGAACACTGGCCCCAGTTCTGGGCTGTGGCCAAGTTGAGCTTGGCAAAGTACAAGAAAGCAAGGAGGACAGGGCAAAGGTGGCTGAGATCCCAGATTCTGAAGGCAGCCTGGGACTGGCTAATTTCCAGAGGCTCATTTCGTTGCACAGTGCTGGTTGGAAGCTTCAGTTCTGCCTCATGAGGGACTTAAATTGTCCCTAAAGGAGTATCATAAGGTCAGCAGGACACTCAGTAATCCACCCTACCTGGGCCCTGATGCAATGGAACCTAAACACAGGGCTGGAACATACTCAAGGGAGTTTTGGCAAAAAATATTTGAGTTTTTACATGATCTGAGCTTTTCAAAACATTCATCTTCAGGCAAAACTTTTCCATGCCTAATCTTGGTCCCCAAAGCAATTTACTTTTCAGCACGTTTGAACAAAATCCCCTTTAGCTTTGTTCTTAGTCGACAGAGGGTGAATTAAAGTGTTATATATACATGTACGTATGCATTTGAGAAGGAAAGTATTACCCAATGCTTTATATAGTGCTGAATTTTAACATTTTGAAATGCTGCGGACCCCACAGAAGCCCTCACAGATCCCACAGATTTGCCTAGAAAGGAATGTTTTTAATTTAACAAGGCTGACATGAGGAGGCATGAGGGGAAGCCAGTGCCAACCAAAGCTTCTTAGGAACCTCAGGAGGTACTGAGATTTGCCCTATGACATCTAAATACTGTAGAGTGGGATATTAATTTTGGCCATAATTGCGTGAGATACATTCCCATGGATGAACATTTCCTCAGGTGGCAGAGTGCAATTATTCTCCTTGAAGAGCTGAGGAAAGCAATCTGATCAGCTTTTCCTATTATGGGACCAACTCTGTTGGTCATAAGATCTAGGTAAGCAAAGCCTGTTGCATGGATTGTGGCCCTAAAAAAGTTACTGGACTTCAATCCCCATCAGCACCAGCTAGCATGGCCAATGGTCAGGGATGATGGGAGTTGGAGTTAAACAGCAACCATTGAGGAACAGGCTCCCCAACCCTGCCATGTTGGTTCTTCCCAGGCATGAGGCCCACATAGAAAAAGTTGGAATAAGGAATGGCGGAAGAAATCTGAAACATCTCTTACATACGATTGTAAAATTGGAAGACAACTTAGTAACAATAGGCCTTCTTTGTCAAAGAAATTGTGGGCTGTATCCAACTAAGGCCTACTCATAGCTTTTAATTCCAATGGGTCTACTCTGCATAAGGGTAGCATTAGATACAACCTCACCCCCCCCCCATGCGCCAAATCTGGCAAAGTCCCGCATGTTTGATAAACGTTGGGTGGCCTGAGAAATTCGAATAGTAACAAAAGAGTATTCCTTTAGGTAAGTGCCTAGGCTTGTATGTGGTAACAGAGGCATGTTTCCTGAATTTGAGTATTTCTGTATAATCCTATGTACTAATTACAAAATGATAAGCAACATATGCTATGATCTAGACTGTTTTCTCATCATCACTTATGGTCCTCCTCAACACCCAGCGCCCCATTGCTTTCCACAATATTGGGAACACCCACAGCAACATGAAGTGCCCCCCCCCCGTTCATCTCATTCTATGTGCTTTGTTGAATCTCTATGACAAATTTGTTCAAGCCACAGAGAATGAGTCATGTCTTCAGTTATGGGGACCATAAACTCAGTTTCCTGTGCATGACTGAAAATGGCCACATATTTATGTCTGAACTTCCAAATATGATGGTGGTGAGCATCTTAGTTAAAATGATAAACAATGACTTTTAACATAAGATGAATGAATCACCACATCTTCAATTCAAAAGAAACAGATTCTCTAGCCGAGCTATTTCACATTTTGGCAAACCCTGCAGCATAGGGGCAAAAGAAGCAATTAAATCACTTAAATAATTGTGTGAATGTTGTTTTTAAAGAAAAGAGCAGGAGACAGGGGGGCTGAAACAGATGAGAATAGTAGTTTATAGGGGAGGGAGACTTTAACCCTTTGATTCCAGTGTGGTCCCAATCTGGATCAATCTCTCTTGCAGCTGCTATTTAGATCAGGAGAAACCAAAGAGCACAAGGCAAACCTGATCCCCCACATGTTGCTTTTTTACACACCATCCCACATGAAACAATGATGGAGACTGATAATCCATAAAGGGCTTAGGTGGGGCAGAAAAGACATACGCCTGCCCTTCAGTTCATTACCTAGAGAACAGAATGGTCCATACAAATGTAGAAGATGACCAGCTTGACTTCCTTTGAATTTGGCTCTTCATCAGCTCCTGGTTGCAGGGCAGGTTGAAGAGTAAAAAACACAGCGTCAACTAAGAATACCACCACAAACTCATCTTCAGCAATTGAGATTTGGAGAAAGAGCTGCATTGTGCTTAGGGCACAAAAACGTGTAAAATCGATGCTGCTTGACTCAAACATAAAGGTAAAGGTAAAGGTAAAGGGACCCCTAACCATTAGGTCCAGTCGCAGACGACTCTGGGGTTGTGGCGCTCATCTCGCTTTACTGGCCAAGGGAGCCTGCGTACAGCTTCCAGGTCATGTGGCCAGCATGACTAAGCCGCTTCTGGCGAACTAGAGCAGCGCATGGAAATGCCGTTTACCTTCCCGCCGGAGCAGTACCTATTTATCTACTTGCACTTTGACGTGCTTTCGAACTGCTAGGTTGGCAGGAGCAGGAACCGAGCAACGGGAGCTCACCCCGTCACGGGGATTCAAACCGCCGACCTTCTGATCGACAAGCCCTAGGCTCTGTGGTTTGTGCTTAATTTATATTTTGACAGGTTCTTCTAGTTAACATTCCATTATACCACTGTGACAGTGCACTGTAATCCTAAACTTAAGTATATCTTTCTTATTTAATACTTAGAAGCAAGTAGAGACACCCTCCCCCCCTCCAAGTCCAAATCCACTGAAATGAGTTGGGGTCCTTCCATTTGACCCTTCTTGCATTTAGGCTGAATGAGCAAAGGCTCCCTCCCTCCCTAATGTTTCCACCATGTTGACTTGGAAAGATTCCTGACATGAAATCACTACTTCTCTGTACGTTAGGAGTGGAAAGCCAAATCCTGTCCTGCCAAATGCTCATATTATGTTGCAGAGATTTATTTGTATTATTTGAGGCAGAGATTATAGAAGGAGAAGAGAAATTTGGGAGGAAGAACAAAAGTAGCTTTGGATCATCTAATGATGATGATTATTGTTATCATTGGCTTTAATTAGGCTTCCCCTAGTATTACAAGTTGATAGTTGTAAAAACACATATCTCTGATTATTATTAAAGTGAACTATCAAGTGCACACATTCTTTATTTTAAAACTATAATTCCGTTTCTTTCTCTTGGAAACTTCCCACTCATCTCCTTTCCTGTTTTATCTTTCCTCTGTGTGCCTGGAGACATTCCTCTTAAATTTAACATGAAGGCATGAATCCAAATATTGTTGAACTGGAGGTAGTGTATCTGGAAGTCGATGTTTAAAATGCACCATCAAACTCTGTGACCAGAAAACTCAAAATGTTGCTATCAGACAGAATGCTGGAACCAAATTTACACACCCACCCACCCCTTATTTATTAAAAAAATATTTGTTTCATCTTTTCCATAACCTGCCCTCTGGTTCTGAAGAGCTCCCAGGGCAGATTATTAGTTATTGAACTTAAATAAATACAGGAGGGTATGTTCTAAATTTGTTCTAAATAAGGTTAGAACAAAACTTACCCATTCATAAAAGCAGCAGATCAAACATTGAAAGCTAGCTGAATTAAAAAATAAAATAAAATTCACCAGCTGTTCCCACTAAAAAAAGAGTACAAAAAGAGAGCCTGGTGGCTTTCCACTGGAAGGTTGCTCCATAAGTTGGTGCCACCACCGAAAAGGTCCTGGATCTCATAACTGCCAACCTAACAGTAAATAAAAATGGGACATAAAAATGGCTGTAGATCTAATGCTAACCTTAAAGGCATGTTTCATACAGGAATAGGTGGATTCTGAGCTAACCAAGTCCAATTGCATTGAAGGTCAACACCAGCACTTTAAATTGTTACTAGAAAAAAGTGGCAGTCAATATATATGGAACAAGATTAGAGATATATGCTCAGATCTCCAGGTTGTGTGAGACGTGTTTGGTACTACTTGAAGTTTCCAGACTATTTTTTAAGGACAGCCCTATGTAGAAGGTATTACAGTAATGTACTCTAGTGGTGATCAAGACATGTATAAAAACTGTCTCCAGGCCTGTCTTCATCAGGTAAGGCTGCAGCTGGTGAACCATTCATAGCTGGTAAAAAGCACTCCAGATACGGCTGGATCAAGACTAAAATGTGCACCTGCAGTACAACCTCTTTAAGAACATGCTATGTTTCCTCCTCCAGCTTATCAGAAACCTTCACCAGCCACTATATCTGTCTGATTTGGGTAAATGTCAGTTTATCCACCTCCATCCATTCCCAAAATGATCCTAGATACTGATTCACCACGTCCACTGCCTCCCAAATAAGAGGATAAATGAGAGATACAGCTGTGTGTCACCAGAGAAAATAATTAGTTTCAACTCTCCTGGTGAAAGTAAAACAAACAATAAGAAAAACAGAAGATTAATGTTAAAGCAGGAAAGCAATAAAAGTATCACAACGTTAAAGTCATAGCTAAACTGTTTAAAATATTTAAAAGCCTGGACACATAAAAAGAGTATTCACTTGGTACAAAAAAGAAATAACCCTACCTTGGGAGAACATTATTTCACAGAGAGTTCTTAATTTGCACCGTTTGTTCAGTTTGCAAACTGTGGAGAGTATTGTTTTCAGTGCTGATAGAAACATAGAGCTGGAAAGTGCCTCAAAGGCAATCTAATTCAACCTTCTGCTGATGCAGGAAATTATTTCAAGGGTTCTCAAATTGTGGGCCTAGGACCATTATTGGTCCATGAGCTTAATTCAAGTGATCGGCAGCATGTCTGCAATAAAACATGCATTCTGATTTTTAATTGTATTTGTGTTGCTTCTTTTATTTCTTATATTGTATTTTATATATTGCAATTCAATTCAAATTGCAGTACAATAAAATACAATATAAGAAATAAGGGAAGCAATAAAATACAATTAAAAAATCATGCAGCATATAGCACAACACATTACAATTTCTACAACAGGCAGAAAACCCATTAAGTAGTCTGCCAAGCCCATCAGCAATTTTCAAATGGCCCATAGCGGAAAAAGTTTGGGAACCACTGCTATATTTCATTGGACTTTGACCTTCCCACCCTTTCTCCCAGGGTGGTCAACAACATAAAAACCACTATATATAATAAAAGTTACAATATCACTGCAAACATTAAAATATAGCAGTTAACATATTCAGTCCAACCCAGATACCTCTAAAAAGTCTGGGGAAATAAAAAGGTCCCAGCATTCTGCCTGAATATGGCAAAAGTGGGCATATGGTTTGACAGTTCCAAGTTCTAGGCTTATTCCATAGTTCTGTTCCTAGCCCTTTGCATGGATCACTCAGCTGTGCATTCGTTCTTACTTTGGTCTATAAAGATTTTTGGAAGCACAGGGGACTCCATGATAATCTATTTTGGCTTCTCTTTTTCTGACAGGCCACATAGTTGCACCTAGAGGTTCTCATCACAATCTACTCATTGCTTTTCATCATGCATTCTTCATCATAATACAGTGGTACCTTGGTTCTCAAATGCCTTGGTTCTCAAAAACGCCTTGGTTCAAAAACAGCGAAAACTTGGAAGTAAGTGTTCTGGTTTTCGAATGTTTTTCGGAAGTCAAACGTCTGATGCGGCTGTCGGCTATTGTTTTTGGGGCGCCTGCACCAACCAGAAGCTGTGCCTTGGTTTTTGAACATTTCGGAAGTCAAACAGACTTCCAGAATGGATTAAGCTTGTGCTTTTGTTTTTGCTATTTATTTTGTGTTTTTGTTTTTGAGGACTTTTCGGTTAATTTGTTTTTGTCACTGTGTGGATAATAATTTTTGTCATCTACAATATTGTCTTATTTATTTTATATATTTTATAGTACAGTACATTGATTATTGCTTTCATTTTATGGATCAATGGTCTTGTTAGATAGTAAAATTCAAGTAAAATTGCTGTTTTAGGGGTTGTTTTTAAAAGTCTGGAACGGATTAATCCGTTTTGCATTACTTTCTATGGGAAAGCGCTTCTTGGTTTTGGAGCACCTTGGCTTTGGAACGGACTTCCAGAACGGATTAAGTTTGAGAACCAAGGCACCACTGTACAGGAGTTCTTTGGTTCAGCTCAGGTTTCCATTCTGCATTAAGCACTCCTAATTGTTTGTTGCGATTGTAAACAATGTTTATTCTTTGCCATTAACACCCTACTTTATCCTCTGATGTCGCAGCAATAATGGCTTTATTGCTTGATATCATAGCCCACAGCTAAATTTCTGCCCCATGCTCAATACTTTGTGTTTCACAAGAAATTCTTTCTGATTGCCAGACATGCCCAGCAAGCTATACCTTGTAATCCTGTTTATAGACGGTATCCCCTGCTGTGTTTACATGGCTTTCCCGTTGATTTCTGAGCTGCACCAGTTTACAGCTAAAGTGAGATAGATAAAATATTCTTGATTTTAATTAAAGCAAACTCTGTTTTGTCATTTCACTAGTCAGCCTTGTTATTTCAGTGTTTGACAATAAAGTTATACAACACCCTCTGGGTCCCTATATTTGCATTATGAGGTTACTTATTCACACATCTGCTTCTCTGCTCTTTAAGTTAGAATCAGGTCAGTTGATGAAAAAAAATTCTTTAATTGTACCCGAGTTTCCACAGGATCCGATTTAATGAAAAATTGTTCTGTTAATGGTTTTTGTAGACCACTATGCTTGCTTCATCTCCTGTGCCAAAGAAACTGGGAGAATGGGCTTCTAACGACAAAATTGAAAGGTGGGGGCTGCAACAAAGCGTTGCAGCATGGAGTCTTTCAGGATTCCATCTGTTCCATTCTATTATTTCCCCACCCACGACCTTTCATTTGCCCCCAACAGTCACTCAGCATTCTAGAGCCACTGAACATGCTTAGCCCTCTTTGGACAGTTCTTTGTGCCATCCACATTAGGGTTTTTAAAATATATAAATATTTCCTGTACTTCCCAGCATCCCGCTGAGTCTGATGATAGCACTACCCATGTGAGGGAGGTGTTTTAGCTATGTAAGCAATGGCACTCACAGCTTGAACATTGGAAACAGAAGGGATGATGCCAAGTCAAAATAGAGAATAAAGGAAACAATTTTTGTTTGAAAAAAGAGAGCAAGAAGAGTTATTTGGTGCAACTCCCTCTATGGAAGAAGCAGGGTGCTATACCCTGACCTTTAAAGCGCTAAATGGCCTCAGCCTTATATAGCTGAAGGAGCGTCTCCACGCCCATCGTCCAGTCCAGACACTGGGTTCTCCCAAGCATGCTGATTATGTCCCCCTCGTCTCCAGCAGTCCTGTTTGGGCTCCACTTCTGTTGAGACAGGACACTCAGATCACTGTAAGTAAAAGTGATGCCTCTAGATCTTGAACAAAGGGATGTTCTGAGGCATCGATGGTTTCTTACAGTGGTGTATGTCTCTGATTAAGAAAAAGTGTGGAAACCACAAAATTTGAGTAGAATTCTAATATCTGAATATGAAATATTATATTGGTTTGCAAACACAGATGCACAGACAATGAAGTGCCTAATTCTGTTTTATTATAACATTCTGCAGGGTCACAAGAATGTTCACATTTGTTTAATATTAGTTTGTGTGCGTCTGTAAGAGAGAATGCAGGCAGTCGATACTTTGCCTTTCTGTTCACCCTGTAGTACAGATCACTTATTATCTCAGCAGATCTTGCTCAATCTCTTGTCCCGCAGACAATGAGCGCCTCAAAAATTCTGTGCCAGAAAAAGAAAATTTTCTGCAGCCAGGGAGCCCTTTATCTTGCAAACCGAAAATTCAAGTTTTGACAGCAGACTGATAGCCAAATTAAGACTCTTCGAAAATTGCGTAATTAGAGTGGCAAATGTATTGCAGAACAATCGAATGTGAAATTTTTCATCAAGAAAGCAAGCAGAGGTGGTGTAGAGCAGACATTAACGCATGGAGGAGCTGTGAGCCATGTGGAGGGACCCTTAGTTTAAAAGAAAGGACTCAGTAGTCCCTTTGGAATTAAGCTGCTTGACCATTTGGCCATCACAAGAATTTTGCTGAAACTTTGTAATGGCCATCAGATACCATAAGCTGTCAAGAGAGAGAAAGAGAGATTGTGACTGCGCAGGCCCGGACTGTAATTGTACCTGGTGCTAATACAGCAGATAAGTCCCTCGGAACTTCATTTGTTTTACCAATATAAGTTGGTTTGTTCATGAGACATATATGTTGATCAAGAATAGATTGTTAATAGTAGTAGTAGTAACCCCACCCATCTGACTGACCACATCCCCACCCAACAACCCAAGCAGGTTTGAGCATGCTCAAGAGATGCAGAATGTTGGGCATCAGTGGGAAAATAACTGGGGTGGGGGGAAGGCGGAGGTGGGGGGGAAGGGAGAGTGGAACATGCCAGGGAAGGCATGACTGACTAGCTAGAACTCTGAACAGGAGCACTCCTATTGGGGAGGGGGTTATACAGAGCACATTTTGATTTTCATCCCACTTGCAGGATGATATTGATAACCAATATTTTCCGGATGCACCCTGCCCCTAGCACCACCACCATAAAAAATCGAACCTGCGGAATGTTTAGCTTTCCATACTCAATGTGTGTCCCCTGCTGTGGTCCACATGCAAATAATTGAAATTAGCTGTTTTCACGCCAAGATTGCAATCCAGTACCCATGGGCATAGCCAGGATTTTTGTTAGGGGGGGGGCAGAACTGACATGATTGGTCAGTTAGTTAAGTATTGTTTTACATGATCGGAAGGGGGGCATTTGCCCCTCGCCCCCCCTGGCAACGGCCATGGCTATACCCACTTACTTGGGAATAAGCCATATTAAATTAAGTGGGTCTACATAAAGGGCCATGTATAGGTTGGCAGTGTAAGGGCAGACAATAAATAGGGGTTGTAGGGTTGTCTGCCCCCCCCCCAGCAGCACATCTGCGAAGTTCTGTCATGGTGATGGACACTGCAAAGGAGATGTGGGATTAGATGTCCTCCTCCCCGCTTCCTCCAAAGACTTTTTGAAACACTTTTGGCATGGCTAAAAGAGAGGTCTGGAAGGACCCAAACTTGGGAGAGAGAGAGAAAAAAAAGGCTGAATATTTTTATAAAGGGTGAGAAAAAGGAAGCCAAAAATTACAGGATAGGACTGCTATGGAACAGGATAAAAGACTTCATGGTTGTTTTCCTCTGGATCACTTTGCTGTTGTCTCAACCTCAGGACAGCGGCTTTCAGCTTTGCTAACTTTCATCCTAAAGTACTCATGGTAGGTTAACATCATTAACTTACATCACACTTCAATTATGCAAAAATATGTGCTTGCTTTATGTCATTTTATCAAAGCTTGGCTCTCCACCAGGGTTGTACTGTATTTAACCTTTAATAAGTAATTGTGTGAGTACTTTTGTGCAGTACAACTATAACACTTGCCTATGTACTGTAGAACAAAGAAAAGTCCCTGAATCCAGGTTCATAACGATTCCAAGGAAGTTTGGTTAATGCAGTTTGCTTCATTCTTGGCTCAACCTTCAGAAGTAGCCAGAGGGGCAGAAAATAATAGGAAATGATACAAATGATATCTTGTTGGATAAAAGAGATCTCATTACGAGACTTGTCAACATTAATAACTCACGTCTGCCCTACAATACAATGAACTGCCGATTGGAAATTGGACAGAACCGAGATAAAAATGACTTGTCAGAAAGCAGATCATATCAGCACAATAATAGAGTGAATTTAATTTATGGTGCAATGCTTTCCCAAGTAGTGTTGAAAACTGCACTTGGATAGAACTCCTTGAGCAAGCTGAAGCTAGGCAATAGCTACAAATGTTTAGTATTAAACATGGCACTTGCAATTTACCGTGTGGGGTGGGGATAGTCTAGATTTTGAGAATGGACCAGTCATTACCTCTCAGCCTGATCTACTTTGCAGGGACGTTGTGAAAAAGTAATAAATAAAATAAAATAGGTGAGATTGTGTTCAAACCTAACGGAAAACCACAACCCCTCACCTGGAAGCAGAGGAGGGCAACCAAGGGCCTGGAAGCCAAGCCTTATGAGGAGCAGCTGAAGGAACTGGGTATGTTTAGCCTGGAAAAGACTGAGGAGGAGATATGATAGCCATTTTCAAGTACCTGAAGGGCTGTCACTTGGAAGATGGAACAAGCTTGTTTTCTCTTGCTCTGAAGGGTAAGACTTGAACCAATGGCTTCATGTTACAAAAAAGAAATTCCAACTGAACGCCAGGAAGAACTTTCTGATACTAAGAGTAGTTCAACAGTGCAACGGATTCCCTTGGGAGGTTGTGGACTCTCCTTCATTGGAGTTTTTAAAGCAGAGATTGAATGGCGATCTGTAATGGATGCTTTAGTTGAGGGTTGAACTAGATGACCCTTGGGGTGTCTTCCAATTCTACAATTCTATGATTCTATGAAGCCAGATTTCCCTAATCCCAGATTTATTTATTTATTTATTTATTTTGGGGGTGGTGGTAAAATTTGGTTATAGAAAGATGAAGGATATGCATTGCAGACATGCTCAAATGCATTCTATTATTTATTTACTTGTTGAAAACACTTTCTCCCAGCTCTCACACAGTCTCCACTGGATCACAAGCCTAAATCCATTAATGCTCTCTAAGGAGCTACTCTAGTGTAAGTGATTTCAGAATATCTGCAATACAGGCTACTCTCTATAGATGGCAGGCACTGTATGCGTTCATTGTAGTATTCCTGTAAGATGTAACTGAGAGCAGACAATAAGTCACCTTCTCTAGCTAGTGCAGAAAATTTAAGATATCGGTCATGCTCAAGACGAAGATTACATCTGTAGATCTGTGCATCTCTTCAGAATATTACTAAACTGGATTGCCAGAAAAATATATTCTGCAAAAGTTTTCAAACTAAGAAATGATTTCCCTTTTTGTTGATGCTATTGTTGTTCCCAATACCAAATCTGATCACCTGCACTCTTTCTGAATAGCATCTGGATGTTATTCATATTCCACTGATGCACAAATATTAATCCCATTCTCTGTTGTGTGGTTGTTTGTTGTTGTTTTAAAAAACAACAAACCACCTCTTTAGCCTTAGTGGTGTTCAATTTCTGTTTAAGTTTGACCATGAAAAATCAGCAATTCAAAACCAGTTCATCATAAAAATCAGTTCAAAATAGTGCCTCTATGTATTTATAATAGAAATTCATTTTCAGCAGCTCCTAGGAGCAAAAATATTTCCATGTAGATGATTTTCTGAGTTGTAATCTAACACAGCTTTCTATGCATGTCTCAGTGACTTTTGGAATGTCCACTGGAGAAAAGGGTATTGGATCAGGGGTAGATAAGACCCAATCCTTATTTCAGATCTCCCATCCATATGTGAATGCATTTACATTCTCTCTCTAATATAATATTTTATTTAATACTCATACCAAGAACAAACTTAGTTGGTCTCTAAGGTGCTACTGGAAGGAATTTTTTATTTTTTATTTTGTTTTGACTATGGCAGACCAACACGGCTACCTACCTGTAACTGGAACTATGGAAGGCACCACATTGAGCCGCATGAAATGGAAGTCCATCAACCTCACCAAGAAACTTGCACAGGTACAGACTGACATCTTCTTTCTGACTAAATGCAAGAACCTGGACATTATACCTAAGGGTCTTAGAATTAAGAACCCTCTGCAATCCACGTATCCCACTGATTATGCAAGAAAAAAAGGTATCTGAAGAAGTGTGCATGCACATGAAAGCTCATACCAAGTACAAACCTAGTTGGTCTCTAAGGTGCTACTGGAAGGAATTTTTTTATTTTTTATTTTGTTTATTTTGTTTATTATTTATTATTTATTTATTATTATTATTATTGATACACCAAAAAAAAGGAAAAAACAAAACAAAAATACAAATAAAAACAGTGATAAAGTCAATATTGATTACAAATCAATAAAGCAAAAAATGGTCATTGGACTATAGACCCGACCTCCCATCTATTCCTTATTTCAATTATATATTATTTGTTGCCAGTACACACGTTTATCATAAATTAACTAATTATTGGTTTATCTTAGGTCTCATATCTTTCTTAAACCTGAAACTGTTCTTAACCTGAGGTACCACTTTAGCTAATGGAGTCTCCCGCTGCACCACCGCCGCACGATTTCTATTCTCATCCTGAGGTAAAGTTCTTAACCTGAGGTATTACTTCCAGGTTAGCGGAGTCTGTAACCCGAAGTGTTTGTAACCTGAGGTACCACTGTAAATTTACAGATTGGTGCAGCAACAGCACCTGTGAAATCGACATGGACCAGAAATAGATCAATATGTTCACCCTCAGAACATAGGCCCATGACAGGAACCAAATGACAGGAACATTTTGGAAATGTGCAGACAGAGGCTTGCAGACCAAGCACTGGATAGCGGTTTGGAGAGCTCTCTAGATTACTTTGTCTCAATGCTTCCTGCAGTATTAAAGCTGAGGTGCATAAGGGTGGTGGGAATATCATTTAAGCAATGCATAAGTCACCTTTGCTGTGGGTCTTTAACAGACATCTAGTTCATACATACTGTATATATTTTAATCTTAGAGAAAAATATTTTAGTATGTTCTGTTCAGCCACCCAGCTTTTGTGTCAGAAACCTGAATATTTTTTCCTGCTTATGCATTTAATATACTCACAACTTCTGCTAACAAATGGCACACTTAATTCACTGTTAAAAGAGCCCCTTAAAATGGCATTAGAGGCATAAACCCAGCTGTTACAAAGGCCAATAATTTGGATCAGGTATCCCCTGTTTGAATCTGACTCTCTCTTCGTGTGTTCAAGTTCTTGACCTCAAAGAAAGCTTTCTTTTAAAAAACAACTTATTGATATATTGCATTACATCAAGTTCATTAGAATTAGCAGCATTTCACATCAGCCCAGCACGAGCCATACAGAACACAGTTTGATGGATCAGAAAACATTTACTGTTTCAAAGGTTTTGTATTTTTAGCTGACCACCCACAATCAAGTCATTCCCTCCCTGAGTTAATGCTAAGTGTCGGCTGTTACCATTACCCAGAATACCCTCCACCTTTCTCATGCTCCAATGCATCTCCCTATCCCTTAGCTCTATCATGAGGACATGCCTCTGAATAACTGACTTTTTTAAAAAGAAAACTGGACAAACCCTTCAGCTCTGTTTGAGCAATAATGGAAAAAAAAAACTGAAAAGAAAAAGAAGTCCCATCTGGAAAAAAAAGTACAATGGAAATTTTATCTCATTGTACTAAGATGTTTCTAGATAGAGAAAGGACTTCTAGATAGGATGTTCCCTCAGCAACAATAATCCTAAATGGGAGCTGGGGGGAAGGTACCTCAAAGACAGTCATGGGCATAGCCAGGATTTTTGTTGGGGGAGGGCAGGCCTTTCGTTGGGCGGGGGAGAACCTCAGCTAGCTATGCATTTTTTATTGATTTAGGGGGAGCTGGGCAGGGGCGTAGGAAGGTGGGGTGGTGGGAGCGGTTTGCCCCAGGTGTCACCTCTGAGGGGGTGACAAAAAGGCACACCGTGGGGGCCTCTCCCTGCTCCCCCGCACAGATCTCCCTACCACTGCCGCGGCGTGTGATGGATCGGGGATTGCCTTGCCCCCCTGGGTGCACAGCATAGCCCCCCTGGGTGCACGGCATGGCCGCCGCTCTGGGCGCTCATGCAGCTAACTCCACCGTTGCATCTGGGCAGCAGCCCCCCTGGCTACGCCCATGAGGACAGCGAAGGTATACTGTACAGCCATGCAAACATATGTTAGCTGGCCTTCAGCTGCGTTCATCCCTGACAATTACATATGCTGACTGATGGGCATTGGTGCTCCCAGATTCCCTATTCCTGCTCTGGGAGTGGGAGAAGAGGCACCAGCGAGAGTGAATATTTAGAATTAGAATAATTCATTGAGGGCAAAATTCTTCCACTGAAAATGCCCTAGCCTATGTCCCAGCAACAATCAGTGCAGGGAACCAGCACAGTCACTCAGTGGCTGATTCAGGCTGATTCAGATTACCACCTATACTTGTTCTATGAACAAACTGATGTGAACTTCTGATCCTGTGATAAAGATGGGTAAATATACATTATTCACCCATGGAAGGATTCCCAGTTGGTATAACAGTTCTGAACTTTGACATATGCATGTGCGAGCAGTGTAGCAGGCTGTTAAGGGGCATTATTAGTATTTCTTTCCAGTCTGCTCTTTAAAAAATTACAATACTGTATGATTAAATCTAAAGACAGCAGGCAAGAATAGGAGCTAAAAAAGGGCAGTCAAATGTTAACTCTGCCATATCCCTATCCAATCCACTCCTCTGCTCAGTGAAGGAAAGTGATGTCTGAACTCATGTTCTTTGAGGGAAAGGATTGAACAAAGATTGGCAGGCAGGTACAGAATTCCCCATAATGGTCTGGAGCAATGGCCATACATATGTGCTAAGTGGAGGAGAGAAGAGGAATCTCTTAAGCTTTGCTTGATTGTGTCTTTTGGGGAAGGATCATGCATGAGATGTTAAGGCAACTAATAGTTTGGATGAATGGGAATGCTAACAATGCTACCTAGACACCAGGTGAAGGGGCATGCAATGAATTTAGGTCACCTTGAATTATAGGAAACTCAGATAACAGGGGCCCTGCTATGTTTGCCTATGTTCATATGACTGAAAAGTCTAATAAGATTCTGTAGGTATAACACCAAGAGATTATTATGTCTCTACATGGCATTTCATACAAAACAGGTTTAGATCCTTTCCACAAGCATGGAAGGTGGCTAACTACAGTTAAGGGACTTGCTGAAATTTACTTGCAATAATCTAACACAGGGATGATTACTTCAAATATAAATTTGAAACAGCCCCGGGGGAAAAAGGACTAAAGAACACAGATAGCCCAAATTCCTGCTGGCTTCATGAGTGAATTTGAATGCTGCCAGTTAACGCTGCTGAAGTCCCCTCTCAATTTTGCTGTACTTTATCTTGTCTCAGTAATAAGTCTAACGAATTTGGAGCAGCTGGACTGCATGCCATCTATAATCTGAAAGGCAGCTGAGCCTGCATAGCAGGTGTCGCATGAATGACAACCAAGGTGGTAGTGTGTGGCCACCCACTTAGAATGTACAATGTGGTTATTGGTTAGATTGCCAGCCAGTCCATTACTTTACTGAGCTGACCAGTAAATATGTGTTGTTGCAGCTTCCATGTGTGACCGGCCAGATTTTACAAGACCCACCGAGTTCCAGAACGAATCTGTCCCTTGACTCCACCCCACTGCTGCTTCCAGAGACAGGCTCAGGCAGTAGCTGCAGATCCATGCAAGTTCCATTCCAGCCTTTTTACTCTGTCTCTCTCAGTTGGTTTCCTTTGATCCCCAATCTTTTTATTTTTTTAAACAAACATTGGGGTACCTGAGCACACCCAACATACCTGTTGCACAAGCAGCCTATGCAATCAATATGTTCATTAGCCCATTTGGTTACATTGTACTCAGTCTTGGCCTTCAGTTCTGGTAGACCTGTTCCCTCCTGCCTTGCCTTGTAGCCCTTTTCCCACCTGGCTTAGGAGGGTGAGGTCCTGACAGACTCCAGCTATAAACACTGAGGCTGCTGAACATACTCTTGGCTTGGGGTTTTGTTTAGGGTTTTTGTTGTTGTTGATATTAATTTTTTGTTTCTTTATTTTTAGATCCTATAATGATTTATGTGGAAATTGTTCATTTATGGTTGTATACTTTTTGATGTTTTATTGACTGTTTAAGACTACTTTTGTTATGTTTGTAATTATGTAAATCTTTCCATGTTGTAAGCTGCCTTGAGCGTGGTTTTATCTGCAGAAAGGTGGCATACAAATGAAATGCTGGTGATCCAAAGCGCCTTGCTATTTTTATGTTGTTTATACTGTTTTCCCCCATGAAGTGAGAATGGTGAAAAGGGGGCTGGACTGAAGTTTTTCTTCATCTGGAACACCCCCTTCTTGCTGCTCTGGACCATGTAAGATTAGACAGTGGGTGAAAAACAGCCCAGGGCACGCAGATTGCACACTTCTGAGTAAGACATAGAAAAAAGGCATGTTTCTTGGAAACTATGTATACTGACCAGAATACAAAGTACAAAATTCAGTTGCTATATGCAGATTTTTAAGGCCTTTTGGAGATTTTGTGAAATGTGCATAATGCCCTACATGGAAAGATTATGTGCACATTCTCCACGAGGCCCAGTGAATGTGCACAATGGCCAGTTGTTATGTGCACCAGTTGTTCAACTTACATTTCCTTTAACATACATACATATGTATATATATATATATGTATATTTGTTACCAGTTGAGGTGAGGATTTAAAGGCGTTCGAGGCTATGACCAATATAGGTTGAGCCAGGGCCATGTGAGGCCTGACAGGCCATTCGTTGATATTAAATAACATGAAAAACTGTGACACATAAGCTTCTGTATACAGGGATGTGTGTGTGTGTGTGTGTGTGTGTGTGTGTGTGTGTGTGTGTGTTTTAAATGACTAGATAATAATTGAGATAGGTGGGGTGGGATACTTGGAAATCTCAGTCTTTGTAACGAGGGAGGAAGTGGAGATCCAGCGCCAGCAGCATTTGCCTTCAGTCTTGCATCCCTTTCTCCTCCCTCCTACTGAGCTGCTTTCCCAGCAAAGGAAAGAGAAAGAAAGGAGGGCGGAAAACACCCACCCACCCACCCACCCACCCAACCCCAGAACGTCTTTTCCAGATCAGGGGCTGGTGGCCCCACATGTTGACATAGCAATAATTTTTAATGAGAAATTTTTAGTATTTGTGTGGGAGAAGTGAGCATTGTGTACACAGATGCAGTGCTGGCCACCATGCTGTGGAGCTGGGCCGCTCCCTCGCCTCTCTCAGGCCTGGTGTGCAGAGTCCCAAGACAGATTCCTTTCAGGCAAAGGGAAACATTTAGGCCTGCTCACCTTTGAACTGAATGCGATGATGTTTACCTTGGCAAGACAAAGTGGCAGTTTTACAGATATTAAATACAGTCCTGAGGGGAAACTGGAGGCCGTCCGAAATTTTAATCACCCAATTTAGACAGCCTGAGGAGTCAGTTGAAGGGAAAACCTGTGCCACACAGTAAAAAAAAAAAGGAAAAAGAAAGAAAGAAAGAAACCCTACAGAAAACAGCCCAGTGCTGGAAAGAAGGACCTGGAGGGGAGGAAACAAAATTCAAACATGCAACACATAAACAAATAAACAACTGAAGGAACACTCTTGTTTATTAATTATTTTTACCTGAATGACATTTCACAGATTAATCTCTAGGACCTTCCTGCACCAGATGGTTTCTTTTTAAGGATTTCCTGCTTCATTTCTACCTTAGCTAACCCCAGCTCTGTTCCATTCTCCCAGCTCTAAAGACCCCATGGACCATTCATCTTTTAATTTGATTTTGCCTGTCAAGGGATATTGTTGCAAACAAGTTTAACACATCTTGAATCAAGATTGCTGTCGTCCCCCAACCTCCTTGGAGCGTTATGTGTGTGTTTTAAAAGAGAGAGAGAGAGAGAGAGAGAGAGAGAAAGAAAGAAAGAAAGAAAGAAAGAAAGAAAGAAAGAAAGAGAGATATAAAATGGTTGTGAATGATACCTAAAAAGTCACACTAGGGTCAAGGCCCTGCTTACTAATTTTCAAGCATAGCAAAAGGAAGGGAGAAAAGGGGAAAACTGGGGGGGGGGGCAAGGAAGAGATACTCCCCACTGCCTGTAAAGTCTGGCTGCAAGCACTAAGACTTCAACAGTGCTGTCAGAAGACTCCCGGCAGGAACGCAATTCATGTTGATTTTACAGAGAAGGTTGTTACCCACATTTCACTGTTGATTTATTGTGTTTTAACCAGCTCCTTATGGCACACTTTAAGGAGATTGGGGTGGGGGTGGAAAAAGAGAGTAAGAAGACAAGAAGCACTTCACGAGGAAAATTGCTGACTATCAGTAAAATGACAATTGGGATTATCTCGACAAAAGTAAGACCAGGCTCCACGAGGGAGTTGCAAGGGCCTGTGCCGTAGCTCCCCCCCAAAAAGCTCTCTGCTGTCCACTTGGACCATTTGTTGACCACCTGCCACGTTTGTTTAATATCTTCCAGAATTTATGAAGGCCGTGGCTAATGTAGAATAACAAACACCGTGTCCGCAGTTCCGCATGAGGGTTCGACAAGGAAGGCGCTGCCGTTACATGCCTGCTGCCAAGCTGACGAGAGAGGGAGAGGGAGAGGAAAATATAGCTCTGTGAGGCAAATCTTTAAGATCCTTCAAGAGGACTTAAAGATATGAGATGGGTAGGTTCTAAGAGAGCCTGATAAAGCCCAATAGAATTTAAGCAGCCAAACGAGGCCTGGGGTTGCCATCTGCAGAATTCATTAGGCAGCCTTGATTGGCCTCTGTTAAACAAAGATGGGATAAGGTTTCAGGCTTTTTCTGTGGGAGTCAAGCTAAAGTTTCAGGCTGATGATTTAGTCAGGTGTAAGCATGAAGTTTCCAATTTAGAGAAATAAATCTAAAGCGGTTTTATTATCCTCTGTTTTACCCTGACACCCTGCTTCACCCCAGCTCCTTGTCAGAATTCACATGATGTGTTTATATAGGCCGTACTGTAATTGATTGGCATGCAGTCTAATATGACACATAAAATGCATCTTCCGTGAAACTCACAGGGTTCAGTAGCTTCCACACTAAATTATGGGAAGTTCACATTCGATGCCGTCAGTGTTCCCCTCTTTCAGAATTCTCTGAATTTTGTCTCCCTCCAGGACCATATGTTCCAAATACAGCCCACTGGGTCAAGCAGCCTCTAGGCCGGCCTAAGTTGTTGTGCAGAGAATCATGCTTCCAAAGCTCCATTTTAAGCCAAGAAACATTTAAATAGCAAACGGGGCAATGAAAAGCAAATGTAGTCTTTAGAGTAGTCTTCCAACCTGTGTAGCTTTGTGTTAACTGAATAGTGTAGAAATACATAAAGCTGATTACTATCTGCTACATCGTATTTTATTGCTGATACTGTTTTAATTGTTTTTTTTAATCTGACTATTTTTTATTTTTGTTTTTAGCCACTTTAGACTCCTATAGGAGGAAAATCAGGATATAGAATGTATTTATTACTATTTTTAAAAAAGGTTAAAAGTACTACTCAGTACGTGCATTAATCATGTCCATTTAAATCAATGGGTCTACTCTTAGTAAGACTAGCACTGAATTCAACCCAATTTACAAATTATATACGTGTTAACTTTATAACATATCTCTTTCACACATTCATAATCTAAATAATATTGGCTTTGATCTCCCTCTCTTTGTGTGTGTGTGTGTGTGTGTGTGTGTGTGTGAATGTGATAACTTCTACAGTTGTAGTTTATGCACTATTTGCATATAATTAATAAAAGGAGGCCAAAGTCTCTCAAATGCTTGTCTTTGTATCCCTAAATTTTGACATAGTGGTAAAGCACCATACTTCTCTTCAGTTGGGATAATACGAGTGTACCATTCAGCTGCTATCAACATTTTAGTTGTAGCCACCTGCCTCTCCTCAAATGTTGAAGCTCACGATGGAAGATCTTAATGTGTGAATAGGTACATTTGGAGCTAGGAAGTCCTTTATGTATCAAGGTGAAAATGTGAAAACAGCCCTTTGAAAGGAGATGACCAGGAGCACATGTACTTGGCATAGCTTGGTGTAATATGAGCATAACATCCAGTTTCTGAACAGTCTTCAGGAGCATCCTCCAGTGCAGCACATTACAGTGGTATAGCTTAAACCACTTATAGCTGCCAGAGCAGGAACAACTGTCCAGATAGGACAGTTTTCATATGGCAAATCAGCCTAAATCTGGTAAAAGGATATCTGTACCACAGAAGCAATGTGTGGCCCTAGCAAGAAAATGAATCATAGAACTGTAGAGTTGGAAGGGACGTTGAGTGTTATCTAGTCCAATTCCCTGCAATGCAGGGATCGTTTGCTCAATATGGGGCTCAAACCCATGACTGGGAGATCTCAACAAGGGGCACACTTGAGCTGCAAAGCTGTTCCTTCAGAGGAAGTTCAACCCCATCTAGGATGGGCTGAATATTGCTTATTTGGTCAAATGAACAACCCACCCAAAGCATTTCCACCGTGTCTGAACTGAGCTTTGGTTTATTGATTCTCACCCAGTTCATTATGGTGACCAGACACTGATCTAGCACTTCTACCATATCACATGAATTTGCTGAGAAGCAAAAATAGAGTTGGGTGTCAACCACATATTGACGACACTCCAAGTGACTTAACTTAGTAGTTTCAGGTAAATGCAAAATGGCATGGGGGGGGGGCAACTATAGAATCCTGTGGGAGAAATGTAGTGCTGGGGAAAACTATTATTTTCTCTCTTTTTATCACCCAGAAAGCAGTAGCTATAGGGCATCTATTAAATGAGAGAGAGAGAGAGAGAGAGCGCTATTGCATGTTTTAAACAAGGCACCAACTTTAAAAAACATGAAAACTTGTAATGGAGTTGTATTGATGTCAATCCAGCTTTAGGCTAAGTTGATCTTTCCACCATCTGAGTCACGTCTGCAGAATTTCATCTGCAATGAATCCACTCCCACTGGCTTAAACATAAAGAGAAGCTATTTCTGTTTAATATTTCAACAAAGGGAAGAGGTTAGCAAGGGAATTAATATTGCACAAGGACTGTTTTTCCACACAGTTTACCCAGGGTAGCCAGAACACAGCCGGCGATAGTGTATATTTGTCTTTGCTAAGGCTGAGCGGTTTCCGTATAGACTCTCCACCAGCCACTCTGATGCAGCCCGCATGACAAGTTTTGCTCTAGTGAGTACGTGTGCTCCTGACAGCAATTGAAAGAGCAGTTCAGACTAGAGCCTTGATTCTTTTAGAGCTGAGAAAACTTATGAGATTCTTCTTTTGTCCACCAAACTACACCTTAAAAACGTCATTTCAATCATTTTCTCTAAATATTCTTCATCATTTTCCTGCGATGGCACTGCCGGATTTATGTATAGGATAAGTAGGATGAAGCCTAGGGCCTCTGAATCTAGGGGTCCTCGCCAGCCTGCCCACTCCCCAGCGGGCAGTCTCCCCTCTCCCAAAATTGCAAACCCAAGACTTCATGCGAGGGCAGGGCAACTCAGACCCAGCAACTATGAGACTCAGGGCTAGCCAGTGGGGCCCAATTTGAAGCAGTGGGGCGCAAGTTGAATTTCTTTTTTGTAGGGCCCCAGTTCACAGCCAAAGTCTGCAAAATCTTATAGATATAAATAAAATCCATCTAGATTGCCCTGGTGCAGGGGCCCCCTTAGGATCGGCATGTGGGGCCCAATTTGGCCAAATTGCTCCAATTGGCTTAAGGTCAGCCCTGATGAGGCTGTGCAGGGGTTGGACTGACAAGCCCTGCACCTTCTAGGTCCCTGGTGTCACTATTCACAGTACAGACTCAAGGACTTGTTATGGAAATAAAGGGGGGGTACTTATTGGAAATCAGTTTTGTCACCTCTTCCCAATCCCGAGACAATGAGCTAGGCCACCTTTTATTCACAGTCGCATAACCACTACACTACAGCATGGCCATAAACAGGGGTCAGCAAACTTTTTCAGCAGGGGGCCGGTCCACTGTCCCTCAGACCTTGTGGGGGGCTGGACTATATTTTGAAAAAAATAATAATGAATGAATTCCTATGCCCCACAAATAACCCAGAGATGCATTTTAAATAAAAGGACACATGTAAAAACACGCTGATTTCCGGATCGTGCACGGGCCGGATTAAGAAGGCAATTGGTCTGGATCTGGCCCCGAGGTCTTAGTTTGCCTACCCATGGCCATAAACTTGTACGTTCAACCACTGAAATATACACCCAAAATGTAGCAATGGAGATTTATGTTACTGGTACTGCTTTATGGATGAACACTGTGTTTTATGAATGGACTCTGTATTTTGTGAATTACCTAAGAGCCACCAATAGGGAGCTCTAGAATCTGACAGCTAACCAATTGGGTACTACCAAACAGCGACCCCTATTGCTGAAAGCAGGTAACCAGTAGAGAATGCTTCAGCTCAGCCTTTGCACTGTTGACTGAACACCCCCTGCTGTGCAGATAATGGAGAAAACTCATAAATTGTATCCCTTCTGGCATCCTGGCCAACTCTATTATGCTGGTGTAAACCCTGATGCACCAGAAGCCCAGGATAGCAGCAAATAAAATCCGCTCATATGTCAGCAACTGATAAGACTTGTCAACCAGTTATTCCAAAGTCTTCCTAAATTATAAAGCTTCAAAATACAGGCCAAAAGAGAGCAGGTCTGGGAAGAGCAAGGCATACAATGGGCACAACCAGTGAAAAGGCCCTGCTTCGCGTAGCACCTGCTCTGTCATTTGATAGGGTGCCCAATCTTATTGTTGTACAATCTTGTTTGTCCTCAGTAAACAAAATTATATTATCAACATATACAAGCAGAAAAGTTGTTTTCCTTCTTTTGCAAGGAATCGTACAAAACAAAGTGGCACTAATAAATAAAAGTTCCAGGGTGGCAACAGAAAGCAAACTAAAAATGCTTTTGCAGTTCATCAAAACTATCCAGCAATATCAAGTTATAGGAAAACTGGTGCTATGAACAGTAACCCTTCTAGTTGGTTAATTGGTTCGGCAACTTCCATGCACATGACGTGTGATGCTAATTATTTCCCTCAAGAGTTAAATGATAACTAATCAGAGGCAGCTACAGTTGCAATTGGCAACAAAATATCTGTGAAAGGAAGAGGAGCAGGTTTGCTCAAGTGTGTTGCAGGTAGAAATACTGTTTGTAATGAAGTGAGAGTAGTAGTTGCTCGAATTAACAAATAAGAAAGTTTTGAGAATTTAAATTCTAGATTAAAAGTGATTACTTAATTGAGAAGGGGATTGTAACAAAAACACTGGGGCCTAATTTGAATAGAAGAGTGCCTGGTACCTGGTGGGCAGTCTCTTCCTTTATTTCCACACTGTGGCTGCAGATCAAATCACCTGTCAGGAGAGCTATGAGATTCAGGTGAGGGTCAGATGCCTTGTCAATCCCAGCAGATATATAACAGGGAGAACCGGCCTGCCCAGGCCTGCCCAGTTTTTTTTGACAGTGCCAGCCAAGAAACTTGGATATGGGGTAAACAAATCAAGCTCTAACTTCCTATTCCTCAAGAAGTGATCACATTAAACCAACAGCTGCACATACAGACATCCTTATGATAAAGTATTCTGCTGCATCTCAGTCACATGTATCTTTTTAAATTATAAAAATAATTCATAAAAACACAGCAAGTCAGGACATAACACAAAATTACAGTATTACAAAAAATTCAATAAAAACATGAAGGTCCAGTGCCTAGGGCCTTCTGGTGGTTTCCTCGCTGCGAGAAGTCAAGTTACAGGGAACCAGGCAGAGGGCCTTCTTGGTAGTGGCGCCCACCCTGTGGAATGCCCTCCCACCAGATGTCAAAGAGGACAACAACTACCAGACCT
Organism: Darevskia mixta; assembly: GCA_034641385.1. Classification (NCBI taxonomy): domain Eukaryota; kingdom Metazoa; phylum Chordata; class Lepidosauria; order Squamata; family Lacertidae; genus Darevskia; species Darevskia mixta. The sequence goes on along the minus strand of JAWWNH010000029.1, from coordinate 22,994,505 downwards.
TTAGAAGACATCTGAAGGCAGCCCTGTTTAGGGAAGCTTTTAATGTTTGACAGACTTTATTAATGTATTTTAATATTTTGTTGGAAGCACCCCAGAGTGGCTGGGGAAACTCAGCCAGATGGGCGGGGTATAAATAATAAATTATTATTATTATTATTATTATTATTATTAATTAACTAATTAATTAAATACTGGTGGAGGAAAAATAAATTTGTGTTAAGGTAAGGCTTGTCTGAATAACACCTTTTTCAGAAAACATGTACTCATGATTGCAATCCAAATAATAGGAAAGCCAGATGAACTCACAGGGAGAACCATACCTGCAGGGAAATCTGAATCACTGTTTCTGTGGCAACAGTTTATCTGCCAAAGAAACAAGCCTCCTTTAAACTGTGCACAGTAGCTTTGCTCTTTGGCAGTGGGAACTGCTGCACTAAAAGCAGCCATCAAAGCTCCAATGGGATGCATACATAACTTTTCTGTGGATCATGGCCAATATCTGTAAATCTACCTGTCCATATACCTGTAGGTCTTTGGATATTGCAAACAAGCAATATAGATGAGGAAATGTACTTTAAAACGTAGTTTTCCTTGGACAGATTTCAGAAACAAGCCATGCATCTGCAACTCTTCATAGCCCAACTAAATGTGACAGCAAAACCTTGCAACTTCTAACAACTTCACTGGGTAAGGTCTTTAAAGCATTGACTATTTGTGTAAATCACATCATTATAATTCAGAGAATAATCATTGCTTTAAAGAACACACACAAGCAAACCCCAAAAGGACTTCAGCTTACTTTCTTGCCTGTTGGCGAATCCTGTAGGGAGGATATGTGTTTCTAATTCCATCCCATTATTTTGTTACTATGAGATTATGGGAACTCCATTAGGCAGGTTACCTCCATACACATATTGGAGGTAAAATCATAGCAGCCTCTCCCCAAAAACTGATACCTGCATGTTTGACTTGCAGTTTATAAATCAGATTTTAAAACTCCTTCTGAAAACATTTCCTGAATGAGAAAGCAAATTTATACCCACATTTATTATAGACTCTGCAACCAATAACTTTGTCAACTGAGTTTAGCATGGCTCCTTTCACTTTATCCAGCCTAGTGGACTCGTATATTTTTTCCATTTGGAGATCTGTGTGCAAGGCGGAAGGTGGCCTCCCAACATGTTATTTCAATAACAATACTGAAACTGATACTGTATCTATGTAGCTTGTCTCTCAACTATCTCATAGTGGTTTGATCACTTAGCCGTTTACTATGCTTCTGAGAAATTAATACAGCTTGTAATAAATTACCTGTGGATTGGAGCATTGGAGTATTAGCAAACCTTGATGGATGGGAACTTTGTTAGATATATTCATTTCACATATTTATACTTTCCAAGCACAATTCAAAGTGTTGGTGCTGACCTTTAAAGCCCTAAATGGCTTCGGTCCCGTATACCTGAAGGAGCTTTATGAATGAACACTGTGTTTTATGAAACACATTCTACTCATGTAAAAACAGACTGATTCCCAGACTGTCCGTGGGCCGGATTGAGAAGGCGAATGGGCCACATCCGGCCCACGGGCCTTAGGGTGCCTACCCCTGGCTTAAAGTGAGGCTGCAATGACTAATTTCTTTCTCCTCCTGGAGACCTCAGCAGTGCCCCTCCCTTCTCTCTCAGTGCAGGCCTTGGGGCCAAAGCTGTGAACCACCTCTCTGTCATACAGCTCCTCAGGAGTTAGTGTTTCCTGATGTATGGTATCAATAAAGAGCCTATTAAAAAGTAACCTGAGTAACCTGACAGGTATGGGCTGAGCAGGCAAATGTACTCCCCTCCCCATGTTTACTAGGCCCACGAGCCATTGCAGTAAGAGATCTTCCTCTTCTTCCCATTTATTTGTTTATATTTTATTTATAAAAATATTTATAGACTGCTGTTTTGAAAAAAAAATATCAAAGCAGTTTACCACAAAAAATTGGTTTTGCCACCTTTACGTGCTACCATGTTTTTGATAAGATTATATTGATCAAAATGTTTGCTCGTTTGTAAGACTATTGCTGTTCTTGTGAGCTTTGAATGCAACATTGTTGGTGGAAAAGCAGGATATGAATATTAAATCAAATCGCATGCTGTGCATCCTACTAGAAAGATGGGGGCTATGACATTCAGCGGAAAGTGAATAAGGTCACAGGTTCTTATATTGGCTCAGCATTTCAGGCATGGAGCTGCAGAAGCAAAACCCATACCAGTACTTCATGGGACTTCCGCTTCACAAAACCAAGTCACCCATTTCTGCAGAAAAGAACAAGTGCTACTTTGCAACTTCCCCAACAATTTCACAGTGCATTCAGATATATTTATCAGTTTTGAAAGGAGGCTGTTAATTAAGGCAAATGCTTACAGGCAAAAATGAAGAAAATGGCTTTCCGCATCAACAGAGTGCTTGCTTTATATGCTGCTGGATTAATTCCTAGCATTAAAACACACTTCAAAGCAACAAGCCCCAAATCCCTGCTGAGGCAGGGCTGAGATTTATCTATTTGTCTGACTTCTCTCTCTCTCACTCTCTTTAGAAAATAAATTGATTAAGCAGCTATTACATATATTTGAATTTTTTTGTTTTTTTCCTGGTTTGGCATATTGGGATATTTCACAATCTCTCCTTTTCTTTAACTTTTAATTCTTTAGACTAAAAATTGTCTTCACTGGATATGGGTGTGGAAAGAATTCCCAGGTATAGCACGCCTTTCACAGAACAACACAATTTAATGGGCAACAGGCTGAAAGGAATTTTGTACTCTTTAAAATGGAAAGATCGACAGTCTAGTCAATGTACTTAGCTTGAAATCCCTGCAGAGATTCGGATTTCTTGAAACAGTTGGCTGCCAGGAGTGGCCAACACCACCAGTCTTTATGATTGTCAGTTTGGAGAATATTAACAGTGTATTACAGAAACGTTGTCTACCTCTCTCCCCTCCTCTTTTGTCCCCTTTTGGTTGGTTGTTTCTGCACGGTGGGAAAGAAAACATTTTCCCAGTCAGCCATTTACTGTGCAACAGGGGGAAACTGTCACTCTGCTATGAGCAACCCTTGCAAGATAAGTCAAAATGATTTACCCTGTAAATAAAGTTTGCTGTTTTCTTTAACGGGAAGAATTGCCCATGTGGCGAGACTTCCTATGGGAGGGGATGTGGTTGGCCTTCTGCATTTATCCACTCTGTTTGTCTTTTTTTTTTCTTTTTTGGAAAAAAAGCAACACTGGAAAGATTAACAAGTCTATCACTGAAGGAACTGATCTATCAAAGCTAGGGATACAAAGCAGACCATTCATGCCTCACTTTTCTTGAAATCACACTTCAAGTGCAGTCCAGCTTTCCCCATTTTCTGATTAAAGGAGGGGCTTTCTGCTCCCAGCCATACACAATGTCGTTTCAAACAAATTATACATATACATTTGGCGGCAGGCTGATTGTGTGTGGTGACAAAGCGGGGCTTTTTAAGATTCTGCAACATTACAAAATAAATGCAGCAAATAAGCTTACAAAATCTGGCATCGTCTTTATCTTGTTTCCAAACTTGATAGGCTTAGTTGTGTGGAATGTTTCGGCACTTGCTGAGGTTACAGAGGCTTAGTTAAAGAGAATAAGTGCAATTCCACACTGTGTGCAAGGGTAGAAAATAAGTAGCAGGTCATTTTGTGCCCCTTTGGTTAAAAAAAAAGAAAGCCAAATAAATTGTCACACTTTTTATATGTTGTTTTTATTCTACTGTAAACTGCTTTAATGATTTTACAGAATCACAGTGTTACTCCCTGCTCACTCTAATTAAACCTCAGCCAGTGTTTAAAATTGTCACTTTCTGCCTGTCTCTCTCAATCCCTGTTTTACTAAAGCCTCTTCTGTTATTTAAAACCACAATTTTCCTCTGTTGTATCTCTCCATCCCTGCTTTATTCAAGCCGCTATTGTTGTTTAAAGTCATCAACTCTCTCTGTGTCCATCCATCACTGTTTTACTCAAACTTCTGCCATTGTTTTAAACAGTTACTTTTTCCTTTTTCATGTTGCTTGTTTCTCACTGTGCTCAAACTTTCCCCTTTCCATTTCTCAGCTGCCTCATGTAAGAGAGATAAAGGATGTAGAGCCCTCAAATATGCCATAGCACTTTACTCAGACCTGAGCTGTTGTTTAAAACCAAGATTTCCCTCTCAGTTGCCTCCATTGTTGCTTCATTCAAGCTTTTGCTGTTGTTTGAAACCACCACTTTCCCCATATCTTCTTTCTCACTCCCATGCCATAGCCACTGGTGTTGGGCAACTGCCTTCTCTTTTGCTCCTGATCCTGACTTTATGAAATCCAGGATTGTGACAAGGCACTACAAATCCTCCAAGCAGGTCTGTGCAATGACAGCTGTATATTTTTAGGTAATAATAATTTAATAATGTTATTATTTATACCCCATCCATCTGGCTGGGTTGCCCCAGCCACTCTAGGTGGGTTCCAGCACATATAAAAACATAATAAAACAGCAAACATTAAAAACTTCCCAATACAGAACTGACTTCAGATGTCTTCCAAAAGTTTTGTAGTTCTCCTTGACATGGGAGGGTGTTTCACAGGGTGGGTACCACCCTCTGCCTGATTCCCCATAGCTTCACTTCTCTCAGTGAGGGATCTGCCAGAAGGCCCTCGGAGTTGGACCTCAGTGTCCGAGCTGAACGATGGGGGCAAATACGCTCCTTCAGGTATAAGTGCCAAAGCCGCTTAGGACTTTAAAGGTCAGCACCAACACTTTGAATTGTGCTTGGAAACATACTGGGAACCAATGTAGGTCTTTTAGGACTAGTGTTATATGGTCCCAGCAGCCACTGCCAGTTACTAGTCTAGCTGCCGCATTCTGGATTAGTTGTAGTTTCTGAATTACCTTCAAAGGTAGTTTCACATAGAGTGCATTGCAGTAGTCCAAGCAGGAGATACATGTATGTATGTATACATATATGTATTTATCTGAAATTTCTTGGCTGTATGTCACAGGAAAGACTGTTTATCTGCAACTGTTTATATGAAATGTGTTGAAGCCCTATTATCGCTCATCAGACCATCTCCTCCCTTTCAGAAAAGGTAGGAAGGTGGTTGCTTTACCTCATGAGATCAGAGCTTAAGGGAAAGCTCTAAGGACGTGCTTCTATTGTGGATGACTGATGCATTCAATGTATGGTGCTCCCTCAGAGGCCAGCTTTCTTAGGCCATTAATGCACCAAGCCACTGCTCAAACTTCAATATTATGTCTCATGACCTTGGGATATGTTTGTTTCTGAATAATGTGTTTTCTTTTTTCCTTTCTTTTCAGAGACCCAGCTTGTAGTTTGCTCAAAATATGTACACTCCGATACAGTAAACATGGCCATGAACCCCGGAGGCCTAATTTCTTTATTAAATATCCACTATTTTCCCCCCAAGGTAAAAGATATGGAAAGTGTCGAATCTTCATTGCACAAATGACAATAAACTCAGATTGCTAAGCGCAATCCTCTCAGGTTTTACAATTGCCTTTCAGCTGTTAAGTATGCTACATGCTAGTCAAGGATCACTGCTTCACACACAGGCTTCTTGTTTGGTGACATTGACCTTTCAGATACTGATTATTCAAAGGAAAGGAAAGAGCCCATAAAACCTTTTTATAGTGGTGCTGCAGATTGTCCCCTTTTAATCTGTGGCTGTAACTCTCAAAAAATTTGTTCTGCAGCCGCTTAAACAGGGATAGGTTGGATGCTGTGGAGTAAATTGTCAGCATAGGAACTATTCTTGTTACCTGACTGCAGTGAAGAACATGCTCTAGACTAGCTTGTCTGCTTTAGATATGTAGCAATGGGACTGGACCAAGAACTGCTTCTCACACTGCACCGCTGAAGTGCAGGAGCCACAAGACTGTCACCGCCTGCCACAAGACTGTTCACTGCAACATCACCAAATCTGTAGCCACGTCCACAAGGAGAGTCCAACATGCATGCAGCTGCCCGCTTGTGCTTCTGAGCACAAGCAGGATGCTCCTTTCCTGCCAATGAACTACTTTAACCACCCCCTTCATAGTGTACACAGTGATGGTGGCAATGCTTCACATGCATGAACTCGCTCCCCAAGGATGCAGTGATGGCCACCAACCTGGATGGCTTTAAAAAAGCATTAGACAAATTCATGGAGGACAAAGCTTTCAATGGCTACTGGCTATGGTGTCTATGCTCTGCCTCCACTGTTGGACGCAACAATGCTTCCAAGTACCAGTTGCTGGGAGCCACAGGAGGGGAGAGTTCAATTGTGTTCACTGGTTTCCTACAGGGCACTGTGAGAACAGGATGCTTGACTAGATGGGTCATTGGCCTGATCCAGCAGGCTTTCCTAATGTTCTGATGCATTTACACTGTTTAGACAGTGGTAACTGGTGCCCATTGAGACTGGTAGGGTGGAGTCAGAGCTAATGACAGGCCAAGCTTTCTAATTCTAGTTTTGTTGAGTTCTACAAGAGCAAGACTGAGACCAAGGAAGTTGGAGCTGCCACCCAATGAACTGGTTGTAAGTAAGAAGGCAGGCAGGTGCTGGCTGAAGGCAGGCTGAGGTTGGTGGCTCAGCGTCCCACTTACCCAAATGGAGCAGCTTCCACTGCATTTAGAGCTGGGGCAGGGAATCTTTATCAGTCTGAGGGCCATGCTACCTTCTAAACAACCTCCTAGGGGCCACATGCCAATGGTGGGTAGGGCCAGAGGCAAAAATGCATAGAGCAATGAATGTGGATTTTAGCTTCATACTGTAAGCTCATTTCTACATACACTCAAACCTCTTTCACTATCCTTCATCCAGTCAAACAAGAAGTTCAAGGACATATTCCAACTAGGCAAAAGGGTGTGTGCAGATTGTGGCGAAGTGTGTGGCCTGAGACAGAGTGTGGCTAAGGAGAGTCCCAAGGGGAGTCTCTAGAGAAGCTTTGAGGGCCACATTTGGTTTTGGGGCCTGAGATTCCCCATCCCTGATTTAGAGGCTATTGGTTTTATAGCACACCAAGGCACAGCAATGAGAAGCTCGCCCAAGATGGTGCAGCATTCTTAGACAAAAGTAACAGTTCAATTAAAAGTGCCTCTGAGTATATGCAGAGCACTTTTCTCTCACCGCTAAGCAATCACAACCTCCACACAAGCCTCTCTGCACTTGTGTCCTTCTTCATTTTTCCTTCCTTCAGCAAATCTTCATTAAAAAGATTCTACTTTGCTGCTGGTGTTGTTGTTTTTTATAACAATCCTTTACAACTGCCCCTGCCTCACTTTTGTTGTGGACAGGCAAGGCCTCCATTCTCTCCCCCCCCCCCCACAGCTTAACATAGTCAAGAGTTGCATAAGATTCAGCTAAGGAGTCTGTTTTCAATGCTAGGGTTAATGGGACAATCCTATACAGTTACTCAGCAGCAATCCCACAACATCAATGAGACTTACTCCCAGAAAAGAGTTATAAGAGTGTAGCCTAAGCCCTAGAATATGAGTGGAACACCTCTGAGCATGTGCCCTCCACCACATATTTAAGAATTTACCAGCAGGTAAACTCTGAGCACATTATTTTTTTATTAAGATGGGAGCCCAATATTTGTCTTCTTCATAAAATTCCTATTCCTGCTTTTACTCCCTTCTCTAATTAGCCCCAATTAGCTGGTGTTTGTTTTACTCACCAGCAATTTTCATTTAGTGAAAAGCTCATCTTGGTGCTTCTCAATGGATGTGGGAGACTGAACAAATGCTTTCCTTAACTCTATAGCTCTTCATGCCCTTGTTATCCCCTTCCCTCTCATAACTTTTCTTGCCATTCCTGGAAGTGGGTCTGCAAGGAGCAGAGAGCAGTTTATAGAGAAAATTCTAATCTTCATGCAAGACAGATATTCTTAGGAACACAGGAAGCTGGTTTTCATTGAGTCAGATGATTGGTCCATTGAGCTTAGTATTGTCTACACTACAACTGATAGCAGTTCTTCATGGTTTCAGGCAGGGGGACAGGTCCAGACCTACCTGAAGATGATGGGGGTTGTACCTGGGAGCATTTGCATGCAAAGCAGATGTTTCACCCCTGAGCTACAGTCCTTTCTCTTACATGGAAAATTCTGAGGAGAGAAACTAGCAGATACACTTCAAACCATGGATTTAGTTTCTTTGCTCCAAACCAAAGAACCATTAGTTACCGGTAGATAAAAAGTAGAGCTCCTGGTATCAATTTCACCATAATGTATTGGAGTTTCAATCTACAGCCTACCTTGCTAGATTTCTATCATTGGTGCCTATATATTTGACTTTCATATTAGCTGCAGATTAAAAGGCTTCTGCCTTCACACTACACCCCCTACTGGTCTGCTGAAGGGAGCCAGGCAAAGCCACTGAGCAAAAACAAAACCCAAGACGGGCTTGTGTTCTGGGATACCTTTGAAAAATGGTCTAGGCAGGCTGCCGCAAGACATTGGAGGCATAGGACAAGATACCCTGAACCCATTCCACCTCTGTAAAACAATTCATGCTTCCTTCAACAGGACAGTCAACTGAATCTTCCTTTAAGAGGACAGTCCTTCAACATACCTGAGGGCAGTAGACTCGTTTCAGCAGTGGAATACACACCCAGCTTTTCCTTCAGCAGATGAGAAGGAGAAGCATTTGGGGAGCTGCCCCCTCTGCTCCCCATCATTTGTTGCCTGAGGCAGCTTCCTCACTTTGGTTAATGGTAGGGAAAGCCCTGGGTCCAAAACACCCCTACCTCAACTACTGTTCTTCAGGATCAAAGAGCCTTCTATCAGGAGAGGGGCATGATTGGATATAACCTGCAATAAATAATTGGTGATCTCCTGCACACTGTGTTAGCATCGTAAGTCCTACTGAAGTCCGTAGGATCTATACAACAAGAACTTCATTCAGTGATTGGGGGCTGGGCCAGACTTGGATTTTGCTCCTATTTATCTTGGGTTTATTTTTGGCAGGGTCAGGGAATGAGCTTCTGGTCTGAGGAGCAAAATCTAGAGAGGTGGGATTGGGCATAGGGATTGGTAAATGAAAATATTGACATGTGAATTCACATAACTCAACATTTACAGGTAGATTGGTATGATAGCAAGGTAATGTCCAGGGCAGGTTTAGAACATAAAAGAACCAGACTGCAAAGTTCATTCATATTTAGATGATGATAGGATTGCCATATTTCAAAAAGTGAAAATCCAGACACAAAAGGAAAATCACCAAAAACAACACTGCCAACATGGGTTGCCATACATCCGGATTTTCACGGTCATTTTGTTTTGTGATTTCCACCCAGACACTGCATCCAACAGCAGTATTCTGGCTATGTCTGGGAAATTCCAGACGTATGGCAACCCTAGATGATGATGATGATAATGATGATGATTTTCTTTAAAATAAAACCCTTTTCACTAGTACTGAAACACCACAGGTGGTATGATGACCTAATTTGATCAGAATATCCCTTTTACTTCTGTGTATATTAGTCATATCATTTCCCCATCTATGAGATTCAAAGAGTACATTAGCTGAAAGTGGTTATAAAAGAAGCAGCAATTAGATGAAGGAAAAACTGAAGCAGGTTCCACTTTGAGAAGCTAGGGCGGAAAACTTACAAAAAGGAACCATAACCAGAGCAATTATGGGGAAATCTTGGTGGAAATGATACACCCACATGTTGCAAAGACACATTCCTGTGAGAAGTTTCACTGAAACCTTTGTGATGACTCAAGGTTTCTCCACATGGGATAGCTTCCTACACCAACATCCACACAAGGAAACATGAACACTGAGCAGCAGAATATTAAGTCAGAAAATGCTTTCATTTCTGGATTCTGGCCATGGGTAAATAATTGCTGTACTAAAAAGCAATGTGTAACATGCTCAGGCCTGGTGGCAGAGCATGGCATACTTGAGCAACTGCTAGGGTTCTAGTGCTACTCTGGGGCAATGTGGGAGAAAACCAAAATGGTGGCTCTTAATTACAGCTCTACTGTTCCTCTCTGTCACCACTTATGTGCTTCAGTCTTCCTTGCTCTTGCTTCAGTCTGGGGGACAATGAGCTTTAATTTGCTTGGGGCTAGTGTGAGTTAGAAATATGACTTTATGCAGTGCATTTTTTCTAAAAAATTGTTTAGGGGTACTTTCATTTTGACTCAAGAAAACCACCATTTTATAGTTCAAATTGGGAAAAATAAATACAGTAAATGGGAGCTGTGGGTTAAACCACAGAGCCTAGGGCTTGCCGATCAGAAGGTCGGCGGTTTGAATCCCCGCGACGGGTTGAGCTCCCGTTGCTTGGTCCCTGCTCCTGCCAACCTAGTAGTTAGAAAGCACGTCAAAGTGCAAGTAGATAAATAGGTACCGCTGCAGCGGGAAGGTAAATGGCGTTTCCGTGCGCTGCTCTGGTTCGCCAGAAGCGGCTTTGCCATGCTGGCCACATGACCTGGAAGCTGTACGCCGGCTCCCTTGGCCAATAATGTGAGATGAGCGCCGCAACCCCAGAGTCGGTCACGACTGGACCTAATGGTCAGGGGTCCCTTTACCTTTTTACACAGATTCACAAAATGTTTAGGGGTATGCGTCCCCCTGCGTCCCCCAAGAAAAAAGCACTGAGTTTATGCCTTGTATCCCAAGTTACTCATTGCTTTCATGCAAAGAAGGGACAATTCTGGCATCTCTCTCCTGCACTGTATCTCACATCATTCTCAAAGGTCCCCCAAGCTTTAGTAACGGTTTTGGGGTGTGTGCAAGGGACTTCAGATGTAACAAAGCTCTGTTCCCTGAATGTGAACCCTGTTCCATTCTTGGAAGGAGAGAGTCAGCATCTAAGCTTATCTGTAGTCGGTCCTTCCATCTAGCTGAAGTTTCGGACCTCATATACCTTCCAGCTGGGTAGTCTTAACATCTTTCAGTAACACACTTTCCACAAACACAATGATTGTGTACTGTGTTGTATCATAAAATGGGACCTTGGCTAATTTTGAAGGTTAAGTTGTCCTAACAGGGCTAATTTTGTGTCTTCCTATGGAGATCAGTCCATATGAGAAGCAACTGTGAGCAAACAAGGAGAGCAATTAAAGTGCAGGAACATGCCTGAGTCTTCACTTGTGTTGCCAGAGTCCCCAGCTATGTACATCAGTCATTCTAAGCCACAGATTTAGCCCTTTAAGCCTGCTTGGAGGCAGTGGTGTGCTCTTGCCCTCTTGAGGGGATGCTATTCCAAATGTCATGGGGCGAAATAGTGGCATGGGCAGTTGGACAATCCATGCTAACTGGAATATGTCATCAGCTTTAGCAATTTCTGCAGCAGGAGACAAAATTAATGGAGCCAAAGACTTTAAGCAAATACTGTTGTCATGTCATTAAACTGTCAAAGCAACAAGAAAATCCTGCCTCAGCTGACACTAAATAAAGATTTAGTGCCTTCCAAACTCTTTTATTAGCAATTATTTGCAGCCAATTAGAAGCTAAGTTGAATTGCTGTTGACCGTTATATGAGATTTCAACTGCGATATATTTTGTAGGTGCTTTTGTTGGATTCACTGTCAGGCCCATTTTCCTAGAAAATACTGCGCCAGTGTCTTGGATGGCATAAATTTTGTTTACAAAAATTTACACATACTGATTCTGTGACCTGACATTTTCACCTTTTCAGTGGATAAAAGAGAGCACCAAATTCTCAAAACCCAGATATTGTATCTGCGTTGACATGGAAGCCAACATTTTTCTTTTTCACATATTCATCAATCACATGTCTATGGTGCAATAAAGTAGAATAGGCCATCAATTAAAGTATTTTATGATTATTTTATGTTCTTGGCAAAATGTTCGTGTTGTTATCTCCAAACCTATTAAGGCTCGGCTGATTAAAGATTTGAGGGTTTTTTCCTCCGTAATTTATTGAAGCCGCTTCTTTTATTCAAACATTTTCATAACACACTAGTTGGGATAATATTTTTCTTGGCCGGATTCTTAAGAGGAGAGTATCATGTTGTAGGTAACAGTACTTAACTGTTTGTTTTTCTTCTGAGCATGAAAAAAACACATAACTACTCTGTGTATATGTATGTGTTTATGCGTCTGCATTCCTAGAAGAAAATTGTGAGGAAGCACATTGTTATGCTTGTTACCACTTCATATAAAAATAGATCTTTATTTAAAACATAGACAGTGTTAAAAACAACAACAGACAATATCAAAAGCCCATAGCTTTGGCTGTGGGTTGTTTAGTATTATTATTTACCAACTCTTTTTAGGTCTGCCAACTTTTAACTCAGATGCTCTAGATGCTTCCTTGACCAGCCATTTGGTCTGCAACCATTAGGAGGTGAGAAGGTCCATCCTATAAAAAGCCTAATCTGCTAATGCCTGCAGATTAGACTATTGATAAAGGGACATGAGCATGCCAGCCATTTTTCCCTAGTCATTTGGCAACCCCACGACTGTTCCCTCATTCCAATTTTCCATCCATCTATAGAAATCTATGGCAGCATCTCTTATCACCTCCCAACTTTAAAGCTTCCTTTAGGTTTCAAAGTCTTAAATCTGGGGAAGGTTGCAACTGAGGTCAAACTGCCAAAGATTGAAGGTGTTAAATGTTGCACCAGAAGCAGCACCCAACAGTTGGCAAAGCAATTGCTTCCAATCGAACAATTGAAGATTGGATGCAGTGGGACAAGCAATGCCCTAGGATGCTTCTTCTTCTACCACTCATTATATCCTAGGATCATCTGTTTCCTTTGCCCCTATCTAGGGTCAGAGTAGTTCAGCCAGCTACTGTGAGGATTAGAGCAGAATAACTATGCAAATAGGGTAGCTTGGTGTCCTATTTTACAGAGAACAATCCTCCATTTGAAGGACTGTCAGAGGGCAGTCCTCTGTTTGAAGAGCTCCTCTATTTAAGGGGTGGGGAACTTCAGGACCAGGGATCATGTGTGGCCCTCCACCCTCCTTTATCAGACCCATGGGACTGTCCTATAACATGCCAGCTGCCCACAGCAGGACACCTCTCCCCAGGCCATGCCTTTCGCCTGCTCTGCACCCTTCTCGAGTGGTGATAGAGGACAGAGGGCTCTCTCTCTCTCTCTGTGTGTAGGGAATGCAGAAACCTCATACTTTTGAGTGGCTGGACTGTGGCCTGTTATACAGAGGCAAAAACCACAACTATTGCTCTGCCCACTATTACATTCACCCACTCACTTTTTTGTCTGTCACCTTGCCCACCTGTAGTATCCCCACCCCAAAGGCAGGCCCTTGGGCTGCAAATTATTATTCCCACTTCTGTTGTCTTTGAAGGGCTGCCTGGTCCAAGTCCAGTTTAAAAATAAAGAACTGTCCATCAGCACCTGGACAGAACAGGCACCCAACTCACCTGATCACTGTGTTCCTCACTGGTATGATGCATTTCTATTTCTATTACAGGAATTATTTCTCCATGTGCCTCTCTCTATATGGATCAGCATATGCAAATATTATGTAGATAGGCACGCTCTTTGTCCTCTTTTGGGGTGATGCATAAGCGCCCACCCTATGTCTGAAGCATTTCTGAGTTTCCAGTCCCTATGTGGCAATCGGGCAGCTGAAGGCTCCTCCACCACCAAATCCCCCGACATTTATATAAGTGCCTTGCCAATAGCGTCTCCTTCTAAAATGCCTTTGAGTTTCCAAAGCTGATGGAGGAAATGCACATCTCACGTGGAACGTTATTTGTTTTCACATGCCATGTGCTGAGGACGTTTATCCACTGCGAGTATTACCAATCTAAACAACACGAGTTAATGGAGGGCCTTGTGAAAATAAGAAAACAGCCTTGTTTGAAGAGCTGTCATGTGTTCCTGTTATGAAAATATTGAAATGTCAAAAATGCTCAGTGTTTGCAATCTGATTCCGTCATGTTTCCCTCCACATTAAAGACAGCAGAAGAAACCATTTTTTCTGGCATCCCCCACTGGATGGCATGACATGACGTGAGCACTTTCCCCCATCCGGTATCATGGTCCATGCATATTTAAACAACATAATTGGACACACAACAGCCCCTTTTATGGAGGCTGATTGAAAGTAATGGTCCCAGCTGATCTGTGTAATGATCTGTGAAAGAGACCAAAACTGTGATAAATGAAAGGATATTTGAGGAACTTTATTTTCCAGCAGTGCCTGTTTGTACTGAAGAAGGTTAAGTCAACAGAAGCAGGAGACGATGCTTTGGATGGTCCAGATGTGACTCTTTTACTGTGTCCTCACTGGCCTTAAGAAATAGAGAAATTATTATTATTTGTGGCATTTCTATCCTGCCCTTTCCAATAAATTTAGGGTCCTTCTCCCCCCCCCCCAAATTCATGTTGTCCTCACAACAACCCCATGTAGGAGCTTAGGCAATGTGAAAGTGATTGGCCTAAGGTAACCCAGTGAGCTTCGTGGATGACTGAGGATTTGAATTTGTTTCTCCAACAGTGCACCACATTGGCTCAGGAAAGAAAGAAAGAAAGAAAGAAAGAAAGAAAGAAAGAAAGAAAGAAAGAAAGAAAGAAAGAAAGAAAGATTCTGCTTTATTATCCCTGCAGAATCCTTCACATAGACCTAGAGCAGGAATGAGAAAACTGTGGTCCTCCAGATATTGTTTGATTCCAGCTCCTGTCAGCCCCAGTCTGCATGGCCAATGACCAGGGATGATGGGAGTTGGAGCCTAAAAGCATCTGGAAGGTCAAGGGTTTTCCATCCCTGACCTACAGCATCCATTCTGCAAGTTTGTCAGCATCCAAAAATTGTTTAGTGCCCATGCAAGGGTTGTGAGCATTGGGTGTTTCTGTTTTATTCTTAAATAACTGCCATATCCCAAACTGTTGCTGAAAGTATCAGTGGGCCTTGTGCCTCCCAGAACGCTTAGTCCAGGCTGCAGAAGTTGAGAAATGAAAACTAAAAGCCCACCCTGGAAGGTTAATGGGGACTATGGAGAAGGCAAGTGGGTGAGCTCTGTTGTGAGCTGCATGAAGGACTCTGGGATCACACTGCATGGTGTGGTTTTTGTAAGAGTGTAGGGACACCATGTAGAAGGTATGGCTGTTGGGGTTGGCTGGTTGTGATTCTTCAGAGGTCAAAGCTTCTGAACCTACTTCTGTGATGTGTACAAACTGCATAGTGTTATAAACAGAAATGTTTGTTGTTTTCTAAGTCTCCAAGGGCTCCTGCAGCAAATCAAAGAAAGGATGGAATTCAACAGGGATACATGTAATTCTGCATCACACGACATATCATGATGAGCACAGTTTATGAGGCAACTCAGCTTTCCTTTTAAATAAAATATATTCTTATACATGTCTCCACAGAAATAAGCCTATTGCGTTCAGTGGAACTTATGCCCAGATAAGTAAATGTAGGATTGCAAACTCATGCACTCAGTGTCCTTCTGTCCTGTCAGTGGGAATTGAAAAAAATGGCCCTGGATCTTTTAAAGGCACTAATGGTTTATTTCCAACCTAAACAGAAATGGTGAAGATGTTTGTTCTTCTTTCTAATAAACCATACAAGGCAATGATTTTTATAGACAGGAAATTATTCAGCTTCAATGTGGCTCAATATGAAGTAAAGGAATTTATAGCCTTGGTTCAAGGTAGTAAAATATGTAATCTAAGGACACCAGTTAATCTTTAATTTTTAGCCTTCTACTCATTTGACTGTCCTGTCAAACAAAATGGACCACAAAGCATACTTTAACTTGGCACTTTTACCTTATCCACTGTTGTAAAGGAGCCATTTCAAATGGCAGGCAAGATAACAAGCTGAAGCAGGGAAACTGCCCCCCCCCCCCTGAATTTCAACTAAAGCTAAAAGGTTGGCTACAGTTTACATTTTTCCATGATGCACTGTTTTGGATTTAAGACTTCAGTGTTGGGCACAGAGACTTTGGTGGTAGGCAAAGACTCCAAGTCTGCTTCATACAATGAGAATTCCCTTTGCATGGCGGTGCACCACTTCCTTCTCCCACACATATAGCATAATGTATGTTTGCTGGGTGATGCAATCAAGCAACACAGGAAGCAGAAAATAAAGGGAAGAAATTTGGCCTGTACCTTGAATTACTTACTGAGTGATGCCGCAGTTGTGCTACATTCTTCACTTATTGAAATAAACCATGGGTGGGATTCGCCTAATTAAGCCCAACAATGGAAGCTTGTGCAATGGGCTTCTGCATGCACAATGGGGCTTCTCCTTTCTCCTCCTACCATGCCCCCCAACTGGTGCTGAGTGAGCTGGGAGATCCCCCAGAAGAAGCATGCGGGGGGGGGGGGGGAAGCGATTGCTCTGTCTAGCAAAGCTGATATACTTGTGCAGCCAGAATGTTTGCAATAGCACAGTGCTGAATCCCCCATTCCATTTGTAAGGGCTCTGGTTGACTGGTGGCTCCAAGTAGCCAATCAGAGAGTCTACGGGTAGTCTGGAAGGTGCTGTTAACATCTTTTGGGAAGCTGAGCAGTAGGGCTGTGACATCTCCATTTGGACATGATGGAGGTCTAGAAAACGTGAGTATTTTAAAGGGATAGGCTAGGGCAAGACAGAGTCATAGAATCATGGAGTTGAAGAGTTGGAAAGGACCACAAGGCTTAGCTAGTTCAACTCCCTGTAATGCAGGAATCCTTTTGCCCAGCGTGTGGCTCGAACCAACAACCCGGAGATTAAGATGCTCAAAATGTTTATGCTCTACCAACTGAGCTAGAGTCAGGATGAAGCACATGGCTTATTTGATAGCATTCTTCAGTATACCACAGAATATTTACATATATATCAAAAGCACATTGGAAAATGGAAGTAAAGCTGAGATATATCATTTAATGTTCCCCTACACGGTATATGTGCAGAGGCACAAGCAGCCCCATATCTGTAGCTGTTGCCAAGGTGTTATGGCGTGTGTGATATAGAACTGGGCAGATTCCCAGGCAGTAAAGGAAAACAGGAGAAAACCCAGTGCACTTAGCAACACATTTGCAAAATACAGCCAGAAAGGCTCATCTGTGCAACAGTAGTCTGGCAGTCTCACTTCCGTGACCTCTGAACAAATCAACACCAAAACGCATAGAAGAATGTGCAGCCAAACTGTTACTTTTATGATTTTCATATACAATTACCCCCATAAAATATCATCCCTTCGCAGTCTAGATGCCAACAACCCAATTAGGCATCTGTTCCTCTGTCCTGGCTTTGGCAAACTTAAATCTGCTTTGCTTAATGAATAGCATAGGGCTTTTCAAAGCGTGTTTTCAATGCAGAGATGTCTTATAGTATAACATGCTGTAAATATATTTTAAACAAAACCAAAACTCCAAAACACCAAATAGCCAATAAATATTGAGAACAGTTTGATTGAGTAAACTGTTCTCAATATTTATTAGCCAATTTGGTGTTTTGGAATTTTGGTTTTGTTTGATCACAATTGTTGCAACACCTGATACTTTTTTGTATACTTTGTAAATATATTTTATGCACACTTTTTTTGGAATAGGTGTGTATACTGCAGATCACGAGTGGTGAATCTGTGGCCCTCCAAATGTTGTTGGGCTCCAGCTGTCATCTCACCCAGCCACTATGACCAATAACCAGGGGTGATGGGAAATTCAGTCCAGCAGCACACAGAGGGCCTATCAGATCTGTTCTATCAGATCTTTATATCTTTCCCACACTCTTATTAATGATTTCCTAAATACATGGTTGTAGAATCCTTTGTGTATCTTCCCTTTCCCATACCAGAGGTATGCGTGCCACCCATACCTGTTGTCATGACCTTCCAAGTCCAAAGCCTCTTCCCTTTCCAGTTTTATCCAGTCCCTAATCCATACCAAACATGCAGCCTCATAGTATAACTTAAGGTCTGGGAGGGCAAAGCCTCCTCTTTCTTTTGCATCTGTAAGTATCTTATATTTAATCCTTGGCCTTTTGCGCTCCCAGACAAACTTAGCAATCTCTTTTTGCCATTTTTTGAGGCAATAGTCCTTTACAATTACTGGGACTGTCTGGAAAAGAAAGAGCATTTTTGGTAGCACATCCATTTTTATCACTGCTATCCTTCCTAGTAGGGAAAGTTTCATTCTACTCCATATTTCTAGATTTCTTCTTATTTCTTTTATTTTATTTCAGACCAAACCTTTTCATAATGATCTTTATAAATGTTTATATTTCTTATATTGTTAACCAAATTCCTAAATATTTGACTTTTTATGGATTTCTATCTCAATGCTTTTTGCAGATCTTTTTTCTCATCTTCTTTTAAATTTTTAACTAATAATTTATTTTTATTTTTATTTAATTTAAATCCTGCTACCTCCCCAATTTTTTTGAATTTTCTCTATTACCTTAGGCAGAGATTTTTTTGGATCTTCTACCTTAATAACTAAATCATCAGCAAATGCATTCAATTTAAATTCATTTCCCCCAGTTTTTATTCCTATAATCTCTTTATCTGTTCTAATATTCCTAGCAAGTACTTGCTAGAAATTCTTCCTCCTGGCCCTTCAATGTCCTGAGTCTACACAGGCTTCCCTGTCTGTGGCTACAAATTACACAGAATAAATGTGCACACCAATTAATCACATTTGTGCAATTAATTAATGCCATGTAGCCCTCAGCCGGCCACTGTTGCTCATTCCAAACATCTGCCTAATTCTGAGTATGGAGATGCTGCTTGTAGGTGTCACAGGTCAAGGTATTGAATACTTAGAAGACTAGCGGCCACTGCAGCATTAATACAGGTTAGTATGAACAGCTTGAACACATACTTTCCTTGCATTAGTCTGAACTTGTACCTGTTAATTTCACTGGATTACCTATCTATGAACATGGGTGAAAACTAAGAGAAAATCAAAATACTTCTCAGACCATTCTCCAATACACAGTTAATGAGAGAGTAGGATAATACAGGCAGTGGAAGAAATGCAGAGAAGAGACTCCAAAATAATACACTCAGGAAATACACTTTTAGCACTGTGCTAAAACCATCTTTTCTCTTTCACTTCTGATGGGATAACTTAAATCTCTGTCCAACAACCAATTAGTTAAGAGTTATGAATAGTATTCAGCTAAGTTTTACACATGGTAGACTCATTGAAGTTAAAGTTCATTAATTTCATTGGATGTACCCTGAGTAAAATGTAGTTGAATACTATTCATAACTCTTAACTAAATGATTTTTATTAAAGCTGACCCTAAGCAGTTAGAGGTCCTAATCTATTATTGTTATCTACATATAGTAGCAATGGTACTAACATTTTTATTTACCAGTAATATAGGAGTTTCTTTCTTTTTTGACTTTACAATGACAAATTGGTCTATAATTTGATGCTGAATTTGATGCAGAATTTACTTGACATGTGCAATGATAAATTTTAATTACTTTAGATTTGGCCCTTCTCTGCTGTCTTTTAGGTAGGCAATGAATACATGTTTTCCACCAAGTTTTTTTTTACTTTAAATTAATCCTACTTCTTGAGGTTTTGATTTATTTGCTTCAGCTCAGCTTATATTCATGCTCTCAGGTTTTAATGATGCAGTACTGAGATTTCAGTTGTAAGTCACCTTGGACAACTCAATCGAGCCCAAAATGTGGTCTATAGTTGTGTGAAATAAATATATATATATTAAACCAGGCTGAAGGTTTAGTCTTAAAAACATTAAAATGTTAATTAAAATATTTGTGTGGCTATGCTGTATACTGACATACCATTATCCTCTTTTTCTAGAAATAAAACATCTGCCTTTTATGGAAAAATGGCTGAATCACCATTGGTGACATTAGCACTGGCGCAATATGGTTAAAAAAAAAAAACAAGTTCTGGGAAACATGAGAGTCCTATATATGGTGTAGTTATTTAAAAACCAACAAAGAGGCCAAAAATCCTCTCAAACTAGGCAGTTTCCCTATTTCTTTTCCCCCACCCTATTTTATTTTTATTTTTCTTTATCCATCTGGCTCCCCAAAAAAGAATCAGCAGAGTACAGCAAAAACAACAACACAAAAACATATCTGCAGTTAATTCCGCCTAGACAGAAGCAGGAATTGCCCCAGGAAAAGTCTGCTGTGTTTTTTCGCCCATTGTTCCAGATGTTGGTCATCATAGGTGTCATTGCGGGACTTAAAATCATTATAAGGCAAACTGGTCTGTCCCCTCCATTTGACAACCCTGGATTCCTTCTGGTGGACTGAACCCAGCTTGGGACAATCTGGAGCAGTCTCAACCCACTTTGGATAAATCTTGGATCAACCAGAATCAGCCTAATTTGGTTCAGGGTCCAAGATTTGTCTGAAACAGATGAAAAGCCCTACTGGTCATGCTTGGTGGGCACAGAATGCTAAGTGTTTGTTAGGAAGAAATTGGGGAATGGAATGGAATGGAATATTCTGAAAAGGCATAGCTACCTGGCTGGAATCCTTTCCTTGCCACCCATTCTCCCACTCCATTGCTCCTCTCCCACCTGGGGGGGGGGCACATCCCATTTCCATTGTCCTGCGAGATCCTGCGAGATCTTACTGGAAATTGATGCTGCCAATGCTGGCGGTGGAGGTGGCGGGGAGGGTGTGATACCCATGGAAAGTCACCTTGGGGGCTTCCGCCACCTGAGGCAGCTGCTTCACCTCACCTCATGTGTGGGCCAGCCCTGTCTCCCCACTATTTGTTCCCCAAGCACGAGTTCTAGGCCCATGTTTTCAAAATCAGACATGAAATGTGGTCTAGTGGAAAAGCAGCTCATGTGGAGGTGGGGAGCTGCAGGGTTGAAGCAGTGGGTGAGGATTCTTAAGGAGCTCTCCTGCCTGCCACTTCTCCACTGGAACCTTCCTAGACCTGATTTGCCAGTGGTTGGGAATAATAATAATAATAATAATAATAATAATAATAATAATAATAATAATATTTATACCCCATCCACCTGTCTTTTAAACCAAATAAGTCAGGTGCCAAATTTTATACTGTCCAATATGAGCAAATTCTAGAGAGCTCCACAGACTCAACCCCACCCCCCTTCCTGGAGTGGGAAAAACCCTTATCTTGGCTTACAGTATTTGTATGGATAATTTCTTTGAATGTAAGAAGAGCCTTCTGGATCAGGCCAGTGGCCCATCTAGCCCAGCCTCCTGTTCCCACAGTGGCCAACCAGATGCCTGTCAGAAGACCACAAGAAGGGCATGAGCGCAAGAGCTCTCTCCCCTCCTAAGGCTGCAACTGGAATTCAGGAGTATCCTGCCTTCAGCAGTGGAGTTAGAATATACTGTAGCAATCAGGATTAAAAGCCACTGGTTACCTTCTCCCTGAAAGTACTGCTCAAAGTCATAAGCACATTGATGCGCATATAACATTTGCTCATGAGCCGAGGAAAAAACCAAGCTGGTTTTAAAGAAGACAGATGGCTCAGTGAAAAGCCTCATGAAATCTGCCTCGCTTATGCTGTCTCTCAGGATCAGATCACACCGTCGGGTTCCCCTTATTCACAAACCGCCACAGCACCTCCTCAGCCATGCGCTTACTGTGAGGAAACATAGATACAAACTCACCAATTCCTGTTTCAGGCCTAAACTGGCTGTGTTTAGGCCAGTTAATGTTCACATTTCCCGACTCTGTACTGCTTCTGCCAAAAGGAATCTGCGTGTAGCAGCTGCAAAGCAAATGACACGATAAGTCTTGCACCATTGCTTTTAGCATCGGTGATGGCCAGCTGAAGAACTGTCCAGATTTCCATACAGCACTATAATACAATACAAATGCTTTATGCTGATTTAAATTAATCTGCCACTTGGTATTCCTGTCCCCCCCTTGTAATCTGGGCAGCAGAAATAGTTTGGGTAGCTTCCTTTATGTGAGACATGAAATCAGGTATCAGTATTTTGCTACACTTCTGATCAGATTGCTTTGAATATGTCTGTAACTGTGGATTACCTCCAAAGGCAGAGGTAGAGTCATAGAATTATAGAATAGGCAGACTTGTAAATTCTATTTTGTTTTTACAAGAACTCTGAAGTTCACCAACAGGGACGAGGTACAAAATAGTGGTTCAAGGTTGCACACAGACATTAAAAATTGAGGAATAGATGACTTATGGGAACGTTACTCAAAAAACAAAACAAAAACACCAAAAACGAAAACCCTCCCAAACTCTCCCCCCAGTCAATCTAGAGTGTTTAGTTTGTGTCTCCAACTAAGTACATTTGTAAATAAACTAAAATAAACTAAAAAATGCTGCAAGTTTCTAATGTCAAAATGTAACCAAACTCAGAAAAGTGCTCATCACACTAAGGGCTTATCCACACCTCCTCTTGTTCCATTCTTTAGCGCTCAATCAGAGCAAATGGCAATTTGCGTTTTGCCCAGATTGACATTTGCTCTGATTTAGAGCCAAAGAGCAAGTTTTCCCTGGGAAAGGAGAAGGGTTGGGGGGAACTGCTCAGACCCATGCCTAGAAAGCATAGGTCAAGTGGAAAACTGTACTTTCTAGGCATGGCACAAGAGGAAGTTTGGACAAGCCCTAAGTGGGTCAAGCACAACTGTTTTCATCTCATTCTCCCCCTTTCCCTTATTTCTCCCACCAAAGCAATGGATCGTGAGTGAACTATTGGTGCTTTTATTTCAGCGAAGTACTGCTCAAAATCCTAAGTAATGGGGTTGGGAATTTTATGATAGAGTGGGATAGTATACCTAGAAAACATGAAATATATACTTGTGGTGTTAAGCTGGAGTTATTGCCAGACAGGATGGTAATATCAAGACTCTCCACAAGTTGCTTCTTTATGATGCTCATGTTTCCCGATGCTAAAAATTATGCTCAAGACCTATTCTCGTTTTCTCACAGGATAGCAACTGTGTGCTTTTTTTTTTTAAAAAGAAAGAAAACAGCAGTTGGACTATCTGATCCAAACTAGAATTGTGATTGGGTCTCCCACTGGGGCCCTAATTCAGTTTGGACGGTGGGCTAAACATCGCTGTGATTTATTTTCCAAAGAGCATTTATGCAATTGCATGAATAATGTCACACATATTTGGCCCCCAATCTCCAGGTTGCTGAAGTGAATGGGTTCTGAATCACTCTTTGCTGCTACCCAGCTAATGGGCACACGGCTCTCTAGAAGACATAAGGATTAATCCAAACAACCGTAGAGCCTACAATTGCTTCGTAGATTGTAATTACTTCTTCCTTTTGTCATCACTTGACATTTGACATTACTCGATGGCCACATTTGCTGTGCTTGAATCAGCCCTAAAGGTACCTCCCACTTAAACAGCGAGAGGTCCTGCAGTAAGGAAAACTGTGTGTTTTATCAATGCTTGGAGTGCGATTTAAAGTACTACGAGGAGAAGGCATGACGTCTCAGGATAAAGGTGTCATATTAGCATAATTGTTGAGTAACCTTTTGAGAACGCTGCATTCTCCTGGATTATGAATCTCATGCGATTAGGAGCTAGTTGGATGGTGTTGCGGCAAGAATAAGCAAGTACAGGGATATACTTACAATTTCACAAGTTTTTCTTAGAAACAAACAAACAAACAAACAAACAAACAAACAAACAAATAAATAAATCAATAAAGGCTTTGATTACAATCCCGCACAAAAATTAGGTTGCTTCAATCCCATTGTGCTAGATAGGATTCTGGATAGTAAGCATGTGAGAGCAAACATGTTTTGAAGCCTGCAGGAGGGAAAAACATTTTGGGAAGAGTAGGATTTGCAGTGGGGAAGAAGCTGCAGGCAAGAAAGGGTTGCCACTCCTTCTTCCCTCTCCAAATTCCACCTTCCCATAGCTGCTTTTCTTAGTATCCTCTTGTTAGTCAATAAAAACACCACCAGTGAGCAACGGAACCTTTTCCTCCTATCATGAATTGTGCCTAGAAAATTCGTACACTAGGTACCTTCTGTATCTGATATGGAGAATTTTTTCTCTCTTTCCCATTTATTTCATTCAGTTTGTATTATTATTTTCATTTCATTTCATTATGTTTGCCAAATATCTCCTTTTTTGTTTTTGTACATTACCGATGAGGGTCCCGTTCTACTTGAGTGTATTATTCCCTTCTCTTTTCAGATGCTGATAGTCGTTTAATCTTAAGAGGAGAATTCCCTCAGAAATGGAAATGGCAGCAGAAATTGCCACAGTTCACATGTTTGTACGAGGTCAGGAGTGGAAATCATGCCAGCCAATATGAAAGGGATCCACTATCATTTTAGCCTGCCTCCACTATGAACCACAAGACTATGTGGATTCTATATTTAAGTTTCTGTTGCTGAACAAAAACAATTATTCCATCATAACAAAGCTCATTCTTTTTCCTCCATGAGTGTTCAGCCAACAATTTAATTATACACACATTTGCATAAAAATTAAATGATTTATTAGACAGCGAGACTTTTTGGAAGCTTTGTAATAAAACAGGACATAAATTGTTACTAGGACATTGTTAGAAACTCATCCATTTGCAGAAGGCTTACAAAACTGGAAAGCTTTAGATTGTATTCTGTTTGTGTTTGAAATATTATACAATGCTATTTATATTAGTTCAGACTCTTTGTACTGCTAATCATGCTATTAACCAGAAGGAAGTGACCTTGGATTGGTAGAGAGGTTAATTGTTGCCAAACTGATCAAGAATAGTGATCACAGTGCTTTTAAATTTGACAAACAGCATACTGAGGAAGTACAACACAGTCACATTTTATTTTAAAAGAGGGAGCCTCTAGAAAGAAAAAGGATAAGTGAGAGGATAAAATATCTTCAGAATGTTTGGAGATTACCGAAGGTCACATTAAAAGAGGCTCTGTGAGAAATGCAAGGTACAAGCAAATCCAAGAGAATGCCAGCATGGTTAATGAGTATGGAAACGGTAAGGTGCAAGAGGTAAAGGTAAAGGGACCCCTGACCATTAGGTCCAGTCACGGACGACTCTGGGGTTGCAGCGCTCATCTCGCTTTACTGGCCGAGGGAGCCGGTGTACAGCTTCTGGGTCATGTGGCCAGCATGACTAAGCCGCTTCTGGCGAACCAGAGCAGCGCACGGAAACACCGTTTACCTTCCCGCTGCAGCAGTACCTATTTATCTACTTGCACTTTGACGTGGTTTCGAACTGGTAAGTGGGCAGGAGCTGGGACCGAGCAATGGGAGCTCACCCCGTCGTGGGGATTTGAACCACCGACCTTCTGATCGGCAAGCCCTAGGCTCTGTGGTATAACCCACAGCGCCACCAGCATCCCAAGATGCAAGAAGACATCCTCTAAAACAGGAACGGGGAACCTGTGGCCCCCTAGATGTTGTTCGACTCCCTTCAGCTCCAGTCAGCAAGGGCACTGGTTAGGGATGCTGGAAACTGTTCCCCATCGCTGCTCTAAAAATATTTGCCCAATGAGAGAACAAGAAAAAGCAACAAACAAAACAGTAAAAGCAGAATTTCTGACAAAACATATGCCAATTGATAATAAGGCAATAATAAGAATCTGAGGAACATATTACTAAAAACATGGGCAGAGAGGGAGGACTGCCATCAAGCAGCACTCACATCGACCGAGGCTTCTTGAAACACCCGTGAAAAGCTTGGGGAGGAGAAACAGAGTATTTGGGGGTCATGCTGTGGGAATTTGTGGGTTTGCAGGATATTTGACTAAGGTTTGTCTGGTGAACGTTGGAAGCAGGATACTTGTTTAGGGAGAATGTTGGTTTTATCTTTCATGGCTCTTATGTTCAAACGCTATTGATGCAATTATCAATGATCAAAGGTTATGCAAGGATAAGTCTTATGAGTTTCTGTGTGATTTATGCATGAATAGCTAGGGCCACGGCTGTAGTCAACAGCCACAATCCAGCTCAAAGCTACATATGCTCAACCCACAGAATTCCCTACACCCACTTGAATTCTCTACCAGCCCCACCCCCCTGATCAACTTGTCAGATGCAATGCTCTTGTTTTCCAGTATAAATGATTTAAATAAAATAGTAAAATCATTAATTTTGATCCAGTCTTGGTGGTATGTTTCTAGAAATGAATGAAGTAGAAATTTCCCTCTGGAATACTCCCAGATACCTTGACTATATAATTCAACGTACTGCATGTTCAGAGTGAAATTGCCTTCTGCTCCATCATGTGAACGAATCAACATGTATATCAGGAGAGTGAAACTACCAGATGTACAAGAAGCACCAGAAAAATAATACATTGCATTTTATTAATGCAAAATTGTACCAAAAAACCCCAAAAAGTTGTAATTGTAGCTAGCTGCAAATAAAAACTCCAGTTAAGTCTCATGAAATGGTCATGACTGTAAAACATTTTTAATTTTTTAATGTGGTAAATACAGCCAGGGCCACGTAAAGAGGCTGAGATGGGCAAATCTGTCAAATTTGGCTTCTCAGTTTCCAGTTTTAAGTTCAGTAATCCACATTTCCACCAAGAAGTGGTCCTGACATTTTATTAGTATTTTAGTGAAAAGTTTTCCTTGTATACATACAAAAAGGTATACATTTGTATACCTTTGTATACCTTTTTGCACAATATACTCATTTAGGTGAAGCAGTTTCTGGTAATATAAAATATTTTTGTATTTTACTTGCATTAATATATGTATTCTTGTACATGTTAATTGGCTGGAGAACTGTATTGCAAACTTCAGTGTAAATTTTGAAGCAGCGTTGTGCTTTGCTTCTTGTATGATTTCAGAACGTGTGAATTTGGTAGGTTTGTCTTTAAACACAAACTTAATTGAAGGATCCAAGTCCTTGACCCTCATGCCCCCCGACTGCCCAAAATCAGCAGACACTCAAAATTTCCATTCCTGGGGAAAAACCACTGGTTTAAACTGATTCAAACCAAACACACCTGACTATGCTGGATGGTGGGCCTATACCAGGCATAGGCAAACTCGGCCCTCCAGATGTTTGGGACTACAATTCCCATCATCCCTGACCACTGGTCCTGTTAGCTAGGGATGATGGGAGCTCCCATCCCAAAACATCTGGAGGGCTGAGTTTGCCTATGCCTGGCCTATACTTTTAAAAGTAAAAGCAGAAGTTTTGAAAGGTAAATACGATCGTAATCATTTTTATTTTTGGAGTTCTTAGAAGCTCTTTTGTCTAAAATTTAACTGTTGCCCTGTGAAAACAGCGAATGGAGCACAGGCTCCACATAATTCCAATCTTCTTGTCATAGGAGCCAACTCCTAGGGGCTGAGGTCTCTTTGGCCCCAGCAATACATTATTTGAGGGGCCCAGCCCTCCCCCAAGTTGATGAGCATTGCCATTCAAGTGGTGTGTGTGTGCTGTGTCATGTGATTGATTATGCAGGGTGGGACTTACCTGCCCCCATATTTTATTCATATTTTATATGTTGTGACATTTCTTGTGAAGAAACGTGGCATCCTCAGTGCTATAGGCTCTCATCCTGATCCATGAACCAATTGTGTGGAAACATTTTGCTCTACAGCAATTCCAGTCTGATGCTAATAATTGAAACCTGAAGTTTTATTTAAAACATAAGACTGATATATGTCTGTGCAGTGCAGTCCTATGCATGTTTACTCAGAAGTAAGTCTTGTTGTATCCTCTGGGGTTTTACTCCCTAGTCATTATGTTTGGGATTGCAGCCATAAACCCACATACTTTTTGAATGACTAAAAGCGTGCCTAGTGTAAATATATATCTTCATCCACAGCACGACACTGTTGCTGATCGCAGGGCATTGCTAATCATATTCCAGGCATCTTGATTAAAAACCTCTTTCCAGAAGTTCTTCTTCTGCCTAATCTGTTTCAAATAAAGACGATAAAACAAACAACTGTTTATAAATAGATTGCAAAAGAGCAACGCTTTGCTGCTCTCCCTATTGTAAGCCTGGCGGTTGTCTGTCAATGGGAATTCCTGTTCTCCTCCTAAAGCAGGCTGCTGCTCTTTATTTGGAAAACCCACCCAGTGTGATCCTCTGGGACAGTTGTCGGAAACCATATGTACCCTACCCCACCCCTCAAATCTGCAGAGTGATGAGGGAGTTCTGTTTAGCGGATAGGGCTGAGAGCCAAAACTCCTGAATTCTTCTAACTCTGGCTGTGCTAGCTACTCCCTGTGTGGCCTTGGAAAAGGCACTTAACTGTTCCATGGCTGCTTGCTGGGAAGGAGGGAGCAACACCAGCTCAGGGAAATATAGGCAGGGCAGGGTGTGCCCTATAGAACCTCAACACAGGATGAAGGGTGCACCCTATAGCAAAAGCTCTGTAAATTATATCCACTTGAAACACAGCACTGTGGGGTTGGAACACAGTCAACGGGTCGTTGAGGGCAGGCCTGTGTTACTTAGGACACACCAAGCCAAATGCAGCCTTCACAATTGTGCTTTGGGATGTGCTGAGTGACTTAAGGTTCTCTGACCTTTGCAGTTGTAGGCAGGCTGCAGGACTTGAGTATTTATCTTGTAGTTGCCAGACACAGCTGGCAGGAGTGCCACCAAAACGGGACTCAGAAAGGGGAACAGTGTTGGTGTTTAGATGTAGTGATTCTGACCTAGAGGGTTAAGTTGGGTGGCCTTGTGCAGAAGAAGGCCTTGGTGGCAACATGGAGCAATGTCATGTTTCCATCATGATGGAGTCTGCTACACTTGGCCCAGAAGTCTGGGGCTAATTGTTCAAGGCAGAAACCTAACAGGCAGAAGAAAGAAGTGTGCATGCACACGAAAGCTCATACCAAAAACAAACTTAGTTGGTCTCTAAGGTGCTACTGGTAGGCAGAAGAAAGACAGAGAAAACAATGTTAAGGAAAGGAGATGTCCATTAAACATTTTCAGGCTGAAGGTTTAGGTTGGTCAGTCTGAATGGCTTATCTTTAGTGCTTGGCTTATATCCGGTTCTTTGCAACAAGAAGTATTTTGCCTCTTCCAGCAGCCAGTTGGGACTTCTGCAGCAACAGGCTATTTCTGAGTTCCTTTGTCCCTTGTGCAAGTAGCTTGTAGAGAAAAAGGTCAGAGGGTGTAACAATTCCACCTTCTGGTGGGGCAAATCTGTGCTAGCTAGCTAGGAGAATTAGGATGGATATTTCTAACATGCTTTGTTAAACCATAAACGATTCAAAACAAGGTCTGGAGAAGCAGGTAACTTTGATTAGATGTGCTTGAATGATAACTTTTATTGGGATGCTATATTTCAGGAGTAGCCAGCATGGCTGAATGTAAAGGATGATGGGAGTTGCAGTCCTACAACATCTGGAGGGCAACACATTGACTACCTCTCCCATATTTGATATATTAACTAATTACTGTATTTAAATGCATTGGAATAATAGGAATGTATGCACCTGGAGGATGCACATAAAGAAGGGCCTCAAAGGATGATCACAGGGTCTGGGTAGGTCCATATGAGGAGAGGCAGTCCTTGAGGTATTGCGGTCCCATTTAATTTACATTAATATGAATAATTTGCACAAGGTGTAAGAATAGAGCTTGTCTGGAATCTTTTGCACATTGGAAGACTTCAGATGATAATAAGCTTCCAATGGACTTTTGAAGTAGCCATTCACTTTCAGTGTTTCCTAAGGAAAAGTTATTTATTTATATTTATTTATTAAGTTTCTATACCACCCTTCATCCAAGGATCACAGAGTGGTTTACAATATAAAAGCACAAAAATATATAACATAGCAACAAACAAAAACAATAACTGCTCCTCCAGTTTAAAAGGCCATAGTATTTCTTAAATTTCTATAAAAAACCCAGACTTTTTCTTCTTGCTCCACCTCTCTTTCTAAGGTTAGGGAAATTATGCCTAAAACCTGAGTCTCTTTATAAACCAAGGTGCTCTATAAACAGTTGTAAAATGCACTGACAATGGACTGGTGTGTGTGTGTGTGTGTGGAGTGGGGGGACAACACAACATTGTTTATCACCATCTCTCTTCATTACACACTCCATAGCCCTCTGTTTTACTAGTGTAAGTTTACATGTTAAGGGCAACATAAGGTTGAAGGGACCATATAAAATGGACTCATGTTGGTTTAAAGTAATTCAGAAATTACTGCCTGAGCATACTGATCTGGTTAAACCCACATTTGCAGCTCTCATTTATGACAAGAGCCCTGTAAATTGTTAATTTCAGTATTATGATCAGGCCTGCCCTTTGATCCTACCACCCTCACCAGATTCATTTGTGCATGCGCAAGAGTCCTAGAGCAGAAACATGATGTTTATTTGTGCAGCAAACTGGCAAATGGTTTTCTGTGCGAGTTATATTCTCTCTCTCTCTCTCTCTCTCTCTCTCTCTCACACACACACACACACACACACACACACACACACACACAACTTTGATATGAAGAAAAAGCAGTTCAGCCCCTTCCTTCCCTCCCCCCCAACCCATATCCAGCCATCTCTCTGGTCTTTATTTAATTTTCAGCTGTTTTATTTGAACATTCATAAACTTTGAGCCCTAAGCCAGGCTTAAAACCACATCGGGAACACATTAGAAAAAACCATGTCTCAAACAATGCTGAGAAGAATAGGCCCATGTTGAGACGATGTACGTCTGATAAACATGTGGATTTACAGGCGCATTGGACTAAGCAGCCACTTCTGTAGCATATAGCCTTTTTTATTTATAGATGTCTATTTTGTGGAGTGAAGAGCAGGTTCTGTTTAGCTGTCTCTCTGGGTGGTCCAGGATAGCTCTCGCTTAGGCTTTCAGTAGCCTGCAGGCGTAATTGGTATGCATGCTGTTGTATCTAAGATAGCTTAATAAAGCATTACATATCTTACTGCTTCCATATTTTATTACCTAACCCAGTGCATGTGGTCAGCGAGTAATTCGAATCAGCTGTGTTTTTACTTTCTGTTTTAAGGTTGAAGTATGAATTTCTCTGTGAATTCTTTGAAATGAACTAATACGATGCATGCAACGATAAAGGGGGTTAATCAGAGACAGACTGTTAGTACAATATTAGGTTGCCCCAGGTGTAGTTTATTTTCATATTATTGGTGGTTTTACCATTGAGTATATTAAGAAGAAGAAATAATATTTCTCCTCAGCGCATGGAACGAAAAGTGCAGACTCACTTCAGAATTTGGATTTGCTTTCCATTTAATGGCTACTGCATCTCGTCCTCCAAATTAGGTTAGCTTGAATTAGCCCATTTATTCATTAACTTACCTGTAACAGAATATTTACTCTATATTAAAAGGATTGTAAGGCTGTCTTTATGAAAAGTATTGCAAGGAATTCAATTAAGCCTGGCAAAAGTTCCAGCAAGGCCCATTAAAATGTGAGTAAATGGGTTTCCAGGGTTGTTAGTGCTTAGAGAAGTAGATTAGTCAGCCATTGCATTTATTCTAAAATGACCATTTTTCTTCGACAGGAGAGCTTAAGAGATTCATAGGGACCCAATTCATAAGCCTGACAAACTCTAACTCATAGGCCTATAAAATGCTAATAATATACCTAATCTGTTTCCCCCCCCTACTGTTTTTGACAGTTCTGGTTAGTGAGCTTGTGCTAAAAAGAGCTGAGTTACTTGAGTCAAACCAGAATTGCAGTCAAGAACTCTTCTCCTTTGCAAAGTCTCATAAGCCAAGGAAACCTGAAGAGCTGAGGGTGTTTTTTTTTTTTTTTAAAGATGACAATTCTTTTCAAGGACTCATGTTTCTGTCAGTTAATTGAACTATAGCAAGCTTTGCAAGAGATACCACTAGACGAAAGCAATATCCATGAAAGATCTCAGCTCTCTTGAAAGTTATGTATCACAAGTTAATGAAGATGAAAATTCAAAACCTTAAAATGTAGTAACAATGTAACAATATAAAGTGCCTTCATGTTTTTCTGTGAGATATACTAAGGAGCCAAGTTTTTGGTGAGTCTAAGAGCTCGTTCCAAGAAATCATCTTTTCATCATTTGATTTAAATAAGCAAATCTGATTGAAATTTGCAAGAGCCGATGTGCCAAAGTTTTGTTTTGTTTTTGCAAAATCACAACTCCTTAAATGGAGCAGTGTGACAACATCATAAATGTTTTGTATGACTTTTTTTGAGCTATTGTCTGAGGCATGAATATAACTATAAAATAAATTACTTTTAAGTGTGCAGCTGTAATCATGGGATACATTGGCTGCTGTTAGAAAACAAACGCTGGTCTGGATGGACATTGATTTGTTAGAAGGGTCACTTCCAATTCTAAAATGCTGTGATTCTTATTCTGCCAGTAGCAGTATGAAGCAACTTCATTTCATTCAATGTCTGTACCCTATTTTTCTGCCCGAAGTATCTAATAATAACCTATTGTTGACATCCATCTTGGGACACAATGGAGGTTTGGGGGTTGAAGTCTAACTATTGGAGAGTTACAGCGCCTGCTGTGGCTGTAGAGACCGATACAGAAGAGACATGCTTTGCTGCAGCTGGGGTAGATGAAGCCATCTGGTTGTGCTGCTGTAGATATACCATGACATTTCTTCTCTCTGTGTTCCTCCCAGTGGACATTTCTACTCTGGTCACTGCTATAGATGCATGACATGACTGTCTCCAGGCACTGTGGTCATCTGCAAGGGATTCCCACATAGTGGGGTAGATGTTGTCAGCCTTCAAGTCTTGTTTGCAGACATCTTTGTAACACAGAATTGGTCTGCCTGGTGCCTGGAGTCAGCTCCCCATAGAGCACATTCTTGGGGATTCTACCATCTTCCATTCTGTGGACATGACCAAGCCAGTGTAGATGTTGCTAAGACGGGAGTGTGAACATGCTGGGAATGTGGGCTTGGAAGAGCACATCTTTGTTTGAGACTCTGTCCATGTGATGCTCAAAAGCTTCTGGATGCAGCACACATGTGGAAGGCACTGAGACAACACTTCTGGCGGTTGTAAGTTGCCCATGGCTCACTTCCATAAAGCAGCATGCCTGGTAAACCTTCATCTTGGTATTGGTATGTCACGTTCTCTGTGACATTGTACCCCATCTGTCACCACATTTGCAAGATGCCAACTTCCGAGTTGTGGAGCAGGCGTAAGCTATGTGCTGTAGCCAATTAGAGCATAGTTTACCCTGAGCTAGAATGCTATTTAAGTTCATAACCAGCAGAGGGTATATGTCAGGGCAGGAAGATTCTTAATACTTCCTTTCTTATCTACAAGAATAAACCATTTTTGCTGGTGGTGCGAATCCTAACCACATTCTTCATGTGCATATAAGCAGCTACTGGTTCACCTGAGTTTTGTCGTCTTTTCTTGATAACCAATAAATTTTAATCAAACGTCAAGGCAATGAAACTGAGGTTTGTCATTGAGAAGGTGTTTGAAGGACTGACAAACGGAAGAAAGCCCTTTGGGAAATGGGATGTGTCGACTTCCTTCCATCACACCCATCTGGATTTACCCCAAGAGGCGACAGTTCACTGCTAAAATAAAATAATAGGAAAGTACAGCTTCTGGCTTAAAGAATAAAGGGAACCATAAGGGTATTGGGGGGGGGGGGAGTGTCCCAGAGAGGACATTTTAGGTGACATTGCCACACAGAGGAGCAATTAACATCCCACCCATTGCTCAGCAGTGTGCTCATAAAAGCCCTCTGGGATTTCAGGTCCTGTTTCCGACTTTTAATATCCAGCCTCCACCGCATGCTGCAAGCTTAATCGTGTTCATCTGTGTCTTTTTAGAAATGTGGCTGCCTGCTGGTTGCATTTAATCCTTTATCTTATTCCTGCTAATCTGTTTTCTATTTCTAGACAAATTCCCAAATCCTGGCCACCTAAATAGAACCCACAAAATGTTCTCATGCAACCAGAGGAAGGAGTCTTTTTTGGAGGGCAGATTTCAATGAGTACTTCTTTACACTGCCTAGTTTGCAGCTGACAGCCAGGAACCTGCCCTTTACTTATAAGGTGGAAACAGCATCTTCTCAAGACGGTCACCGCAAATTGTTAATTGCTCTGAAGAGAGAACAGCATAAATTCAATGGGGCATCCAAAAAACATGGGCCCAGATTTTTATGGCTAGGAAAATTACAGTGGAAAGCTGAATGCGTTCGACTGGCTAGGTGGTCTGCAAAGTCAGATGCTCCTTTTGCGTGCCGTGGGCAACGGAGTGCTGTGGACAGAATGCTATGCCTTCTGAATGATGACACAGTGACTCATTATCCTCCCAATTGGCCACCAACCTCCACAATTCTCTTGTTGTTGTACAGTGGGACCTCGACTTACGAGCGATTCGACTTACGTGTTTTTCGACTTACGAATGACTTCCGGGAGAAACAAAATGGCCGCCGCAGCCGAATTTTTCAACTTACGAATGGAAGTCGCGGCCGCTTTTAATAGGATTTTTTTGACTTACGAATTTCAACTTACAAATTTTCGACTTACGAATTTTTTTCGCTCAATGCATTCCTATGGGGATTCGACTTACGAATGTTTTTGACTTACGAAAATTGCGTCGGAACGCATTATCGTCGTAAGTCGAGGTCCCACTGTATTAGGATTTTAAAAAGAATGCTCTAGGTGTGAAACTTAATGTAGTGGTGGTAGAATTCTCCTTTTATAACCATATTGTTTCATTATTATTTTCAGTTTATGATCACTATATTAGCACGATAGAAACCAAATCAGCCCATCACAACATTTTAACTGAATCTGTTACATGCTTAGACTGCACTCCTCTATGCATGTACCTTGGAGTGATCTCCCTTAACCTATTTTGGAGTCAACAGGTTTGGGTTGTGCTGACCTGTGTTTTCTAGCATCATGGGTGGTGTTCAAAGTTTTGCTGAGTAGTCCCATCGAAATTAATGGAAATTACTTAGATGTGTTAATTAATTTCAGTGGGACTACTCTGTTTAAAACTTAGTTGAATATGACCTCATAGCTCTGTGCAGTCAGATGCTTTTTTGTTGGAGTGTCTCTGTGCTTCCATTTTATGTTTTAGAAGTCATTCTCAAATTCAAGACTTCATAGCCCCGGGGAAAAGGAAGAGCTATGTGACCCTGGACGCCTGATGCACCTGATGCCACATATACTGCCCATGAGGACTGTAGCTCAGCCTGGAATTTTTGAGGAGGTGGGTAGAAAATAGGTTAAGGCAGCTTTCAGGAATGCTGTCTATATGGGGCACTTCAGAAGTCCCCCTTCAGCATCTTCAGTTTTCGGATACACAAGTTCAAACTATGTATGGATTTTCAAGAGTGGTCACTGGATTTCAGTTTCAGTATGCAATCTGATTTGAAAACAAGGCCTCCATTTCAACCAAAAGGGGAAGGGAAGATTATTTGAAATTCAAAAAAATTAAGTCTGTGACACCACCCAACATTGTCTGAAATACTTTGAGCCATTTTCCTGATGAGGAATAGGGCACATATTAAAGATTCTTGATAAAAATGAAATGGAGCAGAGACTGGTTTAAGGCGAGGTGGGTTCAAATGGAAGTCTAAACTCAACCTCTCATTTCCAAAATCAGCTAGATGTCTTTTAAAAACTCTCTAAAAAGTTGTAGCATTTATTCAATATCTACCTGACACTGCTGTTCTCTAATCCAACACTTATGGGTTAATAAATCACCCACAAACCTCTTGTGAACTATTCCACCATTTGCAATCAATAATGTGATGAAAATTATGGTTGTTTTTGAAATGAATAGACTAAACATTTGTCTCTGGGCTGAACAGGCGGGGAGGCTGGGGGAGAGAACAGGCCAGAGAAACAAGATAGCTTCCCCTGAAATAGCATTCCTCTTTCTCATCTGTTAAAAAGACAGCTCTAATATATGGTCTGACCACAGACCTGAAATCTGGCATGTCCTAAATCCTAAACTAAATTCAGTGTCAATTCTTTATGTGGCTTTAGGGAAACCACTAAACTAAACATTCTTCCTCAGTTCTCTAAGGGCCAGTTCATACAACGAGTTGCACAACTTAATCCAGTGTACCTCACTGTGTGATGATGCACACACCATGAGATCTCTTGCATGAGATGGTTTCTTTATTAACTTCGCTGGAGGAGGGCACCTCACATGGCCAAAGAAATAGCTGCCCCCATCTCTAAAACAGGATAAAACCATCCTTGTTGGTATGTTTGTTCAAGGTGAAAATTACACCAGACTAGATCAGGTTGAATTGGTTTATTTAGTCGTGCCTTATTTAGTCAAGAGGAGATGCCAATGCAAGAATATTAACTGCTCTGTTACTTTTAAAAAAACACATACACCACTGAAGCTAATAAGATCCCTGTGGTGATTTATACTCTTCAGTAGGGAAGTCTTGGTTTCGTACATCACTCATGCAGGGATTCATCTGATGGCATTAAGTAGCTCTCAGCCTTATTTGGACTGTCAAATAATATGGGTATCCCTAGTGAAGAGAATGGGTAAAATAAGACTTCTGGAATATACTGCAAAATGGGTTGTGCACACACAGTTCTACATGGGGAAGGAAATTTTAGACATGCTTGAACACCAAGCTTGACAGTCACCTGCCAGGAATGCTCTGATGGTGTTTCCTGCTTGGCAGGGGGTTGGACTGGATGGCCCTTGTAGTCTCTTCCAACTCTATGATTCTATGATTCTAAGTTACTATATTTCAACAAAGAGAATCTCCCTCTTTTCTCCCTCCTGTTTCTTCATGTAAAAAAATAATTCAAGTTTCTTGCAATTCCTGCTGTCACTACTAAGGCCGTAATCCTATACCCATTTGCTTGGGAGTAAACCCTAATGATCTCACTGGGACTTCCTTCTCAGTAGACGTGTATAGTATTGCACCATATATTGGGAATCTTTGGGTTTCTTTCTAGTTTCTTCATCATACCCTTTCCTAGACTATCTCAAAGGTGCTACAGATGCCTTCTGGTTTTTATTCTCAGTATACCTTAACACAAATTTTATTCTCAGTATACCTTAACTACAAATGAACACCAAGAAAGGGGTTTCTTTCTGCTTCTTTCTGGTAATTATAGTGTCATCAGATGTAGTCCAGTTAATGTGGACCAAGGGACATACTGGTTCAGAATTTTTTTTTAAGTAAACATTTTAATGGAGTACATGATTTATATCAAAGGCCAAAAAGATAAGTGATTTTTTTTAAGAATAAAGACAAGATGAGCAAAGACAAAATGAAAGATAATGCATTTGCATTCCCTCTCCCTACTCAAACTTGCTCAATATGATGTTAATTACAGGGGACCTCATTACCTTGAGTTACAAAGTTTTTATTCTTCTTCAGGTCATGTTCATGGATTAGGTTTTGAGGTGTGGGGGGCAACTTTGGTCCTCCATTCTGGACAAAAGATCCAAGCCAACCACTGATGTCTCTTTCCCCTGTATTACCAATATATCCTTGTGGACAGAGTGTCTTCTAGCAAAGGGTTTTCTACCTCTGCATAAAGTTGGTATTTTACTCACCCTGAATGCAGAATATTTTTCTGTGTGTCTTGTAGATTCTGTCCTGCACACCTGGCACAGGTGACTTGCAGCTGTCTTTCAGGAGACCAATTGAAATGAAAAAAGTTTGGATCTCAGTATTTATGTTCTCTCTTGCAGATGAAATAGTATCACCAAAGCAAAGCTAAAAAAGCTAGTTTAGGCCAGACTCTGTACACAAACTGGGTGTTGTTGTTGTTGTTGTTGTTCACTTACTACAGAAAAGTCTTGAAGTGAAGAGTATAAAGCAAAAATGTAATGAGCAGCGATAAGAACATTGTTAGATATGGCTTGTGGAGTGATTTTTTTTACTTTTTATTTTTACAGAAAACTTCCCTCTGTTTAAATGCTAATGCACATTCCCTTTCCCCAGACTTCACTTGTGTGAATATGGTACAATTTCCACAAAAACCTTTGAAGTGAAAAAGCCATTGGATGACTATTTTCTCCTCTCTCCACTTGATTGTTTTTTAATTAGTGAAGTGGTTGTGCAAGAGCAGCCTTTCCTATCTCTTTTTGGCCAGACAGCAATAGTTTCTATTAGTATCATGCTACACGAACAATTATGTCATCTTTTGGGGAGGGATGCTTTCAGAAGACTACTTTAACAAGCGAAAATTGTACTGACATTTCCATTTCAACAGTGTCATTATGAATTGGACAGGGTTCTTCCTATGCCATCATATAAATATTGAGGATGCATACTGACATCTTAGCCAGAACATTGCAAACCAATTCTTAGGCTCTCATTCCAGTCAGATATGTAACAGTGCAAATGTTTAGGATTCCAGATAGGGACTTCAAGGAAGCACTACTAGCAGATGTAATAGTGCAAACATTCGGGATTGAGAATGTCAAAAAGATTTCTTCAGTTGACAGACCTCATTAAAACAGAGCTAGCGATAATCTCATTCATCTGTAAAGGCAAGACTGTAGATTGGTGCATTTCATAAAACGATTCAGTTGCATGTGAGTCCTGCAAGGATGTAGAGCTCCCATCACTTGGTCCATGAAAAATTACTACTACAGCCTTATCCATCTTTTATCGTTTCCATCTCTTTGTTGAGTGACATGTATTTTCTTCCTCCCATGACCCAGAACTCCAGGACTCTGAGACTACTGAAATGTTTGCACAATCTTGAAGCATTTATTTAAAAGTTGCTTTTCCCTGAAGGGCAAGTGCTAGAGCCAGATTCAAAGTCAGCTCAAGAAAACAAACAAATACTATCTTTACAAGCCCTTCAGACCGGAATGCTCCAAAGGACCTTTCAGGTCCCCCACCCCCCCCTTCTTTTTTGGCATCTTGACAAACAACGTGGTGCCTTAAGGCGGTGAGCTGGAATACGTGTTTACAACCCCTTCAAATTCACAGGCCAAACAGGAAAAGAAGGGAAATGTCAAAAATTACAAATAAAACAGTTGATCCTCAAAGGCAATGAGGCCTGCAAATGAATAATTTTTAGGCAAGCAGTATCGGATTTCTTAAATATTTGTCACAGCTGGGTAGTTGCATGGTGAAGTGTTTGTTAACCTTAGAGTTTGTCCTAAGTGCTCTTAGGAATAAATTTATTTATACTGAATATCTGAGTGGCCTAATAACTACAATGGGGTGTGTGGAGGGGGGTGGTATGCTTTTTTGTCTGCTGGGGGAATTTCTCCCTGTGTTCTGGTCACTGTGTTGTGGTTTCTTCTTCTGCCTTCAGAGAACCAGAACAACAATGAAAGGAAAGTCTGGGGAAAGTTATTTTAAGAAACAAGAAGGCAAAAGGGCCCGTGATCCCTTAAGTTACCCTCGTGCCTTGCTAGATGAGATTACTAAGATCTGTGTTCAGATAGCCTGTCTCTTTGTTTTGGCAAATGACAGCCTTTCTTTGTGGGTGGAACAGGACTGTGGTGCTGGGGCATGGGTATGTGTCTGAAAGACAGTTTAATTTGGGAAAACGGTACTCCTCTCAGTGGTGGATTTAGGGGAGCACGCCTGATTTTGGTCGCACTGGGTGCCTAGTTAGCACTATTGCAATGGTATCCCCATGTGTGGTTCTTTTCTACATAGGAGTAAACTTCTGAATACCAGTTCCTGGAAACCGCAGGAGGGGAGGGTGCTGTTGTGCTCAAATCCAGCTTGTGGATTTCACCTAGGTACTTGGTTGGCCACTGTGAGAATAGGACGCCAGACTAGATGTTCCATTGGCCTGATGCAGAGGACTTTTCTTACATTCTGATGTTCTTAAACAACTGTATGTCATTCACTTGGGGGAAAATAAAGGTATCACTCCTGCACCATTCCCTGGTGGCCTCAGTATCTGCAGAAGAGGGCAACTGAAGCACCCCTCAAGAGTGTACCAGATTGCAGCTGGCATAATTTGTTTCACAAAACTGAGTGGAATGGAGTGGCACTGCATGAACTGAGTCTGGTCTTATTGGCAAAGCCCTGGCCCTTCGTCTGTAAAAATCCCACCTTCTATTTCTTGGTCATCATACAGCGTCATAGAGGCATGGAACTTAAGAACAGGCTTTAATATACAAACACTGCCATCATTGTTTTTGTTGTTGTCATAGCACTAGCAGGATGCAGGATGTTAGGAATGGTTCTTGATTAAGTTGCTATTCTGCCTTTCTTTTCCAAGGAGCCCAACCAAGCAGCAAAACAAAATAGAAGAAAAATATATTTAAAACTATTAATAATAATTATTATTATTTCCATACCACCCTTCATCTGAGGATTGCAAGACAATTTACAATATAAAAACACAAAAATACACAACATAGTAAGTTATCAACAATGGGATGTAAACACAAATTTAAAAACAAGATATGTGCTGTACCTTCAGCTCATAATTTTAAGATTGGCAGGAATAGTCTCTTTTAGCTCTCAAGTGCCTGGGTGAAAAGAAGAGAGAGTGCTCTTGTGCGCATGTTCTGTTTGTGGGTTTCTCACAGGCATCTGGTTGGCTAATGTGAGAACAGGATACTATACTAGATGGGCCATTGGCATGACTCAGCGGGCTCTTCTTACATTCTTAAGGAGGCAGATGATCCTCACCAGGGAGGGCATTGCACAAATGGGGAACTGCCACCAAGAAGACCCTGTCTCGGTTCAATGCCAACTGGGCAGCACCAATAGGGCCTCCCCTGATGATTATATGGCCTGAAATGGTTGATGGTGAGGCACTCTTTAACTTACTTGAGTCCCAAGGTGTTTAAGGCTTTATATGATAGTATTTAGTATTAGTAGTATTAGTAGTGAATTAGTAGTATTATTCACCAACGCTGCTTGTGTTGTCTCTTCACAACAATGAGGACTAGAACCTTAAGATGATTTCAAAGGCCAAGCTGGCATGTTGGTAATTACAATATTTAAAGTATTTAGGGCTCATGGACTATTACTTCTTGAGCTGTATCCTCCATGTAGCCCAGTGAGCAGTCTCTGGGGCAGTCCTGAAGAATTCTGAACATCTACTTCTTGCTGCTGTAATATGAATTCATTTAATTAGTCGCATGGTATAGATTAAAATTTCAGGAAGTGAAATGTCCTCATTGCAGCGCACAAAGCAGAAGTATATGTATTTAAAACCACTTCTTTGGCAAGGTTCTCCATTTTTTTAAATTTGTGCAAACCAATTCAATGTGAATGCTCTTTTCCTGGAAGTGCTTAGAAATCCTTTAATCAAATACAAATTAGCTCTAGACATGAAAAATAAATGTTTGATGAAAATGCATCTTAAGTCATGGCACATGAATAGCCTCTCACAGTTAATAAATAATCTTGCATCATTGTAAAAGGAAGCAGTCATTACAAATGTAATCTGCAGAGCAATTCCCTCCACTTTCACCTCCACTTTAAGGTAGCTGTTTGGAGACCAATTATTGGCTGTTGTTTTTCCTTTTCTGGTTTACACCCCTGCACATCAGAGGAGAATCAAGTCCCCAAACTCTTAAAAATGCCACAATGGCACGTGAAATTGCAAGCTCATTGGCACCATGCACAGAAAAACAAAACATAGCACTTCCAACATCAGAAGCCCTATTTCTTTCAGCTTCACCTGTGCTCTTAGTCCTTTTGGCCGGTAAACTGTGGTAAGAGAAAATGATGTCTTCTAATCTGATGATGAATTGTGGAGTGAGATTTTTACATTAGCGACCGTGAGTATTTACACTTTTCAAAGATTAAAGGCAGTTTTCCAAGGCTGTGCAGGCATATTAATTAGTGCCTGTTAGGAAGACAAATTGCAGGCAGAAATAGTGGAACGAAAATGGAGGTAACCTTTAAAGATGAAATTAATCTCCAGTTTAATGTTGCTTGATCTGATTTAAAGGGTTTTGGTACATTTCCTGGTAGGTTTCCAATAGAAATGAAAGTGGGCCAGAGCACAAAATGCGGAGCTGAATAAACACACCGAGTGCAGCTCTTAAGGAGCTGCAGAGCCACCGTCATTTCTCTAAGGTGCTCATAAATCTCCCCAAATGTGTGGAGTGTGAGCCTATGATTTTGGGATACGTTTTAAAATGGACTGGTTTTCTGTTTTCAGTCAGCTTTCACTGAGTTGGAGTTCTGCTTTCAGATATATTAGAAAATTCACACACACACACACACACACACACACACACACACACACAGTATATATGGGTCTGGGTCTTGGATCTGGAGCCTTGGAAGAAGCTTGGCCTTTTTGTTGGCTCCTCTGCCTGCAAGCCTACAATGAGAGAGCTACCACTGTCAATATGAGAAGCAGGAATTCAGCCTATGGACCACCACACAGCTATGACACAAGCAGTGGATGACAGGGTGATGGCTACATCTCTTTGCACTAATGGGCTAGGATGGTTCAGACTGCACTTCCTTGACTTCATATGGCTCCCCGGTCAGTTTTCCTTAAAACTCTAAGCAGGCTCTAATCTTGCTGAGTACACAATCTTTTACATCGCTACAGCTGCATTTGCCTTGCCTTGCCTTGCCTTGCTCCCAACTTAATGGAAGGCAAATGACAACAGGCGTGCCTATTTCCTCCCAAGGTAAAGGAAGTGACATAGTTAAACCTGTTGGGGCAGCTTACTCTATGGCGTTGACCCCTTCATGCATCAATTAGACTTAAGCATGTTGGTTATGTGAGGTTGGTCATCCCAGACATTTGAACTTTTGAACAGTGTCGTGAGTGCCCCCCTCACTTTGGCTACTTCTCTCCCCCTTACCTTTTGTCAGATCCCTCCAAAACAGAGAGAAAAGAAGGCTGAAAAAGAGAAAGCGTGCACACAGAGTTTGCTTTTCTAAGGGATCCAGATTAAACTTGCATCCAGAATTAATTTGACCCTTGAAAAACATATAGAGTGGAAATAGGAAGTGGAAAAGAGTGCTACTCTTCTAATTTCCTCCTTCAGCTCTATGTCCTGTTTTAGGGATAAAAAGCAAATACTCTTGCCACTAAGGTGGCAGTGAAAGGGTGGATGAGTTTCAGAGGATTCACGAGCACCAGGAAATACCTTCAGGGTGCCATTGCGCCCACAGAAACTACGTTGGTGACCCCTGAGTTACAGGATAGAAAGGAAGGAATTAGAAATATCTAGTCCAAGAATTTGAGGCAAAGAGGTGGTGACTGGAAAGAAGACAAAGGGGGAAGGAGAAACCAGCTGTGGGCATAAAGTAATGGTCTTTTATTTAATATATAATTTTAATAGTTGCAATTAATGTTTAGTTAGCCTTTTAAAATTGGCTTAGCAGGTCTTCTAAGAATAGTGATATGTATCTGGAACAGGACTATAAAGCTGGCAACACCTAGAAGCATTCTTTTGCATTTTGGGGGAAAGTAGCCTTGGAACTAGCCCTCCTTATACTATCTGCTTAGTATAAATTCCCCAAGATGTAGCAGGGAGGGACTGGTATGGTTACTCTTTTTTATTTCTTCTTTCCTGGATATAAAAACTATCTGTGACATCTCCCCCTTCTATTTTCTTTTTTTATTAATATATCTTATCCTTTTCTATATTTGTCCAAGACTGTCACAGCACTCATGCTCTTGTGAGCATGCACAATCAGCTGTAACTGACAGCTCACCCTCCATTGTCTTCTTCTTCTTCATCATCATTTATTAAATTTGTATACCACCCTTCATCCGAAGATCACAGGGTGGTTCACAACCTAAAAATACAATCCCCCCACAAAGAAATCTGTTAGCTTTCGCTCATTAGATTTCATCACAAACATTTGTATCAAGGAAAAAACTGAATTGAGCCAGGATAATTTGTTTGAAAAAAAGTATCTCCAATTTGTTTGAACTCTATTTTACACCACGTAAACCTGGACTTAATTTCATCTGACATTGCTGATGGGTTTGGGTTTGAAGCAAAGCTCACATTGCGACAAAGTAGATGGGGATAGAAATTGAAGTTACAGCAAAATGAGCAAGTAATTGGACATTAAGAAGCCTCGAGTTTCAATGAGTCTCCAAAGATTTATGGTGCTTTTAAAGGCTATTTTCCGGAATTTATTTTACCCACTGTCCTATAAGGTATTGTATGACATTAATAGCCACAGTGATGGAGACATAGCTTTTGGTGAAAATGAAATCCTGTACAACTAGTTAACATGTGTTTCCATAAAGCTGCTAATCTTGTTCAGTTTGCTTTGAAAGTAATCTGGACTCAGTAAAATATGGTGGTGTTATATCCATTTTTATGGTAAACCAAGCTTCAAAATGCTTGCATTGTTACGTAAGTGATTATAATTTTCCTATTTATATCATATTTCCCTGGCACTTCATTTAAGCTTATAAGGATCTGAGGTCATAAGTGGAATGAAAGTTCTGTTTTTGGTTAACTCCTGCTCATGGATCAACCAACATACATTTAATGAAAATGTTGTGATTTTAGTGGCTTGCTAAAACAACCTACAAGGGGAATGCCTTACAAACCAGCCATTTCTTTCAATCAGCACAGAAATGTTTTGTCAGAGCATTCATCAGAACAGTCAGTGCCAGGTATAAACATTCTGTGCCTAGTTAGGCAGGTTTCCTGCTCTAAAACTC
The DNA here is from genome assembly GCA_034641385.1 of Darevskia mixta. Lineage (NCBI taxonomy): Eukaryota > Metazoa > Chordata > Lepidosauria > Squamata > Lacertidae > Darevskia > Darevskia mixta. The sequence continues at coordinate 22,950,080 of JAWWNH010000029.1, read as the reverse complement.
AAAGGCAGTTTGGACACATGGGACCACTTGAGGACTGATTGTGTGATATGTACATAGGTTTGGTGGATGTTCTTAATTCTAAATGATGTTAACTCACAATTGTCTCCCAGCTGATTCTCATTTTGACACTCAACTGTCATGTGAATTCACTTAATACAAAATTGATCTCTGAATGCTTTGGTGTTTGGAGCAAACGAGAGCTGATATTGGGCCATGAAATCTTTTTGTTCTATATACTTGCAGTTTCCCAAATATAGGCCATATACTAAACTGGTGAAAACTGTCCCAGATGTCATACAGCCAGTAGTGCCCTTTTCATTTATTCTGGCCAACAGGTATATGTTCTTGAAGAAACCGACCAGTGTTTCATAGTTTGACAAAGTTAAAGTCAATCTATTAAGGATAAGGGCGAGGAATCTGTAGCCTACTAGATGTTGCTGGGCTGCACTTCCCAACATCCCTGATGCTGGTGGGGACTGATGGGAGTTGGAGCCTAACAGCATGTGGAGGGGCAGAGATTCCTCACCCCTGCTCTAGGAGATGCAACTACTACTACTACTTCTGGGCCTCCATCTTGGGCCCAGTTCCAGTGTTGCCAAATCATCACTTTGAAATACTTGAACCACTATTTTCCTCCTCCTCACAACTATGTAGGAGGATGGATGAAGACTCTGATGTTGACAAAATGAGAGGCAAGGAAACTTCCTGTTCTGGACTGTGTTACTATTGCTCTAGTTGCTGGAACTGCAAGCAAGGAGAACACACATCAAGTTACAATTGCACTAGAGCTGAGAGAACCTGCTATATCTCCCGAATTACACTGCACTCTGCAATGCCTGCTTTTGCTAGAGATAGAAGTCTTGCTCAGGCATTATAGCTTCTATGTAGAGGAACACAGGAGGGGCACACTGAGTAGCTCTGTTCCTGACATTGTGTCTGCTGAGTACATTGTATAAGTAGAGATTTCCACACAAACTTGACCCTTCTCACCTAAGCCTCTGTCTTGTTGGGGTCCTGCAGAGGAGTTGCAAGGTACTTTGGTTGTTGCAGCACCACGGAGAGCTCCTAGCAACCAAATTGCTCTGACAAGGTGTCATGCTCCAAGGAAGATCTGGCTGAGTTTGATCTGGAGCCACAAGAAACTCAGGAACAGACCTGAATAGCAGCCAAGGAGAAGCCACGACCAATAGGGGAAACTGACTGGGATTCATCCCCACAGAAAGAGAGCTTGGCCTATGGAGGCAGAACCCATCCTCTATTATTTTGTCTATTTCTCTTTTAAAGCCTTCTAAGTATAAATATATTGTAGCAACCAATTCCATAAGCTAGTTATGGGTTTTGTGAAGAAATGCCTTCTTTTGCCTACAATGAAAACCAACCAATCTCTATCCACCCTGTTCACCCTATTCTACAACGCTCCACCATGCCTCCCTTTAGCCACCATTTCTCTAAACTTAAAAGGACTAAACATGTTAACCTTTCCTTATAGGGAAAGTACTCAGGTATTCAGATTGTTTTGATTACCCTTTCCAGCTCTACAATATCAGTTCTGAAATTGAGAGAACTGTACAGAATCCGTGAAAGCATAGCCCCAACCTTGTTGCCACTTGCCCTATCTCCACACCATTCAGGTATGTGGCAGCAATACCATTATTGAGAGGATGGCTTCATGGCACTACTCAACAAGCTGGCCACTCCTGCCTTCAGGGTTCTTCCTCCAACCTGACAACATTCGCCCATTCACTTCAATGGAGGAAGCAGTTCTACACAGCTGTTTGAGGCACGTGGAGTTGTTTCTTCTAGTAAAGCAAACAGGGAAATCTTTGCGGGTGAGGTTGCCGTGAAGCCTCTGTGCGTGAAGGAAACAGCTGGATCAAGATGCATGTTTTTGATGTGATAGGGCTTTAGATCCCAGTGTGTCAGTAACCCTAAACCTACTTAAATGCCTGTTTCTCTATCTACACTCTCCCCATGGTGTTTCTCTGCACATATACCCTTTCATATGAACTGATCCAAATGAACAATGCAGTGCGTCTACTTTATCACCCAATAGCAATTCCAAAGAAGTGAGGAGCCAGTCACTTGATGAGTCAAGCTTGAGTTTCTCAAGGAGAGATATAGGCAAAGTTAAGGGAATGTCCTGGGAAGAGTGGGGAAGGAAGATGGCTACCGTATCCCAAGAAACTTTGCTGTTGCACTCTAGTCTGGGGATTCTTAAGGTTCCTCCACAAATTGCATTTGTCTCCCTCTTCTGACCAGTTTCAGACTCTCCTTAGTACAGTTCAGATGATTAAAGAATGTCATTAAAATACCCTGGTTAAATAATTTCTCAGTTTTGTAATGACAAAATGCATCACAAAGAATACCATGTCTTTGAAATAATTTGCCATTGGGGTTTGTATAAATAAATGATCAGTGTGCCCCAAAATAGGCCCCTTGAAGCTACCTTTATAAGGCTACAAATGTGTCAGGCAGACTTATTAGATGTGAAGGGAATGATTATTTGTACAAAGTGAAATGAACATGTGCAATAATATTGTAAAATGTTTATTAGTCTAGAAAGTGCTGAATTTTCCTAAAATATATCAAGTTCTCAGTTTGCATTTAATGTAGTGTTAGGTATGACAGCATATCCTTCCTAAGCTATTTTCAGGGTCTAGCATGCTCTTTTTGGACAATAAATCTTGTTTTCAAATGCTTTGTTATCATAATCAACATGAGGCAATGTTACCTGTCTAGGAACATTTGATAGGATCTTTTCTTCATGTGCACGGTAATTTTGCCAAGTTGATGTGTGTGTGTGTGTGCATGTGTGCATGCACATGTAACTGTTATTTTAAGGATACTTTGAGCAACACTTCCTTCCACTCAGCTGTTAATGATAGCGTCAGGCTAAGAATTTCCAAGGCATTAACAGAAGGCAAGTATTTCTCAAGCTAAATTTTCCAAATGAATCGTTTAATCCGATCTTTAGGAGACACTGAGGTTGTTGACAAAGCACTGTTGGATACTGGGAGCTGTCAGGTCTAGTAGTTTAAACTTAAAAAACACACAAAGGCATACAATCACAAAAAGCAACAATGATATGTTCATAAAATAAGAATAAAATAATTTGCTGTGGCTATTTGCATTTGTGTTTCATGGTCATGCTTGTTTTTTTTTTTGGGGGGGGGGGTTCAGTATATCCTTCTCCCTGGTAGGACTACTACATTGGATAGACTGTGGGAACAGATGAGGTGCCTGTATTATAAGAAGTCAGAACATCTGTATCAATTATCCACACAACCATATAATGAGTGTCGATGTCTGTAAATACAGTAGGAAGAAAGTGTGGTGAAACTGGACAATGTAGAGCAATGGAATAATTTTTCATCCACATCTATTACTGAGCTTAGAGTTAGTTAGTTAGCTGGCTAGTTAGCTAATCCACAATCCTAACCATGGCTCGGAGTGGTGGGGCTTGATGGAGTGGACTATATCCATAGTCCTGTCACTTGTGCCAGTCAAGGCAGAAGGTGAGGGCAGAAAAAATGCTCCTAGGCTGCTGCAGCAAAGAGTCTTGGATTGGGCTCATTGCCATCATGTGATGGCAGCAGAGTCCACATGGGATCCAGCAGATCCTGTTCTACCCCAGTTCACACCAACACACCCTTTTGTGGGAAGCAGTTCTGCAGGCTACCTGTCAGGGGTGCTGCTCATGGTAGCTTCTGCTTGCCATTTGGGCAGGTGCATCCAGATGCTCCTTACTGGTGGAGCTCTCCTGCCGACAGGTGAAGTGACATCTCTACTCCATCCAACCCCCCTGCAGCATGATAGAACAGAGGTTTGGATTGCTCTGTTAGATACTTCATGCCTGTCTTTCTTCCATGGAACTCAAGGCAGCAGATGTCGGATCTGAAGGCAGTCAGCTGTCTAGGTATTGACCAGTCCCGGACCTGCTTAGCTGTTGCTTCTTTGTATGCCTTAATAACAGTTCCATAACAGTGGTATGAACATTTTGGAAACACATGAAATCTACTTCCATCCCCATGGAGAAGTGGCTGCTGGAAGTATTGAGGGGAAAGACTTCTGAGTGCAGTGCAAGACAAGGTGCTCTTGTAAGAATAATCACAGAATATCTTAACGCCATGTTAATATGAAGTAACTCACTTCCCACCCTCTGTGTTGCTTTGCCGTTGTACATGCCCTGAACAAGTACATCACTGTTTGAACAGTTGAGATCCCATGAAAGAGGAAGCCAGGGTTGCATTGATCTTACACTGTTTCACCTCCACCTCCACTCAGCTGTGCAGCCTTTGGCTGGAATGGATTTGACCTGATGTTCTTTGACAAACTTTGCTGGGAGCGATATCTTTACAATACCTCTTTGTGTGCTGCCTTCCCACTATGGCCTGTGAATGGAAGTCCAAAGTTTTGATTTGTCCCTTGATAGATGTTTGGATGACCTAATCTGTATTTTTGGATTCCCTCCTTTAGGCTTCTTCTGAGGAACAAAGGAAATGGAATACATTTATGTTGCATTGGGATTTAAGGTTTTAATTAAAATGGCTCTGAAGTGTTAACACAGCTCATCTTGGGTAAGAAAAAAAAAGAACCCTCATTAGGAATCCAAGATAAGAAAGCTTATGCAATGTATTATTTTTAAAAACAAGCAGGTTTTTAAAAACAACCCCCACCCCCCGAAATCTAATCATTTTCCAGAGGCGTACCTGTGTTTGTTTCTTGTAGCAAAAACAGATGAGTTTTGTGGCACTTTAATAACTAACAAAAGTACCATGGCATAAGCTTTGTAAATTGCAGTCCACTTCATTAGATACATGAAGAGTTATCCTGAGCCCCCCCCCTCTGTGTGCGTCACACAGATACATACACAGAGAGAGGGGTGGAGAGTTTTGGGAGTACAGGCATCTCTCCACGGACACATGTTCAACTCACATGCAACAACATATATGTGCGGCACTGGGAAATAATTAAATAAACCAATTTAAATGGCAAAATGGCGTGAAAAGGGCAAAAACGGCCCAAAATGAGCAGGAAAACTGCAAAAGTAGTGCAAACCCATGGGAAAATGGCTAGCAATCCTAGGAGCTTTTGCAACTGTAATCCAATGAGATTTTGCACCAACCTTTGGGGCCTGTGGAGAGTTGGAGTTTTAGAAAGGAGGTTTGGAGGGAGCGATTATGGTGGGGTCTGGTGGTCTTGTAAGTGCTGCTGGTTTTTAAAAAAGGTTTTTTAAAGGGGTTCTCAAGAGTTTCCAGAGGTTTAGAGGGTGTTTACAGGCTTTTCAGATGGTGTTCTCCACTATATGCGATTTCACATATATGCGTGGTACCTGGGAATGTAACCCCTGCATAAGTGGAGAGATGCCAGCGATAATAAACAGTGAGTTCAGAAGGTCCCTCCTTCATTCACCAAGGTTTAGCTTGTCCTGTCTGTCATCCATCCAGTCTGATGCCGATAATGCCAGTTTTGTTCTTGATTCCAATTCCAGCTCCTGCAGATGAGGAAATGGACAAAACACTTGAAGAAGTATGGTTGCCCATGTGTCCTCACAATGCTTGCCGTTATTTGCTGATATGACCTAGCTAGAGGGGTTCCAGAAGATGATGAATGCATGTTTTCATGAAAGGGTGGTCGCTATGGCTTTTAAAGAAGAGATACCGGTAGTCCACCTACTCCTGAAAAGCCCTCCCTGGACCCCGATGTTTGTAATAACTACAAATATCCCCTTAGGAGAGGTGGTTCAAGATGGTGGTTGCCATTCAATTTAAGATGCTCTTGGATTTAACAGATTATCTAGACCCATTTCTATCTACATTCAGGCCTGGATTTCAGACTGGCACTGCCTATCAGGAAAGAGAAAATGTGTCCCTGTTGCTTTCGATCTCTCATCAGTACCATATAATCAGTCAAGGTGTCTTGCTGGGCTAGCTCAGTGGGTTAGGTGTTGGAAGCATGGTGATATGGTGGTTCTGCTCCTAATTGCAGGGCTGGTTTCAGACAACAGCTCTGGAAGACTGGTGCTCAGCCCCATGGCACTGGTGCTATGGGGTACCCAATGCTGTTTTACATCTATATGAAGCTGCTGGGTGAGGTCATCAGAGTTCTGGAGAGGGGTGTCACCAATACGCTGATGACACCTACCTCTATTTCTCTTCGTCATAGGAGTCAGGTGAGCTTCTACAGAACCTGGTCCAGTACTTGGGCACAGTGGTGGGCTGGATGAGGACCAATAAACTAAAGACTGAATCCCTACAACATGGAGATCATTTGGGTGAGTCGTTTCCATGCTAAGGAATTGTGTAGAAGTCTTGTTCTAGATGGGCTCACACTCCAGTTGAAAGAGTCAGTGCACAATCTGGGGGTGCTCCTAGAGCCACCATAGTCACTGACAGTTCCAGTAACTTCAGTGGTAAGGAATGCTGAACTCGTTTTAACTGGTTTATCAGTTCCTGCACAGGGATAATCATGCCACAGTGGGCCATCTCCACACAATGTGCTCTCTGTGGAGCTGCCTTTGAAGACAGTCTGAAAGCTGACCGTTTGTACACAATGCAACTCAGCTGTCAAATGGATTAGGTTATTGGGACCATGTAACACTGGTTCTGAAAGAGCTGTGCTGGTTATCAAAGTGCTCTTTGGTCAAACTCAAAGTGCATGTGCTTATATAAAAGGATCAGTTCCTCCCATCCATTGTGACCTTTTTGTGAGCTAAGATAAACAGGAGAGGCCCTTTTCGCTGTACCACAGCCAGCTGAAATCTGCCACATGATAATCCAGAAAACGGCCTCCATTGTAGTGATGCCCTGATTATGGAATTTTCTCCTCTCTGACCTACAACTGGTTCTATTTCTTATGAGTTTTCATCACCAGCTGAAAACCCAACTATTAGTAGGCATTTGCTGCGCAAGTGTTGGGTGGTCTTCAGACTTCGTTATTATTGCACTGGTTGCCTTTTTTAAAAAATCTGCCATTGTTTTGTTATATTTTGATGGAATTGTTTGATGCTTTTAATTTATTCTGTGCCCCATCTTGGAATTGTTTGTCGATGAAGGGTGGGCTAAAAATGTGCTTCAAAGATAAGTAATGAAAACTCAGAAAGTACAGATGGTGGCAATTCCATTTTTAGCCGTAACTATTCACATACACACACTAGTAGTGTTGATAATACAGACTTCGTGAGCCAATTAACACATGTTGTGTGATAAAACTGCACTGTACCAATTCAGTCCACAAGTAACTCCTTATTGTGATGCAAAGCGGGACTTAAACTACATGAAGAACAATACATAACAGAATGGCATGATAGACTGTGGGAGAAATGCTGTCTGACATATAAAATGCTGATGAAAAACAAACACATGGTGACTATAAAGCCAAGCTGCTTATTTCCAAGACCAATATATGTGCAATAAAAGTAAAGCCCTGACAAAATTCATTGTAATTATTATGTTTAAAAAGATCTGCTGGGATAAGGAAGCGGAATCTGCAATTGAATGAATACATTGTTCTCAAAACAGCCACTGTGAGATTGTGTCTGTGAGGCTCCAGTTCTCTTGATGTCTTTGTGGCTCGGAAAGCTGTGGAAGCTTTCATAATGGTTCCTTCCTCTCTTGGAAACTAGAGCTAAGTGTTTTTCACAGCACAAGCACTGGGAGGGTGATAGGCATGACTCTTTACAGTCAGTCAGTCAGTCAGTCAGTCAGTCAGTCAGTCAGTAAGTAGGAGTGCAAGCTTAGGTGGTGTCTCAGGAAATGTAGGCTATACTAGAGATTCTTCTCCACAGGCAAGAAGAGAAGCCTATCCCAGAAGCATCCCTGAAGTGGTGGTGAACAGGGCAGAAAGGAGTCTCCAGTAGAAATAATGGGATAGTCAAACAAACATTGCATAGCAAGGAAAGGGGGGCAGGCAGTAAAAGGTGAACTATTTTCTGCTCTGCTGGTGCAAAATTGTCAGGCCTATGGCCTCTCCTTATAAGAAGATCCCTGCTGGATCAATCCATTGGCCCATCTAGTCCAGCACCCTGTTCTCACAGTGGCCAACCAGATGCCTGCCCATTAGCCCTTAGGCAGGGCCTGAGTGCAGTAGTACAATCCTCAGTTTTGACTCTAAGCAACTGGTATGCAGATGTATACTTCCTCCAACAGCGGAGGTACTGTAAGATGTTTTACACAGGTCCTGGTTAACCAGAGATGGTCCATGCAAGTTGCCTCTTGATGTATAGTCAATAAGTGATGACTATGCTAGTGTGATTCAATTCTAATTCAATTCAGTGATCCTTCTGCCCCTTCCTTATAAAATCTTAATTTCATTATTGAGATGGTAAATTCTGATAGCAATACTGCAAAGTGTGCACAAGCCCTCAAATATTTAAGAAAAGCCATTGCTAACTTAGCCTTAGGTAGAAGTCTCACTTGAGGCACTTGGTTTGGTAAAGTCAGTAGGCTGCATGACACTGTAACTAGAAAATGGCTTCCAAGCTACCACCCAGATAATCTAATTTAACTTTAGTTCATAAGCAGATGTATGTAGCATAGACCTACATTCCCGATGAGTGATAAATTTTTCTCTATGAATCTGGTTGTCAGCACTATAAATCATTTTTATGAGGTTTCTGTATGCATATGGAGAGATCCTTAAAATAGCATTATTCATTGTTGGCAACAACAATCTTAAAGGGGGGGGGGACTAAAAAACCCGCTAGTTCTGGCTGCCCTTATGATTCTTGAAGCCTAATCTTTTCGACAGAAAACATAAGTCATCCAAGCTCCCGGAGAGATTAAAAATCACTTCAATAAAAGCCTGGACATCCTGAAGCACTTTAATTGCTCCAGGAAGCATCCGCGGAGGCTTGTCTCTTCTCCTGGAGCAGATTTCTGCTCTGCTCTTTTCCCTATTTGAGGCTTCCCAGGATCTCAAACTGGGGAAATGAGCAGAGGAAAAATCTGCTCCAGGAGATGAGACAAGCCAGTATGTTTCCGAGCACAATTCAAAGCAGAGGTCTTCAAACTATGGCCCGCGGGCCGGATCCGGCACACTAGGCTCGTAAATCTGGCCCGCAGACCCTGCTGCCCACTCAGTCAGTCCCCGCATGCTGAGGTAAACCCGGCGCGGTGAAACGTTTCCTTTTAAAGAAGCATGGGGACTGACTGGGCGGGCGGTGACGCAGGCAAAGGCCTGGCCAGGGCGGTCGTCCTCTTATAAACCTGCTGGGATTGACAAGGCATCTGACCCTCACCTGAATCTCATAATTCTCCTGACAGGTGATTTGGTCTGTAGCCACAGTGTGGAAATAAAGGGTGAGATTGCCCACCAGATACCAGGCACTCTACTATTCAAATTAGGTCCCAGTGTTTTTGTTACAATCCCCTTCTCAATTAATTAATCAATTTTAATCTAGAATTTAAATTCTCAAAACTTCCTTCTTTGTAAATTCGAGCAAGCAAACTACTGCTCTAACTTCATAGAATCATAGAGTTGGAAGAGACCACAAGGGCCATCCAGTCCAACCCCCTGCCAAGCAGGAAACACCATCAAAGCATTCCTGACAGGTGGCTGTCAAGCCTCTTAAAGAGGTCTTAAAGACCTCCAAAGAAGGAGACTCCACCACACTCCTTGGCAGCAAGTTCCACTGTCGAACAACTTCATTACAAACAGTATTTCTACCTGCAACACACTTGAGCAAACCTGCTCCTCTTCCTTTCACAGATATTTTGTTGCCATTTGCAACTGTAGCTCCCTCTGATTAGTTATTTAACTCTTGAGGGAATTAGCATCACACGTCATGTGCATGGAAGTTGCCAAACCAATTAACCAACTAGAAGGATTACTGTTAATAGCACCAGTTTTCCTATAACTTGATATTGCTGGATAGTAGTGATGGTTTGTCTTCAAGAGAGGGCAGGGGAAAGGTGGGTATTGTCTGCGTATGTGGACCGCTGAGACAGCAAAAGTGGAGGTGTTTCTATGCATATGTGCATGGGATGGATGGATATGTGTTCTCTTCATATTTGGGATATGCAGATGGGTGTTAAAGAGATGGCTGCATATTCCATGTGTCATTGTGCAAGACACACACAGAGAGAAAGCAGAGTGTATATATGTGTCTGGGAGGAAGGGATGTGTGTTCCTCAGGCTTGTATGAAAAAGAGAGAAAGAGAAAGGGGTGCATACTGGCATGTCTGTGGGGGGGGGTTGGATAAAGGTTCTGTATGTGTTTTTGAATGAGGGAGGGACAGAGGCCATATGTATACCTGTGTGTCTGGGAGGGATGTCTGTTCTTTACCTGTGTGTTTATTTATGAAAAAGCGATAGAAAATTAAGTTGAAGGGGTGTACCGAAAGTGGGTTCCTTGAGGGGAGTGAGTAGAGTGTACCAGGCTAGCCCAGAACAAAAGAGGATTCATAATAAGGGCGTATAGGAAAGTAGGCTGTATCAGAAAGAGAGAGAAAAGAGACAGTGGGATATACCAAAGATACAAAATTGGGGGTGAGAGAATACGCATGTCCCAAAGAGGGAAATGGGGTGTGTGCCAAACAGGGTGTGTGTATCTCTCTCAGATATAGATATATTGATACATACATTCACACAGGTTCTGAAATGAACCTGAAAGCATTCTAGTGCAACTCTTGGCCCCAAGCCAAGAACCTTAAGCCTCACTAGGGGCATTTTCACACATGTGGCTTAAATTGGCTTTTTCTTAAATCACTCTGCAATACATATGTAAAGTTTACACAGGCAAGAATGTGCCTTTGATTTCTCTTCCGTGTCCTCTCATATTAATAGCATTCACAGATGACACAAACAGAAAGAAAGGTCCAAAAGGTATATTTTAGCATCTTGTATGACAACAGTCAAACAGATCTTACCAACCAAATGATTGTTGGTTCCTCTTCAGCCACAGCTTTACCTATACCAGTGATGGCTAACCTTGACACTCCAGATGTTTTGGGACTACAACTCCCATCATCCCTGACCACTGGTCCTGTTAGCTAGGGATGATGGGAGTTGTAGTTCCAAAACATCTGGAGTGTCAAGGTTAGCCATCACTGACCTATACCATACATGACATTATGGGATGGGGGGAGGGGGACCAGGTCAGGCCTAATTTGGCCTCCCCACACTTTCTGACCAAAATGCTATAAGACTACAGCTAGTCTCCAGAACTCTTTATCAGGCAAAATGTTACCCAAATTTAAACAAATGAACCAATAGGTACAAAAATTAGACTGGATATTGTAGCCTTGAGGTACTCAATTCAGTGATGGAGATTACAGACTGAAAAAGTCTCTCCTGGGTGCCACAGATAACAGCTTTAAACAACTAGGATTCCAGCATGAAGAATCAATGGTGCTCTCTGTTTCTGGAAAAAAATAGTCTGTCCCATGACTTAGGCAAACAGGCTTCTGAGTAGGCAGAGAAAAGAAGTAAAGAGAAACACGACAATCTTTAATTGAGCAAAGCTGGGGATTAATTTGGGGGTGATGTACTAGATAAAAAAGGCCAACTGAAGTCAAATTATATAGTATTACCCAGTGGCTATATTGGCGCTGTGGGTTAAACCACAGAGCCTAGGGCTTGCTGATCAGAAGGTCAGCGATTCGAATCCCCGCAACGGGATGAGCTCCCATTGCTTGGTCCCTGCTCCTGCCAACCTAGCAGTTCGAAAGCACGTCAAAGTGCAAGTAGATAAATAGGTACAGCTGCAGCGGGAAGGTAAACGGCGTTTCCGTGCGCTGCTCTGGTTCGCCAGAAGCGGCTTTGTCATGCTGGCCACATGACCTGGAAGCTGTACGCTGGCTCCCTCGGCCAATAATGCGAGATGAGCGCGCAACCCCAGAGTCGGTCACGACTGGACCTAATGGTCAGGAGTCCCTTTACCTTTACCTTATATAACCCTCAAAATGCAATGTTCATCTTTAGGTGATGGAAAATTATCTTCCTGTGGTTGTAGATTCTGCCTGCACAACTAGATTCTGCATTCACTTCCATCTAAGAAGAGACTTCATGGTTCCAAAATTTAGCCTAACTGTATTTTTACACTTATTGTTACACAATGAAGAGTTCTTCAGCAAAACAGCCATGCCAACCCATCAGAACAAAAAAACTTGCAACAATTTTGCAATGTTTTGGTTGGCTTTAATGAAGTATTTCCCAATCTTGGGATGTGTGTTTTTTCTCTTATGGACCAACACAGCTACATTTGCTTTTAATGTTCTTGTCCTATCTCAGTCATGCCTAACATGTATAAGCTAGTTAAAAAGGTAATATGGTGTTGGTAAAAATCACCATGGCTGAATTATGAAAACAAACAAATAACAGCATTCGCTTTTTTCAGTTCACCCTTTGCTAAGCTACTGGGGAGCTTGATATGCCAACCCTCTGCATCACAAATTGCCTCTTTGTGTAATTGCTTTTGGTGCAAGCGCCAACATTTTCAGAAGCCTTGATGAATTGATAATTATCAACATACTTCACAGTGAAAAAGGTAAACAGCATCCCATAATAGGATGGCCACTCTTTTTTACACCTTTCATTTCATTCAAGGAAAACTTTACTTTCCTCTGTGCAGAAGGTAAGCATGGAACATATTATTTAATCCTAATGCAAATCACACCGACAGGAAATGTCGTAAAGAGAAAAGTAATCTTCTGAAGGAAAAATAAATTATCAACCATGTTACGAAGGAAAAGAAACATTCTCAAATAATTTCTTTCTTTGTTGGTACTGGCTGGCAGCATAATCCTTCCAAGTAAATTGTAATTTCCAAATTAGATTATACATTATGTCATATTAGTTTTATATTAGAAAAACAAACTGACTTAAGGGAAAAGTGCCAGATTTGGCTTGCCTGGCAATGTAAACATCTTGAGCTTCTGCTGTGAAATGTTTAATTTTTTTTTTACAAGTTTAGCAGTAAATATAAAACCTAAATTAAAGCAAGATTTTTCCCCCTGTGGCCGAGCATTGATCAAACCTTCGTGGAGGAAAAGTAAAGAAAAGATTTTTAGCACACCCACAGTCATCTCGGTAACATGAACTGTGGGTTAAAGGCTGGACTTAAACAGCAAAACATACATTGGCAATCAAAAGACAGGATTTCACCCATGGGCTGCAACTGTATATATATAAGTTGTCAACACTGATACACATACACACACACACACACACACAGTATGTTTATATCCTATATATAAAGATACATACAATTACTGCCAGTAACCAGTGCCCACAGAAGTTATACACATTTGTTAATTGGGCCCATCGGTTCTGACTTTCTGGAACTTTCTGTATAAAAAGGAAGGGAAATTTTATAGGGATTTTTGACCCCCTCTCTTTTCATGTTTGAAGTAGGAAAGAAGTTAGGAGAGAAAGCTGTGCGATCACCTTATTTCCAAGTCCGTTAGGTAGTTTCTGTAGGTAGTATTTTAAAAGAACTCTGCCTTTGACTATGAATGATTGATATTTCATAAATGATGCTCTATTATCCTGATCAAGCAATTCCTTAGTAATGTGCGAGGTGAAGAGGCTGGGTGGTATACAAAGCCAGGGGGCAGACCCACATTCTTACTGATGGACATTGTACAACAGCATTTGGGGGAAAGATCAGCTAGGGCAGCACCACACAAAACTGCTGCTGGATGCTGAATGGCCAGGAGTCCCCCAGATGGACTGGTGCATCATCACCCCATGTGGGGCATGGCTGACCAATCAGGGTCTTGATGTCTGCATCAGAGTGAAGAATCTTTCCCAGCGCAAGAGCTGCATTCCTTCATGGGCATCCTTATGGACACCACTTGCTAGTGGTGGACAAGGCCAGCAGGAAAAGTAGGCAGAGCAACGGATGATGTGGCTTCTGCCTTTGTACAAATAGGCTACCTTTCAGTCACATAAAAGCCAGAGGTTTCTATACATACCCACATCTCTGCATCAGGCAAGCAAGCAAATGAAAGGCATTATCACAAGTTCATGTTCCACCTGGGCAAAACCACCCAAGGAGTGCATGGAGCTGGAGAGGTGTGGGGCTTGGAAAGAAATCTGAGGACTCGATGTTGTTGTTCAGTCTTTCAGTCGTGTCCGACTCTTCGTGACCCCATGGACCAGAGCACGCCAGGCACGCCTATCCTTCACTGCCTCTCGCAGTTTGGCCAAACTCATGTTAGTAGCTTCGAGAACACTGTCCAACCATCTCATCTTCTGTCGTCCCCTTCTCCTTGTGCCCTCAATCTTTCCCAGCATCAGGGTCTTTTCTAGGGAGTCTTCTCTTCTCATGAGGTGGCCAAAGTACTGGAGCCTCAACTTCAGGATCTGTCCTTCTAATGAGCACTCAGGGTTGATTTCTTTAAGAATGGATAGGTTTGATCTTCTTGCAGTCCATGGGACTCTCAAGGGACTCTTGAGAGTCCCATTTAGCCCTCTCTGAGGACTGGATAGAGAGGGCTAAATTTGTTCTCCTGGCCCACATTTCCTGGCCTCTGATCTCCATGGTACTGACTCTTCCCAGCCTTCAACGCTCCAATGCAAGCTGGTACGGGTATGGTATCTACATACCCAGTACAGGGGACTCAGCACAGTGCCGGATTTATGTATAGGCTAAGTAGGCTAAAGCCTAGGGCCTCTAAATCTAGGGGGCCTCACCAGCCCACCTGCTCCCCAGTGCCACAGTCTCCCTTCTCCCAAAATTGCAAACCCAAGACTTCATTGCAAGGGCAGGACATGAAGGTTTACAAAGTTCAGTTATTGCAAAAGTTTTTCAGTGTTAATTTTATGCATTTTTTAAAATCACCATGGTATTTAACAGTAATATCTTATGTCCTTTAGAGGAGAAATTGTGAATTGCAGAATTTTAAATACCCTCAGATATCACTCATTTTTGTTCATAACACTCTTAAATATCCCTTAAATATCACTCCATTTTGTTTATAACACTCTTCCATTTTCTTCTAGTTGTGAGGGTGGGAGATGGGGAGGCGCCTCAGAAGTGGAGTAGCCTAGGGCCCCTCTTCATCTAAATCCTGCCCTGATAGGGAGGACAAGCTGCCAGTCATAGTTGGCTGTGCATGCACACAAGAGCGCTAGTGTGATGACAGTCTTAGGCAAATGGGAGATGATACACACACGTATTCCTGCTCTGATGTCATAGGTATCAGCACTGATTCCTAGGACAAGTAAAGTGCTCTTCCAGTTTTCAGTGATCGTTTCATGGACCAGTGATATTCCAAGGAATCCTTCCTGCCCATTCTTATATCCAAATAAGCGACTAAGTCAAACGGTGCCAGTTGTTTTTTTTTGTTTTTTTATGGTCTGGGGTTTAATGTGGCCTGTGAGTTGATCTGACAGAGTTTTAGCAATGCAAAAGCAACTATGTAGGCTTAATAAGGCTTTGCGATTATATATCCAAGTATATACTTAGAAAATCTGTATGGACATTGTAAAACACCCTTCCAAATACCCCTCCATAAAAGATATGGATCGGTTCCTTGTGTGGCATTTGAGGACTATAAACATGTTGCCATAATTCACTGTGTTTCCTGAGGGTGTACAGGGGGAATAAGGGCCAAAATGGGGCTTTTTTAAAGGGAAGTCCCATATTGAGATTGACAGGTTGATGTAAACCATTGACCGGGTGTCCAACGTGCTGTCAAATAGAATCCCTGTTTGTCATCTGTAACCAATTACACTTTTCATTGTGTTTAACAACATTGATATGATCCTGTTCCACAGAGCTGTAGTTGAAGTTGTTTTACACAGGCATTCCACATCTACTCATTTTCTCCCCATCTGGGAACTATTGTCGTTAATGTCACATATGCAGTGAAGCACCGAAAGGGATCCTGCTTTTGGATGTAAAACTGATGGGATATCTTAAAAATTGGGGTGGGGGAGGCGAAATGAAGTTGCATTTATAGTCCTATGGGATAATTCAGTATGCAAGTAAGCCGCCCCCCATCTCCTCCTTTCAATTGCTGAAATGATAAACATTCTAGTTAACCTACAAGACCATTAGATATGCCTTTCAAAACACACATGCACACACCCTTTTTATTAATAAGTAAAGACAGTCCTCTGGTTTAAAAAAGCTTGACAGCACATTTGCGCAAGCACAAAGACAAAGCTTCATTGCTCACTGCATCTAATTATCACAGGATGAGCATTACTTCCATTATTAGGTGCAGATGGAATGGTTTGCTGATACTAAATGCAAATATACATTCCTTGGCAGCATATGCCCATTATTTAGCGATATCACTCTTCTTCATCCAAATTTGCTGTATTTGCAACCGGTTACATATGTTGCTAATCAACAGCATGGCTGAGACCCAAAGCCAATGTACGGCGTGCATGACAAAGGGTGCATATAAGAAATCTGCTACATGTGTGCACCTGTACACCTATGTGCCCACTCTCCTCCTCCATGTATTCCATATGATGGCTTAATGCAGGGGGTGGCAACCTAAGGCCCATGGGCCACAGGCTGCCCACAGGGGTCATTTAACCGGCCCCCAAACCGCTCCCAAACCGAGCCGCCTGTTCGGCAAGTCCCCCCGCGCTGCGCTAAACCGGCACAGCGCGGCACGGGGACTTGCTTCCGCGGCACCAGAAATCGTGTCTACACAGACGCCGGAAATCACGCACGTGATCCAGCCCATGGAGGGATCTCTGCTGGAGTGAACTGGTCCAGGCAAGGTAAACCTTGCCGACCCCTGACTTAATGGGACACTAATACACACACCGCTATGTGCCTACAACTGATAGTCCTGCTTTTGAGTTATAAGCATTGGATATTGCTAGATGCACGCATACACACGACCCATTTAGTTGCTATATGCTACATTGAGGCAGATGGGGCATGATTTTGCAGTTTTATTCCACATTCAGTATAAGCATATTTCTGAATGTGCACATAATCTTCAGTCTCTACAGTGCCGTAACACCTTTTTGACTTCCTATGAACATCTGTGGTAGTCAGGTGCTAAGTACACACACACACACATTACTTGAATGGGGAAGTGCTGGCAAACTCGTCAAGAATGAATCCAGTCTCTCAATGCACCATGATAATCCTTTGGAGACTTTGGGAGATGTCTGAATAGCTTTGCTCTGTGGTCTATGACCTCACTCCTCATTAGAATAAGTGAAAGGGCTGCACTTCTTGGTGTCATAAATAACCAGTTAGCATTCATATTGAACACAAAGTGAGGAAGCTGGCCAATAATTCACAAAAGTGGTGCTCCTTCTGAGATGCTTTCCTAGCCAAGTTTCAAATGTGTATTTAACACAATGCTGTTTTGCACATTTTGGAACTAGCAAAACATTATTATTATTATTTTACAATGAAAAGGAATGTATTTCTATGGAAAAATATTCTGCATATGTAAATCCCTATAAGATTTGGTACAAAGGAAAGTGGCAGGAAAATGTGTTGTCTTGACATGTCATTGTATAATCTCCCTGCAAACAAACTAGAATGAATGCTCAAGAAATAGCTGGCATCATGTAGCCTCTCAGCAAACTTTGTGCAAATAAGTCAGGGTGAATGCTGGATAAGCAGGTCATCCAGAAGTGACTTGTGCCCCTCACATCTAGGGATGGAGGATAAATTTGATTCAATATGCGTTTAAATCTGTCAAATCTGCACTTTCTAAAACAACATGCAAACCAGAGCACAGTTATCCTTCAAAATTCGCACTTCCCTGAATTTTGTGATGCGGTTATCCAACCAAGCAACTGAGGAGCAAGTGTTCATAAAAATGAAGATATTAGTGAGAACAACTTACAAAAATGCATCACATTTGGGGAAATTGCTTGCAATTATGTGTACATTAGTCAAAAGTGCATATAAAATTCACACTAAAACGCTGGTGAATTTTCAGAAACCAAATTGCTGAAAAATGTGGAAAACTGAATTAAGATTGGAGAAACGAGAAACAGAAAGTTCTGAAATGACTAAACAACAACAACAACAATCATATCTCCTCCCAGTTTCCTCTTTCCCATGCTGAAGATACCCAACTCCCTCAACCATTCCTCATAATACCACATTTATACCCTGCTCTTTCTTCAAGGAGCTTAGGGTGACACACGCCCACTCCCCCTTCCTTTTATCACCACAACAATGATGTGCGATAGTTTAGGCCAGGCATCCCCAAACTGCGGCCCTCCAGATGTTCTGGCCTACAACTCCCATGATCCCTAGCTACCAGGACCAGTGGTCAGGGATGATGGGAATTGTAGTCCAAAACATCTGGAGGGCCGAAGTTTGAGGATGCCTGGTTTAGGCTGAAAAATGATTACTTTGTCAAGATCACACAGTGAGCCACTTGACAGTGTGAATTTGAACTCAGATCTCCCAGTGTCAGCCAACACTAATTACTGTGCTATTCTGGTGCTCACATTCTTGTTTGTGGACCACAGGGGTAGTTTACACCTTGAAACAAAAACCAGCCAATGGAAATTGTGTGTTTGGAATTGTAAAAGTCAAGCAGATGTATTCATAATGCTGAATTCATGAACTCCTGACCAAATGTCCTGCATGGTCTGTATTTTGGCACATTTCCTATAGGAGTGGCTCTGGAATTTTCCCCATTGCCTGCTCAGAGTTCACATGAGCTTTGTCCTATGCATCTTCCTTGTCAAATCTTTTCTTTATTCTTTATTCTCTGTTCTTTGGGGGATAGGGAGCTTGTTATGCAGCAAGCTGATTGTTATTTCTCTCTCTCTCCAAGACAAGCACACTTCTTGTCTATACAAATGTGTGTATCTGAGTTTCCTTTATCTGCTCCTCTCTTATCACATATGACAATGGGCACCAAACTTCTTGTGGGCACATTTGCAAACCAGAGAAACTGTCATGGCTCTACACACAGAGTCTCTCTCTCTCTCTCTCTCTCTCTCTCTCTCTCTCTCTCTCTCTCTCTCACACACACACACACACACACCCCACAATTAAGCACCCACCTCAACCTATTCTATTAATTAATCAATACCATGATTAATTTCAGCAACAGAAGTGGTGGGAGGGGGCAGGGCCATGAAAGTGCCAGTGAAGGACTTTGTGGGCACATGTGCTACCTAAGGGTGCCATGTTAGTCACCCCTGAAATATGGTCTCTAGGTGCTACTCTGGCCTTCACAACCCTATATATGAGGATGAGTGGGAAGACAAAGTTTTCACTCACTCACTTTCTGAATCACAAGCTATATACATACACACTGACTTCCCACAAATAACCATGAGAACTGTAGTTTGTTAAGGGTGCTGGGAATTGCATCTTGGTGTGGGGTAAATTACAGTCCCCAGGATTCTCTGGGGGGAAATCATGCACTTTAGACATGCGGTATGTATGCAGCCTAAGTCCAAGGTCAGGAGATTAGGGTGCAGAGGAGTACATTTATGCTTGCCACCCCACCATTACGAAATGTCATGTCACATCAAATGGAGACAGGCTGCCAATATGCCCAGCAAGGTCATGGGTGGGAAAGAACTTTTCTCATCTGCTTCTGAAATAGAGCTAAGCATAACCCTGAACCAGAGTGGCCTAGTGTTTTGAAAGGAAGTCTTTAGCTCATTGTGTTGATAGCCACACACCACAATATTACACTTGAGGAGCAGTAAAATATCCCTGCTTATTGCAAGTGGGTCAATATTGTGATAAGTGCTCATTTGCTGAAAACCACTTTCACCACAAGTGAGGAAATTCAGCCTCTCTAGAGCTGTCAGAATCTCTGCTGCAGTCTTTTCTCCCCCCATCTGTAAGATGTTAAACTGAAGCTTCAGGTTGTTATTCCCGCTATTTCTTCAAGAGATCCGGTGATTTATTTGCAAGTGGGTGGTGTTGGAGGTACTAGAAAGCCAAGGAAATTCCCTTCCTGCCTCCTCTATAAAACAATCTGTTATGTAACGGTATAGCTTCCCAACGAGGGAACATTCACTCCCTCTTCTCCTTCCTATGTTGCTTGGTGTTTTGCATTAACATTTGCTAATCTGGAACAGCCTGGTTTTTGCTTCCAACATGCTGTGAGGCATGTGGATTCTTAAGCAGTTTAATGCCTGCCACCTATCATTTTGGCAAGGGAGGAAAGCTAGAAAGTTTCAGAAGCATACAAGCTTAGCACCAGAATCATTGAACTGGAAGGTCACTTCCAGCGTGGAGACAAGATCAGCTCTTCCACATGTCCTATGTGTTGGGAACTTGAGGTGAGATATCCATGTAGAGGAAGTTGCCCCCACTTCCAGTCACCACACAGAGGCAGCTTAAGGTCCAAAATAGTTTACTGCTGTAGACGATTAGGCTTCTGTAATACAGTTCTGGACATTGATATGTACAGTGGTACCTCGGGTTACAGACACTTCGGGTTACAAACACTTCAGGTTACAGACTCCGCTAACCTGGAAGTAGTACCTCGGGTTAAGAACTTTACCTCAGGATGAGAACAGAAATCGCACGGCGGCAGCGGGAGGCCTCATTAGCTAAAGTGGTACCTCAGGTTAAGAACGGTTTCAGGTTAAGAACGGACCTCCGGAACGAATTAAGTTCGTAACCAGAGGTACCACTGTACATTCAGCTTGAAAGCTTTGCAGCTACAGATACAGATATGTACAAGCACAAAGTATCTCTGTTGCTCCTGCTTCAAGATGTAACACAGTCTCTGACTGTCAGGGGCTGGCCAGGAAGGAGGAAGAGGAAGACAGTATAGATTTGCAACAGAGGTTTGCGGGAGGTCACACCTCAGAGGCAGATGAGGGGAAAAGTTGGGAAATAATGGGAGAGGAGGAGCATACAAAGCTGGAGCAGCAGCTGGCTAACTGCCAACAGCAGCTAGCGTTCCAGACCCACCATCTCCCAGAACCTGGCAAGCCTTAAAAGTAGGAGAGCAAAGAGCTCAAAGACAGGGGGAACTTAGTGGCACCCGTAGAGGAGATAATGATGATGATGACGAATGAGGAAGTGGGAGAGAAGGGAGCGTGGAGATTCACTCGGGACAATGCCATTATCCAAGAGGCTGGGTTCTATAGCATCTCTCTGTAAAGTTTGAAATAAAAAAGGAGTGTAGGAAACTTTTCCTTGTCTCAGCCGGGAGCCACTGACAGCACCCTGACACCGACTCATGGGCAGACTCACTGATTGACTAATGAACTAACATGTCTAATCACTTCTATGGATGGCACTGGGCTGTTGCCATAGCAACTAGTTTGGCTAATCTTGCATGTCTTGACTTACCTCATACATGGGGTGATTTGTGCCCATGAAAGAAATTAACCCCTTCCTCCATGTCTAGTTCCTCCAACACTATGTTAGAGTGTGGCATGCCAGGCCTGTAGGCAGACACCAGACAAACTAAGGTATATCATGTAAGAGCTGATTAGTCAAGGACCCTCTTGATCAAAGGAAGGCAAATGTTCACTGGAGTTGTCATCAAAAGCAAATAGTCACCTGCTTCCCCCCATGGAATACAGATTACTTAGACTTTGAACTTGACCGTGTTCCTTGATATGCTGTTCAGTCATGCACCACTGAGAATTACATTTCAATTGGGGGGAGAAGGGAGGGAATGTTTCTCAGATTTATGCCATAATGATGAGGAAGGTGGAATGATATAGGTGATAAGGAAAGCCTGGGAATGAAATACAGTACCTGGTAGCCCATGTGATATATGGGTGGCCGCCTGCTACAGTACATAGATGGCTTCTAGCTGTATCAGGGCAGTAATAGAATAGAATATATTTTATTGTCATTGTCGGAGACAACGAAATTACTGCAGATGCACCTTCATTTAGCACCAAAAATATGTAACCTGATATAACTCTGCGCCTTGGTGTTTATGGCTGAAGTATCATAGAGACAGTTCATTTAGGAATAAGAAATCCAGAGATGTTTCTGAGGTCAATGGCACATAGCACTTCAAAATAAAGCATTATATAAGTGAATCAGATCATTTTAGAAAATACTCTCTCTCACTGAAAACATCTGTGATCCAGAATGTGAGCCACAATCCTGTTTCAACAAAGTCTTTTTTTAAAAAAGAAAAGAAAAGGCAACAACACCTAGTCCTTGTCTTGAAGAAGAAGCTGTCGGTCATCCTGAGGAAATTTAAATCTCTCTGTGTTTTCTTTTCCTTCCTTAGACACATTATAGAAATGCTTCTTAGCATCTTTTTCTGTTTCTGAAAACAAGCTGGATCTTTGAAATCATCTGCCCCCAATTTACTCCTGGTTGACCCCAAGACCCTGTTCTGTCACATCAAGCCCACATCTGTGCCCACCGCTGAAGAATGTGGCAATTCAACACAACATGTGTCTTGAGCTGTGCATATGATATTCATGGGAAATTGAAGAAGCATCACCATTTCCTTCATTCCAAACACCTCCTTGAGCTATGTTTGTAACCAGGGCACACAAAGACCCCAAGGTTTTTACTCTGCCTTTAATTATCTCCATCAGACCAGCTTTGATTCAACTGTTCTGAGATATTTCTTCAAATAAAGTTTTGTTACTTTTAAAAACACACCTCTGCTAGCTCTTCATCCCACCCCCCTCATATCTTTTTATTGAGTTTTGTATATGTGAAAATACATGAATTTAAAAAAAGAAGTGTCACAGCAGTCTAACTTGTTTCTTATGTAAATTGTTTTTGTTTCTACTTTGTTTAGGTGGGTTTTCAGCCTCAAAGGAAGTTTGTAAAGTCAGGGAATGAAGTCTGGTTGATCTGTCAGTCATGTATGTGATGAATGGGAAACACATAACCAAGAAATTGTCTTTCGTAGTTAATCCTCTAATCAAATGACGAGGGCCTTCTGGCTGTTCCCTCACTGTGAGAAGCGAAGTTACAGGGAACCAGGCAGAGGGCCTTTTCGGTAGTGGCGCCCGCCCTGTGGAATGCCCTCCCATCAGATGTCAAAGAAATAAACAACTATCCGACTTTTAGAAGACATCAGGCAGCCCTGTTTAGGGAAGCTTTTAATATTTGATTAATTATTGTATTTTAATATTTTGCTGGAAGCCACCCAGAGCAGCTATTCCTCAGTATCACATTCCCATGTCTCTTTTGAACCATTTCTGGTTATATGTTTTTGCTATCGGTAAATTATAAATAGTTGAAATGATTGTTTTCAGCTGAACTGCTGGTTACAGACAAAGATTCTCAAATGTAGTTGGCACTCTTAACCAACCTTGCTTGCTATACATTTTGTTAGCAAGTGCCTTTATTTGAAGTCTCCACGATGAATTGGAACAATTGTTTCCTACAATTTCTTGCAGTTTTTCTTCTGTGAGTGGCTTTCCCCTATTAAATAGGCCCTTCAACTTGTAGATAGCTTTATCTACCCATCCTGAAAACTGGCTTTATGTGTCTGGATTAGTAGAATGATCTGAAAGTGGGAGTAAAGATGATTTGGGGTGCTAATTGCATCAGCCAAGTTTTCCAAACACACATTGTGGAATTTAGAAAGGGGTTTGTATTACAATTCGTTAAAAGGGATTAGATGGCAGAGAAGAACTCCATTGACACCCATAAGATTATTTTTTCATTCCAAGCATGTTTTTAAAAACTGAGACACATCCCAATAAACCTGTAGTATAAGGAAGCTAAATTATCCTCTTTCGACATGTCTGAATAAAATTTTCTTGCTGTTGCTAATTTAATGGTGCATATTGTTCCTTACACTTTGGGAAAGACTATTTGGGAGGTTGCAAAAACGATCTTAAAATAATTGTTGGTGATTCGCTTTTAATATTGTTGTGTTGCTTGTATTGTTTTATATTCTAATTCTGTACACCACTGTGGTATCTTTTTAATGTAGGCAGTTTTATAAATTATGGAATATACAAACAAAATATGTATGTATGTATATATGTATGTTGATTTGAGCTGAGTTGTACATTGCCCTCCATCCGTAGAGCTCAGGGTGGTTCACAACATAAAAATTCAAATGTTTGAGAAGAGATTGAGTGTTTGGGAGGGGAGGGAGGCTCGTTTAATTTCATTGTATAAAGGTATTATTATTATTATTAAAATACATGATAAAAACAAGAACAAAAACACACCGCCTCCCCACCCCTCCCATTTATCTAATCTTTTATTCACGTTTATTCCATCTTCTGTTTAAACCCTGATGTCTCTTAGATGCTCCCAAGCAGTCATGCCTTTTACCAATGAACCTGATTGGCAAACAATCCTAAAACAGGACAGGACATTAAAAAAATCCCTATAAATATTCAAAGGCTGATGCAGGTGGGCCCCTATCTTAATATCGTCAGTACCTCCTAGCAGGAAGGCAACATTTATGCCTCTGAATTCCAGCTGCTGGGAAGTGCAGGTGGGCAGAGTTCTTTAGCATCCGTGTCCTGCTTGCAGACACTCACAGGTTGGCCACTGTGACACAGGATGTAGGACTAGATGGGCCATGGGCCTGATTCTTATGTTCTAACATAATTAGGCAAAATAAATAATGCATGTATTAGGGACCATTGGACAGCATCTGGCCATAGGACATAGGGAGCTGACTTATATCAAGTCAGACTAATGGTCTATCTATCTGACTCAATACTGTCTAACTGGCAGTAGGTTTCAGATATGGGTCTCTCCCAACCCTACCTTGCTATACCAGCGACTGAATCTGGGACCTTGTACCTGCACAGAAGATGCTCTATCACCGAGCTACGACTCTTATCTCTGCTCAGCCACAAGAGACAGTATATGGTCAGAGGAACCAATAGTTTCGACATAGTATAAGATATCTTCATATATGTAATAGTTAGGGTCATATATATCTCAATGCATCAACAAAAAAGGTATTACCTCTTTACTTCGCTGACAGGACTGTCATCCCAGTCTCAACATCAGCCAGAGTTGCTAAGCAATAACTGGCTAGTTCTGTTACTTACTATTTTTAATTCTTTTGATGGCACTGAACTATGGGACTTAGACCACCAAAAACAATAGGGGACTTTCCATTGTCATGTCTTCATGCGCTCTGATGTGCATGAGTAGCTCTCAGCACTTCGTATCCAAAAGTTGGCATGCATGAATAGGACAAAGTTCCCCTACAGACATTTCAGGTACAAGCAGCTGTTTTCTTTCTGAATGTAAAACACAACAGTCTTGTCTTTTCACTTTTTTGGTGGTGGCTGTTGATTTTCATTTGTGTGTGCATATGTGCATTTTCATTATTCTGAAACCTCGCGGCAGAAAGCAAAGGGCAGACAGCTAGCATTCTGCTTCCACAGCGAGAACTCAAAGGGGATTGTCTGAAGGAGGCTGTGAGAGTTTGTAACAATGCGTTAAACAGTCTTTTCAGGCTGGGCTGTCTTTGCACATTCCGGGAAAAGAATGAGAGAGTGTCTTTGGTTTATTTCCTTGCTGGAACATAAAAGTTGAGCATTTCAACAGCAATGGAAAGCCTGGCTAGGCCTCAAGAGGGAAGGTAAGTCCAAGGGAAGGGCTGTTAATCTCTCAGTGTTGAGTTCCCATTTTTAATGCTGCTGCTTAGTTGGTCCACCAGGAATTCCAATGCATTCTGTTCCTAGAGAGGGTGGTCTGTGAGACTAGTCCAGACCCCACTGAAGCCCGTATGAAGCTTTCCACTGGAACCCTCAGGGTTGGTCTGCTGTGCTTTTAGAATGGATATGTTTTTTAAAAATAATAATGGAGTATCATTTGAAAGCCAGTTTTAGCTCGTTCCAGTAAAAGTGGATGGGGTGGATTAAGAGAGGAAGAGATCTTTATGACAGAGCTTTGCCCGACGTTGTTCCTCTTGCCAATATTGTGTCTCGCATGAGCCAGATGCCAAAACGGGGGTTTAATTATCGGCTTCTTCTATTTTTAAAGGACTTGATACTGTAATACTTGGCTTTGAAGGGTGAAAGGAGGGAATACATACCCCATTCATGTTGTATTGTCTTTTGAGTTTGGTGCTCATTCATCTTTTCACCTGTGCCAGTCTTTTGAGTGGGGCGTTGGGAGTTGGGGTGTGTGTGTGCCGTTCATGCAAAAGGCATTAGTGCTCAGCAGCAGGAAAGCTGGCTCCCCCTAGCCAAGAAATTAATGACACTACTTGCACTGGGAGGGAGAGGGAGGGGATTGTGAGTTTCCACATCATTTAGCAGAATACCTGAGGCAAAAGACCAAAGTCAAGCTATAAAGTAATTAAACTTTATGTTCCATGTGTTCGTTTAATGTTAGCATTTTTTTCAGAGCAAGGCATGCCAGCAAGATTTTTTAAATAAAATAAATCTTGTCGTTGCAATCCTCCACTTACTCAGAGGTAGTCCTGTTGACTTCAATAGGATTACTTCAGAGAGGTCTTAAAGCAGGGGTCGGCAAAAACTTTTAGCCGTGGGCCGGTCCACTGTCCTTCAGACCTTATGGTGGGCTGGAGAAGCAGCAACCGGGGGGGGGGAGCTGGAAGAAGAGGCGAGGGGGGCAAGTAATCCTCCTCCCCACCCCCCAGCCCCAGCCGCTGTGCTTACCTTCCCTGGGATTGCCACCACCACCACCACCACCACTGCTACTTCTTGTGGGTAGGCAGAGCGAGCTCGTCCACTCTGCTCTCTGGCCCACAGGAGCACCAGGGTGGCGGCAGCAGTGGAGGGAAGATGAGCAGCTCGAAAGGTCTGGCTCTGGACAGGGGCTGCTTAAAATGGTGCTCAGCCAGCTCAGCCCAGCCCCCTTCCTCCTCTAGGCAGGGCAGGGAGAAGCCAGGAGGAGGGAGGGAGAAGGCGCCACCGTGGTGTGTGTGAGGGAGGGGGGACAGAATGGCTCAGGGAGGAAAATGGCGCAGCCCGAACGAACAGAATCCCCATGCCGATCCACAGACAGTCCGCGGGCCAGATCCTGAAGGCAATTGGGCCTGATCCGGCCCGCGGGCCTTAGTTTGCCGACCCCTGCCTTAAAGGACCCCTCCCCTTGTTCCTTAAACATTTTCTGCCTTGTATCAAGTCTTTTGGTCTCAGTACAGTAACTCTCTAGAGTTTGAAGAAGAGGATACCACCTCTGGCATCCCAGAGCAGAGATGCCCTTGATTGGACCCTGTGGACTTCTGTGTGCAGAATACATGCACTATCTTTGAGCCATATCAATTCTTATAATAGATTCTGGCATGAAGAAAGTCTGTCTGTACCCAATGGAGAGGGCTTGTGTACACTACACACCACAATGTTTATCTAAGGAAGGGCATGATAGAGGTGGATGAGATTGTCCATGGTGTAGAAAAAGTGAACAGGGAAACATTTTCCTCCCTTTGTCTAATACTCAGGGCCATCCAATGAAACCAAATTTGCTTTGTATAGAATTCTATACAAGATCTCAAAGTAGCTGTCTTATTTCAAAGGAATTTCAGAAATAGACTGGAAAGAGAAGTTGCTGAATTGCAACTCATTACCAAACTTAAAACCATGGAGAGACCTGGTCTGAATAAAGACATTGGATTCTTATCTCATTATACATGACAAAGCTATTTTTAACCTTCTCATCCCTTGCTTTTTCCTGTTAGACTAATTGCAGTCGTTAACAGTCGTCAACAGGTTCACCACAGCTATCAGCCTATCACCCATTTCCACCACCCCTCTGAGTAATACCCCTCCCCACCCTCTCACTATATATAAGGGTCTGGTGACTTCTGTTTCAGTGTATCTGAAGAAGTGTGCATGCACACGAAAGCTCATACCAAGAACAAACTTAGTTGGTCTCTAAGGTGCTACTGGAAGGAATTTTTTTATTTTTTATTTTGTTTTGACTATGGCAGACCAACCCGGCTACCTTCCTGTCATTGGTAACTGGTTGGCCCTGTGAGATATAATGTTAGACTAGATGGATCTTTGGCTGAATCCAGCAGGGCTCTTCTTATCTTTATGATCAGTGTGACGTAATGCTTAGAGAAGCCTTCTCCAATATGATGTCCTCCAAGTATTTTGGACTACAACTCACTTCACTGCTGTGCTGGCTAGGGCTGATGGGAGTTGTAATCCAAAACATCTGGAGGTCACTCATGATGGTGAAGACTGGCTTAGAAAAATGGATGAAGACTGCAGATACACAGAGCCCCATGCATGAAGTTCATTGTGTGACCTTTGGACATTCACCATCTCATCTAACCTGCTGTATCATTGGGTTATTGTGAAGATAAAATGGAAAGCAGGGAGATGCCATCCTGTAATAAAAGAAAGAGAAGATTAGGCTACAGCAGCATTGTTATACTTGCTGCACTCATTGAGTCTGAGTTATTTACTCTTCTGCCAAATGCTTTATTAATGCTGTCACTCTGACCTGGCAGATCCTGTTTTAACTGCCCCTCTGTATGACTGCTACTACTGTCAGGGGCTTCAGTACCTCCCAGTAGATGCCAGATACATCTGTTTGAACTGCAAAACATTCTGTAAATGCTAAAGTGAGCATCACCTGCCCAAGCTTGTTGGGAGGGCATCTTATGCAACCTATAGTGTTATCTGAGCTGGATCACCCACACACCCTACTAATTCAATAATTAGAAGCGTATCAGTCACAAAACTTGCAGGCAAGAGTCTCTGTTCCAATACGCCTAAACCCTAACACGTTGTGAATGCATCGTTTTAGTATATAATATGTGCTATGCTGGCATGCAATGAATTGCATCCTCACGAGAAGAAAAAAAAAATAGAGTTAAGTTTGAAAAATTATGTGATCTAAACCTGCATCCCTGAAAGGGACTCCTTATTCCTGATTAGTACAATGTGTATTTATTTTCACTCAGGAAATTAACACCATTTGTTAGATGTTCAGCTTTTTAAGCTAATGTTCAGAATCCTTTAATGCTAATCTGTGAATTCATCAGACCTGAGGTTGGCCGTAAAAGCTCATTTATTTGCATGGCCCAGGGACACCCAAAACAATAAGTAATCAGGAGTTTGGATGTATAGCTGCTCTGTTTACAGAAAGTTACATTGACATTTTGCAGATTCAAGTTTCTGAGGGACTTGACAAGACTTGCCTTCATTCTAAAGTCTCCGATACGCAGCTATTTCTTTACATTTCTTCTGATATGCTACCAGTGTTATTAAGTGCCACCAGCTGCAGCAGTATCAGTAATGCAATTATTACAGTTGTTACTAACAATAATTTTAATTACAGTACTTTAAAATACATAATCTGAAGCATTATATTGCATATTTTATTAACTAGAGTTGCACCAAATATTCTCCTTAGTGACTTCGAAACTTCTCCAGAAAAAAATATCTAGATTGTTTTGAATATCCAGCTTTTTGGTTCTTGTTCAATGCTTTTGTGGCCCCACCTGTGGTATACATGTAAAGCACTATGATACCACTGTAAATAATCAGGGCTTACTCCCAGAGAATCCTGGGAAATGTATTTTGTTAAGTGACCTAAGAGTTGTTAAAGGTAAAGGGACCCTGACCATTAGGTCCAGTTGCGGACCACTCTGGGGTTCCGGTGCTCATCTCGCTTTATTAGCCGAGGGAGCCGGCGTACAGCTTCTGGGTCATGTGGCCAGCATGACTAAGCCACTTCTGGCAAACCAGAGCAGCGCACGGAAACGCCGTTTACCTTCCCGCCGGAGCGGTACCTATTTATCTACTTGCACTTTGATGTGCTTTCGAACTGCTAGGTTGGCAGGAACTGGGACCGAGCAATGGGAGCTCACCCCGTTGCAGGGATTCGAACCGCCAACCTTCTGATCGACAAGCCCTAGACTCTGTGGTTTAGACCACAGCACCATCTGCGTCCCTATTCCCCTAACATATAATCAATTCTGAGAGTTTCCTGGGAAGAGAGATTGATTGAATTTGGGAATTGTAGCTCTGTGAGGGGAATAGGGGTCTCCTAACAACTCTCAGCACACTGAACAAATTGCATTGTTCCCAAGATTCTTTGGGGGAAGCCATGACTGTTTCAAGTGGTATGATACTGTTTTAAATGTATAGTGAAGATGTGGCCTGCTACTTCCCACACCAACATTGGTTAATGACATGGATTATTATAGCTGATAAGGGATCATACTATGAATGAGATTTGGATGCTGGCACACACACACACACACACACACACACACACACACACACACACACCCCGTCTCCACCATAGTCAGCAGTTTGAACTCAGTCCATATATTAAATCCTAATTGGGAAAGGATTTAATGTCCCCTCTCACATGTACTGAATGCATGAGGAATAACTACAACCACAACTGCAAGTTATGCCCTCTCAGCACCTGCTAGCCATACCTCACAGTGCGCTAAGGATCCTCATTCATGCAAGAGGCCTATACTTGCCCAAGTGGGGCTGAGTAGGGTCTCTTCATATTTCTGCTGAATGCACTGCATATATGTTGGGGAGCTGTCCAGTGGGTATAATTCTGCTCTCCCTCATGCATTCATTAAACATGTGAGACTCATGACATAAAGTGTGGACTGCTATCATTTCCAGAGGATGCAGTATTTTTTTGTAAACTATTGGCTGTCTGAGTCACCTGCTTTGTGTTTATTTGCATTATTCCTATATCAAAACAAGACTCACAGGGACTGTGTTTCTTCTTAAAACATGACAGCGATTGCAATTAAAGTGGATCTGTAGGATTACAAAAAAAGAGGCAGCGTAGCTCGACTAATTCACCAACTGCGATTCAACTAGAGGGAGAAATCTTAAAAGAAGTTGTGTGACTAATCTGTTAATTCAGCTCTTCCTAAACTTCTGAAAGCTGAGCCCCTTTTTAGGAAAATGAAAACAATTACAGTTCCTCGAGCTTTGCCATGTGTCATCAGTAGGGATGGGCGAATTTTCAGTTTGGGTTTCTCCCCATTTCTCATTATTCCAAACTTGAGTTCGGTTCTCCACATTTCCTCACCAGTTCATGATGTTTCCTCCTTAACAGTCCTTGTGAAAATTCCCCTCACTTTAATGTGAAGTTTTCCTAATATATACATTTGTATGTTTTTGCAAAGCAGATTCCCTTAAAACGACACATTTTTGCATGCTATTTTCACCAATAGGCATTATTATTATTATTATTATTATTATTATTTGAATTTATATACCGCCCTATACCCGAAGGTCTCAGGGCGGTTCACATATAACCCAATAATACTCCCCCCCCAAAAGAGGCACATTTTAAAAGGGTATGGGATGTTGATCAGGTCAACCAAAGGCAAGGTTTAAAAGGAAAGTTTTTGCCTGGCACTTAAAGGTGTATAATGCACACTTAACCCCAGTGGCCTCATTTTTGTGCACATTACATGGGTGGAGAACTGTACTGCAAAATTCAGAGAAGCGCAAATTTTGAAGGACACCTGTGTTTCAGTTTGTGCATTATTTCAGAAAGTGTGAATTAGGAAGGTTCACCTTTCAATGCAAACAGAATCAAATTTCTCTCCTATCCTTAGGAACCATTTCAAAACAATCCTTATTAATATTGCACTTCTGTTTTCATGCATGTAGTCATGAGAAATGAAAAAGTCGAAACAACAGGGCAACATAGAAAACACCCAAAATAATCATTGGAATGACAGGCTGCTCAAGAAAATTTGAAACAACTGAATAGGCCTATTGACATAAAAACCCTGAAACCAGGCCTAAAGCCAGATTGAAGTGGATCCAGATAATCGCTGTCATCCAGGAACACTTGCAGTTGCTGCACAGTGTGACTCAGATTCTCAGATTTAAAGTAACCAGGGACACCTTTCAAATAATTTTGTACAGTATAAGGTCCTTTGTTTTGTTTTGTTTTGAAGGTAAATCATCGGTAGCACGTACCGTGGCAGACGTACAGTTTTAGAGCCCTGAAGCTTGAGTTGTTATTGGGGGGGGGCATTTGTAACCAGCAATGAGGTCTGGGAAACCACTGTTGTCTTCTTCAATGAGGTTGTTTGCAACAACCTTTATAACATCTGTGCTACCGACTCTGAAACTTTGGGATTGTTGAAATATATACAATGGAAAACCCCCCAATTAATTTCAATCATGTGACTCAAATTGCGCCTGCTAGACCCATTTTTTTAAAGTAACGTCTAAAGTCGCTTCTGGAGTCCCTCTGGCACTGAAGCTTCAGCTTCATTTGATCTGCCCCTGATCATGACAGTG
Source organism: Darevskia mixta (assembly GCA_034641385.1). Classification (NCBI taxonomy): domain Eukaryota; kingdom Metazoa; phylum Chordata; class Lepidosauria; order Squamata; family Lacertidae; genus Darevskia; species Darevskia mixta. Next base: position 22,918,016 of record JAWWNH010000029.1, on the reverse strand, counting down.
ATAGTAGGTTCCATAACCCAGTCTATATATACGTATGTGTTTGTGTGTGCATGTACTTTAATTGTGCTTGCATGAGAAATCTATACATCACCATCTTGCTATTCAGGTGCAGCTCCACCCAGAGCATCTCCTGTTCAATAGCTCCCTCAGCCACTGTGCATCATGCTCCAGATTTGCCCTGCCTAAGCGGGGCACTTGTAAGATGAGAGGCATTTAAAAACCAATTTGGGGATGTTTGCTTAAGAGTGGAACATTTGTACAAAATGAAGAACCCCAGCCTTTGCATTTGAAGGATCCCGTTGGCGGGCTGTGCCTCATTCCTGAAAACAACACACGGCGCTTTTGCTTTGTGCTGGAAAACAGCCGGGATAAGGAAAGCTGGAGGCGTGCTGATGTTTTGAAAGGTGTCCAAGAGTAACAGAGCTCAGCTCCCCATGGTAGCCTTGCCCCTTGTGCTTCTCAACCAGGGTGGTTGAATGCGTTACAGACCTATCCGAACTCTTGCTACAAATGCACAAATATTAATCTACAGCCATTTCCTTTGCTTTCTTAAACATGAAGGAAGATGTTTGTCTCCTTTCCTCCCCTATAAATTGCTCTTGGTCAGAGGGGGCATGTTCCGTGTCAAAGTTTTGACCGCCAGGATCAAACAAACAAACAAACAAAAAAAGCCTTGTGAACTTAAAAGAGAAACAAATAAATAGCTATTACATTGGGTGGGGGGAGCGGGGGGGGCAGACCTTGTCTCTGTCAACAATATTGACTTTGTTCACTTGGAAGGAAGCAAAAAGAAGGGGGAGGGATTTCTCTCAATGTGTAAAAAAGAAAAGAAAAGAAACCCTCTTAGTTTGGAAGGTGGAATGAAAAAAGACAGAGGTTACAGGAAATGGTAGGCATTTTTTGTTGAATTAAACCATTAGGAGTGACCCAAAAACCAAAGGGAAAGAAAGGAAACAACTGGATACATTTAGGTCACAAGAACCAGCCAAATGGTGAGCTGCAACCAATTATCATAAATGAATGTTTCTCTTTTATTCATGACCACCGTGCCTGCTCCCATGATGCTCTCTGTCTTTTTGTAAAAACAGATGAAACTATTTCATTTTGTTCTTATAATATTAGCTAGTGCGATTGATCAAATATTAACACATGTTGCAGTTAATAAGGGCAGAAAATTAATCACTCCTAAAGCCCCCTAAAAAAAATAAAATCTGCGGATGCTGAAGCTGATGGCTTTATATAGACATATATATGTTTACGCAGGATTATGTAACTTAGCTAATGGCTAGAATTATGACGTTAGTCATGCATTTTACATTAAAAGAGTTTTCGGGCCATGTTTGTGCAAGCTGTAATTACACCCCCTTGCTCTGCTATATTGCTTTGCCACACACTAAAAGCCAAACTATGCTGCTGCTGCTGGTGTGTGTGTGTGTGTGTGTGTGTGTGTGTGAGAGAGAGAGAGAGAGAGAGAGAGAGAGAGAGAGAGAGAGAGAGAGGATACAGCACTCCTTTCATTTGCTGTGAACCATGTAACCATGTAAAGGAATCAATAATTCAGAGTAAAGCTTAACTGGGTTTTTTTCAGACTTTGATGAAACATCAGCTTTCAAAATTTGACATTGGATATGAAATTAAACATTGATTTTGTTTGGCAAAAATGTATGTATGTATGTATGTATGTATGATTATTATTATTTATTTGATCTGTATACCTCCCTTCATCTGTAGATCTCAGGGCAGAGTGTTGCCATCTTGTCACTTAGATAAGGTCACTGTATCTTTAAAAATGCAGCTATTCAAACCCTGAGGCACACTCATATTGTCAGGTCTTGGGATAGCCAAACGAATTAACTTTAGTTGCTTGCTATGCCCAGTTATAGTACAACCGCACAGATGGGTGATCCCCCTAAAGCTTGCCCCCGAATGAACTGGAATTTTGAAAATGTCCAGTTAGAGCACTGGAAACCCCAGGTTTAACCACCCATTCACCTTCCTTCCTTGCTAGCTCCCTCCCTGTTCCCTAAGGAAAAGAACTGACCTTGAGGATGTGTGAGGGGTTGGCATTCAGATGTTCACTGGGGTTCGTCTCCTCGTGAACCACTAGGACTCTCCAGGGTGCTCCCCATTATGCGTGATTTTGCATATTTTGCACACAAATGTCACCTGTACTACTAGTACAAAGGTCCATTCGCAGTGAGTTCCAGCACCTTTTCTTCTAGGAAAAAAACAACCACTGGTCTTAAGGATGCTATCTGAAAATGTAAGGTGTAATTCAGCTCTGTGTTTTGCTTTAATAGCTATTGCTTTAAACTCATGTTTACTTGCTAGATTAAAACTTCAATAGCCATCATCCCACATGAATGCATTAGCTGTTACAGTGCAATTAAAGTGATACATTTATGGATGAACAAATAAAGCCAAATCTATCCTCCTTCAGTTCATTGGTGGACCTCCAGATCTCCTATTTCAGCAGCGCCCTTTGTGGTGACAAAAATCTGGCACCCGCCCCCCGCCCCTCTCGCTTCATTCTAAATCATAGTTGTGCATCCCCTGCAACGCCCCCAAGGCTCTGCACCCAGTATGACTGAACCAGTCACGCTCCCCTAAACCCGCCTCTGTTCAGTTTCTCTAGCATTCAATCAGGCCCGTTTTGTTTCATTTTGGGCAGATTAAAAGAAGAAAAAGAATGCAACAATTCTGCCTATAAATTATATACATGATCACACACCTTTTTGTGATAATCTTTCTCTGTAAGATACATATTTTTTATTACAAAATACATATTTTTGCATGCATACACTTTCCGTGCACCAAAACCACAAAATCTCGAGAAGGGTGTAGTCGGAGTTGCATTTTGAACCGGGAGTAAGTTCGGGACTGTTGAATTGGGTCAGTTGTCTGAGAAAAGCCGACGAAATGGATTCCTCCTTCACTCTTATGTAGATTCTTCTGCCATTCACAGCAAGTTTCCACCAGTCAGAGATTAAGTGATACGTAAAGTGTCTCCACAAAAATATCAGCTATTGATGGATTGGTCTTCCTAAAATTCCCCCCTCATGGAAGAAACTTATGCAACATTGCAGTGCCATGAATTACATAGCTCAATTGTGCATTGTGTGAAAAAGTCTTTCTCTTTGTTTGCTCTGTGGTCTCAGCGCTTGATCCAAAGCCCACTCGATAAAAAGGGAGCCATTCCATAAGCCTCAAGGAGGTTTTAACATGTAAAGAATTTTTTTTGTCAGCATGCCTGAGTAATCTGTTTGCTTGTTCATGAATGTGTTTGGTTTAGTAGCGTTTGTGAAGCGACTTGCTCGAACGTTAAACAAAAATGTCCCCAAAGACTAAGCTGTTGGAGATACTTTGGCAGACTCAAAAACATCCCTGTCCAACACCTGCTGGTTTCATAATGACAAGAAATTTTGTTTCAGATCTCCTGTGTCTGAGAATTAATATTTTCCCTTCTCCTGAATTAATCCCAATGAAATCCATTCATTTTTAAAAATAGGCATGCATGCCGCAAAGTTTTATTGGTGGGATCTGTATACAATTTGGCCTATGAGGGACATTCCATTCAGCACATGCTGTGCCAGTACAGACCACCTTCCCCCTCTTTTCCATTTTCCAATGGAGATAGCCAGAAACAGAAAATTAAAAAATAGCCCTTTTCTTTTTCTTTTTTCTATTTCGGCACCCCTAATGTGGTCACCAAGGCATTGCTTAGAAACACAAACATTACGGCACATATGGAATCCTACTGCCTAGTGGAGCCGTCCTAAAGCAACATGTTAAGTTGCAGGGGGCATTTGTGGGGCGGGGGGATTATGTTCACGTTAAAGCAGCAAACTCCAAATCAGTTTCTGTGCAAGCTAAAGGAATGTATTTGAGATGGAAAAGAGTTTTTCCTCTGGATCTTAGAACATAAAGTCCACTCTGTATTTTGACCAAAAGTCAGTTGGCCTTAACCCAGAGTAAAAAATCATGATGGCAACTTCCTTTCTGTCGCATTACCAATAATATTAGCTTGCTCTTCATATTTAAGTGCCATTTTTGGCTCTTTCATAGCAAAGTGAAATTATGAAAGATAAGTGGGGAGCCTTCCATGTTGCCAGTATGTTGCTTGCCCTGGTCCATAAGGAAGGAAGATGATGACACCAAAACACTACTCTTTTTACTCTCAAGTCCTGACTGAAGTAACTTTGGGTAAAGATAAAGGGACCCCTGACCGTTAGGTCCAGTCACGGACAACTCTGGGGTTGCGGTGCTCATCTCGCTTTATTGGCCGAGGAAGCCAGCATATAGCTTCCGGGTCATGTGGCCAGCATGACTAAGCCGCTTCTGGCGAACCAGAGCAGCACATGGAAATGCCATTTACCTTCCCGCCGAAGTGTTGCCTATTTATTTACTTGCACTTTGATGTGCTTTCAAACTGCTAGGTTTGCAGGAGCAGTGACCAAGCAACGGGAGCTCACCCTGTCTCGGGGATTCAAACTTTGGGTACAATGCCCATAATATAAGAACTCTTTTGTACCATCTTTCTTTGAAAAAATGTAGCCTAGTCTACAGTTTGGTTAATCTTAAATACCTGGATGTAGTACTTACTTACTTACTTACTTACTTACTTACTTACATCCTGCCTTTCCTCTGTGGAGCTCAAGGCGGCATACTTGGTTCCCCCACCATCTTTACAACTCTGTGAGGAAGATTAGCTGAGAGTTAGTGATTGGCCCTAGGTCAGCCAGTGAGCTTCATGACTGAGTGGAGATTTCAGCTGTGGTCTTCCAGGCCCTTGTTCAACTCTACTTGCTGCACCGCGGTATGCTTTAGAACCACAGATTTCATTATCATCATTATTAGATGATAATAAAAGATCTAAAAAGAGAGAAAATAAGAAAAATAATACACAAACACATATAACCAAGGGGAACCCGTACAAAAATTTCATACGCAGCATTGTCTTACACAATGTCTGTACTTCATCGACTGCTTTCATAAGTTTTAACTCTGTTCCAAGGCATGGTTTCCATTGTTCCAAAAATGTGGAATGTCTGTTTTATATAGTCTACTGAAGTGTGTTAATTTAACCATTATCTAAGTTTGCCAAGTCCTTCTTATTGTATTCTTCCCCTCTCAGTAGTATTTGGGATTTTCCATTATTGATGATCATTTGACATGCCATAGTTCGAAATTTTGTTCACCAAACACTGATGGTTCTTCTTCACAGCTTGACTAATAGGTTCTGATAAAAGGTGTCTGTGGTTCAGGGGACAGTTCACAACTAATCTTTATCCAGCATGGTTATGTGGCTGTTGGTAAAACTTCTGTCAACAGAGCCTGAGTGGTGTTGTGGTTAGGGTGTTGGATTAGGACTGGGGAGACCAGGGTTTGAATCCCCACTCAACCATGAAGGTCATTCAGTGACTTTGGGCTGGTCACTCACTCTCAGCCTAACCTACCTCACAGGGTTGTTGTGAGGATACAATGGGGAGACCTCTGTATACCACCCTGAGCTCCTTGCCAGCTTTACTGGCATTGCTGTGCAAAGCAAATTGACCTAAACTCATCTAAATAACTTAGAGGTGGCTATACGTCCAGAATTGCATTTTTTGGCATATGCAATTAACATGGTCTTGTCCATTATCAGAAGTCAGTGAACGTCTACAAAATATTAGACTGTTATACAGCAAACTTATTCTGGACTTATCTGTGACCAGTTTTCGCTAAGTGTAAGCATACCTGCAAACATCTAATAAGATAATATGTGATTTCCCACCATCAAAAGTCTTTCAGAGACATTTCAGCAACCCAAGAGACTGCTTTCCACTTATGTGTCTTACAAGAGAGAAAAAGCTGCAATTTTTGCCAAAGCAAGAGTGGCCCAATATCAGGTCATTTGCCTTTTGCGGACATGAGCTGGATCTTATTGCAAGCCAAAATAAAATTTCACACATTCCTCTGAATTAGAAAGGGGTCAGAGATTGGGCATCAAGGTGTACAAGATAGCTTGCCCTTAACCTCATGAAAGACACAAAAGAAATTCCTAAAGCTAAAACTGAAATGTCTGCCAAGTCTGCCAAGAAAGACTAATATTTCCACTGGAAGAATAACAGTTGGAGTTGGTCTTGGTCTGGCAAATGCCCTACGAAGCAAAACATGGGGCAGGGGTGAAGGAAAGAATAAACAGCATGCCTATGATTGAGATATCCAGTCTTACCTAGAAAATCAAATACTTGGGGAGAAAAGGGACTGTAATGTCACAGAGCAATCTATTTTAGTAAAATCTACCATCAAAACATTAAGATATTAAAACCAAGCAATGGTTAAAGAGGTAGTAACATGAGTACCATGTTGGTTTGCTTCTCATGAGGCAAAGGAAAGAATAGCTTGCCATTCTGGTTGTCACACATATGGTAAAACAGCTATGGTTTTCATTTCCAGAGTACCTCTAAACACTCAGGAGCTGCAACATGTAGTGGCATCTGAGGCCCAAGGATTCTTGGGTAAAATGGATTATCTAGACCAGTGTTTCCAGAACAGTGAGACAGGACCTTGGACCACTTGTTAGATGGACCTCAGCGCCACACCCTGCCCAGTGCCTCTTCACTTGGCTGCCACACCCCCTTGTCGTGTCATAGCCCTTTGGTTGGCCCAACAGCGGCGCCAGCAACTCCATCCATGCTAAGGAAAGATGGCCGGGAGACAGAAGTTTGGAGTGCGAAGAGGGAAGGAAGTGTTAAGTATAATTGTTTAATTGCACACTGAAATGGAGAATGCGTGTATGTACATTGCTGAAGGGCTTAACACTGGAAAATTCAATTGAGGCATACTAAAGCTCACTGGGCATTTAGCAGGTTAATGATTATGGTAACTGTTGAGTATGAAAGGAGAAGGGGAGCAGGAAGTAGAGAGGCATGGGGTGGGTGGGAAGGGGAAAATATAAAATATAAAAGCTTTTCCACTTAGAGCTTTTAGATCAGCAAATTCTGCCTAAAATGGGGAAGCTGAGCCAGAAAACCTCCCGAGCAAAATGTCCGTAGCTGGCCTGAGGAAAGCTGTGCTGTGGAACTCCTTGCCACAAGGAAAAAGCCATGGCACAGAATGTAGTAATTTCCAAAGATAGATCAGATGTCAGTAGAAAGAAATATTGCCAGCTGGATGCTGCCTTAATTATGTGGCTGCTGGGCCTGATTAAATTGTAGTACATCCCTCCTGGTTTTGCTGGACCTCTCAGCAGCGTTGGGTACCATTTACCATGGTCTTTCTGGGAGGATTAATTCATGGACTCAGAACCTTGGACACTGGCTTATGGGAATTCACAAGGATCAATCTTGTCCCCCCCACCCCACCCCATAATCACTTAACATCTATCTGCATGGAACCCCTGGGAGAGATCATCATCATCAGGCAGAGATTTGTGGTGCATTGTCACCAATATAAAGATGTCCTGTCATGTTATTTCTCCATGTCACTTTAACACATCTAATCACAATTCAATCCTGTTTCCACATTAATCTGCATTTTTTGAAAAAAAAATAATCTTCTAAAATATATAAACAAACACATATTTTAATACTTGTTTCAAACATAGAAAGTGTCTTTTCTCTGAAAAATACATATTTAAATGTGCCCTTTCTCTCAAAAAATATTTGTGCAGAAAACTTTTAACGCTGGAAATCATAAGACTGCTTTTATAGAAGAGTTTCTACATGTTGTAAAACCTTTTCAAAAACATTGTAAAAGCACACATTCAGTGTAGCTGATTCTTTTAGTACAGCTGCCCCGCGTCCCAGGGGCGAAGTATAGGCACTATGTGGCTTAGGGGTAAGTACTGTTTTTACACTGATTTCTGTAGTAAATAATCACATAAAAGCCTGAATAAATAGTGAGTTCAAACTAGAGTTGCCCCAGGGGCTGGCTGTAGTTGTTTGCAAAATGCTTCTTCTGGGTCCTTCACTTGTGTAAGTGTACTGTACCAAAGAATACTACTCTTTTTAAAAGGGGTGGGTTTTTTTTTTTTTTTTTAAAAAAAGCAAGGAACATCTTTCATACAAAGTAGAACTAGCAAGAAAAATTGCCAAATATTCACACTAAATAAACAAAACAAGCAATTAAAATTGGATCCAGCATGAAGTTCCATGTTTCAAGGAGAAAAGTCTGTAGTATAGCTCTTAAAGTAGTTTAAGAGTATTTTACTCTGGGAATTGAGGTACTGTGACGGCATAGGCTCCTTTGAAGACTTTTTATCCTCTCCTTCCTCTAGCAGTTACTGGATCATATCTACATAAAATGCATATTAGATAGGGGTTGGGATGGGAGAAGCTGCCCATTTTTATTCCATTTTACTTTAAACTGTTTCTATCAACAATTCTGTTTCTCTGTTTCTCTGCTTTTAAAAAAAAGAATCTTATCAAAATGCATATTTAATATATGCTTAAAAGTGTGTTTTCTCTCAAAAATATTCAGAAACCCTACCTGTTTATTATGTAAGAACTACGTCACAATGTTTGGAGAAATGTGAAATTTGGTGGATAGCTAGGTTCTGATCCACATGGCTTGTGAGGTGTGGAGCATGTTACTTCAAATAGGAATGGACAAAGATGAAACTCCTTAAACATATTTAAATGGTGTGTATGTGTGTGTGTGTGTGGGGGGGGTACTCTAGCTGTGTCACTGGAACTAAATGTACCCTAAAATGCACTATAAATCAGTAGTTTTGCCGCCACCTACTGGAGTATTGGATAGACAAGATTCTTTATACTGGTCCAAATTTTCTAGCCAAGTGTGGTACAGAGGAGTGGCAAAAAATGCATCTTAAAAAATAAATAAATTAAAGCATTTTTATCCCACCTTTCCTCAGTTAAGCTGACATCAGCTTTTTGGGTGGAGATTATAGAATCAAATAATTGTAAGGAAAGGACAATATGAAATCCATCTAGTCCTCAATCTAGTATGATTCTCCATACACAAACAGCTTAGTTCACATAGAGGAATGCAATCTGTGATCATTCATCTTGTTGAGCTCCGTTGGCAGAAAGAAAAAACAAGAAGACTAAGTTCTTCTGTGCGGTGTGTCAGAAGGCAACCTTTCTTCACCCCCATATCCAGTTAATATAAACAGGGGGATGATCCCTTTATAAGCAAAGGGGTCAATTCCTTCTTGATACAAAGTGTGACCATAGTTGAATCTGCAAGACTAACCTATTCACTGCGAGAGGCAGTGAAGGATAGGCGTGCCTGGCGTGCTCTGGTCCATGGGGTCACGAAGAGTCGGACACGACTGAACGACTGAACAACAAACCTATTCAAGTGTTGTGGTGAGCCATGTTGCTATAGCAAGGAGATACTAGGTGTCCAAGTTGCAGGGGAGTAGATACTTCAGTCATCAACAGTGGTTGAAGTACCTGGAAGAGGGGCAGCACCCTTGCTTTAACAATGGCAATTCTCAAATGAGATTGTGCACATCTAGGATGCAGAACCTGTGACCTTCCAAATGGTGTTGGTCTCCAACTCCCATCAACCCTAGCCAGTATCATTCATTCATTCATTCATTTAATATGGGCCTGAGTCAGCTAACTCATTCTGCTAGCAGAAGGCAGTGCCAAGAACTCCTGTGAGCATAATGGGACTTTTAGTAAGAATTTGGGGAGGGGGACATCATTTCCAGCTGGGGCCTGCCACTGTGCTCAGCCCCACTTCCAACAGAGAAGCTCACCAGACTCTGAGGGGGCTGCAAGACTCCTGTTGCCGTCATTATTCCCAGTCTCCTTGTAAGAATCAGATCCAGTCTCAGGACTTCTGTAGCCACCAAGAAGGACCAGCCTAAGATATATGGCTATCTGATGCGAATGACAAAGCTTTCCCAACTCCATGTACAGAACCCAAATAGACAGGCAGGGGGTTATGGTGGAAGAGGGGTAGCTTCCAAGTTAAAGGTGTCTTCCTCTCACAGCACTAGGGGATCGGGGAAGCAGCAGCAACATCACCATCATTGTAATTACAATTACTATTAACATTAGTTTAATGCCCCTCAAAACAAGCTCTTTGCGTGGTCTTCATTAGCCATATACAAAAATCAATCTATACTGTATATATAAAATCGTTCAAGTTGGATGTTTGTTAACAATCGCCTTTCTCCGTAACCCCTTGATCGATTCCGTTCAAATTTGGACACAACGTTGCATGCCCATATGGGAGTGATCATATGTACTTACATTGCACAAATACCATACCTTTCCCAGGTAAAAATGTGATTTTGTGGGAAAAATATAGCGCCCTCCAGTGGACGTTAAACAGCAAAGCACAACACACCTGTTTCTGACCCCTCCTCCTCCTTTCCCGATGTCACTACCACCATCCAATCGACAGACAGACTGAACATAGACATAGACTGAACTTCAACGAGATAAGGTGTAAGTTAACATATGCTTTCTCTTTCATACTGTATCTTACTTTTGCATTTCACCAAATCACCCACAGCAAGGCGTGGCCGGGCCAGCTAGTTCATAATATAAACACCCAAACCTAGATAAAACAATGGCAACAGCTTTGAGGCTGCTATTCATGTGCAGAGGAGCAGTAGGTCAGAGAGCAGTTGCCCTGCCCTTTCCACAGAGCAGCTTCTTGTCAGGCATGATTGGGACCTCTCCAGAAGCTCTGCCCTCAGTGCTGGGAGGGTGTAGAGAAGGTAACCCAAAGAGCTTAACATGTTGTCAACTTTAGTTTGGGAGTTCCTGGATTAGTTTGGGAGCTGAGTGCGGTCCTGAGAAGGCAGAATTCCTCAGAGTTTGAAAGGTTAAAAAAGAAATTACCCTCTCCTTGGTCTGTTCCTTCATGGGAGACAGGGCTCATAGGCCTTGGACTTTCTACCCTACCACAGAATGTCTCCATCTTGTCTTGATACCCTTATACAGGGGTCAGCAAACTTTTTCAGCAGGGGGCCAGTCCATTGTCTCTCAGACCTTGTGGTGGGCTGGACTATATTTTGAAAAAAATATATGAATGAATTCCTATGCCCCACAAATAACCCAGAGATGCATTTTAAATAAAGGGACACATTCTACTCATGTAAGAACATGCTGATTCCCGGACCGTCTGCGGGCCAGATTTAAAAGGCGATTGGGCCAGATTCGGTCCCTGGGTCTTAGTTTACCTACCCATGCCCTAGAGAGGTGCCTCAAGCCCTAGAGAGGTACCATGTTGAAAGGCTCTTGAAGGGGTGAAGCTATTTAGGTGAAATCTCAAAAATTGTGGGAATTTATTCCAGCCCTATACATGAATCCGGGGGGAAAAAAGAAATCCTTCCTTCTTTTGACAAAACCCATAAGTTTTATATTGGCAAGAACATATTCACTGGGGAAGTTCCCTTGCATTTCAAAGGGATTATTTTTAAACCATCATTATTAAGTATACTTGATATGGAACAATAAACCCATATTTTTCCTTAGCAATAAAAAAGTCAGCCTTTATCAACCCTTCGAGGATGTAGTAGAGCACAGATACCAATGAACACATAATAAATAAGCCACTGTGCCTTTTCCACAAAGACAGAGCGAAGGATGCGTTTTTAGATTCCACAGTCTGCAGTTTTTAACTACTCAAATGAAAAACAGATATGATATTCTGATGGGGACTGCCTGGCACGTTCACTGCAGTTTAACATTCAGGAAGGGATGCAGTCGTCCAAAAAGGTAAATGTGCCTTCCCAGCATGCTTTACTGCATTGTAAGGATGGCCTCGGGAAAATGACATCTACAGAAATGCCTTCTTCTGAAGAACTTGGAGCAAACTATCTGGAGTGCATGGAAAAATAATCTCAAGGATGAGACAGAACAAAATAGTGTCCATGCTATATAGGGGAGGCCGAATGGGAATATTTTCAGACTTTCCCCACAACTGTTCGGGCATGAATCTCAAACTATCACTTACCACAATTTTTTTTAATGTATTTTTATTAAAGATTTTCTTGGTTTACAAAAGTATGTGAAATCTCTCTCTCTCTCTCTCTCTCTCTCTCTCTCTTTCAAGTAACATTTTTTACAGATCAGTTTCATTTGTTGAGACATTAGGAAGAAAAGGGGGAAAGAGGTGGAGGGGGGAGAGGTGAGTGGCAGTGGGGTCGGGTGGAAATGTTTCCATTTTACTTAATATATGAGGGGTTTTGTGTCAGCGTCGCTTGTGTAGGTTCTCTGCTATTCACTTGTGTTCCTTGGGTGGTGAGAGAGGTTGGGGTTGGCCTAGGGCAGGCATCCCCAAACTGCGCCCTCCAGATGTTTTGGCCTACAACTCCCATGATCCCTAGCTAACAGGACCAGTGGTCAGGGATGAGGGGAATTGTAGTCCAAAACATCTGGAAGGCCGAAGTTTGGGGATGCCTGGCCTAGGGTGTGGTTGTTCATTTGTGATTGGCTGTGGTGATCTTTGTTTTCATGTGTGAGTGTGTGTGTGTGTGTGTGTGGGTGGGTGTTTTGGATCAGGTTAGCCATATTGATTTGTATGCTGTTGGTGGATTTTTTGTCATTGTCTTGTTGGGCTGTGTGTGTGATAAAGGGGAGCCATACCGGGGTGAAGGTGTCTTCTTCTATTTGTCCCTGTGTCAGTTTCAGTTTATTGGTTAATTTTTCTAGTAGGGCTGTTTCCCATACTATTTTGTACCATTGGTCCATGCTTACTCCTGACAGGTCTCTCCAGTGTCTGGTTATGATGTTTCTGGCTGCTGAAAGTAGGTGGGTTATGAGTTCTTTGTGGTGTAAATGGGCATTATTGTCTTGGAAGATGTTTAGCAGGGCCAATTCTGGGGTGATTTCTAATACTTGCTTAGTTATTTTACATATTTCTCATATGGCTGTTGTCCAGAATAGTTGGATTTTGGGGCACTCCCACCACATGTGGAGGTATGTGCCTGTGGAGGTGCACCCTCTCCAGCATTTTGGTGATGTTCCTGGGTGTATTAGCGCTAGTTTTCTTGGTGTTAGTTACCACCTGTAGGTGAGTTTCAGAGTGAGTTCTTTTCATTGATATGGATTTGAAGGGGGGTTTAGACCACATTCTGGTCCATTGAGTGGGGTTAATCTCATAGCCTATGTTATCCTCCCATTGTTTTTTGATTGCGTCTAGGGGGTTCATGGGATTTTGGAGTAGCATTTTTTATATTGTGGATACCATCCCTTTACCGTGTCCCTTTGTTGTTAGGAGGTTTTTGAAGGTTGTCAGGGGCCTAGTTGCTGCTGATTTTACTGCTGGATTGTTTAAGAGAGCATGTAAATCACTTACCACAATTGATTGTGTTTATTGAGTCACCAGAACATGGTTTGCTCTCCCTCTCAACTATTTCCTCTCAACAGACTAGTTAGTCCATCCTATAATATAAAGCCTTTCATTGTTTACAAGCAGCCTTGCTGGGGAGCAAATATTCCAGGCCAAGTCCAGTCATCTATCTGGGTAATAGTCTATCTGGTCTTGTGAGTATGCTTGGGGATTTTGCTCTCCAGCCTTCCTTCTATTCCAGCTTTGTTTACAGCTTCCGGGTCAAGTGGCCAGCAAACCAGAGCAGCACACGGAAACACCATTTACCTTCCCGCTGGAGCGGTACCTATTTATCTACTTGCACTTGATGTGCTTTTGAACTGCTAGGTGGGCAGGAGTTGGGACTGAACAACGGGAGCTCACCCGTTAGTTAGTGTTAGGCACATTCAAATATCTGTTTCCTTTTTTTCCTCCTCCACCACCATCTCAGGCATTAACAATACAGCAAAGCCAAGGATAGGCCCTGTTACTACCACCTACTGGCAATAGTGCAATCACATTTCAGTCACAACCCTTCATAGAGCCTGGTGTCCTTCACAATCTGCCTAAACTCTCCAACTCCGAATCCCAGAGAGTCTTGTACTTTCAGGAACTGAACATGTTTCAAGAACCCCAGCAAATACCATGGGTTTCGTTTCCCGGGAATGAAAGTCACAGGAAACTGGTGGCATTTTCTGTGATATAAGGTTTATTCACACATATATACAGGATGAGCATAAGATGGAAGATTCTGCTCCCCAGTAGGTTTCTAGCAGGACAACCAGAGCCATAGCTTTTGAGTCTGTGCAGGTATCGAGTCAGGACTCTCTCTTTCCAGCCTTTGTGACAACTAATCACTTGCACTTGGCCAGCCCTTCAGTTATGCAAAGAACCATTCTTCTGACAAAAGGCTATCTGCCAGATTAAGCCTGTCCATGGGGTTTGGCCCCTTCTAGAAGACTCCCTTTTTTTGCTCATAACTTAGTTTTATATCTATTCTGCTAAATTACCACTTCAAAAATGGGTTGTCTGTTCTCATTCCCTGGGTCCTTCTGATTTTATATTAAAATGCATTATTTCAACTGTCCACTTAGCGTTATTGTGTGGGGAATATATATATCTACAAGGGAAGTCATCTGAAAGGAAGGAGGTAACCTTACTGTTGGGAGAGGGGCATAGCTTTATCACTGTTTGCCCTCTTGAGTTGATACATGTACTCTAGCACTGGAAGAGTGGGAGTAATTATAAAATCAAGATGACAAATGGTTCAGAAATTGGAAGAGAAGAGAAGAGAAACATTGACATTTTTTAAATTTAATATCAGACGACTAGTCCTGTGGTGGGTAGCAGATTTGACTGACAGTACAGTTATATGGGAGCCACTGACCAGATGATCTCTTATCTAAAGCAGAGATGGCTAACCTGTGACTCTCTAGATCTTGGTGTCCTGCAGCTCCCATCATCCTTGACCATTGGCCATGCTGGCTGGGGCTGATGGGAGCTGGGGTCCAACACAATCAGGAGGGCCACCGGTTTCAGTTGAAGGTTTCTTAAAATACAGGGTTATATCAAATGCTAGTTCTACTCACTGAAATTAATAGATGTGACTAACTTAGATCTATTAATTTCAGTGGGTCTACTCTGAGTATAACTTAGTTGGATACAGAGTCCTTAAAATAACATAATAATTCTGAATAAAATTATTATCATTTCCTCAAAGACAGAAGCCTTGTCTTGGAAAGAGGTAACAAATATGGACCTTCATGATCAGGATTAAGAACAAGCTTCAGTGGTGAGCAAGGGCCAAAGGCTGAGCTGAACTGAATGTAACTCTAAACCTCCACAGCTGTTTTCATTTTCCTCCCTTCAACACAGCCCCTGTGTGGCACTTCAGGGAGAATTATGAAAGTGGTGTGTAATTCAGAGAAGAAATCTCCTCCTCAACTCCCCACCCCTCGCCCCCCGTGATGCCTTTTCCTGAAGCGGTGAAAACTGCTGTAGTAGATAATTTTCTGTTCAAGGGAAATATCAGGTTCTATTAAATATGTATTTGTTATGTAGCCTTCAGTTATTTCTAACTCCTTACTTTACAGGCTTGTTCCGCTTCCATCCTCTTGTAGATCTTCCATCCATTAACCTATTGTGCCTCATCATTCATGATCAAACTGGTGTTGACTTCCAAGGAGGTAGCACAGTTTATAGCAGTTAAAGATCTTTTGTTCCCTGGAAAGTAGTGCTGTGTTCTTGGGTCTATGTCAGGGCCAGTGTTTCATAAATATCTCACAGGTATTGAAATGAACACACTCCACAACATTCACGGATCAAATCTTAGGTGGCCTCCAGAAGCTTTAATTCGTTCTGAATGGTTTTCATTGGACTCTCCTTCACCAGGATGAGGACATGAGACAATGATTGGATGAAGGGTCATTTGTTATTAATCCAAAACAATAACAAAGCATGGACCTAACTCTGAATCAATCCCTCTGTGAAGGAGTGGATACATTGAGCCATCGTAACCAGCACATCCATTTGCATGAGAACACATTCATTTCACATTGGCTTGAAGAATTTATTTATTTTTTGTTTTTTGCCAATGTGGCTTCAGTGCTTTGGCTCCTCTTCTTGAAAATTTAGTAATAGGGCCAGCTGCTGAATTGAGGCACAAAATAACATTTGTACTTTGGATGGAGTTGAAGTTTATTTTAGAAAGAGCTGCAAAATGAGACCAATGTTCGATTAAGAACATACAGTAAACTGGCATGGAAATTTGACAAGTTCTCTCCCTCTTTTGTAACACTAGAACTCATGGACTTCCAGTGAAGCTGGATGTTGGAGGATTGAGGACAGACAAAAGAAGAGACTTACTTATAGTTGAAACATGGAGCTGTGATGGCCAACAACTTGGATGGCTTTAAAAGAGGATTGGACCAATTCATAGAGATTAAGGCTATCCATGACTACTAGCCATAAAGCTCTGCCTCTACAGTTGGAGGCAGTATGCTTCTGAAAGCCACTTGCTAGAAACTATAGGAGGGAAGACAGGCTGGTCAATTGCTTCTTGTGTCTGCTAGTGGGTTTGCCACCGGTATCTGGTTGGCCACTGTCGAAACAGGATGCTGATCCAGCAAGCTTTTATGTTCTCTTACGTTCTTAATGATGAAGCTGAAGCCTGTCAGATTCTATAAATAAGGATTACTGGTAATATAAAATCCACACAGAGAGAGAGAGAGAAAGAGAGAGAGAGAGCTTTATTGTGGCCCATAGACCCCAAATACCCAGTACAACAATAGTATATATCAACAGTTATTAAGGTGCAAGATTGGCCTTGCTAGCCAACAGAGGAGCTTTAGCATGTACATATTGAATTCTGATTTTTATTGCCCTGCCTCTTAATTGGGTGCCATGGATTATTTTTCATTGAACTACCAGGTCAGACGCGGGTCAGGGATGCGGGTGGCGCTGTGGGTTAAACCACAGAGCCTAGGGCTTGCCAATCAGAAGGTCGGTGGTTCGAATCCCCATGATGGGGTGAGCTCCCGTTGCTTGGTCCCTGTTCCTGCCAACCTAGCAGTTCGAAAGCACTTCAAAGTGCAAGTAGATAAACACAGACAAAGTGCAGAAAGGTAAACGATGTTTCCGTGCGCTGCTCTGGTTCACCAGAAGCAGCTTAGTCATGCTGGCCACATGACCTGGAAGCTGTACGCCGGCTCCCTTGGCCAATAATGTGAGATGAGCACCGCAACCCCACAGTCGGACACGACTGGACCTAATGGTCAGGGGTCCTTTTACCTTTACCTTTACTAGGTCAGAACTTTTGTTTTTCGTTCCAAGGACAGTGATGGTAACTTTTGTCTGCCAAAGATTCAGCCAACATAATCTACCAGACAGCCAAATTCTATGGAACATACATTGGGCTGGATTAGCTGCACTGATCTAGTGAGATTGCACCAGCAGGAAACTGAGGCTGTGTGCACACCATACTTTTAAAGCACATTCAAAGCACGCACACCTCCAAAGAATCATTGGAGATGTAATTTGTTAAGGGTACTGTGAATTGTAGCTCTATGGGGAAAACGATAATTCCCAAAATTCTTTTTTTTGGGGGGGGCATAGGCAGTCTTTCCCAATAGATGTCTACTGCAGAGGTAGATTGGGCAGCTGTCCTCAATTCACCTATGTTGGAGTGGTTCCATTAACTCCAGTGGAACTGCTCTGCAGTAATTGGCGTGAGGATGTGAAAGTAATTAAAAACATCCAAGCCAGACCATAACACCATAGGATTCTACCTTCTATGTTTTAAGAGTTCTTGCATTCTTATTACAAAAGTGTTCCTTTTTGAAGGCTATTTTTAGAATGAGCAAAAATATTTTCATATGGCTCATTGACATAAGACGATGTCTATGTCAAAGAGTCACATGAAACTCACATCATGTCGAAGATGTTGATTTTGTTTAATAATTTGTCAAGATTGCTACCTAGGAGGTCTCCAGTGGTAACTCTGCGGTATGGATTGTGTGGGAGTCAATAGCCTGTTCAGCCAATGACGTCATGTTTGTGGAACACAGCCATAAATGTATTTCTTCTGCTGTGGTAACCTACATAAAAAATAAAATAAAATACCACAGCTATGCTTGTGAAACTGTGGCCTTCAGTTATGCACCAGAGAAAGCTAGAGTTACCAGATTTTGTTTTTTAAAAATACTTGTCACAAGGAGCAAGCCATTCAAAATAAATACTTTTCCTGGACCTGAAAAATGACAGGCTGGTCAATTGCCAGCTAGGTGCTAATCCTAAAAAAAGCAGTTTCTTAGGCTAAAGGTCAGTAAATCCATTATCACATATTTTCAGCATAGCACTGGTGCCCATTGAGGTGTGTGAGAATTGGGACTTATAAACCCATATTGCATTAGAGAGGTTACTAAAGGTTACTTGCATTTGCAGTCATCAATACATATCATGAAAAATACAAAGGGAGGAGGAGGAAGGCAATTTTTCATATGGTTTGAACTTTCCTGGGATTAAACCCCACTGAACAGAGTAGGACCTAATTCTAAGTAAACACACATGAGATTGCAGTGCACTGCACAGGTTTAATTCTGAAGAGTTAAAGTCAACAATGGTGGGTCTGGGGGTTCACTATAGGATGAAAATTGGGTTACACATTAGGAAGTTATTGGAAACACTAGGTGGAATTCAGCACCTCCCCTCCACTGAAGCCATCTATCAGCAGACCAGGGAAGGGGAAAGGTTTTGAGAACTCCTCTCCTGTGTAACCCCCTGCTCCTTAAAATCTGGTCCAGACCCCCCCCCCCAGATTATAAGGGGATGCAGGGGCAAGGAGGAATGCCCCAAAATTGTCCACCTTCCCCATTTCATTGACAGACACCTTCCATCAATGGAGGACCAACCATTTATTTTGAAGAAGTCATAGTCTAATTTGGTCCAGTCTTGGAAAATGCTGTGAGAGACTGGCTTTGATGGACCACTGGAGGACCTTCAGGTTCTTAGCAATCATCATCATCATCATCAGTAGAACCCCGCTGGATCAGGCCAATGACTCATCTAGTCCAACATCCTGTTCTCACAGTGGCCAACCAAATGCCTATGGCAGTGATGGCTAACCTTGACACTCCAGATGTTTTGGGACTACAACTCCCATCATCCCTGACCACTGGTCCTGTTAGCTAGGGATGATGGGAGTTGTAGTTCCAAAACATCTGGAGTGTCAAGGTTAGCCATCACTGGCCTATGGAAAGCCCCAAAGTGGGACCTGGATGCAACAGCACCCTCCCCACTTGTGATTCCCTAACAACTGGCATTCAGAGACATACTGCTACCAGCAGTGTAGGCAGAACAGAGTGATTGTGTCTAGTAGCCACCAATATCCTTGTTCTCCAATAATTTATCTAATATTTTTTAAAGCAAATTTGGTGTCAAACATTTACTGCTTGTGGGAGTGAATTCCATAAGAGTAACATTTTATTATCTGTTTTTACTTAATTGAACTCTAATAGAATTTTAATGGATTTTGAAAAAAATAGCTAGACAGTTGTCTACAGGTAGGCTACAAATATACTCAAATGGATTAAAAGCAAGTTCAAATATTTGCATCCAGGGCAAAAGCAAATTAATATTCTCGTTAAAGATGTGATGCTTTATTTTACTAGTATATCATTTTTTTTAAAGAAAAGAAAAGAAAACCAATGCTATAAACTCAAGGATCGGTTTACCTTTTGATAGTGTGCTTTTTATCTAGCAATCACACAAGAACCATGCAATTTTAATGCTGCATTAAACTGGGTAATGAACTAACTTTATTGTGTTTTGTGATTGGGCCTTAATGGAACATTTTTCAAAACTGAAGGCTGCATGGAAGTTTTTATCTCCTGCTTGTGAAAGGTGCCTAGTGAGAAGCTCAAGCTCTCCAGATAATGAAGAGGAAGTATCTACTTCTGCCGTCATCTATTTTGGGAGATACTCTGTGGCAATGGTCACAAAAAGAGATCAAGAGGTGACATGCAGTAATAATGAGAAGCTGTCAAGCAGCCTATTTACCTAGGGCAAGTGATGCTGCAGAGTGGAGATGCTGTTTCAGCTCGGAGAATGGAGATCATAAACATAATTGCTCTTCAGTTTTCAACTGCAATTAGATGGTAACAAATATCATGCTTGTAATTTACATATTTTTTGAATCAGTTAGACTTGCAAGAGGGTTGCATCAGCGCAGAAGTTGAAAGATCAGGCCAGTAGCTTTTTCTCTTGTGACAGCACTGACTAGAATATTAAGGTTGTGATCCTGCACACAGTCCTTAAATCTCAACGACTTCAGCAGTATTTAAGAAGCTTAATTGTGCATGACTCCAAAGCCTGTTTAATGTGTGAACTGGAAAAATATTCTCCAGTTAATAATAGGCCTGTTTCTCATTATCTTCCCCCACCCCCACCAGCCATATATATAATCTGCTACCTCCCCTCCTGAATCATAAGGAATTATGGAAGAGAGTGAATCCCTCCCATTTCCCCCACAAAAAGTCCCTGGACCTACTTGTCTGCAGTTTGCCAGACTTAATCCACCCCCCGGGGGGTGGCCTCCTGTGACTGCACATTTTATCCACTTTGGCCAAAAGTGGAACAATTATAGCTGTTTTTAGCTTCCCCGTTATAGCAAATGAGGAACACAATACTTCACTGTACAAAGAACCCAATCAATCTGGAGAGAGCACAATGCGACACAGAAACAGATAGGTATTTTAGAAAAACATACAGTTGCAGATACAAAATGAATCTTTGGGCCCATTCACACCCCTAAAAATATACCTTCCTTTACTGATAATTATACTGGTCTCTGTAATTTTTATGGGCTAGATGCCCCCAAGATTCCATGTACAACAGATACCAAGGCGCATAGGAATATATTGATTAAATTAACATCACCCCTTAAAACCCTTGGGCAAATTGTCTTTCTGCATGCTGCTATCTAAGCTTTTGTAGCTTCAGCCCTGTTTTTTGTAACAGGCAGCCCTGTTTAGAGAAGTTTTTAATCTGTGATATTTTAATGTATTTTGATATTTGTTGGAAGCCGCCCAGAGTGGCTGGGGAGACCCGGCCAGATGGGCGGGGTACAAATAAATTATTATTATTATTATTATTATTATTATTATTATTATTATTATTCAGCTGCCAGGAGTTCAGTTGGAGAATTGCTGAATGGAAAGCATGCACTCTAACACTGAGGCAGATGCTATCATTTATTTATTTATTTATATGGTTCTTTGACTTATGGGTCTTTGACTCCAGAGTAGCTTGCAACAACAAAATCCAAACAATCCAAGTGGAAACATGCTGGTCCTCGATCCTGTACCATAGATCTTGTGAGCTCCTACCTTGCCTTGGACACAATAGGTATTAGGCAATAAGGTACTTGTATAACTCAGGCCAGTTTTGAATCAGTTTCTTAAAAAACATAAATTAAAATAATAATATACAAAACAGCAGCAAAACACAACCATCAGCATCACGGGAGATGACTCAAGTGATGAGAAGTGTCCATCTGCTTTATTCTTTATGTTTGAAGATAGAGCAAAAGTTGAGATATGGAGCCCCTTTCTATCTGGAAGCAGCTGAAACTGTATACAAAAACCACCCCAAGTAATTCCCAACCTCACTAACCCTAATAATCTACTTAAACTTCTTTTAAACTGTTTTAAAGCAAACACAGTCACCCTTTGCTGACAATTCACATACCTACTTTTTCATGCAGTGTTATTATATACATGACTGGGGTTTAGAAACCTCTGAAGGCTGAGGTTTATAACAGAAATGCTGACAGATCCTTACCGCTCTATCCCATCATAACATTTCAAAGAGGATGGGGGGGAGGGGGTTGTGGTGGTTGTGGACATAACTGGCCATGTTCTTGCGTTAAAAAAGGTTTCCCTTTATTGACTTAACTGATGTAGCCAGACAGATGGTTTTCCTGTGAATTTATCTTGAGCGTCAACTCAAGATGGCATAACTGAGACAAGAGAAAATATATTAGGCATCTGATCTGGATTGCTTCCATAATTGGTCCCAATCCACCTTGGATGCCTAATATATTTTCTCTTGTCTCAGACAAAGTATGTGGTTCAAAACAAAATAAAATAAAAAAATTCCTTCCAGTAGCACCTTAGAGACCAACTAAGTTAGTTCTTGGTATGAGCTTTCGTGTGCATGCACACTTCTTCAGATACACTGAAACAGAAGTCACCAGACCCTTATATATAGTGAGAGGGTGGGGAGGGGTATTACTCAGAGGGGTGGTGGAAATGGGTGAAAGGTTGATAGCTGTGGTAAACCTGTTGACGACTGTTAACGGCTGCAATTAGTCTTACAGGATATGTGGTTCAAGATTGCCAAGTGAGAAAAAAAGAATGGATGCTCCCTTTTTCCACTTTGCCATTTGGGTTGGGTCAAGGCTGGGTTAGGTTAGGGTAGATATTGATTTTTGTTTTGTTTTATGCCTTATTTTGTATTCAAATTGTCATTTACTTATTGTAAGATGCCCTAAGAGGTTTATGTTCCAGAGTGGCATACAAATGCAATGAATGAAGAAATGACTTCATGTTGGGATATTTTATGCTGCAGGCCTGGGCAGGCTGCAGGGTCTTCCTGTTATATACCTGCTGGGATTGACAAGGCATCTGACCCTCACATGAATCTCATAGATCTCCTGACAGGTGATTTGGTCTGCAGCCACAGTGTGGAAATAAAGGATGAGATTGCCCACCAGATACCAGGCACTCTACTATTCAAATTAGGCCCCAATGTTTTTGTCACAATCCCCTTCTCAATTAAGTACATAATCAATTTTAATCTAGAATTTAAATTCTCTAAACTTTCTTATTTGTTAATTCAAACAAGTAAACTACTGCTCTCACTTCATTACAAACAGTATTTCTACCTGCAACACACTTGAGCAAACCTGCTTCTATTCCTTTCACAGATATTTTGTTTCCATTTGCAACTGTAGCTGCCTCTGATTAGTTATCATTTAACTCTTGAGGGAAATAATTAGCATCACACGTCATGTGCATGGAAGTTGCCGAACCAATTAACCAGCTAGAAGGATTACTGTTCATAGCACCAGTTTTCCTATAACTTGATATTGCCGGATAGTTTTGATGAACTGCAAAAGCATTTTTAGTTTGCTTTCTGTTGCCACCCTGGAACTTTTCTTTATTAGTGCCACGTTGTTTTGTACGATTCCTTGCAAATGAAGGAAAACAACTTTTCTGCTTGTATATGTTGATAATATAATTTTGGTTACTGAGAACAAACAAGATTGTACAAAAACAAGATTGGGTGCAGGCCTGGTCAGGACATAGGCGTCCTTTGACAAAGGTGACCTGTGTGCTTGCTTGCTTACTTGCTTGCTTGCTTAACAGCTGTTGGGAACTTCAAAGGCCCTGCTTTCCCTTCTTATGGTGTTTGTACTGGACCTGGAGACTCCAATAGAGAGCATTCCATGTCAAGAAGGAGGGCAAGTGGGCACCCTATCAAATGACAGGGCAGGAGCTACATGGAGGAGGACCTTTTCAATGGTGGTGACCATTGTATGCCTTGCTCTTCCCAGACCTGTTCTCCTTTGGCCTGTATCTTGGAGCTTTATAATTTAGGAAGACTTTGGAAGAACTGGTTGACAAGTCTTATCAGTTGCTGACGTATGAGCGGATTTCATTTGCTGCTATTCTGGGCTTCTGGTGCACCAGGGTTTACACCAGCATAATAGAGTTGGCCAGGATGCCAGAAAGGATACAATTTATGACTTTTCTCCATTATTTGCACAGCAGGGGGTGTTCAGTCAACAGTGCAAAGGCTGAGCTGAAGCGTTTCCTGCTCGTTACCTGCTTTCAGCAATTGGGGTCGCTGTTTGGTAGTACCCAATTGGTTAGCTGTCAGATTCTAGAGCTCCCTATTGGTGGCTCTTAGGTAATTCACAAAATACAGAGTCCATTCATAAAACACAGTGTTCATTCATAAAGCAGTAACATAAATCTCCATTGCTACATATTGGGTGTATATTTCAGCAGTTGAACGTACAGGTTTATGGCCATGCTGTAGTGTAGTGCTTATGCGACTGTGAATGAAAGGTGGTGGGGATCATTGTCTCAGGGTTTGGGGGTGGGGAGGTGACAAAACTGATTTCCAATAAGTGCCCCCTTTATTTCCATAACACGTCCTTGAGTCTGTACTCCAAATAGTGACACCCGGGACCTAGAAGGTGCAGGGCTTGTCAATCCAACCCCTGCACAGTCTCATCAGGGCTGACCTTAAGGAAATTGGAGCGATTTGGCCAAATTGGGCCCCGCGTGCTGCTCCTAAGGACCCCCACACACCAGGGCAATCTAGATGGCTTTTAACTTATATCTCTAAGATTTTGCAGACTTTGGCTGTGAACTAGGGCCCTACAAAAAAGATGAAGAAATTCAAGTTGCGCCCCACTGCTACAAATTGGCCGCACTGGCTAGACCCGAGTCTCATAGTTGCTGGGCCTGAGTTGCCCTGCCGTTGCATGAAGTCTTGGGTTTGCAATTTTGGGAGAGGGGAGACCGTGGCATTGGGGAGAGGGCAGGCTGCTGAGGCCCCCTAGATTTAGAGGCCCAAGTTGCCCTGCCCTTGCATGAAGTCTTGGGTTTGCAATTTTGGGAGAGGGGAGACTGTCCGCTGGGGAGCGGGTGGGCTGCTGAGGCCCCCTAGATTTAGAGGCCCTAGGCTTCAGCCTACTTAGCCTACACCTAAATCCTGCACTGCTCTACTCACAAATGCAACACATGTATAGTTACCAAAGTTACTGCTTTCCAAGAGCGCTAAGCTGATACAAGAGCAGTGATCCAATCTGCTGATGTTGATTCTCTGCTGATGTTGATTCTCCTTAGTAGTGTGCACTTGAAATTTCAGGGCAGCCATGAAGTATTAATACCAATACCTTTTAATGTGAACTACTGCTCCTACTATTGGCATTATCAAGTGTTGTTCATACTTCCTTACCAGATGAGCACCATCTTTATTGCCTTTTTGGTGTCTGTTGAAGGCTTTCCGCTTTCCTCCTTCAACAAGCCTTCTAAGTGGAGATTTTGATCCCATTCAGTATTTGAACTAATTGAATAGATTTTAGATATGCTATTATTTTTGTATACCTAGCTGTGTATGTGGACAGATAGATGTACATAATAATTGTTTTAATAGTGATTATTTATGCATTTTTGTATATGCTTCATAGGAATTGATTAATAAAAGAATTAAATTTAGTAATAAGAATAATGATAATGATAATGATAATACTTGCCCAACTCCCCCCCTTCTTCTTCTTCATTTGCAAACCATAGTGACTCTTTAAACAGGCTCACTATGGTGCAAATCTCATTAAAATATCAGTTGTAGTGCTCTTGAGAGTGAAGTAATTGTGGGAGATGAGAGGGAATGTGGATGAGGGAATATTGTTTAATATTTCCTATCCCAGCTTGTGCTAACAAGCTCCAAACTAGCAGAGTTTCTCATCCCCAATAAAGCGCAGCGAAACGTGGCGTTTAAGTTCCTATGAACTTCTAGAACAAGGCAGATTCCTGGCATATATCCCCTGGTTCCCTCTTAACAGAAAATACACGACACATAAGCTTATAAAAGTATAAAGGTTTTACTCACAAACATCCAAGAATATATAAGTCTCAGAAGGCAGGCTAGCTTAGATTAAATGTATGTACATGTGGAGTCTCTCCTTATGGGAGGAGACTCCATGTGGCCTCTCTCGGCTGGAAGCCAAGAGAGCATCTTCACTTGAGATGTTGCTTCTTCGAAGTCCTGGTGGGAAGAGAGGGAGAGTAGCAGCTCACCTGTATCTTTGAATAGCTACAGGTAAGGCCACTCCCACTTCTGGTCACACAAAGGAAGTGATTTCAGTCTTGGCACAGGAAACTCTACCTGGAGGACCAAGCCCCCTTTGTGTACACTCTAGGAATGTTGTGATTGACTGCACCAGTGTTATACATCCCACAAACCCCTTCTCAGTCTGAACAACATTTAACAAACATAAAACAACTTTATTCAACCACCCAGAGTCCCAGCTTGACACGCAGGTTCTGGAAACTCTCTCGTGGCAAGGGTTTCGTGAGAATGTCCGCAGTCATCTCCTGAGTATTACAGTAGGACATTTCTACTAGTCCATCTTGGATCATCTGGCGAATGAAGTGATACCTGACCCCAATGTGTTTTGAACGTGCAAGGAACTTTTCGGTTTGCGCTAGCTGCAGGCAGCCTTGATTGTCCTCCATCAAGCTGACAGGTCCTTTTCTCGGCAAACCAAAGTCTGTCAGGAGTTGATCCAGCCAGATGATCTCTCTGCATGCTTCCGAAGCTGAAATATATTCACTCTCTGTGGACGATAAGGCTACACATTTCTGTTTATAACTGCCCCAAATGATAGGTGCATTTCCAAACATAAAAACATAACCACTTGTGGATTTGTAATCCGCCTTATCCCCAGCCCAATCTGCATCACTGTACCCAACCAACTTAGGGTCCCTTACAGCTGGCAATCTTAATTTACAATTCATTGTACCCTTGAGGTAACGCACCACCCTCTTGACCCCACCCAAGTCATGTTCAGTGGGAGAACTCACTTTTCTGCTTAGGATCCCCACTGCACTTGCTATGTCAGGTCTGCTGGTAGTAACCAAATACAAAAGTTTACCAATCGCTGACCTGTATTCGCTGTTGTCTGGCAGCAGCTTCGAATCTTGCTGATTCTTTAGAAAATCTGTGGCCATGGGTGTCGCGACAGGGTGTGCACCTTGCATCTGCATGCTTTCTATCAGTTCTATTATCTTCTGCTTCTGGCTGAGAAGAAATGAGCCGTCTTCTTCTCTCTCAATTTGAATTCCCAAGTAATACTGGACAAGTCCCAATTCCTTTACTTCCACCTCTTTGTTGAGATGTCTGACTATGTCTTTATAGTCTCTGTCATTGGACGTTGATATTAATAAATCATCGACAAAAGCCAGAATGTAAGAGAATTGTCCATTTCTGTTCTTAGTGTACAGGCACTTGTCAGCTGTTGACTGCTTGTACCCAAGCTGAACCAGCATTTCATGTAATTTCTGGTTCCATGCTCTTGCAGCTTGTTTCAAACCGTAAATTCCTTTCTGAAGTTTACATACAAGATGTGCCTCATTTTGCTTGATAAAGCCTTTGGGCTGCTTCATATAAATCTGTTCAGAAATCGTCCCATGAAGAAAAGCTGTTGCTATGTCGACATGACGGACTGATAGGCCTTTAGATGCTGCAATACTTAGAAGTAATCTAACACTGCTGTATCGCACTGTAGGCGCAAATACTTGATCATAGTCTTCGCCATACTGTTGTGAAAATCCTTGTGCTACAAGCCTAGCTTTGTAGCGTTGCACCTCCCCTTCTGACCCCTTCTTAAGCTTGAACACCCACTTGGACCCAATTGCCTTCTTACCAGGAGGTAGCTCTGTCAGGGTCCAGGTCTTGTTGCGATGCAGTGCATCCATCTCTTCCTGCGCGGCTTGCTTCCAGAGACTGGCCTCAGCAGCTGGCAACCTTTGAACCTGTTCCCACGTGGAAGGTTCCTGTGGTGGCGCCGGCCCTGCAAAGTAGGACAGTCGTAGCGGTGGAACGCCTTTGTTGGACCTGGAGGAACGTCTGACCTCTGGCTCTTGTTGAACCTCATCAGCATCCTCATGTTGTTCCAATGGTGGCATCCCCTCGTACGGGTCCTCTTCGTCTCTGGAGCCTTCTGACATCTGGTCCTCTGCGTCTTCTGGGGTGTCATCTGTAGGGGGTGCTACAACACTAGGAGGTACAATACTAGGAGGTGGATTAGTTTCTGGTATGGCTTCAAAAGGAAAACTTACAAACTCCTCTGTTGCTGGCTCATTGGAACAGTCAATTGCTGTGTTCCTTGTGTCAGCCTTTTCATACTCCTCAAAATGAATCACGTGATGTGAACTTGTTTTCCCTGTTTGTAAGTCCACAACTCTGTACCCTTTTCCTCCAGAAGCGTATCCAACTAGGATACCAGGCTTTGCTCTGGAGTCAAGTTTGTGTCTGTGCTCCTTGGGCACGTGGTAATAGCACAAACTTCCAAATACACGTATGTGTGACAAATTTGGGGCTCTTCCATGCCAAAGTTCGAATGGCGTGCGCTCTGTGCCTTTTGTTGGCAGCCTATTCTGTATATAAATCGCAGTATTTGCTGCTTCCCCCCAAAGTTTCTTCGACAAGTTGGATCCTTTTAGGTACACCTTGTCATCTCTAGGATGGACCTAAATTTCCTCTCAGCAATAGAGTTCTGTTGAGGAGTGTAGCTAACTGTGGTCACATGTGCTATGCCTTCCTGAGCCATGAAGGCTTCCATTTCACGTGAGCAAAACTCCCCACCATTATCAGACATTAGGGTGGTGGGTGCTCGCCGGAATTTGTTCTTGACCATGCTTACGTATTGCTTGAACAATTCCACTGTTTCACTCTTCTCTTTGAGAAGGTATCCCACACAAAACCTTGAATAATCATCCAAAAAGATAAGAATATACCTATTTCCTCCTAAAGAAGGTATATTCATAGGTCCAGCTAAATCAGTGTACACAATGTCCAGAACTTTTGTGCTTCTCTTTTCTGCACAACGTGGGAAAGAAGGTTTGACTCCTTTTTCACTTACACAAGTTATACATTTTGGTGTGGGTGTGTTACTTTTGTTTACCTGTAGACCTCTCACAAGATCTCCATTCTGCAGTTCCTGGATGACTCTGATATCCCGGTGACCCAGTCTTCGATGCCAGAGCTCCAAATCTGCCTCTTCCTTCCGCTTGGATTGAGCCACTTGTGCTGATTGGTTTTCTGAAACGTTAATCTCATAAACACCATTGATTAGTTTCCCTTGAGCATAAACCTCATCATTTTTCGTTACATTGCATTCTCCATTGGCAAATGTAACCTTGAAACCTTTCTTGTCTAAAGCAGACACACTAAGCAAGTTACAATTCAATTCTGGAACATATTGAACGTTAGGCACAGTTGTTTCAAGAGATTCATTGTTCACCTTGAATTTCAAACGCATTGAACCTGTACCTTGTGATTTTAGAACATTTCCATCAGCAATCTGGATTTCAGTCCATTCACTATCATTAATTTCTCTGAAATATTCTCTTTTATGCGCAAAATGGCTTGTAGCTCCCGAATCTAAAATAAATTGGTCACTTTTCCTTTCATTTCTTTGCACATTTAAACTCTTTTCTTGCAGTAGAAATGTACGCTCGTGACCCCCCTTCTTTTCACCTTTTGGTTGAAAGGGGCGGGACTTATTCTTGGGCTTCTGGCAACTCCTTGCTATGTGCCCTTTTAAATTGCAGTTATGGCATATTATATCTTTGGACACTTCCTTAGACTTGGGAAATTGTTTAGAAACATAACTTGTGTCCCTCCTTGGATTCCTTTGTGGAGAATCAAGGTAATCTCTGCATTCCTCTCTTAAGTGATTTGCTAGTTCATTAAAAGTCAAATCTCTTGTGTGGTCCATTATACTCTTAAATGAAGTAAATTCTTTTCCTAATGATGCCAGCATAAAAGTCACTTTGGTTGCATCATCAAAAGCTCTGGGAGTTAGGGCAATCCTTTGAACAATTTCATTAAAGTCCTTAAAATGCCCTGTAAATTGTTCTCTGGAATTCATCTTTAACTTCAGCAGTTTATCCAATAAATGTCTATAAGAGTTCTCTGATGATTGTGCATAAACCCTCTCAATATCCTTTAGAATCTGAGATGCATCACTTTCATAGTCAATCAGAGATAAATGCTCATCTTTCAAACTGCTCAAAATTATGTGTTTAGCTTCTGCATCTTGCCTTTCCCAATCTGCTTTCTTGGTTAAATCAGCAAAATCAGGTTTGGGATCTTTCACCGCTTTAAGCACTTGTTTTGCACCAAGATGCACTAAAAGGCGCTGCTTCCATTGCACAAAGTTACGATCATTCAGCAGCATAAAGCTTGATCTTGCTTCACTATCAAAACCTGAGCTTGCCATCTTAATCCTCAAAAATTTTCAAAAATTTTCAAAATTTCAAAAATTCCCCAAAATGGCTAAAATTCAAAAATCAAAACTTAGAAATCTCAAAATGCAAACTAATCTTCACTGCCTCTGAGGTCTGTGAGCTCTGAGGGAGGGGAGGGGTCGCTAATCCCCCTTTCACAGCACAATGGAGAACAAAAGACCATGTGCTTACCAGGAAGTACAAACAGAAAAATTCTACTCTGCCAAAAATCACAATCCAAAGCAATCCTTTAAAAATACACAAAATACGCAGTTCTGGGCCCGAGAACCCTTTGTGGGAGATGAGAGGGAATGTGGATGAGGGAATATTGTTTAATATTTCCTATCCCAGCTTGTGCTAACAAGCTCCAAACTAGCAGAGTTTCTCATCCCCAATAAAGCGCAGCGAAACGTGGCGTTTAAGTTCCTATGAACTTCTAGAACAAGGCAGATTCCTGGCATATATCCCCTGGTTCCCTCTTAACAGAAAATACACGACACATAAGCTTATAAAAGTATAAAGGTTTTACTCACAAACATCCAAGAATATATAAGTCTCAGAAGGCAGGCTAGCTTAGATTAAATGTATGTACATGTGGAGTCTCTCCTTATGGGAGGAGACTCCATGTGGCCTCTCTCGGCTGGAAGCCAAGAGAGCATCTTCACTTGAGATGTTGCTTCTTCGAAGTCCTGGTGGGAAGAGAGGGAGAGTAGCAGCTCACCTGTATCTTTGAATAGCTACAGGTAAGGCCACTCCCACTTCTGGTCACACAAAGGAAGTGATTTCAGTCTTGGCACAGGAAACTCTACCTGGAGGACCAAGCCCCCTTTGTGTACACTCTAGGAATGTTGTGATTGACTGCACCAGTGTTATACATCCCACAGTAATTACTTCTTTTCCTCCACTTACCATCCATGCTGCTCCCCACTACAGCTTCATCTTTCCATCCTGTTTGTCATTATTCCTATTGTTTTTGTGCCACTATATCCTCCCTCTTAAAATTTTTGCTTGGTTGGTTGTGGTGACTTTTGTAATTGCACAGCATTTTATGTGACTATCATAACTCCAACATGCACAATTTCATACAAAGCCATCTATAATGCACAATTTCACTTAATAGCTTGGGGCGAGGGGCATTGGTGCTTAAGATGAGTATGAATGGCCACAGCCACAAAGTTCTGTATTTTTTAAAAGAACCAAACAGCGAAGTGAAACTTTATGGAGATGGAAATACAGCCATAGACCCATAGCGGGCATTGCAGCCTAGTTGCTGTGCCATATATTTATCATTATGTTTAATGTGGCTGTTTGTGGGCTAGTTGACAATGTTGTATGATTATATTCAAAGCTATCTCCCAAGAGTCTGGATCAAAACTATCATGCTGATTGGTGTATAAATTCTTGCACTGGTTCTCAGCAGGTGTAAGAGCAGTGTGGCTCTCGTCAATTTAAAAGAAGCTAAGTTGGTTTGCAGTATTCACAATTCTAGTCCAGTGTGTATACAATAAAGTACCTATAGTCCATGGGTCATATCAGGAATGTGAAACGGGGAATTGAGAACAGACTGCAGTGGTTTCTCTAAGGCTTAGTCTCAATAAGTTCCTTATGTTCTTCTTGCTTCATGTTTCTTCCTCCTGGCCAGAAAACTTTCTTAGTACAACTCTGTAGGGAAAACATGCTACCCGTTAGATTTATGCCCTTAGAAGTCAATGTGTTAATTTGTGCTGTGCAATGGAAAGGCTGTGTTGCCATATCGTCATTAAATTAAGATGTGCAAGCCAGATGTGGAATCCTGATAGGAAGCTTTATTGCACAGTGGGTCTTGCCTGTTGATTAGTCTTCTAGACACAGCAAGCGGGCCTCTGAGAACTCCTCTGTGTATGAAAGTGGGATCATTTGTGTGTCTTTAAATTATCTCACCTTCAGCGTGTCTGATCTTTACACTATGTGATCCAACAGTACCGCTCAGTGTTTTGAATTAAGGGTTGTCAAAGCCTTTTAAAAGTTACAGGAGAGCAATTCTTATTGGCATCTACTGAAGAAAAGCTTGGGTATTTTCCCTAGTACTGTTATACTTTTGCTTTATAATATATATCACAACACTTTCCCCTTGCTCTCCCCTATTATCAATGAGATGTCGTCCTTTGTCATTGGAACAAGGATTGATACACCAGAAAAGTTTTGCTTTGATGTGTATCTAGGGCAGATTTTAATGCTTCTTTTTCTAGATTTGCTAAGGTAATGAGAGTCTAGCTCTTTATCAATAAACCTGCAGTCAGTGAACATGAAGGACTTAGTTTTCAGCACAAGTTTGCTCTACAATAAAGAAGGGACAGATGACAAAGACTACGTAACAGCTGATCTTTCTTATAAATATAAAGAACACACAGCAGCAATGGGTTAATGCAAGGGCATGGCATTCAGTCCATTATATTGTCATAGCAATGGCTGGCTCAGTGTGCATGAGAGTTAATTCAAAGGGTTCATCCGCATCCATATCCAACCTGCAATATCCAGTAATCTCATTTTTGTACTTCTCCTGCACATCTATTTGGCAATAGGGATGCATCTCAAACTCAAAACTAGTTCTCAGTTTTTCCAACCTCAAGTTCAATTCTTCACATTTCCAGGTCAGCTTGTGATTTTTTTAAAATAAGAAGTCCTCATGAAAATTAATCAGCACTTAATGTGAATTTATCCAAATACATACTTTTATAAAATTCTGCTTAATAGACACATATTTGCAAAGCAATTTACCCTCATAGAATGCATATTTGAACATTACATTTTGTACATGCATTTCTAGCTACACTTCACACTAGTATATGCATTTTTGCACCTATTATTTGGATGCAGAACTGCATTGAAAAATTCAGAGAAGTGCGACTTTTGAAGGATGGGAGCACTTCAGTCGGCACATTGCTTCAGAAAAAGTGAATTCTGTAAATTCACTTTAAATGCAAACTGAATTGAATTTTTCCAACTACTGATGCAGATGCATAAGAATGCAAAAAATAATTTAAAATTAATCATAACTGAACTTTTGACTTGGTTTCATAATTCGGCAAACTGTCAATTAGGATCAGTTAACGTCACCAATGCTCTGTACACAAGGTGCTGTACACATAAGTGACATCGCCTCTTTCTACTATGGTTTACCATTTATATTCTTAGTCCAATGGGCATTAGCTACGCAACTAGCTACGCAACAGAGCAGTAATCGGATTGCAACGCCACTTTGCCTAATTGCTGTTCAGTAGGCAATGAACCTAGCAGTTCGAAAGCCCGTCAAAGTGCAAGTAGATAAATAGGTACCGCTCCGGTGGGAAGGTAAATGGCATTTCCGTGTGCTGCTCTGGTTCACCAGAAGCGGCTTAGTCATGCTGGCCACATGACCCGGAAGCTGTACGCCGGCTCCCTCGGCCAGTAAAGCGAGATGAGCACCGCAACCCCAGAGTCGTCCGCGACTGGACCTAATGGTCAGGGGTCCCTTTACCTTTACCTTAGGCAATGAGAGGAGGGGAGAGGGGACAAAACAAGCTACCTCATCATGCACTGAACAGTCAGGCATATGATGGAGTTATCAAATGACCACTTTGTCTCCATGTGGCTATCTCTACCTCATGCAGGATTCCTCTCAATACATCACATGTTGAAAGTTGGTTTTGGATCGTAGGAACAGCCCCTATTAGTTAGTCTTCATTAACAGCCAGGTAGAAAGGAAGTTAATAAGCACATAAACGTAACTGGATTGTGACTTGGGCTAAATGACAGGGGAAGATTAAGCCGCTTCTGGCGAACCAGAGCAGTGCATGGAAATGCCGTTTACCTTCCCGCTGCAGCGGTACCTATTTATCTACTTGCACTTTGACGTGCTTTCGAACTGCTAGGTTGGCAGGAGCAGGGACCAAGCAATGGGAGCTCACCCCGTCGCGGGGATTTGAACCGCCGACCTTCTGATCGGCAAGCCCTAGGCTCTGTGGTTTAACCCACAGCACCACCCACATCCCTCATCTTATGTGTACACATGTGTAATTGTGTAAAAGAGAGGGAGAAAAGATGAGGAGGAGGGAGAAGGAAAGAGTGGGCGCAGCATGTATTTGAGATGTGGAGAGAACAGGTTCTCCTTGGCTTCTGGAAAGCATTAAGATGCATTAGTCAGTTAAGTAAGCCAAGTTTCTATCCATCTGTCTCTCCATTCCGCTGTTACTCCATACTACTCTTTGGTATAGTGGAGAGAATTCAGGATTTGAACCTCAATGCAAATCCCAGCTGAAGGCTGGTTTTTTCCCTTTACATGGCAAGGAAGGTTTCCAGATATGCACTTAGGAGGTTTTACAAAATGTAGCTTCGTCCATTCACCTGTTCTGTAAGCAGTATACATTAACAAGAAGCAGTGATTCCCCAAGAGGCAGATTTAGGCGAGCGCAACCGGTTTGGTTGCATTTGGCACTGAGCTGCAGGGGCGCCACAGGGAGCGCTGCAACTATGATGCAGAATGGAAGGTAAGAGGTGGGGTGTGCCAAATTTTGGCGTTGCACAGGTTGCCACTGAAATCTGGCACTGATTCCCCTCCCCACAACTATAATTCATGTCCGAAATAAAATGTCAGGCCCAATGCAATAGCAGCTTCAATGGACAGGTTATTCTAGTCTGTCATGGTCTCCCTTCAAATAATGTATGCCGGGGATCTCAACTTTTCTTCTCCTTCTTACAGGCCGGTAAAAAACAACCAAACACCGCACCACCACCAGAATGATGTACAATGAAGTGGTACTGTCTGAGGCAATAGGAGGGGGAAGTGCTGTTACACTCAGGTCCTGCTTTGAGTCTTCCCACAGGTATCTGGCCGGTCACTGTGAAAACAAAATGCTGGACTAGGTGGCCCACTGGCCTGATCCAGCAGACCTCTTCTGTGTTCTTACCAGTATGTACAGGCTAAAGAACTTTGCAAAGTGGACTCCTCTACTTGGGAGAAAACTCCCCTTGTTTTACAACTTATTACAACATGCTGCTATAATACTGTTTCATCTTGTAGTGTAGATTGCAACAAAATATGTTTTGAGTTTGTCCCCAAATAGCACTAAACCCTCAAGGACCTACCACAGAGGTGGCAGATGCAACTTCTCTTTAAAGTTAGGGCTCTCTCTTCCTTTCCCACAGGATGTGAGTAACTCTTGCTGAAATCAAGAGGCAGTTATTCATATCTTGTGGTAAGAGAATAGATACCTTCCCATTCCACATTCTGATATCCTGTGTCTTAAACAAGAACTTTTTATTTATTTCATTTAATTATATAAAAATTCACTCAGCCATCTATTGGGCTTCATTTAAAAACTAATTTTATGTTTCTGTGTATGAACATTTTATTACATTCTCCCCACTTTTTTTTAATGGTGACATGTTTTAGGGGTACAGAGCTTATCCAGGTTTGGTTTCTCTTGAAAG
This sequence comes from Darevskia mixta, assembly GCA_034641385.1. NCBI lineage: Eukaryota > Metazoa > Chordata > Lepidosauria > Squamata > Lacertidae > Darevskia > Darevskia mixta. Next base: position 22,882,701 of record JAWWNH010000029.1, on the reverse strand, counting down.
GAGGTCACTGGAGGCCTACTGGCATGTTGTACAGTGGTGTAGTAGAGGGGAAGTGCAGGGGGCCATAAGCTCTAGGACCTTTCTCAGAGCAGCAATGATGATGTCATCAGCCAGACGGCCAAGGTAATGGGTGGACCTTTCTTCTGGAAAGTTATTGAGGTGGTAATGAGATATTCAAGTTTGTTTGAGTTACAGGTAGATAGCCGTGTTGGTCTGTCATAGTCAAAACAAAATAAAAAAATACCTTCCAGTAGCACCTTAGAGACCAACTAAGTTTGTTCTTGGTATGAGCTTTCGTGTGCATGCACACTTCTTCAGATACACTGAAACAGAAGTCACCAGACCCTTATATATAGTGAGAGGGTGGGGAGGGGTATTACCCAGAGGGGTGGTGGGAATGGGTGAAAGGCTGATAGCTGTGGTAAACCTGTTGACGACTGTTAACGACTGCAATAAGTCTTACAGGAAAGAACAAGGGGTGAGAAGTTTGAGACACAAACTTGTGTCTCAAGTTTGTTTGAGACACATTAGCACAGAATATGCCAGAGAATGAGAAAATTAATCAGAGACAGAGACTTCATTCCTTGGACCTGGGTGAGGCATGCCTATGGAAGCTTTCAAGATGAGCTCCTGCAGTTCAGTTTCTACCACAAGTCCACTGCTTTACGTGTATTTTAGCTTATATGCAAATTGGCTGGAGCACTCGTGCAGGATCTTGAATGGAAAAGTCTGGGTAGTAGGGGCTCTGAAATTGGTTACACTATCACAAAAAGCAGAACTCCTGCAGAAAACAAGGGAGGCAATGCAGTCAGGATGTTTTCTATTTCCAAACCCTCCACCCACCTCCATGACCCATTGCTCAATAGCTGCACAAAGAAGAAGTGCAATGTAGCCACCTGGGTTGCGCTTTGCCGTGTGCGCAGTAGCTTTCAAGAGCTGTTTGAGGAATAGAGCTACTGATGGATAAACACCCTTGGCACAGCTCCCTTTTTCTCAATTGAACTTTGCCAATTTGCCCCAGCTTTAAAATAAAAGTGCCTCAAACACCTTTGCCTGGAAAATTAACCGTTGCCATGGCAACAGGCAACTAAGGCAATTCTCTCTGAAATCTTGAAGCCACCTTTAGTTCGCACAGCAAGTCCTCAACCTTCCACCCCCAAATATCAATGGAGGCGTTAGTTGAAAAGACAATAACAAATGGGATTTGCAGCATCTGGAGAGTTATTGATGCTGTTATGTTGTTTCACATGATCTTAGCTTTTCCATTAGTGCACCTAACTTTTGTAGACACTAGCTCAAGTCAACATTTTTTTCTGTTTGCTAACTGCAGCAGTCTAGCATTCTGCAGCTCTTTCAGAGAATCTTATTTTCAGCCTTGATCCAAATAAATTTCTCCCTTCAGTTAGAAGTTTACCCATCTGAAAGTTTAGGAAATTAAGCTGGTCCAATACATCCATTTGAGATGTTTTATTTCTCCTTCATTCGGGAATGAAATTGGCTGGCCCCAATCCAGCAACAGGCCATCTACAGTACTTGCAGAAACAGGTTTCCACACTTGGAATACATCCACCAGCAGTAATGGTTGGCAGAACAGAGTGGGGTGGGGTAAGGTTGCTTCCCAGGCTTCCCAGCACAGACATTACTGCCAGTAACTGAGAGGGGATGGGACTGTAGGAGATGGGAAGTCAGCATGGTGCGGGTGCAGAGGCGGAGCCAATTCGAGGCTCCTGCCACTGTACCTGCACCACACCAACCTCCCCACTGCCTTGCTCCTCCCCCTTTCAGTTACTAGCAACCTCCACATTGGAAAGCACCCTTTATATGTCTATTGTTCAGGAGCAGCCTAAGTAGGGTACATCTCTTAGCAATTCAGTGAAGTGGGCTGTGAACAGCAAGGGATTAAGGACAATTACCTCTGAGCTATTGTGTTCATGTTTCAGCTGTGATGTGCTAATAAATCGGGAGTGAGCAACGTAACCACCCAAAACTGGGCTTACAAAGAAAACATTCCATTCATTTGGAGCAAAGAACATTATCATATCTCATGCACAGTTAACAATCTTGTGCTTAGCTAGGTCAACACTCTTCACTCAGCTGCATAATATCATCCATGCCTTTCCTAGCCCTGGTTGATATGAGGTTTTGTTTGTCACTGATTATTGGTCCAAATCTCTAGAAGAGAATGTTACCTTTCTCCCTGTTCTGACAGTTTCTCCCTGAAACTTCCTGAATGTTTTCTTGAACATTGGGTTATTTCAGGGATAAGGAAATGTCAGCCCATGAGTCAAATTCACCCACAGTTCCTTTATATTCACTCCATATTCTCCTGCCTTGGTCCAACCCCTTGGCATGGTCCCTCCTCCCTGACTTTGGTTGGAAAAAATTGGATGGTGGTACCACAGATACAAAAAACTTTATTTCATTAGTTTTTATTTCATTTTTACTTTTGTATTCCCCCCCCAAATGTTGAATATTTTTATCCTGACGGAGGACAAAAAACAAATTCCTTTTAAAAAAGTTTCTAAACTGCCCTTCATCCAAACAGATTCCATGGCAGTGTGTAACAATAATGAAATATAAAAAACAAAACCACCTCACAAAAAAGAAGCAAACAATCCAGTGAAGTCATTGTGTGAGTGGAATAACTTCCATTCACATAGTGGAACTTTCACTCTCTATCTCTCCATGACCCCTGTCCAATTTGCCCTCACACCACCACTCCTAAATCTGCTCTGGAGGGTTAGGGGAATTCACAGAGCAGATTTATGGGGGTGCCTAGGAGAGAAGAAGGAGGGGAAGCCCCATTGTGTGAGCAGAAGAGGTTCTACTTACATAATCACCTGCTTGGGTGCAATCTTGCAGCTTTTTGCTTTTTTGTAAATAATTACAGATTTAACCTCTATAAAATGAGTGGGCAAGTAAGCAAGTCTTAACCTAGGTAGCATGGGGGGGGAACTTTTTAAAAAACCAAATAGATTTTCCCCCAGGATAAAAATCATTATAACAACTCAGCATCTATCTATCATTGCTGCTGCAGGATGGGTTCCCTAAAGAACCCCCACAGTCTTGCTTCAATATCTTGACATTTTCTGTAGCTACTGCTTGGCTTTATTTACTGTAACTGACCCCAGACTTTCCCTGCCTCCTTACTGGCCACAGAATTTATTTGACACTTTTCATATCACTTCATTTCATTAGTAGTTTGGGATGGAAAGTTTGTAAAAGAGCAATAAAAAAGCAGGGAAAAGATTATTCCTCCCAAAGAAAATGAAACCCAAGTCATTTAAGCAAGAAGGAATTGAGAATTTGGCTAAATCATGAGGCATATGCTAGAACCATTAACACTAGGCTAAAATATAACTATACGTTTCCAGTTGTGCATGTCTGTCTTCAGGATACCATGACAATGCAATGCTTTCCTTGTTGAAGATTATGAAGAGTGGCAACTGCTCCTTATTGCTCCAGGTCTCTTCACCTAACCCAGTGCTTTTTTCTGAAAAAAAATGTTTAGGGGTACTCTCATTTTCCTACTCATATTGAAATACTGCCCCTCAATGAGGCCAAACTTAGATTCACAAAATGTTTAGGGGTATGCGTACCTCTGCGTCCTCCCAGAAAAAAGCACTGACCTAATCTATCATTGTCAGTATTTTTTAGCATGACAGATGCTGATATGAGCATGGTGACAGAAAAGGCAGGGCTGACCATTTCACATTCATGATTGAACCAAGGTATGTATATTATATAGAGTCTTGTGATGTGTAGTGAACATTGTACAAAGGACCTTGTTGGGTCCACTATTTTATCTTGTATAATTTTTGGTTCCCCTAGTTCTCTTCTGATCACCCCTCCCCCATTTACACAGGACTGCTTTTGGCAAATCAGACCAGTGGTCCATGTAGCTCAATACCCTCTGCTCTGACCCACAGTGGATTTCCAGGGTTTCAAGCAGGAGTCTCTCCCAGTTTGATCTGGAGATGGTGGGGATTGAACCTGGGACCTTCTGTATGCAAAGCAGATGCTCTGCAACTGAGCCACTGCTGTTACCCAACAAGTTTACTTCCTTTGCAGATGCTGTGCAAATCTTCAACATTCTGAAATGAAATAAATCCTTATGATACAGCCTGGAAGCTCTGTATGTAAATCAAAAGCCTGCACATTAAAGCCACCAGACAGGGGTGAATATGTATCTAATTCACTCATTATTTGCACATGGAAATCCCAACATCACGATTTGGGCCACATGAGAAACAGAATGCATTGAGTAGCCTTCTGAGTAATTTGATTTCCTTTCATTGATCTCACAACCCATTTGAACAAGACTGTGAAGATGGCATCACTGTTGAAACCAATGACATCATCAGGTCTGCTGATTTAGCTGTGCTTATTATTCCTTTTAATAAATATGGACTTTTTTCATTATAATTGTTAAGTACTTAAAGTAACATTAAAAGCCAAAGCCTAAAGTGTTTCAGAGAACCAAATATACGAAACAGTTGTAATGGACTGGCTGGACACAGAGGAATGGTGGAAGGTACCAGCTGGGGAACCCCAAAGAAAACTCCCAATGGAAGAAAGGTCCGAGCCCAGGGATTGGTGGTGGGATGAAGATGAGTGGTCAGAGGGAGAAGATTGGGAGGAGGAGGTGTTGGAAGCTGAAGAGGTAGCAGGGTTTAGTGAGCCAAGAGAGTCTGTGGCAGAGAGAAGTCCAGAAGCAGAAGCAGGAAAGGAAGGCCAAGAGACAGAGATGATCAGGCTGGTGAAGAAGCATGGGTGTCTCCCCTTCCTGCTATGACAAGCTTCCCCCCCCCACAGTCTTACAGGACCAGGAGAGGTATGAAGCAGGAGGAGCAAAGGCAGGCATGCTAGCTAGTCTCAGATTGCTTGGGAAAGTCCCCGGAAGAGGAGCAGACTTAGACAGCTGAGTAATGAAGAGTTTCTGTGCTCATTAGGCCTGGCACTCTCCAGCAGATCCTGTTTCTTCTAATAAAGAGTTAACTTAATTTATTCAGTGTGATTTATTGCTGGCTCACTCCTGACAAAAGTTAAGCTTTTGTAAGTCTCAAACACTGGAGGAGGAGGAGGAGGAGGAGGAGGAGGAGGAGTTGTTTGGATTTTATATCCCGCTTTATCACTACCCGAAGGAGTCTCCAAGCGGCTAACATTCTCCTTTCCCTTCCTCCCCCAAAACAAACACTCTGTGAGGTGAGTGGGGCTGAGAGACTTCAAAGAAGTGTGACTAGCCCAAGGTCACCCAGCAGCTGCATGTGGAGGAGCGGGGACACAAACCCAGTTCACCAGATTACAAGTCTACCGCTCTTAACCACTACACCACACTGGCTCTCTGGTCCCTCCAAACATCCTTGTCATTGTGTATCCATAATAAATTGTGTGCACAGTTGGATCAGGTCAGCCATACACAAGTTCTCTTTCAACACCGATGTACCTGCAAAAGTTTTTGGATGGACATACTGCTTCAATTCCAGTCACTACATACCCGCTAACTTCCTACTGAAATGAGGTAACTTTTCAAAGGGCAGGACCAATGGTCAGGATGATGGGATTTGTAGTACAAAACATCTGGAGGGCATCAGATTGTGTAAGATTATTCTAAGGAAATGTAAACTGCTGGATAATGCTAAGGAATTACAGTGCACATGGCATTAAATGACCTGTTAATCTGACTATAAACTGGCTGTATCACTATCAAATTGTTACCTTAGTATAATAACTTCGTCTTTGACAAATCCCAGAAACCAAAGCTATTCTGTTTATCCTTTATCAAGTCTTCTCTTTCTTGAATAGCCTTTATTAAAACCAAGCAGATAAAGATTAAACTAATGCTAATTGATTCCATTCATAGGGTTCATAGATGGGACAATCAGTTGATGATCCTAACAGTAAATGTAGTGTTGGGATTGTTAAGAGCATCTGGGTTCTGTTTGTGCATGGTAGCTATATAAAGCAGCAACACAACAACAACAACAACAACAACAACAACAACAACAACAACCGGTAGGGATAATATAATATAGCCTAATCTGTGAGCAAATGTAAAATGGAATTTTGTTTTCTGAAGATTCAGCATGAGAGTGCCTCTGTACAGTGGAGGCAGATTCTGATTAGCCCAAGTCTTCAGGAGTGACCCTTCATTTCAGAAGAAGTTATTTGCACTGACTGCTTTTTCAAGAAGGTGCTATGCCTTTCCCCTGAGAATTTAATATTTTATTCCTCAGAGCTTCAAAAAGGATAGTGACCCCTAGATGCTGTATTGTGTTTTTAGTATTCGATTGGGAACCGCCCAGAGTGGCTGGGGAAACCCAGCCAGATGGGCAGGGTATTATTATTATTATTATTATTATTATTATAAATAATAACAATAATAACTATTATTATTATTATTATTATTATTATTATTATTATTATTAAGGAATATAATGCTCTTGGGGTAAAAAGAGCTATTGGCTAAAATGCCTGTGATAAACAAATGTGGAGTGAGTGGAAGCATAATGGCAGACTCTGCTCTAACACAACTGCATTCACTAGGCTAGATTTGCAATCCCTGTTCATATATACAATATGTGTGCAGGGTTCCAAGCTGCACTTAAAGTTTGTTCATACATGATGCCCGTACTCAAAGTCTGATAAACATATGCAGTGCTTTTTTTTCTTTAAAAAAATGTTTCGGGGTACTCTCATTTTGACTCAAGAAAATCACCATTTTATAGTTCAAATTGGGAAAAATAAATACAGTAAATGGCCAAAAGTACAAAGATTCACAAAATGTTTAGGGGTATGCGTCCCCCTGCGTCCCACCAGAAAAAAAGCACTGAACATATGTCAACTGGGGCAGAACCTGTCGTTGTGCTCCCATTTAACCCTGCGTAATGTATCTGAAGAGAGTTTTTATCACAAGTTTACATATGGGTGGCTTTATTGTGGTTCAGGGTTACTAGGCATTAGGAAAGGAATAAAAGCAAATAAACACTAAACTTACTAAAACATGCCGCTATCTAGGCAGGCAAGCTTGCAAGCTTTAGGAGAGGACTTTCACAGCCGGTCACACAAAGGTTACTGATTGAGTCCCTATGCCCATCAAAGAGGATAGGAGAACCAGAAGAATTAGCTACTGGGAAGAGAACCTATGCAAATTCCCCCTTACAGCAGATAAGTTATCAGCTGTCAACATCAGCAAGGACAACACATAGGTATATTCCTTAACAACACCTCCCTGCTCCAAATACACCACAGCTACTAGCTCCAGCAGATATTACCCTGCTTTTAAAATACTTTTAAAATACAAACTTTTAAAATACTCTTTCATATTTTCTTTTATATAACAATGATAATAGAGCAATATAGTATACAACAGGAGTTAGCAAACTTTTTCAGCAGGGGGCCGGTCTACTGTCCCTCAGACCTTGTTGGTGGCCCAGACTATATTTTGGGGGGAGAAATGAATGAATTCCTATGCCCCACAAATAACCCAGAGATGCATTTTAAATAAAAGCACACATTCTACTCATGTAAAAACACCAGGCAGGCCCCACAAATAACCCAGAGATGCATTTTAAATAAAAGGACACATTCTACTCATGTAAAAACACACTGATTCCCAGACCGTCCACAGGCTGGATTGAGAAGGTGATTGGGCAGGATCCGGCCCCCGGCCCTTAGTTTGCCCACCTATGGTATACAACAATGATATAGAGCAGGCACCCCCAAACCGGCCCTCCAGATGATTTGGGACTACAACTCCCATCGTCCCTGACCACTGGTCCTGTTAGCTAGGGATGATGGGAGTTGTAGTCCCAAAACATCTGGAGGGCAAAGTTTGAGGGTGTTTGATATAGAGCAATATAGCCAAAGGTATCTCCTAAATAATTGTGCATAGGATTGCAACTGTATCCCACTCACTAATATGAACCATCTTCTCACATGGACCACATGTTAGCTGTGATTCCTGTATTGCAAGGGGCTGGACTAGATGAATGTTTGGGTCCCTTCCAACTCTATGATTCTATGTTAAGCAAGTGCACTTATGCAAAAACAAAAGTGGTTCCACATCAGTAGCGTACTGTTTTACTTTGATGGTTTGTGGTGTGAAGGTAAATTCAAGAAGGTAAAGTTCTTGAAGGTAAATTCAAGAAGGTAAAGTGTGAAGGTAAAGTTCAAGAAGGATACTGACAAGCTGGAACGTGTCCAGAGGAGGGCAACCAAAATGGTCAAAGACCTGGAAACGATGCCTTATGAGGAACGGCTTAGGGAGCTGGGTATGTTTAGCCTGGAGAAGAGAAGGTTAAGGGTTGATATGATAGCCATGTTCAAATATATAAAAGGATGTCATATAGAGGAGGGAGAAAGGTTGTTTTCTGCTGCTCCAGAGAAGCGGACACGGAGCAATGGATCCAAACTACAAGAAAGAAGATTCCACCTAAACATTAGAAAGAACTTCCTGACAGTAAGAGCTGTTCGACAGTGGAATTTGCTGCCAAGGACGGAGGTGGAGTCTCCTTCTTTGGAGGTCTTTAAGCAGAGACTTGACAGCCACTTGTCAGGAATGCTTTGATGGTGTTTCCTGCTTGGCAGGGGGTTGGACTGGATGGCCCTTGTGGTCTCTTCCAACTCTATGATTCTATGATTCTAAGTCATTGAGTTTCAGCAGCATCTGGTGCGGCAGATGGGAAGGCACGGGAGATAAGGTCCATCCTGCATCGCAACTTATTGGTGCTGCGTCTCCTCGGAATTAGTGAAGTACTTCCTCAGGACATTGATCAGGCTCAGTTTCCTGTAGGAGGAAACCCTTGTGTGCAGGGGAAATTCTACTGGATTCAGTTTGGTGGTTAAGTTGCTGACGAATTGACCTACCCATAGGAAAAAAGCAAGATCCAATGTTTTAATCTGTTTTACGTGGGCTATGGCCATTTGACAACACACACACCCCTTTCCATGAACCTAGTTGCACATCTATAAACCATATTCTCCCCCTTGCCTTTATTCTCAGGGAATTGGGGGGAAAACCAGAGGTGGTGGGGAATCTTGACATGGTAAACCCATTATTAAGTCATTCAGCCTCTCTTTTTTACTCCTGTGAATTAATGGCAAATATTTGAGGGGGGAAAGACTTTGCTCAGCAAGAACATTGGCTCTGGCAAGCACCTCTTGCTCAGTGGGAGACCTCATATTATAGCCTTCCGTGCTATACAGTTAGAATTCCAAATTAGTAGAAAGGTACAATTTTGCTTTTAAAACCTGAAACAACCCCCACTTCATTTTCTACAAGTAAAATACTGCACACACAGCAAACTATTTTTTCCAATATATTTACATAATTTGAAAACTTTAATTCTGTATGCAATGTTTTGAGTGCCTCCTCCTCCCAAGTTCAGAATTTTTTATTGGCTATTGAGATAGAGGCAGTGACAACATAAGGACATAAGAAGAATCCTGTTGGATCAGGCCCAAGGAGCAGCGCATTATTCTCACAGTGGCAACTGAATTTAAGATTGTAAACATAAGACTGGGAAAATGAGAAACCCAGAGAAAATGAAAATTAAGTATTCACCCAACCATAGTGAAGAGGGACCTACATTTTATCCTATCCCACCTCCCAACTTGGAGGAGGTTTAGGATTATTTCCTTAGTATACTTTGAGAATAGACTTTGTATGTTTTTGATGAAGAGGATCCAAACTAAAGTATGGGTTGAAGTCCTCACAATGCTGAAAAAAGCAGCAATAATCTCTACACACATTGCTCCTCCAGCCAGGCAACTTAGTGGTATCAAAACAGAGCCAGAATCAAATTCACAGTTGTGTTCCTTATGCCCTGCATTCAGATGGATAGTCTGTTCCATTCTCTCTGCCAGTGTATTTTGTATTGACTGTAGAATCAATTTGCCAACCAATGAAGATTGGTTTCTAGATGGTCTATTTCAGACTCAGTCCAGGCTTATGGTTGGTCTTGCCAATCAGAAAAGCCTAGCTAGGAGATGAATTGAATTTAGCAAGCAAAGCCAAAGGGGGTTAATAAACTAGTAGACTGGCTCACCAAATGGCTTTCCTCTGCCTCTTATACTCTGCTCTCTCTTCCCATGAAGCCCAGGGAAAAGTAATCCTTTCATCAGGCCATTAAATTCATAGCATGGTCTGGAGTATATCCTTTTGAAAAACATCCAATCTACATTTAAAAATGGAAAACGAGTTTTGCTTTTTTTTAAAAAAAAAAAAAAAGAAATAAAGAGATAGTTTAGTCATGTATCATTAAACCACGGTGCCTCCTTTTCCTTTTGAAGTTTGTAGAACTGGAAAACATACATAACTACTGCAGGAGTGGACCCAAGCTGCTACAGTCTGTTCCATGAAACCTGTTGCCCCCTGCCTTTCCCATCCTTCTGCAATCTAGTTTGTATATTTGGTTTTGCTTGTCCCAGGACTTGGAAAAACTACTCACTTTCAACATTTTAAGCCAACACCATCTCTTGTTTTAACACACTTCTTAAAGTCAATGATCCTGCAAAGCTAATCCAGTAGGGATGTTGGGTATAAAGATCACACCTCAATACTTCACATTCAGTTTGCCTAGATTAGGCATAGGCAACCTTGGCTCTCCAGATGTTTTGGAACTACAACTCCCATGATCCCTAGCTAACAGGGCCAGTGGTCAGGGATGATGGGAATTGTAGTCCCAAAACATCTGGAGAGCCAAGGTTGCCTATGCCTGGCCTAGATGGTCCCTTCCAGCCACTGAAAGTGCAATTGGATACATATCTACCCAGGGCTTAGCCCCACTGATTTCAGTGGGATACGTGTGTATGGGACAGCAGCTTGCAGTTCTCTTTCTGTGAATCAGAGACACATTCAGGGATTTAGCTCATTTAACAACATTGGGGGGGGGCGTCTCACATTTCCTTTTAAAGGTATTTTATGATTCACAACCAGGCATTGGCCAGTATAAGACCCCATCCACTCCACAGTTTTAATAGGGACACTCCATTTCCATATCTGAAACCAGAACGTTGCTTGGTTGAACCTGTCAATAAATCCCCCCGAGAGACCTGGGCCATTAAAAATTATCTCAAAATGAGACATCATTATAAACAGTACTAAAAAGTGCTATGTTGGATGTCCTTGGTGTAATAAAAATTCACATTTTCAATCAAGAGAAAATAGAGAGGTTGCCAGCAAATACTTCAACTTATCAAAATGTAAAGTGTAATATAAATATTCATACCTGCCTCTCTTTCAAAATCGGATGAAAAGAACATTCTTGAATATTATATTGTGGCACAGGGCCAAAACAGGCACTCGTCGTTACTATGGGAATGAGAAAGAAAGAAAGAAAAAACAGCTCTGGAAAAGCAGGCTGCCATAAATATGGACGGATTATTTTTTATGATTAGGTGCCTCTGCAGAAACCAATTTGCCAAGCCTAAGCGATCTAATTGAGGGATGTCATTGTGATGGAGAAGCAAAATATACTAGACTTCCATTTTCGTATTAAAATGCCATGCCTTAGTTTAACATCTCCAAGTGGTTATTTTAGTCCTTTCTAAAAAAAACAAAAGCTTGTTCAGGATAGGGTAACTCTGTTGACCAGTATATTATTGAACTTGCTTGTCTCTGGGAAATGGGACCACCCGATCTCAATAGGGTTTTTTGCTCCTTGCTCGAAACATTTCACAATTAAAGCCGAAGAGGTTTGTCCTGTAGTTCTCACCTTTTGTGGTTGTGGCACTGAATAGCTTCAGAAACAGAGGGACACTTCTCCCTCTCCCCCGCCCTTCCCATTGAAGTCTGGTGTAATTTTCCTTTGAATGGGCTCTCATGATAAGAACAGGGAGGGGGGAGGGGGGGTCACTAGATGGGATGGTATGCAATAAAGCTTGTGATTGCACAGTCCTTCTCCATCACAAAACAGGCCCCAAACTCTCGTCTTTATGACAGCACAATTGGGCAGCACAATGGATTCAGGAGAAAGCTAGAGAAACACAGAGAAGGGGGTATAGATATTAGTTAGCTGATTGTCCCTCTTGGTATGTTTCAAGTGCTGAAATGTACAAGTGGCTGAGAACAGGGTTCCCAAACATTGGGCTGAAAAGCAGTGAATGACGGGGGAAAGGATGCTCGTAATGGATCAATCATGCCTATAGAATGCACCTTTGTGGCCCGATGTATAAGATAATATATAGCAGCTGTGTTATAAGCCAGCAAAAAGGAATTGAATGTACAAAGCACAGTGCATTCTCAATAGATTTCGTTGTGGGAACACCCAAAGTTTAAGAGCCAAAGGAGGACTTCCTCCTCATGACTAGAACCTTTGCTTCATAATAGTTGTTCTGTCTACTGCTGAGCACAGCTTCAGTCCATGTTCATGGCTATTAAATTCAAAAGTGTTGGCTGAACAGGGTCTTGGTCAACAGTTAATTTAGGCATATTTCATCAGGTGTACTTTGGTACTCAGACGATTTGGGACAGGAGCGATGTGTACGTTGGTTGCCCTACCTATTCTTATAAATCCCAAGGAAAATCATGCAAGCCTCTAGACCATTTTATTGATAGGGGGCTGTACATTTTAATTGTATTTATTTTAATATCATTAACAGTAGCAGCAACAGCAGCAATTCTAATTAATGAGCTGAAGATTGTTTCTCAGATCTGAGGTGATAAATTTCAGTTCCAGTTATGAAGCAACTTCCTTCCTTCCTTCCTTCCTTCTGTGACACCCCTTTCTCAAGCTCTGTTTCTCTCTTGCTTTTCCTCCCAAACTAGCAGGCTACCAGGGGATAGACAGATTGCTTGTAGAAGGGATTTGAAATCAGACCAAGGACTGTATAAAGAAAGGGCAAAGGGCCCAAGGTTACCCACCCCTGGTCTATTCTGCCACTGCATGACACCTTTTGCGGCACACCTTCTTACTGCTTATGGAAACATGTGGTCTTCTGTTGGCTGATCTATAGAAGACTAGTAGATAGATATTAAAGCTGTGTGAGATATTTTAATAACAACAAAGAAGACAGACAGTGAAAATGCATGAGCATTTGCATGGAATGAATATTTTACATCACGTAATAAAGGTATGCGAGCCCATATTGGTGTGGTAAACGCAAAATTGTAAATGCATGGATAATAGTGCATTAAGATGAATGGAATGGTTGAAATGAATGGAAATTACAGAGGTAAACCTGAACATGTGGGATGTATAACACTGGTGCAGTCAATCACAACATTCCTAGAGTGTACACAAAGGGGCCTTGGTCCTCCAGGTAGAGTTTCCTGTGCCAAGACTGAAATCACTTCCTTTGTGTGACCAGAAGTGGGAGTGGCCTTACCTGTAGCTATTCAAAGATACAGGTGAGCTGCTACTCTCCCTCTCTTCCCACCAGGACTCCGAGGATGCAACATCTCAGGAGATGCTCTCTTGGCTTCCAGCCAAGAGAGGCCCACATGGAGCCTTTCTCCCTTAAGGAGAATCTCCACATGTAAATACATTTAATCTAAGCTAGCCTGCCTTTCTGAGACTGTAGAAGCTTGAAATGACTGTGAGTAAAACCTTTATACTTTTATAAGCTTATGTGTCGTGTATTTTCTTTTAAGAGGGAACCAGGGGAAATATGTGCCAGGATCTGCCTTATTCTAGAAGTTCATAGGAACTTAAACGCCACGCTTTGCTGCGCTTTATTGGGGATGAGAAACTCTGCTAGTTTGGAGCTTGTTAGCACAAGCTGGGATAGGAAATATTAATCAATATTCCCTCATCCACATTCCCTCTCATCTCCCACAAAGGGTTATGGGCCCAGAACTGCGTATTTTGTGTATTTTTAAAGGATTGCTTTGGATTGTGATTTTTGGCAGAGTAGAATTTTTCTGTTTGTACTTCCTGGTAAGCACATGGTCTTTTGTTCTCCATTGTGCTGTGAAAGGGGGATTAGCGACCCCTCCCCTCCCTCAGAGCTCACAGACCTCAGAGGCAGTGAAGATTAGTTTGCATTTTGAGATTTTTAAGTTTTGATTTTTGAATTTTAACCATTTTTGGGAATTTTTGAAATTTTGGAAATTTTTTAAATTTTTGAGGATTAAGATGGCAAGCTCAGGTTTTGATAGTGAAGCAAGATCAAGCTTTATGCTGCTGAATGATCGTAACTTTGTGCAATGGAAGCAGCGCCTTTTAGTGCATCTTGGTGCAAAACAAGTGCTTAAAGCGGTGAAAGATCCCAAACCTGATTTTGCTGATTTAACCAAGAAAGCAGATTGGGAAAGGCAAGATGCAGAAGCTAAACACATAATTTTGAGCAGTTTGAAAGATGAGCATTTATCTCTGATTGACTATGAAAGTGATGCATCTCAGATTCTAAAGGATATTGAGAGGGTTTATGCACAATCATCAGAGAACTCTTATAGACATTTATTGGATAAACTGCTGAAGTTAAAGATGAATTCCAGAGAACAATTTACAGGGCATTTTAAGGACTTTAATGAAATTGTTCAAAGGATTGCCCTAACTCCCAGAGCTTTTGATGATGCAACCAAAGTGACTTTTATGCTGGCATCATTAGGAAAAGAATTTACTTCATTTAAGAGTATAATGGATCACACCAGAGATTTGACTTTTAATGAACTAGTAAATCACTTAAGAGAGGAATGCAGAGATTACCTTGATTCTCCACAAAGGAATCCAAGGAGGGACACAAGTTATGTTTCTAAGCAATTTCCCAAGTCTAAGGAAGTGTCCAAAGAATTAATATGCCATAACTGCAATTTAAAAGGGCACATTGCAAGGAGTTGCCAGAAGCCCAAGAATAAGTCCCGCCCCTTTCAACCAAAAGGTGAAAAGAAGGGGGGTCACGAGCGTACATTTCTACTGCAAGAAAAGAGTTTAAATGTGCAAAGAAATGAAAGGAAAAGTGACCAATTTATTTTAGATTCGGGAGCTACAAGCCATTTTGCGCATAAAAGAGAATATTTCAGAGAAATTAATGATAGTGAATGGACTGAAATCCAGATTGCTGATGGAAATGTTCTAAAATCACAAGGTGCAGGTTCAATGCGTTTGAAATTCAAGGTGAACAATGAATCTCTTGAAACAACTGTGCCTAATGTTCAATATGTCCCAGAATTGAATTGTAACTTGCTTAGTGTGTCTGCTTTAGACAAGAAAGGTTTCAAGGTTACATTTGCCAATGGAGAATGCAATGTAACGAAAAATGATGAGGTTTATGCTCAAGGGAAACTAATCAATGGTGTTTATGAGATTAACGTTTCAGAAAACCAATCAGCACAAGTCGCCCAATCCAAGCAGAAGCATGAAGCAGATCTGGAGCTCTGGCATCGAAGACTGGGTCACCGGGATATCAGAGTCATCCAGGAACTGCAGAATGGAGATCTTGTGAGAGGTCTACAGGTAAACAAAAGTAACACACCCACACCAAAGTGTATAACTTGTGTAAGTGAAAAAGGAGTCAAACCTTCTTTCCCACGTTGTGCAGAAAAGAGAAGCACAAAAGTTCTGGACATTGTGTACACTGATTTAGCTGGACCTATGAATATACCTTCTTTAGGAGGAAATAGGTATATTCTTATCTTTTTGGATGATTATTCAAAGTTTTGTGTGGGATACCTTCTCAAAGAGAAGAGTGAAACAGTGGAATTGTTCAAGCAATACGTAAGCATGGTCAAGAACAAATTCCATCGAGCACCCACCACCCTAATGTCCGATAATGGTGGGGAGTTTTGCTCACGTGAAATGGAAGCCTTCATGGCTCAGGAAGGCATAGCACATGTGACCACAGTAAGCTACACACCTCAACAAAACTCTATTGCTGAGAGGAAATTTAGGTCCATCCTAGAGATGACAAGGTGTATGCTAAAAGGATCCAACTTGTCGAAGAAACTTTGGGGCGAGGCAGCAAATACTGCGATTTATATACAGAATAGGTTGCCAACAAAAGGCACAGAGCGCACGCCATTTGAACTTTGGCATGGAAGAGCCCCAAATTTGTCACACATACGTGTATTTGGAAGTTTGTGCTATTACCACGTGCCCAAGGAGCACAGACACAAACTTGACTCCAGAGCAAAGCCTGGTATCCTAGTTGGATATGCTTCTGGAGGAAAGGGCTACAGAGTTGTGGACTTACAAACAGGGAAAACAAGTTCACATCACGTGATTCATTTTGAGGAGTATGAAAAGGCTGACACAAGGAACACAGCAATTGACTGTTCCAATGAGCCAGCAACAGAGGAGTTTGTAAGTTTTCCTTTTGAAGCCATACCAGAAACTAATCCACCTCCTAGTATTGTACCTCCTAGTGTTGTAGCACCCCCTACAGATGACACCCCAGAAGACGCGGAGGACCAGATGTCGGAAGGCTCCAGAGACGAAGAGGACCCGTATGCAGGGATGCCGCCATTGGAAGGAGATGAGGAAGCTGATGCGGTTCAACAAGAGCCAGAGGTCAGACGTTCCTCCAGGTCCAACAAAGGCGTTCCACCACTACGACTGTCCTACTTTGCAGGGCCGGCGCCACCACAGGAACCTTCCACGTGGGAACAGGTTCAACGGTTGCCATCTGCTGAGGCCAGTCTCTGGAAGCAAGCCGCGCAGGAAGAGATGGATGCACTGCATCGCAACAAGACCTGGACCCTGACAGAGCTACCTCCTGGTAAGAAGGCAATTGGGTCCAAGTGGGTGTTCAAGCTTAAGAAGGGGTCAGAAGGGGAGGTGCAACGCTACAAAGCTAGACTTGTAGCACAAGGATTTTCACAACAGTATGGCGAAGATTATGATCAAGTATTTGCGCCTACAGTGCGATATAGCAGTGTTAGATTACTTCTAAGTATTGCAGCATCTAAAGGCCTAACAGTCCGTCATGTCGACATAGCAACAGCTTTTCTTCATGGGACAATTTCTGAACAGATTTATATGAAGCAGCCCAAAGGCTTTATCAAGCAAAATGAGGCACATCTTGTATGTAAACTTCAGAAAGGAATTTACGGTTTGAAACAAGCTGCAAGAGCATGGAACCAGAAATTACATGAAATGCTGGTTCAGCTTGGGTACAAGCAGTCAACAGCTGACAAGTGCCTGTACACTAAGAACAGAAATGGACAATTCTCTTACATTCTGGCTTTTGTCGATGATTTATTAATATCAACGTCCAATGACAGAGACTATAAAGACATAGTCAGACATCTCAACAAAGAGGTGGAAGTAAAGGAATTGGGACTTGTCCAGTATTACTTGGGAATTCAAATTGAGAGAGAAGAAGACGGCTCATTTCTTCTCAGCCAGAAGCAGAAGATAATAGAACTGATAGAAAGCATGCAGATGCAAGGTGCACACCCTGTCGCGACACCCATGGCCACAGATTTTCTAAAGAATCAGCAAGATTCGAAGCTGCTGCCAGACAACAGCGAATACAGGTCAGCGATTGGTAAACTTTTGTATTTGGTTACTACCAGCAGACCTGACATAGCAAGTGCAGTGGGGATCCTAAGCAGAAAAGTGAGTTCTCCCACTGAACATGACTTGGGTGGGGTCAAGAGGGTGGTGCGTTACCTCAAGGGTACAATGAATTGTAAATTAAGATTGCCAGCTGTAAGGGACCCTAAGTTGGTTGGGTACAGTGATGCAGATTGGGCTGGGGATAAGGCGGATTACAAATCCACAAGTGGTTATGTTTTTATGTTTGGAAATGCACCTATCATTTGGGGCAGTTATAAACAGAAATGTGTAGCCTTATCGTCCACAGAAAGTGAATATATTTCAGCTTCGGAAGCATGCAGAGAGATCATCTGGCTGGATCAACTCCTGACAGACTTTGGTTTGCCGAGAAAAGGACCTGTCAGCTTGATGGAGGACAATCAAGGCTGCCTGCAGCTAGCGCAAACCGAAAAGTTCCTTGCACGTTCAAAACACATTGGGGTCAGGTATCACTTCATTCGCCAGATGATCCAAGATGGACTAGTAGAAATGTCCTACTGTAGTACACAGGAGATGACTGTGGACATTCTCACGAAACCCTTGCCACGAGAGAGTTTCCAGAACCTACGTGTCAAGCTGGGACTCTGGGTGGTTGAATAAAGTTGTTTTATGTTTGTTAAATGTTGTTCAGACTGAGAAGGGGTTTGTGGGATGTATAACACTGGTGCAGTCAATCACAACATTCCTAGAGTGTACACAAAGGGGCCTTGGTCCTCCAGGTAGAGTTTCCTGTGCCAAGACTGAAATCACTTCCTTTGTGTGACCAGAAGTGGGAGTGGCCTTACCTGTAGCTATTCAAAGATACAGGTGAGCTGCTACTCTCCCTCTCTTCCCACCAGGACTCCGAGGATGCAACATCTCAGGAGATGCTCTCTTGGCTTCCAGCCAAGAGAGGCCCACATGGAGCCTTTCTCCCTTAAGGAGAATCTCCACATGTAAATACATTTAATCTAAGCTAGCCTGCCTTTCTGAGACTGTAGAAGCTTGAAATGACTGTGAGTAAAACCTTTATACTTTTATAAGCTTATGTGTCGTGTATTTTCTTTTAAGAGGGAACCAGGGGAAATATGTGCCAGGATCTGCCTTATTCTAGAAGTTCATAGGAACTTAAACGCCACGCTTTGCTGCGCTTTATTGGGGATGAGAAACTCTGCTAGTTTGGAGCTTGTTAGCACAAGCTGGGATAGGAAATATTAATCAATATTCCCTCATCCACATTCCCTCTCATCTCCCACAGAACATTGAATATCTGTTTCTATAGACAAATGGACCAGTTTGAACAAGAAGATTTGGAACACAGTGTGGAAGTAGCAGAGGATGACAAACCATATTAAAATCATCAGCTGTGAGTGTGAAGTACTGCCAGGGAGACCACACTGCTGGCCAGACATCATCTTAAATAGATTATTCAAACAAATATTAATATAAGTTGCTAGGATGGAATATCTTGCTTAACTGTTAAAACTCCCTGCACTTAATGTGTAAGCTAGTGATTAATAACATGCACAGAACAGAATAGAAACCAGAGGAAAGCTGTATGAGACATTAGTTTGCAAGGCTTCGCTTTATATTTGAATTTGCTCTGCGGTCACATATTCTAAACTCAGAATGTACTTCCTTGGTGGCCTTCCCATATTAAGGTTCAATTAAAATGAAAAAGGGAAGATTTCTTTGTGTGAGAGTTTTCCCCTCTTATACACATTACAATGCTATCAAGGAGACTCTTAAAGAGCAGGAAAAGGAAACGTTCATTAGGATTATGGTTGTGACAGGAAGTTGGACTACTTAGGAATTTCTCATGTTTCTTGTTTAAATTCAAGTGACTACCATATAATAACTAAGCTGCAGCTGCTAAGAGTTATATGCACACTATACTACATTGTTTGTGTGTATTTCATACCTGTAAATATAGACAACATTGCAGGCATAGGCCACAGTTCAGAGAACCACACTTGACTCAACACTTTAGCCTTGTTCATACATAACAGTAGGCCATGGTTTATTTAAGCCTTTAAAAACAAACCATGAGTTAATTGTGTGTTGTCCCATATATAAACAAACCATGGTTTATTGCTTCAAAGGTTTGTTTGTTTTCCATCTGCTCTTGCTTCATCCCTTTATAGCATGGGGAGCATCTGGGGTGCCTCACATTGTCACCAAAACAACCAGGAAGAATGTCAAACAATGCAAAGGATGCCTAAATACAGAACTTCAGAATCTAATACCTGCAATCCAACTAACTTATGCCAAAAATAGGGGTAGCTAAACATAAAATCACTGAGCCTAGGGCTTGCCGATCAGAAGGTCGGCGGTTCGAATCCCTGCGACGGGGTGAGCTCCCGTTGTTCGGTCTCAGCTCCTGCCAACCTAGCAGTTCGAAAGCACATCAAAGTGCAAGTGGATAAATAGGAACTGCTCCGGCGGGAAGGTAAACAGCATTTCCTTGTGCTGCTCTGGTTTCGCCAGAAGCGGCTTAGTCATGCTGGCCACATGACCCGGAAAAACTGTCTGCGGACAAACGTCGTCTCCCTCGGCCAGTAAAGCGAAATGAGCGCAGCAACCCCAGAGTCGTTCGTGACTGGACTTAACTGTCAGGGGTCCTTTACCTTTTTAAAACATAAAACCAAAAGATACCCCAGGAAAAGTAATAACCACTGTATAAGAAAGAGAAATACTGGTACATAGTATTCAGTTATTATTATGCATTCCAGATCCATGCATAATGGGATGGAGAGTTTTAATTTTGCTCTTTTTTGTTTACAAAAATAATAAAATCATACCACATTTAACAAAATTGCTTGGTTTTAATATGCCATTTAGTACTCTTGATTGGTTTTTTTTTTTTTTTGGCATTAACTTCTCAATGAATGCCAAACACCATGGTTCATGTTACCAGTACTCTAACATTGTTCTCTTTAAGTTTCCAGAGTCTTTCTGATGGGCAGCCATTAATAAATGACCAAATAGCTTTGGAGGCTCATAATGAAAACTGCTTTCCTAACGAAACTCCGTGCCCTCAATTCCTACACCATTCTACCATTCAAATTCTAAATATTTCTAATAAATCTCTATGTTTCAATGGCTTGGTTACAACTTTACCCTCTTAGGACAAACTTAGACATAGCTTGACCTATGTGTGAATCGCTTTATTAGTTCATGTTTAGTTCATGGCATCCACCACCCATGAGTTGTTTAAATTAATTGTGCTGAATTAATCATTTCAAGTCACTGAATTATGAAGGGAAAGAACCATCAGTTTGTTAAATTCCCCAAAACTTCAGGGCAGTATGGACCATAATTAATTTCTGTATAATGTCTCTTCCTTCAGCCTTGCAGTCTTATGTTTTCCTTAAATCTAAAGTTTGACACTTTCAGTCAGCACATTATTATCTAGCTAGTGAATAAGGCGAAAGCCTCTCTGCTTCACTTAAACACAGAGGAATGCATTTTGTCCACTTCAGACTTCAGCCAAAGCCCAACAACTTTTGGGGTGTCCTGGTTTTTACTTTTTGAAATATGGCAACCCTACTTCAGTGACTTGTTCTTTTCATTACGTATAGCATGTGAAATGTTAATCTTACATCTGAAACTGATTTTTCTGTATGAAAAGGAGTGAAAAGAAAACGACATAAATACAGAAAGTCATGGCAAGCCAAATCAAAAAACCACACCACACCAACTGTGAATTGGGTACAGAGTGATTATTCAACTGTTATCCTTCTTTTATTGTCCAGCCAATAGTTGTTGTTTTGCACAACTGAAAGCCTAACCACATTTTATGTTAACGGCATGACGTTGTATTCAATGTAGCACTACATTGCTGGACTCATCTCCCATCAGCCCACTCTTCCTCACTCAAATGGAAAATACAGGGACAGAAAACAATGGAATGCAAGAGGCTGGGAAGGAAAACATCTAAATTCTCTGTAAAATGTGAGTGAATAAAGGAGAACAATTCCAGACTAAACTGCTGGTGTGGAATGATGACAGTATTTTAGTGGCACAAGAGGAGCACATGAGGGCTCATCACCTAACAGTTTTACCTGAATTCTAGCACACACGAATCTAAGGTTACATAAAGTGCTGCGATCCTTTATTCCCTCCCCCCTTTATAGAATCTCAAAAGCATTTTCCCTCTGCATCCTGCTTCCATTCTTTTGTCCTTCCGCCACTGTTTTACAATTATATGAAGGCCATCCCAGGCTGCCGGCATCCCACATTTATGCATATATATCGTTAACCTCGTCTGTTTCTCATACCTCTCACATTTGTGCATAAGCACTTTTGGAAGCCCCACTTGAGGCTCCTTTGAATTACTTGGCAAGCTATCAAATACTTTCTCTGCTTCCATTCCTTCATACATGAATCACGGCGTGAGTGTACAAGCCCCACTTATTCATCTCTTTGCTTTTTTTAAAAAAATGAATAAATAAATAAATCTGGTTTGGAGCCTTCGGCATCGATTGTGCTGTAAAAGAGATTCACGATGAAATGAAGTTTCACTTAAGGATCCCGCTTCCCCGTGGATTGTCACATATGCACAAAAGGTTTATATAGGCTACCTTAGCCAGGGAGGTTTTGGGTTCTGCAACCTGGCAGCTGGAAATTCTGCAAGCTAGTTAAAGGATAGAACCCCGCCCTGCCCCCAGTCCGTTCTGCCACTTCAGAACTGCACCATGTTATTTCCACCTCATTTGTATCTCTGCAGGCCTATCTTTGCAAACTAAGCAACATTTTTGTCTACCCTGTTACAGAAGCTGAGAGAACGGTCGGAGAACAGCCTGGACTCATTAATACAAATACACATGCAGTTACTAGTCACAGGAAGTTGACCCTAGAACCTCCCCATTCCAGTTAAGATTGGTTTATTTTTCATATAGAAAACTAAGGGCCATGCCCTAAGCTCTTTATGTCATGAAGGGTCCAGGAAGTGGGTTGGGGTGAATACAAGCGAAGCAAATTGAAATGAAAAGTTAACCACACAAAACATAGTTTCTTCAAATGAAAGCACCCTAGAAATGTCTCCACCCTTTTCAAACATAACCTTGATCCTCAAACAAGTTTCTGAGCTTCTGTACAAGCCTGAAGAAGAAGAGAAGAAGAGTTTTGGATTTGATAGCCCGCTTTATCACTACCCGAAGGAGTCTCAAAGTGGCTAACATTCTCCTTTCCCTTCCTCTCCCACAACAAACACTCTGTGAGGTGAGTGAGGCTGAGAGACTTCAAAGAAGTGTGATTAGCCCAAGGTCACTCAGCAGCTGCATGTGGAGGAGCGGAGACACGAACCCGGTTCCCCAGATTACGAGTCTACCGCTCTTAATCACTACACCACACTGTCTCTTTGGGAGGTCTGCAATGTGGGGGTAATTCCAGCACTGGGAAACAAAGGAGGAGCCACTGAATTTCTTTGAAACTTGATTGATCAAAGCTGTCTGGTAGTATTGAAAAATAATGTCCTTGGTGGATAGGATGCATCCATGGGAAAAGTGGCTTCCACTGTGATTACCACCACTCTTCCCCCTTCTTTCTCTCCCCACCTTCCTCCTTCACTTCTCCCACTGCTGTTGCTGCTATCACCACCACGCCAAACCTTGCTGCAGCAGTTGCGGTTGTGGTTGCAGCAGCAGTGGCTAGCTCCCTCACTTTGAGGAAGGGCCTCCATTAATGCATTCATTCATTGCACTTTGCTCTCTTGGCTAACTTTTCACATTAATTTCAACGGGACTTGACTGCATGTCTTTCAACAGGTGTGGAAGCGGTGAGCTCCCACCCCAGATAATTTACATTATGCTTGTAAACATACAATAACTATGGGATATTCATATACAACTAGCTTGCATTCAACTTAGATGCATCCTTTTCCTTCTCCCATAAAACAAAAAGGAAAACAGCTATTTTATACATGGTACTGATCCACCTCCTTCCTTCCCTTCCAACCTACCTGAATACAAATACTGAATATCAAAAAATGGTAACTAGTTAAGGTTGCAGTCCTACACCTACTTATTGGGGAGCAAGGCACACTAGACCCAGTGGGACTTACTTTTGAGTAGACCCATATAGGATTGCACTGTAAATTAACTGATCTTTCGGCACAGAGTCGGAGTTTCCCTGGTGCCTCTGTTTTGGCAGGGACAAATGCAGACTCTCTGAATAATCTGATCAGTGGAAGAGTTCTTATTGAATAGGACTAAACGACAAATGTTCTGTCATCTTCTGCTAAAGAGATGCCTGTTTTGCAGTAGATGGGAAGCTCACGAAGCCTGTCGAGCCAGACTTATTTCGAGAGGGGGAATAATGAATCTAACAACCCCAGGCTTAACGAGTCAGTTGGAAGTTTTACATTGAAAGGAAACTATCTGAGACTGCAACAACCCATGCCAATGATCTGAGAACAGACAGATGCCCATTAGGGATTTGACTGATATCTGGAAGTGTGTTTTGTTTTATTTGTTTTTATTTTATTTTCATGCTTTTACATCTGGCTCTTTTGCCATATTAATGATTTAAGGAATGGTTATTGTAAGGTTGAATTTCCTTTTAAAAACGTCAGAGTTCCATCCTGGAATTCGTTCCAGATGCTGGTAACTAACACTGAAGCAATAGGCTTTAGAAAGATAGTCCTTTCTGAATCAGGATGACAGCAAAAAATGTGGGCTGGCCAATAGGCTTCCTAGCTGCTTGGTTCTTTATAGGCTATCTGATTCCCCTGCAGTTTGTTTAAAATTTTTACCATGCAGATGTTCCTTTGGGTGACCAATTTTTATAGTTTTGAAAAGATTATATCAGTTTTCCATGGTATTGTGTTACTGTATTTCTTGGATTTTTTAAATAGCACTTGAAAGGCTAAATTTCTTAATCAGACATTACTAGTGGAATGTAGAAAGAGAGGTTAAAAAGCCAAGCTGGCACTGAGAATTAAACACAGGTTCGTAATAATATGAAAGGAAAACAAAACACATCAACATAAGGATGTTGTTATTGAACGAAAGTGGCCAGGAACATGCACTTTTTATTATTATCAAAGGTGTTAAAATATATACATAGCATATGTTTGGCACAAGCTGATTGTTATACAGTTCTGCAGCATTCAGCTGTCTTGGGTAAAAAATAAAACCCAACACCTATCACTTTGATACTTGAAAATTATTATGAAAATGTTAGTTTTGGGCCTAGCAGTAAAAAGCAAAAGCTGTCGTGCATGCCGACAAGGATTTCGTATAGGGCTTGCACTGTTTCCAAAAACAATCCTTGGCAATTGTCAGGCTTCACCCCTACCAACAAACTTGTGTAGAAACGTTTTGTCCCCTTTTATCTTATGCTAAGCAGAACTGACAAGGAGACAAAAGACTTACAGTGGCCGGATGCCATGAAATCTACATACAGATTTCCAGCACTGCTCTGTGGTTATGAGGTTATACAATGGGGGCTTTTTAAAATTGAATTTTACAGCGGGGTGCATAAATGACAACATTTTGATCTATCTCTGGATTTGCATTCAGGGCCTAGGTCAAGAACATTATTTACTCATTGGCTCATACAAGCTGTGGTTAAGAGATCTCTGGGTTCCTTCAAAGGCTACATCTGCACTACAAATGTAAACTGTTATTAAATTGGCTTTAATGGTTATAGCCTCCTCCCAACACTCCATCCCACAGCCAGCATCCTAGGGAATTATGAGTCTCTAAGAGGACTGGGACAGGGTGGTCAGAGTCTGTACCACCAGAAAAGACTTAATGCACCACTAAAAATGAGGAAGAAAATGAACTGAGATTTGCACATTTTTCATTTTATAATGTATATGTTTCGATGCAAATTTAGGAATATAATAGAATTGATTTTATTTAAACAGATATACAATGCATCTTAGTATAGTGGGAAAGACTGTGGCCTGATTCCGCTGTCCATGGGCTGACTATTGGCAGGCAACATTGAGGTGCCTGTTCTCCATTCTTATGGTCCTTTATCTTCAAAGTGGACTTGCACCAGACAGCCCTACAAAGAGAGAACTGCCTTATCATAGTCCTTCCAATAGAGGAATGCCCCCTGTAAGGTAGGTCAAATGAGTATCCTAATGGTGGCTTTCAAACAAAGATCTCAAAGCACCTACAGAAAACTATAATCACCAAGATTTATTGGGAGGAAACTATAACAGTAAACAGGCTTTAAATAACACAGGTTATAGCCAAATAATGTATTAAATTACAGACATATAATCCGTTAAAAGAAAAAATAACTTAATGACAAGAGAGTAAACATTATGTCATGTACACGCAAGTATACCCAGAAAGGAGATTGTGGCTACTGAGTTCCTTCCCTGGTCCTCCTGCTGTTGTGCTGCTGTGAGCAAAACTATTATTTGGCTTAGCAAATCATCCGAACCCAGCCGTATTGTTTGTCTCCTCCAGACAAACCACAAGCAGTAAGCCCTGTTACAGACCTTGGTTAAACTCATGGTTCATTTGGAGTGAGACTAGTCATGAGCCTGGAGTTGGACAACATGCTAAGCCAAGCCATGCCTTAGTTTACAGCAGAAAGAGGACCAAGCAGGAGCGCAGGGGCTGCAATCTCCCTTCCAGGAACACACAGTAAGCCATAGCTTGGCTTAGTATTACATGCAAACAAGGTCTGTAGAGCAACTAGTGGCCAACTTAAACAAACAATGGCTTAAAAGAACCCAAAACATGGCTTAGCATTATGTGTAAACCAGGCCAGTATCTTCATAAGAAGATCGAATTATCAGGAGGGAACGATTACATCTGCCTTCATTTTCTAAAGCTGTTCAAGCTGGAAAGTGATATTTCAAAATATTTCCTATTAAATAAATATCAGTTATTACAGACTGTGTGGACAGCAAGTTGGCAATTGTACAATATGCCCCAAAACTTGCTATGCATCATTTACTTGAACAGACACATCCTGTCCTGTGACTGACTGATACAATATACAGTGGTACCTCAGGTTTTTGAGCGTCTCGGAAGCTGAACGTTTCAGTTTTTGAATGCAAAAAACCTGAAAGTACTGGTAATTGCTTCTGTTTTTGAGCGCTTTTCAGAAGTCAAACGGCTTCTGCTGAGTTTTTTTCAATTTTCCCCATTGAAATTGCAGGTCGCCCTTTGCACCTTGGTTTTTGAACATTTTGGAAGTTGAATGGTCTTCCGGAACGGATTACGTTCGAAAATCGAGGTACCACTGTATGTGATTCTGCCTAGTTCCTAGCTATATAAAAAGTCAGGCCTTTAAGCACAGAGCCCTCTGTTTCAGCAAAGAGTGTGTGGCTCAGTTAACTACACTTACGAAAACTTGCTTGTTTGCGCCATGACTTGTTCATCTGATTTATAAGAAAGAAGGGTCATTTCCTTTCAAAGTCACCAATGAGGAATCACTGATGTGAGCCCACCCTTGAATTGAGGAGATCCAGCAAGCCGATGGCCTGCCAGCTAACATGTTACAGGTGTACACCACATGAGCAGGTGAAAATGCAGCTACAGAGGCGTGATGACAGTTCGCTGCCCGCAGTCTGTTTGTGCATCTGTTATACATTTAAAAGAGGTTTCTTTTTACTGAGTTATTTTAAAGATATTTAAGACTTTGCAGTAAAAATTTAAGAGAACACATGTTGTAGGGGGTACGTCTGTGGGTGGGCAGGAGTGGCATGCTTTCCACAGGGGCCAAAAATATATGCACTGAAGGACTAGTGCTTCTCAGGGATTGGCCTTCCTGGTTCAAAGACCTCGGCTCTGCTATTGAGTCCTTCTGCTGAAGTTTGGATGGTTCTGATAAACAATCCAACACTGAGCAGCACATCTGATATGGATGGCCTGAATATAAGGCTTTACCTGATGTCTGGTTGTTCACTTGTACTACCCTCACATACCCTCCAATATTTCTCCGATGAAAATAGGGACGTCCCATTCCATAATGATAATTTCACTATTTATACCCCACACATCTTACTGGGTTGCCCCAGCCACTCTGGGCAGCTTCCAACATATATAAAAACATAATAAAACATTAAACATTAAAAACCTATACAGGATTACCTTCAGACAGCTCGGAGGTCGGATAACTCCATACGCTCCAACATTTTTCCAATGAAAATAGGGATGTCCTAAAAAGTGGGACATTCTAGGATCAAATCAGAAACTGGGACAGCTTCTCTAAACTGGGGAAGTCCTGAAAAATAGGGACATTTGGAGGATCTGCCCTCACTTTCTAGTACTCCAGGTTGTATTCATGGATCCCCATCTCTTCCTTTTGCTTTTATCCTCACAGCAGTCCTGAAGAATAGATGAGGCTGGGATATTGTGACTCAACTAGAGTTTACCCTACATTCAAAATGTATGCAGGTTTATGTAAAACAAATTTGATCAATAAAATTACTAAAGCAATGGAATGAACCGGGCTAATCAATGAAATAATTGTCTGACACCATCCCATTCTCAGGTCATGCAGCAAGGAATTAAAGGATGTTGGTGACCCTCTGGGAAGTTTCATTCAATGCTTATATTGAATCATACTCTTGGGCACTACTCTGACCTATATGCCACATGGGAAAAGACACCAGGAAGGGGGCACCTTTACTTGTCCTGCAAACACAACTCATAGGCAATGCCTGTCATCTCCTGTGCAGGCTACCAGCATTTGATTCCCCCCTCCCCATCCATTTTGAGATAATGAGAGGCAACTGTGTCTATTGTTGCACTTAAACAGAGGAAGATTTAGCAGCACTGGAAGCAGCATAGATGAGTTGACTTCATTGGGCATCTGTCAATTGCCCCACTGCCAATTGCTGGAACAGTCCTGACCCTACTGTTCCTTCTCCTTGGAGCAAAGGGAGCAGCAAACTCTGCCCACCTTGGAGGAGGAAATGGATACATTCAGAAAGTGGGTTCCAATAAAAACATTTTGCCTCAATGCACCCCAGAAGTTGGAGCTGGCACTAGGTACAGTCTTCTGGGAAGAAGGCACACTCCCAGAAAATTGCACAACAAAAAATTTTTACCACAGCAAGTCCACAATGTACCTACAGCCTACTTAGACTAATAATTAATCCAGTTTTGAGGTCATGAGACATGTTGTTGTGTTTCAGAAAGCAAAGCTGGTCCCCTGAGGTAAAGCAAACAATGCTGTTAAGAAAGCTAATATTTCTTTTTTTTAAAAACAACAACAAAGTTCTGAAATCAAATATTTCATATATATATGTGGATAGAATGTTATGCTTTTAATATTTGATGTGTTTAAATAATAATAATACTTATCTATTATTATTATTATTATTATTATTATTATTATTATTATTTAAAATAGACATGATTGTGGACTCAAAAATCCTTAGTCAGTTCACTTCTAATGTAAACCAAATGGCAGTTCTGTCAAATATTATGAATTTGCCTTTGTGTTTTGATAATCTAGGCAACATACATGGCATTTAATTAGGTATATCCATAAACTGTAACCTAAAACATCTTCTTGGCTTTGAGTTCTGAGACCAGGCAATGGACAGAAGGTTATGTTCCTCTTTGCTTAGCCCTTAGACAAACACAGAGGCCCAGGAGTAGGGAAGACCAGGCAGGGGCAGAAAGCTAAAACCTCTGTACTACTAATGTTCTTGTAGTAGGGTGTTCACTAGTTCTAAAAGAAATTTGAATCGGGGGGGGGGTTCTCTGCTCCACATACAGTTCAAAACTCCTCCTCTTTCTTCACCCTTCAGTAGCAGGACCTGGGGCAAGGCAAGTTACAATTTAAAATTCAGATTAAAAACTGTTGAAACAAATCACAGTCAAAGGAATAGGGTGGGCCCTAAAACACCCACCCAATATGTCAAAGGCCAAGATAAAGAGGTTTATCTTGGCAAAAACTGTAGCATGAAACTGCCAGCGGGGAGGGAATCTCACAAAATGGGGGCTGCCACAGTGAATGACTGTACTGGGCCACCAGCCCATCTGAATTTCTGAGGGTGCTGGAACTACCATGAGGGCCCTGCCTACCAATTTTAACACTTGAGAGATTCTGCAACGGAGGCAATCTTTTGGCTATTGGGGGCCAAAGTCATTTAGGGCTGTTAACACCTTGAACTGGGGCCAGTATAACAACCAGTATTTTTTTCCATTGATATGAATGCTAAATATTTGAGTTGAACCCTAAGTTGTTTAAAGAGCTCAAGAAAGAAAGAAAGCTCTCGTGGAAAGAACCCCAATATGAAGGATTGCTAACTATCCTGTAATTAAACTGCCCCTACCTTTGGCAGGCAAACATCACTTTTCTTAAACTGTTAGGTAGACATGTAAATGTATAATATAATGTAATGTCTGAATTTGTATTGGTTTTATGTGGATTCCTAAATACACAATACGATGTAGTGGCTCATAAAGTTCAGTGAAGCTGAGGGAAATGACATAAATCAACACTTGTCCTGCAAATGTGTAAAATTTTAACAAATATTGAGTGTTGGATATTCTTATGGTCCCATCATAGCATCATTTCTTCAGTACACTTGTCACAATTTGCAGGTGGCATGGTGGGATGGTGGCCCTCACTTGACCTCTGATTGGTTGCATTGCTGCTTCTTAAAGGTAAAGGTAAAGGGACCCCTGACCATTAGGTCCAGTTGCGGACAACTCTGGGGTTGCAGCGCTCATCTCGCTTTATTGGCCAAGGGAGCCGGTGTACAGCTTCCGGGTCATGTGGCCAGCATGACTAAGCTGCTTCTGGCGAACCAGAGCAGCACATGGAAATGCTGTTTACCTTCCCGCCAGAGCAGTACCAATTTATCTACTTGCACTTTGACATGCTTTCGAACTGCTAGGTGGGCAGGAGCAGGGACTGAGTAACGGGAGCTCACCCCATAGCGGGGATTTGTACCGCCGACCTTCTGATCGACAAGCCCTAGGCCCTGTGGTTTAACCCACAGCGCCACCTGCGTCCCTACCCTGCTTCTTACCAGGAGGTAAAAGTGGGGAGGCAGCAGCAAGATCAGTCCCATTGGTGCATTTTCACCTTACCAACCTCACCCCTCCCATCTACCTCCCAGTAAGCAACAGCAATGTGACTGGCAGGTCAGGGCAGCCATCCAACCACACTATCCATTACTGCTCATCACAACCGTGTTTATCAAATTTTATATCTACAGGAAACATTGACTTGTTTGCTGATATATTTATGAATTTTTCCCATCTGTGCGCTCTGCCAAGGATTCTAGTGCACAGTGCAACATATGTGAGAAGAGAATTTGGTGTGGAATGCATACACTGTTTCCCTTCATCTTCAGATTGCAGGGGAAACAGATAGGGGCAATCTGTATAGGAAAGCTTGTCTACTAATAGCGATCACTGGGATATGTTAAAGGATAGAAAAATCTTAATTGCTATTCATGCTTCAGATCAGAAGTTTAATCTGTGGTTTATGTTAGTCTCCAACTCAACTTTGCTTTAGTGGCTTATCAGGGGGAAACTCTCCTGTGCTGAAATCCATCCTGCACTCTTCCTTCCCATCCAGAGATGGCCATTTCCTGATGCAAGAGAAATACAAAAGAGCAAAGGACCATCTTTACAGAACAAAGAGTCATGAAAATGTGAAAGCTCTTCAAGGTGACGGACTGACTTGAGGAATATTTGCGGGGGGTGGGGTGGAGTGGGGAGTACTGGCAGTTTGACCGGGGCTGATATGTAATATCTCTCTGTGAAAATTAATTGGAGATTAATGCAATTTTCTTTCAAGTCAAAGGTAATTGGTACTGAAAGGTTTATAAGGGTTGAGAAAATGAACATTTCCTGTTGTGGTTTCTGTAATGTATCTCCAGTTGCAGCTGGCTTCATACCTAAGGCATGCGAGTGGTGGACACATAGCCCACCCTGTCCTCAAAGAAGTATAAGTGCTTAAACATAAACTACAAATTGTGCAATGAATTCTCTCTTTGATTGGCTCAGACCTTTGTCTTCATCTGCTCTAAATGCACATGCACGCCTTTTATTGTAAAATTTTGAATGATGTAACACCCCCCCCCACTCTTCCTCTCTCTCCTACTTTGCGTGTGGGTGGAGGTGGGCTTACCTGTGGTGAGAAAAGATAAGAGGCAGGAAGCTGCATTGCCAGTAAAATTGGCCTTGCACCCTGGGCTTGGATGTTCCATATTCCATTGCCAATTCAGTTAACTCATTACCTATGAATCTTCACAATCCCTTGCAGAGTGGGTTTAGTAGGTTGCCTATATGGGATGAAGTTGGATTCCTTACCATATCCTTTTGACCCAAACAAGCACTGGCTGTGGGGATGTGGGTGTTGATTTTTTTTTCTTTTTTAAAAAACCCCTCACTGTTCACTGCAGTTACCCATTGTGTTTTGGGTGACAGTTTGACTTTGATCTGACATTAACAATTAGATATGCCACAGCATGCTGTGTTAAGGCAAATGATATTTATTTAATTTTAGAAGATTTATATACCACTTTTTATATTAAAAAACCTCTGAACAGTTTTCATGCCATATAATAAGTTATTCCTAAGAAAATAGCAATAAAATCAACAGATATTTTTTAAAATAAGCTGATGTGAAAAAATGAACAAAATCCAGATAAAACCTGCAGTGTTGATGCAAGGCATGTTGATGAACACCTTGAGGCATCATTTCAAAAGTGATGGGGGTCAGCGTTTCTTCCCCATACCAGCCTCTCAGGGCCACTTGACTTAAAAGGAACAGTCCTCCACTGTCCTGTTTTGCACTGTTATGTGCATTTCTGTCTTGCATTTGATGATAGCTCAATCTGCATTAATGGTTAGGATGGGCATTATCGCCCAGTCTTCCCGTGCCCCCAACCCAAATCACGTGCAACTGAGCTGGGGGGGGGGATGGACAGAAGTCAACTCATTCCTTGGGAGGCTTGGGGAATGAGTAGGGCCAACCACTCCGTCATCCCCAAAGCACCCTTCCCTTTGACTTAAGTCCAGATGGTGTGCTGGCTGATGAGAAACATGGAATAAATTTTCTCTCTCCCCTTCTCCCTCCTTTTCCATTAACCTGCAGTGCATCGGGGTTTCCAGAGCAGTAGCCCAAAGGACGACACATCCCAAGGAAGCTCATTTCAGGCTTGAAAGAATGCCTGTGATGCCCTTACTCATGATTACGTAGGTCACAGCATGCATCATGAATGGAGGAGAGACCATTAGATGCTGGACCAGCAAAGTAGTTGGACTGGCAGTGTTTGTGCAGAATAGGAACTAGAACCTCCTTGAACGTCATCATTGGTAGCCCACTGAGACTGCTTGGCCAAAAGGGCAACAGATCAACAAATACCCTAATAGATCAGCCTCCACTGAACTTTATAGAGCTTACTTATCCAAAGCTGATAGTGACAGATGGGTTGGCAGGGGAGTAATGATCAGGCCATGCTTCCCTTAGCACATTTGGGATGTGTGGACCATGAGATGATTTGCATTTGGTAGCCCTAATAACTGACTCTTTCTAGTTTAGAAAGTGGACACCTTTGAAATGCACATCGTCAAAATTGTAGTTTGCTCTGCACTGCATTAGTTAGGTATACATACTGCAATATGAAAATGTAACCCTGTTACTTTGTAAGTCTCGGGCAAAATATTCAAGATATGTCTCCCTATACTTGTTCTATGAAAAAAGACAGGCACTACATTTTCCTGCTTCATTTCCTTTGCTATATTGGGTAAATAGCAAGGATGGTAACAATGTGAAAGTGAAATTCTCTACAAAATTGTATCATCTGCAGTAATAAAAAATGCTATCTGATGAGATATTTTCATTTAAGGGTCTGGAATTTGATATAGTATTTCATCTAGAGGGTAAGGCATGTTGGTACATTTAGTAATTAGATATTCCTCTGAGATTTAGAATGTAGATTATTTTTATACATCTTGGCAGAAAAGAATATTTTTTTAAGGTTTTACTGGGGTATCATCAAGGTAGAATTGATCAGCACTGTAATTTCCTCAGGATCCTCATTGCAAAGTCCACATGTTATTGGTGACTTGATGATCTGAAAAGTTGGCAAAGCAGTTTATTAAAAATGAAACTGAATTTGTCTTTTGTGGTGCCTTCTTAATTCATCCCAAACATGGAGTCCTTCTCATCATTCATACTTTCCATAGTCCAGTGGGGCACCGACTACTTGTCGGGGGGGGGGGGCACCGACTACTTGTTCATTTTGATAGCATCTAACTGTGCTTCTACCATGCCTGTCCAAACTCCTGATTGCATTCCTTATCATCTCTGCAACTGTTTTGTAGTGCCTGGACCAAATAGGTATTCCATTCCATAGCTCCATAAGCCTTGTTCTCAGTACTGCTGGGCCTTTTAAAATAAGAGCAGGCCTTCAGACCTGGTTTTAGAGCCTTGATTCAGGCACCATTGTAAAAGGCTAGATGACATTTTCAGCAACCAAGATGGCTGACTCAAAAAGCAGATATGGCAAGCTGTTCAGGCAAAAGGGACTATCCTGCAAGGAGAGTCAAAGTCTAGTTCTTATGTAAGACTTGAGAATAGGCAGATAGTTCCTCCTGGAGGAGGCAAGCAGTGGCAGCCAGCTTCTTGCTGTCCTACTTCCACCTTCATCCTTCTCTAGATTCCATATCATCTCACTGTAGCCCAGCAAGGCACATAAAGCTCTCCTGAAGACTTATTGAATTTTTGCCTAGAAACCAGGGGGGATATTGAACTGTATAGACTCACACACCTATTTGGGCTTAGGCTCTTCCCTCATCATTGAGTTCCTTCTATGAAGCTCAGCACGCTTCCTATAATTTGACCCTGAGCCACAACTCATGAAATACCTTGCTAATTTATCTATTTGAGGGAAGTGAAATGGGAATTAGGCCCTTTTATCCCTAGTGCTGGACAATATAATTGTTCATCTGGTAGAGCAGGAGACTCTTAATCTCAGGGTCATGGGTTCGAGCCAAAATGTTCCTGCTTTACAGGGAGTTGGACTCAATGAGCCTCACGGTCCCGTCCAACTCTACAATTCTATGGTTCTATGACTATCTTTATGGAAGACAGAGCTGTACACACAGCAGCAGATGGTGTGGTGGTGAGCTACCTGGCTTCTGGTTAATCATGTTGCTGTTGCTTACTAGGAACTTAAAAATGGAAAGTGTAATGCTGGTGGTCAACAAAAGAAGTTCAAAGACTCTCTCAAGGCAAATCTAAAGAAATGTAATATAAATACTGACAACTGGGAAACACTGGCCTGAGAGCACTCCAATTGGAGAACAGCCTTTACCAAAGGTGTCATGGGTTTTGAAGATGCTCGAACTCAGGACGAAAGGGAGAAGCACACTAAGAGGAAGGCACGCTTGGCAAACCCTCACCATGATCAGCTCCCGCCCGGAAACCTATGTCCCCACTGTGGAACGATGTGTGGATCCAGAAGTGGCCTCCACAGTCACATACGGACTCACTGTTAAAACTGTGTTTATGGAATACAATCTTACTTGGCTATGAGTGATTGCCAAAGAAGAAGAAGAAGAAGCTTACAAGGAGGTAAAGGAGGAGGGAAGAGAAGGTGATAAGGCTGGAATGGTGCAAACACATTGGAAGGAGCACTAGATTGGCTCTGCTGGTACATTTGCATTGCAATGACCTCTCCACTGCCTCCCTCTCCTGGTAAGAGGCAGCGACGCAACCCACTAGAGGTCAGATGAGTGGTGGCTCACCATCACACATTTCCAATCGAGTAGATCCATGATGCTGAACACAGCCTGGAACAGTGTAAGTGACAAACGACCAGTACCCAATCGGACAGGGAATGTGCTTCCGGATGGCTGTCAATCATATGTCTAGGCTGGGTGTTTGACGAGTTAAAAAGACTTACCGGTAATCAACACACCAAACAGATATTGTCAAATACTAGTCAAGCTTTCAGAGTGATAATTTAGTAGAACTTTAACAAAGAGAAAGCTTTCTGCTAATTACAAACCCTCCTAATTAGATACCTGCTATGAAGCAATTAAACAGTTCTGAATAACTGTAAAATATTGTTTGTAACTTATATGCAAATCTAAATGCAAATGCAAGATAAGAACTGAACAGGTACCAGAGTGCCAGAAATGGCCTAAATGCAAGAAAGGTGAATTAAACCAAGCAATTATAAATAGGTGTTTATAGTCATGGTAAATAGACAGTGGCAATCCTTATTTTCGACACTTCTGAGCTGTACCCCACTGAAAGAGAAAATAGTGGAGAAATCATCACTAGGAATGCTTCCTATGCTGGTAGCAGGCATAGGACATATAGACATGGCTTTACAGGGACAGGCGGGAACCAAGCCAGCCCTGGATCTAAAGATGCTCCTTCCCCCTGGGAAGGGCCAGATCTGTGCCCCTCTCCTGGGCCAGCCTGGAGTTGGAAGAGCAAACAACAGCAGCAGCCATCCTTCTCCCACCTTCCTCTCTGACTAGCAGGGCTTTGAATGTCAATTAATTATATCTATTCATTCTTCACTAATTCAGAGGTGTGCCAAAGCAATTTGCAATAATAAAATATAAAATATGGAACACACTAAAAAAAACCAAAATTCAATAAAATACAAACATATTGCGATGGAAGATTGGCTCTGGCCAACAGCTTAAATCTGGACACTCTGACTGGATATTGACAGGGTGGTAAATGTGTATGAAAGCTACACAAAATAGCATGTTATGACAGCTTTGGCCAACCGAGAGCTGATGGGAATTGTAGTCCAAAACATATGGAGGGCACCTGGTTGACAAATGCTGCGCTAGGACATCGGGTTAACTCTTTAAAAGGTGGTGAGTCAAATGAAGTTCTGTTTTTGTGTTTGTGTGTTTGTTTTTTGCTGATAGGAAAATACTAAGACCTTGCAAAAAAATGTAAAATTGGAACATGAACATAACTGTTTTCCAATTAAACAATATTTTGGAAGAGGGCGGGTATTGCATCTGAGTATCAATAGTCACTAGATGCTGATGCCATCATTCTCAACCCCAGCCCGGCTGAACCTGCAACCTCTTGAGAAAATAGCTTCCAGAACTGCACGCTGCAATGTCTAAAACTGTATCCCCCTCCAAGCTCCCAAGGCTGGAACAAAATCACTTTGTAGATGGCGAATGAGGATTAATATTGCAAGGTTCAGTAGCAGTAGGCCTTGTAAATGATAATTGATTCTTTTCTGGAAACAAGTCATTTCCCAGAAGACCGTGAGAAAAGGACTACATGAGGAAACAGGGAGCCACCCATTCCGTAACCTTTGCAGCATGTGTTCATCTTCAGAGACAGGTCCCTTGTTCCACTGGGGTATCTATAAATTACACGCAGGGGTCTGTGTAGACGTGTATGGAGACATATGGAG
Organism: Darevskia mixta; assembly: GCA_034641385.1. Taxonomy (NCBI): domain Eukaryota; kingdom Metazoa; phylum Chordata; class Lepidosauria; order Squamata; family Lacertidae; genus Darevskia; species Darevskia mixta. The sequence goes on along the minus strand of JAWWNH010000029.1, from coordinate 22,845,888 downwards.
ACCTTGTGTTCCGAATCACTCTTCCCCCCTCCCCCATGTAATTTACAGTGATTCCCTTGTTGCTGTCTTGTCTGGCCATTAAATTACCAGGGGGAGTATTCTCTTGATTTATTTGTTATGAAACCTGGATATAAGCTTATTGGAAGCCATTTGGTAAGGAGGGCCACATTCATTTGAAAGAGTGAAGTGAGGTTATTCTAAAGAGCTTAACACTTCCAGTCGCAAATGCATTTGCCCCATGCCAGGGAAGGATGCCTTTTTTTATTTACCCCTGCAGATCATCTCTATCACAAGCTGAAGGTGGAGTGAGGGGAACCCCCCAAATCGGCTGCATTCATATATCATGGAAAACTATGGAGAGAAAAGAACCTAGCCTCCCTCTGGACTCCAACATGGCCACAAACGAGTTTGGAAGCTCTTACCTACAACTTCACATAAGCTGCGCTCACACCCCCTAGTACTCGCTGCATTTCCAATGCAGGGTTCTTAATTTGTTTTCACGGGATGTTCTCCAAAATACAATTCCAAAATCATTTGCTCAGGAGTTTGCTGCATTGGAGTCAATGGGACCTCTGTACAGAATTGCACTATAAACGTCTTTTCACAGCGCAACCTATGTGTGTCTATTCAGAAGTAAGTCTCACTGTGTTCAATAAGACTTACTTCCAGGTATCCTGCTCCCGTATAGGGTTGCAGTATTAATGGATCAGTCTAACCAATGCATGGATTGAATTTGTAGTTAATAGCCACAGTAGTGGAAGTATTCCTGTTATGCAAAAGAAAAAGTGGAGGATGAGACTGATGAATTAACCATTTACCAAGCTAAGATTCAAATCAAAGTCTGTTGAATTTATAGTCATTCCTGTATCTGCAACCTATGGACCACTGTAATTAGATTAGCATGTACCATCACATTTAGGTAAAGGTAAAGGGACCCCTGACCATTAGATCCAGTCGCGGACGACTCTGGGGTTGCGGCGCTCATCTCGCTTTATTGGCTGAGGGAGCCAGCGTACAGCTTCCGGGTCATGTGGCCGGCATGACAAAGCCGCTTCTGGAAAACCAGAGCAGCACACGGAAACACCGTTTGCCTTCCCGCTGGAGCGGTACCTATTTATCTACTTGCACTTTGACGTGCTTTCGAACTGCTAGGTGGGCAGGAGCTGGGACCGAGCAACGGGAGCTCACCCTGTCGTGGGGATTCAAACCACCGACCTTCTGATCGGCAAGCCCTAGGCTCTGTGGTTTAACCCACAGTGACACCCGTGTCCCAAGGGACCTTTAACGTCCCTTTAAAAAACATTCTTTAAAAAAGAAGCAACTGGGAGGAATTAGGATCTGGGCCTGGCATCATAGTGGGGATGTTTAATATTTCCCCCACCATGCTCAGGTCTGGACAAAAATCACCCTCTCCTGAAAGTTGCTTTTTGCCATGTGACAGAAGATGACAATTTAAGCACGCGCATGCACGCACGCACACACACACACACACACACGAAACACATTAAATCCTATCACACATTTAACGTAGGGTGTAGAACAGCCCTTATAAATGTGTTGAAAGTGGTCATAAAGGAATGAGACACTAGCTGTCATTTGATTACTTCTGACAGCATTTGTTATATACTTAGGACTCTGACGTACATGTTACATTCAGCTCCACATGAATGCAGAAAGCATGGCTGTCGCTTGCAATCAGAAAGAATTAGTTTCAGGTTGTTCAATTAATTTCAGGCTTTATTTTCAAACTACCTTTTGCCCCAGTCCATTCAGCTCACTGACTGCTTACATAGATTAAAAGGAAGGCTAAAGAAAGTCTGTGACATATATTGCAATGAAAAGTAAGGATCTCCAACATAAACCCACAAAGAACATAAAGATATGATGTTGATTCTTTTATTACATCTGTATATATTATTATATTATATTATATTATATTATATTATATTATATTATATTAATTATATTATATTATATTATATTATTATATTATATTAATATATTATAAGGACCAGGAGTAGCAAGAAGAAGTGGAAAACACACCCAGCAACCCTACATTTGGGGATTTGCAGCCAAGCACATCAATTAGTCATTACTGACATAAATTTCCCTTTCTTGGGGACGTTCAAACTTCTCATATCCCATGGATGAACTCTGAAGCACCTGCAGTAGATTTCTTTTCAGTAAAGAGATTATAACTACCGTAGATGTTTTTCCAACAAAAATACAATGTTGACAGAATAATGTGTGGAAGAGAAGGGGCTACTTATGTGACTGCTATAAATCGCTTGGCCTCTGCTCCCCCTTGCGAAATGCCCCACACTACAGGATGCTCATTTGTCATAAGCTCCCCATATGGCCTGGAGTGAATGCCTTCCCCTCCCAAACATGATGAAAACTAGGCATGCAGCATTGTGGTAGAGGATCGTATTTTTTTGCCTTTCCTCCCACGATGAATGCTAATCTGCTAGAGGGAGCTTGGAATTGAAGCGGAGGGCGGCGCCCGATGCAATGCTTTCCAGTAGGAAAGCATTAGTGCTTCAAACATTACCCAGGAGATTAGGAAGCACCATGAGGGAATCATTTCCAAGAAGCATTTAAAGACGGGTTCACAATGTCACGTATGCTGTATACATGGCAGCGTACTGGAGAAAGCACACCCTCCCCTATAGAAAGTGTGCAATCTGAATCTGAGCCAGTTATTAGAGAGTGGGACTGATGCAAATCTTCTCTTGGGGCAATGTAGCTAGCCTATCATGGAGGTGGTCCACCTATTCCTCACTACCACTCTCACTGCTGCTCATTCACTAGTCCTCTCCCTCTGGGCCCAGCTTTCAAAAGCACCCAGAGGGCAGAGCAAGTGGGGGGAACTGTTCCCTCTTAACCCTCTTGATATTGCTTACATGCTGAGGGAGCATAGCTGTCAACTTTCAAATTTGAAAATAAGGGATTTTTTTCAAATTTCAAATTTCAAATTTCAAATTTCGGATTTGAAAATAAGGGATTTTTTTCAAATTTCAAATTTCAGATTTGAAAATAAGGGATGCCGCGAGGGCGGTGCAATGGCACCAAGTAGCTTCGCCACCCTGCGCTCCAAAGGCTGCGCGCAAACGGGTGAGCGAAAGAGCGAGCGCATAGACGGCAGGCAGGCTGTCTGTCTGGTTGGGCGTGAGGGTCTGGCTGCACAAGGCATGCAAGCTCCGCCCCCAGTCAGTCTCAGACTCCTTATTGGCAGCCGAGCAACGCAGCTGAGGAGCCTCCCTGGCCAGCAGGGAGGGAGAGGAGCTGCTTCCTTTGAAATCCGGGAAATTTAAGGGATATCAACAATCTGGGATAGCAGCGGGAAACGGCATTGGAATAAGGGAGTTTCCCACAAAAAAAGGGAGGGTTGACAGCTACATGGGGGAGGCAGTTGAGGAAGCTGTGACAGCAAGGAGGAGCAATGTTGGGAGGCTCCAGGCCTTGGCAGTGGGGCACTCTGGAGGGCTATGGGCTGTGTGGGTGTCTGAGGTTACTAACTTCTGAAGCAGTTCTGACTCAGCGCATGTGCTGGGTGTAAGCAAAGAAAAGGCACTTAACAGTGTGTAGAAAGCGTCCCATTGCTCGGTCCCTGCTCCTGCCAACCTAGCAGTTCGAAAGCATGCCAGTGCAAGTAGATAAATAGGTACCGCTCAAGCGAGAAGGTAAACGGCGTTTCTGTGCACTCTGGCACTTGTCAGGGTCCTCCGTGCGCTAGAAGCGGTTTAGTCATGCTGGCCGCATGACCCGGAAAGCTATCTGTGGACAAATGCCGGCTCCCTTGGCCTGAAAGCGAGATGAGTGCTGCAACTCCATAGTCGCCTTTGACTGGACTTAACTGTCCAGGGGTCCTTTACCTTTTTTTTGTTACCTTGCATAGGGATGGATGGACCTGTCCATTTTGGTTCTCTCAGTGTCTTGTTTTCCCAATCTTAAATTCAGTTCTCCACATTTCTCCAGCAATTTGCATTTTAAAAAAGTCATAGGTATTGTACTGCAAATTTCTCCTAATAAACACATTTTTACATTCGGTTTGGACAAATGTACACATTTTTGCCAGTAATTTCCCCAGATTATTTGTATATTCTTTTCACTAATATACTCATTTTCACACATTTTCACCTCATATGTGCATTAATGTAAACACTGATTGGCCGGAGAACTGCACCGCAAAATTCAGCTAAGTGTGAAATTTGAACAGCTGTGTTTTGGCTTGCGTATTGTTTCAGAAAGAATTTGACAAGACTTGCCTTTAAATGTGAGCTGAATCAGATTTCTACCCCATCCCTACTTGTGAAGGCCCTCAGAGTGTTGATTTGATATGGATTAAAGATGGATTGTGTTGTCCATCTCCCTGCTTCGTCCTGCAAAATAGACCTTCCCCTTGCCATGTCAAAGCGAAAGGGGATGTGTGTGTCTTTAAGCAATTGCTGATATCCTCAGCAAAGGGAGATCTGTTTGGTGTGGAATCTACTTCGTTCTGCATCGTTCCTCCGATGCACATCTTAAGCCTAGCTCTGTCCAACAGGTGCAGAAATGTTCTAAACACTGTGCATTTTACTGTTTTTAATAATTGCGATGCTTTACTGCTAAAATTATGAGCTGCTTTGAAATTATATATAAGGCTGGATATAAATATTTGAGATGCAAATATAAAATGCAGCCCTGCTGTCTGTCAATGCTGTGAAAAGCTCCTGCTTACAATTCAGCAGCAGACGCACAAGTTGATGCAGCGGTGGTGGTCCTCTTCATTGGGGAGGCAAATTAACATCTCTAAAAATGCTCTCTGGCATGTGTTTAAGTGGGCCTGTTTATGCAATCATTTATTCTGCGAGGACAACCCCCAGATTCACTTCAGCCTCTGATTAGTTTAAAGAGAAACTCTGATGTATTCAGAGGTAAATTGAAGCCTGAAGTATCTTGAAAAAGAGCCAACACTCCCCAGCGAAGTCAGTACTGTAACTGTGAATTTAGTTCCTTTTCCTCCTGTGATAAATAAATGTGTATTGGGTGATTATTTTCTGGACTGGATTGGGAAATGTTTTTTTCCATCCTGAGGCCCACATGCCAGTGGCAGACAGTGCCAGACGCAAAACATTCAGAGATTCACCTTGATCTAATCATATATGTTAGGCCGGAGCGGGGAGCTTCTGGGCTGCACAGCAAATGTGGCCCAGCAGGCCTGAAGAAGAAGAAGAAGAAGAAGAAGAAGAAGAAGAAGAAGAAGAAGAAGAAGAAGAAGAAGAAGAAAAGAAGAATTTATTATTTGTACCCCGCCCATCTGGCTGAGCCTCCCAAGCCACTCTGTTAAAAACAATACAGCATTAAATATTTTAAAAATTCCCTAAACAGGGCTGCCTTCAGATGTCTTTTAAAAATAGGATAGCTCCTTATTTCCTTGACCTCTGATGGAAGGGCGTTCCACAGGGCGGGCGCCACTACCGAGAAGGCCCTCTGCCTGGTTCCCTGTAGCTTTGCTTCTTGCAGTGAGGGAACCGCCAGAAGGCCCTCGGTGCTGGATCTCAGTGTCCAGACTGAAAGATGGGGGTGGAGACGCTCCTTCAGGTATACTGGGCCGAGGCCGTTTAGGGCTTTAAAGGTTAGCACCAACACTTTGAATTGTGCTCGGAAACATACTGGGAGCCAATGTAGATCTCTCTATCAGGAAAGGATGTCCATTTGCCCCACACCTGATCAGGGGTGGTATGGGTAAGGGTGGGACTTCAAAGGAACAATCAGCAGCTTTCTTGGATCCAGCAATGTGAGTTCCCACCTGCTGATGGGTGGATGGGAGCCTGCCTTCATCCCTACCCAGAATTTCTTCTTCAAACCACTGTGAGATGGTTGGAATGTTGGAAGGCCCAGGCCCAGCTTCAGATCATGCCTGCAACTGCAGAGGTTTGAAGGAGAAGTGCAGAGGAGGGGGCATTTAAAGGTGTGCTCCCATCCTCCCCTCAGCTGATGGGGAGATTAGAAGACACTTTCAGGAGTGCCAACTTGAATAAAATATTTTGGGGGCCCAGGTAAGCCCCGCCCCGCGTAATTGATCACAAACTGTGGCGCACACACATCATTTGAATGCCAATGCCCATCAACTTTGGGGGCCCAAATCACCTCAAATATTTTATGTGGGGCAAAGGGACCTCGGCCCCTAGACGTTGGCTCCTATGATTCAATCGCAGACCTGCCAAGTGTCCTTATTTTCCAGGGGCAGTCCGTTTTTTAGAGAAGCTGTCCCAGTTTCTAATTTGATCCCAGAATGCCCTGCTTTTCCTTAGGACATCCCTATTTTCATTGGAGAAATGTTGGAGGGTATGGAGTTATCTGACCCCTGAGCCATCTGAAGGCAGCCCTGTATAGGGAAGTTTTTTAATGTTTAATGTTTTATTATGTTTTCATATATGCTGGGAGCTGCCCAGAGTGGCTGGGGCAGGTAGTCAGATGGGTGGGGTATAAATAGTAAAATTATTATTATGGAATGGGACGTTCCTATTTTTATCAGAGAAATGTTGGAGGGTATGCAATCGCCCCCTTAAAGGTAAAGTGACCCCTGACCATGAGGTCCAGTCGTGACCGACACTGGGGTTGCGGCACTCATCTCGATTTCCTGGCCGAGGGAGACTGGGTACAGCTTCCCGGTCATGTGGCCAGCATGACTAAGCCGCTTCTGGTGAACCAGAGCAGCGCACGGAAATGCCGTTTACCTTTCCGCTGCAGCGGTACCTATTTAACTACTTGCACTTTGACGTGCTTTCGAACTACTAGGTTGGCAGGAGCTGGGACCGAGCAACGGGAGCTCACCCCGTCGCGGGGATTCGAACCGCCGACCTTCTGATCAGCAAGCCCTAGGTTCTGTGGTTTAACCCCTTGCTGGGTACTAAACCCCATTGAATTCAACAGGGATTACCTCTGACTAAACATGGATTGAATTGTGCGGCAGGTTTTCTTTTTGTCTTCTCTGAATTAAAGCATAAAAAACCACTGTCATTTCATAACATAAGTAACTACCAGATTTGAAGGCAGCTGAGTTATCCCTGTATGGTTACTAGTTACTGGGAAATCCAAATATATATTGTTCTCCTGAATGGTTTTCTATGGGCCATGCCAGATTCTGAGCTTCCTGTGAGTTTAGCTTCTGGGTCTGTAATCTTTGGCCTACTTTTTGCTCTGGAGAAGCTGAAAAACAAACATGGCTTTGGTTCAAGTCAGTGGCGAAGCTTCAGGACCAGTGTTGCAAGGTCAGCTGGGATGCATAGATTTAGGTCCTCCTGGCAGGAGGTGAATCTCTTTTGTAAATGAAAATCTATGAATTTTTAGCTGCACAACCAATACATGTGCCACCAGCTTGCATTGCGGCCCTGCACTTTCCTCTGTGTTCAAACAGTTCTCGGTTAGCACTTGCTGTACAGGTCTGTGACCTTTTTTTCAAAACGTTCTCTCTCTCCTCCCCCCCCCCCCTTTACGAGTTTATTTTGGCTGCTCCTAGGCATTCATAAAATTCCTAGGGAACTGGAGGTTTTAAGCGAGGCTTGTAAAAAGCCAGGGGAAAGGGAGGTGGGAGAACAGGTCGGGAGAGGAGTTTTCCATGACCATGTCAGAGCCTCCCTTATGGGAGTCTTACACCTTTCAAGTCCTTTCTTGAAGCAGCCAGCTTCTGAAAAGGAGAGGGGAGGAGAGCAAACCTCTGTTTCTTACTTGGGGGGACGGCGGCATGTCTGTGCATTATGCAGAGAGAGTTTCTGCCCCCCCTCTCTCTGTTTCCCTTGTCAGTCATCCCTCTAGAGCTTTTGGTCTTCTCAGCAGGTCACCAGAGTTGGTGAACAGCTCAGAAAGCACAGGGCATCTGAAACAAATTAGATCTCTTATAGCCACCCAGAGACCGATGATGGATGGAGGTCTGTATTTACAGCAAAACTAATTGGCAACATACACAGACATCTACACGCACCTCCCCCATGCAAAAAAAAGAAGAAGGGGGGGTATATTATTTTGCCAGACTTCAAAATCACTGGGACGGTTTTATAATTGTAGAACATTACACTGCTCAATTTTTTAAATATTTTTTTTAAAGAACAGTGAAAGTTTTCAATCTAATAAAAGCATTTGACTGGAGAGTTAAAAATAACAGGGAACAAGGAGTTTGATTTGGAAGTGAGTTTTATTCATGGACTTTGCTTGGCAAAAATGTTTCCAATTATAAAACAATTCAGAAAGTGCTGCATTAATAAATGCCCTCCCCTCCTGCTCTGTTAAAGGGGCTGAGATTTTAAAAACTGAAGTGGATAAAGGGGGCGGGGGGGGGGAATATGGAGAGTTATTAAAATATAATTTAATATAACCTGCATAAAGTACATCTATACCACAGATGGAGTCTATTGCATGACAAAATGTGAAACAATACCAAAAAAAGTTGACTTGGTAACTTAAGTGTGAGCTGCTGGTTTTTAAAAGCAACTCCTCTTCCAGGTCAGGAACCTATTATATACAACAAACAGCAAACAGGACCCCTTTCTTTTCATGTCATATTGTTGCTGGGTTTTCTGAAAGGCTGGGAAAGAGAAGGGATGGAAAAGGAAGAATAAATTAGTGGCCTGAAATCTAATTTGTTGCATTGTTTAAATCAGTGTTTGCTAATAACATTTTTCTGTATTGCATATAGAGAGATGCTGCACAGGCAAACTTTAAAGTGGTATTACTGGGTGACAGGGAAGAAAGAACCCATTTTGGAGGGATGCACATGTTTCGATCGTGGAAATAGTGTGCACATCTTACCATGGGGTGAGGTGTGTGTGATTTATTTCTCAAAGAAGAATAGACACCAGAAAGTGCAAATCGCTTGTACTTCCTATTCCCTTCACAGTCAGTAACACACCAAACTGCTATTATTCCTAGAGATTATTATGAATTTCCCCCAGTATCTGAAACTAGTAAGGTTACTCCCAGATCCTTTATCTATGTTACTAAAGCAACCTACCTCTCCTAAATCTGTATATATTCACTACTAAGGTTTAAAGGATATTGGCTGTATTGAAGTCAACTACTGCTAAATCACTTAAATCCAAGCACCTGCTTTCTGTTTTGTTTTTTGGAAAAGATCGCTGTGCTTCAATTCACTTTCCCAGAATAAAGCAAAAGCAAGAATAAATGGATTGAGGATTGCACTTAATACTCTTTTGCACTAGGATAAAACATTACTGTGTATGGCCATCGGTTTTACTTAAGTCAACAATCCTGTGAATTGACTGAAGATGACAATTATTACAGACTGTCCGCTCCCAAAAGGTTCCTTAAACAGCAACAGACTTAGGTTTCTCCCTTTGATATATATATTTTTTAAATATTTTGCTTGGCTACATTAAAGGTGAGGCCCTAATTCTTACTTATAATAAAATATGCTGACTCTTCTTTGGCAGTGAGAAACGGGTCTACAAGATTATAAAATCCGCTGACTCATGTTTGGCAGTAGAAATGGGTCTACAAGAGTGTGCAAACCGAACTTGCGAGGCTATTTTCCACCATTCCACCAGTTTCTATAGAAATTAGAGAGCAGATTTTCTTCCAAAAGGGAATTCCTGCTTCTGCATTATGCTTAATGTTCTATTTGCTTCCTGTCTAAGTTAAGTTTGCTCTCCCTCCCTCTCCCAGATCTGGGAAGCTGTGCCTTGTATAAACAACCATCAGAAAGCACTGGAGTATGTGAACACTTAGTTCTGCTGAAAACACAATCATTGTGTTATTCCAAGTTGATGAAAACACCCTCTGCAGTTTTCCCTCGCAAGGTCCACATGCCAATCAGCGTTTGTCAGTGATATAATTTTCTCCCATAAACACAACCTTTGTACAACTTCCACTCAGAGTAAATAGACATAATTCCCAAACCAAATAATGCACGTCGAAGGGAAATGGAGATTATACAAGGGAGAGAGAGGAGGAAGAAAGTTACATGAGAATAGCTCTAATTGCAAGTGTATGTGTGTAAGGGGCGGGCTGTGGGGCAGTAAGGGGTGGGGGTGGGGGGGGGAGAAGCCCCTTCTAAGGAATCAGGCCATGGAAGGGGGAGCTGGTTTATTTCTTCACACTGCAAAGAAACTGGTTAAGGCAAATATTTGGGGAAAATGTTTTTATGCTTGTTGATAGTTTGAGACCACCAGGAATTGCTGAAAGAGGGATTCGGGCTGTTTATGGACAAGGAAAACATTTGTGTTGCAGACCTGTCTAAAAGGAAATGGACAATATGCATTGTTAAGAGACTGTTGCTTCCTCTTCTTCAGTCTTTGCCTGAGGACATACATGGGGCCCATTTTTTCTTTTCTTTTTCCAAATAAAAATGGGCAGTTTTACGGAATGTGGGACATGAGCTGGATGCCATTGTTTTGACAGAGTCTGAGATGGATGGGACTGTTGCAATGTCTGTTCATGGTACTCAGGATACCTTTCCACTTGTGTTGCCTGAGGACATGGACAAACTACCTCAAGGATTGAGACCCACCATCTGTTTTCAGGACTCTTGTCCATCCTGGCGTGTGAAATCCACCAGGGATGGGTGTTTGGACCCTGAAGGTGGTCAAGTCCTTCACTGTTTTGATGCCTAATTTAGATCCAGTGGTTTCTGATAGTTATAGCCTGGCTCAAATTTACAATTATTGAGGAGGGTGTCTGAGTACAGTGGGACCTCGAATTACGAAGATAATGCGTTCCGATGCGATCTTCGGTAGTCGAAAACACTCGTAAGTCGAGTCCCCATAGGGATGCATTGAGCAAAAAAAATTCGTAAGTCGAAGAAATCCTATTCAAAAATTCGTAAGTCGAAGAAATCCTATTCAAAGCGGCCGCAACTTCCTTTTGGAAGTCGAAAAATTCGGTTGCGGTGGCCATTTTATTTCTTCTGGAAGTCATTCGGAAGTCGAAAAGCACGTAAGTCGGGTAACTCGTAAGTCGAGGTCCCACTGCATGTGGTTGTTCCTTGACGCTAGGCACTGTTGCTAATTATTTAGATTTATACAAATTTCATCACAGGCTTGGTTTGGGGAGGAAAATGGCTTTTGTTGCTCTGATGGATAATTTATGCTGGGGAATAGATGAAGAGAATGCAGGGGAGCCTAACTTCAATAAAATATTGGGGGTGGAGGGCTCAGGTAAGCACCATTGCGCTTAATCGATCGCATGTTGTGGCACATACCCACATTTGAATGGAAATGTCCATCAACTTTGGGAGGTCCTGGTCCCCTCAAATATTTTAGAGGGTGGAGAAGGAACCCCATCCCCTAGGAGTTGGCTCCTATGGGAGAGTGCAATCCTGTTGTTTCTCCTTGGGCTCTCAGAAGATTTCAGCTAAAGTTAAATGGACCATAGCAACCTTCTGGATCATTTATCTTGTGGTGTTACAGTGGTTCTGATTCTTTCTGAAGGAGATGTCCTGTCTTGGCAGATGGTGCTGGGGTTCTTTTATTCCGACCCATGACAATTGCCACAAAGCTCCAACATGTCTCTCAAGCTTTTTAACATCTACATGAATCTGTTGGAGGAAGCCATCTGGAGGTTTGGGTTGAACTTTCACCATTATAAGAATAATACTCAGCAATACCTTTCATTTTCATCTACTAGTTCTCATCTGGAGAACTCTTGAACCAGTACCTGGAAAGAAATTTGGGGTGGATAAAGGAACAAAAACCCAGAGCCTACATCTCGACAAGGCAGGAGAATTGTGAGTGTAAGGAAATCAAACACTGCAGGTAGAGGTTTAAAACGGGTGTTAGATGGGGTTGCACCCCCCCCTGAGGGTCCATGTGGACTGAGTAGGAATCTTCCTGGACCTGCTACTAACTGGGAATACGCAGGTGGAAGTGGTAGCGGCAGCCAGTAACTGTGTTCCTATCTGGAGGATTCTGCTCTTGCTTTCATTACTACGTACCTGGAACATTCAGGCTAGACTACTGCAATGCTCTCTATGTGGGGCTGCCTTTAAAGATGCTTTGGAAATTCCTGCTGCTGTTCAATACTGAATAAATGGGAAGCAGGACAGGAGGCTAGTGCATATCAAAACTCAATGTAAAATGCTGGGTTTAATCTTTAAAGCCTTAAAAAGATTGCACTCAAGCTGCTTGAAGACTCCCTTTACCCATATCAGCCTGACCACACTTTAAGATCAGCAGGAGAAATACTACTCATCAGCCCATCTCAAACAGTTAGATTGGCAGACACTTGGGAGAGGGCATTTTCTACAATGGCCCCACGCCTCTGAAACATACTGTTATCTGGGGGTCATCACTATAGGCCTTTAGGGAAGTCCTAAAGAGACATTTATTTCACTTAGCTCCAGTTGGAACTGTTACTTTATTGGGAGGCTGGCGCCTTTTGGTTGTATATATGTATTGGATTTTAATATTTTTGGACTGGGAAGATTTTGTGTGACTGTTGCCTTTTATCAGTCAGTTGTGGTTGTCTTTGTTTCTTACTTTAATTGTGTAAATAACCTTGAAAGGCTTTTGCCCCTTAAGGGTTTCCTAAACTTTTTTTTAGCAACAGCAGCAGCAGCAGAAATAAACAAATAAATGGTTAAATAAATAAATAAATGATGCTCAGTTTTAGCCAGCACTCAGACTTGTCTTAGCTATTTCCATTTACCCTGTTTGAAAGAATGGATCGAATTCAGCATTTCAGTTTTAAGCTGATTATGTTTCCTACATCTTTAAATCATGCTATTTCTGAAGAGGAAAAATAGCATTCTGATAAAATGATATTGTTCTTATTTTATCATTTATGTAAGCAAGGAGCTTTGGAACATTGCTATGGACACTTTCAGTTGAGCATTGTTGAATGAAAGTTATATATATATATATGCATGACAATCACACCTATAACAATATTTTGTGTGCATGCTGCATAAACATATTTCTAGGCATATCAGAGCTGCAATCCTTCAGAAAAATGAGCCTATTTAAAGGCGAAGCTACAACTTGGACTACAACTTGCATTATTCCCCTGCCAGCTTTGTAAACAGTCAGAGATGACACAGTAACCACTTCTTTTCTATTAAGTTTCATTTAGAAATAACCACTTTCGTTTTGAAGGAAAAAGTAGCCTTTAAAAATTAGTGGTGGTGGGGAGCTTGTAAAGAGTCTTTGTGACAGGATTAGGGCCCTTTGTCAGTTTCCTGCTGGAAATCATCAAATGTGGGCAGCCCTTGAGGAGAAAAGATTTGGGAGAGGAAACTGCATGGGCCCCCAGTCAGGATCTGGAGCACAGTCTGGGTTGGGGCTCCACAGCAACTTTATATTCAAAATAAAAGCGGTCTGTTTAAGTGCACTTTTTTTAAAACACACACATAAATTAGGGCCAAATTAGAGATGCCATTATTCATGCAGTTAACAATTACTAAATAGATAAACAACAACCATGGGAACTCTAGATTGTGCCTGTGATGTTGGAGGGAGGGTGACTTTAACCCTGCACCCATGTCAATGTCACCCCCATGACTGCTGTTTATGGGAAACACAACTTTGCACCAGTTTCTTCAGATGAAGGAAGAAATTGCTCATCAGAATTTTGTTTGACTGCCTTATGATAAAAAAAAAAATCAACATGCTTGACCCCCCCCCCCCCCGGCCTGGCAGCCACTCTTACCAATTACCTTTGTTTCCAAGTCAACAGAAGCTATTTAAAAGTCAACACCACAGTTTCTAAGAACTTGAAGACATTAATCTGACTGTTCCTACCCCAAGTACCCCACCATTATTATTATTTTGGCTCTGGCAAATACTGCATTTTTATTAACATGACAATGCAGAAAATTGCATTTTTAAGATGCTGTTAGACCATCTGAAAGCCATTAGCTGTTCAAAATAACTGCCATGTGATCGCATAAGATAAAAGGACAACAGATTCCTCCAAGGACAACAATCAGGGCACAAAGGACTTGACAGATGTTCACAAACTGCAATAAATTCAAAATTTGATTTGACAGGGCTTGCAGTCCAACATGTGGACAGGATTGCAACCTTAGTCTGGTGCACTGGAAGCAACAGAAAATTGTTTTATGTAAATAGACTTGATTCTTCCACATCAGCTTACTCAGGAATAATGATGAGCACTGGTATTCTAATTCCCAATGATTTGATCATTCTATTATTGTGCTCACCCATCGCGTTTAGGAGCAGAAATCCAGTGATATAAATCCAAATAAAAGAGGTGGAATGAAATCTTGCACAACTTTTAAATTTAATCCAGAACTCAATTTTGACTTTCTGAACTGCAAACATTTTCTCATTTTGCTTGATTGTTTTCCACACTCCAAAACTATCTTGCATCTTTCTTGAAATGTATCAATCATTTACCAAAATCTACTGAATCACAATCATATACCTTATTGCTCTATTCATACTTTTGGAGTAGCGGTAATAGAGTTGGGGAAAGAGCCTAGGACTGGTTCATGATTAACATATTAGTCTAAATGAAGTTTATCTCCCTTGAGGCAGTTCTGTGTGTGGGCTTTCACCATGTAAACTAGCAGAAAGTCAATCCTGTTGCAAACACGTGCTACATATTACCATATTTACATTTTCCTGTTTGGAAAGATGGGAAGCTTGCTGAGGTCCTAGGTTAGGTGAGCTGAGAGTTGAAACCTTAAACTGTTTCATGCTTATTTATTTTATGATCCTATTGGGTCCAGTGTTTATCCAGATTGTTCAACCATCTGGATTAGATAATTTGTTGGAAATTAACAGTGTTTGATGGTTATCAGTCTCAGAGTGATTAAAACTGGTTGAAAATTTATGGAGGCAGGCAGAGATGTCCTACACTGAAACGTGGATCCTCCCTCCCCGAATAAATCCCCTGATTTATGATGAAGTGATAGAGGATCAATGTGAATCTCGCCTCTCATCATCCATCAGTTGGATCCCAAGATGGAGGTGCAAAATGCTAATGCACAATGCATCATTCTGGACTCTAAAACAATTCAGAATTAGAAGGTTGAATCTCGAACAGCCTTGTTAGTACTGTGACATGTTATTTGTCTTGCCACCCATTCTTCCAGTAATCCAGTTTTGATCATATCTTGCAACAAACTAAAGAAATAATGAACATGTATCTGCCATTCTGATGTCTACAGCAGCATTTCCCTGGTTACTAACACATAGACAACAGTGGTTAGGCTATATTGATCCAGAAATGATTGTTGCTGGTAAAAGGCACTACTAGCCACTAAGAATATCTGGGCCTCTAGTGACAGAGATGGGCTCAAGAGTATCCCCAGACTATGAATGTGCACCTTTGGGGGAGTATAACCTCATCCAAAGCAGACAATTGACTGATTATATAGACTCAAGAATGATCTAATCACAGCACTTCTGGCTTGCCACAATTCAGTCAGGTTACTCCCCTCATCCAGCCCACCACCAACTTCAGTCATCAGTCCAGGCCTTGCACAGCTTCTCCCAATTCAGATGTCACAGAGGGTATCAGTAGTGTACTGATGACAGCTCGCCCTCAATCTCCTTATGACCAATGGCTTCATCTAGATGTTAAATAGTGTTGGGGTCAGAATGGTAGCCTGCAGCATCCCACAAATTAACTACCAGAGGGGCAAGAGATACTCACCCAGCACTATTCTCTGAAACCAACCCTGGAGAGAAGACTGGAACCACTGTGAAACAGTGATCCCATTACCTATTTCACAGTTTAGGAGGAAACCACTGAGAGTCCAAGTAAGAATAATAGGGTCACACTCCCCTTGTCCTTCCCTTGATAAAGGTTGACCATCAGGGCAACTGAGGCCTATTTGGTTCCATAGCCAGGCCTGAACCCTGAGTGGATTGGATCAAGAACAGGTTCGGGAAGATACTATGGCCAATGGTATCAGAAGCTAAGTAAGACAAACAGAGTTACACTCCCCTTGTCATCCATTTGATAAAATTCATCCATCAGGGTGACCAAGGCTTGTTCAGTTCTGTAACCAGGCATGAACCCCAACTGGAATGGGTCAAGGTAATTGCTTTCATCCAAGAGTGCTTGCAACTCTCGCAACCACCTTCCCTAGAAAACAGGTATTTGCCACAAACCATTGCGTCCCGGCTGGCCTCTCAATTAGTGTTTGTTGGATTGGTGATGTACATTACCAAACATACTTGGGGAGCCATTAACCACAATTACCTGCCTCTATTCTGTTGCATGTCAAGTGGCTTCTGTAGTGTCAGAATGTACACACAAGAATAACGGCATCAAACTGGCAAAATCTAGTTCCAGGATTCTACTACGATCAACTCTTGAGACTTTAGATCCTCACTGAATTCTCTGCCATTAAAAATCCATATAATCGCATAATTAAAGCCCTGAGCATTTGAAAAATTTGCATGCATATTTGCAAATGCTTTTAAGATAATGTTGAATGTATTCACAGAGCTTTTATCCCCAACATAACTTTTTTTTAGGCACACTTTGCTTGGAAATTGCTACTAGTAAACCAATCATGTGAGATTTTTGTTAAGAGCATGTCATTACGTCAAACCCTCCCAGCAGAGCCTCGGTAAATATATATTCGGCAGCTATTTTGCAGTCATTGACATTTGACAGTGTACTTATATTTCCTCCTCTTAGCATGTTTTTCTCTTGAAGAGCACTTGACCTAGGCCAAAAATATCCCACAACTTTCATCATTATTTACTGAGTGGCAGCAGCACTAAAAAAGAAATTCAGGATTTCACAGGCTGTTAAAGTTTCATGGAAACCTGAGGTCCATTTCTAACACTTAAGTATCTTGTTGGCAAAAAAATAAATGTGGCATTGGATTTAATTAGGAGATGTGGTATCACTATTTATGCAGCGAATTCCATGAGGATGTGAAAGTTAAGAGTGCACTTTGCATTGAAAGCTAACCTTTCTTTTGCAGAGAGATAGCAAATGATGTAATGCCGTTTCTCTTCATATTAAGCCACTGAAAAGTTTTCCCCCTGTTTTAACTTTCTTAAAATCAAAACCTGATGCTTAGAAAAGGTGTACCTAACTTTTCCAAATATTTAGCAGGAACTGCATTATAGAGCAATTCTATATTTGTCCATTTGAAAGCAGGAGTCCAAATATTTATCCCCCCCCCCAGTCTTTTATATTTGTTGTCACTTAACTTTTGCCCAAAACATCAGCCTCACCCACGGAAGCTTATTTTGACAATTATATTATATGTATATATATTTGACACAAATTAGAATTTTTGACATATTCATTACCTAAAATTAGAACATAATTAAAACAATGGAAAAGCCAGTGTTGTTACTTCTTTTAGTAATGCACCATTATAATTACTTTTTTTTCTTTATTTGGAATGTCAATTTCAGTTGAAAGAGCTGTTGTAGTACTCTGACTATAAGGTTGGGCTAGGATCTGGAGGACCCAAGTTCAAATCACCACTCAGCCATGGGTAACCTTGAGCTAGTCACTTTCCCTCAGTCTGATCTACCTCACAGGGCCGTTGTGAGGATAAAATAGGAGGAACTATATTTGCCACCTGGAGCACCTTGGAGGGCAGGATATAAATTTCTGGAAAAAAACTTAGACCCATATCCAAAGAGTTCCTTATCTGTGTGCATTGGGACTTCTCCCCAATGGTAGCATCTTGTGTTGCATCAGAGTCTACTTTTAAAGACCTCCCAAAGTGTCAGGATTGAGCTGTCAAGAGATGAGGGGAGGCTGTGGAAAGCAGACACATACAGAACTTCCCATGTATCCTTGCATCCCTCATAACACATGGTCTCCTCTGGGGCACCTGCAATAGAAAGTCTCTGTCCAGGCATTTTGATAGTTTACCACTGTTAATCATATGAGGTTGCTGTCTAAAGGATTGATACAGGCAAGGAACAGCTGGCCTCAATATCACTCTTCAGAGCCATTAATTATCCTAGGAAAAACGCATTACGGACAAAAGTGGAACAGTTTCTACAGAGATATCTTATTGATGTACTTAATAGTCTCCAAGTTGCGTGACCACATTCCCCCACTCCCCCCGCCCAAAGTGATTGGGTTAGAAACGCTTCATTTCGGGGCTGTTTTCATAAGTACACAGCAGGGGTGAGAGTGATCCGAGAATCATTTGATACTTTTCCTGGAGTTTTTTTTCATAGTGATGGCAAACACTAGAAAGACACAGCTTAGTGGTATGTACTAGAAGTTTATGGGTTCAATCCCTGGGATTCCTATCAAGTAGCAGGTGATGGGAAAGAGACCTCAGAGAGCTCTTCTAGAGAGCCACTGGCCTCTTGAGTCGACAATACTTGGCTAGATGGACAAACAGTCTGCTTTCTTTGTAACAATGGTTGATTATCTGATCATCAGTTTATTCTGTCATAACAACAGATTATACAGAAAATATATTTTTATGATGAAGTTTAGTTTAACCCTTACTATGAGGGAAGATTTGAATTGTGAAGGCTGGTCAAACCTGTTTTTTCTCAGAGGCATCCTAAACAAACATTAACTAGGGAAAGAAAGGCTAGCATGCATAAGTGCATTCTGTTAGTGACTGTGCCGTGGGAAATTGTGGTTGTCCTATCAGGCAGCCCTTGGGTCTGTGGCTGCTGTTGCCTGGTCATCTCGAAGTAAGACCTCCGTCATCCATGAATTGATTGTGGATGAGGAGGCAGATCTAGTCTGCATCACTGAGATCTAGGTGGGGGAGCAGGGGGGAGTTGGTCTCACCCAGCTACCGGTATGCCTACCTGGGTTCTCAATGCAGCATCAGGGCAGTCTTGAGGTTTGGGTAGGGGGAGTTGCAGTAGTCTATAGAGATTCCATCTCTTTCTCCAGGCTCTGTGTCCAGTTGGGAGGTGGATCTAGACTATGTGTCCCTGGCATTGGGCAATCAGGACAGCTTTGTTGCTTTACCACCCATCTTGATGCCCAGCCATCTCCCTGCCTGAACTGACATAGCTGGTCTCAGAGGACATGTTGAGGGCTCCCAGACTGCTGGTTCTGGGGAACATCCATGCCAAGCTGACTGGCACAGGGGTGGCTCAGGACTTCATGGCTGTCATGGCAAGCTAAGCTGACTTGTTTCGGTCAGTGTAAATATGTTTCAGTTTCAATTTGTTCCACTGTCTGTTGCATTTAATCAACATGTATCATTTTCCTCACTTTGGATTGCTATTTTGTATCTTACATTGCATTTTACTGCTATTGCATTTTACTGCTATTGCATTTTACTGCTAACGTTTGAAGATTAGCCATAATAATTAAAAATGCTGTCTTAAATTGCTTGGTGATTTATTTATTTTTTAAGTCTTCCCCAAGCCCCCAAAGTCCAACAGGGGGTGGACCTGTCTGATCTCAGCTAGGAGGGAGTTCCACAGAATTGGAACATATCTAATGGTCTTGTTGTGGAATGTGATCCATGAGAGGCAGTCAAATGCAACATTCCTTGGTTTCCTAGAGTGGACATGCAAGGGGATGTTTGGTCCAGCCAGTCGAAACTTTCTGTTCCTCCTGGGCTGGAGCATCCTTTCCTTTGCATGTGACTAGAGGTGGGCGTGACCTTACCTGTCCAAGTAACAAAAGGACGAATAACACAGCACTCTCTCTCTTTTTGACTTCCTTCTTCGTTCGAACAGCTTTTTAGCTAGGAATGCTCCGCCAGCTTCTCAGCTAGCAGAAGCACTGGAATTATTCCCCCATATGGGGTAGATCCACATGTACATATTTGTAACTAAGTCTGCCTTCAGGAATCCAACTGTGAACTGATGTGAGTAAACTTTTTTAATTGACTTTGAATAAGATTGTCGTGTCTTTATTCTTTTAAGAGGGTTTAAAGGGAATTTACCAGGAACGTACAATTCAATCTGAGACAGACTGAATTGTATAATACGAGCCTGCAACCAGCTATCTGCTGTGCGTGAGAAGGGGAATGTAAATTCTGCTAAGTAAAGGAACTTGCTAGTGCAAGGTAAGAAGGATATTAATAAACAATATATCATCTCCTGCTACCCTGAACATTCCCACACTTGTTACAATAGGCTCACAGAATGACCATTACTGTATGAAATATAATTATGCTTAAAATGTGTTTATTTTTCATCATTTTCCTTTTCATATTTCTGCTTTTGACAGAGACAGAGGGAGTCTCTATGAGAGTCTTCCATTGTAAATCGTGTGCTTTTCCTTGTGGACAAAGTGCCAGAATTAAAAGGATGCGTTAAGAGGCGGGACTCGGCGTATGTGAATCTAGGTGAAGGAATGCAAGCCTGTAGAAGCATTTCAAGTTGAATTTTATACTGACATTGACTCAAATCCAATTACTGCCATGCACAGACTACTTACTAAAGCATATCTTTCTAAAGGCATGTTAAGACTGAGCAGTGCATTGCAGGAGCCTGGTGCATTAAGTCTTAGAAAAAATGCAATAAGATGGGCTAAAGTTATTTCACTTCCAGGTCAGAGACAGGAACCAACTGGTCCTGAACCACATCTAAATTTCATTAGCAAGTCTCCTGGGAGGATAGATAGATAGATAGATAGATAGATAATAAATAAATAAATAAATAAATAAATGTATGCACTTTTTAAAAGGTGTCTGCATCAAAAAGTTTTATCAAAGCACCAAAAAATAAAAAAATAAAATAGAATAAAATTTGGGTGGGGAAGAAAGCAAATTTAGATTTCAAGAACGATAAATATCCAATGTGCTTGGAAGACTTAATTTTCATGCTTTGGTTGGAGTTCATTAAATACTCTTGTGTGTGCAGGTGTTTCCAATCACAGAATTTTAACATTTTGAAATAAGAAATAAACCCACCTCATTTCACTTATTGGTTGCACCTTTATAGATATTTCAGAACTTGAAATTACATATTTGAATTTTTTTTTTTAAAAAATGTTAAATGTGAGAACACTTAAAGATGATTAAAAGTAGTAACAACTCAATTTTAATAACATTTGATATTCTCCATTCTGCAGGTTCAGTGGATTAGGTGGGCACAAGAGTATAAGCATTAGAGTGAAGGTGAAATCTATGCCCCATATCCTCATTCAGTCCTGCACAGAGCAAGTTAGTTATGCTCTGGAAATAGTGCATTATTTGCATTGCGGTGAGAGGGCGTAAGGGATGGGGACAGGGGAGGTGCACATAGTTTTTTTCATTCACCTTTATGCTGCCTGTTGATGAGGAGAAGAGGGAAAACTTGTCTCTCTTGAGCGAATGAGGATCCTTTGCATGCAAGCTCTGGACTTGTAGTAGACTGGAAATTGCCCACAAACAATTACAGTGAAATATACAGAGTCCACCCCCCCCCACTTAAACATATGGTATGTTTCAAAAGTCTTTTTTGTTAATCTACTTGTTTTTTCAGGCTTTCCTAATTGTTGAAAGATTTGTCATCACCATATATTGTAATGTCACTAAATGCTCAGTGTTGTGATTTAGTATTTTAATGTGTTTTGATCCTATGAATTCTCAGATTTTCACTATGGTTTTATTATTGTAATTTTTCTTGTAAACCACTTAGAGTCCAACCCCTTGCAATGCAAGAATCTTATTCAGGTTCGGATTCAGAGTAACTACCGGTAATTGTTACTCAGGGTAGACCCACTGAAATTAATGGACTTGACTTAGTCATGTCGTGTTCTTGTTCTTTATAATCTGCTTTGCATTTCATCTGAATGAAAAGTGGCATAGAAATATAATCACTCAACCATCAGTTTCAATGGGGCTACTCTGAGTAAAACGTAGTTGAATACCACCCTCTGTGACTCTCTTGGTAGCACTGATGGCATTATCAAAAAGACACTCTTTGCTGATACAAGACATGGTGGTGGTGATGATGGGATGTATGCAAAGATAAATTATATTGTTCCTGGAAGGTCATAGAAAGCCATTGCAGATGCTGGTGTCACACAATTCTGTTGATGGACACCTCCATATTTCGCACCAACTGACCAGGGAGGTTTGGCTCATGTTCTCTTGATAACTCAGCTTTAACTTTTTAAGCACTTGTTTATCTGATTTTAACTCGGGGTACAGTTGTTGCCCTGTTGCGGCTTCAAAGGTGAATGGGAGTCAGCCCTGGACTTGCTCTCTTCGCTAGAAAATATGATTCCACATCAGCCTTGGGATGCTTATCAGATCACACTGAACCGACTGCATGCATCTTTCCATGTGGTTGTACTTCAGGGCCACTGGTTCTCATATGTAACCAGTGCCAGATTTACGTAGAAGCTAAACAAGCTATAGCTTAGGGCCCCACACTCTTGGGGCCCCCCCAAAAAATTAAAGGGGAAAAAACCAGGATGTATATTTCCAAAATATAAGATAAAAAACAAATAAAATAAAACCTACATACAGCAACAGTGTCTTGTGTTGTGTAGGCTCCTATGGTCTAAGTAATGGCCTGCTAGCCTGCTCCCTAAAATATCACTGGTTTGCTCACTTCTATATAAAGGGTGCCTACATTCTGCATGGACTGGTAGCATGGCAACATGTGCAATTGGCTTTAGATATCTATCAGGTCCAGAAATTACCACATGGCATATATCCAACACAAAAACAGCGACAATTTGTTGACAAAGGACAGCTGGACATATAAAGGGCCCCATTACCTTCAGTAGCTTAGGTAAACCTAAATCCAGCCTTGTACGTAACTAACTGGTATGAGAGGAAGCTGGGCTGGAAACCTTGTGTTTAGTATTGGTCATTTTGACAGTGGATTGTCTGAGCCTTCCTGGATCAAGACACTTAACCCATAATTCTCCCCATTGTCTCCATCCTGGCCTTTGCTTGCTCCTTAAGGTGCTTGCTGCCTATTTCCTCTTACACTACACCCCCTTTTTGGCTTGCACACGCAAAAAAGTGGGATGGTGCCTGCTTACGTGTGGTCTCGAGGGGTGCCAGAGCGATAGCTCTTTGGCTGTGGGGGCTGCAATGTTGGAGCTGCAAACGAGTTCAATTAGCAGTTCAGAGCGGAGACCCCACACACGGGGCCTGGGGGGAGGGAGGGGGAGCTGCCATTCTTCCCTCCTCACTCCCCCAGGGTGAGTGCGCCGACCCCTGGCACAAGGGTCATGCCACACCGCAGACAGCGCTGGAGCTCAGGAAAATCCACAGATCAGAGATGCAATCTGTAGCCCCATTCAATCCCCCTCGCTTGTACAACTCAGGGGGTCAAAGCAGGATCATTTGGAAAGCATTTGCTAACATATGGATTGCCTTTAAGCTGCGACTTTTTTTAATTCGCTGCATTTCCCAGTTTCATTTCTTAATTGTGGGCTGGAGTTTCCCTGACTTGCGTTTCCTGTGCCGCAGAAAAGCATCGCTGCAAAGAGAAGGTGAGGTCTGCATCCTAATCCAAATAGACCGTGGCAAAATCTTCTCCTGTCATGTCACTTCACAAAGGCAGACGGCGAAAGGACAAATATCCCGAACCTCCCATGGAGCAGCAGCCTAGCCAGGAGCCAATTGTATCAAAAATGCCTCATATTTATTGCTTTGGAAACTGTCAGAAAATCTTTAATTGAAAAATGGCAACCATTTATCTCCCGAAATGGGGAACTTGTATTTGGGGAACTTCTTCCACTTGTGCCTTTATGTTTACTAGTATGAAATGAGCCAGCCCTGACCCCTGAACAGCCACGAGCCCTTTGGATCTGCTTGCTCACATTGGCAGGCTTTCACATATGGAGAGGTAAAGCGTTGCCTGGGTTCAGCTCTGGATTCATATCGCTTGCCCAACTATGCCACCACCGTCACCCAGATGGATCTTTGCAATACGAGCTATACAGTAGATTTGGAGGTGGAAAGGCTGGTGCTTATTTGGGGAAGGAAATGAAATGGAAGCACTCAAATAAGTAACTACATCTCTCTGTGTGTGTATTGCAAAGAACTGTATGAAAGTCTACTCGCAACAATACAATGAGCATGGCCTTATTCAGTAATTTGCAAACTTAAGTCGACACAAAAAGGTTAGCAATCAGCAAATTATTTCTACCTCATTTCCAAAAAAAAGAAAGTGCCTGGATCTATTTTGAATATGTCCTGCAAAGCGAATGGAATGTAGTGACCACTCCACCATCCGTGGAAAAGGTTCTTCCTCCCTGTTTTGCTTTGCTTTTAATCATTAGTTCTCTACTTCTGGTTTATTTGTTTGTTTAAAGAATTTATATCCTGCTGTTTAGCCAAAAAGCAACCCACAATGGCTTACAAAAATCAATTGTAGCTCCGTTTTGAGCAGAACTGTTTCTCATTAGCCCCTTTTTAATAGAACTCTCAACCAACTATACATTTTACTTGATTAATTATCTGCCTTTCAACTGATTTGAGTAATGAATTATTAATCAATTACATTTAAATAAATCTGCATACTATCAACATATTAGCAGAAACATCTTTTATACTCAGAAGTATAGGATTTTGCATTGTGACAAACAAAGACTAGTAGCCTCTGCTAGTTTATTCCCAATTTCAGTGAGACACCAGCATCAAAATAGCCTTGAAATATAGTGTTATGAGCACATACAAAAGGATAACCATTTGACAGCTTAGTACTATAGTGGTAGTAGTAGTAGTAATGCCTGGTTTACCAGAATTCTGATATTGTGGAAGTATATGAGATTAGAAGGGGAGCGACATGTCTGCCTGAACTATGACAAATTTTGATACTATGATGGAATTTTGTCTTCAGCTAATGATTATTGTCATGGGCAGTACTTTGGTTCAGTACCATCCCTATCTCTCCTCTGAACAGAGCTTGCAAACTGACAGGGAAGTTGCATGAAGCAGATGTTTCCCGAACTATTGAATCCCAATCCTTCCACACAGAAACTGGGACAATCCTTGCACACACATGCCACACTAATGAAAATATTGAGGATCCAATTCAGATTTTTCACAGAAGTTGGCTTTTTGTGGTAGAAGAAAAGGCAGATTTTTTTGAGCACATTATTTCAGAATACTAGCCAAATAACAATGCTGTTGTGTGACAGCATGCCAAAACCAAAAACACCCCCTGTCCCCTAAATAGTATGGAAAGGCACTTTCCAGCTGATAGTTTGTAAATCTATCAAAGTTTATTCTGTTTATATATGCCTAAATATTAAAGTTGAGGTGTGAGCAAATGGCCTCTCAGTGCCCCCCACCAATATATTTGTGGACAGGGGATGCAATATCATTGAATTTATTATGGGGAGAAGAAATTCACAAGTTTATCAGGAGTGGGGCACACCATAGCAGTGGGTGGTATCACAGTTTCTTTATGTGAAGAGAAAGCTACTATGTTGGCAGCTTGGCAACTATTTTGTATCCTCCACAGTACTGATGGTGGCCACCACAAAAAGATGGAATCTGCAGAGTGGCCTTCTTTTTGGGGGATGTGAAATAATAATAAAAATCATAGAAATTTCCTCAAGAAATGGCATGCCAAGTCTGACCACCTACCTTAGTATTGCCTACACCAGTGGTGGCTAACCTTGGCACTCCAGATGTTTTGGAACTACAACTCCCATCATCCCTAGCTAACAGGACCAGTGGTCAGGGATGATGGGAGTTGTAGTCCCAAAACATCTGGAGTGCCAAGGTTAGCCACCACTGCCCTACACTATCTGGAAATGGCTCACCAGGGGTTCAGGCTGGATGTCTCCCAGCCTCCCAGCCTCACCTGGAGATGCTGAGGAGATTGAACCTGGGACCTTCCACATGCAAAGCAGATGATCTACCACTGAGCTATGACCCTTCGCCTACTGAGAAATTTTGGCTCAGCTGCACAGTAAAGCAATGTCAGGTCTTGTTTGAAGTCTCTGAAATCTGTCCTACTCAGTGCTAGAAGCTGCAGTGCCTAGGCTGACAACCTAAGACTTGAGGCTACAGGAAGGAAGTTGGCCCAGAAGCACTGATGGAGAATACAGTCATACCTCATGTTACGTTAGCTTCAGGTTGCGTTTTTTCCAGGTTGCGTCCCGTGGCGACCCAGAAGTACCGGAAAGGGTTACTTCCGGGTTTCGCCACTCGCACATGCGCAGTAAATCGTGCTTCGTGCATGCGCACAAGCGTCAAATTGCACCACGCACCTGCGCAAATATGGCGCTTCAGGTTGCGGGCTTTGCATGTTGCGAATGGGCCTCGAGAACGGATCCTGTTCGCAACCCGAGGTACCACTGTACTGTGCTATCACCCCCTGGCCTTGTATAAAAGTGTGGCACAAATGTATCTGCATTGTGAGGGCTGGAGATGCTCCTAGCATGACATCTGATCCACTGTAGGCCAGTTAGAAGCAATACTGGTGAGAATGTATCACATAGCCATAGTGATACAATATAGTAATCTAACTATAAATGAAGAGCAGTGCATAAGACTTTGAATATCCACATTGTTTGTCTTTTTATTTACACGCCTCTATTTATTTTTATCTGTTTTAATATAAAGGGCAGGTTGATTCCTCTCAGCAATCAAGACACTAACCAAATCAAGCCAGTCCCATCTCATCTTACCCCTCCCTGGAAGAAATACCTACCCCTTAATCAGCATCCTTTCTTACATGAGGACACAGAACGCCTGTCAGCTTGCATGTGTAGCCAAAATCAGGATGGGTTGCTCAACCATACCACAACTTGTTGCATCTTCCCCCCAAGGAAACTGACATTAAACAAAAACTGTGAGAGGCTGGCATGGAGGGTGTGGGCGGGTGAATTTTTACATATTGGCAAAAAATCAGTTGTCTCTCTTGACACATGCCTGAGTCATATGCCTGCATGCACAGATGAGAAGATTAGAAGCTAGATCAGTGATGGCTAACCTTGACACTCCAGATGTTTTGGGACTACAACTCCCATCATCCCTGACCACTGATCCTGTTAGCTAGGGCTGATGGGAGTTGTAGTTCCAAAACATCTGGGGTGTCAAGGTTAGCCATCACTGAGCTAGATGTGAGATGTACTTGCAATTGAAGGATCTGTGAGGACAACCAATGAAAGATGTATTTGTTTATCTGTATATTTCTGTGTCAGCTGTCTAACACTCCAATAATTACTTGCCATTCAGCCTGATATTTATTTGGATGCAAATCTCAAGGAGTTCAATGGGACTTACTCCCATGTAAGTGTGTATAGGTCTAACACTTTAATCTTATTAAAGTCAATGGGATGAACATCAACTCAAATCCAAGCACTTTGGCTTATCCAAGTTTTGCATCACTGTGCTTAATGTGCATTTGAGTGCATGTGTGTAAGCATGTGTGTAAACATTACTGTGTATTAATGAACACACGTTAATGTAGTTATTGAACAACCTGGGAAACAAGGCAACACCCAAAATATAAACTGCTGGCTGGAACCTATCACCTACTATAGCCTGTTAGAGCCAATTTTGGATACTTTGTCTACTATTTTCTTGGCTGGCAGCAAGACAATTTTGATGTTTTATTTATGAGTGGTGGGAAATTGTAAAGTTTTCTTTTTTCTTTTTCAAAAAAACTGCTTCTCCGCTTTCTTCCCAGCTGAAAACCATTTCCCCTCCCCTCCTATGCCATTCACCTCCCATGTTCTCGTCCATCTGCACCTTGTTTGTACAAATGTTCCCGTGTCTTTAGAAATCATCTTCACACACACAAATACCCACACACCAGCCTGCTTCATATTGTGCCTTAAACATTTGTGAAGATTTTTGTCTCCCTCAATACGGAAAGAGTGAGTGAGTGAGAGAGACGTTAGCAAAGGGAGGAGGGGAGAGAGGGGAATCGCCCGGAGAAGTGCCTTATTCATTCTCCCGAGCCCCCTCTTTAAAGCTGCTTTGCAGGGCTCTTTAATGTTGGGCAAACTGAAAAGAAAAACAATAATTAGAGATAATTGCTTGTGTCCAAACACAGGCATCAAAGCCTTTGGGACTCATTTGTCATGGGCCCTGGTGTGTGATCCAGAAAAGTGACCCTTATTTTATTTAGAGTGGGGGGACACATAGAAAGTGGCAGATGGAGGGACCCCTCTGCACTCTCCGTCAGCTCAGCTGTGTCTGCCAAGGAGAATAGGCACAGAGGCCAGGATAAAAGGGATGGAAAGAGGGGTCACAAGAGGTTGAATAATTACCAGGGTAAAGGGTAAGGGAGTGGGAAGAGTGGAGGGTACTTCACCACCACCTTGGGGTTAGCTCCATGCATGTGGCAGGCTGTCTGGGGGGCTGATGGGGTGGGCATCCGCTCTCATTAACTCCATGTTTGGGGGAATCACACACATTAAAGGAGGAGGAACCTCATTAAGACAACGAAGATCTCAACTGCAGCCCTCGGTGCTGACTTCAATGGAGGTGGTGAATCACCACCTTCGGCTGAATGGGGGCGACCTGAGAGCAAATGAACACTTGATTTTATAGGATTTGGGGGTCCATCAGCCAAAATTTGATAGATAAAATATTTTTTTTAAAAACCACACACACCACAATGTCTTCATTTGTTATGTGCACTTATACCCTCCCTCTCCTTCCCTCTTTGGCTAGAATCTAGCTACGGGTTTGCAAAAGTTTCACAATAGCAAACATTCATAAAAGGAGGCTTATTTTCAAAGCAGGCTCAGTTCTATTCTTTGGGCCCTGTGGAAGGGGATGGTGGGGGAGGGGAAGAGGATCCAAATGGCAAGTGGAGAGGAAGGAAGAGCTGTTCACAATTTTGATTTGAAACACAATCAATAGAAAGAAATACACAGCCAACATAAGGCTGCTGGTTGCTTCTTATTTTTTTAAAAAAATGCTCCGCTTTTGGCAGAAAAGTTGCGATCACGTTTACCATGTTGAAAACTCCCTATCTGAGGTTTCATACTTTATTACAGCCTCCATCTATTTATTTTTTTCTTTATTAGTGAACTGGGAACACCTTTTTTTAAGCTGCTGGTATTCTCTCTCCTTGCTGCCCCCACCCTCACTCGCAGCTTCTTTAAAACCAATCCATTAAAACAAGAGAGAAAGGAACATCTTTTAATGGAAGGAATCAATTAAAATTAGAAAAAGCATTGGGCAGACTTGCCAATAAGATAGCTCTGATCAGAAAATGAACAGAGCAAGCTCGGCTATGGCACAACTCCAGAAAAACTTGTATGCTGCTGTCTTTACAACTCATTGCTTTGTATGATAAACTGGAGTGAAGGTTTTTAGCTGCCCAGCCTGCCTCTCTGTAATGAGACTGTAATGACCTAAACGATCTGTTGATTAGGGACAATAAATCTGTCCTTTTCATCCTGTCATTTCATTGGCCTGAGTAAGGTTATTGGCTTAAAATAAACTCAGCCGATTTTTCAAAAAGGCTTTAAGCAGTAGGTGGGTGGGCATGAATCAAATGTTCCTGAATGACAGTCATACTTTTTTATAAAAAGAAAGAAAGGAAGGCTTCACAGGAAAAACAATAGTAGATGGGTTGTGCTCTTTGTACATGTATATTAACTTATATGAGAGTCGACCTTTTATAAGTGGGATACAGCTTGCGCACATATGATGTATTTTATTTTCCAGGTTTTAATCTGATTTTAATGACTCTCTCTCTCTCTCTCTCTCTCTCTCTCTCTCTCTCTCTCTCTCTCTTGTATGTGTGAAAAGTTGTTCTTTCTAACTTGCAAGTTCAGAATATGGCAGAAATAATGTGTAAAACAGTATGTCTGTAATCCATAACACATTTACTATCGAAATGCCCCACTGGTGTTCGCACTTCATTAAGGTTACTTGCTCAATTGGTTTACAGACTAAGGCCTGTATCCTACATGCGCTGTGAATGCTCAGCAGGGTCAAACATGATAGGCTGAAAGTATTGATTCATTAATCATTATTAATTGCATGAAAGCCCATATGCGTAACTGCATAAAAGCCATTATCAAAGCAGTATTGCAATTAAGCATTCGCGAAGAAAAAAATAAGATAAAAGGCAGCAATCCTGACATTTACCTGGGATTAAGCCCCATTGAACTCAATGGGGCTTATTTCTGATTAGACAAATACAGGACTGCACTGTAAAATCAAGCAAGCATTATACATATTCCTGTGCATGTAGACACATCATGATGTGCTCTGAGACACTAAGGGAGAAAACAGTTTAGAAACTGAATGATTGATTTAGCAATTTAAAAGTTGTCAACTGAATTGGGATTGAAATAATGAAACTTAAATGTATGCATGCAAAAATTTCAGTGTACATCAAGGAAATATTATGTGAACTGGTGGCCACAGGCTCATAAGCTCTTTGTGTACAGTACTTTCAAATCAGGTATCACTTCAAGTGATAACTTGCATTGCATGAAGCAACCATCAGGGCCATTCCCCCCCCCCCCCTTATTACTTTTCGTCACCTCAAAGGTAGTCTGAAGAGTTAGGGAGCAAAACACCGCATGGGTGAAGAAGTCCTTAAAGCCCTGGAATTGATTAACTTTTTCACATCGTAATTTTACGATGTAGGCTTTTGATCCAATTTTAATCACATCTGTTCTCTGCAAAATGATTTTTTTGGAAGGGGGGAAATGGCAGTGCTGGAAAAGTCTATTTTGCGGCTAAAGAATTTAAGATGATTTTTCTAAAAGTGAATAAATGAATATTATTTAAAATAGAGCATCTACAGTTTAATTAAAATCATCTGATCCTAATCTGATGTAATATATTTGTTTTTCGCTTGTTAAAAAGCTTAAAAAATGCAATTGTATGTATTTTTTGACTGGAGGCAAGTTCCACTGTGTTCCAAGGGGGCATGCTCCATAGTCCAAGTTAAGTTAATTAAACAAAATTATGTAATGCATTGAAAAGCTTAATTATTTAAAGCAATAGTATTTTAAGAAATATCATATGGAAGGGACCTGGGCAACTTATTGCATCTCCTAACTAGGTAGCAGTTTTAGCAGTAATCTGCAATACACTTATTAGGCAGTAAACCTCGTGGAACCCAGTGGGGCTAACGTCTGACTAAATATGCATAGAGCTGCATTCTGAATTAGGCTATGTAAATGAATTTAGCTAAATGTCTGTGTGCAATTTACAGTGCAATTTACACTATTATCCACAATCCAATTTAGACATTGTTAGATCGCTGCTATGTGTAGGAATACATTTCTAAATAGCGTTTTTGAGCAAGGCAGAGTTCGACACCCCGGCAAAAAAAATTTCTTTAACGCACGTGGGTGAGTCTGAAATTGGCTCGCAGGAATATTGGTCTTACGCTTTCTCGTGCGATTGCTCGCATCCACAGCACACCTTTCTTTCTCCACTACAATATTTTGCTGAAATGAGATCAGATCAGATCGCAAATTAAAAACAAAACAAAAAACCCCGAAGCAAAATACATCACATTCATTTCTCTTTCTGGGAATTACGCTCAGCAGAGAACATGGATGGTGACTGTTCTCCTGCAACGGGAGGCAACCTGGGCTCTGCGAGAAAGGAAAGGAAAAGACGTACTTCCCGTCTTTTGGAGGAAAAGACAGCACGTTTTACCTTTTCCAAACGAGGGTAGTTCCAGGAAATCTCGACCCGCAAAAAACACCAATCGTTTGACCTCTCCAGATCTTCTAAAAATAAAACTTAAAAAAAAATCCATCTGCTTTGAACTTTCCACTGTTTCCTTAAAATATTTGCAAAAAGGCAAAGCTCGCTCCTTCCGATCGTTGCAATAATCCTGCTGCGCCCCCTAGGCGTAGGAAAAGAAAAGGGTCTTTATTCCTTAAGAACATGCAAAACGGCAAAAAAAAAGTTGTTCTGTCCATACACACACACATCCTGCCATGTACTTAGAAATGTTTTTATTATAGGAACTTGAGCTACAGCCTCACAACGAAAAATAATGCTGTTTTTTTAAGCAGGCTGGATTTAAAGAAATAATAATAATGCTTTGCTTAACACCCCCCCCCCAAATGTTGTACAGAAGAAACTCTAAACACTAATATATAGGCGGTGGATTAAAATCGTGAAATGTGTTGCTGGAAGTAGTCTGGTCCTGTTTTCTGTCATCACTGGGGTAAGACCAATGACACCTGATTGTTAAAATTCTTATTCTTATTTTGCCATGGGGAGATATTACAGCTGAGACTCCTAAACTGCCAAGGGCTCCCCAAATGTGTATTTCAAGAGGGAAACGATGTATTATGTATGCACTGCAAGGCCTAGCAGAGAGCAAGGAAATTTGGAATGCCCGTCACAGAAGTCCACACTGACTGTAGAAAATTGACTCAAACTGAATTTCAGCAGTATTGCTCCACATGACAGCTACTACAGCACATTTAACATTTCACCAGCAGCTCAACATGACTGGACAATTTTCATTCTTTGTGGGAGTTTTCCATGGCAACCTGGAAATTGCTTTGGGAGAGGAATTTGGCCTTTTTTCAGCTTTTCACACTAAGTGTGCTTTCTACAAATGTAGGGATGGGGGGGGGGGATTCAGGCTGAGGATTCTGTCCCCTTCTGGGCCATATTCAAAATGCTACACATGCCAGCGGTGGGTGGACCAAAGGCAAAAGTATGCAGACTCTTGCCTTTGTACAGTAGAGTAGGCTACATTCCAGCAATGCAAAAAAGCAAATTTCTACCCCACCCCCACGCATTTCACTAGAGCAGCCAATTGTATCAGGCAAGCAAAAACCAAAATTTGCACCCACACACTCACTGCTTTCTGCTCTGCTTTCATGGTTGGAGGCAGTAATGCTTTTGAACCAGTTGCTGGAGACCACAGGAGGGGGAGAGTGCTGTGGGAAACACTTGCCTGCAAGAGCTCCAATTGGAGAACAGCCTTTACCAAAGGTGTCATGGGCTTCGAAGAAACTCGAACTCAGGACACAAGGGAGAAACATGCTAAGAGGAAGGCACGCTTGGCAAATCCACACGGTGATCAACTCCTCCCCGGAAACCAATGTCCCCACCGTGGAAGGACGTGTGGATCCAGAATTGGCCTCCACAGTCACTTACGGATTCATTGTTAAAACTGTGTTTATGGAAGACAATCTTACTTGGCTACAAGTGATGGCCAAAGAAGCAGATTGTGCTTGGACACTGTGAGAAGGGGATGCTGCCGTCGATGGGCCATTGGCTCTTCTTATGTTCTTTTCCCCTCCTCTCTCTTTCCAAACTCTCTGGAAAGTACAAGGAGCTAGGTGAAGTCATTGTCCCCCCCTCCCCTGCTCTCCAGTCTTCTTCGTTATCTGGGCTACTTGGGGAAGCAGCTAAGGTCAAGCAGGATCTGACAAAACCTGGGGATTATTTTTAAGAGGGGAGAGTTGTTTGCAAACATACAAGCTTCCTATGGCAGGAACCAATGGCATAATTACTTGTGTCAATATGAGTTTACGATCCCACTATCATTTCCTTGACTGTGGCGTTTTTAATGACGGGGGATGACCTTGAAGTTACTTATTAGATACACCTGAACCAGGCAATAAACGGAAACTGACTAGCTGAAGTCATCTGCGCTCTCTGACCCAACAGACAACAGCCTCCACAGCAGTAAAACCTTCAAGGGAGAAGGGGGAGTAGAAGACACAAAAGTGTTTCTACGTCTGTCAGAACTGTGTTTTTCTCTCCCCAAGGTCTCTGATCTGGGTGTCGCTTGTTATTCTAAACCACAGGGAATAGGATAACAGAGAACTCTGTGCTTATGGCCATCCACAAATTTCAATTTACTTTGCCAGGAATAAATTGACTGGATGCAAAGGTTTCTCCAGCTAAACAGTATAAACAGTACTGAAAACAAGAATTTAAAACTGACTTTAAACATTCTCTTATCTTGGTTTGTTTCTTTGCTTTGGTTGGAAGACTCTTTTCCCCCCGCTAACCCATTTTTTCCACTCTCCTAAATGCCCTAGTGTGCCTTTTTCAAATATCAAATGTAGGATTTAAAATGTGAGTGGGGAGCTTTCTGTTGAGAGTTTTACATAAGGCTGTTCATTATGAGCAGCAGGATCATGCTCACCCATTAGTGATCTGACGCTGAGACCCAATGCTGCAACAGGACAATTCAGTGTAAAGGATGGTATTTAAGGAGCCCTTGCCACATGACCAACTTAAAACACAGCCAGGTTGTTCTTTTTCTCAAATCGGATCAAAACTGGTTTGGGGGCGGGCATCAAAATGCAGTATTTTGCATAAGAAATTACAAGATAGATATGTATTGTGTTATGTTTGCAACAGTCCTTTCCAAACCAGCATTGGGAATGCAATGGATGCAGAGTGAACAGGAGTGTGAAAATAGCCTTTCAATATTTGTGAGTGAACGGGGGAGGGGCTGCAAGGTTAAAGAGATGTGTAAGAGACATGGGCTCTCGTGCTGGGAGCAGGAAAGCACACACACCCTCTTAGGTTTTTATTGCATTCCCTGTTACCTTTACATTGTGTTATAGCTCGACTCAAGAGATAAGACAGTGGAACCAACCATTTTGACTCCCCTCTATACTTTCCCCATTACAGTGGTACCTCTGGTTAAGTACTTAATTCGTTCCGGAGGTCCGTTCTTAACCTGAAGCCATTCTTAACCCGAGGTACCACTTTAGCTAATGGGGCCTCCTGCTGCCACCGTGCAATTTCTTTTCTCATCCTGAGGTAAAGTTCTTAACCCGTGGTACTACTTCCGGGTTAGTGGAGTCTGTAACCTGAAGTGTTTTTAACCCGAGGTGTTTTTAACCCGAGGTACCACTATACTGCCCATCATGAATTCATTGGCATATAATATTCCAGTTTGCCAATAGGAGGCAGGTGACAATTAATGGGATACATGAATAAGATCTTATTGCGGAGAACAGTCTTTAAAAAGAATAGCACAGTTGCTTAAATGTTGATAGATTTTCCCATGAGTAACATATTTCAAAGAAGCAGCGGGGATTGAAAAAAAAAGGTTTCTTGAAATACAGAGCATGGTTTTAGGGGGGAAAGCAAGTTACATCTGCAGTATTGCCCTGCTAATCATGTTGTAAAGTGGGTAATTGTTTACTTTTTATGTAAGTACATATTTCTAAAGTATAGAGAGGGGATCATGAGGAAAGGCCATAGCTTTGCAAGCAGAAGATCCCAAGTTCCATCTCTAGCATCTCCCTATAGCGCTTGGCAATGCTCCTGTCTGAAACACTGAAGGAAGGCTGCTAGTCAGTGTAGACAGTTCTGAGAAACAATGGCCATTCCAATTCCCCGCATTACAAATGCTGACAAACTGAGGCCAGCAAGAGTCCCACAAAGCTGTGCACATCTCTATGACTGGGGCACGACTTGCACATCCTAGGGCAAGCATTCAGATTAGATTTATCCAGAGGTGCTACTTCAACCCTGCAAAAAAAGAAAAGAAAAAGTTGCCGGTGATGGAAGTGCAATGGAAGTGCAACAGAAATTATTTCTACACTGAGAAGAGGACAAAAACACAATATAATCTTTGGGAAATAATTATAAATGTTTTGCCTGAGCAGAACAATGCTTTCTACAACTGTGCTCTCTACACAGAACAACCCTAAAATATCCATATTTAATCTGCAGTTAATTAGCTAAGCAAACAAGTCAATTAATCCACGACTCCAGTGTCACTAAAGCTGTCTTGAGGGGTAACTCTGAGAGATGAAAAAACATTTTAAAGGGATTCTACTCTAACTATTTAGACTTGCTTGGATGTTCAGATTAAGATCCAGCCATGAATAATGGATTTCTAGTTGGCAGAAAAGTTTGGAGAAACAAGAAGCAGGAAAAAAAGCCATTATAAACTCCCATGTCGACGGGAGCTGAGAATGAGTTGAGGGATCTCTGCTTAATGGCTTGCAGGGTTATTATAGCTTCATGGATCACTGATTGCACAAACCATGGCAGAGAAAAGGGAACAGGTTTCAGTCCCAAAATTGTTGCCTTAACTGGATTGTGGGGATAACTGCAAACAATGACATATAAGCAATATGCTGTGACAATCGAGTGTGATTAAACTGAAAGCTATCCTATCCGCTAAGCTGCTTTCCATAACAGTCTTCCATCTCCCCACACACCATAATACTCCACCCAGCTGCCCAACTGTTTTTCAGCCCAAGCTCTGCTGTCAAAGGCACTTTAGTAGAAAAAGTTCAGGACATCTCCTCGAAGAAGAAAACGGGCTGTGAAAACATAACATGAAAAGCTCAAATGCATTGCTTGGGTTTTAATTTTGATTGACTTCTACACAAGTTCAGGAATAACAATGCTAAATGGATGACATGGGGGGCTAAGGAATGCCCCGGTCTGTGGTGCAAGCGCAGGAGAAGACAAGCAGGCCGCCTGGTTCTGTTAATGAGCTTGGTACCAGGGGATGCCTTTGGGTGGGGAGAGTGGATTTTCAAAAACCAAACAATCCAAACATTGGACACACTGAAAATGAGCAGCCCTGCTTAAGAAAAGTGTACGTTTAGAAAAACACATGCATGCAAAGCAACAGACATTAAAGAGCATGGGAATCAGCTGCATTCAAATGTAATGAAAGCTTGTAGCAGGGAGGCAAAACAGTGCTCCAAGAAGTCTTCTAGGATATGCTTTCCTCCGCTTCTTCTGCTCCTGAACAGGCCTAGCTATTTGAAATCAAAGCTTAAACCCATAAGCTCCCTGTGCTGATTTAAAAGTGAAACGTATCTTGCTCTACATCAAGAAGCAAGCAATGCAGAACAGTTTGCTCTGATATGCCAAAGAAAATCAAAACACAAGGGCTTTTTCAGTTCTATCACACACCCACACTTACTGCAGCTCTTGCGGGGGGGGGGGGATATCCAAAGGACAAGAGATGAGGCATAGTGCGAGAGGAGAATTGCCAAAAATGAGGTAGAGGCACCCACGTAAATGAATCAAATGTCCCAAGAAAGTCCTGTTGCATGGGTGGTCGTCGGCTTATTTTATTTATTTAGGTAATGACTTCGAGAGCCAGTGTGGTGTAGTGGTTAAGAGTGGTAGACTCGTAATCTGGGGAACCAGGTTCAAGTCTCCGCTCCTCCACATGCAGCTGCTGGGTGACCTTGGGCTAGTTACACTTCTCTGAAGTCTCTCAGCCTCACTCACCTCACAGAGTGTTTGTTGTGGGGGAGGAAGGGAAAGGAGAATGT
This sequence comes from Darevskia mixta, assembly GCA_034641385.1. Taxonomy (NCBI): domain Eukaryota; kingdom Metazoa; phylum Chordata; class Lepidosauria; order Squamata; family Lacertidae; genus Darevskia; species Darevskia mixta. The sequence continues at coordinate 22,808,874 of JAWWNH010000029.1, read as the reverse complement.
TAGCCGCTTTGAGACTCTTTCGGGTAGTGATAAAGCGGGATATCAAATCCAAACTCCTCCTCCTCCTCCTCCTCCTCCTCCTCCTCCTCTTCTTCTTCTATACTGTACCAGATTTCAGACAATCATCTCATTAACCCATGTGTGAAGCATAAAACTTATCAGAACAATTAATACAAGAGTAAAGGGGGGGGGGTGGATAAACAAATTTTTACATCTGAATTATAAAACCAGTCCTAGTCAATAGTCCCCATTATCCAACATACCAATTTAGACTCTAAAGTCCATTCTAAAAAAAATGTGCCTTCAAAGCTTCTTTAAAGATTAGAGTGGATCCCCAGAACAGAACAACACAGGAAGAGGATCACCAAGGAGAAGGCCTTGTTTCTTGTCCCCACCAACCTAATAGATTTTACTGAATGTCATTCATATACAGGTGACACTTTAGCCCAAACTTCCAGGTGATTTCTCCCAGCATTTCCATGTAACTTGTTAAACAGCATGAGGAATAAAATGGAACCCTATGGTGAAATAGCAAAGCTGACTGGAAAACTCAGGAACCAAGAGGACAAAAACGTTAAAAAAAGTATGGGGGGGATTATAACTTATCTAGGAGACCACTGCAATCAGATGGAAACATTAGCAGGATTTGAAACCCACTTGTAATGTAACAAATGCTATGGACAATATGGATTGATATAAAATATAGAATATAGAATATGCAGTTGTAAATGTTGACAATAGGACCCATGTAGGGGATGGGGGGAAGTCTTGAGATTCAGAGTAATCTCTCTCTAGATATAATATGGAACCCTGTGGCCAAGAAGTCATCCGACATTACCATTTGGATCCAGAGACAGCACAGCACTGAGGTAGCTTCCAGTGCAGCACTGATCTAGAGCATTAGCCACTTGGGTCTATATGAAATACCAGGACAGTGTACAACAGTGTACAACACTTGGGTCAAGTCTAAATGTTTTGGTCTTAGTGTTGAGTATGAAGAGGTTCTGTGTGTGCGTGTGTTTTGTCATTGAGGAGGAAATGTTGTGTGAGGTGTCTCAAGCGTTGTAGTCATGGCAGAGGTTTACTGCTATCTGCTGTTGTAAGACCAAAGACTGGTATAGGACAAGCCCAGGTTGTGTCATTTGTACCACTTGCTTCTCAAATTGAACCAGGGCTTGTGCCACAGATCAGGGCACCTGCCTTTCCCATGTGTGCTCTAAGTTGTCCAATGTAGAGTCCAGACAGATCACAGGAAGCTTCCTCCAGACATTATCCCCCTCCAGCTTTCACCAGAGGCCAAGTGACTGTTCACTGATTTATTCCAGGGAAAGGTCTCTCTCTCTCTCTCTCTCTCTCTCTCTCTCTCTCTCTCTCTCTCTCTCTCTCTCTCTCTCTCCCCACCCATGTTTCTGTGGTGAATAGTGCCACTGTGCTGGGCATGTTTGTGAATTAGAGAGTGTACAAACATAACACAGAGATAAAAGGAATATGAAAGGAAAATGCTGGCATTTCAGGGAAATTCTATAATCCCTGAGGTTCAGAGATATGCCCTAGCCAAATAAATAAACATACAGTTCTAGTCTCCCATTGATGTATGGATAACCGTACCGAGGAGGAATGAAGTTTCAGATTTCACCTTCTCTTGATGGTGAGCTGGTGATTGCTCTTTCTATTTTGTTGCTGTTGTTCAGAGGAAAATTATATTTGAAATGGCAGGTTAAAGAGCAGCACAGACTCAAGCCTGCACTAGGGGAAATGTGATCAACCTATTCTAGAGATGCTAATGATTTCAAAAGCCCCATTTCCTTTTGATAAGATTTTAGGAGTCTAATTTAGAGGCTGGATATGTCAGATTCCAGCCATCTCGATAAAAAGTCAGATCAAAGGTTGACCTATTTTTCAAAGCATAATAGTTACCTTGTGTAATTTACAGTCTGGTGTTAATCTCGACGCTGTCATCTGCCTTCCCTGGCTGTTAAAGCTCACTCAGATTCACCTCGCGCTAATCATAGGACTGGACAAACAGAAATAAATATCTGTCTTAGATCTGTTTTAGATCTAGGTGCCAGTGCTAGCACCTAAAGGGGAATCTGTATCTAAATAAGACAAATTATCTTGTTTGGATGCACAGAGTAGAACACTATATTATTATTGGGAAATTGTGGCTGTGAGATAATGACATGGCCAATGCTTTTATCCACGGCACAGGTGAAACTTGAACCTGGGTCTCCCAGTTTTAAAAAAATAGCTGGGACATCTTTTCCCTTCAAACTAAAAGAAAATAAAGAGATAATGAAATCTAAAATATCAGGGGAAAGGGGGAATTTCTAACCAAAAAAATCTGGTGAGCACACAGACCTTAAAATTCTGATCATGCAAAACAGCACCAGCTCAATGTTTTTGAGGGGTCTTGGATAAGAACCCCTCTGTGGGTCCTCCCTCCTACAGACAGTCTACCTGCTTGATGCAGCAGGCAGGTCCAGGAGTCTCCCTGCTGGGCTGTGGGGCCTCAGCGCATGCCACACCATACCAACCTTTGACACCAGTCCTGGAACAAAACACTATTAATGGTAAAGGTAAAGGGACCCCTGACTGTTAGGTCCAGTCGCGGATGACTCTGGGGTTGTGGCACTCATCTCGCTTTATTGGCTGAGGGAGCCGGCGTACAGCTTCTGGGTCATGTGGCCAGCATGATGACTAAGCCACTTCTGGCGAACCAGAGCAGCGCATAGAAACGCCGTTTACCTTCCTGCCAGAGCGGTACCTATTTATCTACTTACACTATGTGCTTTCGAACTGCTAGGTTGGCAGGAGCAGGGACTGAGCTCCCCCCGTCGCGGGGATTCAAACCACTGACCTTCTGATCAGCAAGCCCTAGACTCTGTGGTTTAACCCACAGCGCCACCCGCATCCCACTACTAATGGTAGACACCGTCAAATAAATACCACAAATGTCAACCATCCCAGTATGCCTCCAAATAATTTTTTAATTATTATTTCTAAAAAATATTTGTGGATTGCCCCACATATGAAATACCAGGACAGTGTACAACAAAATTTACAAAAAAGCATAAACCCCATAAAAACAATACAGAAGAAGAATAAAAACGCCTGGCTTTTTTCAAATATTTAAACAACTGAATGGGTCTACTGACATAAAAAAGTCTCCAAGAGATGCCTGCAGGTTAGTAGCCAAGGATGCTTGCAGAATCTCTGCTGCAAGTGTGTTTCATAGCATGGTTCCAGTGACACCCAATACCTGAGACCAGTTGGATTTCTGAAACATGGGGGACAATGATCAGCATTCCTTTGTTGGTCTATAAGGTACCCTGGACCCAAGTTGTTCCGCTCCCACCTCCTACTGGCATGTGGACTCTGGAAGTTTGCCCAGAATGCAGCCCTCAGGCTGATGAAGGGTACCCACCCCTGCTGTAATCGCTCAAAAACAAACATGGTGTATAAGAATAAGACACTGCAGAATCCTAGATTGGCACCTTGGCATCAGCCACCACTGCTGTCTTAACTGCACACTTGATGTATCAACTCGATGTCTTTCCTGAACAGCGCTGTCATGTTGCGTTGCGGCTTCAGTGCTTGACCAATAAGGAAACTAACTTGGACTCTAGAGCCAGCACCATTTAACCTTGGAGTCTTTAAGTCAACAGCTGTATCTGGAGAGGCACTCAAAAGCATACACATTTTATGCCTTAACATGGCTGGTAAATCCTGGGCGGTTAAGTCAACTTAACCTTCATTTATGAAACTTGTGAACCAAATACGGCTTGTGTGAGTAATTATGAAAGAGACTTCGAAAGAGGAGTTATCACTTACGCATTGCTAATGAGTTGACTGAGAATTGATCCTTTTGTAATTTTGCCATTTATATGCAGCTCCTCTTTTCTCTGCGCTGCCATAGGTCAAGCCTACTTTGAACTGCTCAGAGACCCCCAAGTTTGTCAAGCGAGGTCCCAAAGCCATGGCAAAATGATATTTTAGAAAAGCAAATATTGTCCTGAGGGGGTTTGAACGGGGGAGGGAGAGCTGTTTATTTTAGAGCTTGTTCTTTCAACTGGACAACTGTTTCCTGTTACTAAGGACTCTTGCAGCAACTGAGCTCAGCTGCAGTTACACAGGAAAGATCTCCAAGAAAAAGAAAATGTTTGCAGGCATTTTTGTAATGTGCTGTAGAGATAGCAAAATTGCCAAGGCCAGGTTTTTTTGTGCAAAGAGGCTAAATCAACCCTGCAAGAACTTGCTAAAATGTAAAATGGTTACTAATGGTAACCAGTAATGCTGTTGCACACCATTTCATAGTATTTAATGTCATGAAAGAAGAGAATGCTTATGTTGTACTTCCATGGAAGCTCCACACAATGAATAATATGGAGTGTGACATTTGATGTGGCTTCCCTACGATTTATTCCTACATGCACCATTACACAACAAGGCTGCACATCAGGGATGCATGTCTGTTATTAGTTGACTGCACTGCAGTCCCATTAATATGTATAATGGAAGATAGGATTTCTGCTTGCCACATCAAGATACTGCAAGAGCTTCTGCTGATAATACAACAGAAGACAACATTCTGCCAAGGACAATGTTGTTCTGTCTCATTGATGGGAAAAGCCATACCTGGCAACAGTGGCCGAGCTTCATGCTCCAGCACTGGGGGGCGGAGAGCAGGCGGGAGCGGGGCTGGCACGTGTCCCGGGGGCATGGAGCGCCGCCCGCAGGGATGTGGCACGTGTCCTGGGGGCGTGGTGCGCCGCCTGCAAGGGTGTGGCACCCAGCACAGGCAGGGGGGGCAGCTGCAATGGCACCCTACCGGGATCGCGCTGCTGGGGGCGGTGCGCTCCCCCTGCACTCCTCTTCCTCCACCAGTGCCTGGCAATGGGAGTAAACTAGCTGGACATTAGCAAAAACGTTCCTCTTCAACCAGGTATTTGGCTGATTACACAATCTATGGCCTTTTAAATGTACTCAGGAGGTCATTTGTTTTGTTTTGTTATTGTGTTGTGTATTTTGGGTTTTTATTTTTCGTTTTTATGTTGTAGACTGCCCTGTGAATTTTTGGATGAAGGGCATTCTATCATAGCTGTCAACTTTCGGATTTGAAAATAAGGGATGCCGCGAGGGCGGTGCAATGGCACCAAGTAGCCTCGCCACCCTGCGCTCCAGAGGCTGCACGTGAACGGGTGAGCGAAAGAGCGAGCGCATAGACGGCAGGCAGGCTGTCTGTCTGGTTGGGCGTGAGGGTCTGGCTGCACAAGGCATGCAAGCTCCGCCCCCAGTCGGTTTCAGACTCCTTATTGGCAGCCGAGCAACGCAGCTGAGGAGCCTCCCTGGCCAGCAGGGAGGGAGAGGAGCTGCTTCCTTTGAAATCCGGGAAATTTAAGGGATATCAACAATCCGGGATAGCAGCGGGAAACGGCACTGGAATAAGGGAGTTTCCTGCCAAAAAAGGGAGAGTTGACAGCTATGCATTCTACAGCAATACTTACAAAAAAAAAGGAACAAAACAACTATACTCCATCTTTTCTCAATTACCACTACTTAGTGCTTTTTTAATGACTAATAAGAAGATGACAAATTGGACGATAAGGTCTATCACAGGCTAAATGCCTTGATGGCTCAATGGAACCTACAGATTCAGAGGTACTTTACTGCTGTGGACACCTATTGCAAGGGGAAATGAGGAGGAGCTTCACAAAGGCATGTGGTGGAATGGCAGACTAGACAGCCCCTCAGTCTAATCTTATGCTCTATCTGATCCTGTAACGAAAACACACAAGCTATCTAGTCCAAATTCCTGTGGGATATAAATCAGGAGGGATAAGGTTATGTATGACTGATTTTTGCAACAAAAAGACATATGGGTAAGAGCTATTTACCTGTCTACACTTGTTTTCCTTTCAGCCCAGGTCATTTATAGTATCTGGGAGAAAAGTGTCTGATGCCCAGGATCATTGGAAAGTAAGGCAAGGATGAGAAGGTCCCAGCTTCCTTCATCCATTTGAATGTGAAAATTAGACTTCAATTCATATTTTAGATGTGAACAAGCCATCCGTGAATGAAGACACCATTATGTTGAGTTTGACTCTCGGTTGATGTCACGGTGGCAGGGTAGATCACGAGTGACAGAGCACAGGGCAGGTAGGAACTGTGTAAATAAACTGTGGTTGGCCCACGAAGGCAGAAGACTCTAGGAGTCTTATAAGGAAATCTTTTTCCTGGTTGCTGAGGGAAGACTGAAAACACACCGAACTGTCGCAAGCTACAGATTGCCCTCCAGTGGTGCCTTGAGAAGGTTCTTCTCTCCTGTTCCTTAAAAAGTAGTAGTGCGCAAAGAATCATAGCCATGCTCTTGCACTCACTTTTGCTGTGTCCAAAGCTGCATTCAGATGGGTGGTCTATTGCAGCAGTTTTACTGGCTATGATGCTAGCGCTTCAATCCCAATTTCTAACATTCCCTCTACACTGCAGCACTTGCATTTGATGGGCATACTGTCATGCCACACAAAATTTTAAACAGTGGGAAAGAACTGTGAGAAAGAATAGCACCCCAAATTTTGTCACACGAGTGGTGGTAGTGTGTATATGAAAACTATGGAAAATTACAATACAAAACTCCCATGATTTTCCAAGTTACTAGGGTTGCAAAAAGATACCTTTTTTTCTGGAAAAAGTCAACATGGAAATGAGCGCTCCAGTTCCAATAGATTCCACTAGATTTCCAGAAGTGGTTTTTACATCATATGAAAGGTCACATAAAATGCATAAGTTAACAGGTAAGGAAATATTGGGGGGGATGGAATAAAGTGCTGTCCAAATGCAGCTGTGATCACAATCGTTCTGAACTTAGCAAACAGAAAGATGCCTGTGGGTTTTATTAGACCCTGGGTCATGCTGTGAGCTTTGGGTTGAAAAATTCCTGGTTCAAATGTCACTATAACCTTGAATTCACTAGATGGTCATAGGCAAAGTGCTATTCACTCTGTTTCAGCTCCTCTGCCACATGCCATAAAAAAGAATAATGCCGGTGTAACTCTTTGCAGAGATGTTGTAAGGTTAATGGAGAAAAATGCAGGCGAATCAAAATACACACTTCTATAAATGCTAGTATTACTTTTGTTCTCCTCTTGTATGTAGCAGGGATGGGGACCCTGTTGTCTTCCAGACTCAAACTCCGACAACACCCGGAGGTCCAGAGGCTCCCGGTTTCTGGTATAAAGTCAGTGCTTTTTTTCTGGGGGGGACACAGGGGTATGCATACCCCTAAACATTTTGTGAATCTTTGTACTTTTGTCCATTTACTGTATTTATTTTTCCTGATTTGAATTATAAAATGGTGATTTTCTTGAGTCAAAATGAGAGTACCCCTAAGCATTTTTTAAAAGAAAAGAAGTACTGTATAAAGTATAATGTTTTCTGAATCTCCAGCCCACACACTTCCATGGATGTGTTTGCTGCAGATAGCCGCTGACTGGTGAACGACCTAAAACCATTCCTGAATACAGAATGAGATCCAGAGCTTTTTTCCAGCTGGAACTCAGTTCCAGCACCTCTCAGGTGGGTACCATATCCATCCTAAGAGAAAGAGGGATGTGTTTGTGGTGAGTTCCGGCATCTCATTTTCTAGGAAAATAGCACTGATGATATTGATTCACACCCTTTGTGTGTCCTGTGTTGTAGCTGTAGCTGTACAGAGGGCAGGTTGTTTCTTGGCTTTTGCTATATGGCTTTTGCTGCTGCCACATTCCTGCAATTAAGGGAGAAGAGGGAAGAAGGCGGCTCACTGCTCACTTAGCCAAGCCTACCTCTTCAGTCACTTCAAGCAGACCAGCCACTATCCTTTGCAGTGGGACCTATTAAATGGGATATTTGAAGTGCCTAGTTAAAGAATAATAGGTCATATATTGTACATCCAGTGTTTGTGAACTGTATTATCCACCCCCATTCCTAGTTTATGAATGGTACTGGTCTGCCTTAAAACGGGCACAGGAGACTGTATGCACTTTACTATTTCTTAGGGGAAATGTCAGGTCTTCCATAATGACAATCTTGTGGTGATTCCAAAATCGCTGTAGATACATGAGATTTAATTAATCACACCACAGAACTTTGAAGCCCTCTAGAAAATTGTATTCTTCACTATGACTACTATAATTCTGCAGCAAAATCAACACTTGCTGGATTCTTTTGCTATTTTGCAGTCATGGAATAATTGGTCTCCAAACCACCTCATTAGTTCCCCTCTCAGTCTTTTCCTTATAAAGCAAAACATCTTTTGTTCCTTCCACTGGTAAATATTTCTTTTAACTGAGGACAAATGTATTTTCTTCAAGGGGTTTGATGACCAGAGCTATTTTAGGCTGGAAGGTAATTGGATTTTGCCATCTAGTGGTCAATGTTGTAATTATAGACACTTTTACCAGGCCTTCCCCTCCAATCCCCCCTTTTTATTTTTTAAATAGGGGTGATTATGTTCTGCTGTGTTTCCAAAAGAAACGGCAGAATGATGGGCTATGCTGTATTTCAGAAAACTTTTGCTACATACTTACTTGGGAGTAAGACCCATTGAATGCAGTGGGCCCACTTTTGAATAATCATATTTAGGATTAGATTGCAAACTAGGAAGTTCTGTCACAAGCATGGAGGTTTCCTTGGCAAAGTAGTAGGGATACATAGGCCTTCTGCCTGCACTAGAGTAACAACAACCACATCAATGCAAGAGGTTATATGTGACCCATAATTTTGATGAATTCTCCAGCGCCCTACGGACCCACTGGGGACTGTAACTTAACTGTGCCATCCTATGCACGTCAATGGAACTTACTCCCAGGTAAGTGTGTAGAGGATTGTATCCAAAGTGGCCAGAATATAAGACCCATCCCAGTTCACCTTCTGGGAGCTCAGTGGAGCTGGGAAGGATGGAAGAAGGCTATAATTTCCATTCCAGCCAGTGCAATTTCCATTCTGTTGCAGTTCCGTTTCCACCAAATACTATGCTATTTGCCTTGCTGTCTGTTTATGCAACATACATTCATTTCAACATAAAGGAAAACAAAGTAGAAATGTCCTTGATTATATAATATGTGCAGACGTCCAGTGTGAATGAATACCAATCGTATTTGCTTGACTGATTTCTGTTCCTGACCACACACGAATACACAAACTGCAGCAATTTCCACTTCCCTTCTTTGTTTTTATCAGAATCCTCCATCATCCCAAGAGGCTGGTGCCCATTGGGACTGGTCCGATGAAAGGCAGGAAGACCAACAGTAGGTGGCGCCAGAGAAAACTACAGGCAGAGTCGACAAATTCAAGTTTAGTCCCATGTTCCTCCCTGCTAAATTCTACAACACTGAGATTAAGGAGGAGGAAACTGACAGGCAATTTTACCTCTTAGACTGTAAGCATGGAGGCAGGTGGGGGCTGACTGAAGGCATACTGAGACTGGTGAGGCAGTTCCCATTTGCCCTAACAGACACTGGTCTGGAAGGGGGGGAATCTGGTTCCATGGAGCTATTTCTGAAAGAAATCCTTGGTGCTTTTCCTTGGTGCTTGACCTGAATTTAGCAGCACTAGTGAGGCATGACCAACAACACATTTTGCCCTCTTATTATTTAGCATTGCTAGAATCATCAGACTCTTTATGTCCACTCTATATAGAATTTAGAATCATTGGACTCTTTATGTAAAACAAAACAAGAGTTGTAACTACAGAACTAGAAATCTAGCATACAGTATAAGAATAATAATAATAATAATAATAAACTTTTATTTATATCCCGCCCTTCCCTGCCAAAACCGGGCTCAGGGCGGCTAACAATCAAATACAAATATAAAAACACAGATTAAAAATACAGATATAAAATACACTTTAAAACTTAAAAATTTTGTTAAATTTATATTTATTAAATTTTTTACACAAAAAATAAACACATAAACATAGCACAGCAAAACAGAACAAAACAAGACAACAACATCTACAAAACAAAACACCTACCACGTAATTCCTTACAAACTTATTTCTTAACATTGTCCATTGGCTTCCTCCCCCTCCTCCCTTCTCACTTTTCATTGTTATAACCTTTATAGCACTTCCTTTTCATATTCCTCACTAATTCCCTCATTTTTCTCTTGTACATACTTATATTATCCTATTCCCATTATAATTATACTGTACAAGTCTTATACTTCGATATTATCTTACTTCTTATAATCACTTTATCTTTTAAAACATACATCCTGTTTCTCTAACTTATCTTGTTTCAACTTTATAAACCTAAATGCTAAAAACTATTTAATTACTTCCTAGCTATTAAATACTTATATAGTACGATTCATTTCTTAACATATTGTCTAAATTTCCCCCACTCTCTTTCCACCACCTCCTCCCCCTGGTCACGGAGTCTCGCGGTCAGCTCGGCAATTTCCAGATACTCCATCATCTTCATCTGCCATTCCTCGATGGTTGGTAAGTCCTTTGTCTTCCAATATTTCGCAACTAAGATCCTTGCTGCTGTTGTGGCATACATAAACAAAGTGTGGTCGTCTTTGGGCAACTCCTGGTTGACCATTCCAAGTAAGAAGGCCTCTGGTTTCTTAATAAACGTGTATTTAAACACCTTTTTCAATTCATTATATATTGTTTCCCAGAAGGCCTTCATCCTTGGGCAGGTCCACCACATGTGGTAAAATGTTCCTTCGGTCTTTTCACACTTCCAACATTTGTTGTCTTGCAAATGATAAATTCTTGCTAGCTTGACTGGGGTTAAATACCACCTATAAATCATTTTCATTACATTTTCTTTCAGAACATTACATGCAGTAAAATTAATACCTCTCCTCCACAGTCTCTCCCAGTCAGCCATCATAATATTATGTCCAACATCTTTTGCCCAGTCTATCATTGCAGATTTAACTAGTTCATCCTGTGTATGCCATTCCAGCAGCAAATTATACATTCTAGACAAAGTTCCTGTTTTTGGTTCCAACAGTTCTGTTTCTAGTTTTGATTTTTCCAACTGAAAACCTACTTTCTTGTCCAATTTAAAAGTCTCATTAATTTGTCGATAACTAAACCAGTCCCAAAGTTCTGGTTGTAACATTTCAAAAGGTTTCAACCTTACACTCTGTCCTTCTTCTATCAGGATCTCACTATATTTCGGCCATTTGGATTCCATATTTGTCCTTTTTGCTGTTTTGGCTTCCAATGGAGAAAGCCATCTAGGCGTTTTTCTTTCTAACAAATCTTTATACTTACTCCACACTCTAAACAATGCTTTCCTAACAATATGGTTTTTAAAGCCTCTGTGGGCCTTTACCTTTTCGTACCATAGATATGCGTGCCACCCAAACCTATTGTCCCAACCTTCTAGGTCCAGCACATCCGTGTTCTCCAATAGCATCCAATCCTTCAGCCAGCAGAATGCGGCAGCTTCAAAATAGGTATTCAAGTCTGGCAGGGAAAATCCCCCTCTTTTCTTATCATCGGTTAATATCTTAAATTTTATCCTGGGTTTTTTTCCCTGCCAAACAAATTTAGAAATGTCTTTCTGCCAAGCTTTGAATGGTTCTAGTTTGTCTATAATAGGGAGTGCTTGAAATAAAAACAGGAGTTTGGGTAGCACATTCATCTTAATTACCGCTATTCGGCCCAACAAAGACAATTTCAAATTGCTCCAAATTTCCAAATCTCTCTTCACCTCTTTCCAAACTTTTTCATAATTATCTTTGAATAAATTTTGATTTCTCGATGTCATATTGATACCTAGATATTTTACTTTTTTAACAAATTGGAGACCTATTTTCAATTCAAAACTCTTCTGCTCTTCCGGTGTAAGGTTTTTTCCCAATACTTGGGTTTTGGCTTTGTTCAACTTGAAACCTGCTACCTTCCCAAAGTCTTGCATTATCTCCAGTGCCTTTATGGCACTGGTTTCTGGTTCCTGTAAAGTCAATATTAAATCATCAGCAAAGGCTTTCAATTTATATTGTTTTGTCCCCACCGCCACCCCTCTAATGTCCTTCTCGCTTCTAATCCTTTTCAACAGGACCTCCAGGACCGTTATAAAAAGTAATGGGGAAAGTGGGCACCCTTGTCTTGTACCTTTCTCAATTCTAATTCCTTCCGATACCTCATTATTGACAATAAGTTTGGCTTTTTGTTCCGTGTAGATAGCTTGGATTCCATTCATAAAACCTCCTCCCACCTCCATATTTTCCAAATTTCTTTTCATAAAGTTCCAAGAAATATTATCAAAGGCCTTCTCCGCATCGACAAACATCAACACTGCTTTAACATTCTTCTGCTGTTCCAATTTTTCTAGGATATCAACCACATTTCTTATATTACTGTTTAACTGTCTTCCAGGTAAAAAACCTGCTTGGTCCTTGTGGATGATTTCCATTAACACTTTCTTAAGTCTATCGGCCATAATATTTGCAAAAATTTTATAATCCACATTAAGAAGGGAGATCGGTCTATAATTCTTCATTTGAGTCCTATCGGATTCCTGTTTTGGTATCAGAGTAATATAGGCTTCCTTCCAAGAGTCGGGTGCCTTGCTTCCCTTTAAAATATTGTTGCAAACTTCCATCATTGGCTGAATCAGCCATTCTTTCAAAGTCTTATAATATTTAGCTGTTAGGCCATCAGGTCCAGGGGCCTTGTCTAGATTCATGCTGTTTATTGCATTTTCCACTTCCTTTGTTGTAATTGGGTGGTTAAGTGTGACTCTCATGTGTTCTGGGATTTTATGCAATCCATTTTTATTAATATATTGCTCGACGTCTTCATTTTTTTGTTTTTCTCTCTTGTACAACTGTTTATAGAATTCCTCGAAGTTCTTTTTTATCTCCGCCGGCTTTGTCACTTCTTTTCCATCTATCCTCAGAGTCGTAATCGTATTCAGCTTCTGTCTCCTTCTCAATTGCCATGCAAGCAGTTTACCACACTTGTTAGCCGATTCAAACGTCCTTTGTTTCATTAATTTTATTTTCCATTCAATCTCTTGGTTTATCAATTGAGAGAGCTCCACCTGTAGTTGTTTTATCGTTTTTTGCAATGAAGTGTCTTTTGGATTCCCTCTCAATTTCTTTTCTTGTTCCTTCAGCTGCTGCATGATGTTATCCTTTTTTTGATTCAGGAGCCTTTTCTTAATTGCCTTTTGCTGTATCAGGAAACCTCTCATAACTGCTTTACTTGTGTCCCATACGACCCTTTTTTCAACTGTGGTGTTCAAGTTAATCTCGAAAAAGTCCTTAAGGGTCTTTTGGGCCTTTTCCACTATCTTCTTGTTCCTGAAGTAATATTGTGCTATGTTTATGTGTTTATTTTTTGTGTATAAAATTTAATAAATATAAATTTAACAAAGGGCTTCCGGTTTGGCGCGACTCCTGAACGGCTGGGTCCGCTTCAGCTCCTGAGGCGGGCTAGTGATTTTGGAGTGGGGGGCAACGTTTCTGTGCAACGTGCCCCCGAAAAAACCTCAGGCAGGGCGGTCTGAGGACTTGGGGACTCGGCGGGAGCTCGAACGGACTCCCTCGCACCAGAGGAGCCCTAATAAGGGCGATTCTGTGCGGCGAGGTTGAGACCGGAGCTCTGTGAGTTCAGCGGCTTCTCCAACTTCACGAAACAGCGCAGCCGGCTGAAGGAGCGCTAAATTCTTCAAAAATAAAGCAAGAACCGGCAGAACCGTGAGTAATCTGAATTGAATTGGAGGATTGGGACAATTTAAATCACGGGAGAGGAGAAAAGAGGAAGCCCCCCTCTTCCCGATTCACTACTTAGGAAGCATTTAACAAGCGGCTGTAAACTGAAAGCAAAGCCGCGGACTGTTTAACTTCCTAGCAGAAAAGATCAATCCTAGCAGAAAAGATCAATCAACCCCCCCACGGGTTTGGGAGGGAGAAGAGGCGCTGGCACTAATTGAATGCCTGCAAGGGTTGGGGGTTGGCCCCCCAACCCCATGTCGTCCCGATCTAGCCAATGACACAGGAGCAAACCCCTTGTCCAGTCAAATAATCTTGGTCTTATCCAAGGTGTTGTGATCTTTTTTATTAATTCTGTTGGATATTTTTAAAGATATTTTTGGCTGGAAAGATAAATGTTCCAATCAAGATACATATTACATAAAAAAACCCCCACCTAAAACCATTGTAGAATGGTTTGTTTGTTTTGCAAAGTGCTATAATCAATTGAAGGACCCAGGTGGTGCTGTGGGTTAAACCACAGAGCCTAGGGCTTGCTAGGTCGGCGGGTTGAATCTCCGCGATGGGGTGAGCTCCCGTTGCTCGGTGCCTGCTCCTGCCCACCTAGCAGTTCGAAAGCACGTCAAAGTGCAAGTAGATAAATAGGAACCACTCTGGTGGGAAGGTAAACGCCGTTTCCGTGCGCTGCTCTGGTTCGCCAGAAGCGGCTTAGTCATGCTGGCCACATGACCTGGAAGCTGTATGCCAGCTCTCGGCCAATAAAGCGAGATTAGCGCCGCAACCCCAGAGTCGGACACGACTGGACCTAATGGTCAGGGGTCCCTTTACCTTTATAATCAATTGAGGATGCAAAGTTTCAGAGAAAATCATGACTGCCCAACTTTCATATACTTCATTTCTAGTTTGTAGGACAGAAGCCTGTTAAAGATCATTACGCAAATTCCCATTGTGGGTCCCAATGAATCCCTCCTTTCTTTGCTCTGCCTTTTTTAAACTGTACAGGTAAGTAATTCTGAATGATTGAACAAGTGCCATGCACTTCCCCAAGGATGACTGCTGGGGACTCTTAATGTGCACATGCATTTGTAAGTTGCTTTTTAACTGCTTTAGGGCTCCCACTTGACCATATTCACCACTTGTTTATGGAATATACCTCCTGCTAAAGCCAAAGTTCACTGCAGTGGAAAAATGCTATGTATTATTGTTAAGAGAATTTGGCCGTTATTTACCTTGGCTGCATATCAATGGGTGCTCATATGTAAAAGAGAATGGCATATTCTGCGAATGAAGAAACACACAAGCTGCAAGCCCAATTTTACAACCCAAACGGATGTTTCTCCAGGCTCATAAAATGTGCCCTTTAAGTAGTAGCTGTTTTGCTAAAGCCGCTCCCACACCTGCAATGGCCTTGTAAATGAACCTGGAATATACAGTCCTAAGTCTCCTTGTAAAAACTAAGATCAACACGAGATTTACACAGTTTTATGGATTGGCTTTATAAGCTAGTTTGACAATGAATCCTGCTATCAAAATCACCTCTGGCATTAATCGAGGATTAAATGGTAAGTTGAACCCGACACCACAACTTTCATTGTTGGTTAAAGAAGCTGCTGGTGCAGGGTGTATGGTCAGATCCCAACAAAATCTACCCAGCAGACATTCTGAGGTGATTTCTTAATGACAGGGGGAACTAAATCTGGTTTGTTTTGTGTGAGGAGAGCAGTTTTGTATACTGGAAGAGCAAGATCTAGCTGCCTTGCCACTTTACGTACCTCTTATGTTTGTTAGCAGTTTTCTGACATAAATTGATGGGAATAAATTAGGGGCATCAAAAATGGTATTCTATATGTATGACTGTGGAGTGTATGCATGTATCTCTAGATAGATACAGAGAGAGGGGGGTATATAAATATGTACCAATCAGATCATAAAAGCACATACTAAAATATATTTAAAAAGGTAAAGGGACCCCTGACCATTAGGTTCAGTCGTGACCGACTCTAGGGTTGCACGCTGATCTTGCATTATTGGCCGAGGGAGCCGACGTACAGCTTCCAGGTCACGTGGCCAGCATGACAAAGCCGCTTCTGGCGAACCAGAGCAACACACGGAAATGCCGTTTACCTTCCCGCTGCAATGGTACCTATTTATCTACTTGCACTTTGACGTGCTTTCAAACTGCTAGGTTGGCAGGAGCAGGGACCAAGCAATGGGAGCTCACCCTGTCGCAGGGATTCGAACCGCCGACCTTTTGATCAGCAAGCCCTAGGCTCTGTGGTTTAACCCACAGCGCCACCCGCATCCCTCAAAAAAAATTCAGGCAGATGGTATACTAAAATATACCATCAAACAAATAAAGCAACTAAAAACAACCCAGCAGCTTCAATTACAAAATGTAATTTATGTTGTGAACCACCCTGGGATCTATGAATGAAGGGCGGTATACAAATTTGATTTTTAAAAAATTAAATGAATAAACTGCCTAGGAAAATAAACAAGTACATGAGTAAACTCCTCATAAAACATGCTATATTGCAGGGACGTCCAACTCCCAATAGACTGCGATCTACTCACAGTATAAAAAAACTGGCAGTGATCTACCCATTGTCGTAAAAAGACTGGCAGTGATCTACCCAAAGTTGTGGAGCTTTTTTTTAGGAAGCCAAAGTTTGTTTTTTGCTTATTTTTTTATTTGCTTATTTTTTGTAAGGAGATTACTGAAGGGCCAGAGATCAACCATGATCTACCAGGAACACCCCATGATCTACCAGTAGATCACGATCTACCTGTTGGACATGCCTGCTATATTGTAAGCATGTAGGTTGGGTTGGGGCAGAGCTTGCCATCATGCTTCTGTTCCGCTCCACCCACGCCCAACTCCAGAATAGGGCTAAAGTGAATTATAGGCCAAGGGGAGATGGTACAGAAGTGAAGTACAGTAAGACTGCAACTAACACACATCTGACATCTGCCCATTCAGTTTTATGAGCTTGACAAACTTAGAAGAAGAAATAGATAGGGGACAGACATCCAGGAATAAAAGGGCTTTGGCAATCCTACCCAATCCTACCCAGTGTATTTTGACTATATGCAATTTTGGCTTTAGGTGCAATTCCCAGAACATAACCCCTGTGTGAATTGCGGGCTTCCTGTACTTCATTACTGAAGTGCACGACAGCAGTAGGCTATTGATGTTTGAGAGTTATTTGTGCAAATGCACCTATAAACAATCCTTAGGGGCCTTCATGCATATATGGCGAGCTGATTGGTAAAATAATCCTCAGTGTCATCATCATACAGGAGGTATGTTGAACACTGTTGTATTACATGCCATGAAAAGATCTTTTATAATATTGCAGGACTAGGGGCTGGTGGTAGGAAGATTCTCAATACCGGTACATTGTCCTGACAAGCTGTTCCAAACAGCAAGAGAATAATGTCCGGGGGGAAAGAGGCAAATTGTTTGTTTGATCTGCTGTTTGAAGTATTTTGTTGACAATCCACAAACCCATGAAAGGCAAGCGAGAAAAAGAAAAATCTTATTATAACGTTGCCTTAAGTGAGCACACGGAATAATTGTGATCGAGAAGCAGCTGACAGCCCACCTGCTGTCAACTAATCTCTTATGGTTTCCTTGCTTGGAGAGCATAGCTATCAGTAGAACCATTCCTGGGAGCAGCATCATTCCATTTTCTTTGTGTTTGGACATGGAAGGTAAGTAAGAAAAAGGGCCCTTGTTAGTTTAGTTAGACAAGAAGCCCTGCGGCTTTAGAAGTGTCTTTTAAAGGTATTTGACAATACCTTTACAGCTAACTATAGTTGAGATAAATTTTTGGAAAATTCCCAGTTTAGCAAGTGAAATTGGGAGTGTGGCTTCATGAAGTCCACCATGGCATTTTGGAGAACTTACCAAACTTCATAGCAGCCCCACTTGGATGGGTCTGCACTATACCTGTCTGGAATCCTTCCCAATTGATGGTGCCCTCCAGATGTTGCTGGATTACCACTCCCATCAACCCCAGCCAGCATAGTCAGGGATGATGGGATGCGTGGACCAAAAGCATCTGGAGAGCACTACATTGGCTACCCCTGTTCTCGGTCCAGATATGCACTGAACCTTGTAACTGCCATCTGCGAGCACCTACCGTAGCAGCCTGCGAATCTCTCGTGATCTCCACAGCATGAATGGTTCTTTGCAGATCACTTGTGAAGTCATCAAGGATAATAATAATAATAATAATAATAATAATAATAATAATAATAATAATAATTTTTTATTTGTATCCCGCCCATCTGGCTGGGTCTCCCCAGCCACTCTGGGCGGCTTCCAACAGACACAAAATACATTAAAATCACAGGTTAAAAGCTTCCCTAAATAGGGCTGCCTTGAGGTATCTTCTGAATATCAGATAGTTGTTCATCTCCTTAACCACTGCTGGGAGGGCGTTCCACAGGGCGGGCGCCACTACCGAGAAGGCCCTCTGCATGGTTCCCTGTAGCTTTGCTTCTCGCAGTGAGGGAACCGCCAGAAGGCCCTCAGCGCTGGATCTCAGCGTCCGGGCTGAGCGGCTGCTGAGAGGGCCCTGCTCATTCCATGCTACAGCTGGTTCGGAGGCCTTTAAACCCTGGGATTTAGTAATTATGCCATTGGGGAAGGCCAAGGTTATTTAAGGCTGCTGGACACACCTAATATGCACTGGCACAATGGAGATCATGTTGACTGATACTTTGCTTTGTTGAAATTAAGTAAACCCCCACCTGGATTCCATAGCACACTGTAATGATCTGCTTCCCAAATGCAGTGGGGCAGATTATGGGTAGACCTGTCTTCCACTGCTGCAGAAACACTGGCCACATTCACATACCTGCCAGCTGGGACTGCCCAGATTTAGAGAAGGTGCCTTGGCTTCTGTTTGAAATCCCAGATGTCCTCATCCTTGCCATGACGGCTGTGGAGGAGGCCTTGGCAGAGGTCTCATTGCAGCAGTAATGGCAAAGGAGGAGGAGGAAGAGCTGGTGATGGGAAGGCAGGAAGGCGGGCAGTGGCAGCATGGTGCGGCGTTGGGAGGGCATTCCTGGATTTGGGTAAGAAAAAGTTGGAAGGTATGCATTCACACCATATATTTAATGTGGTTATGGTACCCCCTTAAATAATCATGGCTTCCCCCAAAGAATTCTGGGAGCTTTCATTTGTTAACGGTGCTGAGAGCTGTTAAGAGGCTCTTATTCCCATTATACAGCTCTAATTTCTAGAGTTCCTCAGCTTGTTTTATTTTTAATGAGATCTCAGTTCCCATCATGGAAGAACAGACATGGAGGAACATAAGATGCCTTTAACCAAGTAAAACCATTGGTCCATCTAGCTCAGTATCTAGCTCAATACTGTATGGGGTCTTAGGGGAGGGGTAGTATCTCTGGTGGGGGACATGTTGTGCTCCTTGGGAGTGCAAGAGACCAAAGTAAAGTCAGCTGTATTGGCCTGTGAGAAAGAATTCCTAAATCCTTATGAGAGCATTGTCACAAAACACAAATGCAGCATCCCTTAATATTTTTGGTGCTTGTTTAATTTCCTTAGGTGCCTCTAGATGGCAGTATAACAGTAACAAATACACTGACAGGCTTGTTTCTTCACCAAGCTAGTGTGATATTGCTTAGGCAGACATGGATTATTCAAAAGAAGTAAAGAATTCATTTTCTGTGCTCAACAAGTTACTAATATCTTACTAGTTCAAAAGAACTTTCAATTGTCCCTATTATTATTGTATTGCATTCCAAGTTTCAATTTGTATGTCTGTTGTAATGCACTTAAGGGTTATTTTGTCATGAGTGGACATATATCAGGCAGTATAGTATGATGGCTTGCTGTGTACACTGCAGTCAGATGGGTGGCATATAAATGTTGTTGTTGTTATTATTATTATTATTATTATTATTATTATTATTATTATTAAATTTGAAGCACACAATTCCTCCCTAAAGAATTCTGGGAGCTGTCGTTCGTTAAGGGTGCTGGCGCTTATGTGCTTTAAAATGTACTGTGAATGTATGATGTGTATTCAGGAGTCAAAGCCACATTCGGCTATGAAACTTAATGACTGGCCCTCAGCCTGAACAACCTCACAGGGCTCTCAGCCTGAACAACCTCACAGGGCTTGTGAGGATTTAAGAAAATGAGAGAGAATCATGTATAGTTCTCTGATTTCCTTGGCGAAAAGTTAGTAATAAGGATGTAAGCACAGCACTGAGAACCTCACCTGAACAAATACCATTCCTGGTGCTTGGACAGGAGGGCTTTTGTGTGGGGAACCTGTGACCCTCCAGATGCTGTTTGATTTCAACTGCCATATGATTGGTCTAGCCAGCATAACTTGGGTGTTTTAACATGGGTGAGATGTATTCTGAGCAGCCAGTTCTAGTCCATAATCTGGCTCCATTTTTCTGAACCACCTGAAGTTTCTGAGCCAAATTGGAATTATAAATTTCCAAAGCATCTCATTATAAACCCAAAGGTATATGGTTCATCTTGCCCAGCAGGACAGACCATTGTCTTTATTAATGGCTCAATTTGCAGCCTATGTAGTCTTTCATATTTGAGTTTAGCTGATTATAGTCTCATTGAGCCAGATTAGATAAGACTAGATAAGCCTAACAAGATAGTGAGACAGGTCAGAGGTGGATTTAGGGGAGCACGACCGGTTCAGTTGCACTGGGCACAGAGCCTGGGGGGGGGGCACAACAATTATTATTTAGAACAGAGTGCAAGATTCAGTGGGGGGGGCACCGAATTTTGACATCACACAGGGCGCCGCTCTTATATGCTCTTATATGACAGTTTTAGGTAAATGCTATGGTGAGGAAATTGAACGTGTGTGTGTACACATTTCTTTATTCAATCCACACAATGTGGTTGTATATGGACTAATGGGAGGAATCACTATATTATTATTATTATTATTATTATTATTATTATTATTATTGTAAAAACATGTGAAAACTGGCATGTGGTAAACAGGCCATGTGCTTCTTTATTTTGTTGTTTATATCCTGCTTCAGAACCCTCAGGGCACCTATGCTCTGATTTGTCTACTTGAAAATTAGATCAGATTTTAAATTAGGCATAGTTGTGCATTAAGCAGGGGGGGGGCAAAATTCTTCAATTATAAATAAAATCAGACCTTCACATTGACTTGGGTATGAATGTTAAGACTTGACTCAGCACAGGGATATGTTTTGCTGACTACCACAGCACTCCTCCTATTACTTTGTTTCTGGATTACTGAGATACATAATATGGACACTCTTCCTTCCAGTTTCATCTATGGGAATCCAAAAGCAATTTGTTCACCATAGAGATCTCATCTGTGTGTGTCTCTCACCCTACACCACAAAGACCCCGCACAAATTATACAGACATCATGTTTAAAGCAAATGGGTCCAGCTCTTTGAAATGCTGTTGAACTTTTTACAGCCCACATTTTATTTCTAGAGAGTTTCAGCAAGGGGGTAGTGGATTCAGAGTGGCACAGCAAGGATTTACCTGTTGTAAAGTAGCAGGTGTTATTGGGGCTGTTTAACACTTTTAAAAAGGTATGTTTGGCAAGTGATTGTGGTCTTTTCTGATTCTGTCACGGCACCGCATCCCTTAACCACGCATATATACACAATTCTTTCCAAATGGAAACGTTATTAGTTCATTATTGCCTTTGTATTTTCAGGTGCCTCAGTCTTTGGAACAGCTTTTAGTGAAGAACAGTAAATAGCTTTTCTAAAGGCTTTTCAGTCAGCACAACTGAAAAGCACAGTTTAAGAAAGCGCCACAATGAAAATCTAATATTGGGGAGGAGGTTGGAGTGGACAAAACAAAGTGGTATCATTTCATCCAGTGCTGGGTGCCCATGAACAGAGTCTTGCACCAGGCCCTTTTGAAGTTAATAACATGCTGTGAGAACTGAATGACTCTAAGTATCAGACTATCAAAGAAATGCTTTTTATATTATTATTGGATAACTGTAGCTTTATAAGACAATTTGCTCTTCACCTCCATTGATAAAAGCCGCTACTTAAAGCAAAAGAGAATGCTACGGAGATCAAGAAATTAGGAAGCATTTCCATTAAGTGATGATTGAAAGGAAAGTAGAAAATTACACTTTGCACTAAGAAATCCATTTAGCCATTATCTATAGTCTTCAGGAAGTTGTGCAGACAAGCAGAAAAGGGCAAAACTGATGCTGTAGACAGGATAAAAATAAAATAAAATATACCCTGTGGGTTTGAGTTTTGCGGATTTGTACAGCCTGTGATCTGTGAAGACATATCAGCCTACCTAACTGAGATTTCTTGGTCAATCTCTACTTCTTCCTGCAAGCTATCTAGGCACTGTGGATATTTATCCACCCCCACCGTTCAGCCCGGACACTGAGATCCAGCGCCGAGGGCCTTCTGGCGGTTCCCTCACTACGAGAAGCAAAGCTACAGGGAACCAGGCAGAGGGCCTTCTCGGTAGTGGCGCCCGCCCTGTGGAACGCCCTCCCTTCCGAGGTCAAAGGGATCAACAACTATATGACCTTTAGAAAATGCCTGAAGGTGGCCCTTTTTAGGGAAGCTTTTAATCTGTGATGTGTTGATATATTTTAATGTTTACTGGAAGCCGCCCAGAGTGGTTGGGGAGACCCGGCCAGATGGGCGGGGTACAAATAATAAATTATTATTATTATTATTATTATTATTATTATTATTATTATTATTATTTGAGCTGAAACATTAAAAATATAGCATTCTACCTTAAGTTTGTTCAGAATCTGAATCTTGAGGACAAAATCGGATTTTTTGGAAAGTTTCAGAAGAAAAATATATATATGTTGAAATTATTGATGCCAAGCTGTTTCAGCTGATTCTGTTCTTAGGTAGCTGCATAGAGACACACATACGCACATCATAGCAGGTGGATTAAGGTAGAGAAAGCCATGTGGGGCAGCAGTAGCCAAGTGGAGTAAGTACCTGTAGGAGAAGACAGCCTGGAGAAGAATCAAGGAAAACCAAGGGGCATCTGAGCAGAAGGGTTTAGGGCAGAATCCTAGAGCAGAAGAAGCCCTGGAAGAGGGTGTGCAGGTGTGCAGAAAGTGATAGCTATCCTCTCAAATGGGGGTGATGAGCCCTAACTTGGTGCCATTGTGTCCTTGGGTGGAATTGCCAGTTACTAAAAGAGCAATGAGAGAGAGGAAATGTCAACCCTCCCAAAGATTCTAGTAGCCAAGAGCACCTTTGGGCACAGCTTGCCATCATTTCCTTGCCCATTGAGAAAGAGAGGAAAGGCCCAGAAAAATCACCACCTGTCCCTCAAGATTCTTCCTTCCCCTTTGGACAAGTGGCCACCCCTTGTGATACCAGCAGGGGCCTCTCTAGATTAACTGTTGAACCCCAGTGTTTTGTATAGGCTGACATGGAGTAGGAGAGGGTTTGAGGTTCCACTTCCCCCATAACACTCTGATTTCAGCTTTTAAATGGCAGTTTGGTGTGCAAGAACGTTTTGTGTTTAGGACCACAGCTGAAATGCCACGACCCTCTCCATTACCTTCCCTAGGAAAGGGGTCACTGTGAGTGTTCAGTAGTTGGTCCAGACCAATTTATCAAATCACCTCATTGCTGGCCCACAAATACTAGCCAAGTTCCTTTGGTGTTACTTCTTAAGTGGCACACAAAGTGAGAGGCTTGAATGGCCCCCAGAAACCAGAGGCAAGTGCTAGAATGACATTGTGCTGACACTGGGACGGGGGAAAGGTTCTGGTTTGATTACTATTTTATTTTATTTAACCTATTTATATCCTGCCTTTAGTCAAAAGATATCAAGGCAGCTAACAACATCTTAATTTTGGTGCATGGAGGCTAGTTGTACTTTTGTCTTAGACTCAGCACCCTCTAGCACAATCCTATGTACTCTGGTAGTCTAGTGCTAGACTTTAGAAGTGGACTGTTGGCCCACGTGATGATGCCCTTGGTGGAGACATGCAGTGTTTCTCCACAAGCTCACTACAATCCCTTTAACATAAAGATCACAATAGTCATGAACTAGTCAAAGTTGAACATTCTATCTGATTTCACTGGGAAAGTATTTGTAGAGCATTTTAGAGTGCTCAGAGCACATCACGCACACAGTATTTCAGTAATCCTTACAACAAAAGGGATGCGGGTGGCGCTGTGGTCTAAACCACTGAGCCTCTTGGGCTTGCCGATCGGAAGGTTGGCGGTTTGAATCCCCGCGATGGGGTGAGTTCCTGTTGCTCTATCTCAGCTTCTGCCAACCTAGCAATTCAAAAGCATGACAGTGCAAGTAGATAAATAGGTACCGCTGCGGCAGGAAGATAAATGGCATTTCCATGCACTTTGGTTTCTGTCACGGTGCTCTGTTGCACCAGAAGCGTTTAGTCATGCTGGCCACATGAGTTGGAAAGCTGTCTGTGGACAAACGCCAGCTCCCTTGGCCTGAAAGTGAGATGAGCGCCGCAACCCCATAGTCGCCTTTGACTGGACTTAACCACCCAGGGGTCCTTTACCTTTACCCTTTTAATCCTTACAACAACCCAGGAAGGTATGACTGTTATTCCCATAGTGCAGATAGGAAAAAGCTGAGAGATCAGTGCCTTGACTAAGTGTGTCTTCTGTCTATTTTCATGCCAAGTGTAGTTAGCCTTTTTATTATCCTCATAGGCTCATGTTTGAATAGAGTAATGAATTTCAGAGTTATGCATACGTAGAAGATTAACAAGTATCCCTTAAGTGTCAACATCTTTTAGAAGTTCCACTGTATTCAGTGATACAGTAAGCTTTAGCTCCTTAATGTGTTCCCTGTGATATGCTCAGATGGATCATGTCTTTGTTTTATACAAAATGACATGCTTTAGCTTTGAATCCTCCACTTCTTTTCAGTAACGACACAAAGGCCTTTACAACAGCAGTGCAGACTTCTCCATAGCAGAACGCTACCTCTTAGAATTAAGGATAATGCTAACAAAGCATCTAATCCAATGTCAGTAGAAATTAATACAAAGATATGAATTGAGGTTTTGAATTGAGCTCCCAAACGCCATGCCTTTTGTTTTGTTGCATGTGACACTTTATTACTTCTGTATAGAGGGGGAAAGGGCAGATCTGGAAGGGCAGATCCTGAAGCTGAGGCTCCAATACTTTGGCCACCTCATGAGAAGAGAAGACTCCCTGGAAAAGACCCTGATGTTGGGAAAGATGGAGGGCACAAGGAGAAGGGGACGACAGAGGACGAGATGGTTGGACAGTGTTCTCGAAGCTACTAACATGAGTCTGACCAAACTCCGGGAGGCAGTGGAAGACAGGAGTGCCTGGTGTGCTCTGGTCCATGGGGTCACGAAGAGTCGGACACGACTAGACAACTAAACAACAACAAGAGGGGGGAATTATCCATATACCCATAGCATTATCTAAGTAACTACTTGAATCGAGAATGCAGCTTCAGAGTGGGTCCACATTGGACAGTTCAGGTTTTGGACTTGAACCTCTGCATCAGGGGTGGCTAACCTCTGAGCCTCCACATGTTCCTGAGCTAAAACCCTTCTCATCCTTCACTATTGGCCAGGCTGACTGTGGCTTCCTGCAGCTGGTATTCAGAAGCATCACTGCCTCTGACTGTACATAGTCTCCTCTGCATCACATAAACTGCTTGCTGTTTGTTTATTGCTTTTTCTGTCTTTTCCTAATGAAACAGTGCTGCTGCTGGAGTGTTGTGCGTGTGTGTGTTCCTTTCTTGAAAACACTTATGCAACCATCACACTAAATTTTGAAGCCATCACCACATCCTTGTGGTTTTGGCATTCTGGAACACTCTTATTTGCTGTGAGTCAGAAGCTGAGCGCCCGGCTCTTTTAATCTTCTTTTCCAATCTGCCATCATCATTCAATTTCATCTTCTGCTATTTAAATCATATGGAATCAGTTTCCAAACAAGGCTCATTCTATTTTGCATATAGGATATATCTTGTGACACATAGGCTTGCCATACGTCAGGAAAATTCCTGACATGTTCTGGTTTTCGACTGTCAAAATGGCATCGGGGGGGGGGATTTTGCCAAATCTGCAAAATGTCAGGGAAAACCCAAATGTATGGCAACACAATGGAAAAAGCAGTGGAAAGAGCTCCAAAAGGTTTAAGTTACTATTTTAGCGGAGGTTTCCCAAAAAAAGCTCACCAACTTCGCTGGTGTCAGGAATTTTGAAATATGGCAACCCTAGCAATGATGCTTTGTAGGAGTTTTGGATTCAAGTACACATTTTGGTAAAGACAAAAGCTCACTTGCCGTATATGCATAGAATTCAAAAGAAAAAACCAAGTGTTCAGGATCCAATTTCATGGACAGATATTTCAGAAGAATTTCTAGTGGAATTCCATCCAAGCTGGTGGTCCTATTAGGGACTGGCAAATCTGTCACTGTTAGTTTCTTTCAGTTGCTCCCATTTTCCCAGTCTTACATTTAGTTTTCCAAATTTCTACATATTTTTTTTTTTAAAAAGTGCCTGTGAAAATTAATCAGAAGTTTCAGTGTGAATTTTTCCTAATACACACATTTTCTTCAAAGCATATTTCCCCTATGTTTTCCCTAATATAATACATTTCTCTATGTTAGTTTCACCAGTTTTATGGATGCTTTATCCATTTTTTGATATATCCATTTTTGTATGCATTACTTGGCAGGACAACTGCATTGCAAAATTCAGAGAAGTACTAATTTCATAGAATGGCTGTGTTTTGGTTCTCATCCTGTTTCAGAAAGTGCAGATTAGGTAGGTTCACCTTTAAAAGCAATCTGAATCGACCCCCCCCCAAAAAAAAACACCTATCCTAGATGCAACATAAAGCCTGCAGAGTTCCTAGGGGAGCATAATAGGAGTGCCTTTTGCCAACTTTGGTTGGTAAGACATCTACCGTACATCAATTATTGTATTATGATAGCTTGACCATGATTGTTCATTCACTGGTAACCTTATTGTTGGATTACTGCAATGTGCTCTATGGGTGGCCCTTGGTGTTGTTCCAGAGGCTGCGCCAGGTACAGAAAGTGATGAGTAGGTTGCTTGTAGGGACAAACTTCTGCCAGCATGTAATGCCTGCTTGCAGGATTTCCACTGCCTGCCAATCTGCTAGTTGGCCAAGTTTGAGGTGTTGCTATTAACATTTAATTTTGGCATTTGTTCATAACGTCCATTTTTGGCCAAAGAGAAATGCATGCCCCAGTATATCAAGAAAGAAAGAAAGAAAGAAAGAAAGAAAGAAAGAAAGAAAGTCTCCCTTCTTTTCTTTTTTCTTCCCTTCCCTCCCCTCCCCTCTTCTCTTAACATAGTTATGCTGCCTTCTTAATTGCATTGGCTTTTAATGAGAGTGAATTGCTACAGGAAATGTGGCAAAAACATTTTTAAAGTAATTTGTCATCTCAACAATCTCTATCCATTAAAAGAAACAGTGTAATTAAAAGCAAGCAACCCATATATTTTACAAACAAGAGACTCAAACGGAATCTAGTGAAGTTCACTCACACAAATAGTGAAAAAAGGAAATATAGAATCAAACAGCAAGGGTGCCCAGGAATGTCGAGCCCAGAGCTTTGCTACTGTGTAGGTATGACCTTCAAGGAAACAGCTCTGAAGACAGATATATTGGCACCTGAGTCTACCAGAAAAGTAGACCATATGGATTGCCATCATGAGAATAAGAGGGAGGGGGACAACCAGGGCTAAAAGCCAGCAGTTCCATTAACATAAAAAAATATTACAACATTGTTTTTTCTGCTTAGAGAAGATGGGTGGGATCTTCTGACTATACCAACACTTTTTGAACTGAGATTGGCTGAGTGGTGCAGAGAACTGATTGTGCAGATAACAGGAGATGGCTAGAAATGTCTCCTGGACCCTGTCTAAATTCAGATGGATTATGGAAGGGTTTATGGGACAGGAAAGTGTGGCTTTGAGATTTAGGGGGAAGCTTTTTTAAAAATGGCTTGACATGCCACTTGGGAGGGCTAAGTCCTGGCCGGACCAGCTTAAAAAAGTGGAAACAATGCAACCAACTAAAATACTAGAATTCAGAAATGACAATTCATTGTTTATAGTCATGTTGCAAAGATATCATCTCCGTTAACAATCTATATTAATAACTTAGGGGTGTCTCAACCACCCAAGGGCCCGAATTCTGTGCATACCAAAAACTCCACTACCAGATTTATCACCATTTAATTTCCACATCTGTAAAGTGGAACTAATGGTCCCAAATGCCTTCTAGATAGATTCTGTTTTAAATGTAATCTACCAAGGGTGGTCGGTTGTTGAATTTTATAACCTTTAGTGTAGTGACAAATTCAGAAGTGCAAGGTTTCTTCATGATAGTGTGGGAATGTTCAGGGTGGCAGGAGAGGATATATTGTTTATTAATATCCTTCCTAACTTGCGCTACCAAGTTCCTTTACTTAGCAGAGTTTACATTCCCCTTCTCACGCACAGCAGAAATCTGGTTGCAGGCTCGTTAGAACCTCTTACATGCAAGTCAATCTCCCTCAGATTGAATTGTATGTTACTGGTAAGATCCCCTTTTAAATCCCTCCTAGAAAAATGAAGACACCACAGTCTTATTCATAAGCATTAAAAAGAAAGTTTACTCATGATCAGGCAGAGCACAGTTTGATCCCTGAAGGTAGGCTTTAGGCTTACCTAAACTTATACTATCTTATACTAACTTATAAGTTACAAACTTATACTAACAGGTTTATCCCAAAAGGGAGATGACCTGGGGGACTGCTTGGCTGGCAGCCAGCAGTTCATTCCAGGAAGTTCGCAGGACGAAAAGAAGATGGAAAAGAGAGAGTGGCAGCATGCCTTATCAGGTCTGGAAAGGTCATGCCCACCCACTAGTCACATGCAAGGAAGGAGGCTC
This sequence comes from Darevskia mixta, assembly GCA_034641385.1. Classification (NCBI taxonomy): domain Eukaryota; kingdom Metazoa; phylum Chordata; class Lepidosauria; order Squamata; family Lacertidae; genus Darevskia; species Darevskia mixta. Next base: position 22,780,206 of record JAWWNH010000029.1, on the reverse strand, counting down.
CAGGCCAGGAGGAACAGGGAGTTTTGACTGGCTGGACCAAACATTCCCTTGCATGTCCACTCTAGGAAAATAAGGAATGTTGTATTTTGACTGCTTCCAGTGGATTACATCCCACAGATAGTCCCAACTATGCCCCCCTCACAGCCACACCCTTGTAAGATTATACAACCTTCATAAAATGACTTTAAGGATAATTAGGGATGCATTGCAATGATTAATGCAGATCTCTAGGTGTTGCCTTTCAGCTATGGCTACTATTTTCTGTGCATGTACACGAGCAAATGATTTGGAGTGCCCCGATATCTTCCTTCAGAAGTGACTTAAGTTGTGTTTCCCTTGACATTCCGTTGTAACAGAATTTGCATACTGTTCTCTTGAAACTGAAACTGAAACTCTTGTGTTTTTAGTGTACCTAAATGTTTAGCTTTGGAGCATTTTCTTGAAGTTCTTCCTGCACACGTTTTTCCAGAGTGACATTTAGGTCCAGCCAGCACAAAGGGTGAAAAGACTTCTCAGTGGCTAAAACCTCTAGGATGATAGAGATAGATACCCTGCTGCAGAAATAGTAACAGGTATTTGACCCCCCAGATCCCCCCCAGACCACTAAAGGTAAAGGAAAAGGGACCCCTGACCATTAGGTCCAGTTGTGTCCGACTCTGGGGTTGTGGCGCTCATCTTGTGTTACTGGCCAGCATGACAAAGCCGCTTCTGGCAAACCAGAGCAGCGCACGGAAACGCCGTTTACCTTCCCGCTGGAGCGGTACCTATTTATCTACTTGCACTTTGATGTGCTTTCGAACTGCTAGGTTGGCAGGAGCTGGGACCGAGCAACAGGAGCTCACCCCGTCACAGGGATTCGAAGCGCCGACCTTCTGATCAGCAAGCCCTAGGCTCTGTGGTTTAACCCACAGCACCACCTGGGTCCCACCCAGACCATTACACCTCTGTTTATAACACATTTGAGAGGGTAGAATGCATGAACAGATTTTAAGTCGTCCATTCATTTGCAGGATCATTGGAATTGGAACATAAGCAGCTCTCGAGGAAGGAGAAATCAGACAATCTGATGAAACCACAGGGCAGGCCTCTTCCATGTTCTATAAAATATTTTAGTAGTCTGGGAAACATATAGATGCCCCTTGCCCAATTAAGTCCTATATATGATATATACAGTTTGCTGTTAAACTGATCCATGGTTCCATTTTCTTGTTCAGTGTGGCTAGACTGTCACAGATCAAGAAAGAGAGTTGAAGGACCGTGTGACTGAGTTGCTTAAAAAAGGAATTTAGTATGTTACTTTTCCCTCTCCGCTTTCTCTCCCTTGCCCCCATTATTTTATAACTTATTTCTGTGATTAGGGAGAAAGGGAGTACAGTGCAAGCATAAAACAGCCCATTTACAAGCACCCCAGAAAATGAGTGGAGTTTTATTATACCTCTCAACTGCATGCTGCGAAAGGAGCTTTCGTTTCACACACAACTCACAGCTGGCTGCAGGAAGTTTAAAGTTCATGCAAAGTTTTGTTCAAATGTGTAAATCTCCTTAAGCACAGGTTATTCCCCACCACCACCTCGCTAAATGTTTGGAAAGCTAAGATCCTGGGTTGTAGGTGGCTTACAAGGCAGCTCCACCGTGACTCAATAATATTCATTTATTTATTGAATTTATTGCCTTTCCTTACCCCAAAGGTCCCTGGGCAACTTACATAAAAATATATAATGCAATACCTAAAAACCACAGTAAATATAAAGCATTAGCAGGAGTACTTAAGTACAGAAGAGGGGGTAAAGGTAAAGGTAAAGGGACCCCTGACCATTAGGTCCAGTCGTGTCCGACTCTGGGGTTGCGGCGCTCATCTCACATTATTGGCCGAGGGAGCCGGCGTACAGCTTCCAGGTCATGTGGCCAGCATGACTAAGCCGCTTCTGGCGAACCAGAGCAGCACACAGAAACACCGTTTACCTTCCCGCTACAGCGGTACCTATTTATCTACTTGCACTTTGACGTGCTTTCGAACTGCTAGGTGGGCAGGAGCTGGGACCGAGCAACGGGAGCTCACCCCGTCGCAGGGATTCGAACCACCAACCTTCTGATCAGCAAGCGCTAGGCTCTGTGGTTTAACCCACAGCGCCACCTGGGTCCCATATAAAGCATTAGCAGGAGTGCTTCAGTACAGAAGAGGGGGTAGAATCAGCTAAAAACATCAGCTCACCCCACCACACAAAAGCATTGGGAAGGCTTTTTTGTTAAATGTGAAAAAGTGCATGGCTTTGGGGAATAAGAAACTTAGGCCGCATCCATGTTTTTTTGCGCATTCATCCTGCTTTCTTTGCAAAGTTTGTGGGAAGACATTGTTGGCAATATATTGAGCTTTGATTCCGATTGAGATTATACAAGTTTAGTCATATATGTTATGACTTGTAGAATCAGTTGGCCCATAACTTGTCAAACAGTTAAGAAAACTCCTTCCCCACTCAGTTGAGATTAAAGTTTAAGGTGCTTATTGTATCAAGACACAAGACAAATCTAAACACACCAACTACTATAATACAGTTCTTCTGATCTTAGAACTAAAGAAACAAGTATACAAAGAGACCCACTAGCACTTTACCATGCTAGCTCACACTGATTTGTAAAACCCACAGACAGCACCGCCACAACCACCACAGACTGCAATGCAGTCTTGACTTTTATACCAGTCTCTGCACGTACACACATTCCTGAGGTAGAGTGGCTGAGTCAGGACTTTCAGCCTGGTACTCTTGCTAGGAGACTCAGTGCACCTCTAAACAAGATAACAAGATTCAAACATGGGAGATGTCCTAGCTCAAGACATAGACCAAGCCACTAGTGCATTTTCACTCATTTTAAAATTGCAGCAACAAAGCAAGTGGTCAACCACATTTTCCCATTACAGTGGTACCTTGGTTCTCAAACGCCTTGGTTCCCAAACACCGAAAACCCAGAAGTAAATGTTCCATTTTCCAAACGTTTTTCGGAAGCCAAACGTCCGATGCGGCTGTTGGCTATTGTTTCCGGGGTGCCTGCACCAATCAGAAGCTGTGCCTTGGTTTTCGAACATTTCAGAAGTCAAACGGACTTCTGGAATGGATTAAGTTCGAGAACCAAGGTACCACTGTATTTGGCACTTTTGGTTTTGGTACCGTATTTATTTTGTGTTTTTGAGGCATTTTCGGTTAATTTGTTTTTGTGACTGTGTGGAACCCAGTTCAGATGATTGATTGATTGATTGATTGTGTTATTGCGGAAATGGATAAAAGTCCCCCCTCCAAACAATGACTATCATCAGAGTAAGTAGGGGGGGAATAATTTTAATTTTCATCATCTACAATACTGTCTTACTTATTTTATAGTACAGTACATTGATTTTTGCTTTCATTTTATGGATCAATGGTCTCGTTAGAGAGTAAAATTCATGTTGAATTGCTGTTTTAGGGGTTGTTTTTAAAAGTCTGGAACAGGTTAATTTGTTTTGCATTACTTTCTATGGGAAAGCGCTTCTTGGTTTTGGAATGCTTTGGTTTTGGAACGGACCTCCGGAACGGATTAAGTTTGAAAACCAAGGTACCACTGTACTTTCTTTATCACAAAAAGTCCAGTTTTTTTGGGGGGGGGTGCATCAAAACCACATTAATCACACAGCCTGAATTTCCCTTTATATGATGGAATCCCATCTGAAAATAGCAGCCACCTGAAAGTGAAAACATATCTTTGTCACATAGCAAGGCTGCAAAGTTTTTTTACCTTACCTTTTCACTAAGGTACACACACACACACACACTGATTTGAAGAGATACATAACAAGGTATCAATTCACTACCCTTGAAGATCTTAGTGCTCTTAAATTTTATTGATAGTGACAGTAAATCTCATTAAACTCACTGGGGCTTTCTAGTGTGTACACATAGGATTGCATATTGTTGGAGTGTTTGTAAATATTTAATTTTATACAGTGCAGAGACCTGAATAAATGGGTGGATTACCGTGCCTTTTTATCCTATTCTGTAAGTCATGTTGTTTGAAACTTTTAAAACCCTCATTTTATGATAAAGTACAGATATCTGAAAAGGCAAGCACTGTTTTAAAACACCACTAAAATTCTGAACAGCAGTGTCATCTTTTTAATTTTAACCTGGATAACACTTCATGAAGAGGACAGTACTCCATGAACACTTATGCCATAATACTTTTGTTGGTTCTTAAAGTGCCACCATACACTTAGTTATTTTTATTTTTGTTCTAAGCGGTAAATTAGGATGTGTCTTATCACCTTCATGTTGTTTTCAGTTTCAGTGAGAAATTAGTTTTTTCCCATGGATCAGGAACATCTGAAACAAATTACCAGGCCGACTTCCCACTAGGACTTTCTTCTCATAGCTTTTTTTTGCACCTACAGGAGATGTGGAATGTTTCAATCTTGAATTAGTTAAGCGAAGGCTGCAGCTATCTTTTCTTCTTGGATTGGATTCAAGTCTTCAGTCATATCTGTGTGTTTATTTGTACTATTAAATACAGGGCATTCTTGCATTTTTCTCACATGCTTATGCTACTTTATAAATCTACAAGATTTTAAAAGATATTACAGCATGTACTGCTGTTTGATCTGTTCTTGTGATAGAATGGATTTCACACAGTGCAGCCATATTCTGGGGAACATTTTTGTTCAATGCACTCATCTATGCATGTTTCTTCAGCCCAAAATCACACAGTCATGGTGCACATAGATGGTCAAGGATGCAGAGCGGGCCAAGACATTTCCCCCTCATTAATCCCATATTGGGGTTGATAAAACATCCTTGGAAAACAAAAAGGGAAATCCATTAAAAAAAAAAGCAAATAGACTTTAGTTGAAAAACTGATAAATATGCACTAATGGATTTTTAACGGGATAATGAAGGCACCTGGGAACAGGTAGCAATCTCATGTTATAATGTTTTTTCTTTTTCTTTTTACGTATTTATGAAATTAGACGTGAACTTAGAAGAGTGGTGGCGAGAAAGAATGTAAGGGAAATCATACCAAGTCAGACTTCTGCAATCTTAATGTGATGTCAGACCTGATAAAACTGAAAACAGAAGTCAAAGTATTGTATATGGACAATACTTGAAATGCATCTCAAATTGATTTTGTTCAATATTTCTCGGATCACAAGGCAAGTTAGGAAATGAACACTTATCAACAGAATGGCTGCTGAGAATGTTTTTTAAAATATACAAGGCTGATCTTCTTTCAGTATTTTCTGACAGAAAGAGTGAAAATAACTGTTTCCCAGTTGAGAATTGCTTTATTATACTCACAGATGCCTCTCTCTAATAAGGATAGTTTCTGATACTTCACCTTGTTGCCTAGGCACTGCTTTAAACGAAAGATATATAATTGTATTCAAAGAGTGCCTTACACCTGAGATGCCAAGTCAACAAAGAGGGAGTGTGGAAACAACAATACTGAACACAGTTATTGTGAGTTCTTGCAGGGAACATTTTTTTTTTTTTAAAAAAAAAGACCTGGGTGCCCCACTCTGAAAATGTGTCATTTGCAAATCTTGACTTAACTTTGCCATGTTGAAGAGGTTCTTCAGCAATCAATGCACTTGAAGTTAATGTATCTCAGTAAATATTGACAAGAGGAGCACAAGGAGGTAGACAGATTTTTTTTTAATGGCACTCTGGATTCATTTCTGAATGACAACAGCTCAACGGTTAGCATATATTTGTTGTAGTTTCACATTCAATTTATTTCTCCCCCTGAAATGTGGAATGGGTTAAATTGAGTTTAGTCCTAGGTTTAGTTGAAAACAAGTCTGCATGCTGCATTAGATTCTCTGGTCTACCATTGGTCTCCAGCCTGCATAAACAATTTGAGGGAGCTCAGAGATGAAGCACTGATGATGCAGGAGAGGGTCAGTTATTTAAGCAAGGCTGTTAGACAAAGACAGTTGATCATGTCTTGGGCACAGACCTCAAGTAAGCAAGTTCTCCTATCCACATTGATCAAGAGAAACTGTGTGCATTTACAGCACATATTTAAGCTATGCAATCGACTAGATCAGTGATGGCTAACCTTGACACTCCAGATGTTTTGGGACTACAACTCCCATCATCCCTGACCACTGGTCCTGCTAGCTAGGGATGATGGGAGTTGTAGTTCCAAAACATCTGGAGTGTCAAGGTTAGCCATCACTGGACTAGATGGAATGATAGCCATCCATTTAGATGGCCTTTAAAAGGTATTAGGCAAATTCATTGAGGCATCACAGGCATCTGCTTGGCCACTGTGAGAACAGGATGCTGGACTAGATGGGCCATTGGCCTGAGCCAGCAGGCTCTTCTTCTGTTCTTATAATCTTATCCTAGTCATGATGGCTTTATATTACCTCCAGGATCACAGGCAACATGCCTGTGAATGCCCGTGTCTGGGGAGCACAAGTGGGGGGAGAGCATTGTGCTCAGGTTCTGCTTACTGGCTTCTCACGAAGCTTGGCCACTCTGAAATTGAGATGTTGGATTAGATGGGCCTTTGGAAGAGTGCCCATTGAATCAGGCTACACCTTTCCCCACCTTCCCTTCTTCCCAGTGATCAGGATACTTAATTTGCACTTTGAATATAAATATTTTGTGTTTTGGTTCATACTTTGATTCAAAAAGTGTGGATTTGATATTTTCTCATTAAAATGCAACAAAATTGAATTTATTCCCAATCTTTACATGTGCTTTTCGTTTTCTTAAATGACACCCGGTGGGAGGCTGAAACAGAGTGGGATTTGGGTGTTGGAATTGCTTTCTCCACACTGGAAAGCAAATGGAACCTTTGGAGACAAGTGGCAGGTTTGAGGAGGATACTTGTTAGAGAAATGCTGCTGTGACAATGGCGCATAGTGCATTCCCTGCACTATAATTCCAGTCATGATCTCTCTCAATTGCTATTTTAAAATGAAAACAAAAAATCGTAATGGTCATGCCTAATAATGCAACATCTGGAATGATAAAACCATGATCTGTAGTTAAACACAGGGCTTGTAACCTATGGGGTGCAGCAGGTAATTGTCTCAATACTCTTGAGACACAATTTTGCATCTGGATCTGCACCTTCCTCCTTCAAACCTGGTTGGTGAACCTCAAGTTTCAAGTAAAGGGTGTGCAGGAAGGTAGATCACACAATCCAGAGGCCTTCCCATTCCTGCCCTAAGGAGCTGAAGGTTGTCCACCATGGGACATTATATGGAACAGTATTGCTATCCTATTTAAGGTGCTATCCTAAGCACACTTACCTGAGAGTAACTGGACTCAGTGTGAATGACTTCAGGATTGCACTGCAATCCTATGTAGATACTGATTGGATTTCATTGGTTGGACATTCTTGGCTGTTATATTCTAAAGACACTCTATAAATGTGAGCACCCAGGTCCAAGAATGAGGGTTTGCAATGCATGTTTCAGTATGTGGCTCAAACAGCAAACATTATGTAAGATGAGTGACTCCTTGCTAACACGAACATCTCCGATCTTCCAGAAAACAATGTAGAAATATGCATCAATAGGGGCACCATTTCAGAGGGGCCAAGCTCACTTTACCCCCCTTGGAATATTTTTTTTGGGAGGAAGGGATGGCAGCAGAAGCAGGCCAAGTGCAAGGGAGGAGGAACTGCCAGCCATTGAAGTTGCACCTATGCCACATTCGGCTCTGTCCTTGGCTCCTCCCAACGTTGTGATGGCGGCCCCCCCAATCTTCGGTACAAGTTGGCGCCTCTGTGCATCAACCTATGCTTGTGATTTTCTCTGGGGTACAGATCTATGTTGCTGTATTGTTGTTGGTGTAATTGCTCTGGTGTGGGGGGAAAGCAGCTTTTTACATTTGCTCATTTGAGTGAAGGTTGAATGTCGAATGTCCACAATAAGTGGATTGTGCTTCTGTTTATTCAGTAAGCAGGGAAAGTCACGTGTAAAAGGGAAAGTCATGTGTAAAAGGGATAATTGCTAAACCAATTGTCTAATTTATTGGACAAGACTGGGAAAGGAGATTAAAGGCCTATCTACACATTCAGAAGACTCATGTTGCACTGTCCTTCTGGATTGTGCATCTTCATAATGCAGGGAAGGAGGTAAACAGTAAACAGTACAGTTATATGGTTTGTTATGTGTGTAAAGAATAGGTTGGGGGAGAACTGAATAAAGACACATGCTCCATGGAGCTGCATTGTTCTGCAAAGAAGGGCATTCCTTTAAGATAAGGACATTCCTTTAAATAATCAATATCTGGCAATCCAAGGTTTTATTGCAGCACCACAAAGGAATGTACATTGTTTTACATCCTGCCCATGTTAGCTCTTTGTCCTGGATTTTAGTTTGCCTTCAGTTGAGCAGAACTCATGTAAACATGCTCTTAACTGGAATTGAATTAACATTAAGTCATGTAGTGTAAACTAATTTGTGGATGGAAATGTAGAGCTAAAACTCTTGATTTAGCAGTCCTTGCAGCCCTTTTCTCATAAGTGTTGGTGCAAACTGATGTACCTAGGGACAGAGGCACATTTACAATTGGGTTCACATGGTCATTTGGGATTGCATTTTTTTCCACGTGAAGTACACCCAGGTAAAAGGACAGCATGGAGAAAGTACTCTGTGAATTGGAAAATGTGCAGAAAACTATTGCAACCCTTTCTACACGGGCTGTACCGCTGTGATTGTAAAAATTGCTGCGAAAGTCTGCCTGTGCCCTGCCAGTTTATAAGGTACCTTCTTCATGTGATGATGGGCAAGTACAGTATGTGCTCATTCAGCAGCAGCAGATGTGACTGTGTGAACCAGTTCAGTAATGTGCATTAACGTGAGGTTCAGGCATGTATGTGGCCATCAGGCAGTTGCCGTGAAATGGGATGCTTCTGCTCTTCCAGGTGTATTGACCACCGCTGCTTGCCAGGACACAATAAGGCAAGATGGTGGTGAGGGGACATCAGGTTAGTGGTGGGTGCAGATGGACACACATTTGTGGCTGCCACCACCAACCCAAGGCTCCCTTCATTAATCCCAGCTTTCATTTTAGTTGTAAATTGCATGATTTTCTTACTCTTAGGGTTGCAAAGGAATGTTTGAAGCTTTGAAGTCTAATGGTGGCATTCAACCAAGCAATTGTGCAAGCACAATGAAATTTCCTCCCTTCCCACATGCCCTGCACCATCCCCAAATCTGCTCTGGAGGGTTGGGGACTCATGTGGGGAGGAGATGGGGAGAACATTCTATTGTGCAAGGAGACATTCACCTTAGTGAAACATTCACCTTACTGCTACTTTGACTAGAAACCTCAGAAATAAGGGGCAGGAGGACAAATAAATGGTGATTTTCATATAATTATTTCCAAGCCCATTTCAGGACAGATGTTAGATGTCACATTTGGGGTTTATTTCAGACATATACAGTAGATGAAGGTCAGCACATCTGTCAGGGCTAGCTTGGACTCACCACATGATGGCAAATTAGCTACTTATTCTTTGGCTCAGGGGATTTTTCTTAAATAGCCCTCATTGTGACCATGGTTCCTATTCTTGCTGTAGACACATGGGAAAGTAATGTTGGGTCCCACCACCACCATTTCTACTAGGAATGTGAATGGAAAGCTGATTTAAGAAGTCCCAGAAAAAGCAATTCGGGAGAAGAATTTGTATTAGAAAGTCCGCAATATTGTGCTATCTTATCAGAATATGAATTCAACTATTATTATTGCTGATTGAAAAGGAATATAGAAAATTTTAATTTATATATTTTTTTCACTTTGGGGTTAACAAGTTTGTTAACATTTTTGCAGCAACAAAAATAAATTTACCAATTGAATAAATACACTATTTTTCTTCTTCTTTTATATATATGAACACATATATTTTACAAAACCCCATAGCAGCATGGGAAATAAAGATCCTTCTACAAAAAGAAGATGTTAAGTCAGTGTACAAAATAAAGCTTTAGAGTTTCAAAATCATATCTGGGCAAGAGAGACATATACCAGTTAGAGGTGCTTCTTCCATTCATTTGCTCCGGAGGCCCAGGTGAAATAGTTCATTGAGAACATACACAATCCTTCTCCTCTTTTCTGGATATTGCACTTACAAATCCTTGTTTTGTCAGGAAGGGTTGAGCAGATTCAACAGCAGAGATGTCATTGCTACACAGGCAGAAAGAGTTAAGAGTGACGTCATGCTGCTGCCTATGGCTGAGCTTTTGAGATGACGACGGAATGCAAGGTCTGGCTGGGGCTGCTGGTCCAGAGGCTTTGAAAACCAAACAGAAGGGTTGACTGAGATGTAGCTGTTGGTTATCCTAATGTGAGAAGGCACGGTGGTTGTGCTAGAAGAAAACACAGAAGGGCAAGGTTACAAGGTTACATTGGATTCCACGCATACCTGTCGTTGGGTTTTTAAAATGTTGCTGGTGATATTCAGTGCCAAAGGCCCAAATCTCCTCCCCCTCTATTGTCCTGAAAAGGTACAATTTTCCATATGACAAAATTCATATTCAATTGCTATGCAAATTTATATCCTCTTTTGCTGTCAGTGGGGCAAAGGACCTAATCCATAAACAATAGACTGGACTCAGAAAATCCTGTTGCCAGCCCTGGTGTTTGGGCATATATATTGAAATGAGCATTAATAAACCTAAATACACTTGGATGAACATTGAAACTGTGGCCTTATTTCATGTAGCTGATGGAAGTCTGCTTACCATGGGGATTACTTGTCAGCAAGCAGCAAGTTTTCCTTGAGGGATAAATTTGTAATTGAAAGGAATAGGGACAGATAAATTGCAATGGTGATTCATGGTTCTGTGTAAATATGCCATATAATGAACCTGATTTGAATTTGGGGTTTTGTTCATACAATTTTCTGCATGTGCTTCCTATTTATTTCCAAAACAAAAGTCATCATGGTTTTGTTTTTTTTAAAGACCTGAACAGATGTGGAGCCAATTCTATCAGAATATTCTCTATGTTGTTTTTGTAGTAGTTCTTGTTGTTTGAGGCTGGAGAACAACTAATTCGTGTTTCTCCTTTGGAAGAGGTCACTGTAATAGTATCAGATAATCATGAATTTCATTAACGGTATTGTATCACATGAAAGTCATCAAAATCTTCAATGTGCCAGACTTCAAAGGAATTCTCATAATATTTTGAAATTGCACATAGCCTAGCCATGAACACAAACTATTGAACACAATTGGTACTTGGGGAATAACATGTATTCTTAATTGTGCAGGCAGGCAAATAGGTTGATTTGTCGCCTGGGTGGTGGCGAGCTGTCGGTGATACCCTTTGCAGCAGTATCCACAGTACCTACCCTGGAAAAATGGGCTGTGCAGTGTGGGAATGGGGTGGGAGGCTGAGAGAGCTCCATCTTGGTGGTGGCTCTTCAGGTGTGTGGGATGCTGTCATCTGTGGGATGCTATAACCACCACCAACCCAGAGCGCCCCAGCATCTCCCCCCCCCCAAATGCTGTGTTTTAGTTCTGCAGATTTCCAGCTGCCCCTAGTTGTTCATCTCAGGGAAATACTGTGTGTTTGAAAGATGGTGTCCACCGAGAATAATCAGAGGTGGTGCTTAGGTTAATTCTTAGACAACTGCAGAGGGGAGACTGCCTTGTAAAATCCAATAACCTTTGAAGCACGCCCTTGGAGTGATTACTCCATCCTCAACCTAATGATTTAAAGATGTGAGAGTCCTTTCTGATTTGGCAACAACAAGAATTTCATCCTTATTAAAACCAGTCTGTCAGGAAACGATATATCATTCTCTAAGAAGGGGAAAAACACCCACCACCCTAACTTTAGAATTGCTATAACTGTTCAAGGTTATGTAGCTGGAAAATGGCACAGATTCTCACGAAGTGTCTGTGTGGTCCTCGGGCAGGAGATGACAACATTAACTCTTCCTTTTGCCCTCCTCCCCACTACCTCAGAAATGCTTTGATGCTTTTGTAATATTTTGGGAACATCCCTTCATAATTCCATACCATGACTTACCACCACAGTCGACACAGCCTCCCTTGAAGAACCCACCCCATTTTTCATCCAAGTCCCTGGGCTCAGACAAGCCTTTCTGTGTGTGTCGTTTATTTTGCCAGCTCTTCACAGACAACCAAGGAAGAATGAATTCAATAATAGACGCAAAGCATGGATGGTAACGCTGCCTCATAAAAAGGCCTGCTTGCTGTTTCTGGGCTTACACAAGCAGTGACATTTCTTGATCTTCCAGACATGAAAAGCTGCCTTCTAACAATATGACACTACGGTCTTAGGGCTTATCCATTCTTAACTTTCCTCCGCTCTTTCCAGGCATGGTCCATGATTTAAAGCTCCACGTCTGAGCACCATTTTTGTTGTTGCTCTGGAGCTTTTCTCATGAAAGACCACTCTTTTAGAGCTCAGTTGGAGCAAACTTCAATCCACAGAAAATGCTAATTGATGTTTGCTCTGATTCCGCTTCAAAGTGTGGGGTTTTTCTGGGCAAAAAAAATCCCCAAATGCTTCCACGGAGCATCCAAGCACAGACTGTTATCTGGAAAAAGTGTGGCAAAAGGCTAGTGTGGATAAGCCCCTAATACCAGCCAAACAACATAAAGGTTAAAATACCCAATAGATTACTCCAACTCCAACTTGAAAAGGAAACGAGCTCTGACTGATTAGTGCTAGCCATCTAGGTTCTCTTGCAACCTGTAGTGTTCCGAGTACAATCCCTTTCCTACAATTTCCCTATTAACAGTGGGCAAGAGGATGTTTTCCACATCTGTGGTTTCTTCTTTAGCCACAGCTAAAGTCCAATTTGACAGCCAGGATACAGCATACACTGACACTTTCCCCTCTCATCAGGGATGGACTTTGGTTTTTTCAAATTTCAGTGGTGCCCTGTGAGAGGTCAAAATTTGCACCCCCACCTCTCACCCTCTGTTCTGCTCAATTCCCTTCCTTCCCTGTGGTGCCCCCTTTGCCCAGCACCCAATGTAGCAGAACTGGTTGCTCTGCCCTAAATTTGCCTCTGCTCTCATCCATTAATTAGAAATGCTTTGGAGGAGCAGTACATACCCTCCAACATACTGTGTCCATTAGCAGGGTGAAACCTGACAACCTTTTGGGTCTATGCTTCTTAAATACTGTAACTCTTTTTTTTTGTCCCAAACTACCTTGAGGCCTGAATTAATACTTGGGGGGGGGATCAAAAACTCATCTACATGTACTACAAACTTTCAAGGGTTTGACAAAGAATCTCATAGCAGGGAATTCAGTGGCAGGACAAAACTTACTGCATATACATTATAGATAACAGGAACGAGCCTAGATAATTTTAAAATTATTATTAAACTTCCTCTTAAATTAGGATTCCTACCCCTGTATTTAATCCCTGTTTACCTTGTTGAGGTGGATGTTTTTCTCTTGTGTTTTATAGTGGAGCAGGATAGCCAGTCGTTAGCCTTCTACACATACAAACTAGATGCTAAACTATATTAAGACTTTTCAGAACTAGTTTTAAGGAACATCTGGCAAGTGAAAACTATGGATATGGAATATGTAAATGGTGTGGCTCCTATTTATAAATTAAAAGATCCACCAGAACATCTGCTAACAAGTGGTCTCCTGGAGCTCATCTGCCACCCACAGTTTTTCATCACCACTGATAAACATGTGCATGGATCATATGCAGAAGCTACCCTTCCTTTGAGGTGCTCAATGAACATGTGGTCAAGCATAGTGTAAACATGCTCTTCTCAGGCAGCAAACTACAAGTGCTTGCAAAGTTTGTGCTTTTGCAGGACACTTTTGCAGGCCCATAAAATTAGCAGTACATCAGCTCACAGGAGATGGTGGTTGTGTGGTCATTGTTTGCATGGTCTGTTTAAAAGGTAAAGGGACCCCTGACCATTAGGTCCAGTCGTGTCCGACTCTGGGGTTGCGGCGCTCATCTCGCTTTATTGGCCGAGAGCCGGCATACAGCTTCCGGGTCATGTGGCCAGCATGACTAAGCCGCTTCTGGCGAACCAGAGCAGCGCACGGAAACGCCATTTACCTTCCCGCCAGAGCGGTTCCTATTTATCTACTTGCACTTTGATGTGCTTTCGAACTGCTAGGTGAGCAGGAGCTGGGACTGAGCAACAGGAGCTCACCCCGTCGCAGGGATTCGAACCGCCAACCTTCTGATCAGCAAGCCCTAGGCTCTGTGGTTTAACCCACAGCACCACCTGGGTCCCTTAATGGTCTGTTTAATCTACACTAAATGTTTAAAAAAGATAGTGGCCTTGTAAATTGGACACCTAGAGAAGAGAGTTGCTACCAAACACATGGAAAGGCCATAGCTCAGTGGTAGAGTATCTGTTTTGCCTGCAGAAGTTTCCAGGTTTGATCCCCAGCATCTCCAAGTAGGACAGAGAACTCTCCCTAGATGTAAAGGTCACCTGCAGAGGAACTGTGGAAATGTCTCACACATCTTCCTGGTGGCTCACCATGGTATATATTAGTTAGCATTAAGATATAGAAGCTGAGCTCCAAATCGGCACAAGAAGCTTACTGAGTGACCTTGGGCAAGTCAGCCTCTCACAGCCTCCTCAGGTTGTATTGAGGATGAAAGGTGGGAAAGGATATTGTGCACCATCCTGAACTCCAGAGGAAGGATAGAATTAAAACTTTAAAAAGAGATAAATAAATGTAATGATGTGTTTAGGGGGGCTCCCTGTTTAGGAAGGCTTTTAATGTTTAATGGATTATTTCATTTTAATGTTCTGTTGGAAGCCGCCCAGAGTGGCTGGGGAAACCCAGCCAGATGGGCAGGGTATAAATAATATATTATTATTATTATTATTATTATTATTATTATTATTATTATTATCACGAACCCTTCTAGAACCTGAAGAGGCCATGTAACAATCTAGCTTATTGCATGCTATAGCTGTTCAGTAGGCAAAACACCCTCAGGAACATGCCAGCACTCTTCAGCCTGGCAAGGAATAGGTCTCTTTAAAAGGCTGCTGAACCTGGCACCTGGAGCCCAGAACCTGAGAGCTTATGAGAGATGAACTCATTCAGATTTCAGAACTTGAAAAGGGTTTCCTGACTGCACTGTGCCCTGACACAGAAGTTCAATGGAAAGGACTCATGGGAGCTCTTACTTTCTCTCTGTCAACCCCAACAATCAGAGCCAAACACCTCTTCTGTGGAGGAGTCTCTGTGGGTTTGACAACAGATTCAACGGCTTTTATTTCTAAGAATTATAGTCTGTATTCCCAGCCCACAGGGTTCGTATAGTGACTTACAGTCAATTAAAATGGAAGTCTATATAATAAAACAGGGGTTTTATTATAAAACCTGTGGCCCTCCAGATGTTGCCGGACTATAGATTCCTTCTTGCCTGTCTATGGGCAGGAATGCTGCCTGGGGCTGGGGGGAGAACCAGGTGTTCCCCATCCATGCAATTAAAAAAACCCATATAGAAAACACATTTAAACACATTTTTTTAAAAAAAAAATCCTGTAGAGGTCTATAAATGAATTTGATCAAGCATAAATTAGCCTACACCAATATAAAAATTATAACCATCTTCCATAAACTCAGAAGTGAGTCAGCCTGGTAATGCCGGGCAATGAGCTCCTTAAAGAGGGGGCCATTATAGAGAAGCCCCTGGAGAGCAGCCTGGGGAAGACTCCTCCCTGCACACCGTCCTCATTACAATCACACTGTCCACAGCTTGCCCAGTGGACTATGGTGGAGTGTGAGGAGTGCAGTTGACATGAGAAGGATGGCATGTGGCCTTGGAGGAATGCAAGATTAGCAGTGAAGCAGCAAAAACTGGTGGTGGTTGGCAACTTTTGGCACCCATGTGGTCCTCAGTGAAAGCCTCTGGGGGCCGCAGGTGGACCCCGAGCCACAACTTGCTCACAGGTACCTTATTTTCATGTTCTGTTGTAAACTCAGATGGAAAAAAAGTAATCCTACTTATTCCACTTTTTCCTGTGTGATGTCAAATAGACTTAACAATGGTAAAAAGAGAAATATTAACGGAGCATGAAAATTTGCTATGCAGGCTGAATATAAAGTCATGCTATGGGCGTGAGTGCTAAATTCCTTGCCTCTACTTTAATAATGCAAAGCTTAAGTAGCAGGACTTGAACCCCGGTGAGATTTTTTTTAAAAAAATGGCTTCCTCTCCTAGCTGGCTGATCATATGAAAATGCATAAAGAACATGTTCAGAGGGTTCAATTAATATATCCTGCACACTCTGACCAGACAACTAATCCAAAAAGCTCTACTAAAGCCATCAAGGGAAGGAGAGGATGCTGGCAGAAACAATGAGTGGGGAGATTTACTTTTTCCTCACAGACACTGTTGAGTTATGCCGTGCCGTTATTTTACTTGCACGTCTTGCCTGCATTTATCATATTTATCAGGAAGCTGGGGATGTCAAGAGCAGATGTTGAACCAGTTGCACAGGTGCAGACTCACGGGCTTGGGCAAGGCTCTGCTGATACAGCGGAAAGGTGGATGTGAGCCTCCTCTATTAGCTGATTTATGCCTGGAGCTTCTTGCCAGATGCGGAAGAAGAAATACATGTGAACGTAATTTAGAGACTTCTCACAAGATTACATAATGCAGCCTGGCTACCTTGAGCACTTGGCGACGCCCCTTTCCCTCGTACAACTGGGTTGCTTGAAGAACGATAACAGTATTAGGCTTCCTCCCTTTTTCAAATGGCATCCTCATGATTGTGAGAACGAAACCCAGGTGTGATGTTTATTCCAGATATATTAATTTGGAATAAAACCAATGGTCACCCGAAACTGAAGTCCAACAAAGTGAAGTCTGTTATAAATTCTAAGACAAAACAAAATAATTTTTTCCCCTTCCAGTAGCACCTTAGAGACCAACTAAGTTTGTTCTTGGTATGAGCTTCTAAGGCAGTGATGGCTAACCTTGACATTCCAGATGTTTTGGGACTACAACTCCCATCATCCCTGACCACTGATCCTGTTAGCTAGGGATGATGGGAGTTGTAGTTCCAAAACATCTGGGGTGTCAAGGTTAGCCATCACTGTTCTAAGGTGAGAGCAAGCACAACACTCTTAAACAACAGAGACTGCTATTTTTATACATGCTGTGAGATAAATTGCAACCTGATAACCTATCATATTCAACCGTGATGCAGCAAAGGATGGTTGCTGATGCTTGGGGAAGCCCATCCAAATCCTGTCACAAAACCCAGTCTCTTTCACATTAACTCAGTATCAGATAATGCTCTGAGCATGGACAGCATTCACATGCTACTTACAGGGAAGGATGATTTATATGGTATTCTTTCAGACTTCTATAGGTGGAAAAGACCTATAAAAGCTTGAAAATACAAGACATGTAGCTTGTAGCAACCTGCTTTGAACTGAAGAGGCACCTGGTCAGATTATCGGGAAAATGGGAAAGCCATGCTCAAAACTGTACAAAGCAGCAGGAGGGCACCAGGTTGGGAAAGACTATCTTACATAAATCAAGTTAACAGAAGGAGGACACAGTTTCTAAAGCCTTTGAAGTCAGTGTTAGCCTATGAACTGTGGCTGAGCATTCTCAAGGTTGACAAAGTTTCAAGGTGGCTTCCAAAGGCAGATACAATTCAGATGGCATAATCAGACTCTCCCAGAGGTCCAGAGAAGCCTGGCCCACTTCCAGCATTCGAAGCCCCTGCTCATAAGAAAAAAGTAAAATCACAGCACCCAAAAGCAAAATAAGGTACCCAAAATAGAGTGTGGCATAATTTGAATACATCTTTTATTTAATGAACACTTACGTAGCTGAGATGTTGAGCCATGTTTTGGTCTGCAATATACTGAGCTGAATGGCTCCCCTGACCATCACCACCTTGCCTCTGATTGGCTGCCTGACATAAAACTGGCATGTCTCAGCTCCAATGCCACTCACACAATATCTTCCATTTTTGCATAATTGGCTCCCTTCTTTTATACCTTTGTGCCATTTCCAACCTTTTAAATAAGATCTTAGTTTACCAAACAAGGAGATTGTGGGTATCTCAAGACCTCTGTGGGGGAAGGTTAGATGGCCAATAATAATAATAATAATATATCTGATTCTTATTCTTTATTTCTACTGTTCTCATGTATACCACTTGAGAGTTTTATTATATTAAGCAACATTTAAATCTATATACATTAACAAAAGCACCTATGCCTCTTCTGAAGAAATGCAGCCTCTCCGTTCATTAAGATAGGCACTATATTTTGGTACTGTGTTGAAATGCAATGGAAACAATTGGCATTTATTCATTTCAGGGGCAGTTAAATGAAATTAAACGCCATTGTGACTGACAGCATTCTGTTTTGCATCACTACATTGCCTACAACGAAAGGGCAAGTGCCTGAAATTCCAGCACAATGGATAAGGATTGCTAGCAATGGCTATAATTAGTGCATTTTATTGCACTTGACTGCCTTCACCATTGGGGTGGAGTGTTTCTCCTCCTCGCTTTCTCTCTCTTACACTGTTAACATTGAGGCTGAAAGAGCTGTCATATCTAAAAGAAGCTGATAGTTGCTTATGTTTTGTTGTCCTTTGAGACTGAGTATCCATTGTCAGCATGCCACATATATGCCATTCTTGGTACTATTATTTCCCATTCAATTGCAACTTGGTTTGCCTTCCACATATATAGAAAGCGCACACACACTGTGGGGGAGGAAAGGATGCCAAGGAAAATGTTCTCTCTTAAATTGATGAAACATGAGGGCAAAACTCAGTCAATAGAAATTGGGAAGAGAGGTCAAAGATCATCTTTCATAACATAGGGCTTGTCCACAAAACCAGTTATCTCTGCAGAGCAACTGAATAATGCTATTTGTTCTTAGTTGAAAGCCCATAATCTTATCTTTTCCTTCTCTTTCCCCTGATTGCTTGTTTGTACCCTGATTTCACTCATAATCACTTAAAAGGTCTGATCAACTTTAATCCCTACTTCTGCACTACAGCAGGAAAAAGCACCATCTGGAAATGCTTCAGATGTTGGAAATCCCTGAGCAAGCCTTTGTAGACTCACCCATCTTCTATCCGAACCCAGAGGTCATTGAATTGTCTTTGGCGATGGTTTTTATACTGCTTCTTGTGCCACTTCTTCTGCCGCCCAAACTCTTCCAGCTGACTGATGCTGTCTGGCAGTAGAAGATGTGGAGGAAGACTGTCTTCTTCACTGGACTGAGGAGGCACTGAAGATGATGATGGTGGCACAGGGTCAAAAAAATGGATAGCAGGTGTGGCTGTTGCAGAGGAGCCTCTGGAGGGTGCATTGATGTTTGCTCTGGAGATGCAAAACAAGCTTATCAAGAAGAGATTTGTGGCTGCGCTAGAAAAATCAAGATCTGAAACAACTGGGTTGAACTTAATTCACACAATGCCACTATTAGGCACAACAGATAGTACACAATATGCAATATTGGTGGTGCAAATATTGACAGTGCAAAGGTGGCTGAAGTCTTATGTTGTGCCTTCCATGGGAAGGAAGATCAAGAGCCACAAAAGTTGTGGATCTGCCTCCTTATTTTATTCTGAGTCAGACATCAGCAAGCCTGTCCTGGGCAAATAAACCTGATCTGGGGAAGTGAATGTGAGTCTGAAGCTGAAGAATGAATAAACAGTGAAATATTTTTCTTTGGACTTTTTGGAAAACCAACTAGTTTGAGCAATGGACTTTCACTCACAAACTTATCGCTCCTTACCTCCCCACTGCAGCCCTCTGTGTGCCTACAAAATCTGTTCTAGAGGGTTGGAACTACAGAGTGGAGAAGAACAAATAGGATCTCCTTGTTCTTAGAATCATATAATTGTAGAGTTGGAAGGGACCACAAAGGTCATCAAGTCCAATCCCCTGCAATGCAGGAATCTTTTACCCAACGTGGGGCTTGAACCCTGAGATTAAGAGCCTCATGCTCTACTGACTGAACTTTCCCAGCAGGATTCTCCTGGTACAATGTTGCATCTCACACTAACTTTGCACAGGCAATCAGTAAGGATGCTTCCGGTTTCTGTTTGGGAGAAAGAGGTTAGATTCACATAACCATATCGTCCCTTCCAAGTCTATGATGGTCTTATCTTTGAACAAGTACAGTTTCATTTTCGTTTCATTACATTTTTGATAATAGTACAAAAAATATAACATGGCAGCTTTGGGCCTTGTGCCATCATTCCGCTACTGCATCAGAAGCAATGCCAAACATGAGCTAATATTGCTTTATAGATTCCCATAAATTCCACAATGGGAATATTTGTCAATTCAAGACTTCTACACTTCTTTACATATAACTTTCATCCTCTGCCCACAGACCACAAAGGCATCTGTCTTGTTGTATGCAAATCATGTAAGTATGGAAAAGCTTGCAACATACATAATTATTTGCCATTTTATATCCCCCTCCCAAGTATTTGGCTGCAATTGTTAAGGTTTTGGTGACAAATGCTTGTACATCTCATCGCCTGAAACTGCCACACTCCAGCAGTGTAGAAAGGAAGGCATATATAATATACTTAGGGTCTTGTGGCTTGCATTTAGGAGACACTAACATATGTGACGATGCAGTAGTAGTAGTAGAAGTAGTAGTGGTAGTAGTAGTAAGAAACAATACCTTAATATATTCAATGGCAATATGTCTCTGAACTGTCACCCTACTTAGGAGAACCACATAAATTGTGAGATGTTTAATCTTCTTCATTTTATCTTAGGACTCAAATGTCTCAGTAAAAGGAAGAGAGGAGGTGGAGATATTTGTTGCAGTCATTGGCACTTCACTCATATGGGTTAAGCTTATGCTTGAAACACGTAGCAGTAATGCAGTTTGTTATTTGATCTAACATTCATTTGTGAGATATACACATATATACATATTTATTTATCTATATATATTAAAAGGTCAAAAAATGGCACAGGCAACAGGAGGAAAGCAGCAAGTTGTCATCAGAAAAGGCCAAGCTGCCTCAGCTCACACATTGATTCTGTCTTTGCCTAAGGTATCTTACCACCCACTGCCAGGAAATCATGGCTCCTGGCTATACCAGCTTTTAAACAGTCTGGACCAGTATTTGGTTTTCATTTTATTCTGTCTCCCTCCTCTTCAGAGTACACAGACTGAAGCTTCTTTCAAGTGGGGTTGTTTTTCCTTCCCCACTTCCATATAGAATCTTTTCAGTTTCCTCTTTGAATTTTTATCTATTAGCCCACCCACCCCTGTTCTGGGGCCCCTTTACAAATTTCTCCTCAATTCCTACTTAAACTGGGTGAGAATTCAGTGGGTTCTTCTTAGCTGGTTCGCACAGGCCATAGAACTGGATACTGTCCATTGACTATAGTGTGCAGCCACCATCCCATAATCATCTTAGCCTCCTCTTCAAAATTTGTGCTATTTGAGGACTACACTCATTTTGGAAGGAAGTTATATTTATTGGGAATACTTAGAACAACAAGAACAAGAACAACAACAGCAGCAGCAGCAGAAGCAGCAGCAACAGGAAAGGAGAAATAGCTCCCACTGTTTCGTAGGAACCATGTTTCATAATCTTTGCCCCTGAAATAAAGCCATTTCACTTCTCTTACCGTCAAGAAAACCCCATTATGCAATAAATGAAACTCTGAGAAAATGAAAACCACTTGTGATGTCCTTCCCCGGAGCATATTATGTCACTCAGGAAACATCCTCCTTGGCGTGTATGGTTTTTTCATTGAAAGTTTGCTTGTTTGATTGGAAGTGGTTTATCACCATGCCAGCTGCCTGAGATGGTATCTCTGCCATTCATTCACATACTTCCCAATGGCTGAACGACACCCTGTCCCCCCTCTCATTCCAATAGGTTTGGCAACTGCTGCAGATTATAGCTGAAACTATGGGTGGCATTTGGCCTAGATTCTAGCAATCCTGTTGCTAGTATTTTTCTATGCATTGCTTCATGCCAGGATATTTTGGCAATATCCTCCAGCCACTTGCTTTCCTGCCTTTGCCGTTTTTATTTAGTGACTTGACCAGAAGTCTTGTTGATGTTGAATTCAACTTGCATTTCCAGTCAAACGTCTACTTCTAATATTAGCATACAACACTTCATATAACTTCTCTGGACACCACCATTAATAAAAGGCCATCTCACCTGTAGTCATTTGATGGTGACGCCCAGAGAAAGGTTTCTGAAGAGGAATAAATAAATAACAAGCTAAGATTTCAATCCACAACCCACTTACTTAAAAACAGTCCCATTATAAATTGCCTTTGAGTCTCCCTCAAGTCCTTTTATAGCATTGTGGCTAAATGGTCAGTTAGCTACAAGCTGGGGTTACAGTCCTGACAGCTGTGAGCAGAAAAAGCTGCTATTTTGTGCTTGCCATAGAAGTGTAGAAGACATAACAACAAAATGGAGAAGAACTTTATGTTCTCTCTTGAAAAAGAACATAACAAGAGAAGAAAGCCTCTGACCCCACCCAGATTCAAGTAATCCCAGTGCCACCTAGGGATTAAACTGTATAAAAACACTATCCACACAGTGCGCTTGCATGAGCCATGTGTACAATTAGCTATGTGAAACAAGCTTCCATTCCATACATGGAACAGATTATTGGGTTGCAGTTTGATTTTCCTTATGTCAAGATCTTGGGTAAACAGCTGCCCTGCATTGGAAAGAAGTTCTGTGAATTGTGACCTACAATTATAGAGTTCTGCATTGACTTTGAAGCAGTCCCATTAAAGTCAGAAATACTGGAGCAAGTGGGTAGTGGGTTGCAGTAGGCCTTGTGAGTAGTTGTAATGATTTCAACACATGCTGAACCATTGCTGCTCAGTTTAAAGAGATTAACTTTGGAAGCTGTTCATACAAATGTGTGAGAGGCTTCTTAGCTTGAAGGCATGATAGTGTAGGTGGGGGAAGTAAGTGCCGGACAGACCTGAGTGACTGCAAACAGACCACAGACGTCAACAGATAAAACCAGCAATCTCTGTAGGCACATGATGCCACTCGATACTTTTGTAGCCACTTGGGATGGTACAAAGTGTAGCAGCACTTTGTTCCAGAGGAATATTACTGGAGGCTGAAAAGTTTCATCCACAAGACACAAGTGCTGAATGAAAGAAAGCAGGATAAGCTCCCTTCTACCCTGCATGCTGCAATCACTTGGAGAGATTGCTTTTCCCTCACCATGTAATTTGGAGTGGTAAAGAGGCATGATTCGTGTTAGAACCACTCCAGTTATTTAAAGTGGATTACTGCAACACAGGGCTGCATTTGAAAATGGTCCTTGGTGCTTCCATTAATTCATAGCTGATTTTGAACCTTTAAGGCCCTTCACCGTTTGGGACCAGGGTACCTGAAGGATTGCATTTTACCAAGTTTACCGACTCAGATTGCAAGATCTTCTTCTGAGCCCTTCTCTGAGTGTCCCTACCAGGTGAGGTGGGCGGCTGTTTGGAAAGTGGTGGCACCCTGGTTGTGAAATGTTCTCCCCATAGAGGCTCATCTGATTGCTAATTTGTCATCATTGCAGTACCAAGTCTTCTCCCCCCCCCAATACCTTCAAAATTTGCTATAGTCTCAAAATTTCTTTAGTTTACTCTTCTTTTTCTGCTTTTCAAGTTTTCTGCTGTTTGTTGTTTTGCTCTGTTTTTTTTTTTTTATTAAAAACAAAACAATTTTAATTCTATGTAGTAACTTGCCCAGAAAATGTTTTGTTATAGGGTGGCCTATAAAGGAAGGAAGGAAGGAAGGAAGGAACAGACATTGTAGTCCATTGTTTCACAGAGTCCATGATAAAAACAGCTTTCTGTGTCTTAAGAAAATATGTCCCACCCCCCCCCCACCCCCAAAATGAAACAAAACAAATCTGGTCCAAAACCCATCAGTGAGATTTCAATAAGGCCTATACTCATACAGCAAATATTTTTAGCTTCTCTACCCAGCTTTTGGATTTAAAAAAGATTGGGACACGGGTGGTGCTGTGTGTTAAACCACAGAGCCTAGGGCTTGCCGATCAGAAGGTCAGTGGTTCGAATCCCCATGACGAGGTGAGCTCCCGTTGCTTGGTCCCTGCTCCTGCCAACCTAGCAGTTCGAAAGCATGTCAAAGTGCAAGTAGATAAATAGGTACCACTGCAGCGGGAAGGTAAACGGTGTTTCCGTGCGCTGCTCTGGTTCACCAGAAGCGGCTTTGTCATGCTGGCCACATGACCTGGAAGCTGTACGCCGGCTCCCTCGGCCAATAATGTGAGATGAGCACCGCAACCCCAGAGTCACTCACGACTGGACCTAATGGTCAGGGGTCCCTTTACCTTTACCTTTACCCAGCTTTACAAAGGCACTTGGCATGAATGGACAATTTTACTCTCTACCCTTTTGCAAATGAGCACTAGTACCATGTGCATGTGCATTTTTTTAATTGTGCCAATGACAGATCAGGCAAGAAATTATGGAGAATTGGGTGCAGAAGATTTGCTGTATATTTCTCATTATCCCTTAACCACTCAGACTGCAATGCATAATATCAATAGGGGTTTCTTTTGTAGATGGTTAAACCATCAAGATATTACTACCAAATTAGCAGGTTTTCTTAGGAACAAGTAAATAGAAGGGTGTCACTAAATGTTTTGGCAATATCTTGCTGGATATGAATGATATGTAAAGATAACCCAGTTCTTCTATCAGTCAAATCGATGGGACATTTCTCAGAGGAAGAGGACTAAATTGTTGTTGTTTTTTTAAAAAAATCTTATTTTAAAGTATGTTGCTAATTCCTTTATCTAAAATTTACCCAGAACAACTATGTTTCTTGACTATGTTCCTTGAAAGTTAATTGGCTATATAAATGCAATAAAATCACAAAGGAAACGATTTTATGAGCAGATGGAAATTCCTTGGAAATCTGGTGTGCATATTTCCAGTGACCAATTTGTAAAGCATTCATTCTTTCTAATCCCACAGATTTGGTTTAAATTAAGAATTAATTTGTGCACACTCAAGTTGAAATGTTTTGATTTAACCCATCCTAGTTAGAGGCTATTGAAAAACATGTTGTCACAGGTGGAAGGGTGGGATGGTAGAATAAAAGACTCCATGCCCACAACAAATCATAACATCAAGGCCATGGAGGCTTAACATTTGGCTATGGGCTTTGGTTTTACAAGCTGCACAATAGAGGATCTCACAGGCCAAGTTATTCAAAGATTAATCAAAATACTTATTTTTGGCAGGCTAAGGAAGCCTTATTTTTCAGATTTAATTAGGATATGGACTGAAAGGTTAGGATAACCAAGTTGGCTTTTAAGGACAACTGATGCACAATGTCACAGTGAGCCTTGGGCTCCCTTGCTCTGTTCCCCTCTTTCATACCCAAAAGTTTTTCACTACCCTGAGTTCCTCTTAACATGCAATCTTAGGGAACATTGGTTTAAACTATGATATGAAAACAAGCCAGAATATGAAATCATGGTTTGCCTTTGCTTGTTTTCACTAAACACAGGCTCCAACTGAACTATACATTCAAAGCATTGTCATGTAATTTTCAACAGCCATGGCTTCCATCAGATAATCCTGGGGACTGCAGTTTCTTAAGAGTCCTGAGAATTATTAGGAAACCTCTATCCCTCACATTGAGCTACAGTTCTCAACCCCTGTTCCCAAGGAACTCTGAGAACAGGGTGTGTGTGTGTGTGTGTGTGTGTCCTAACAACCCTCAGCACACTTAACAAACTACAGTTCCCAGGATTCTTTGGGGGGAGCCATGACTGTTAAAAATTATATGATAATGCTCTAAATATATAGGACAGATGGGACCATGGTTTAAACAAATCACAATTCCTAAAATTCATAAAATGAGGGGGAACAGTGGTTAGTTTACAAATTAAAAGTTGAAGCTTTCAATCTCCTTGCAGTTTAAAAAGAAGAGGAAAGCTGGAGAGAGAGCATAGAAGCCTTTGACCATGGATTCTCATTTTGAATGAGTCCTTCAAATGTTATATAACTCCCTGAGTGCTTTGATGCAAGGCAACCACAAACATTTTTATCACTTTTCTCCTCTTTTGCAGGGGGGAAAGAGGAGCAAAGTAAAGAAGCTCCACTCTATACAAATTCCAGTGAGCAAATCCAATATAGCAGCTGCTACCCATTTAATCTGAAAGAACCTATCAAAAAGAGCAATTCACAAAGCACCTGTGACCAGTGATGACTTTCTGTTGTTGCTGAATTCTCAGAATCTACTCTGCTCTTCAGAAGCGTACTGTATATCAGCATTGTGTGCCCATCTTAGCTTGGAATGCTGACAATGTTGCATTTCTTCTCCCTTGGATTCCACAATTAATATTTACTCCATGAATTGAACTATTGAGGCAATATCCTTACTTGTGACCTTGGAATCTATACAACCATCAGCAAAAGCTATTGGGGGGCTATTGTCCCCCCCAATCAAGCCAGAATTGTCATCTAAAGTAAATATGGATATAACACAAAACAGAACTGGTGATTGAGTCATACTTAACATTGGTTCAAGGCACTGTGACAAAAATAAGCTTCTGTTTTGCTAGTGATAGTCCTCGTGTCAATTGTCTACAAGAGCCTCCCTTTTTGTAGAGCATTTATATACAGATAATAGCAATTCCCACCCCATCCCCCATCTCCGGTTCAAAGCTGTGACTGTGTGATTGTGAATTCAGAATAAGTCAATTAGACTTGCTTCCAGACATTGGTAGAATTCTATAACACATGGAATAGGGATGGTTTGCATTTAAATGTGAACCTGTCTAATTCATACTTCCGGAAGCAATACAGAAACTGAACCACAGTTATCCTTTGAAGTTTACATGTCTCTGAATTTTGTGATAGTTCTCCATCCAGAAAACAAGTACAAAATATGTACACTGGGGAAAGTACAAGCAAAAATGCATGCATTAGTGAAAGAACATGTAAAACTGCATAGTTTGCAAAACTGCAAAGTGGTGTGCATATTGAAAAAGCGTGGGCATTGTATATTAAAATAGGTATGAATTTTCATGCAGGCTAATGGAAAAAAATTCAGAAACTGATGTGGAAATGGACTTAACTTAAGATTAGGAAAATGAGAAACTGAGAGAAAATGACCATTGAAAGATAGAAGACAACTTCACTTTTTTGACCCTATGCCATTCTGAAAAACTTATTATCACTATTCTACAATCTAGTGTTTATGTAATGTCCTATATTTTTGCGCACAATGCATTATTGAAAAATCTTCAGGCTAATGTAATAGATTTGCTTATTCACAGGAAAAGGGGGGAAATAAAGACAAATGAGACTTACTTTTCTATTGGTTGTCCTGCAGGAACATGCTTTACTTCAAACCCAGCTTGCTTCAGCACATCAATAACAGTATTGTTGCCCAAGAAGTGACCTAAATGTGGATAAATAGAAAAGTCATTCAGAAACCTGATGAAAAACTTTTTATTTATTGCTGGACCTGTATCACAATATATTCAAGAGGTTCAGGGTAGATAACAAAGTCAACAGATTGGCTAAAGAACAATTCAGTAGCATGATTCCACACCAGAACTTCATTGTTCTGGGACCTTGCCCAGGTCCGTGCATTTAAAAGTCCCTGAATGCAGAGCATTCCTACTGCTGCAGCTAGTGGCAGAAGTAAAGGATAAACTAGATTGCTCACTCATGACACTGAATCCTCTAGAAGCTCTGCTTATAGTTTCTATCCCTCAGCAATGGCAAAGGATAAGTTCCAGGCCAATTTCATGTGGGAACATTATGAAACATACAAACTAAGATCAAACCTGCAATTATAATTGCAGTGTAGGTGAAGGCGAGTAAGGAAAATGCTACTTTTCTTCTTTTTCAGGAGACACTACAATCATATACACCCACCTATGTTATCATACAGACACAGGCAGATACTTTCCTCTATCCTAGTGATCTATACTGGCAACAATTTCTCTGTTATTTGTTGACAAATCAACCATCATGTCCATCATGCTTCCCTGTCTGCATTTGCCTTATCTGCCTGGATTGATTTTGGAATTGAAACTATAGATCAGAGAAGTAAGCTAAAGTCATCTCACCCAAATTTGACATCACAGTCCAACACTTTTCCTGGAAAAGAACAAACCCTGTGAAGATCCAGATTAATTCATTCCTCTGAGAAGCCCAGGCTCCTCAGTGAGCCACGGGAATTCTCTAGTGTGCAACACTTGTCTTTGTTCTGTTTGTTCATTTATATGAGAGCTGTATTTTGTTTCAGTAATTAGCAGCAAAAATAACCAACCTGGTGATCAGGATGTTGTGCATACAGAGAATCAAAGAGAGAAGAGCAATTCCTGACTACTCAGTTCCAAGACACAAGGTAAAAAGATATGCCCACCCAACTGTAATTTTTACTCAGTAAAATTAAAAAAGCAAAAGTAAATGTGGCTTAACAGCTTAATGAAGATATACAACACTTGCAGTTGCCCAACAGTGAGATAAAATGGGTTCAAAACTCAGCAACAAAATACAATGTGTGATGAAAAACAGAATAAAAAGTGTCTAAATGGCCTGCTACAAATAATCACTTTTAGCTGCCAAATGCATTTCAATCATACGGTTGTCTTCAGTGGCACATACTGAAAACTAAATTAACAGCTTCAAAGTGGATCGAGTACATATTATCTCGGGCTTTTTTATAATGGGGAGTGTAATCTTGAAAAAGCAAAAAAACAAATATGTAACGTTATGTTAGATTTGTATCTTACTTGCACCACTCCTTTTTGAAAGCTATGTATATGAAGCTTCCTTAACAGACCAGAATGATGGATACAAAAATGCATCCCCTTTCCCAAGTGGGGAAAGTGCCTGGATGTGCATTGTGATGCAGTGCACACCTGAGCATGGCTTGGTAAGGTGGCTGGGCACCAGGGCTCACCGTCAGACTCTTGGGGAATGGCACATGTAGCCCTGATATTAGGATGCAGGTATTCAGCTTGGAGAACAACACAGGCAGCAAGCTATTTCACTTGGGGATCCCAACACATTAAGCAGTGAGGAAACGTATTATCTAATCAGTTGAGTAACATGCACTGGGTTGGGATGATGAGAGCATGGGGAAGGAATGAGGCTTAAAGCTCTTCTGATTGGAGTTTACAGCTCCGCAGTGGGAAAGAAGTGGGGAGATGAGGGTCCGGAGGCCTAGCTGACTGAATTAGGCCAGCAGGTCTGAGGTTCCCCATCTCTGGAGTACAGCAAAGGGATTTGCGTGCCACCGCCTGCTTTTGTGTGGCTCTTCTTTGCTGGCTCAGGATGAGCCTGGAAATTACTCAATATTCAATGGTAATTTGGATGCCAAGCTCTTCAATGATTCCTCCCCTGTTTATTCCTGTTTATAATTCAGAGAAAGCATGATAATCAGTATCAGTTGTAAGGGTGATATGCATGTAGAAATTTTAGTACTGTTTGCAAGAGCCATAAAGCGGTACTTTCTAGCCAAAACACACTTTTTAGAACACTTAAAAAATACCAGATGAAATGAATCTCAAAACAAAAACAGACAATAAACCCCAATTAAAATTGCATTTGCAGGTTCCAACTTGATCCAGCATTCCACCCACTCCTTTAGAGAATTGTTTGATTCTGGTTTACTAACTGGCTTATAACTAAAGCAAAGACCAGGGTCCCGAAAATGTGTTACATGACCTCAGAGATTTGAATGCTAGGACCCTGGTGAGTCATTAAGTCGGCTCTATTGTAAGCATCCAAGAACTGTGGTTAAAATGCAAAGCATGAAGAAACAATGGGCTTGAGTCCTGCAACTTCACAATTACAGAGACTTTCCAAAAATACTAGCCCAGATTGTGGTCAGCTCCAAGGGAACGCTGCCAGTACTGCTTGCATATACAGATTATTGAAGCAACAGATATCCAAAATTGACACAAATCCTTGCGAGGAAAATCACATTGTGAGCAGCTATCTTGAAAACATTTAGCATACAATCACCACACCAGCTTCAATATGGTTTACCTCAGTGGTATGAAGAGTATGGGCTCTCTCCCATCTCTCTCATGGTCCAATGCTAAGCGAATTTAAGAGGTTTTTGGCTCTACAGATCTCAATTTGGACATCACATAGGTAGTTCTGTTCCATCTGCTGTTAGTAAAAGACTGAAACAGGCACTGCATAGATAAACTTACAATACAGCAACCTTTTGGTCTTCCCACAGACTTTCTGTTTGCTAATCAACATTCCTTTGTTTATGGTCCAGGCTCTCCTGGTTTCAGTATGGCAGACAGCACCCTCTTTGCTATAAACAGACCCAGCACAGCTTTATAGATATTATAAAGTATTTGTCCCTTTCTTCCATTTTGGAAACCATGATAAGTGCTAAGTAGGCCAGGTTGAAATCCAGAAGTTCTCTATCTCTCTGCTCCCACCCCCCAAATTTAAATATTCTGCTGAATTAGGAGGTGAAGTAGTTGCAGCTATTCCTGGTTTCCCCATCTGGTCCTGTAATCTGCTCCATTCCTTACCTGCTATAACAAGCTGGACTCGAGGTGTACCATAGATTGCAGGTGTGTTTGTATTATGTGTGTGTGGGAGAGAAAGATGCAGGAGGGGAAAGCTATAGGTGCCTTGACTTCTGAGTCCACAGCAACAAATAGATAAAAGTTGGAATCTCTGGGTTGCAGCTTGGCAAATCTAAAAAGGACAAGGGCTTTCTTACCCAACTCTGAAATGCTAATGGCCTCATTCTCCTCCTGGAGATAACCAGCGGCAAAGGAAGCCACTCGGGTGCCTGGGGCGGTGTGTCCAGGGGCAGGTCGAGCCACCCATAGGGGCAGGGTGAGGGCGGGGTGAGCCACCCATAGGGGCCTCCGGAGTATACCTGCCTCCTCCCACTCAGCCGCCCTACAGCTGGGGGGGGGGAGGCAGCGGGCAGACCGTTTGGGCAGCGCAGAGCCTTTGCACGCCCAAGCCACCGCATCTCTCCCAGGATGTCAGGGACGATTTGGAGGAGCAATGGACAGAGGAGGCGGAACAGGGGCTCAGGGATGCTGAAGAGCCTTGCATCCACCCAGAGGCTCGGGAAGGAAGCTCAGACTCAGGAAGGGAGGGGGCTTTCAAATCAGTACAGACAAGGAGGGAAATGAAACGTAAGGATCAAAGACGTATCCCACGATTCCCACGCCTACTTTGTTGGTGCGGGAATTGTAGGAAGCCACTCCCCGAATCTGACTCAATGGGTTCGTACGCGTAATTCTGAACTGTAGCTGTTTCTTGTATATATGTAATAAAGACTGTAAATACCACGCTGATTGTGCTGGGTGTTACTGCGAAGGGGAAACACCACCTTTACAGCGGAGAGATGCGTGGCTCGGGCGTGCTGCAGGCCCTGCGGTGAGTGCCGCCCGGCATTTTGTCACCCCCCTCAGTGGTGACACCCGGGGTGACCCGCACCCACCGCACCCCGCTTCCTCCACCCCTGGAGATAACATATCTGCATCCAGGCTGTACTACATGAGGCTGCAGGAAGAAGCTCATGTGAAGGGGTTTCTTATATAAAATATGACCTGTAAATATAAAACTAGCACAACAGGGAGAAGGTTGGGCTGGAGTCCTTAACACTTACAGTTTTCTGTGTGCAGAAATGATTTTGTCTGAAAGATATTCCACTACATGAACCTCACACTGGCAGCAGTAAACCATATGACCCAGACATAGACCTTTCCACCAGTGAGAACTAGGCCTCAGATATCCCTTATCTCTTCTCTCCAGTAGGAAGTTTCCACATGCATTCTGAGATGCAGTTCACCATTTTATAGGTATGTTCAGGTGTCAGTAAACATTCCTTGCATTCAAAGCCACCATAAAAAATGGTTCAAACCCTGGCATCTCCAGGTAGCTCTGGAGAGCCACTGCTAGCCAGAGTAGACCAGGGCTATCCTCCAAATGTTGCTGGACTACAATTCCCATCATCTCTGATCAGTGGCCATATTGGGAATTGATTTAGCAACACCATGTTGAGTCTAGTCAGAAGTGACACATCCTGTTTCGCCACCTGAAACGAACTGAGAATGTGCTGCTATGCCACCAACCTCCCTTATGTGGGTTATGTAGCAGTGCCCACCAAACAGAGACACCCAGAGTGGGTTCCAGCAAGATCTCATGAGTTTTGGTGAGCTCTAGTGAGATTTTGGTGAGATCTTGCTGCTGCTTGTACCACTTCTCTGCTGGTTGTTGGGTGGACAAGGTGACCACCGGGGCATCGCTTCTTGGGCTTCCATCACCAGAGGTAGCTACTCCATCCTGCCTCATGGGTGGGCCAGCCCTGGCTCTACTTTAGGCAATACTGAACTAGATGAACAAATGGTCTGGCTCAGTGTAAGGCAACTTCCCATGTTCCTAAATGGGTCACAATTGTCTACCCAATTGTTTGAACATCAACAAACAATGGTTAGATTTTCCCAGCTACACATATAAAAATGTTTGTTTGTTTGTTTGTTTTTTAAAAGGGCGATTGCTTTTGTAAGATGACTCATTTAATAAAAATGTCAATTTCTGCTCCCAAAAATGAAAGTCTTAAGTTTTATTCTTGAAATATTTCTACTGAGGTAGACAACTGTTGCTGGTCTCGATTCTGTGTTGATTTGCTACATTTCTCCTGGACAAAATCCTTACAGCATTATTCTAATTTATTGTGACAGCTGGTGAAAGCTGGGTCAGATGAGGGCAGGATATCTATTTGATTGGGGAATACCTAGCACACATGCAACAGGGAAGGGGGGAGCCTCATACGGGATTGCATTTAATTCTATCCATAGGCATGTAATGAATACTTATCAAGTTTAAATGGTTCCAGTGCTGTTGATGAAACAAAAGGGGTCAAATATAACACTGTGTATAGAAACTACAGGAAATAAGATATTTTTCAGCTCAATGAAATAAAGTTTTGTCATTCACAAGAAAGCCTCAGAATTTGTTGTATCAAGTCGTAAGTAACCTGGCTGGTTAGAGGAAGCTTTAGAGGAGTACAGAGGTGCCGTCTTGCACCCAGTGCACAGTGCATGTGTGTGAAATCATGCACATGCAATGCACACTGCACGTGCACATTGTCACATGCATGCAACATGCACTGCACGTGTGATGTCGCATTGTCAGGAGGAGACCAAGCATGGAGCCCAATGTGGCACAGATTCAATGGCTCACAGCTCCTCCTCTCTCATGCTCAGGCGGAGCTCTCATTGCGCTCAGCTCTGTGCTCAGCATCCTACACCCCCTCTACATTGAGGGAGTCTGGCGCTTCACCAACAGATATTGAGGGGGCCAAAGACACCTCAGCCCTGTAGAACTGGTGCGCCTGGGTGAGGATAATGCTCAATCAGATTTTTACAAGCTTTGCTTTTTAATGTGGCACTGGGGAAAGGGCTTCCAAATCTTATGGTTAGCTTGAAACATACCCCAACCTCTTTATTATTATTATTATTATTATTATTATTAATACTGCCAAACTTTAAAAGACAATTCAGATTTTTATAAGGAGGTGGAGCTGTGTGTGGTAGAGTTACTCTAGATTTCAACATTGATTTTCAGGAAAATTATTGACATTTACACCTCAATCCCAACCAATATTTTCTTGGAATTCTCATTGTGTTTAAAAATACATAAGCTGTTTTGTTCAGTTCCAGTTTGATGTAGAGAGTACACTGCACCACACATACAATTTGCTATCAGTAGGCAGAGGACAAGAGGAAAAGGTGGCCCTTAGCATTGTTGAAAGATGACAAAGTGTTTGTGACAGTGACAGTGGGCTTGGATTGGAAAATCTGGAAGCAGGTCCAAGTACCTTACTCCCTGTTGCCACTAAAGAAGTTCAGGTGAGGTTGAAACTTCTGGTTTGATCTTTGACTACTTCATAATGGATCAGTCTGTCTGGAGAGACAGGGTCCCTCCTGGCTTTATATAACTCCTGGCATGGGTTTGCCTCCCCGTTCTGAGGACCTTCAGTTTTCAGGAACCCTGCCTTGCCTGAAGGTCTGTTGAGCCCTATGATCTGGCTATTGAACTGCTGGGTCATTGCCTCCTGACAGCCAGCTACCAGCTCTGACAATGGCAATTAGTATGCCATGTCTGTTTCTCATTTGCATGCCATTGCACAAGCCTCACAGGAGAATGCAGGATCAAAGCTGAGCTCATATCTTCTGGCATAAAAAGAAAAAAGAAATTTTTTGGGGGGAAACAACTTAATAGTGAAAAAGGCTGAGATCTGTGCAATTATTTATTTTATTGTTTACTATCTCATCCAGTGCTTTTTTTCTGGGGGAATGCAGGGGTACACATACCCCTAAACATTTTGTGAATCTAAGTTTGGCCTCATTGAGGGGCAGTATTTCAATATGAGTAGGAAAATGAAAATCCTGAAGCTGAGGCTCCAATACTTTGGCCACCTCATGAGAAGAGAAGACTCCCTGGAAAAGACCCTGATGTTGGGAAAGATTGAGGGCACAAGGAGAAGGGGATGACAGAGGACGAGATGCTTAGACAGTGTTCTCAAAGCCACCAACATGAGTCTGACCAAAATGCAGGAGGCAGTGGAAGACAGGAGTGCCTGGCGTGCTCTGGTCCATGGGGTCACAAATGACTAAACAACAACAACAACAACAACAGGAAAATGAGAGTACCCCTAAACTTTTTTTTTAGAAAAAAGCACTGCATAATACACCCTGCAACTCTGAATTTTTATCTGCACAATTTATGATTCTATATTGCATTGCAAGCCCCACTTGAAGACCACTGCATGGCTTTTAAAAATTATGCCTGGCTTAAAAACATCACTTTCTACAAAGCATAATAAACTGAGATTGCTAATTATTTTTGGTGTTTATGTACCGTATGTTCTGAACTGTATCTTGTTTATGTTTGTTTTGGACAGATTCATGGAGGAAAAGGCCATAATGCTTCTGAATACCAGTTGCTGGAAACCACAGGGGGGAAGAGTGCTTGAGTGCTCAGGCCCTGTTTGCTGGTTTACTATAAGCATCTGGGTCAGCCACTTTGAGGACAGGATGCTGGGCTAGATGGGCCTTTGGTCTAATCCAGCAGGCTCATCTTATGTTTGCACCTTTATTTTATAATCATGACCAAAAAGAAAAAAGAATTTAAAAAAATTATTTTATTTTTACGATTAAGTAATTTATGTATTTAATGAAATACATAAATAAAATATAACATAATGGCCATCTTTCAAATGTTGACCCTTGAAAACAATGCTCAGCACAATGCCAGAAGATCTACAATAAAATCATAGACTGACAAGCTATTATAAAGACCAAGCAATGGCAGAGACCAATAGTCTCAGTTCCAGAACTGAGCTCACTGGATCAGAATGAAACTGAAGGCTGACAGAACAAGAAATGTAGATGATCCCAGCAAGCACAACTGATACTGATAATCTTTATTAAAGGGACTGAAAAGCAAGCCCAGTATGTTGGATATAAGCTGGAAAATGTGATACTCTGTAATGGAAAGAATCAAAACTTGGTTAACATGATTGCCAGAGATGGTCTGGGGCTAGTAACTTGAAGAGATTCTCATCTGTCTTAAATGGCAAAATGCTCTCTTTGGTGTGTCTCAAGAGTATTCTTCAAAGAGCACAAGTGGCAGAATAGCAACATATATCCAGTAGTAGAGAACAAGGTAACGAGAACGCTGATATACCAAAACAAGTCTATATACCTGTTTAGACACGGTTTGTGAACCTGGTGGTGTACTGAGGTAATTTTATCTGGATCTTATGGGTGGCTGGTGGTGCTGGCTCTTTAGATGGTAGTGTGCAATATTTCACGTCAAAAATTGTAAGCCAGTCTGCTACTTTTGAGGTTCCTCCTGCTTCTGTTTCCCCCCCCCCCCTGTCAAATGAGCTCTGGACATGTGCCCCAAAGTCCTGCTCTGACAGCAATGCTGTGTGCATCCAACATCTGAAGGTTTCCTCAGCAGTTCGGTCCTCCAGTGCTACAAAGTTTGTCGAAACCTGGCACATTCAATCTCGTTGAACCTCTTTGAGAAAGGTTAACTTTGCCACAATTTTACAGTCTGAAAGGGCTCAGCTTTTGTGGCTAACGATACAAAATGGTTAACAGTTGGATTCAATAGATTAGGTCTTCTCTATTCACGTGGGATCACACAAATATTATCTTGTTTGTGTGACAGGGGCAAGAAGATGGTTTTAAAGAAATGTTTTGTGCTATTATCCAGCTCTGGAGATGCTCTCCACGTTTCTTAGCCTGCTTGCTACACAGCATTCACAGTAATGGGGAATTAGAGGGGTAAAATGATACAAAAGAGAAATGGATTAATTCCTTCACAAAGGCCTCCATCAACGGTCCCTTTGATGATGTATAAAGGGTGGGGGGCCCTCACCCTTACCAGGCCATTAGCTGACACACTGCAGAGACCCAAACTATTTCCATGCACACTCCAAACAGAGCTATTTTCTCCACAATTAGTCATTAAAATGGCCAACGTAAACAGGGTCAGGAGTTCTCTGATTCTTTGCATTCCCTGCAAAACAAATCAGACATTTGCAGCCTTTTAGCCTCTTTGATTTGAAGAACCGGCAGCCTCTGTCCCTATTTTCCTCCATCACCAGCTCCGGCATATTTGGCACAACTGCAGTGTTTATTGCAGCCCAGCTTAAGCAATTGGATAAAAGACAAAAAAGCAAGTTCTGTATATTCACTACTGTAGAAAATATTTACTGGTTACTTTGCTCCCTTCTTCAAACTGTATATTTTTGAGACAGGTCAACTGTAACATTGGCAGCAGCTGAGGCATCCACATGACCAAGAGGCGCCACGGTATTGCTGTATATTTTTCTAACCTCATTGCTAAGTCCTTTTATTCTATATTAACTTTCATCAAGGAAATGGAATGGCCCAAGCCCAACGCAATTTTCACACGTTGCTTCGGGATCTCCTTTCACAGATATGGTATTTGAACTTGCTGCCAGATGGTGGGTGTTCCCCCCCCCAAAAAAGTGATGGGGTGGTATAGTGAACTGTGTGCTGAATAGGATTGGGACCTTGAATGACCAAACAATAACTATCATTACGCATTACTTTGTGTAGTAATGTGTAATGATAGAGTTAAGAACTTAACACTTTTCCTGCAATTAAGCTCACGTCATTGGGTGGCAATCAGCAAGTCACGGGACACGATCAAGCGCTTTAAAAAATGTGTTGGCTATACATTCTAGTTTTCTTTGCAATGTAGATAGCTAGTCCAGCAGGATACATGCTGGATCACCAATGTATTTATTTCTGCATAGGCAACACTGTGTGGAATAGAAAGGGAGACGCATCAACACTACTGCCCTGCATGTGATTTTGTTGTCTCTTCTCCCTTTGTCTACATTAGACCTGTGTGCAGCCTCAGAATGGCATGTCGACAACAATGGCATCTGCAGTAATTTTAATGTTTTTAACAATGCTTTCATATTGCTGTACACCCTCTGATATATTATGAGAGAGTAGCATATAAATATTTCAACCAATAAACAAATGGGTCGTATTTGCCTGGTGACATCTCCATTTGGAGAGGAGCGCCATCATGCTGGACAGACCGATTAAGTCCACACATGCCCACATTCAAGTGGACTGAATGTTCTGACATCTCCTGTCCAGAATGTATTAACAGTGTAGGGTTATTGCAACCATTCTAGCCTAGGCAGAGAATAGTGAAGATTGTGGGGTGTTGGGTCAATAGCAGGGCTACAGGGCAACAGGGTGAATTATCTGGGGTCAGGGCTCTCCTTGTATTCCTGTTGCTATGAAGTCTTGATTGCATGCCTTGATGCTAATGTGAGTAGGCTAAGTGGCTACATATTTGGAGCACTTCTGTTGGGGATGACCGGTAGCTATGGATTATGTAACTTCACATCTTCCATACGCTTTATAGAGTAGGCTTACAAAAAAGCATCTGCAGACAGCATCTCTGGTATGTGTGAGCATAGAGACAATGTCGCAACCATGCATGTGGTATGGCATCCTAATTAGTACTTTCCTCTGCAGTGTCTGAGAAAACCGTCTGGCAGAATTGCTCTGATTAGTGAAGGATCTAAACAGTTGCTCTAGCATATGGGTGTTGTTGTAGATCCTGTACTGAGTGTTTCTTGTTTTTATATGGGCAAGTTGTTGCTGACTGAGCATAGGATGCAGGCTAGCTGGCTCTGATACAAGTGGCATTCATCTTAGGGGAACCGTAGCATCAGGCTGCTGGTGCGGCTCAACATATTTCAGTGAAAAGAACCTCCAACATGTTTGCAAACCAGACTTTTCTGTAAGTAACTAAATGTTGCTACCCTGGCCATACAGATGGAGAAGTCATTTTCTTGTCCTGTTTGATCTTATTCCCCGCAGTGTATTGAGGCTCTGACTGACTCATAGCTGCTTTCAGACAAAGTCATTGGAAGGAACGTCGCAAAGCACAGAAAAGGCCAAAACTAAATTGCAGGATTTTGAACTTGAAGTCCCTGCAGAGTAATTCTCTGTTCTTTCTCTAGATTTGATTGCCTCTTCACCCCTCACCCCCCCTTACAATTGTTTGATACTTACAAAATACAAAATACATTCTAGACTAGAGGCATACTGCAGATGGGTGGAGAGAAACTGTGGGCCAAAAATGTCAATGAAAGTTTCTTAAGATCAAGGCTGGCATTTCTAGGAACAATCTATGGTCCCCACTGGCTCATTACAGGCTGCAGTGTAATTCTGCTCTCACTGCAGAAAGCCCTGAAATCTGGACAGACACTCAGGGAACTGTTCCAGCACATTATTTCTTGCTGTCTTATGAAGTATAGAAGACCTATTCAGCACCACCTTTTGACCTACATCTTTGCACTGATTCTTCCCAATCGGTTCTCCTTGCTTCACCTAGACCACTGCTGCTTTAGCTGGCTGCCTGCAGTGTGGAAGAGGGATTTACCTTCACCCGTTGGCCAAGATGGAGCATGAAGCATTGAGGTGGAGCTGGCTGATGAGTGCCTCCTGCCAACCAAGCAATTGGGGAGCGGGATATCATTGAAGCAAACATGTTAAGTAAACACGCCTCTTCCTCTGCCTACCCCGCCTATGCAGTTTTCAAAGTAGGCAGATACCAAAGTGCAGCGACCCTCTTGGACAACATGAGTCAGAAATAAATGTCATAAAGAATCCCGGAAATGAGTCAAACATTTTCCTCTTTTAATTTGTTGGATGAACTTCAGAGCTGTTTCATTTCATTGTGATGGTGACATAGCCAGGCTCCACAGAACAGGCAAACATAGGAAAAGTAGGGAAGATGCAGTGATTTGTACATATATAAAGATGTGAAGCTTTTAAACAAAACCAAGGATGAAAGAACTGATCTTTGTTTAGGATCCTTGAAAGTCATTTGGGTTGAGTCCTGAACCATTCAGCCATTTATTTCAACAGGATCTGGATGGCATCCTGTTTTCTTGTCTAGCTGTAGTTGTCAGTATTTGAAAGACTATTACTCATAAACCTTGCAGGAGGTTGCTATTGGACACTTATCAAATATTTAGCAATACCTAAATTAAACAGTTTATAGACTCTTGTAAATAAGAAACCATTCAACAGCACAGAGTACTGAAGTCCCATCTTTGGCTTCTGATATATATAGTTGAATTTATTACTCTGCTACCCTTGATGGTAAAGATTATCATTGCCTGATAGCACATTGTAACCATGAGTGCAAAATGAGTTTTGTGATGCACAAAATCAGAACCATCCCAAGGGACACAATTAGAGCAAGCTGTATAGAAATATGTGATATGGGAGAAAACCTGTCACCACATTTTCCATATATATCACCATCTTGTCCCTTCAGCTGGATTAAGGCAGGTAACCTTGAAATGAAGTGTTTCATATCCCATTGTAAATCCCCCAAGAACTCCAAAGCTATTTTGGATAGGGCAAAAGTCTTTACTTGCCAAAGCTAAGAAAAAGGGAGAATAGTTTCCAAACCTTGCAGCTCTGCCTTGATTTCCACCAAAGCAGATAACCTGAACAATTTGAATGGGTTACTAAAGCAAATAGCAATGATAGCAGAGGGCTAAAGAAAGCACCCTATCAGGAAAAGGTTCCATGTAAAATCATGACCCGGAAGCTGTACGCCGGCTCCCTCGGCCAATAAAATGAGATGAGCGCCACAACCCCAGAGTCGTCCGCGACTGGACCTAACGGTCAGGGGTCCCTTTACCGTTACCTTTTAAAGCCATTTGTACATAACAAAATAGGTATTTTATCAAAGTCATTGTTGAACTGAAATACAATTAAGAAGAAGTATATTAATAGTGAAATAATTATTAAGCTCTAACTTAAAATGATTTTTCATTCATAACAAACTTAATAATGCAAACACATTGGCATTTGACAATAAACAAAAGTTTTGTTTTATTTGCTTTTTATCTTATATTTTAGA
This sequence comes from Darevskia mixta, assembly GCA_034641385.1. Taxonomy (NCBI): domain Eukaryota; kingdom Metazoa; phylum Chordata; class Lepidosauria; order Squamata; family Lacertidae; genus Darevskia; species Darevskia mixta. The sequence goes on along the minus strand of JAWWNH010000029.1, from coordinate 22,739,728 downwards.
AATGTACATTCAGGGTTTTTTCCCTTTAATTTTTTTTGGGGGGCCCGAAGAGAGTGGGGCCCTAAGCAGTTGCTGTTTCGCTTCCCACTTAAAGCAGTTGGATAGTGATTGGATGGTGCTAAATCATCCCCCCTCTGGAAGTATCTTCAAGGGTTTTTTTTAAAATTACTCTCACATCCTAAGCTCTTTAGACAAGTGAGTGCTTTTAGGGGTCTCAGTTCTCTGCCAACTTCTTTCAGCTGTGATTTCAGAAAACAAAAAACCACTAACAAGCACACTTCCTGCGACTCATGTTTCAATGCAGAGTTCTCAGGAAGATGCAAGAACAGTATCAAAAGTCTTCAACTGGCATTTTGCTAGTTGCTTCATCGTCTCGTTCACTCTGTTCAAAACTATTCAGATTTTCACAAGCAGGCACAAATGTGGCACTTCAATTATTGCTGGTCACAGAAAGGAGGGCCCTGTAGCAAACTTGTAGATTTTGACACAAGTGTGCATCTTCAACTACACTTGGTCGATTTTAACAGTTTAGTGGTCAAGACAAGTTATTGTGGGAGGCTGGAAACCTCAAGACAAACACGACCCCCTTTCCAAAAATCTTGTGGCTATGTGGCCTCAAGCTCTGAAAAGTAGCATTTAAATTGATATCCACAAACTTTCTGTTTAGCTGACTTTGAATTAAGTCTACTTAGCTCTGTATGTGTGCATTCTAATTTAAGGTACTTCAAACTACAGTTAAGCAGTAAAGAGACCTTGTTGGCCTATCTCTACAGCAGCCCCAATGCTCTGGTCCAATACATCAGAAGTGCACCAAATTGGGGAAGGCTACTAGGGACAAGGGACAAGGGTGGCGCTGTGATCTAAACCACTGAGCCTCTTGGGCTTGCTGATCAGAAGGTCAGCGGTTCGAATCCCCGCGACGGGGTGAGCTCCCGTTGCTCGGTCCCAGCTACCGCTCTGGCAGGAAGGTAGACGGCGTTTCCGTGCACTGCTCTGGTTTTGCCAGAAGTGGCTTAGTCATGCTAGCCACATGACCCGGAACAACTGTCTGCGGACAAACGCCGGCTCCCTCAGCCTGTAAAGCGAGATGAGTGCCGCAACCCCAGAGTCGTCTGCGACTGGACTTAACTGTCAGGGGTCCTTTACCTTTTTTTTTTTACTAGGGACAAACCTGTTCACACATGTGGCTCAAATGGACACACCCAAAGCACTTCTCTCAGCCTGGGTGACAGCATCAAGATTATGCTGGAAATCATCTCTCCCTTTTTAAATGTTCTTCGTTATCAAACATAAAAAAAGAAAGATTCTAACACAGAAAAAACCGTGCATAGGATTGGCTCTTTTCCTAAAAGGTATCCTTTCTGAAGGTAATAAAAGGTGTGTATTTTTCAATAAACTGAACTATATGTTTTCTAAACAATCTTCAAGGACTTACATTAGTTTCATCATTAATCGTATGTTCCACATTCTTCTCAACTAGCCTGGAACTGAAGGTGATGTTGGTGATTATTGCAGGATACTGTGCTGAGTTATTCTCATAACTTTGCTGTGTTTGATTGGAACATTGGCAGTGGTCTCTTGGAACTATTTCAGAGCAAAGAATGGGTTGCTCCTGTATCCCAACTGCCTTCTTTCTTACCTTGCCAGTCATTTCATCCTATGCCCTTTTAAAATGTGGGTTTTTTGGGGGGGGGGGGCTATTGGATTGTTGCTTTTATTTTTATTATACATTTTGTATCTCTTTATATCTTGCTTTTATTCTGTGAACTGCCCTGAGACCCCCGGGTATAGGGCAGTATATAAATTCAATTTAACAACAACAACAATTTCTGTACAATCATAATATGACTGAATACATGATCCATAAGTCTTGCTTTGTTTGGACCACATTTTGCCTTTGTTTCTAACTCATTGCCAGTTTTAACTCCAGGTCTTAACCCACTTTGCTGAATTATTTCCAATATTGGCTACTGGCAGTTGTTTATCATGGTTATAAGCAGGTGGTTTTCAACCCATGCCTAAGCAAGTCCCATTCATTTCAATTAAACAGGATCCATGCTACTTTCATATTTTTAACTACATGTTCCTCCAAGCTTCACGAAGCACTTACTGCTTTGAGAACTGCACAGGTCACTGTGCCCAGCATTGTGCATGAATGTATTGTGTGTTCTCCATGCACAACCCCCTCAGTGTGATGTGGTCATCGGCTCTTTAAACCTCCTGAGAACACTATGAAGTCTCAAGAAGTACAGAAGAAGGAGAATAGAAGACTATGGATTGAATTAAAGAATTGCTACATTCAATTACTGAAGTTAAGGAAAGGCCAAAATCATTTATTTACTTGGAATGCAGCTGTGCCCACTTACAGAACTGGTTGATGAATTGTAAGGATTGGGATCAGGTGGATGTAGAAAAATCACCTAGAGAAAATTAATGTTTTCTTGGTAAATAAGATGAACTCAGCACTAAAGAAAACAATTTTGTTGCTGTACAAGGAAATTCCTACCATTAAAGGGACAGGCTGTCCCCTTGTTCTTATTTGTATTCTCTCAGTGATGTGGGCAGAGCAATATTTCTTTTATAAGTACCGTAGTATAATCAAAGATTGACGTCTCACTGTGCTGGACTGTAGAGATATATTTTGTCCCTCTAGTCCACCATTATTGCAAGAAGAACTTTTGTCCAATTTTGATCCCATAAGCTTGAAGGAAGAGTAAATATATAAATGTTAATAAATATATGATGCTATTGCCTGAAATATGTTCTATAATTTTTATTTTATTGATTGATTGATTTATATAATAAAATTAGGTCTTACAAAAAAGAGTGGGGAGGGCAGATTAAAACCCCACTTACTTTTAGTTATAATAAAAAGTAATTCTGCAAAATTTAAGAGTCTATGTTTGGACAAATCACAGACCTCCAAACATGCTAATAATTGTTTTTGACGGAGCTGAAAATCTGCAGCACATCAAATCACTGTAAAAATCACTCTAGAGTTGGTATTTATAATTTTTGCAGCAATTCGACCAAAAATATTCAGACTTGAATATGTAGCTTGAGATTTCACTTCAGCAGAGTCATTTAATGACTAAATAAAAGACTAAGTCAGGCACCCCCAAACTGCGCCCCCCCCAAATGTTTTGGCCTACAACTCCCATGATCCCTAGCTAACAGGACCAGTGGTCAGGGATGATGGGAATTGTAGTCCAAAACATCTGGAGGGCTGAAGTTTGGGGATGCCTGCTCTATCTCAATAACAGATACTCTCTGATGGGGAACTTCTGGTGGCCCCCCACATCCCAGACGTTTGGTTGGCCTTCACTAGGGCCCTGCCCTGTCAAACTCTCTACCAGCAGAGTATGGGCAGGATTCATCCCTCCCTTCTTTTGAAAACTATTCTATTTAGACAGGGCTTTGAAATCCAATTTTTAACCAATCAGCATTTATTGATGTTTTAAATGATGTGTTTATGGGTGCTTTTGTTGATTTTATTCTCATATGTTGCATACTGTCTTGATTTTTTAAAAAATAAAATAAAAAAATTCTGAATTATAATAAATAAAATATTGCTGATCCTGTTTCCAAATATGTTTTGCATTACACATAGGGAGAAAAATTTGCACCCATCATCTCCCCCTCCCACTTTTTGAGGACTTGCACTATTTCCACAAATATACATTTGCAGAAATGCATCTGCCTAGGTGTATGTTCAAAGGAACGCTTTTGATTACCATTTTGTTCGCTCAAAGGACACAAAGATCGAACCCAAAATGATGGACATTATCCATGGCTTCCTAATGGCAATTTTAAAAAATCATAAATAGTTCAGGCTAAGTTCTTTCACTTTGTTCTTTCACTGCCTTGTGATTGTTTTGCTTGGTTGGAACTATTGCTTGGAACAGTTTTCCAAGTGAATAGCTCTGCCTAATCAGCAACGATTTCTGGGAACTCTTCCTCCTCTATTAGGGTTCATGTGAAATTTTCACATGGCAAGAGGAATCATAACAGAGTTGCACTGCCACATATGCAGATATAAGAAGCTGAGGAGAGAGCCCCAAACAGATGGGGTGGAAAGCAAGGCAGGTCCATAAACATCAGCTGCAGAAAACAGAAGCAGATGGATGAAAGAAAAAAAGAAGCAGGAGAATGGGGAGAGTAGAGGAAAAACAAAAGTTAGAGATGCCTCACCACTTCATTGTAGTTTTGCACAGCATTAAGTACATGCCAGAAGGGATTGCGTGAAATGCTGTGGTTCCTGATTCAACCAGGAACAACATATTGTGAGGCAACATATTGGAGGACAGAGCATGAACTTGCAATAACACACAGTATGAACACCTGCATTGCATCAAGCTATTGAGAAGAGCAGATAACGTGAAATTGTTGTAGTGCATTCATGCCCTTAGCCACAAAGATTCTCCAGATGACATCACAAAGATACTATAATAAAGGGAGACATATTTGCTTCCCTTCTGCACTGGGGGGGGGGGAGCATTTTCCTTGAGTCTTCCAAAATATCTGGCCGCTTTCTTTGGATGTGATTCAGATCATCTGATGGGGGAAAATATTCACCACCTGCCTGATGGATTTTATTTTGGCAATTTCATAAAGAGGATTTAGTTTTTCAGCTCTTTGCGTGACAGCCATTTGCTACAGCTTGGCTGGCCATACCTTCCTGTTTCATTATACAAATGCTTTGGCATCTCCTTGGTCCATTTCGTCCAACCTCCACACTTCTTTCCACCAGCCAAGTCCCTACTCTCCCCCCCCCCCAAAAGAAGGAAAGCACTTTACACTGGAGCCAGTTTGTAAAACAAAACAAAGCGCAATAATAATAAATTTCATAGACGCTGTTGGGCTAATGATAAAAGGAGAACAGAATGTTCAAGAACTAAAGACTTTCACTCTTTCCCCTTTCTCAATGAAAATTATTTATCCAAGACAAAGTTGATTCTATGGCTTAAACAGAAGGGAGGATGGAGGAAATTACCCAAGGATGTAAGGATACAGATTATTAATTTCTTTCTTTCCCTTACAGTCAATCAGTCCTATCCCCATCTAAGTACATGTCAAGAGACTGTTTGCATGAGAAGCACACAGAGTATTCTGTTGCATTCTTATTCCACATGATGTGCTATCAGCCTCCATGACCACAGTGAACCACACGCAACAGCACTCCTCAAATCACAGAGCGGCTGGAGAGGGCTTGCCCCTTTTTAACATTTTTCAAAGCTATGGGAACATGTTTTTGCTAAACAACCGGGGGGTGGGCATATTCAAGGGATGGACCTTATGGATATCAATATGGTCCGCAACTTTATCTGACCATAATTTGATAGTGAGTCTCATACTTTGCCACCTTCTAGCATCTATTCACTAGCTTTTAAGAACTTATCGACCTTTGCAAAATATATACAGTCATACCTCATGTTGCGTCTGCTTCAGGTTACATGTTTTCATGTTGCGTCCTGCAGCAACCCAGAAGTACCGGAACAGGTTACTTCCGGGTTTCGCGCTCGCGCATGTGCAGAAACACTAAATCGTGCTTCGCACATGCACAGATGTGCTAAATTGTGCCATGCGCGTGTGCAGATGCGGCGCTTCGGCTTGAGTCAGTTCCGTGTTATGGATGGGCCTCCAGAACAGATCCCGTCCATAACACGAGGTTCCACTGTACATGGATGTATAATCATCATCACTGCATTACAAGATGAGCAAAGAAAATGGGAAGCCAAGGAGTCTGGGCCATCACCCAAACCATATATCTTTGAAAGCAGCCATGCACTTAAAGAAATTTCTCCCCCTCCTCCAGAAAAATGTCTACATTTTCCAAAGTGTTTATGACTGATGTCTGCCCCCACAGGAGACCAGGTTAGATGAGACAGGCCTGGCCAACAGCATCAAAAAAATTCTCCTTCCTGAACTGGGGAACAATAGATTAAGTGTCTGTAAATGGGGCTGATCCATAGTTACTCAGCTTGCACCTCCAAAATTCCAGGATCTGCTTCTAATTACTATCAAGGAGCACAGCTGCTGATTCTTTCCCTCCCACCTTCTGCTTCTTACAGGGCTCAGATATCTTTCATAACACCTGTTTCTGAAGGATGTGAAATATTGGCTTGATAGGATTCCAACCCAAATATCTTCTATATAAAGGAGTAAAAGTATGCTTGCTGTTTTTTTAATCCCTCCTGCAATAAATCCCCCCCCCTTTTCTTATGGAAACCAGTGACTGTGAAAATCTGTCTGACCAAAACACTTTAGGACCATTTATCTCAAGCAGTATGAAATAATAATAATCAGAAGAGATGAAGGCATCTGAACAAAGAGGGAACTCAGACATAGTTTTCGCACAGAAAAGGTGCTCTAATGACATGTTATACTATTTGTCATTTGCAGGCATTTTACTTTATATTAGTTATTAGTTGTTTACACCCACACAAATGGAAACAACTAATAACGACAACAAAGGTGAATTAAGAAATAAAAGGAGAAAAATGGGAGGAGAATTCTTCTGAGTCATATATCCCTATCCGTACCAGCAGGAAGTTTACTAAGGAAGATCCATCCCATATTCCTCCCCAGTCGATTCTCCACATCCACAGTCCCATTAGATTAAAGCCCATATTTAGCCCAGATGTTCAAAGTATGCATGTTGGAAAAAACAGAATATAATTTCTGCAAAGTTTGCACATCAGTCAGTAGAACATGAGACTCTTAAAATCTCAGGGTCATGGGTCTAAGCCCCATGTTGGGAAAAAGATTCCTGCATTGCAGGGGGTTGGACTAGATGACCCTCGTGGTCCCTTCCCACTCCACAATTCTATGATCCTATGATCTTACTAAACTGATTAACAAATATAGAAATTGGGCCGCGGGCAGTGCAATCCTTTTCATGTTTACAGAAAATAATATTTTAAATGTGTTTAGGATTACAGGCTTGGTTAGAGAATTAGGAGGTGGCGATAGGAGAGAATTCTAGCCTTGCCATCATCCAGAGACTTGGAGCATTTCTAGATACTGAGTAAGAGCTAAAATAGCCCTAGTGGTTGTCTATGCAATGAGGCTTCTACTTCCTGCTTTCTCCCATATACCGGTACATACCCAAATCTGTGCCACAACACAGAAGTGGGAAAGAAAAACTGGATGTCCTGTTGCGCAGGCAGATTTCTCTTGTGCAAGTGGGTAGCTCTTAAAGGATGCTCAACTGAACAGGAAAGTTTCTGCTAGTGAAAAAATCCTGTTCCTCCACCCTGACCATTTCCATTGATCTAAATTATGGCTTAACACTAAAATCCTCTGCACACTTAACTAGGTGTATGGGACCTGATCAATCATGCACAGGGTTGCACTGAAATTCTTTCTTCTTTCGTGGCAAGATTTTAATCTGGGTATTTAGGGAAGAGCAGCTGATATAGTAAGTTGAGGTCTCAGCATCCCCAAGAATCACACTGCACTAAGATTCGTGAAGTAGTTTGATACCTTGGAAGCACAAACTTCAATAGCATGCAGTATGTGAATCCCTGGAGACGTCAGCTCAGTTCCAGTGCCCTGTGTCTGAACTTGCCTTGGGCAAATAGCTTATGAAATATACAAGCGGGAGAGGTGTGATATATTTACCATGGAACTTGGCGAGACATCGTGGGTCCTCTCTAAAACAGCTTTGTGACAAAGCCCAACACAGTTGGGAGATTGAGAAGATATGGAAACTTTGGCACGTTTTCACAGAAATCTTGCACTCAGTTAAATCACACATCCCCATTCTCCCACTCAGATCTCAGAGCAGTGGAAACTGAAGGAACTTGTTTTTTCTCTTCAACAGCACAGGAATCCAAAAATGGAGACCAAACTCGGTGGCCTTTATGTGAAGTGGTGGAACCCAAAGCCCAAAGTGTCTCATGACACTTTCTTGCAGCCCCTAGATAATCCAAGAAAATTAAATGGGGTCTCTGATAAAATCTATTGGCTTAAGAGAAGGTGAAGTGCTCTTAAATGAAGTGCTGAACTTTCCTTGATTCATGGTTGGTATAGTTGCTCATGGAGCCAGCAAATTGTCCAGTGTCTCCTCCACATCCCTTCCAAAGGAAATTTTGAGGGCATCATTCCAAGCATTGCCAGCAGGATTTTGCCCACTCCTGTCTTTGGGTATCAGCATCTCAATTGTCCTATATTTGAGTCTGCTACTTTTGTCTTCCAAATGGCAAAACCTTTTCCCCCTCACACCTGAATATTGGTGGCTTCACATCCTTGCTTTCACTTGTCTGTATCACTAGCTGTTTCCTACATCATATATTTATTTCACCTGCCTCTGGCACTGTTATAGATGACTGCTTAAAAACCCATTAATACATTCTGGCTACATTCCAAAGAGTGGAGCTAACAAGAATGTTAAATCCTCCATCTCTTTCCTAGTTAGATAATGGTACCTTGGAGCTTTCCAATGGCTGCTAAAGATACTTTATCTGACTTAAATGTTGCAGAAAATTACACTTGAGGTCAAAGGCTGCATGCCATCAGATAGGGGAAAGGAAGGTCCTGTTGCTATAAATTCCCTTCCTCAGTTCCTGATGGTTGTGGGTACATTTGAGTCTCAGCCACAACCAGAGTTGAGAGAGTACAATTATATTAATGAACTAGGTAATTGATGATGACTGATGAAGAATGCGGAGCTGAACCTTAATCCCCTATTAAATATTAGCCTGACATTCAGAGCCAAGGGAATATTGTAAAGGGTGAAAATGTAAGAGTTTAGAAGCAACAAAGTAGTTCTGGTCTGCTCTAATGAACCTCTGGCAGAGTGTTTAAATTTCAGGGCTGGTGGGGAATACTTGCTGGGCCACAAAGTCAAAGGCATTACTTATTGCTAAGTTCTTTCAGAGCTCTACCATATCTCACACCTGCAAAGCAAAAGAGCAATTAGGGGTTTACTGCGGAGATAGCTTAAGCACCAGTTGTTGGTCTGAGAGTACACTCTCTCTGTTAAGATATCCCATATTAGGATATTTGAGAATTCACACATAAAGCTAAGCCAAACCATGGCTTATGAACATGTGGGCTCCTCTCTTTGCTGGTTCTCAGTTCTTTTATCTCAGCATGGCAGTCCTTTTAGCTTAGTATGCTCCGGCAGCTAAACCAAGGTTTAACGTACAGTCATACCTCATGTTGCGTCCGCTTTAGGTTATGTGTTTTTGTGTAGCGTCCTGCGGCAACCTGGAAGTACCGGAACAGGTTACTTCTGGGTTTCACTGCTCGCACATGCGCAGAAGCGCTAAATTGCACCACGCATGCACGCAGATGTGGCACTTTGGGCTTGTGTCAGTTCCATGTAATGGACAGGCCTCCGGAACGGATCCCGTCCGTAACACGAGGTTCCACTGTATGTTTTCTGAACATGAGCTTTTGCTTAATCTCTCTTCTCCTTAACCATGGTTTGTTCTTGACTACAGCTCATGATAAAAGAGGAGAGAACTTAACCAAGATTCTGAGTTTGGATGATATGTCTAACGTGAACTTTAGTTTAGTTACCACATCTTCCAAAGACCAAGGAAGAGCAAAGTGAGTGTGAGTTCCTTCCCAGAAGGCAGTACATTCACATGGTCCCATCAAGCCAAAGCTTGGCTTACTAGCTACTACAAAATCAGTTAAAGCCAAAGGATAGCCTTGATGGATAGCTCAGTCGGTAGAGCATGAGACTCTTAATCTCAGGGCTGTGGGTTCAAACCTCACATTGGGCAAATATTTCTGCACTGCATGGAATTGGACTAGATGATCCTTGTGGTCCCTTCCAACTCTACAAATCTATGATTCTATGATACAAAGCCAACATGTAAAGAACAGCAACAAACAGAAGGCCAAAAGAGGAAGAAATAGGGGGAAATAAGGAAGGGAGCCTGAATGTTAATTCTCATAATTTGTCTAATATAGAGAATGTCTTCCTTGGCAATACAGTTCAGTGATTCTGAAAATGTACTCATGAAAGTTTTCATGGACTAGAGCCCAGTTCCTTAGATACAGATTGTCCAATTTGTATTTATAAGTACTCCAGCATTACTGGGGATACCAAAAGCCAGTGTTTCATATGTAAAATCATTTCAAGACTTTATCCCAAACCAGATAAGCATTCTTTCCTTCTGAAAAACCTTTTCAACAACTTACGATTTATAAGGCCCAGCTATTTGGAAATTTGGAAGAGTTGAAGTCCTGCTTGGAGAGGTGGCAAAATGATTTGTGAAGAAATGCAACCCAGAGCAGATCAATCTGGCCATAATTGTTAAAGAAATCTGTCAGATTGACTGGAAATGAAATGGAACATGCACAGCTCTCTGTCCACTCTTACTCCCAACAAAGAGCAACAGGTGCTTGCAAAAAAAATCTGCAAGTAAGAAGGAAGGAAAAGCCACAACTATCTTGAAGGAGAAAATATCCTGCATTTTATCTGAATAAATCACCATGGAAACTACAAGGCTAAACAATCTGAAACAAAAGAAAATATAAGCACCACAAAAAGCAGAACAGGAAACTGGTCAAAGAAGCAACAGCGGAGAAACCAGCCATATTCACCCTTCATCCCTCACCATTATTATTGCTATTGCTAATTGCTTAGAAGTGAGAAATGCAACCTTCTTATTTTGTGGCAGGATTTTCAATGGCTTAAAATTCCATCAATCAATAAGAGGGTTTAGTGAGCAGGAAGAGGCTGTGGCAGAGAGCAGCCCAGACTCAGAGGCAGAAGCAGAGGCAGAGTGGAGGCAGGCTGCTGAAGAAGCCAGGGAATCTCGCCTTTCTGCTGTGGCCAGCTCCCCTCTCCCCTAGTCTCCCAGAACACACATAGAAATTAAGAGGACAGAGCAAAGAGAGTCAAGATGAAGGAGTCTTAGGCTGCTGGGGAAGGAACCAGAGGAGGAGCATAGAGAGTGGGGACATTCAGCCCTCACAACTGCCTCACTGGGGCAAGACCTACTGGGAAGAGTTGCTGTGATCACTAGACCTGAGCTGTTTTGGGGTTTTTTTGAATCAAGAGTTAATTTCACTGACACCACTTTTTTTATTGCTGCCCTACCCCTGACTTTGGTTCCTGACCCCTCCTCTCCCCAGCCAACACCCCTCATGGCCCTGCTACATAACCCCAAGTATTTTTGTCTGGATGGAACATGAACTCTGATAATGCCTCCTGGGTGTTTTTACTATTCTGCTGGGAGCTGCCCAGAGTAGCTGGGAAACCCAGCCAGAAGGGTGAGGTACAAATAATAAAATTATTATTATTATTATTATTATTAGTAGTAGTAGTAGTAGTAGTAGTATCGTGTGTGTGTGTGTGTGTGTGAGAGAGAGAGAGAGAGAGAGAGAGAGAGAGAATACAGAAACTAGTCTACTGTAGAAAAGAAAAAAATATATCCCTATTGCTCCATTCACCTTTCCTTCTGGCCATGTCCACCTCTGGTATGTGGCCATCAGAAGTTTGCCCAGAAGGGGGACACCAGTACACAAGAACAACTCTTCACAGCAGCATAACCATTTTTATCTAAACAATTAATTCCCACGTCACCTAGGATGGAAATAAAGTAAAGCCCTAATAGCTGGAAAGACTCTCAACAGAGTCTAACCCCCTTTACTCATGTTGTTCCACAATCAATTGCATCCAAAGATCTAAAATTAGAGATGCTGGAGAAGCTGGCCAGGCTCAGTCCTGGATTGCAGCTTCAAGGGCTTGCAATGCTGGCCTCAAAACAATTCTGGCCACACTAAGCGGCCAAGGAAGCCTGTGCAACACAGAGAAGTCCCCTCTGGAACTCTCACAAGCTGTGGGGAGCTGGCTGCCTTTTGCAACCCAAGACTGGGGCATTTGCACCAATAGGAAACCACCTATCACCTAACAGGATGGCCTTCTGTTTTTCTGGGCTGGCTGCCATTCGGCAGCTTTGTGGAGCCTGGACTCCTGACCTGACTGTATGTAGCTGCCAAAAGGCAGCAAGCCTAGTGCAATCCAGAAGAGTCTTTTATCCTTCCTTCCTCCTTTCTTTCTTTCTGTTGCTGCACAGGGTTCTTGAAAGCACAGTGCAATTCAAAGGATTCTTCATAGTATGAGGCAGGGGTGCTTGCAAGCCTGTATCTGATGCATGTTTTAGGGGAGAACTGGAGCTGTCCCCACCCCCAGCCAGCTCTACTGGTCTGAATTAGGCAGCGGTGCTGAATCTCCAACCCTTAGGTGAAGAGGATCTCAGGGTGAATAATAATAATAAATGATAATTTTATTAATTATCCCCCGCCCATCTGGCTGGGTTTCCCCAGCCACTCTGGGCAGCTTACAGCATAGCAAAATATCAAACAAAGTAAAATATCAAACATTAAAAACTTCCCAATACAGGGCTGCCTTAAAAGTTCTGTAGTTCTTTATCTCTCTGACATCTGAAGAGAAGGCGTTCCACAGGGAGGGCACCACCACTTGGTAGGCCTTCTGCCTGGTTTCCTGTGCTTCTAGCAGCGAGGGAACCAGCAGAAGATCCTTGTAGGAGGACCTGAGTGTCCAGGCTGAACGATGGGGGGTGGAGACACTCCTTCAGGTATACTGGGCTGAGGTCAATTAGGGTTTTAAAAGTCAGCACCAACACTTTGAATTGTGCTCAGAAACATACTGGGAGCCAGTGAAGATCCTTTAGGACCGGTGTTATGTGGTCTCGGCGGCCACTCCCAGTCACCAGCTTAGGTGCTGCATTCTGGATTAGTTGTAGTTTCCAAGTCACCTTCAAAGTTAGCCCCATATAGAACGTATTGCAGTAGTCCAAGTGGGAGATAACCAGAGCATGTACTACTTTAGCGAGATAGTCTGTGGGCAGGTAGAGTCTCAGCCAGTGTACCAGATGAAGTTGGTAGACAGCTGCCCTGGACACAGAATTGACCTGCACCTACATGGACAGCTGTGACTCTAAAATGACTCCCAGGCTGCACACCTGGTCAAAAGCAAAGGGACAGAGTTTCCTGAGACTAGAGCAAAGCTAGGCAACCTGTGTACCTCTGTATGTTGTTGGACCCCAGCTCCCATTGATCAGGGATGATTGAAGTTGTAGTCCAATGTCTGGAGAGTTCTCTAATGCTTCCCTGGAGCAAAAACATCTTTCCTTCAGTCTGCCTCTAGATGGCCCAGCTCTAATACTGATTCAGATAGATGGATGGATAGATAGATGGTAGATATTTGAAGGGGAGATTAAATTAATCATTTAAGAATTCGGAAATGTGAAAATGTGAAAGCTAAGGAACAAACAACTAGATTTTCAGTGGGCCTGTGAAATGATTATCATTTTACAAGGCAGAGCTAATTAGTTTCCGTTACTGCCTCTCCTGCAGACAGAAATTACCAAAATAAGGTCAATGAATATTAATGTGAGAGACATTTTCTAATCATTCAGGGGACAAATCCAGAGTGTGTGATGCCCCTACAACCCTCTTGTCTGAATAGCCATATCAACCTCATAAACTTCTGTTACATCAATATTGTTCCTGTCTCAGCACTCAGCTTAATTAATTCAGATGCAATCAATGTGGAGAGGAAAACACTTTTGCAAAGTACCACTGATGCAGCATCTCTGATGGCATTTTAGGAGTGGCTTAATCAAATGCTAATCAGACACAGGAGAGTTCAGGCAGGTGTACAGAAAAATAATCTAACATGATTACAGTGCTCCATCCCTAGTTTTATTGCTGTGATGGAAAGGCACATCTCCATAAAGGCCACAGGTTATTTTCCATCTTGTTTTGTTTAATGTGGGTCACTTTAATTGACTCATTATTTGTTTTTTCAATTGGGAGTACTTGAAGCACTTGCAATGTGGAATCCATCACCTTCTCTCCTTATCTGAGGCAGAGTCATGCAGAGTCAAAATGACATAGTTGGGGCGTTTGCCTGCAGAACTTACTTTGGAGGGTGGGATACTCATACACAACTTTAAGGCTATTCTTTCTTTCTTTCTTTCTTTCTTTCTTTCTTTCTTTCTCTCTCTCTCTCTTTCTTTCTCTCTTTCTCTCTTTCTCTTCTTCTTCTTTTTTTGCCATTGTCCCCCAAACATTTCACCTTGAAGTTATGCAAAAAGAATCCAGATCTTCTGAGCAAGGCAGCAAAAGCTCAGGTGACAAAGTTAGACAAGCTTCACCCTGCTGTTACATGACGAACATTATACGTTCAGTCATCATACCCTGTAGCATGTAACACTGGGGTGGGAAATTTATCGCTTTCCATATACTGTTGCTCTCCAAATCCCATCAACCCCAGTCAGCATGGTTAGTGGTCAAGTATGATAGAAATTACAGAAATATCTGGAGGGCTTCATGTTCCCTAATCACCATGGACTGCTTACACTGCTATGTCACATCTTGATACTGGACTTTTGTAAGTATATTCATTTTCTGTCACTGATCTTTTACATGTACCGAGCACATTGCTTATTTATTGAGCCATAATCTAGAAATCTAGATTAGGATCCCAGTTGACAGTGCATAAGAGCTGCTATTGCCATACAGGAGATGTGGCTGAATGCAAGTTGTTTCTTCTGACTCAAGTTACCTAGTGTTTCCATGGCCAAGTTGAGATCTGAAGTTGCTATACCCACCACCACTATACTATACCAGACCACAACTTGAATGTGAAAGTCAAATCAATATGTAATTCCATTTTGGTCCTCCCAATGGATGCCAGAGCTTAATATGGGTTCTAGTAAATCTGTTTAAGCAATTTAGAATTGAGCACTCATTGAAAAGTCAGAGGGGGTAGGGAGAAAGCTGAATTGTTCACATTATCTAAGCACAGCCACATTGGGGGGTAAACTGGGGAAGATATCTGTTTTGCATCACCAGTTACATGAATCATAACTCCACAGTGAAATGTAACTTCTTGTGAGTCCCTTTTGACTGCTTACATCAGCTGTTAATTGTAGCAGCTGAACAATATATCCATAGAAAGTAGCAAAAATTTAGAGCTTCAGTAATGCTAAAGGAACAGAACATTGGATCTTACTTGTTTGGTCTTGCTTAACTTAGAACCGCCTGAAAGTCATATTCTTTGAGCTGGGAAGCTTTTGCCTCTAATCCCAAACCTCTGGGAGGATGGCTGTGACTATTCTGGTGAACAAAAGGTTTTTGACATAGACTCTGAAACAAACCATATGTTTCAGGGCTGAGCCTTGACACTGATAACAGTCTCAATGATCTGCGGCTCAAATTAACTGATAGTCCCAAGTCTCACCTGTCCTCTGTTCTTGAAGTTCTTCTGTGATTGAAACAGCAAGCTGAAAGGCAATGCCGTGCCATTTCCAAAAATTCATATTAACTGTTGTGTTTCCAGCACTAACAGAGCTTATGTATGTGGAAATCTGTCCCAACTTTGAATAATCTGTGATTTCTACATCTCGGACTTGGATGCCTTTGTTACTTTCTCACTTATAATACTGAGTGCTGTGTTCTGTCACAATTCCTGGATTTTTGTGACATTTTCATACCAAATAAGCTGTATTCTCATGCTGCTCTAATGGTTCTAATTGTTCCATATCAAATAGTCTACAGTATACTCACCAGACAACATGTTATCAGGCAGTACCTTATGGGGGGGGGATCAGTCCCCTAGTTCTGCAAAACAGGAAACCCTTTTTCTAAACATCAAAATTCACTGCCAGACTAGTAGAAGAAAGGATTTTCTTATCAGAGGAGCTTCTCCTTTTCTAGAATTTCATTGTCTCTTCCCTTTCCACATGCCAGGGCTGCTTTGTTTAGGGAAGTTTAGGGAAGCTTTTAATCTGTAACATGTTAATGTATTGTTTTTTAATGTTTGCTGGAAGCCACCCAGAGTGGCTGGGGAGACCCGGCCAGATGGGCGGTGTACAAATAATAAATTATTATTATTATTATTATTATTATTATTATTATTATTATTATTACCCCTTTCTTGGAGGAAGTGATGCAACTCTAATAGGCAATGAGGAAGGCTCCATATACCCCTAGATTACTTTCCTCCCCTTAGCTTTGTACTCGTTCTCCACATGGTCTGCCTCTCCTACAGTTTTAGACCCTAGATTATTCCACATATAACCTTTAGAGACAAGCTGATAGTCTGATATGATGAATGCTAAGCAGCTGTTTACTTCACACTCTCCCAGCACACCACTTTGCTATTTTCTGTGCCCATGGCTATCTAGGACTAGGCAAGGAATCCTGGAGGATATATGAGATGGAAAGACTTAATGTCCATGCAAACCAGCCTTGATTTGTAAACATTCAGCCTTCTTACTTCTGGGCCTGTATGACCACAAGAGGGGGAAAGAGCACCACATACTGTATGTGCTACATAATGCAGACCTGCTAATCCATATATATATATATATATATATATATATATATATATATAGTTAGTTAGTTAGTTAGTTAGTTTAGTTTAGTTAGTTCTGCTCCTACTCTGAAAGTAAAGTGTTAATGAGTTATTTCATTGTTCTGCTCCTACTCTGAAAGTAAAGTGTTAATGAGTTATTTGCTCCTATGTGGTACAAGACGATTAAAATAACATGGAATGAACTGTAGGAATGGTACCAGGGGAAATCAATCTCATTGGAATGCTAACTCTTTGATATATATATAAAAAAACCTGTCAAGGGTCAGACATCTAGAGTGCTCCAGCTCCACCCTCACAAATTGCCATAGCAAAAATTGTGATTTTTCAATAGCAAAAGAGACACATGTTGCTGCATTCTTTCCTTTTTACTGACTGAACCACACTCAGAAAAGTAAAAGCAAACATCTCCCACAACATCTGAATCAAATATATAACTATTGGCAGCTTTCAGTTTTGCATTTCACCCTGAGCTTTAACTGGCAGGAGGTAGCAAATTCACGAGGTTTTTTTCTTCATTTTCCAATGGAGCCCAGCAAGAGGGAGGGGGCCATTTTGACAGGGTTATATCTCTGGCAAAGCACAGTTTTCTGCAAAGTTAATAATCACTTTCACTGGAGATGCTGTAAAGTGGCTCATAATTCACTCCTTTTGTGCAATAAATGCAGGACAATTAAATCCAGGTCTTTTGAATATTTCTTTTAAAGACTGGGGGACAATCCATCATAGCTTGCTTATGTACAGCATAGGAGAATTAACAAAGAAAAAGCAGATGTGCTCAGTCATGTCATCTCATCCTATTTTCCCACAGTTGTGGCTATTCAAGAAGAGCAAACTGAAACAGCAATGTGATCTAGTGGATGGAGGACTGGGTTTACACCTGCAAGATGTGGGTTTAAATCCCTAGGCAACCATCAAGTCAATGGATAGATTTAGGGCCAGACATCTAGTCACATGGGAGATGCATGATTGGATCTCCCTTCATTTTTACTTTAAGCAGTGCTGGAGGAGGAGGAGGAGGAGGAGGAGGTAAATGTTCCTTTCTCAGCATGCCATTTTCCTGATCAAAATCTCACCACAAGCTGTAGTTTGCCTTGATGGCATAAAATATAGGAAGGTGAACCCACCCACCGACATATCCTTGGCTAATATCAGGTTCAGTGTGCTGGTGGGGGGTAAGAACTAAACATGTGTAGCATGACCTTCAGGCAACTTGTCATCTCTCTGTCTCAGTCTCCCATCCCACTTGTGGTCTAAGATTAGTGTGGCATGACCCTACAATGAAGGAATGAATGAAAGAAAGATGTTTAAGCTGGGTAGCACAGGTCTGGACCACAGGTTTCCCCTTAACTCAAGTTCCAATTGTGCTTTCTTGAAAAAAAAATGTTTAACAGCCTGATCCACCTGGGAAGCATGAGTTCCTAGAAGAAGTTTTCCAACTACATATCCCTAGTTAGATGAGGAACTGGACACATGAAGGGGTGTTTCCAGGAGCGGCTGGTGCAGTGGGGTGGTACCGGGCCACTGACCTCCTGACAACACTGCTGCCATTTGCCAGGAAAGCGTGGAGTTGGGGCAAGGGTAATGGTGAGGATGGGGCTGCATGAGCACACTGGTGGCCTGGCTTTGGTGGTGCACCTAGGTAGCCCCAACCTCACAACAGCCCCAAACCATTCCAATAAGTGGCAGCCACGCTGCTGCCAGGACGGTAATGGTGTGGCATTGTCCCACCATGCTGGCTACTCCTGAAGTACATGTACTAAAAATAAATTTGTATTGTTGTTTTAATCTGTTGCCCAGTTAATTGGAGCACCTTGTCACCATCACCATCATCATTATTAAAGATTAGATATTTTGCACTCCCTAAACAATATAGCCTATTCGGGTTGGAGAGGGGGGGCAGCAAATATTTCACTTTCCCTGTTAAAAAGCCATTGGTGCATCTGCCAATCAATCTGGCTGCTATGCCTGTTTCCAGAAAGAGCATTTAACTTAAAGAAGCTTCCTTATATTGAGCCAGTCCATTGGCCCATCTAGCTTAGTAATTTTTACACCCGTGTTGTCCAACCTGCTGCTCACCTTATTTATTACTTATTAAAATTGCATACCATTTTTGCAGAAGCAAATTTTGTAGTCCAAGTGTGCCACAGAATCTACAAAAGCAAAGATATGTTTGAAAAATCAGGTTCCTGGGTTTTTGGATTCTCCTACCTCTCACAAAACAAACACATCCCCTTGTGAGACTTGGTGATGTGAGGAAATAAGATCCTTCCTTCGTCTGGATACCACACAATACACGTGCTGCCTGCAATGTATATTTATTCTAGTTGCCTATTTAAAATTACCCCACATTCCATCACTGCTATCAGTGTCCTGTTCATGTACTTGCTGAAAGGCATGGGGACATGAGTGAGGTAGGAAGCCAATTTCTCTTCTCAGTCCTTAATCCTACTCCTCTGGAGGTCAGGGCAAGCCACAATGTGAAGGCTTTGTCTAGGGTGAGTGCCAAATCCTAATGGCTGAGAATTTGTGGTCTGTTTTTTTGGTTTTAAACAAAACCCTTTCCCTTTCCATCAGAATTTCAAACCTTTCCTCTAGCTTCTTTGGAAAATGCTGGGATCTTCTATGCTCTCTGACTTTTCCCATTTCTTCCCTGTGGAAAAAGCAGGTTGAAGAAATGAAGATACATAAAAGAGAACCGTAGGGGCTGGAGAACAACCAGGCAATGACCACAGTGGCCTGGTTCCAAAAACACTTGTTCCAAAAACACTTGTTGAGGGGGAGAAGGTTGACCAAGTAACAGATGAAAGACGGATGATATCATCATACTGCCTTAGGCTAGGAAAAAGAGAAAAATGCCAGCAATCAGTAAATATCTGGCAGGGAATGAGAAAAAGGGGAATAAGGTTCTGAAATTGTATCTAGAAGTGTTCGGTTCATTTGCATCATCTGGAGGGAACCAGATTGTGATGTTTGGCATTTAGGGGTTGATGATCAGTGCTGCTCCCTTTGATGGGGACTGCTATCCTCAGTCAGCTTGATATGAGTTTTAGTGCTGGTTTTGCAGTGTTTCTGTGTTAGATATTTTTCATTGGGTAGGGGTAGGCAACCTAAGGCCCGTGGGCCGGATGCGGCCCAATCGCCTTCTCAATCCGGCCCACGGACGGTCCTGGAATCGGCATGTTATTACATGAGTAGAATGTGTCCTTTTATTTAAAATGCATCTCTGGGTTATTTGTGGGGCCTGCCTGGTGTTTTTACATGAGTAGAATGTGTGCTTTTTATTTAAAATGCATCTATGGGCTATTTGTGGGGCATAGGAATTCGTTCATCCCCCCCCAAAAAATATAGTCTGGCCCACCACATGGTCTGAGGGACGGTGGACTGGACCATGGTTGAAAAAGATTGCTGATCCCTGCCATAGGGGCTGCTAAGGTGGAAGGCAGGGAGACCAACAGCCAGAGCCAATGACAGGCAGAGCCAACTCATTCTAGTTGCGTCTCCATCCTGTTTCTCCCTGCTGAGTCCTACAAGGGCCACACTGAGACCAAAGAGGAAGAAACTGAGAGGCCGCCCCCTGGACAGGTTGTAAGTAAGAAGACAGGCAGGTGGGGGCTGGTTGAGAGAAGACTTGAGGTTGGTGGGGCAGTGCCCCATTCACCCATTTGCCACTGGGGTTTGTGCAGGAATATTCTTTAGCTGCTTGTGCTCTTTTTTCTTCTTGGCATGGACTGCAGAGTAAGAATAATTAGATCACAAAAAATAGTTTTTTAATATAAAAAAGAAACAAATGAGCAAAGAGCTAACAAACTATCCCCACCACATAATGTCATCTGAATTCCATTGTGACTTATTGCCACTAGTTAATGTAACTTTACTCAGATATTGTGGCCGTCCACCCACCTGTAGTGATGT
The DNA here is from genome assembly GCA_034641385.1 of Darevskia mixta. NCBI lineage: Eukaryota > Metazoa > Chordata > Lepidosauria > Squamata > Lacertidae > Darevskia > Darevskia mixta. The sequence continues at coordinate 22,719,444 of JAWWNH010000029.1, read as the reverse complement.
TTCTTAAGGCAATGGGCACGAAGAAAAAGAAAGCGAGTGATCTATACATGTTTTTGTGGTTTTACACCAATCATAAATCTACAGATCTCCCAGCCCTCCTCTGGGATGATACATGATCTGTGCCAATGGCAGAGATGCACATGGTTCCCCCCTCAGCACCAGTTCTCTGAAGTGCGGAAACAGGTGATCAGAATCTTTATTAGCAAATGGGAATCCATTCGGGTCACTCAGTGCAGCTGAATGTTGGAAGACGCAAGACAGGACAGATAAACGGAAGTATTCTTCCACACAGCAAGGCCAGCCTAAGACATTTTGTGACTGTAGACCAAACACCTTGACACCCCACCCCTCTGCCTGCACAGAGCTAGATCTCCACTCTCTGGATTAAAAACCCAGTACTGGAAATGTAGGCAATGCACAGTAAATGGAAGTGTGAACACAGCCTAAGATTAGCCCATGAGTAGTGTGGATGGTGTTAAAGTCTTTTGGACTTAATGTTTTGTAACAGACTCTATTATAGCATTGACATTCTTTTGGAAATATGGCAAACGTTCAAAATTTTCAATGCAATAGAGGTTTTGCTTTTTTAAAAAAACAATGTGTAGGAAACATAAAAATATTATTGGTTAATGTAAGCACATTTTCCTTGTTGAAAGAATGCTCTGTGTACCACCAGTTTTTAGTCACTTAATAAGGAAGTAAAATGCTTTAAGTCTGACAATGGTTCCAATGCTGTTATGTTATAGCATATCACCTCAGCAAATCCTGGAGGTAACAGCAGCCATGTTGGTACAATGCCTTCATTTGAACAGAAGATAACAAGGCTCCTCATGAATAAGCTCAGTCATTACTTGCGTAGAATTGTATCACTTCTTCCTACAATCTAAATCATGATTGGCCTCCTGCTTCTTCAGGACTTGAAAGCATATTTTGTTACAATATATTCTAACTGCTCCATCTTACTCCAATAAGTGTAAAGGGGCAAAAAGAAAGGAAATTGATCCTGGGATCTCTAAAGATATCAAGGGGGAAATGTACTAGATGTCATTCTTCATAAGCAGAGTGTTTGTTTAAACCATATTAGTTAAAGGCAGACTGAGGGGCCAACTTTTGGATGAAAAGTTTTGCAAATATTTTAAGTAGCCTTTTAATTGACCCAGTTTGACATTAAAAGCACTCTCTAAACTCTTGATATTGTTAGCCATTTAAGATAAGTGGCAATAAATACAGATTAATTGAAACCCATGAAATGAAATATTTGAGGCAGCAGCAAGTCCGTGAAAAGCCCCTTTGTGCTCTGGTTTGATGCCAGGTTGTACGCTTGAGTTAGGTTAACAGAATCTCTTGTCAGACTCACTGAAGCTTTTGGTAGCTCATGCTGTGACCATCTGCAAAGACAACAAACTTTGGGCAAAGGCAAACGGCATGATTGGCAAGTCTTAAGAAAAATAGAAACACGCAGAGGAAGGGTTCCTTCTCAATGTTGTCAGCTCGGCAGAGTAAGGATAAGAGGCCGGAGAGAAAAACACTGACGTTTTCATTGCACGCACTGAGTGCCTTTTCAAAACTGCCAGCCAAATGCTTCAGAAGGTGCTTTGTAACGATGCTCTGCAATGTACACGCTGAAAGGTGGTTCACACGAACAGTCGGCATATTCAGTATGCAGACTGAGATGATCCAACTGACTTGTGCTCATGGACAGGATAATTGTAATTTTTTTAATCATACAGTCTAAGATAACCGAGGCCAGTAGTAAGCGTAAGAAATGTATGGAACGAACAGAAGCAAGCAGTACAAACTGCATATTTGCTATTCTCAAGGACAGAGCATCCCAGAACATGCGGCCTCCCACCCCCTGCCACTGGTGCCGTGCATCTCTAACCTGCATTGTGAGCCAGTGCCTGCAGTGGCACCAGCTTCTGGCAAGATTTCGCAAGATCTCTCACGTTCCTTGAGATCTTGTGAGATTTTGGCAACAGCTCGCTAGAAACTGGAGTCACTGCCAGTGCCACTGGTAATGGAGATGACAGAATGTGTGGGCAGCAAAGCTGAGGTGAGAGTTGCCTCTAGGTTCTGAATAGACATGGTTAGGATTGTGGTTAGTCTGGGATCACCTCATCAAACAATCCAGTTGCTATCTATTGTCCAAGTGACTTACAAAAATCATATATATGCCTGCTCAGAAATAAGTCCCGCTGAGTTTGTCACGGCTACTCCCAGGTAAGTGGGTATATGACTGAAACCTTAGATATGCAATCAAACACTTTAGTCTGGTGATGGCAACATTACTCCTTATATTTGTCCATAAGGATTCTATTTAAACTTCTTTTTCAAAGAGACGAATTAGTTCCTAAAATCCTTTGCTTTGGGTAACTGAAGCCAAAATGTCCATCACTGAAATAGGCTATCAGAACAGACCAATGAGCCATCAAATCAAGTATCCGCATATTTGGCAGATGCCCACCCAGAGGTCACAGAGAACACATATTATGTCATACAACCAGTGCTTTTTGGGGGGGGCACAGGGGTACACATACCCTTGAACATTTTGTGAATCTAAGTTTGGCCTCATTGAGGGGCAGTATTTCAATATGAGTAGGAAAATGAGAGTACCCCTAAACATTATTATTATTTTTTTAGAAAAAAGCACTGCATACAACTCTCATTTAATCTCAACAACTTTAGGTATGCCTTTGGTAATGCCTACCCAGCTGAGTTAACAGAAACTAAGTTAACTCATCAATTAGAACAGCACTTTCTCAGGTTTCATGCTGATTCTTCTTCTGGAAACACCATTTATATGTACAATTCAAAGGTATAACTGGGCCATGTCTTACTATCTGTGATATGTATGGAGCTTCTCAGGTTCTTTACAGATGAGAATGGTGAAGACATTTTAGAGTGAAGGGAGCTTATTTTGATTTACTCCAATCCAAAGGATGAGGTCTCAATGACTAGCTGTTAGGAAGACAAGAGGTAGCTCTGACTCCCAGCTGATGAGAGGTGAGGAAAGCTGTAAAGGCTTTACAAGCATACAAGCATCTATCCATCTGTTTTGAAACTATTCACACTAATGGGCAAACATTACATTTTCATACTGGTACTCATTCAGCCTCTGTAGTCGTGATTTATCCTTTTCCAGTCAAAAATATGAAATAACCTATGTGTGAAACACTGTCTCTAAAGCAGGGGCAGAAAACTGAATCAAGAAAAGCTGGATCAAGACATGTCAAGCTCTTCTGGAAACATGCACTTGTCAAACACTTGACATTATATGTCAGGTGATTGTAACTTCAATTTATGGGTCCAAACCCTAGCCTAGACCATTCCTAGTGCTCTTGCTGCCTGATCTCAGTATAGCCTGATGACTATGAATGACAGAAAACTTTAATTAAACTTCTGTCTTAGTTTGGTTGTTCTTATCACTGGGCAAGACACAGGAAATAAGTGAGTCATTCTGGTTTATTTGCATTAGAAATAAAGTGGTTCATATTAACATTGTTCCACAGAAGTTTTGCCAGACTAATTGAAACATTAATGCAATTTCAGGGGGGACAGGAGGTGGCATTCACAATTTCGTTGTGATTGGTGAATTTTTTACTTTTTAAAATAAACTTTTTTGGGAAATACATTCCACAATTTTCCCAAATATGCATGGACGGATGTAATTCCAGCAATTATGAAATATTAGTTCACTCTTCTCTTTTGTAAGTTTACCAGATTCTGTCCCTGGTTGCCTCTGCTCACCCTCTGATACCCAAAGGTGATTATGTCATCAGTTAGAACAGAGAGATTGTCTCTGAAGAAGGGTCTTTGAATTTAAGTATTCCTCACATATATGCAGACATTATTTTATTATTTCCTCTCATTTTACTCCTGTGCGTGGTAATTAAAGGATAGTGGTAGCTTGTTGTGGCATACCCAAAACAAAAATTAAGTTTTATAAAATCCAGTTGTCCCTGGGGAAAAAGTGTGAGCTATTCCATGCCTAATGACATCCACACCATGAAGATGAATCACTGAACTGGTTGTCTGTGTCATGGCCAATGACTGTAAGTAAGTCATTAGACTGAGACCATACCATTCATCCACCCCATTTTAAGCAGGACATCCCGGAATTATAGAAATCAATTCTGGTTTCTGGCTAAATCCCAGAAAGTACTGGCTTTTGGTCTGACACTCTGGCGTGAGTCAGCTAGGTTGCACCAGAGCGCCACACTGGAAGACTCTACTTTTTCACTTTGGCCTTCATCCGGTGGGTGATGCCAGAGCATCACAATGAATGATAACATCTTGGAGAAATGTGCCAAACAAGTCAACAGATGACAACAAGATGTTGTAGCCAAGTATCATTTTGCTAAAAAGGACACAGAATTTTCACTATGTTTTCAATCTAACTGCTACTCATCCGTTTTTTCACAAGCTATTTTGCACAATAAATTTCTGTCAAATACCTAATATATTTCAGGAACTTATTAAAACAATGGTTAAATGAATTAGGCAAAAGAATATAGACTATTTAGAGAGCTTAAGCCTAACCGCATCCCAAAGGGATTCTACCATTAATCCAATTGCTGTAGAACCCCTATTGTTTAGATCTTGTTTATCTTAAACATCTTTTGTGTAATCCATTCTACTAAATTTAGTAGGAGACAGATTCTGAATTTGCTGTGTGTTTCTCAACTGCAGTGACTGTAAAGCTATACAAACAGCTTCATTGTTTAACTGAATTAACCCAACTACTCAAGTGTTTTACATATCTCCCAGGCCATTCACTAAGTGAAACTGTACTCACTTGTTTTCTATTGAACAAATTCTTAAATCCTCTTCTAATGTTTCCCCTTACATCCACCATCACCACCACCACCACCACCACCATCATCATCACTACTACAGTAAGACTCTAATCCCCTTAAAAAGAAGAGAAAGGGGGAAATGGTGCATCAGTGGGGATCTTCCACTGATTTACTATGAGATTTTCTCCATAATCAATCCAGCTCAATGACTGATAACACACGAAAATGGTATTGTGTGATTGTTGTTGTTGTTTAGTCATTTAGTCATGTCCATTACCAACTGTGATTTTTTTCCTACAAAAAATGGAGCTACATAACTGGAAACCATCCACTGATTAGAACTATGGATTGTGTCCCTTGCTTATCCTGTTTATATCCGTTTCCTGCTTCATGGATCAGTGTTAATCAGTGCTGACTGAAGCAACACACACACTAGCCTGTTTGTGGCACAGAAAAAATTTCATGCTCATCCTCAACATGCAGCTTTCAATCTAGACTGGCTTTAGTTCTTGCCCTCCACAAGGATGGGTGTGGCTAACTGAAAAACACAATTAAAAACTTTCCCCTTGATTAGGTTATCCACTCCGTTTCTTCCCTGCACATGCCCCAGGTGAAGAAAGTTGTAATTACACTCTCTCCATATAAGCCCACCCACAACATCATCAGGCAGGTGAGATCACCAGCATCTGTTTTCATCTATTTTCAAATGGATATACTGGGAGATCATGCATAATCAATCTGTAAAGCTTTTGTTTTTGGAATTAAATCAGTTGCTCAGAAGCACTTTTCAGAGGCAAAAATATGCAATAGATCAAGATTATGTGTGGACTGCACAGAAAAGTACAGTACCTTGGATCCTGAATGCCTTGATACTCGGACGTTTTTGCTCCCGAATGCCGCAAGCCCGGAAGTGACTGTTCCGGTTTGCGAACTTTCTTTGGAACCCAAAAGTCCGACAGGGCTTCCACGGCTTCCGATTGGCTGTAGGAGCTACCTGTAGCCAATCAGAAGCCGGACATTTTGGAAGTCGAACGGACTTCCGAAACGGATCCTGTTCATCTTCCAAGGTATGACTGTACTCGGTTTCCATTGCTTCTAGACTAAAATGTGTGTATGGAGCCTGAAAAATATGAAGGCTCTTTTCTTCAGTCCAATGAATTATAAGGAAGAAACATATAGAAAAAAAATTGCATGCTACATCTTTTGGCTGTGAGGTAGGTGGCACTGAAACCAGCATGCTGCCTCCTAAATCTGAGCCATATTTATGTGGCATGTGTTTAGTTCCTAACTGGCCTTAGGAGCACAGCCTTCTGTTGCTTAGCTAAACATGATTTCCTCCCATGATCAAACAGTTAGCAAACATTGTGTCCTTGAACCCTGTCTTAATTTCAGAGGTGATAAACTCAGCCATCAAGTCCAAAAGTGGCAAAGATAATTTTAGAATAAAAGGCAAAGTAGAAATGAATGTACGAAAGTCAGACTTCTTAAGAAAAATAAAGCCCAAATTAACAGCATACATAAATTCTGTTTGTTATCATATGTGTTACTTGCAAATTATTTGCCCATAAAAATGAAATAAGCCAGAAGACATTCTCCCCTTAAACATTGATTTTATGTGTGTATTCTTTGTTGCCAAAATATTAACTCTTTTTAATGGCACATGTGATCCTGGCTGCTTGGCTATTTCTCAGCTGGAGAAGGCAGTTGGGAAACTCCCTGTTCACTTCATCACTTACAAGTTTGCCTGGTACAATGTTCTGTCTATCAATCACTTGAGTTCACAAGGGCGAAGCTTTCCAACAAAGACCAACTCTACTCCAAAGCGTGTCAAGCTAACCCATTTATTTAATCCCCAAAGGGTTATAATCAAGCCTAATGTCCTGTAATAACGATTGTATTTTAACAGACAAAGCACACCATATCCAAGAGCTATATCCAAGAATCGTGCTCTAGAATGTCCCAAATTCTGCCACCATAAAATCTAACTCCTATAAACACACAGTCATGCAATGTAATTTGCACAAGTTTATATTTATTGCTCTGAGTTGCAAATCTAAACGTCTCACGCAATGTGCATAGATGCAACACTTCTGGAATGCACTAACTTTTCAAAAGGTTTTTTTAAAATGTGGTTGTGTGTGTATTTTAAAAAGGTAAATGACCTGGGAAAGTTAGGGATTCTTCGAAAGTGTCAGGTGAACTTGCACAGGTCTAGAAAGTAGAAAGTGCATATGGGAGTGAAGCCCCAATCACTAATTCACCCTCCATACATAAAGCAAACAGTGATGGGGAATTGGAAGCACACCTGCTATCCCACCCCAGCACCACCATGCCTCCTGGCCCTACCCTGGATGCCCATGTATTTCTGATAACATCTGAAAGGGGAGCAAATAAGGGTGGGACTTCTGGGCATGCAACACTGGAGGCTTCAGGTGCTATACAAATGGATGGGGGAGATAGCGGAATGGAACTTCAAACTGGATGTAGACCCCTACAGTCTATATCCAGAACTTCTTGATGGAGAATAAATGAGGAGGAACAAGTGCTAAGAGTAGCAGGAGGAATGACCCAAACACATGGCTGCTTATCATCTTTCAGGTGATAAGATGCAGATGCAGAATATAGGGGTAGGCAGGGTGTCATAAAGACAAAGGTTATTTATTCTTTACCACTTCCCACTTCTCCATCAAATGTATATCTCAGGAAGCCCTTAGATAAAGTAATGGCGTGTCTGGTCTGGTGGGATTGAATGGGACTAAATAATCTTCAATCCAAATATTTTCCCTTAAGTGAGTTACAAAGCAGTATCCAAAGGGTTGAGCAATCCGAGGCATTCCCATATGCCCCCATTCCTAGAAATACAGCCCAGATTAGCCTCCCTTGTGGAATCCAATTGCATGTCCATTGCCATATTGCACAATTTCCAGACTCTGACTCATTCTTGTTGATATTTCTGGAACCTTTCCAATTTGTGTGAGCCTGGGAGTGTGGTATATTTCAAGGCAGACTTTGAGTTTGGTTTTGGAAAGCAATCCTATGGGTTTCCAATAAATGAAATTTGAGCTCAGCTGTAATGATGGTTTAGCACTGCAATCATGTAGTACGTGGCTGTGGGGAATAGAGGCATTTCAGAGCGGCCTATGAGAGTTCAATAGTGTCTTGCGTTGTAGGTGATTTGAAAAATATGTGTGTAATTTCACCTAAGAGATTGCCCCAAAGTGTAACAAATGAAGGGGCCACTATAGGATCTTCTGCCATTGAGGCATAGTGGCTGAAACTGCAGCTTTAAATCCCACCACTGGCACAAATTCATGACAAGTCAATATCTACCAGTCTTAGTACACCATCTACACCAGGGGTCGGCAACCTTTAAGACAAAAAGAGCCACTTGGACCCATTTCCGAAGGAAAAAAAAAACCTGGGAGCCGCTTTTCGCACCCTAGGCGAGGGGGCGGGGCCATGTGACGTCATTGCGCATGACGTACGGTGCCCCGCCCCCTGCCGCCCCGCGCCGCTGCGATTTAGGCAAGCGTCCATCAGGAGCCTCCTGCGAGATGGCAGCACGTCTGCCAGCGCTGGCCCAGCTCAAATACAGCTGCACGGGCTTTGTCTGGGGCTCGATGCCTCCTCTCCACACACACACACACACACACACAAACACCAGCTTTTGTGTGCGCGCTGCACGGGCTTTGTCTGGGGCTCGCTGCCTCCTCTCCACACACACACACACACCAGCTTTTGTGTGCACGCTGCACGGGCTTTGTCTGGGGCTCGCTGCCTCCTCTCCACACACACACACACACACACCAGCTTTTGTGTGCGCGCGCGTTTCGCTCTCCCTCCCTCCGGCCCTAGACAGGCAGCGAGTGAGCGCAGCATGATAATGAGCTCTGTCAATTGCCCAGCCGGGAAGGAGGAGGAGGAGGCGCTGCTCTCGCTCTCGGGCTCCGCGCTCGGCTCTGGTTTGCCGTCAACGTGCCCGTCGCAGCTCGCCAACTTCTCTTTCTCTCTGCAGCTCGCTCTCCCGCCGCCCCCCCGACTACACACACCGATGCGACGGGAGGGAAAGGGAAGCGGGAGAAGACACGCCACCCCGGAGCCGCGGCAAAGGTGAAAAAGAGCCACATGCGGCTCCGGAGCCGCGGGTTGCAGACCCCTGATCTACACCATGGAAGTAATAATGTCTTTTGTACAGGGCTGATGTAAGGATTACTGAAAATGCATGAGAAATGCTAAGAACACTTGAAACTGCCTAGATTCATACAAAGTACTATGAAGTATTATGGCTCCTTATCAGGGCTTGCCAACATGTATATGCCACTGTCTGGCCAATGATAAGAGTGTAAAGTGATTCTTATAGCCCATGTATCTTTTATGCAATTTTGCATTGCAAGGATGAGGTTTCACACAACATTGTATCATGTCTCATACTTTTAATCCCTCATCAGCTACTGCTTTACCCACACAGTTAATATCACATGGAAGAGGAACCAGGGATGAGTATGCTTAACCCACCCCTTCCCATTGCTTTCCTTGTTGCTCTCCGTGAGTTGAAGAGTAATCAGGGTTCTGCAAAGTGTGGCATGCCTACAGAACTCACCCTCCACTGCAGATAATTATCCTCTAACTCCTGGAGGTCCACAGAGAGAGCAGATGGTGAGTTCATTCATTAAGTGCATGAAGAAAGAAATGCCTGAAGAGGACTACACTCATAAGTATATGATAGTAGTTAGGGGAAAGTGTTTTAGCAGCTTTTAAACAGGGCAGCTTATGCAGCCAATGTATCCCTCCATATGATGCATCCCAACATATTATGTGGAGAACATATTATGAGGCTCTATGGATACTGCTATGGACACGGGTGGCGCTGTGGTCTAAACCACAGAGCCTAGGGCTTGCCGATCAGAAGGTCGGCGGTTCGAATCCCCACGACGGGGTGAGCTCCTGTTGTTTGGTCCCTGCTCCTGCCAACCTAGCAGTTCGAAAGCATGTCAAGTGCAAGTAGATAAATAGGTACCGCTCTGGCGGGAACGTAAACAGCATTTCCGTGTGCTGCTCTGGTTCACCAGAAGCAGCTTTGTCATGCTGGCCACATGACCCAGAAGCTGTCTGCAGACAAACACTGGCTCCCTCAGCCTATAGAGCGAGATAAGTGCCGAAACCCCAGAGTCGTCTGCGACTGGACCTAATGGTCAGGGGTACCTTTACCTTTACCTTATGGATACTGCTGTAGCTACTTGGAAATGATGGTAAGTATTGAAGTGGTTGAAAATTATTCCACCTTGAGCCTAGAAATTTCCACCAAGAAGTTACAACCAGGGCAGTGACTTGATCCACAGCAGCTAAAGCTCAATACAATGTATTCTGATGTGTATTCCATTTTGTGCTGCTTGCCATGCAAACTGCTTATTAGTAAAACAACAGCAGCAGGAACAACAACAACAACAACACACCATTATGTGTTGCTCTAATGAATTTAAGGCAATGCCCAACATCTCTGGTCTCTCCTGCCAGAACAGCTTGAGTAGAAAACTGCTGTTGTAAAGATGTCAGTGCTACAAGTCTTACAGATTTCATAAGCTACAATTGCCCGTTCAGAAGCTCACAAGGTTGAGCTGTAATAAAAGGAGAACACTTTTCCTTTCAGCTCTGGAAGGTTTTGTGTTGATGTGAAGGGTTAACATGGCAGTTCGGACATTCAAAATCTCTTCCACGTTTCCTGACAACCCCCAGGGATACATTTTTGTACCCTCCAGACCAAGGTTATTCATTAAAGAGAATGTTTGTTTATCAAGAACTCCTTATATAGCTCTGATAAAGCTCAAACTGGCTTCCAGTCATATTCACAAACACTAATTATAATGGAATATACTTTTATCTCTGTTGCAAAGAAACAAACCACGGTCCTTTGGCATATGTAGCAGCAGTTTCTTAAAAGGAGCAGAACATCCCTTTTCTATTTTTGACCAAGTCCTCTGAAAGAATGAGCTGCTGACTGGGGACTAGAAGCAGAACCACAGATAGATGCCATGATATGGAGAGCCTAATGTGTAAAAACTGACTCCTTCACAGATACCACTGCAGCATCCCAGCAATGATGCCCATGACCATGGCATTTTTCAGGTGCAAAAACATGAGTACCCACAGCTGTATCCATAGATGGCTAGGGACACACACCGTGCCTTCCACGGGAAATTATGACTCAACAAAAATATAATTTCTTCCAATGAGGTACAACATATATGCATGATGCATACTCTCTCTGTGTGTAAACATATTTAAGAAGCTGAGTTGTGAAGGTGCATGAATCCAAACTTTCTTATACGACTTCCATTCCAGACTAAGCAAGAATGTATACGGCCTCTTACGTGTGGCTGGAATCTCAAGAGGAAAATTAAAACAAAAGATAACTTGGAAATTTCATGTGAAATGGGATTTCCACAATTTGTGCTCAAAAAGCATTTGTTAGAATTGAGCTCCATTGAGCTCTATTCCTCTCCATTGTCTGCATACATACTTTAAACTGATACTTTTCTTCCGATGCCATAACCCAGCAGATCAGAAACAATTCTAACCTAATAATTTATATCATTACAAAACCACCTTAAGATTTATGTCCCAGTCAGTGACCTGCCATATTCACAGCTGCTAATTATTAACTATTTTAATAATCCCATGATTAACATGATGACATTCCCGCTGTCTCATTGGCTGAAGAATGAAATACCGGCAAATGTAGAGAATGAGATGGTTCTAGCCATTCAATAAATCAATGGTTCCATACCACTGGGTGCCTTTTGTCTTTCATGCCATATCCTGGCAATAAAGAGATGATAGAATTACCATTTGTTTTCTTCGCAGCATGGCTTACATTAGCTGTGACCAAAGGAGAACAAACTTTTTGCACAACTTTCTTTTCCACACTTTTATTGAAATGATGCTGCTCAATAAACAGCATCTGTTTTCAGTTTGGGAAGGAGGAGGAAGGATCACTCTAAGTGTTTGCGATCATCTCATTCTCCCAGGGTACAGCAGATCGCAGAAACCTGACACTCTAAGTGGATATGCATGAAGTAGGCTTGTTCCTATTGTAGAAACATGCTGACTCCATGGGAGGCAAATAATAAATTGGAAACTCCAGTACTGGACTGAGGCCAGAATACATACAGGGGACTAGTGTGTATTCCCACATGCAATACATATGTTGTTTCAAAATATCCCCCCCTCCCACTTTTCCTGCTTGCTCCCCCTTCCTCCACAAAATGAATGATGGTTGGAGTTCATTTTCAGGTCTCCCTAAATGAGACCTTTGGATCCAATTTTATGTCAATATCCTAAACATGTGATTGCTTGTTTTGCTTCACTTCAATGGAAACTTAGTTGCCAGCTGTGAAATTCTGCATTCTGTTCTAGCTTGGCACTCCAAATCCCTCCTCAGCAGCAAAGTTAGCAAGAGGCATGTTTCTAGACTTAAGTTTGAATCCACTCTAAGCTTACGAAATTGTGCTCCATAGGTCTGCTGCAAATTAGCAGACAGGCAGGCAACCTTTGACTATACTGCAAATGCCATTGCAAAACAGCAGGTAGCACTTTTCTTTGTGGAAAATGCTGAAAACATGTATATGCAGCCTATGGGGAAAGGGACATAACAGTTGCCTCTCGCTGTGTGTCACTAGTATATGTGGAAATCAACAAAACCAGACCCTACCTGCTCCAAAGGCAAAGAAGAAGCTCTTGTCAGTATTGTCTCTTAAGAGGGCTATCACTCTTTTCCCCATTCTCTCATTCCTCTTGTAGATGAGTTCCTGGCGGAAGTAGCTGTCAATTTCCTGTGCTGTAACCTGTTCATGTGGAGGAAGGGTTGTGTTGATGAAGTTAGGGAGCTGAAATGGAAATGAATAAAAAGTGTCAGGAAGAGGTCATGCTAGGGGGGGAAATAAATAAACCTGGCTCATCAAAAGAAGGGTATGATGGAACATGAAGGAAAGGCCACTGTTTCCACATTCTGAATGCTGTTGGTTAGTCCATTAATCAAAGATACCCTTATAGTCCATGAAATTCTAAAGCATAGTACCTAGTACTCAAGGGAAACAGCCAGCTATTAGGACTAGTAGGAACACTTGTTTCTGTACATTGAGAAATATCTGACTTGGCTATAATTGGATTCATACCATAGTTCTTTAAAAATAGTTGAAAGTGATTTGGGAAAAGCATTGCTTCCGTATGTAGAGATGTATTTCTTTTGTTCCCTTATGACCTCTGGTTCACAGGTTTTTGAAACAATATAGAAATATGTAGACCCTGTTCCCTAGAGGTGAGTGCAATGAATACATGTACCACAAGCCAAGATTCCTCTTTCAAACTCTCTAAAGAACTATTCTCTATCTTTAGCCTCACATGTTCAGAAGACAGATTCAAGTCTTTCTTGCAGGTGACTTTGGGGACAGAGTTAAAAACCAGAAAGTCTTTATCTGTAAGCCATCAAATGGGCTGAAACATAGCTGTGGGGTTCTTTTTTTAGGTATCTGAAGTGCCCACCTGATAAGGAATGGTGTCTAAAGGGATGTTTACCTATGAAATCCTGCCTGGAAGAGGAGGAGGAGGAGGAGGAGGAGGAGGAAGAGGAAGAGGAAGAGGAAGAGGAAGAGGAAGAGGAAGAAGAAGAAGAAGAAGAAGAAGAAGAAGAAGAAGAAGTTGACAACATTGGACTATAAATAGAATTAGGCAGGCAGAAACAAAAGGATGTAAACATAGTAAATGGATCCAGTCACAGGTAGGTAGCCGTGTTGGTCTGCCATAGTCGATACAAAATAAAAAAAATCCTTCCAGTAGCACCTTAGAGACCATCTAAGTTTTTTCTTGGTATGAGCTTTTGTGTGCATGCACACTTCTTCAGATACACTGAGACAGAAGTCAATGGACACCAATTAGGTCTTTGGTGAGATGGGACAAGGACTGTGCTCCAAGCTTGTACCAGGCTCAAAAAAATTATGCTTGGGCACTGCTCTCATGTAACAACAAATGCTCAAGCTTAGTGTTCTAGTGAATCAAAACAAAGTAGCTACTGAGAGCACTTTATATACCTATAAGGGAAGCATACAATAAGTACTAAAACAGTTAAAAGACAAAGCTGTCCAAACACACCATTTTTTAAAAATGAATACACTGCCATTCTCATGTGTGCTGAAACCTAGTGCTAACGAAAGTCAGCAAAATATTGCATTTTATAAATTTGCTGTAAAATATATGACATAGAAGACACCTGCTTGTGTGATTTATAGACCTTTAAAACTTCTGGCAGAACTATTTATGGTTATTTCAGGCTGCAACAAGGAAAATAAAGGTGGGAAGTGTGGGACTGTGTGGTTATTAAAGTGACAACTGCTGCTGTTGGCTCAACTGTTTCAGCGTCAGGATGTGAGCTTATATAGGGAAGCACTCCTCATTAAACAAGACAAGAAGTGGGTAATTAATTGTGCATATGGCCCAGAGTTTCCGGACTGACCCCAACCTCCCAGCTATCTATACAGAAATATCTACGAGAGAGGGGAGTGTATTTTCCAGGAAGTTGTGGAAAACAGACTAATATGCTATGTTTAATATGACAAAACTGGGTAACGCTAGCAGGACTTGGATTTCTGTTCAAGAAATCCAAGTCCTGCTAGCAGAACAGAATTTGTGTTCAAGGACCAGTGGAGTTGCTCTGTAGGTAGTGTTGGGAAAGGATCACTTCTCCATCTGTAAAATACAAATAATAGTGGCCTGACTCTCAGGGTCTAAACTAAAAATTTTGAAAATAAATTGTGCTTAGGAAATTAAAATGAGAAGCAGGGGACAATGCTTTTCAAATTGATTTTTTAAAGTTTCCATTATAATGCAAAGTGCAGCTCTAGAAGCAGAGATGACAAGGAAGGGAAGGAATAATGGCAGTATGGAATGTCAGAGGAGAAGGAGAAAGAGAATTCATGGCTATTGCAGCTATATAAATTGCATAGTGTTATACTTGTGAGAGATTTCCAAATGGACTGGCCATTTTGGCTTTGCAGCAGTTGCAGGGAATCATTTTATTAAAACATATACCGTATACAGGATACAGCTAACAACATTATCTTTTGTTTCTCCCTGAAGTGCAGGCTACAGCCCCATTCTGCAAAATAAAGAAAGCAAAAACGATCCAATCTCTCCAGTTTGTACTGCAATTCCTTGGGAGCTTACACACCCACTCCCAAACCTAACAGGAGAAGTGCAAGAAAGAGAGCTTGGGTTTTCATTCAGTCAGCATTTCCATGACTGCAATGGGTTTTCCATCACGATTTTCTGCTGGCACAGCTAAACACTCCACATTGTGAAGGTGGTGGATCTAAAACTTTGCTTTGCATTGCAGCAGAGGAACAGGATAATGATACTCCCTTGGTTACATATTGATACCCTACACACACACACACACACACACACACACACACCATTTGACTTTAAAAGAAGAATGTAAACATACCATGTGTGTTTTTGTAGAATCTAGGCCAATGAACGACAAAGACACACACACAGCCCACACACGCCAACAGAAAACAGCCACAAGACAACTCTCTGGGCAGGGTAGCCGATTCACATAACAGAATACCTCATTTGGTACCCAAGTTCAGTCTTGGCCAAGCCTTGACCTGAGGGTTAGCATCAGGGAACTCTTGTCTTTGCCTCAAACATTTTGCTACCTGAGGCAGAGCAGTAAATGCCTCTCCCATCTCCAAGTCAAGGTACACAGCACTCAAGGCAAGCAAAGTTGTTTGGGCACTTGAGGCAGAAAATCCCTCAAAATACCTCTTCCCCCTCCCTGGAGATAAAAATATAAGAACAAAATATTAAGGATGCTTCCACGTTGTCATTATATTGCAGGAGGGATTCAATCAAATATCAGCAAATGTAGGTTTGCACAATTAAAGTGGATTACAGCACTCTTACGCGACAAAGCCACTTTTGAAAAACCAGCCTTTTTTGCAATAAGGAAAGTGATGGGGGAATGTGTGGGGTAGTGAGCCTTTTTCTCCACACAAAGAATGAATGCTCCATTTCTCTCGATGGACCCCATTCCCATTAAAAAACAGGAGAACAGTAGATGAGGTAAGTCAAGGAGGGATGCTTCCTTGCTCGGAATAGTGTCTGATTTAGCCAGGAAATCGGTATGTTCTCTGTCCCCACCCACCACATCAGATTTTGCTGCTGGAAGGGATGCTTGCATCTGTTTTTCAACATGGATTTGTAAAAAAACCCTCAATCCAGTTCAATCCATATACAAAGTAGAAAGAAATTAATATTAATAATAATCTCCAGGAGTATGCAATCCACCCAGACAATAAGCTGGGGAAGAAACAGAGGAAATTTATTTATTTATTTACTTTATTTGAAGAATAATTTCAACCAGGTAGCCATGCCAATGATCTGGTAGACATGTGTTTTTCTGTTCCTTTGCACAGGCGTTGTCTTAGGCTTGATTTATTCTAGCACTAAAACACTTTATATTGGGCTATACTAATGATAACATAGCCCTGCTGAACACAAGCTCTATATATACAACCTAAGACCCACAAACCAGGAAACCCACCACCTGGGAGGCTTATTTT
Source organism: Darevskia mixta (assembly GCA_034641385.1). NCBI lineage: Eukaryota > Metazoa > Chordata > Lepidosauria > Squamata > Lacertidae > Darevskia > Darevskia mixta. The sequence goes on along the minus strand of JAWWNH010000029.1, from coordinate 22,703,030 downwards.
ATCTGGGTCAGGATCTGCATTAGAACCATTATTACAATGTGTAGATACTTTGCTTCATCATTTTGTTCAACAGCATAGTTCTTTCATAAGAGGCACAAAAGGTTTTATTAACAAAGCAGAAGGTCATCTAGTTTATCAGAATATGGTTCTAGTTAAAATGGATGCATTAGCTTTATATACCAACATTCCTCGGGAAGAGGCCAGGTTGTCATTGAAGAGATTTTGAGTTTGCATTCCAGTTTTAGTCTGCCCACCCATTCTTTTATTATTAACAGTGAAAGATTAAGGATTAGCCCAGTGTTAGCTCATGGAGGGAGGCAGAGGCTGAGGTGGGGGCATCTTCCTGGTGGCAAAGCTCCATGCATCAGGATGGGGACGGGTGAGGTCAGGGAGCTCTAGGTTAACAGTGTTGCCCTCAGAGTTGTTCCAACCTCACTGCTGCTTTCTCACCCTACCCCATCCTGACAAGTGCAGTTCCACTACCTCCAGAAAGACACCTAGCTTGCCCTGGTGTTTCAGGAACGTGTTCATTGTATGGATTTATTAATATGCATGAAAGAAAACGCAACAGACTGGCATCTTGTATGCCTTTGGAACTGTTTTGAAGACTCTGAAGCCTAGTTCACACTTAACGCTGAGCTATGGACTGTTCAGCCAAAGTGTAGTTTGTGTGAATGTTCAGATCTAGCTCAACAGATGACCCATGTCTTCTTTTCTGGCAACAAACCAAAGCATGAAGCCATTGTTTGTTGTTGGCTTATAAACCAGGAGTTTTAACTATGGTTTGGTGCTACATCCAAATCTAAGAGTCTTGATAACCATGGTTTGTATGATGATTCCATCTCTGACTCCCATCAAGCTACAGAACCACTAGCAAAAGCAACTGAAAAACAAAGCAAGCTTTGGGGAAATAAGTTGTGGCTTCTTTGCTTGTTTGTGAGGTAACATGATTTGTTGAAGACATATTGGGTTGGTTTCAACTAAATAGTTGCACTAGTGTGAGCCAGTGCAGTGAGTCCCAGTAATGCAATGGAGCCTTCCCTTCTCTCCTCCCAGGATGCCCCCGAAATCAGCTCAGGGGTGTGTCAAGAGGACCCCCAGAACAGTGCTTGTGGGGAGATGGTTCCGTCAGACAAGCAGAAATGCTTGAGTTGATAAAATGATTGCAATAGCACAATGTGTGATACTGGAGAGCATGGTATCTCACTCATTGTAAGACACTCAGCCCAGTGAAGAATTGAAAAGTATTTCTGAATATTTCATGTTTATATTATATACGGTATACTTTGTCCATTTGCTCTTTTGCCACCACACACAACATTATTGAATTCAGAGTAAGATATCATAGGAAATCTGTTTTGGCATAATAAATTCTTTATAGAATTTGACTGACTGGTTCTATAACTCTTATATCAACAAGGATTACCTAGACTACATGTTCCAAAGTGACATCAACATAAATCTGGTGTGGTCTTATGATCTCTACTGAAAAAAGAAAAGGGCTCCCAAGTCAGTGCGCTAAGCATGACAAGTCTAGAACCAGTCCAACTGGATACTCAGCAATCCTGTCATTTCAGTAGCTCAACAAGCCTCTCTCTGGCTGCAGCTGTTTTACTATGAACTATTCTCTGGAAATATGACTTCATTTCTCTACAGGGACAAAACGCCTATGCCAGCAATGCTGCACTGCGTTATGTCTAAATTTAAAGGTGATAAGGTAATATATCCCCAGTACACTATGGATTATACTTACAGGGTTGAGCTGGTTGGGTTTTTTTGTTTTTTGTTTTAAGATAAAGAAGTACACCATTCCTGGAACAACTGAGGGGCTTGCTTATCACTCAACACTTTACCTAATGGTCTTGGGCTCAACATTTAATATTTATTGTAGTTAGAGAATTCCAAAGATAGTTTTCATTGCCCAGTTTTGGAAGCTTTCCAGATATATATATATATATATATATATATATATATATATATAATCCAATGCTGGAATGGAAACAAATTAATGGTGTAATTAAAGCTTATCAAAAGCCTTAAATCTTTAAGGACAGATCTGAAAGCAGCAACAGCTTCACAATTTTATTGACAGTGAGCATATCGTAATGACACACAAATGCTTTCCTCCATGGAGGGCAAAGAGGCAGGAGCTGTTTTCTTTCTGTAATGGAACTTTAAATCATTATAATTTTATTATGCCTGCCCAAAAACCTATGTAGGCAGGTTCACTACTTCCAGGAGTAAGAACAGAAAATGAAGTAGTTGATTTCTCTTTTGGACTGGAGAGAAAAGAAAAAGAAAATACTGGTTTGGGATGGTAAAAATTTGAAGGTACGCAGACGACTCTGGGGTTGCATGCTCATCTCGCTCTATAGGCTGAGGGAGCCGGCGTTTGTCTGCAGACAGCTTCCAGGTCATGTAGCCAGCATGACTAAGCCGCTTCTGGCGAACCAGAGCAGCACACGGAAACGCCGTTTACCTTCCCGCCAGAGCAGTACCTATTTATCTACTTGCACTTTGATGTGCTTTTGAACTGCTAGGTGGGCAGGAGCTGGGACCAAACAACGGGAGCTCACCCCCATTGTCGCGGGGATTCAAACTGCTGACCTTCCAATCGGCAAACCCTAGGCTCTGTGGTTTAGACCACAGCGCCACCCGCGTAAGGTGTGCTAAATGAGTAAATATATTTAACATCCAAGCATGCTATAGTGACATCAAACGGGCACGGAACAACAATTCCCTAGGAATTGGGGATTGATTATTAAACCATTCTGGAAACTGTAGCTCTGCAAGAGGAACAGGGGATTCATTAACAAACTACAGTTCCCAGGATCCATTGTGGGAAGCCATGACTGTTAAAGTGGTATGATGCTTTAAATGTATGACAGATATGGTGTTAGTTTCTTCAGCCTGTAAAGAGGTGGGAGACTGGGGTGAGTGATAACTCTGCTGCGGCAGTGGATGGATGTGATTTGTTTGGCATGGACTGAAGCAGCCTGAACTTAGTATGGGCTATGCACTGAAAGAGCCATTAGAATCAGAACTTCTCATCAGGGTCACTTTTGTCATAACTGAGTTGACGCCCCAAAATGAATCAGTCACTTGATCAGAAAAGAGAAAGCTTCCTTGGCAGCAAGGCGGCTACTTTTCCATCCAGGGGACAACACAGAAGAAAAGCATTCCTTCCCTATCTTTATTTTAAAGAATGTTCAGTTCCATATCATTTTGACTGCCTGCCCAGAAAGTCTGCCATAAATCTATCAGCTAGAGCAGTCATAGGAGAGTCAAGTATTTGCAGAACTGTGCATAAGAAAGTGATCTGTTTCCTGTTGTATTTCTCTGTCATGGCCCAATGGAATAAACTTTGCCCTGCTCAGGTTTACCCAATTTAAATAAGGACTTAAGTGACATGAGCAAATTATGGAAAGAGGAATGCAACAGACCCACACCACAGCAAGGTTTTGTTTGCTTGTTTATTGGTCCAGCATCCCTAAACTATTTATTTATTTATTATTATGGGGGGAAATATGGTGCAATATTATTTTTATGGTAAAATCGTATGTTCTCCCTTTTATTTATGAGATTCTCATTATCCATAGACATAAAAGGTAAGTTTTTCTTATGTGTTTACCGTATTACTATTATTATGATAGTAAACTAAATTTTTCTCCTAATAATTTGCTTCTTATTTATGGGACAGGACTGGACAGTTTCTTTTATTAACTTATTCCCCAGTACCATTCAGTTGGTTATATAACAGATGTCACTAGACTCCAATTCCTTTCATCCTTAGACAGTTTGAAGTTGGAGTCTAACAACAGCTAGAGGATCACAGGTTCTCCATGCCTGTTATAAAAGATTCATATTAGGAGAACAAAAGCCCAGGTATACAAAAGTTAAGGGAAGTTGTTGCAAATTTCTCCCCTCCCAATTTATTTTAATGCTAGGTAGAGTCCAAGCAGACAACTGTACATGCCACTTGGGCCCACTTTCATCTGTGTGCCTAACACACACCCCCTAACTGAATGGGAGCCACCTCCATATACAGTGGATTACAAACACCTCAGGTTACAAACACTTCGGGTTACAGACTCCGCTAACCCGGAAGTAGTACCTTTTCCCTGCCGAGCAATCACCTTTTTATTATCCTGGATTTTTTAATGTTTATAATTTTGTGTTTGAATTTGTTTTAACACTGTTCTTTAGTTGCTGTTTTTATGTGATAATGTTTTACTGATTGACAGGCACAGCAATCCATACTCTCCCTTACGTTGGGCTGGGGGAGGGGGATAGATTAGACCCTCTGCCCAGGATTCCACACAGCCACCAGCCCATCAGTTGCCAGTGGAATCCAGAGGAAAGCTCACAAATGGGAAAATTTTGGAGGGAGAGAGGAAAGAGGGAGGGAGAAGACCTGAATCACCCCAGGATCCACTGGTTTTGGCACTGGCCAATTGCAGGACCCTCCCCCCATCACCACCTTCCACAGTGATAGTTGTGAGCAGCATGCTTGCAAGTGTAGTAGCCATCCCACCAATTTCCAGGGTACTGGCAGAGTCAGGAGTGGGAGTTAAGATTGTGCCCTAATTTTATTCTCTTTATGCCTTCTTTGAAAACCATATTGGGAAACATTCAGCTGAAGGATAGCATAGAAATGTCTGAAATACATGAATTAAAGTCTGTTCTTTTTCATGAGTCCATAGATTACGGTAGGCTGCAGAACAAAGGAGAAATGTTTGAAATCATAGTTATGATCCAGCCAAAGTTCAAAACTTTCAAGTACAATTGGTTTAAGTGGATGCTACTTAAGCAGTTACAGTTAAGTGTTTAACTTCAGTGGATCATATTCCATGATGTTTTACCTCTTGGTTCTGCCAGATATTCCATAAAAGTTATATTTGTACAAGCTGTCCATGTGTGTGAGACGTGGGCAGGGGAGAACTTATAAAACTTTAGAAGTTCTTAAAAGTTCTCTATGATATTGAAGATCTAAGAGAAAACAAAGGATTCTGCCCAAACTCTTGCGGCACACGGATTATTATTGGATTATGGCATGTTTGGGAAGTTATTTGGCCTTGTAGCCTATTTACATAATGCACACTTCCTCTTCAAATGCAAAGTCAATTATTACAAAGTCTTTTGTCCTAATGAGAGGGAATTATGTTCAAAGGCCTTCCAAGCACTTGCAATTAACTTTCATTTCTGCTCACATTCCTTTCAAAGCTTCTCAGTCACTCACCAAGCCAAAACACACACAAAGCAGCTCTAGAAAAACAGTGGTAATATCTCATTGTCTCTCAAGGAAACAAGACACATGTGAAGAACAGAGGGGTATCCAAGAAGGAGAAGAAGGGTTTGAGAGCACAAGGCAGGAGAAGATTGGCAAAGCAACGTAAGCCAGCTTGATCCTTGTTGCAACTGGTGCATATGCTGCTATCTTTTTACCTCTTAGTGCTGAAACTGATTACATGTCTTGTACAACAAAACCTCAAGCCTCTGTAGCCAAAACAGCTGGAACTGCAACCATAATAATATGAGCTAGTGTGGTGTAGTGGTTAGTGTCAGACTAGGACTTGGGAAACCAGGGTTCAAATTCCCACTCAGCCATAAAGCTCTTTGGGTGACCTTGGGCCAGTCACTGCCTCTCAGCCTAACCTACTTTACCAGGTTGTCGTGGGGATTAAATGAGGAGGGGGAGAACCATGTACACCTCCTTGAGGTCCTTGATAGGGCTGTGATGTAAAGGCTCAAGTGGTCCTTATGGTGTCCTCGGCCCAAGTTGTTCAGGGCTTTGTATATCCACACAAGAGCCTTGAACATGGGTCTGTGAGATATTTATGGTAGATGAAAGACAAGAGGAGGCCTAGCAGGGCATTTGGACAGGTTTCTTAGGGAAAACATAATTTCGCACCATACATTTAATCAGCTAGAAGCTCTCGGTTCCTCACCTACCTACTGTAGGGTTGTGGGCTGAAATACTGAGAAGAAAGAACTGGACAGAAAAATAGGCCTTGAAACAATGCTATACCCATTTACACCTTCCTCTTATGTAGGGAAACATACCTGTGAAGTATCATGATTAAATATGACAGCATTGAGATCTCCACAGTTGTAGTGTTTGATGAGATCTTCCGTGGTGTAAGGGGCCTGCAAGCTGCCAGCTCGAAGACTCTCATGTTGCAGCAATGTTTGGTTCAAGGCAAACAGCACCTGTACATACACAGAAAATGAATAGGAGTTACTCAGGAAACAAGACGTGATGCCAGAAGTAAAGCATTAGAGGCATGGAAAAGACTGGAACACATCCTCAACAGAAAAAGAAAAGAGCAAGGGCATCATCCTTTTGCTAGGGATTTCTTTTTTTGCTAGCAAAGAGTGTAAATATATTCATGTTCTCATTTGTGTGCAGTTTCTCTCTCTTCTCACTCAAAATAATCAATTTCTAGCTCCCAATTCAAAGCCTGGTAATCTAAAATAACATTTTCAATCTCTTACTGAAGTCAATTCAGCCTCCTCCTGGACCTGAGGTTTTATCCTGACCTTTTTTCAAGCAGCAGATTTTACCCTCTACCCCAAGACAGAGCTCAAAGCGAGCAACTAACCTGTCACTGATATATGGCTCAGCCTGGCAGCATAGCACCAGAATGACCTTCAGCTCTAGCAGAAGCGATCAGAGCCATACTGGCTTACAAAGTTTAGCTTCCAGTTATGCAGTGGAATAGTTAATAGCTTATCTCCCATTGTCTGCCTCCAAGATGTGTTTGTCCCTAGATTTAATTCATGATTCAGCGCCATCAGTATTGGATGTGGGTGTGTCACTGCTGAATGAACACAACGTGGGAGCAATTATGCTAAACCAAACTGCCTTTTTATGAAGATGCGGCTGCTGAGATCATGACAGCAATTTAATGACAGCTGACCACTATCTGTCAGTTTAAACCTTAGTGGGTGGCAGCCCACTATACTTCTCAGTCACATGGGTGGGGGAGGCACTGTCAACTGATGTTCTCTCTCCCCTACAGTGAAATCTCTCATCTTTGTCAAAAAGATAACCCAGAAGAAACCAGATCAGCCATTTTAATGATCATATTAATCTAAGCCACATTTCTTAAGGTACATTACAATGTAAAGAATTATGACAAGCAAAAAGAGTCAAGCAGTAGTTGTAGTCTGTTTGTAAACTCTTGCCAAATCACTATTTAAGCAGACCCTTGAGAAAAACCTTACTGTCCAACAAAATAAAATAAAAATTTGGGCATATCCTGGGCATATTAGGCAGAGAAACTTCTTGATAGTGGCACCTGCCCTGTGGAACGCTCTCCCATCTGATGTCAAAGAAATAAACAACTATCTCACTTTTAGAAGACATCTGAAGGCAGCCCTGTTTAGGGAAGTTTTTAATGTTTGATGTTTCATCACGTTTTTAATATTCTGTTGGGAGCTGCAGGGAATGGGGCTGGGAAATGAATGAATGAATGATTAATAATAATAATAATAATAATAATAACAATAAATTATTATTATTATTATTATTATTATTATTATTATTATTATTATTAAGCTCTTCACAGGCTGGGGGTTTTCACACATTTGTCCCACAGCCATGATGTAACCAGTGCTATTTGAATAGGTTCCAAGTTAGCCAAAGAGAGAAAAACATCTCCAAGTTTAATATTCTTATATTTTAGGTAAGATTGTCAGTGAAATAACTCTGAAACGTAAGCATTTTATACCTCTCTTCTTCCAATCAATCTTTTTCTTAGCTTTTATTTTTATTAGTCCAATATTTTGAATCCACAGGAAATCCTTGGATGAGCTATTTCCTCCCTAGCCTATAAGCCTCAAAAGGTAAGAAATCCTTTAAACCTATGCTTTTTGCAGCCTGTTTAAATTAGGGAGATGCTAATCTCACATTTTATGGGTCATAGAAAATGCTGAAGCCTAGGCTTAGACATGTGGGGAAAGATTTGGACTTCTGAGTAAGCCAACTTGCAGAGAGGGTAGGATGGAATGATATGTGACTCCTGGTCCACAGACCTTTTCTTGTGCTTCCAGTAATGACAAATTTAAACTGTACTTCCACAATGTGCACTTAAACATTCCTAGGAGACTGTTAGCTGAATAGCTGCTGCTTCTTAGCTACAGGCCAACGTTCATTACACCTTTACTATGAAGCCACATTATTTTTAACATATTTATCCCTTGTTTTAGAAAAGCTATTGGAACTCTAGAGCTGCTGTAAAAGTTGCTTTGTACATATGTACATGATGCAAGACATTTTGCCCTCTAAAAGCCCAGCCAATACAATGCAAATACAAATGGCAAACAAGCCTGGCTTTATCTACCCATCAGAAATCATTATTTTAGTTCACAACATCACATGGTTTTAACACCTGCGCATGAAGCCTTCACCATACCCATAAAAAGACTTACACCACAACAAATGCTCAATTTAGCAAATGTTAATTTCAAAGAACATATGCAAAACAAAATGTTACCAATCAAGAACAACAAACTGCATTGGACTGCTTGGGTCTGCTTTGGACTTCAGGAGTTGTCAGCAATGTCAATGAGACTGTATGAAATAATAGTTCAGGCACCTTGGAAAATTGCCCTGCCCTTTTCAAACAGATCAGCTGCTCAGGCAGCAAGTGCTTTTGGCTGTAATCCACAAGCAATTGAACTTTAGAATAGCCCCAATAAAACCAACAGGGCTACTTCATAGTTAAATGGATTGGGAGCTGCAGCCTTTGCTCGTTTGGCCTTGAAATTATAATGAGATTTGGGATTTGAATTTGATCGAAATGCATTCAAAGGCCACAGCATCTTAAGGCAGAATTACCACCTTCTCCAATTAGGGGCAGGTAGAAAACCATGCACACATGTGTACAGGCTTTGTTCTGAGAATTCTCAATTCTTTGGTGGATTTGGACCATTCTAAGCTCCAGGAAAGAAATATACAGCTGCTTGAAATGCCACCTGTTCCAAGGAATCACATGAAGCTGCCCATAAATCACTGTTTTATTGTGCCACAAAGTCTGCAACTCCAGATCAAAAAGTTCTGGATTTGCTTCCTCTAGATGAACAGGACAAATCACCATAAACTCTTTAAAAAGTAATGCATTCCCCACCCCCTCTGTGTCTCCCTTCTCAACTTTAAAAAGAGCTCTCTTGAGTTTGAAGAATTGGCCTTTCCTCTATTAATTTTCCCTTTCCTCTTCTTTTAATAAAAAGTGGTGCACAATGTACTCACTTGATGCAGCCTGCTCTGCCCATCCAAGAACCCCCCCCCCACCTCATGATTTTTCAAGATCACTATCACTCTTTACGATTGAAAGAAAAAAATCCTTCTTTTTGATAGTAAGCCTGGCCTTATCTACCCAATAGAAATCATTATTTTAGTTCGCAACATCACATGGTGCAGAGCTGAGTTTCAACACCTGCACATGAAGCCTTCGCCATACCCATAAAAAGCAACAGAGGACCTGGACAGTCAAGCTGATTTAGAACTGTGCTGTAGACATACCTTGGGGAAAATGGAAATCTGCTGAAAATGGGTGGATAAAAGCCAACCAATTGGCAAGAGAAGGTGTCTCATAGGCAATTTAGTACTGGTAAGAAGGAGTGGCGCTGTGGATTAAACCACAGAGCCTAGGGCTTGCTGATCAGAAGGTCGGCGGTTCAAATCCCCGCGACGGGGTGAGCTCCCGTTGCTCGGTCCCTGCTCCTGCCCACCTAGCAGTTTGAAAGCACGTCAAAGTGCAAGTAGATAAATAGGTACCGCTGCAGCGGGAAGGAAAACGGTGTTTCCGTGCGCTGTTCTGGTTCACCAGAAGCGGCTTTGTCATGCTGGCCACATGACCTGGAAGCTGTACACCGGATCTCTTGGCCAATAATGTGAGATGAGCGCCGCAACCCCAGAGTCGGTCACGACTGGACCTAATGGTCAGGGGTCCCCTTTACCTTTAAGAAGGAGTACTGAGAAAAAAATGTTTGTGTGTGCAGACACATGTTCTTCAGGTATATAGGATTGGGGGAGGATAAAACAGGTGGGATTTAAGGCCCCCTCTAGTCATGGGGAGAGGGATGACTATGCTAAATCTGTTCTTGAGTCAATCAAAATACAGAACCTCACAAAATACCAAGGAAATTATGTGTTTGTGTAAAACCAGTAATTCTATTAGCTTCCTGAAGGAGGTTAGTTTTTCCCGCCATCCCTAACTCGCTCCATGCTATGACAGGGGGTTGACGAGCTGTGAAAGTCACCACAATGAGGTCAGTGTCAAGGAAACAAACTCTGAAAAACAGGTCCAGGGGGAGCCACTTAAAAGACTCCCACCCCCAGTGTCCGAGAGAAAGCCTGTCTGAATCTGACATCCCTCAATGAGGAAGGAGTTTGGTTTCTTTAAAGGGACAGTTAAGGAAGCAAATCCATGAAATCGTCTGCTAGAATTTCTGTTTGCAAAATCATGCCCCCTGTTAAAGTTCCTCATAAAAGCCTTTCACCTAGTTGATTCCATATGTTCTCAAAACCTCATCATTATTGCTGCTGAAAGGCAGGAGTAGTTAATAGGCTGTGGTTTGGCAGTGACCCGAGGGGACCTTAAGACCTTGATTTTTTCCTTTTCAAATTGCTAATTAACCAGTTTAATAAAATGGTTTGAATCTGACCAAAGACCTCACTTTAACCACAATGCATCCTACAGCGCTGTTGCATATGAAGCTTGGAATTAAATGTTTGCGCCAGCAACATGTAGCCACGAGATTTTAGCCGAATGGTTGAGCAGTGCATTTGAATGAGCAGAGGTTTTCATGCAACAGAGGGAACAAATCAGAATCCCATGCTCAGCCCCATTCATACCAGCAAGAGGCTTGCAGGGGGTTGCTATAAAGAACATGGCTTCAGCATGTGCAGGGAATGAAGCAATGGGTACTTAACAAGAGCCTAGTCCCACTCCCACCTCGCTCCTCACAAGGTGAATTTCCTACTAATTGGGAAATACTTGCATAGCAGTTTTGAAAAGGGGTGGTGAGAATCAGATGTGCAGCACATCTGAGCCCAGTAATCCACACACACATCAGTAACTTCATTCCAGCCCTTCTCTGTGCCATGTCATGAAGAGAAAGAGGCATTTGTGTGATCAGAGTGAGCCTTGCCATCACCATAGTTCAGCCTTTTAATCAGGTTGCCGGTGTGCAATTTCCCCCCAGGTACCTGCTTTGTACACTTCCTTCCTTTCTGGTTTGGCACTAATGCTACACCTTTTGGAGACATTCAGCACATTCATGCTGGACTTTCACTGCACCTTAAATTAAATCAATGCAAAATGTGTCACGCTTTGGCTTGGGAGATAAAACAAACCCATTTTGCCTGGTGGACTGCAGTACCCTTGCCTCCCTGCCTTTGAAGAGGCACCGTGGGTCTGATATTGAGCATTCTCTTAAGGCAATCTGCTAGAAAGTGATTTGCCCTGGTGTGGACTAGATTAGTCAAGTCTTGCATGAAACTACTTTATGTTCACATATATAAATAACATGGAAGCATAAGATGGAAGGGGCCACATCATTAACACTCCCACAGGTCTTGCTCCCCAATTAAGTCTCTGTGGGGGTCCCCAAAGCCACAGGTTTGGAGTCCATCCAGAGAGCAAACAGAGCCTTTGTGTCTTCATGGCTCTAGGTGGGACTGATCTCTTGTTTTCCTACTCTTAGGATGATGCGGCATCCAGCCAGGTGAGGGGGGGGGGAAAGGCCTACTGGAGGCATTACTAGCTAGTTGTTTCTATGGCAACACACCTGTACTTGACCAACTCTTTAGATCTGTAAAATGCTTAATGGCTTCCCTAATGAGCATATTAAAGGCCGAGGTTAGCGTCACACCTGGGGAAAATAGCAACTTTGAGAAAGTCAACTTTGCTGGGACTGTGGTACATGGGAAAGGAGTTATATCTCCCTCTCTGTGTTCATGATCAAGTACCTCACAGCTATTAAATGCATTTCCACATTTAAGTTACATGGCGTTAATTTCTTAACACCAATAAGTTTGTACAGTGGTGTAAGGGAATTGGTGGCCTTTTCAAGCAAATGTCTGAAGGCATTTGGCATGCCAAATGTAAAAAGGTAAAGGTAAAGGAACCCTGACAGTTAAGTCCAGTCACAGATGACTCTGGGGTTGCAGCGCTCATCTCGCTTTACTGGCCGAGGGAGCCGGCGTTTGTCCACAGACTGTTTTTCTGGGTCATGTGGCCAGCCTGACTAAGCCACTTCTGGCAAAACCAGAGCAGCGCACAGAAAAACTGTTTACCTTCCCGCCAGAGCGGTACCTATTTATCTATTTGCACTTTGGCGTGCTTTCGAACTGTAATTAGTGCAAAAAGTGTAAAGGGGTTTAGAATTGTAAAGGCAAGTCTCTTATTTTTGATGTTTTGTGTGCAGGATCCGGTGTATAAAACAACGAACCACTTTTTTCTTCTTCTGATAGGGAAAAGGGCACAGACGTTCCTCATTTCTGTGCATTCCACAGCACTGACAGGAAAAGTCTGTGGAGAAACCCTAAAAGGGGCTGCAACACCCTCCCTTACTAATAGACTTCAAGCTCAACATTTCTTGTTTCTATTAGTTAAATTGGTATGAAATTTCCAAGGAGCTAGAAGAAATATTTTTGAGGTTAAACAACAAGGTTCTCCAACCACAAAACAATTACTGATTTGTAAGAAACAACATAAACAGCTTTATAACAAACATATTTTTTTCATTGATTTATTCAGTGCCTTCTGCAGCCAGTTCCTTTTGCAGGGGGGGTGGATTAGAGACTGTAGGAGTTATGGAGCAGGACTCAGTGTTCTAACACTGATGTCCCATAGCCTGAACCTCCACGTTTACTCTGTTCCTCGTCTGGCTCTCAAAAATTAATTCACGACCACTGGCGGACCTACATTTGGGGGGGGGGGCTGAAGCTTGAGTTGTCATGGCCCCCCCTTCACAACCAGCAGCGAGGTCTAGGTAACCACTGTTATCTTTTTCAATGGGGTTGTTCTACAACAGATCGCCACACCTTTACAACATCTGTGCTACTGATTCTCCTTGTGGGAGCTCTCCTTGTGGTGCTACATGAACTGGAAGATCAATTCATGTCAGCTCAGACCAAGTCCTTCAGTGCGGTGGCACCTGCCTTGTGGATCACACTGCCTGTTGAACTTAAGAGTCTCTTACAGTTTGCACATTTCATTAGGTGCTATTTCTATATGCTTTCCCAGAAGAATGAGTTGACTTGTGAGTAGTATTGGATTTATCTCTGTCTGTGTTCTATTCTCTTCTTGTCTGTTGTATTTGTATTGTCATTGCACACCTTTATGGTATTTGTAATGTTTAGCAGTTTGCAAGTATTCAAAATACAGTAAATAAACATTTTCCCTAGTTCTCTAGGCATGCTCTAAGCATTTCGCTCTAAGCATTTCGCAAAATAACATACACTCTCCTTATAACATCTTCAAAAAGGCAAGATGGGCCTTATAAGGATGGATTAAAAACACTCTCGCAATACAGGTGAAGTGGAACAAGCAATTCAGTTAGGCAAAGAAACAGTCACAATACTTTTTCTATTATCTCCTTGAAATGTTGGGAAAAAATTAAATACAGCTGAGCAGTCTCTATTAGTCCGATAAGTATCCAGTTGAAGAGTTCAGTGGATCACATCCAACTTTTTCTGGTATCATTAAAAAAATAAAACTATTAATCAATCCCTCTAAGTAGCTTGACCTCTCGAGTGCATAAACTGTATCCCGCAAAACAAACTGGATATGGAGAGCACAATATTTCATAAGCATACCTCACTTGATTTTATTCTCAGCTAATTTCTAACCTTTTGTTGATCTCCAACTATCATATGGTGTTTGTGTGTGTGTGGACAGAGTCTTTCACTTAAGTGAGGGTTTCCACCTGGGGATAATGCCAAGAAAACGACCCCCCCTTTTTTTAAAGTAGAAAAGTGCCCTCCTTATACTCCTCTGTTAGTAAAGGAGTGTACAAAATACTCCTTCACTAACTCCTTCACCAAAACAACATGATCCAACAAAAGTTAACTTCTTCACCTAGACTGTATATCTTATTTTCTTTATTCACATCATGAAAAATAATATGTGTCGTAAGTTTTTGGAAGCAACAACTAATTATGTCAGTATGTGAAGTGGCCTAGAGAGGTATATCACTCTATTAAACCTCTGTCCCCATCTAATTTGAAAATACATTATTCTAGCTCTTTGCTGGAGTAAAATGTTTTTTTTTTTAACCTGTTAAGTCTACCCCCTGGTATAATCCTGCTATTTTTCAAAATGGCCTGGGGGAGGAGGCTCAGTGGAAACATCCATTTAGATAATCAAATGCTTGGATAAACACAACTGCTATTTATAAAGAAGACTCTGGCTTGGGGCATTATAGGGGAAATTGATAACTAGGAATTTCAAACAAGAGAGGTTCTGCAATATGGCTCACAAAGACAACAGTAAACTCCTGTTTACACAATGGCTTAAAACAATCCAGATTCACTAAATCCACATGGAGTTATTTATGCTACTGATTTAAATTTCTTTTATGTGTGACCAGACTTCGCAACCAAGTATCCAAAAACTACTTGAGAAATGCACACACCACAAGCTCAGCTTTTAATTAAGTCAAACTGCATTGTGTCCACTTCTCTGTTTATCTGCAGGAGAAAAGGCAGCATTCCTAAAAGTTAATTAGTTGACAATGTTTGGGAAGTCAGATTTGATATTAGCCAGACCCATTCAAAGGCAATTTACCTATTTAAAGATATCAAAATACGGTGCGGTAGCATGTGTCTTGAAGGCAGTGATGAGTCCATTATGAACCATGTGCACATTTACCTCACTCAGTGGGAATTCTTTCTGAGTACATATATGCATGATCAAGCTACATTATTATTACACAACACAACTTTTAACATAGCCTCACAAAACTAAACGAGAATCACAGCTTTAGAAGATGAGCCCTGCAAGAAACATGACATTGACCTCCACTGGGGTTACAAAGGCAAATTGGACCAGTGAATTTCTGACCCTGTGAATTGCTTTGAAGCCAGGTATAGACCAAGGCTATGCATGTTCTTGTTTTACATGTTCACCAATGTTATCTTATAATATTAATGGATTGCCACTGGGGCAATGGATAACCGCAGGGTACAATTCAACATTTTCTGCACTCTGCACATACTTCTAAATTTCTCAAAAAAGATTTGGCATTGAAGCAATGGGAACATTTAAGTGTGCCCGCCCTAGAATTCATGAAGCAAATAATAAAGAGTGCCTCTGAACATGCATGAATTGCACTTCCTTCACCACTCACAGCCCACCCACAGCTGGATTAAGAGGGGCGGGTAAGTCTTCCTTTCAGCTCAGAGATTGTGGGGTTGTGAGTTTTGGCATCTCTCTTTTTCAAAATTAACCACCACACATGGGATTCCAATGCATATCACCACCTGCAATCTGTGAAAACACGCTTTGAGGCAAGAAAGTGATAAAAAGGATTTTGCATCCAAACCAGCATTGAAATGAGTAGGAATAATGGAGCTTGATCATATCCCTCCCCCCCTTGATGTCTTCTTTCATTGCCTCTAAACTTTATACTGTGCTTGATCTATCATCCACTTTTATCAATACCCAGTTGACTCATCTAAGCAGCGTACACATTTCATCTGAAAGCCCCACGAGACAGACCAATTAGTCAGTTAAGCCTGTTGTTGAAACATCCGTCACCAAGAAGCCGCCTTTGGCAGCCTGCCTGGGAGCAAAAAGAGCTATGCCAATGATCAGGTTCCTCCTTCATCTTCAATGTGCACAGTGTCACAATTTAAAAGGATGCTTTCGAAGAGGGCTGAGTGAATGGCTCCCCCAAACTCCAAAACCTTGTTTGCAGGAGAGCATGGCTTACAACAAACCTTGCTACCTGGTTTTGTTCAGATCCTTTGTCACTAATGTCACAGGGGAAATGTGGAAATGTCATCCTCAATATATATATAAAAGCAGCTAAAACCCTGTAGTAACTGAATTGCAGATTAAAATGGGTTCTGTCAAGAAAAAGACACTAGGAAGGGGGCCCACATGAATAATAATAATAATAATAATAATAATAATAATAATAATTTGTTATTTATACCATGCCCATCTGGCTGGGCTTCCCCAGCCACTCTGGGCGGCTTCCAACAAAATATTAAAATACAATAATCCATCAAACATTAAAAGCTTCCCTAAACAGGGATGCCTTCAGATGTCTTCTAAACGTCTGGTAGTTGTTGTTCTCTTTGACATCTGATAGGAGGGCATTCCACAGGGCGGGTCCCACTACCAAGAAGGCCCTCTGCCTGGTTCCCTGTAACTTGGCTTCTCGCAGTGAGGGAATCACCAGAAGGCCCTCGGCACTGGACCTCAGTGTCCAGGTAGATTGATGGGGTAGAGACGCTCCTTCAGATATACTGGACTGAGGCCGTTTAGGGCTTTAAAGGTCAGCACCAACACTTTGAATTGCCAAAACAGAGGAAATGCATTACTTTACAAGAGGGGAGATGCATGATGCAGGGTTGCAGAAGATTTGCATATGCTAATTTAAAGTAGGAACTGCAATTTTAGAAGTGATTATATAAGCAGAAGCACATTCCAGTGTAGTGGGCAAGACTGTGTCCAGCTGAGCTTTGTTCCTTCTCTGTCCACTGCCAGGCAATAACTGTTTATGGGAAACTTCAGTGACCTTTCTCTAGCATCTTATGTTTCTTGGAACCAATTATCCTGTGCCCCACCTTCCATGGTATCTGAAAACTGTAGGGCCAAGGATGAGGTGGTGTCTGTGCCACTTTACAAAGTCCTGGCAGCAGCAACTCTGGGTGACAGCAAAAATTGCCAAAGGGAAGTGCATTTTAAGAGCATTTGTTGTGGTTTCTTCAATATATCAAAATAACTAGAAATTATTCTTTTGAAGAGTAATCACATATGATATGAAACACAGTGCTGGAGTAAAACACACTCACACATTATCCTGGAGATATTCCTCTCGGACTACTTGAGAGTTTTGAGAATTGCAGGTTTGGGGCTTTATAAATAACTTTGTGTTATCTAACATAGGAAAATATACGCTCTTTTGTATTTATAATACATATTGAAGGGATCAAGTCACTGGGTAAAGAAAAGGGATTTTTATCATCCTTTGCATATCTGAGCTACATGGTAAATTCTGCAGGGCGCACATGTTTTTCTTGGTCTCATGTTAGATAAGAAAAGGTTTCCTACACACCTGCAGTGATCAAGGCTAGAATCTCTCTTGATGCTTCCTATGGGGGACGTACAAAGGAAATCCATCTCCTTGTGGAAGGAAGCACAAGGTCTGAATAACTGAAAAAGGAAGAAGGGAAGCCCAATGGATGCTGTTATTCTTCCTGGAACAGGGGCAGACCATAAATGCAAAATTGCACAGGATTTATTTTCCTATGTAAATGTCTCTTCATATGCCATTGGAAGCACAAAGATCGGAGACTTTGAAGTGGGAGAGTAAATCCAGGAGGGCTCAGTGCCAAGGAGAAGTGAACGGCATGGGGGCAAGGAAGAGGACAAAAGGGACTGAGCTGTGAGGGGGCAGGGGTGGAATTATCAGTCTTCATTAGTAAAATTATTGGTTGATTTTTCACGTGGTAGTCATAAATCCTGCTAGGTGTTTCAAGCAGCCAACAGGGGATGCAAGAAGCCCTTCTTCAAAGTAATCTACTTTCTTTGGCCCTGCAGGATCTCCTGCAATTAAACCCTCTTCCCACCCCATGTTATCGCTTCAGTGGCGTTCATACATTGCAATCAACCAGTGGTGCCCATGAGGACTGGTAGAGTGACCAACAGTTGGGAATAATTGGAGTGTGTGTGTGTGGTGGTGATGATGATGATGATGTCTCACCACTGGGCAGTACATAGTTAAGTTATGGTATTCACTCCCACAGGAGGCCGTTATGGCCATCAACCTAGATGGCTTTAAAAGAGAGGATGGAGGAAAGGACCACCGAAGACTACTAGCTTTGATGGCTATGCTGTGCCTCCACACCTGGAGGTGGTAATGCTTCTGAATATCAGTTGCTGGAAGCAACAGGAGGGGATAATGCTCTCGCACTCAGGTCCTGCTTGTGGGTTTCCTGCAGGCATCTGGTTGGCCAGTTGGTAGAACATGAGACTCTTAATCTCATGGTCGTGGGTTTGAGCCCCACATTGGGCAAAAGATTCCTTCATTGCAGCGGGGTTGCACTAGATCATGGGTAGGCAAACTAAGGCCCAGGGGCCGGATCCAGCCCAATCGCCTTCTAAATCCTGCCCATGGACGGTCCAGGAATCAGTGTGTTTTTACATGAGTAGAATGTGTGCTTTTATTTAAAATGCATCTCTGGGTTATTTGTGGGGCATAGGAATTGGTTCATTTCCCCCCAAAAGATATAGTCCAACCCCCCCCACAAGGTCTGAAGGACAGTGGACCAGGCCCCTGCTGAAAAAGTTTGCTGCCCCCTGGACTAGATGATCCTCATGGTCCCTCCCAACTCTACAATTCTAGGATTCTGAACTAGATTGGCCATTGGTCTGATCCAGGAGGCTCTTCTTATGTCCCGCCCCCAAAAAACACTTGAGAATAATCAGGGGAAATGTGATGATGATGTTGATGATGGTGGTAACAATGGTGGTGATGGGAATGGCTCTGCAGTGCCCTCCAACAATGTGAGAACAATTTGGAAAAAGGAGATGATCATGAGGCCTTTGTACTAGGTTGCCCTCCCTGCAGCTTTGCAACAAGCTCTGATGTACAGCAGAAACAAGAAAAGGTTGTCATATTCTCCCGTCACCCGCATTTTCAACGAAGGTCTCTCCCAAGCAGCTAGCTACCTGCTCCATTTGTCAGCAGCCACCAGAACAAATACAGCAGCAATGGAATGATTCGTCCAATGCACACACACACAAGCACACCGCTGCACTTTCAAAAAGTCACTCAAGCAGCTGCCTGCCACATGGCTAGCAGGGAGTGAAATGAGCAACATGCAATTAGTGTCTCTCCCCCCCCCACCCCATCACAACACATACATTTTTTAAAAGTTGCTTGCTGCCTGCCTACTGCTCCATGTGGTTGGCTGGCAGCAAAACAAAACAAATAGAACCACAAACAAGTGGATCCTGCACTTCTTCCTCCACCACATCACACACACATATTCCAAAAACTCCTCCATGGCCGAAGTAGCTGCCAGCTCCTGGCTTCATGAGGTGAGTAGGTGACAAGGCAAAGAGGAGGCAAATGGGCCCATTCCCCCCCCCCCAATCCTGCTTTATTTTTCAAAAAGTCCCTCCATGGACAAGAAAGCTTCTATCTCACCCCACCTTTTCCGTAAGCCATTCCGTGGGCAGCAAAGAGAAGGCAGACAGGCAAAGCACTTCTTAGCTTCCCCACTTTTCAAAATGTTATTCCACTGGCAGCGAAAGCAGAGGAGGTGGAAAGTTCTCAGCACTTCCCAACATAGGAATGGTAACTATTTTACCTCTCCTCTCCCATCTGTACCCCACAACTGCCCCAGAAAATTCTTCCCTCCAGAAAGGAGGGGATGAATTTCATAGCCAACTGGAGTCTCAGTCCTGCAAGTGTTCTGTGCCACAAAGCCCCCCCAAAAACCAAACACATTATACTTGCCCCTCTGCCTGCATTGATTTGGCAACCCCTGGCTTAGAAGCTTGCCTGTACATTATGCTTCCTAACTTGCTTTCTAGAAGGGCTAGGGACTTACTTTTAAAAAAAAGATAGGTCAGAGTCTGTTGCCCCTGTTTGGGGGCATTACAAGCCTGATCAAATACTAACTGCATCTAGAAAATCAGAGCAGAGGTTCATACTAGCAAGAACTGGTGGCTTTATTTTACGGGGATTTGTGGATGCCTCCTCTTTCAAACTACAGAGTCCCAAGTATCTAATATGATCAAAAATGGCAAAAGTACAAAGTTGTTCAAGAGCCTAGAGACAATACAGATGTGACTGTACACACAGCGCATTTTTATACAAATGCAAAGGTCATATTTTAGACTGGATGAAAGCATTGGTGCAGGATAAGATCTAAAATTTCCAGGGATACATTTCTAAACGAAGAAGCAATGAAGCTCCAGCCTGCCTGAAAGTGATGTCCACTGCCCCAGAAGTCCTTCCCTCAAATGCTCCCACACTGGGGAAGGAAATGCATTCTGCTTATGCTCAAAAGAACAACTCCCTTGTTATGCATAAGTCAAGGCTAAGAGTAGCCCAGAAAATAGCTTCCAGAGATAACCCCTGGCTAAAGTATGCCATGTAATAGACTCCCTATGCTTTTGTGATTTGGGACAACAGGTCAGAGTAGAGATAGACAGCTTGTCAAAAAAAGCTAATGAGAGAGCCTCTGTAAGAGCAGCCAGCTACTGAAATTCAAAGTGTAACAGCATCAAGATTTCTATTATGTGAGTTTAGGACAGCTAATGGGAGAAATCATAAATCAAACAAAAATCATCTAGATGCAAAGCATCCACCCCTCTTCAGGGATGTCTAATCTTCTCAACAGATATAGTTACACCATTGCACTTTCTAATGGAATCCTTTAGGGATTTCACTGCGGAGCATCTGTTAAGTCTGTAAAGCTGTGGTGAAAGCATTTCTCCCTTGGAGCTCATATTTCTAAAAAGAGAAAGGAAAAGCCTAAAAGCCTCCTTCCTATAACCGAAAGCTGATGACTATCTGTTTAGGATAGAGCTGAAGTTCCTTGACTCTAGGAAACGACATTCATTCTCAGCAGAACCTCGCAAACATGAGAATACAGCTCTGAGATGCACATCGTCTGAGGAAATCAAACTGGTTAAATTTACACAGGCATCCAGAATGATCCCTGATAAATGAAGAAATGGCCTAAATGAGGTATTAATCTGCTAGAATTCACATTGGAGACTCTTTCTGTAATAGTGAACTTTACTTTTGACTGCATTATAGCCTGGGTGCGGATCCTAAAAAGATTAACTTTGCGCAAAGGTTTTGTGACAATGTGGAAAGTTGTTTTGGTGTTCTGTTTTTAAAGAACGCAGCCTTTTCCTTGAACAGAAAATCCACCTTTCCACTGTAGGAAATAATAAAAGGCAGTACATAGTTAAAACTATGGAACTTTGCTTCTACAGGAGGCAGTGGTGGCCACCAATCTTTAAAAGGGGATCAGGCAGATTCATTGAGAGGAGAGGGATCAATGGCTATTAGCAAAGATGGTTATGCTCTACCTCCGCAGTTGGAGTCAGCAATGTTTCTGAACACCAGTTGCTGGAAACCACAGGAGAAGGGAGTGTTCTTGCGCTCAAATCCCTATCTTTCGTTTAATCCATGATGTACACACTACTCTTCCTTATTACCTGTTCATTTCTAATTTATCCTACCTGGCATAAAACAGGAGCTGCGATGGAAACTGAGTATAGTTAAATTCTGCCTGTAAGACAGAGCTATTCCACCTGGCCTTCAAAGCCTGATTTGTCATTTCTTTTTTCCCCTTCCCTTTTTCTTTGAATAAACCTTTTCTGAGACCCCACATTAAACCCTTCCCTGGTCTCCTTACTGGCCCTAGCAGGAATAACTTGGCCAGTTAGCCCTGGTGATGTTCATTTATGTTGTATTTGATGCTGTTTTTAACTTTTTCTTTTCTTTTTCTTTTTTAAGTCGTTTTTAATCAATGTTTTATATTTGTTGTTAGCCGCCCTGAGCCCGGTTTTTAAATTGGGAAGGGTGGGGTATAATAATAATAATAATAATAATAATAATAATAATAATAATAATACAATTTTATTTATACTCCGCCCTTCCCGATTTAAAAACCGGGCTCAGGGCGGCTAACAACAAATATAAAACATATAGTAACATTTGGTTGTTTTAATCTCTGGCCACCAAGCTTCTGGGACTCTCTTAACCTGTGACCTTGAATTTTGATCTTTTTTGTACTTTTGGCAGGCTTCCTCAAAGACCCTGGTTATTGCCTGACCATATATTCTGCCACCTCCCTTACAGAGTTGCCTCACTTGGTTCTTCAGTTTGGACCTCCTCCTCCTCCACTCTGTTGATCCTGTGCTCTGCCCTTCTTGAAAACTGAAGCCACAAAAACTCTTGACTTTCCCTAAGCACTGAATAAGATATGAATATTGCCATGTGTGAAGTGCCCACTTTCCATACATTTATTGCTTGTTTTGCATCACAAAATTGACCTCTGTGCTTGACTTACTCTGAGATGTATGAAAATAACCAGGGGATACAAACTGATATATCATCTTTCAAGTAGCAACCAGGTTCCTCTTGTCGCTTCCCAGCTGTTTCTATCTTTCTCTTTTTCCTTCCACCTCCACCTCATTTCTGAGGTAAAATGTATCCTCAGTTAGTGTCTGCTGCTGAAAAGACTATTCTCTGTCCTTTCTGATTCCGTGCCTGATAAATATTGATGTTCTGTAAATATGTACATATGTGGCAGCAAATTGGCACGCACTGCCATTCTCAGGAACACTTCATAAATTTTAGCCAGGCTGCTCCTTCTACAGCTGTGCCGTACAGGAAATACTCTGGTGAAACCTTCCAGCTGCAGGCTACTTTGGATTTGGAAAAGCATGAGGAAAAGATGTAGAAGGACCTTCATAACAAAATGGTTTTGAGAGTTTTATGACAGAGGGGTTTATCTCTGGCTTTCCAAAAAGCCATTCTTCCTCGCTTCACCTGTTCTTTCGGCTGCCTCTCATGCTGTATAGCCAAACAACTATACCTCCTGCATATTAAAAGCAAACTCATTTTCCAAGTGTCATTCCTTAGGTTCCATTGACGCACAAGGCAAGAGCCGAGGCAGGATTCAGAGCTTGTGGCAGTGCCATTGCTTCTGCTTACTGGGGTGGCCATGGGACAGGGTGGCGGTAATGTTGGGGTGACACAGGCCCACCAGCAGAGCCAATCCAGCACTTTCTCCAATATGCCCACACCACTCTGACTGCCTCAACCCTACTAAGTAGCAGCGAAGCTGTTATCAGGGGCATAGGAAAGGGGGGTGGGGGCGATCCGCCTCAGGTGCCATCATGGAGGGGGGTGACAAATTATCAAGGAACAATTACTGCCCTACTAGGGCGGTTCATAAAAAAACTTTCTTTTGAAAATGCCTGCTCCGAAGGTCTTATCTTACTACACTAGGGAATATATAGCTATATATGAAATTTCATGCATATCAGTTAATATCTTGACCCTCCTCCATGAAAGTAGCTGTTTACTTGGCCGTTTTCCTATGTCGTGAAGGCTGAAATTTCAATTCAGTGGAGCAGGGTCAAGATAGTAACTGATATGTATGAAATTTCAGATATAGCTATATAATCCCCAGTTTAGTAAGATAAGACCTTTGGAGCAGGCATTTTTAAAAAAATGTTTTTTATGAACCACCCTACTGCCCTACCCTCCGCTGGGCTTCCTGGGTCCTGGAAAGTCGGCCTATGTGAACAAAATGAGACTAGGCCGAGTAGATTAGGCCTTGCCTTGCCTTCGCCCCGCCCCCTGCACACAGCCGATTGTTCTTGATTTTACTGCTGTGGTGTTTTTTTGTTTTGGTAAACTACTTTGCCCCCAGCTGAAGTATTCCTCCCTCTTCCCCAAGCTGAACTGTTCCCAAACTGTTCAGCATGTAAGAACCAGTAGCAGATGGCATGGTGAGGCAGTGATGCTCACCTGACCTCCAGTTGGTTGCACCATTGTTGGTTACTGAGATGGTAGAGGCGGGTGCTGTCATTGAGGCAGTGCAGGAATTGAGGCAGGAATCCCAGATTGCATTTGCAGCATGTTGACCTTGCCCCTTTCCCTCTACCTCCTGGTAAGCAGAAACAATGCAACTGACTTAAGGTCAGGTGAATGGCATTGCACCACCTTGCTGACCACTACTGATAACAGCTGAGCAGCAGGGGAAATTGCAGCTCCCCACTGAAAAGCAAATGGATGTGAGGGGGTTAGTGGGTCTGATTAAATCCAGCTGTGGACCAGATGTGGATTATTACCCTCATCATATGATAACATAACTAAAAATGTAAACTTTGAGAAAAACTAATTTTTAAAATGTGCATTGTAAAAGTTTGTTTGGGGGTGTATGGTGCATAAACTAACCACGGCCAATGTTTATTGTTCAACATTATAATCATGTCATGTTGTTTCCTTCAAATCTTGTCCTTGGATTTTAATTGTTTCCCAATTTAACACAACGCCGAATAAACTTATGTGTGGAACTTTAGGTTATTAGGGTTTCTGCTGTCGTCAATGAATTCAAGGATGGAAAATGAGCAATAACTGCAATCTGAAAATGTCAAAAGTCTTGATGCAAGGCTGGCATGGAAATATACTTTTTAAAAGTAACAACTAAGGAAAGTAATATTTTGCTGCAAAGTCTGAATATAACATATTTGAAGTCTTCATCTTTGGTAGTTAAAAACCAAAACTTTTCACATTAAAAAATGTTTTAGAACTGATCCTCCTACTGCCACAATGAATATTTTTACTTTCTTTTTTTTAAAAGATGGTTTTAATGTTGGCACTTAACATATTTATACAACATACCATGGCAGGTGGTGCTGGGAGATAAAATTATTGATGAGAATAGCTTCTCTTGACTGAATTGGAACAAATGACTTATTCTGTTGAAAAAATAGTAGCTATTTTAATTAGTTGAATAATTATGTATCTAGACAGACTACCCCAGAGTCATCAGACATGAACATCATTTTACAATAGGCAGCGCTAACTCAATTTCTACATTTCGGACTGTGGTGAATTAATTAATCATGTGGATTAATGCAGCTAGGCCTATATGTAAATACTGTCCAGCTTCTATAACAGAGGCAAGTTAAAAGTAAAATGTAATTAATTAATCTAAATTTAGCCCATGGTGTAAACTGTTATCGTCTATATTCTTTCAGAAGCAATGGAATTTGCGAGGAACTGCATTCATCCAACTGATAGCAGACTAAAAAGAAACTGTGTGTTTTGTGCATAATGGTCCAGTCAAGCTCTTGATTTAATTCATTGCCTGCTAAGAGATGACAGAAGAGTGCTTAGTGAAGTCTGTGTAGCATTACACATACAAACACTTCTCTTCTGCCCCTCCCTTTCCCCTCTCCACATACAAATGTAGACCTGAGCATTCCTTCCTCATTCAGCATTCCATGAAACATAAGCTGATGTTGACATAAGAATTAGGCCTTATGACTGAATAACAGGTCATTGACAGAAGCATAAAAGACAGAGAACTGAAATATCGGTGACCACACACAGTCAGGCATAGGATATGCTAATGGTTGGTTTCCCAAATTTCCCTGCCCAGTAGCCAGGTACAGACACAACTCGACTCTATCAGTGCTAGGAATAGCACATAAATGTTGAACGGATAGCTTTGAAATTTGTTTTTATGCTTATAGCATTGTTTCATTGTTCTGAACTTCCTCAACAAGTTGGACGGACTCAGAATCTGAGGTTTCAGTAGATGTCTTGACAATGTATATGCCACTATAAGTCTTTTGCTTTGCCTGTGCTCTACTTGAGAATTGTATCACTAAACAATGCTTATTGGTACCCAGTCAAACCTTTGCATAGATCAGTCGGTAGAGCAGGAGACTCTTAATTGCGAGGTCATGGGTTTGAGCTTGGGCAAAAGATTCCTGCATTGAAGGAGGTTGGACCTAGATGACCCTCATGGTCCCTTCCAACTCTACAATTCAACAATGCTTTTTTTCCTAACCCACCCTTCCCTCCAAAGGAGCTCAGGGTGGCAACAAATTTACCTAACTTTAGTAATAGTATTAAAGGTTTATGGTCTCTATGGAACGTGAAGAATTCCTGTGAAGGAATCTTACTTCAGCACTGACAATGGGACAGTGTTCTCTGCTTAATCTGAGGGCAATAGGCTTGTTGAGGGACAAAAGGGTGAACAATGTGACACACACAACTCTAATGCTCCCGGCCCCTCTGCTTCCATCTCACTCACCATTTTTCACCCTAGTGGTAGTGAAAAAGGCACCTGTTACACATCTTAAAATGTTAAGGGCACAGTCCTTTTGTCAAGCAGGAGCAAGTAAGTGCTATATATTTGTGCTTTTCCCCAACAATTACAGTGGTACCTCTAGTTACGAACTTAATTCATTCCTGAGGTCCGTTCTTAACCTGAAACTGTTCTTAACTAGAGGTGTGCTTTCGCTAATTGGGCCTCTTGCTGCCGCTGCGCCGCTGGCACATGATTTCCGTTCTCATCCTGGGGCAAAGTTCTCAACTCGAGGTAACTCTTCCAGGTTAGCGGAGTTTGTAACCTGAAGCGTTTGTACCCTGAGGCGTTTGTAACTCGAGGTACCACTGTATTTGGTGAAGGTTACTTCTGTGGGTCATGCTCAATAGCTTTAGATTACATCTTGGCAGACCTATGGAGTCCTAGCTTTAAAGAAATAAGAAATGGAAGGCATGATAGCTGCTAGATTGGGCCACAGAACATGAACTTCTACTCAGGAACAATGTCACTAGCAGAAGTGATCACCATGGAGAAACAGCGTTTCCCCAAGCAAATCTGAATTTTGTCTCAGGATCTGCTTCACAATTGCTAATTCTCCACTCCTCTCTGAGAGATTGTTTTTAGATATAGTAAGTAGAGCCCCCTGTTGTTGGTGCTGCTATAGTATTTTATTTTATATGTCAAAAAGAAGGATGTGAAGTAATGTTGCTTCCCCCCCTTCCAGTTCCAGGTTTGAAAGTGACAACAGCCGTGAAATGGCCCTGGATTTCTCACGTTACACTTTTTAACAGAACAGCAGGAAGTGAAGAGAAAGTAAACAAGGAGACCGGAGTCAGTCAATCCAAGGAGTTAATTGAAAAATTGCATTCACTTAAAATAAAAGTTGTCAGTATAAAAACCTATATAAATAATTAAATGCGGGCGAACAAGCAGCCATTCAATGGGAGAAAGCGTGGAGATTTATGGGCTCCATTTTAGCGACATAAGAGAGAGCCAATAGTCATTTGAAGTTGCTGTGATTTCTTTTTTAATGGGAACTCCTCAAACATACCCTCCACATTTTATTGCCAGAATTAGAAGCCTGTGGCTGTTAAAAAGTTTAAAAATTAGGGGTTTCCTAAGTGGGAGCAAAATGTATGATTAGTCTATGCGACCCCAAAATACACAAGCAGCTACTGCAAATTCCCCAAGGGAGCATCAAACCACTGTGAAATAGAGTCCTTTCTTTTTCTTGTACAAATTATTCCTTTATAGCCCTGAACTTCTGAACCCCTGGGCTTAATAACATTTTTATATATAAAAAAAAATTCACTGGAAAGAAGAAGAAACGATTATGGTTTTCTATACAACAAACAAACCCATTTTATTATCATCCACTATTAATTTACATATTAATTTTGTCAAATGTTGGAATAAGCCAATTTGCCCTCTTCAAAATATTTATTAAGTTGCTCCTCTGCCTAGAAACTCCTTAAATTGTGTTTAACCAGGAAATTTTTTAAAAATGAATTATAGAACTGGAACATACGGAGTTTGTCGCAACTTTCCACCTCATCCCCTCAACTCACTGTGATAACAGTATCATGGTACTGTACATGTGAACAAAAAAAGCACCCTAGATATGATTGTACATATGCCTGCAATTTATTTGCATAATATTTCATGGGTGCATGCATGTTTTGTTTCTGTATGTTTCTGTAAAGCCCACTGGGGAAACATTTTGTTTGAAAAGCAACCTATAGTTTTGAAAAGATATTATTGCCAAAAAATATTGATGCAAAATCAAACACATGATTACATATAGTTGTATTTTCTGTATTTTATTAACGCAGTACATATTGTAGTATGCATTGGTTATGGAGGAGGGAAGACCGGAAAGGAGCTAAAAGCTATTTCAAACTCTGTCTATAGAACTCTCTACAAAATTTGTAAATAAAGAACAAAGCAATGAGAATTCTGAGTGCATGGGGTCCACTTCAGAAGCAAAACTAGGTAATTTGGAACTCCAATGTCTGGGGAGAAATTTGGGTGTGTATCTGCATCTCAATTGCAGGAGCAGGCCTTTGTGAAATCCTGCAAGGTTCATTAGCAGCAACACTAACGGGCAAAATTAACATATGGAAGGGACGCGGGTGGCGCTGTGGGTTAAACCACAGAGCCTAGGGCTTGCTGATCAGAAGGTCGGCGGTTCGAATCCCCACGACGGAGTGAGCTCCCGTTGCTTGGTCCCTGCTCCTGCAAAGCTACCGGTAGCAGTTCAAAATCACGTCAAATTGCAAGTAGATAAATAGGTACCACTCCGACAGGAAGGTAAACGGCGTTTCCATGCGCTGCTCTGGTTCGCCAGAAGCGGCTTTGTCATGCTGGCCACATGACCTGGAAGCTGTACGCCGGCTCCCTTGGCCAATAATGCGAGATGAGCGCGCAACCCCAGAGTCGGACACAACTGGACCTAACGGTCAGGGGTCCCTTTACCTTTACCTTTAACATATGGAGACAATTTTAGCTGATCCTCTGGATATCCATAATATATTATTTTGACCAGCCCTGAATAAGAACCTCATTGCCAAACCAGTTTAGAACTCTAAAGCAGAAAATATTTAAAAGGAAAAGTTTCTTGGAACAATTTCTTCATGAAATCTAATTCAAGCTTTCAAACCTCTGGAGCCTGTTGCTTAGGAAAGTATGGAGAACACAGAATACCATCTACCCAACAATGACTCCCAAATTTATGTAAAATGTAGTTATGTTTTTATATTATTTCTAGGATATAAAAGAATGTTGATGTACTAAGTGGGCCACTGGCCTGATTCAGCAGGCTCTCCTCATGAATACCCTCCTTAAAAAAAACCCACATTTAGGTTTGTTTTTATTTTCCCCATTATGGATGCAGGGTGGAGAATCCACCATAGCTCTAGTTTTAAAACACTTTCAGTGACAACTCCTTCCCTGAGATTCATCAGTTTGCCATTCTCAGTGCTCTGCTTATATGATACTACTTAAGTTCCCTGTTTGGTGGCCTCATGAGATTCCACTTGATATGGGCAGATTGTATAAAGGCTCCAAATAATGCAGTAGCAGAAGCCATTCACCACTACTTTGACCACTGGCATTTAAATCAAAGCCCATCAATCAGATGCCTGGGGCCAGAACACAACTCTAAATTAATTCCAGAAACTTTGTTCCAAGATATTTATTGCTTCTAAGTGGCTACATAAAATATAACCACAAAAGGGAAACAACTGTTGCTAAGAATAACACCAGGGTTGAGATGGGGGATCTTTCCCTGATAAAGACAGAACTAAAAATGCTAGGTACTAACAGGTGTATGCTCACACCATTTAACAGCTCCTCTATTAACAGCTCCATCAGAGTTTTCAGATGAACTCAGTTTTGTACCAGATGAGGTCAGCCAGGTCTATCTCTCAATAGCACTGAGATTTAATTTAACACATGGATTTAATGCATTTAAAAACTGATTTTTAAACTTTGTATTTGTGTATACTGCTATGATATTTCCAAGTAATGGACAGTTACTACTACTACTACTACTAATAATAATAATAATAATAATAATAATAATTTATTATTTCTACCCCACCCATCTGGCTGGGTTTCCTCGGTCACTTTGGGCAGCTTCCAGCAAAATATTAAAATACAATAATTCATCAAATATTAAAAGCTTCCCTAAACAGGGCTGCCTTCAGATGTCTTCTAATTGATAGTTGTTTATCTCTTTGACATCTGATGGGAGGGCATTCCACAGGGCGGGCGCCACTACTGAGAGGGAACTTCAGGTTGCAAACGGGCCTCTGGAACGGATCCCATTCGCAACCATTGGCACCACTGTAAATCTGTAGAAAAGCAAAGTTTCTTTCAACCGCCATTACCCCATCTTACAATTAGCTTTTCTGATTGAGCCACTCTGTTACTTCAAGCATAGAAGCAGCTATTTTAAATGTGATATCATTGGAGAGATTTACCCCCCAAAAAAACCCCCACCTCCCTCCTTCATTTCAAGTGCCATTTTCCTTCAAGCTCATAGCGACGCATCACGACCAACAGAGAACTCTCTGTCATTCAGTACAAGTTAAGAGCAGTACTAGCTGGCCTCTCCAGGCTGCTGTTTCCTGGCTGCTTGTCGGGTTTGATCTGATGGATTTTGTAGTGGCCTTGTAAATGGGAATGAGTCATTCCTGAAGGGCAAAGGTGGCCAGGCCTCATGCTGAAGTGCACATGTTTTCCTGAAAGGAAAACTAACAAAAGCAGGTTTTGCAGCCGCTGAGCAAAGGAAGAAGACATCAACAAATTGACAAAAAGCAGCTTCTGGGATTTCACAGTCCAGCAAGGATCAGACGTTTTCAGTGCGGCGCTGGTGGTAAGGCAGGAGGACCCCCTGTCACTCAATCTAAAGGGCAGCAGGAGGCGGGTGGGAAGAGCCTCCTTTGAGCAATGCAAATCACATTAGCTAATCACACTTGGCCTTTCACCAATTACAAATGATTTTTTTAAAGACTGATAAGGATTATCCAGAAGACAGGAACTTTGTACAAAATAATCCCAAGTATTAGCCGGGATGTCTAGCTAGGATGGATGAGTGGTAACACCAAGGTCATGCATCTTAATCACAGCCCGCCAAGAGCCCCGTTCAAACCCACAGAATGTCACAACAACTATGCCAGTAAACAATGAAGCAATTTCAAACTAATGTAGTTCAAATGAACCGTGTGTGCTGTTATATAAATTTGAGCTTCTCCAGTATGGATTAAGAAGGGAAATGGTACAGTCATTGGATACACTTTCTTTGAAAGTGGATGGATGTTGTGTAAATTTGAATGTGGGATTGTTGAAATAAGATAAAAGTTATATGGAAGTAAACCCAGTAGCAGTAGTCTTTTAATCTACAAAATAATATATAATTGCTGCTGCAACATCATAGTTTTTACAGTACACCTGACAACCTATCCATTCTGCTGATTGAAAAAGTCTCTCAGTGAATCGCCTCTGATTATATGGTGAGTTCCATCTACATCGTGATGGATCAGAGGGGGAAACAAAAACCATGAGGGGACAGGAACAACCTTAGTAAGATGCAAAGATAAATTTACACTACCCCTTAATTTTTAAAGAGTATATGCCCTGATATAAACAAGTCTGGCATTCTGTGCATTCTGGATCCACTCTGGAGCAGTTATTTTACATTTAAAGATGTATCACCAAAGAACACAGAATGGCTGAAACATGTTTGGCACCTGAAAGTATTGCTAATTTGTAATAGATTGTTTATGGCAACCAAAAGTGTTGTTTATTTGGCAACAGGCTATTGAATGTTATTATCTGTTATTATGCTAGTTAGAAACTGCTCTTCTTAAAGTTTGGCAACTAAACATGTTGTTTGGCTGCTTCAGGCTGCTAATTTGCATTCACCTCCATTTTATTATTGTGCCCAGAAGCTGTTTTATTTCATTGCAATTTGCTTGTATATTAGGATATCTTTAGTAAAATTCTCAGGGTTGTTTTGCCCTGTCATCTCATATTGTCTTTTCTTCCTGAGTAGCAAGGAATTATTCCTTTTGTATGACTCCCATTCTCTCTCTCCCACTCTCTCTGTGTGTGTCTTCCATGGATATTCTTGGAAGATCATGGGGACTGATCAGTGCTTCTTTAAATTGTAGTAGCCAGGGAAGATAGTGTTGGGTGATTTAGAAGAAATTTCAGAAGAAAACAGAGCCAGTGATAGAAAATTCAACATATACTCACAAACCTAAATCTAAATGCAAAACAAAATTCTGCAACCAATGCATTACTCATTTATTAATTTTTGATACTCTAGCTGGATTTCATGTACAAAGAGTGTTTAAAGTGTGTTACAGAGAAAATAATTCATATTCAGATATCTTGACAATGTATCTTTAGGACTTGAAGCAGAATGTCTCCATGGAGCATATGATATTATTAGTAAAAGCATTATGGAGGCATTCATGGTGGGATTTCCATACATGCCAATAAATCAAGGCAATAAGGTGATTTGATTCTATATGCATATGGCAGTCTCACTGTAAAGAAAGAGCAAGAATTTGGATAACTGTCATGGGAATTAATCACGTTAGCTGCAAAGACATCATTTCCCTGAGTTTTACTGTATTTATTTTATTTTAATAGTTTTTAAAAGGCCAAAGCCTAAACCAGCCAGCTACCCCATGGGGCTCGCTGAAAATCTAATTGCCCCACTTTGCCAGTGCAACTTTGAAGTTAAGCAGCAGTGGGGGCAAGTCACCTCATTTTTTCCAGCTCTGGAATCAGAACGTAAATGACTTTTGGGCATTGTTAGGAAAGTGGCACATTAGCCAGTAGGAACAGTTTATTTTATTAGCCCCAAATAGATTTATTTATTGCACTGCAAATATTGGTAGATATTTCTCTAGGCTGAAAGTCTGATGTCGCTAGAATTTGCACGTGTGCATGCCACAGCATACTTACTCTTAAGTATTTAAGATTGTGTTGTATTGTAAGATTATTTGTAAGATGGCACAATTGGCAGCAGCAACCACAAATATATTCTATGTTTAATGATAATATTTTATTCTTTTCTTAATTATGCTGTTATAAATGTGCATTTTATATTTTACTTCCTTTAATAATGTTTTCTTTTGAAATGTATATATTATTTATTGTTAACTTTTAAATGTGCATTCTGTAGTTGATTTCCTTTGTAATGTTTAATTTTGACATTTTTAAGATAAGATCTTACATCCCTCCTTTCCTCAACTTCAAGATCCCGGGTAGACCATCATGACCATGCAGATTGTATGTCATTTCAATAGTCTCTGTAAAAAAGATTATTTCAAATGCTACACTGCCACATGAACACTGCTGTGTGGTGTGGTGTGGTGTGGTGTGGTGTGGTGTGGTGTGGTGTGGTGTGGTGTGGTAATTTGTCTGAACTAACCCAGGGTTTAAACCTCCTCCTCTCTTCCACAGATACTCATCTTGATTCCTTTATTTTTATTGCACTCCGCTCATTCAGTTCTTGGATAACTATAAGCATATTGGAGCCTAGTAGTGGGATGGTGGGTTTGTTTTGAGCAACCTGCAGTTGTAAAAGTGAAATAAAAGAATGGGTAATGGCTGAATAGGAGGCAGTGCAGAGATGAATTATGAAGGGTGACTCGCAAGACCTTGCTTTATTTTACAGTTTTCCTCTACAGTCCCTCCCCTGTTTTTTTTATTGTTGACAATGCCCTGGAGCTGCCCACTTGAGTGGCTAATACTATACTGTTGTTATTATTATGTCACATCATAAACAGTCAATAAAAGCCAAGCAGCTCTCAGCACACACCATGGGGCACATTGCCTGACATCCTTTCCTTTGCAGTAAGAGATGAAGGTGCAGAAAGAAGAAGAGCACTTCATTCTTTCATTATGTGCCAGATGAATGACAGTTGTGGTTTGGTGTTTTCTTCTATCAACTGAATGAGCCAGAGCAGTAGAGTGTTAAAAGTGTCCGACTAGGATCTGGAAGACCAGGCTCCACATCTCCACTTATCCATGGAGCCCAGTGGCTGAACTGGGGCCAGCCACTATCTCTCGGCCCAATCTACACACAGGGTTGTTGTGAGGATGAAATGGGAGAGGGGGAGAAGTGTGTACACCACATTGAGCTCCTTGGAAGAAAGATAGGATATACAAGCGATGAATGAATGAATTTATTCTTACGGTCACAGACCAGCTTATGATATACAAGTGATAATAAACAAACAGATAAACTGTAGAGAGCCCTAATGTAAAGAAGCAAGGTCTTCTTTACCCATTGAAGTCCATTTCAGTGGGCTTGCTCCCAGTGTGACCAACACTGGGCATCATCCAGTGCAAGGAACTAAACTGCAACTAAATCCATTTAATTTCAAACTGGAGACACAGAATCTGGTTATTTATTGGAACTATTAGAATATATATTGCAGGATTCTGTCCTCTGTGCCTTTCCTTTTATTTTGTTGTCTTGTCATAAGAATTAGAATCTTAGAAATGTAGAGTTGGAAGGGACCACAAAGGCCATCTAGTCCAACCCCCTGCCATGCAGGAATCTAGTGTCCAACCCACAACCCTGGGATTAAGAGTTTCGTGCTCGACCAACTGAGCTATCCCAGGCTCACCTTGTTTTGTTTCCTTGCAACCAACCCCCACTTTTTAAGGTTGAAATTTTTTTGCTGAGTCCCCATTTTTAACTACATGGATTGAATCATCATTATAATTTGGATTTCGCCCGTCTCTGAATTTTCCTATATAGTTCTCAATTTTTAAAAAGTGCCAAGATGTGTTTCTCAGGGGACGGGGTAGTATTTGAGGGTGAAATGTGTTTGGAAATGGGTACACTAAGATAAAATAGATATTTAAATATTCGTTTTGTGATACAGATTTTCAAACTCAGATTAAAAAAAAGAAAAATGCAAAGTAATGTGGAAACAGAATGGAACAGACTTGTGAATGAACACAGGGTAACTTGACACTGGCTGGCAATAGGCTGATCATCCCATCCTTAGGTAGGCACTTGTTTTTTACTTCAACCTTTTCCCCAGCCATTGTTTGAAGTGTATGGTTTTCTTAGACATGAGAATGTCTTCCTATCTTAACCCAGCCAAATAACATTAGAAAGTTATTAACATCTCTCTCTCTCTCTCTCTCTCTCTCTCTCTCTCTCTCTCTCTAATATTACCCGTATTTCTCCTAAAATAAGACACTGTCTTATATTTTTTCCCCCTCAAAAAACACAATATGGCTTATTTTCGGGGGATGTCTTATTCTAACCGCTCCGCGTCGGTACGCTGCATAGCCACGCCTATCCAGGCTGTCTTAAGGGAGAGGCGCCGCGTCACTATGTCTTATTTTCAGGGTATGGCTTATTTTCGGGGTATGGCTTATATTTCACAAATGGGTAGAAATCCTGCTACGGCTTATTTTATGGCTACGTCTTATTTTAGGAGAAACAGGGTATATGAGCAGTCCAAAGTAGTGGATTTTCCCATATGGGACGTCGTAGCACCTCTATTTGGAGACAATAAAATCTACATCAGATCTAGTCTCAGTACATTAAGTAGCAATAATAATAGTAAATATACAGGTTTAGAGCTCTGCTTGATGACCTGGACCAGAACTGACTTTGATCTGAAAGAGTGATGTCTGTGAGCATGCTTTCCATATCTGCCTTTCATGAGGTGCTTCTAAAAAACAAAAGGTACTTTCACACCCGGCCAACACAGGCTTATTTGAAGCTCATTTCATGCTTTATTTGCCAATCCCAACATACTCAAATCGCAAGTTTTGAATTGGATGATAGAATTAAGGAGGGAAAGTTTGCAAACATTTGTATCTTTATACAAGTCTTTCTGTGTTTACCAACTTGTTGCCATTTTATCGTGTGGTTTCTGTGCAGAGTAGCAGGCAGAGGTGCCAAGCTGTGAGAATTTGGAATTTTGGCAGCCTTGCTCTTAAAGGTATGCAACCATTCTTGACTTGTCCCAGATTTTATCTATCAGTATAACAAGGATGGCTATCACAGCTCTGCATAAGCAGGTGATGTTTTGTTTATGTTCATGCTGAAGACCTCTCCATGTGTAAATCAGAGCCTTGTAGAAATTTTGATCACAGGTTGATACACATGTTTATACATTATATAAAAGTGTGTTGAGAAACACTCCATTACTTTGCAGCAGATTAGTTTTTTAATATAAATTAAACACACACACACACTCAGAGTAGACCTATCACAATAAATGCACCTAACTTAGTCATAGTCTCAATGCCACTCCATTATTACAATTTGCATAGTTTGGAATTTAGTGCTACTTCTAGAAAAACCTGCAATGCGATTTTATTAAGCTTATTGATTCTATATACTTGGAAACTAACAGCGGCTCATGCAATCTGATCTTTCTTACCTAGAAGTAAGTCATACAAAATTTAATGAGACACGCTGCCTAGAAAATGTGCTTAAAATTACACCCCATTGCTTAAAGCAGAACACTTCTTATCCAGAAAGTGTTGGGATTCTACATATTGAGCTTCTAGTTTCAAAACGTTGTACTTAATGGATTCAACATTGATTCAAAAGCAAGCACATGAAATTCAAAAACCCACCTTCAACCTACTCTCCAACAACTTTATTAAAACAGCAGCGTCAAGTGCCCCAGGCCCTACTGTTTGCCGGTTTGAATTAATGCTCAGAAAATGCCATATAATGCCTTACATGCTTTCTGTTTCATAGCCATAAGGAAGGGGGAACCCAAACCCAGCATTACTCTGATGACCAAATCCGTCTTTTCTTTTTGCTTATGGACTATAAAATTTCCTGTTTTAGAACTGGAGGTAATTTTATGAAATGTTATGAAGTGGAGTGCAAGCTTGGCTTGAAGAAATAAGCTTCAAAAATTACTATTTTTATTGGCTGCCCAGAAGCTCTGATTGATTACCATTAGGAACATTATTTTAGATTCTAGCTATTGCTGGGGTGGAAATAAGGGGGGTCTGGCCTGCACACCAGCCTACCTAGTTGTCCTTATCTTGAGATCTCAACCTTTTGTCTGAGAATGTAACAGAGAACAATATAAATATTTAGAAAATTGGGGTTTTATTCAATGCTGCCTGCACAGTTCCCCTTGTGCAATGGGACTTCCAATTACCGGGTACTCTCCTCTCCACATGTGCGCTCAGAATATGCCGTGTGTGTGTGTGTGTGTGTGTGTGTGTGTGTGTGTGTGTGTGTCTCCAATCCTCTGGAGCAGATTTTTAGGGGTGTGGAGAGACTGCAGAGGAGGGGAGGGGGAAATTCCATTGCTCAAGTATTCTGTCCATTTTTAACTTTAAACTAGACACTGGAGCATTAAAAAATGTGATTCCTGAAAGTGTGTTAGCTGGGTTACAAAGGAAATCAAGCTCCAGGGACAGTAGGAAAGTGAAATTGAGAGCATACGTAGTACCAACTGTGGGAACTCGCGAACTGGAAAGACAATGTTACAAATGTTTTGTTTGCTATTGTATCTGCTGATGAACCACTTATATTAGGGCTTAATATGAAGCACTGGGTTTAATCAAAAGTATGTACTCTTGAAAGAGCAACAGGTGGCAACATAAAGGATCAGTTTACTGATGTGTTTAAGGAAATCAGTAAACTAAATGCAGAGTACAATATCAAATTCACTACACCACATAGACTAATCATCCATGCTCCCCTATAAATGTTCCCCTAGCGTTGTATATGAGGGGGGACACCTTAAAAATTAAGTAGATAAACTGGTGGACTTAGAAATTATAGAGAGGGTTGAAGAGCCTACTGAGTGGTTAATTCAGTAGTCATAGAAGAAAAATAGGATGGCTCTCTTCATCTCTGTCTTAGACCCCAAGTAGTTAAAGACTTATGTAAAGAAAGAGCATTTTCCAATTCCCACTAGGGAAGGAAACTTGAGTGAGCTGGCAGAGGCAAAATATTTCACCACTCTGAATGCCTCATGTGGATTTTGGCAGGTGCCTCTCACAAAAAGGAGTGCCCAATTTTGCACTTTTAACAAACCAGTTGGGAGGTACTGTTTTTTGAGATTACCATGTGGTTTGAAGTCATCTTTCAAAGCGTTCTGTAGGAAAGTGTAACACATTTTTGAGGGCACAGATGGAACAAAGGCGTATATTGAGAATATCCTGATTTGGGCTAGGAGGCTAGAAGTACATAATGAGAGACTGCTAATAGTGCTGGAAAGGACTCGAGCGGCAGGCCTAAAATTAAACAAGCAGAAATGCAAATTCCACATGCAAGACATAACATAATTAGGAGAAAGGCTAACAGCCTGAGGAGTTCAAGTAGATTATTCAAGATTGCAGGCCACTACAAACATGCCAGCACCCACAGAGAAAAGGTGGGGGTGGGGCGGTCAAAGTTTCTGAGAGTGATAAATTTTGTGGGGAGATTTATACCTAACTTAACTGAATGCACCACTCATCTATGGTTACTGGTGATGAAAACCACACAATGGGCCGGGGGGGGGGAGAGAATTACCACCAGAGTTTGAGCAGTTATAAAAGTACTCCAGTACTAAGTTGTTATGATAAAGGTAAAAGTAAAGGGACCCCTGACTGTTAGGTCCCGTCGCGGACGACTCTGGGGTTGCGGCGCTCATCTCGCTTTATTGGCCGAGGGAGCCGGCGTACCGCTTCCGGGTCATGTGGCCAGCATGACTAAGCCCCTTCTGGCGAACCAGAGCAGTGCACGGAAATGCCATTTACCTTCCTGCCAGAGTGGTACCTATTTATCTACTTGCACTTTGACGTGCTTTCGAACTGCTAGGTGGGCAGGAGCTGGGACCGAGCAACGGGGGCTCACCCTGTCCTGGGGATTTGAACCGCCAACCTTCTGATTGACAAGCCCTAGGCTTTGTGGTTTAACCCACAGCGCCACCCGTGTCCCTAGTTGTTATGATAGCACACGTTAAATGAAATGTGTTAAAAGACTGCATTGGAGCGGTTCTTTTATCTGACACTCCACCAGGGGCTTTTCTAAGAAGTGTGCATGCACACGAAAGCTCATACCAAGAACAAACTTAGTTGGTCTCTAAGGTGCTACTGGAAGGAATTTTTTTATTCTTTATTTTGTTTTAAGTACTGTATATGATCTGAACCTTCAATACAAGCCTGTTAGAGACCTTGTTGTGGCTGATACCCCATCTAGGACACATGATGTAACTGTTAGCAGACAAAATGTAGCAGATGACATGATTCTCATAATTTGATCAGAAAACTGTACCCAGTCTTGGATGCAATGTGGACTATATTGGAATGCTGCTCACACAGTGTTGGATACAAACCATATTTATTAATTTTAAGGAAAGCAAATAAAACCATTTGGGTGTGCATGTTTTCTGACTTGCTGGAAAAGCCTAAGTTTTTGGGGGGCAGGGGGGTGTATGGTAGTGGTGATGTTGGAAGAGGAAAATAAAAGAAACCAGTTAGGTATTTTGTGACAATGTGATTATTACAGCTTGGGTAATAAAAAACATGCAGTCTGAAACTGAAATGATTTAAACTGTGAACAGAAAATCTGCTGGAAATAAAGCAAGGAACACAGCAAAAGGGAATTTCTCCTAAATCTAATTTCTTCAGCACTACTACAGTCCCAAACACAGACATGTGGTTTGAAACATGACTGAATATTATTATAGACCATGTTGGAGTAAAACATAAATAGGTTTGCATTTGGGTTCGAAAGTTCAACAGCTTATCTACATTAATGCACAACTCTCCAATGTGGTACTGGAAAATAAATTTCACAAGATGAGGGGGGATCTCCTGTGGGGCTTGGGTAGGAGAAGTGTTTTGTGTGTTTTTTTAAAAAAAATCATAACACTGATACAAACATGCATCTACGTCCATTGATAATACTTTATAATATATTTGACCCACTGAAAAAGTGTAATGTGTGAGGACATTGGGGGAAAACTACTCAAAGTGCTTAATCTGTAATGGCTATTTACCCATGTCATCATTTGGTAGAGAAATGAACATGCATATGCAGTTCATGATGATCCTATACATTATCTTTTACAAATCGTTTTTTGGATTTTTTAACCCCTCAGCTGAGAGGTTAACAGCAGTAACAACAACAAAATGATTTTTAATTGCTGATGGAGCTGTAAGGGCAGTATCCATAATCCCAGAGATAAACCAATATTATGATGGGCAAAGTTGATCCTTCTCTATGTCTCAGCATGGCCTGGTAAGTCTTGAAGTATTAGGTTGCTATTTGTGTAAGGCTATATAGAGATACGGCTCCAATACTTTGGCTACCTCATGAGAAGAGAAGACTCCCCGGAAAAGACTCTGATGTTGGGAAAGATGGAGGGCACAAGGAGAAGGGGACGACAGAGGACGAGATGGTTGGACAGTGTTCTCGAAGCTACCAACATGAGTCTGACCAAACTGCAGGAGGCAGTGGAAGACAGGAGTGCCTGGCGTGCTCTGGTCCATGGGGTCACGAAGAGTTGGACACGACTAAACAACTAAACAAGGTTTTTTGGAAGTAGGTGGAGGAAGCAACCTTGGGACATGCTGCTTTTGGGGACCAGCATAGTCAGCCTAGGTGTCTGTGATTTCCACCACTCCACGTGTATACGGCTCAATAATCAGATATAGTATAAACACAAATCTCTCATGTCCTTTCCTCACAAGAAAGCCAATCCTATAAAACTGCCTGAGAGAAACAGTAAAGAATAAAATCACAATATGGTATTTGTCTCATCGCATCATGTTCCCAAAATGGAGCTATTCCCCTGCAGACCCACGACCCGGGCGCGTGCCATATTTGTCTATGGAGCTCCACAGTCCCCTGCAAATGAGCAGCCCCATGCAGAGAAAGGCAAGGACAGCCAAGAAACAACTCAAAAGCAAAGCACTGAAGTGCCGGTCTCATGAAAAGGAAGTCACAGAGAAGTTCAAAAGGTGGTTTTAAAAGTCTAGCCTGTGCCTGGCAAAAGAAATGTCTATGGAGATTCAATGGTTTCGCCAAATGGATGGAAACTTGGAATGTAGCATTGTGAGAGGCAATACAGGGCTAAGAACACTGATGCTCTATTTATTGGGTGGGATGGAGAGTGGTCAGACACACACAGCAAGGTAGCAACAGTGATGAAAAACCTGCAGAAATAACAGCTGTCTGGCATATTCATGGAGGTTGCAAAACATTTTCCATGCCAAGTCCCTCCAGGTAGAACTCATTTCGAGCACGAAGTGCCAACACATATTCTACTTACGTGGCACACAGCCCCTCTGCTGGCCTCCCTGCACAGTGGGGGCGAGTCACTGTCTGTTTAGCAATGAGTACAGCTTATGGGGACTTGTTCCTCGGAGCACTCCAAGGTCCAGATTTAACAGGCAGGCAGGTTTAGGAAGAATGAATGGCAAATTGCTCACAGGAGCACTCGTGGAAAAGCATTTTAATAATATTTCCTCACCTGAGCACATGCATCAGTGTCTATGTACCATATCCAATTAAGTAGTAGGAGCAAAATCATGTGCATAATCTAAAGTTCAGATTGTGAGTACGGTAGTAGAAACTCACAGAGAGCTGTTTGTACCTGTCACAATTAAAACTATAGAATTATGTAGGGCTGGAAGGAATTATGGCACTGAAACAGACACTGGAGCCAGTCTACAAGAAGGACTGTAGTGCATCCTTTGCATGCAAAAGATCCCAGAACCAATGCTTAACATCTCCAGGTATGATTGGGCAATACCTATGCTGTAGATTTCCTTCATCAGCAAGGGGTTGGAATAGATGACCCTTGAGATAGAGCGACCAATTATCTGACTCAGTATATGCAAGCGAACTGAGAGATCTCTAGCCTAGAAAGAAGAGGCTGTATCCCAAAAACCCATGGTGGAGGGCAGATGCCCACCCTCTGAGTGACAGGGTCCTTGCTGTATGTGTGTGTGTGTGTGTGAGAGAGAGAGAGGGGGGGGGAGGTCCATCCTTGCCCCGAGATTTTCCTGAGTATCCATGCTCTTTTTCTTTACCCTGCCTCTTGGAACTCCTATTGTACCCATTCCCAAATGGTAACATCTGCTTTTTTGGGAGAAGCAGTACAGCTATGATTCTGAAATTTGGCAGGCTTGAAACCTTCAGAAAGGGTAACCATGCCTTCAAATTGTAACCAATTCTTTGAAAAGATGGGTGGGGGAAGTATAGCCATTTTTTAGGTTGTCCATTACTAGTAAATGCAAAGAAAACAGAGCTTCATTTTTAACAGATGTCATTGGTCCTGAATAACAAATTGCATTTCAGAGCAGCTCCAAAACAGATTGGACTGTTTCCCAAAGCTCTAGTTCATACTATTTGGGGTCCTGCTTTTTGCAGGGCTCCAGATCACATGAAAGATCCAACATACATACATATATGCATACCTATGCCCTTCTGGCTCTGTTCAAACTTTCCAGCAAGTCAGCGACAGCAACAACTGGCATGAGCCTGCTTCCAGCCATGAACTACACAGTTGTGAAGGTCTGACCCGGGCTCCCATGACATTGCATGCACACAGCCTTACTAGCTGGCGATTATTACTGTATTTCCTATTAGTAATGCTTTGAGCTTTAGATGATCATGGCTGAATATGGTGAGTCAGCCAGTCCAGCAGCTGCCAGCCACATATGCACATTGCACTTCTTAAAATATTGTTTGTGCTAGAAAGTTATTAGGTAATGAAATTATCAATAAACCGACTCCAGGCATGTATATAAAAGACTGCCGATGCCAGGTTTTGATTTTGTTAGCGATATTGTCTCCATAAGCAACACCACAGATGAAACAGATGGTGAAAAATATATGTGTATCTGCAGGTGAGAATTTAACTTTGGCTGCCAGGTCTTGACTTAAATAAAAAGCGGCAAAGACATCAAATATGAGAGCTGGAATTCAAGCAAAAGAATACATGCGGAGGGGTGGAATTAAAGTGGATACAGATCAGAAAAGTTCAGTGACTCTTACTAGTGGATAAGCATGTGAGAAAAAGGAACATATATGGGTTAATAAACATCAGGAGGGAAAACACACCATCCACACTACCTAGTTGACATCTGCATATCCCACATCTCAACGCGAGCCCATTTTCCTATTTCAAGTGGAGGCCAAATAGTGATTCCCTATTTTATTTGCTTGCTTCTCTTCCTGGAAGTATTTCTAGACTACATTCCTGAAGCAGCTATATCAAACCAGCCAACAGAGTCATAGGAATGTAGGCGGCTGACTTACACTAAGCCAGGCCGTTGGTCCATCTAGCTTGGTATCATCTACACCATGCATAGGCAACCTTGGCTCTCCAGATATTTTGGGACTATAATTCCCATCATCCCTGACCACTGGTCCTGTTAGCTAGGGATCATGGGAGTTATAGTTCCAAAACATCTGGAGAGCCAAGGTTACCTATGCCTGGTCTACACTGACTGCAAGATGCTTTCCAGGATTTCAGACGGGGTCCATTCCAGCATACTTGGGAGATGCAGGGGACTGAACCTTCTTCATGCAAGGAAAACGGAAGATCCACCACTGAGCTTATGGCCCTTCCCAATACATACTGTAAGTAAAATCTTTAAACAAGGGGTAATGAAACTTGGATAAAAATCAATATAGCAGCAGGAGGATTAAATAAAACCCTGGGCAACATGCTTCCTGCAAAAATAATAATAATTGCAACTAAAACTTACTAAAATCCTGGAAGAACATAAAAGATCTTGATTTGCCTTGTGGATGATAGAAGTGTTGGTGTCTCCAGTGCCTATTGAGTGGTGGTGAGGAGGCAATCCATAGATAGGACACACCACTGAAAAGGACCTGCTTGCCATCTTCCTCAGCTTCACCCAGAATGTGGTCTCTGAGACAGATCTTTAAATTGGGGGCAATTCATATGTGAAGAGAGGGTTCTTTGAGTACTCTAGTCCTGAGCCATTGAGGGCTTTAGAGTTTAAGGTCTGAACCCAGTGTAGTAGTAGCAGTAGTAGTGGTGGTAATGGCGGCGGCAGCAGAAACAGCATGTTTTTCCTGAACTTCTGCTCATGTAGATCTTTCAAAACTGAATCTCCACAAGATGATATAGAAGAGCAGGGGTGGGGTGGGGATAATCAACACTCTAATCTTCCAAACCTCAACCTGATGCCCTAACCACAACTCAACACAGCCATTCCAAATGCAAGCTATGGAGCCACCTGACTATAATATCCTGGTTCTAAGCCATTACAGAGAAGGAATTTGAATGAAGACAGAAAGGAAAGAGAAACTGCTGCAGTTCATGAGTTTTGTCTGGAACAAAAAAATCAGTTGAGAGTATATGATCGGTATTCATTCACACCACCGAGGAGTGGGGGTTAAGTCTGCAAACAATACATAACAAAGGCCTGTTTTCCTTTTCACTGAAATAAATGTAAATTTCCATAGGTTGCGCAAATAGTTATGTAACTTATGTAACTCATGTAAAACATGGAGAATGCATTATTTGGCAGAAACTGAACTGCAATGGAATGGAAACAGCACTAATTACGATGAGCGCAGG
Organism: Darevskia mixta; assembly: GCA_034641385.1. Lineage (NCBI taxonomy): Eukaryota > Metazoa > Chordata > Lepidosauria > Squamata > Lacertidae > Darevskia > Darevskia mixta. The sequence goes on along the minus strand of JAWWNH010000029.1, from coordinate 22,658,888 downwards.
TCAGAACAGAAATCACTGCCTTCTTACATCCCTAATTACTGCTCTGTTCACACAGTGCGAAGACTTGCATAATTCTTGTTGTGCCGCTTATTGTTGTGGCATGATTATTCATTTACATGCAAACTTTGAAGACCTGGCTGCTGCGGGGGCAGGCAGGCAAGCAGCAGGGAGCTGATGTGGCAACAGGAAATAGGGAAGCTTTTGAGCACTTGGTTAAGACTAAGACAGAAAGAATCCCAATTTATTTTTATGTTTAGGACGCTTCATCCAGAAGGGTTGAATTCAGATATGGATCTTGGTTGTTTTATTTAGCTCAGCTGTAGGAGTAATGTCACTTTAACTGCAGCCAGTCTTGATTATTATGTAACTCACCTGGTGCCATGAGTGGGTTTATAAGCCTCTGTAGTTCTGGTTACCTCTAGCAGTGGTTACATATTTATATGACCACTGCTCCGTGAAAATTTCTATCGTATGGTTTGGTATGTTATTATTTTTCATTATTATATTGGTGCATTTTGTTATGTATATTTATATTACTGTATTGTATTGTTTTCATGGATTACTGAGGTGCATGTCCATGCAGGTGTTTAGTTGTTTATCTGTTTATTTCTTACAGTTATTATATGCTGAAGAAGACACAAACGAAACAGTGGCAATACCGGAACACTGTCCGTTGCCTTTCTGTTATTTCACAAGAAAATAATATATATATTACTTTCAAACTATTATTGGCCGTTGTGTTGCTTATTTTTGGATTTCTGTTTGAGCACTTGGGAGCAGAAACTGGGCTCCCACCAGCCTCCCCAAAAGTCCAACTGTGCCTCTCAACACATGGCACTATTGTCTTGTCTCATAGTCTGATCCTGTTCTAGCCATCTGTGCAATATTCTCATTGCCTGTCTACCTCCCCTCCCGCCACCCCGTCCAGCACCAGACAAGGAACAAATTTGGTGTTTGTGCTTTTTGCAGCATCAGAAACAGCTGGATCTCTGCTCCAGGGGCCACCCAATGTCCCAGGACTACAGGGCGCTGCCTGGGATTGCCCAGTAACCAGAGCCAGCCTCACTCCACAGTGGCTTTTTATGACTGAGCTGCTTGCTCCCGAAAAACACATTTATAATGGAAATACTGACGCAGTTCAAGCTTCAGTGACACAGAAGCTGGCATTGCCAACACTTTACAGGAAATATCACTCCCTAGAACTTCAGCCAACGTACAGCTGGCATCATCTTGTACACATTTCCCCTTCCAAATGCTCACTTTACTCAAAAAAAAACCTCTGCTCCTTAATGCAAGACCTGTGTCAAAGCCAACAGGAAGGCCTAGGATATGATGGTACAAATTGTAATACAGGAAACCACTATTATTCTTAAAAGCCCAAGTCTTACTTGTGTCACAGGGAGGTGCTTAAAATTTAAACAAAAATAATGAGCTCACATGAGGATTATATTATTAGACTTGTCAAGTTGATATTCCAAATATAGGGAGCAGGGGGAAAGCTGTATTGTCCATTGCATTAAGTTCTATGGCAGGGATAACCATGGCCAATGGATAGGGCTGATGAGAGTTGTAGTCCAACGACATCTGCAGGACACTACATTGGTGACCCAACTCTATGGAATGACAGCACATGTCTACATGAAATGGTTTTAGTTATTATTAACATAAATAATGCATTCGTTGGTACCTGTCTTGAGAGGTGATGGAGTGCGCCTCTGAAGTGACGCCCCCAGGGCACAAGCCTGGGCAGTGTGTGTGGAGGTCCTGGGCTGCCCAGATGACAAGACCCCCTCTTAGCCTCACTGGTGATGTGCTCAAGTTGGCATACCTGGTTTCCCCCCTCCTTATTTAATCCCCACAATGACCCAGGATAGGCTGAGAGGCAGTGACGGGCTCATGGGCACCCAATGAGTCTCATGGCCAAGTGGAATGTTGAACTCTGGTCTTGCAGGTCCAAGTTCAACACTCATAGCTTTCCTTCTGGAACTAGAAAAGACCCTCTTCTTTTTTTGCAGGTGGGGAGTGGAATTGCATGTCGCCAGTCTGTGTATTTAAGTCCGTCGCTTTGAGTTTTGTAAATTTGTTGTCCCTCTAATCTGCAACAGTTTACACTAATTTTAGCAGGGCTGTTAACTTTCAAGCCCTAGCCAGGGGAGGGGGAGAGTCCTTTCTGCCGAATATAGTCCAATACTCTTTCTGCTTGCCAAGCTCCAGTTTCAATGAGGGTGCAAATTTTAATAGTATTTTTCCAATTAAACCATATGTAGTAAAATCCTTGCTTCAGGCTGTAATGGTTTTTGCTGTTCCCTACTTATTCTTCTTCAAACTTTTTAGGTCATATGCAGAGGGAGGAAAAGAATAGGAGGTTTTAAAGAAGGACCAAATCATTGTTTGACAGATATGAAAAGAGTGAGAAGAAAGGAAGAGCATTTTCACCAAACCTTGCAAAGTTTCTAATAAAATGACAAAATACAAAAGCAACGTTTTGAATTTTTCCATTGAATGGTTTTCATTAAACTTCTGCACATGCTCTTCCGACAATTTTCATTACATGCTGATATGAAAAATAACAAGTTACTTTGAGGAGACTGGGCTCTATCCTGAATTTGACAATTATTTTGTAGAGCCATTGCATTTACATTTTAAAAATGATAAGGAAAGTTAATGGATATAACTGAAAGTGGGGTTTTACTATTATTATTATTATTATTAATAATAATAATAAATAAATAGGATTAATACTTAATAATCAAAACATCTTCCATTTCCCCATCCTGCTGTGATTTCAAAGCTGCAATTCACTGTTTGTCACCTCGCCTCAGTGGAGCAATGAAAAGTTAAAAGGATGAATTCAGATGTTTCCTGCCTGTTAAAATAATGTCACCAATGACTTCACTTCCTCACATGCTAAATATGACATTGTCCTAAGTAGGCTTAGAAGCATTGGCAAACTCCATTGCCAGATTTCACAGAGGAATAAAGCTTGAATTGTACTGTAACTCTACATATTTTGATACCTTTTAATAAGGTGGAAAACACCTGATTTGTTTCCTTGGACCTCATAGCTTTGTTTTAAAAGGTCAGAAAAACCGATGTGCTTGGCAAATATGCTTTCAATGAAACAATGTTTACTGCTGACAATTTGCTTTCCCACCACATTATTGAAGAAAAATAAAGGAAACTGCCAGATTTGAAGTTGGCATAGGCTTAAATAGGTCCAGTAATACTCCCCACTGGATGTGGGTGGCGGGGGGGGGGGGGAGGGAGTTTCACCTCAAATTCTACCTTTGTAACAACCATGTTTCAGGATGAAATACTGCTTTGTTTCAAATAAGTTTCTCTTGTAGCCTCCACCAATCTGGATTACAACCCCCATCAGACCAAAACAGCACAGGTATAGTCCATAGCTTCTAGAGGGCACCAGCTTGGCAATAGCTGGCTTAAAGAGAGGGGTTCTGATGGTTGTGGAAATGAGCAAATACTCTAGTGTTAAGCGAAAATTACTTATTTTTGTTTCTTTTGAATTATCTCCTTATCAGTCCTCCTGGATAAATTCTCCAGTACTTTGGGAGAAAATAGCTTATCTTTTCAGTCTCTGCATATGATTCATGGTTTTATACACTTTTATTATGTTACTTGCATTCCTAGTTTTTCCTTCCTTCCATATCTCAAAGCTCCAGACTGTGAGGGCGATCTGGCTGCGACATCTGTCACCCCATTGATCGCCAGGGTTGATTCGGCTAATCTGGCTGGCTAGGCGGGTGTCCCCTTCCTCCCTCACCGCTCCATGTGCATCCCTCCCGAAGCTGTGCGCTCGGTGGAAGAGGACGACCCTCCCAGATTGAAGGAGTGTGTACCGTTCTTCGGTCAAGGGTATATGATAGCTGCGCTCCCCTGCTAGAACCTCCAAACAAGCTCGCGGACAAAATATTCTAACCACCAATCAGTCTTTGTAGACCTTGCTTGTATATTCTCGAGTGCTCAGATATTCTTTTGGAAATGGTTGGTTGGCACTGACTCCACACATGTACATGTATGTGTGCATACACCCACCCCCCATATATATTTATTCTCTGGCAATGTGCAATATAGATTCCGCTAGTACATATCTAATGATTTTTTATTTATGCAGTGTGCATCATTTTGCACTTATTTATGCTGTCCCTGACAAGCTAACCCTATACACTGTGCATTTTCATTCAAGCGTATTAGCTCTGTTGCAACAACTTTCCTAGTGTAGTGTTTCTTTACACAGTAGCACTCTGAGCCGAGCTACAAAGTGACTGGAGTCTGCAGCTAAACAAGGGGAAGGGAGCTATTATGATGCCTAGAGATCAGTATCTTGAGCATTATAAATCATCTGCTCTCCTAGCACACTTTTAAGTGACCTTTTCATTGGAAATGAATGGATGTCATTCATAAGAAAGAGCTTCATGAAATTTTCATAATATTCCACACAGGACTGAAGGTATCTGGCTTATATATATCATTTAGATACAATTTGCTCTTGCTTGAATAAATTGAGGGTTTATTTTAACTGTGCCCTATTTACTTTCAGTCAGTGACAGCAGCATGACGAGAACCATGACATGCTGGTGACATCATACCGAGAAATGATGTTGCAAGACTCTTGAGGACTTGTGCCAACAGTAGCATTTTTGTTGCAGTTTGGAACGGTTATTCTTATTCTTATGTTTACCTCCCATCTTTCCTCCTAGGAGCTCAAAATGTCATACATGGCTCCCCTCCTTTCCATTTTATCCTCACTACATGCAATGTGAAGTACGTTAGGATGAAAGATGGTAATTGGCCCCAGTCACACACTGAGCTGCATGGATGAGTGGAGATTTGAATGGTGCAATGTCTCTATGTGTGTGAGAGAGGGGAGAGGGGGGAGGAGGAGGAGGAGAGAGATTTGAATGACTTGTAAGGGCATGGGAAAGAGTGTAATGTAATTAACACTGCAAAATCTGACAGATAGATCTCCTTCTTGACCATCAGAGAAGCATGATCACAGCTCTACAGAGAAATTTGCATTCTTCTGTGTTTATTTATAGGATAGCCTTCATTTTGTTCCATGCCCCGAGGCTGTGCAAACTGCCATAATGAAAGCGTGTCACTAGCTCTGATTAGCACAGAACGCAGGAGGGTAATATTCTGTCCCTGTGTCTGGCATATCCCCCAACGGTCTGAATGGGACAAATTAAAGCTGGTGACATATTAAAGACTTAACACCATAAGCATTTATGCCTGCTGCCAATCACTCATTTCCTTCCGAACCACAAACCAGACGGAAGAATAGCCCTGCGCTTTGAGGATTATTGAATGCACAAGAAGGGATTGTGTAATAAGAGAAAGAGAGGGGAAAAGACAAATTGCCAAGAGCTTCTCAGTGCTAAAATAGATTTGTTAGTGGATAGATGATTGCCCTGGACATCAAACTGGGGTAAACAAGAGAAGACAGGAAGCTGAAGCTGAATATTGATGCAAGATATGCTAAACATTCCACCTGCTAAATAAATAGCAACTTCATCTTCTATAGTATTTGAATCTGACATTCACCAAAACACACACATGCACAATCCAGAGATTTCTATAGCCAGGGCATTACAGGTTCTACTCTTCTGTTGCTCTTCAGAAGGCCTTGCTTTTTCTAATAATTTACTTCAATAAGCTGCGGCACTATTTACACCCAAACTCTTGACATAAGGCACTGGCACTAATTGAGCCCCCGCAAGAGATGGGAGTTGGCCCCCCAACCCCATGTCATCCCGACCCAGCCAGAGGACCTCTGTCTTCGAGGGATTTAACTTCACCGGCTCCCACGCCACAGCTTTCAAACATCTGGTCAGTGTGTCCAGGGCCGAGTCAGGGCGGCTGTCCATCAACAGATAAAGCTGGGTGTTATCAGCATATTGATGACAACCCAGCCCCAAACTCCGGACAATCTGGGCAAGGGGGTGCATAACGATATTGAAACACATCGGGGAAAGGATTGTGCCCTGCGGGACTCCACACACCAAGGAGTGCCGTGGCGACAGCTACTTCCCTAGCACCACCCTCTGTCCCCGACCTGAGATAAAGGAGCGCAGCCACTGTTGGACTGTGCCCTGAATCCTCAAGTTGGCAATGCGGTGGTCCAAAAGTTTGTGATCGACCATATCGAAGGCTGCTGACAAATCAAAAAGAATCAGCAGTCCCGAACCGCCTCGATCCAGCTGTCTACGGAGATCATGTGTTAGGGCGACCAAAGCCGTCTCGGTCCCATAACCAGGGTGAAAGCCGGACTGAAATGGATCCAGAGCTGATGTTTCATCCAGAAACCTACCAAGCTGTTCGGCAACCGCTCTCTCAATTACCTTACCCAGGTACGGAAGATTCAAAACTGGGCGGTAATTGGATAGATCTAAATGATCTAGAGAGGTTTTCTTTAAGAGCGGACACACCTCTGCTTCCTTCAACTCCCCTGGAAAAGTCCCCGTGCCAAGGGACAGGTTGATGATCTCACCCAGGGAGGCCCGCACCTTGTCTGGACACGATCTAATCAGCCAGGACGGGCACGGGTCAAGGGGGCAAGTGGTGGGCCTTCCAGCTTGGAGGAATCTGTCTACATCGGCAGATCTAGGAATCTAGGAGTTGTCACGTTTTCTTGAATGCATATAGCACAGAGAGCGGGGTTCTTACCCATCAACCATGCCCCTGCCCCCATGTGCATTCAACACTACCTGTGGGAGTGTATGAGCATGATCTCAAACAGAGCTCCTGCCTGTTCAAGGTTCTCCTTCATAGGTTATGCCCACCTTCCTCTATACCTGGTGCCGTCCAGTTGTTTTGGACATCCCTGACCAGCAATGGTTGGACTGCTGTCTGGGCTGACGGGAGCTGTAGCCTTAAGGAAGGTGGGCATCAGCTTGAGGAAGGCTAGGTTATGCCATATACATGTACTGGGTGGGGTCAATGAGCATGATCCCCTTCTCTCTTCTATGCACACATTCAGTGTAACATACGAAGAGTTCCTTGTAGCTCTCACACACCTACAATTGCTGAAAATTCTGTAGCCTTCCAAACTTGCTTGTAAAATGTTTCCCAGTGTGCAAGTCTTTGCACAGAACTCTTGCCACAGTGGTAAAAGCCGAACAGTGAATCACACTATAATATGCCCCAGGGTGCAAAGTTCCTTCTAACCCCAGACATTTAGTCATTGGTTTATGCCCAAGAGGTACATGAAAGTTTATATCTCTTATAAATTTTATCCTGCTTAATGTAACCATAGCATCGGCATTTAGAACTAATCCTCAAATATTGAGTGCCTGCAATATAGGCAGAAATGAGCTCACAGGGAAAGTTTAGAAACATCAAGCCATCAGCACATGTTCATATTCCCATTGTCAGTGTTTCTGATTCCTTGGCCAGCCTGGCGCTCTCAAGAGGTTTCTGAATGCAACTCCCATCAGCTCCCAGCATCATACGGCTGTATTGCTTGGGGTTGATGACCGCTGCAGTTCAGAACACCTGGCAAAGGAAAGAATAACTTTAAGGCATTTGAGAAATAACTCTGTTCTTATCTCATTATACATGACAAAGCTATTTTTAACCTTCTCACCCCTTGCCTTTTCCTGTAAGACCAATTGCAGTCGTTAACAGTCATCAACAGGTTTACCACACCCATCAGCCAATCACCCATTCCCACCACCCTTCTGAGTAATACCCCTCCTCACCCTCTCACTATATATAAGGGTCTGGTGACTTCTGTTTCAGTGTATCTGAAGAAGTGTGCATGCACACGAAAGCTCATACCAAGAACAAACTTAGTTGGCCTCTAAGGTGCTACTGGAAGGAATATTTTTTTTTGTTCTGTTTAAGGTGACATCAGTATTATGTCCACAAGTGATTTAAAGTGAAATATATTGATTTTGTTCTTCAGTATGTAGATAACAGAAAGACCACTAAGAGAGGCCTGCAATTAATTATTCCCAAAGGAAAAGATAGTATGATACTCTTTGAGCCCCAAATGAATACTCTTTGAGCCCCAAATACAGAATGAATACTCTTTGAGCCCCAAACTGGGGGAAAGGCAGGGTATTTTATCACATTATTATTATTATTATTATTATTATTATTATTATTATTATTATTATTCTGTTGGGAAACCCAGCCAGATGGGTGGGGCATAAATATATTATTATTATTATTATTATTATTATTATTATTATTATTATTATTAACAGCAGCAACTACTACTACTACTACTACTACTACTACTACAGACCTCAGAACAATTCAGTTAGAATTGTGCTGTCAACAGAGGACAAACATGGGCACAAAAACCTTCAAATACTGGTGGCAGTAACACAACCGTAGAATTTAAGTGACAGCTACAGAAATGCTGAATCTGACATTTGCAGATGTGGAGGAGAGAAGAAAGTCATACAAGCTTTTGTATTATTTGATTAAGGGAGGCAGTGGTAGCAGCAGTGGACAGTGTGGCAAGACTGTGCCACTTGCCTGATCACCATCCGGCTGAGTCGCTGTAGCATCACAAAGGGGAGGAGGGGCAAGGTAGTGGCAAGGCTGCTGTGGTGAAAATGGCCTTTAAAATATTTAAACTCTTAAACACATGACCAATGGCAAGACAAATAAAATTGTCCGAGCTAGTGTGCTGGGGAATGGAAGAGGAGAACAGGCTTCCACATCTCGTTCTTAGTAAAAAATATGCGGGTAGCAAATTTTACTCCATCATATTACATTGCTAAGGTGTAAATCGCTAAGGATTAAAGCATCAGTTGCCTCTGAGTGGCTGTGTTCACACTTCAGCTAATAGTGAGTGATAGACCCCATTATTTAGGGGTAAGCCACAAACTGTGAATGAGCCCTCAGACGTTCCATACTCACATAATGTTTTCTCAGCCTGAATAACTGATCTTTAATGAAACTATTTATGAAAGGAAATTAAATTAAAAAGGAATGCTAGTCACCCGGGTGTTGCACTAGGGCTGTGATATGTGTCTGGGAAAACGGAGACTCATAAATTGTACACAACACACACTGAATGAAGGTCTTTGCCCTTTAGAATTAAGTGGCAACTAGTTTCATATTAAAGATATTACATACACATAAACACACAAACAAGATGTCATATTCTCCATTTCCTGCGCATAAATCACTGTGCACCGCTAAAAGTGCATGGGAGGCATGTCATAAAGGGAAAGGGGTTGGAACAGCAGAATATTCAGACTGCATTTTGTGGAGCTGAAATTACTGGAGGCATGGGAGAAACTGCTTTTTGTAACTTTGGAAACTGGGGCTTGCCACATCTGAGATCTGTGAGCTGACACAATGCAATGCTTATCTGAGAAGACTACAGTGGTACCTCGGGTTACAAACGCTTCAGGTTACCAACTCCGCTAACCCAAAAATAGTACTTCGGGTTAAGAACTTTGCTTCAGGATAAGAACAGAAATTGCGCGGCGGCGGCAGCGGGAGGCCCCATTAGCTAAAGTGGTACCTCAGGTTAAGAACGGTTTCAGGTTAAGAACGGACCTTCAGAACGAATTAAGTTCTTAACCAGAGGTACCACTGTACTTAAACCAGGCATGGCCAAGCTTGGTCCTCCAGGTGTTTTGGGACTACAACTCCCATCATCCCTAGCTAACAGGACCAGTGGTCAGGGATGGTGGGAACTGTAGTCCCCAAACATCTGGAGGGCCAAGTTTGCCCATGCATGAAAACCAATTAGATTTATGCACATGTAACTGACTGAAGGATTGGATCCTAGTAAGCAAAACTAGGATATATCTGAAAATAGCAAAGTCACAGCTTTCATTTCTTTCCATACAATGTCGTTGAATAATTACATCATTGCTAAAATCTTTTCTCAAGTTAGCAGGGGCTGTTTTGTTTAAAACAGGAATGGGGGATATTTTTTCCTTCAGATATTGTTGGATTCTAGTTCCCATCATTCCTAACCATTGCCCATGCTGGCTAGGACTGGTGGGAATTGGAGGGCCACTGGGTGGTATTCAGCTGAGTATTTCTCTGTAAGCTGTAAGCTTAGACTCACTATGCCGCTCTAGCACTTCTTTGCATGGAAAGGACACAGTATTTGAAATCATATTCTACACACATTCCAATGTGCACAGATCAGGGCCACAGCTTGCTGTTCCCCGCATGTTCAGTATCCATGGGTACTGAAAGGCTGAAAAGAGCTGAAGTTCATTAAATAATATTCCATTATATTTCTCAAACATGATGAATGCCCAGCAAATGTCATCAATCAGGCAGCAAAAGTTGATCCTGGAAACAGAAAATACCTTCTCTTTGGAAAAGGAGAATGACAGCAAACATACAATATGTACTGATGAATGTCCTCTAACATAACTTTTAAAAGTTTGCATCGAGGGAAACCATCCTTGGTATACGGAGCTACTGCTGGCAGCCGGGTAATATCGCTCAGTTCTTGACTGAGCTAACAATGAAAGGAAATAGCACAAAACAAAAGCTAACTTGCAAAAGGAATCTTCCCCGTTGGTAAAGTCTACCGCAGTGTCTGCTGCTGGCTGGCAGATGAAACATATTCCTAATTATCATGGATGACTTAGTAACTCCTAAAGGCAAATTACACAGTCATTCAAGGTTGACTGGTGAATAAGCATTGCAAGAGAATGATTGATTGCTGTTTCAAACTATCTTCAAGGTCATTGCTACTGGGGTGGGGCAAATCTGGGCAAGCGTCACACACCTCTGAAAAATCACTCCTCCCTTACCTTTCACTCAGGGTTGATCTCCTTCTTGCTTGACACAAAGACTTGTGCTTTTATCGGCTGCATGCCAAAATGAAAATTAATAGGTACATCTTTCCCCATAACTGCATTCCTGTGCCAGGGGAAAGATGCTCTTGTTGAGTATATGTCCATTAACACAATAGCAGCAATAGGTGGCCATGGCTAGAAAGGACAAATGGACTCTCTAATCTTTTTCTCTGGACAGCAGAATACAGTTTCCCATGCTCTGGATTCCTTTCTGTCCCACCTGACATATTTCCACTTATACTACCACCACCTGGCTTATATTTTTATTTAGTAAGAGCCCAGTGAAAATTGATTTAAAACATTTTAAAATTTATGTAACTGGATAACAGAGGTTTTTTTCTCATTTTGCAAGCTTTGCAAAGAAAGTTCTCATACACTTTAAATGCAAACATTCCCAGGTTTAAAAACAACAACAACTATGGTCACCTTCCAACCAGATGTTGTCCTGTTAAGACTCTGCCTCTCGCCAGCATCAGCTACTGTCCCTTGGGCTGCAATCCTATCCACATTTCCCTGAAAGTTAGACCAGGGGTCAGCAACCTTTTTCAGCCATGGACCTGTCCACTGTCCCTCAGACCATGTGGTGGGCCGGATTATATTGGGGGGGGGGGATGAACAAATTCCTATACCCCACAAATAACCCAGAGATGCATTTTAAATAAAAGGACACATTCTACTCATGTAAAAACAAGCGGATTCCCAGACCGTCCGTGGGCCAGATTGAGAAGGTGATTGGGCCACATCCGGCCCCCGGGCCTTAGGTTGCCTACCCCTGAATAAGACTGACTTGATTCAATGGAGCTTGTCCTCTGGACTGCACTGCTGTGCTCCATTGTCTTGGGTGCCCACTGCTGCCTTCCTAATAAATGTGCTAGTTACACGACCCCTCATAACATAGTGTGGAAATTTGTGATAACCCAATTAAATATCCCTTATGTTCCATAGGAAAGTACAACCACATGTTCAAGAAATGCTTTTACTGGGGAAATTTGAGAAGGGATTTGGAGAAATTGGCACTGCATCGAAATTCTGGGAAGTAGTTCAAGACATAAAGAGTGGGAAAGGGGTAGAGTTGGCCAGAAGACCTTGAGATGGTGGAACCAGAGGACCTTATGGTCATGTTCAGGGATGTATCAGGAGGAGGGCAACTGCTGACAAGGACCATGGGGTAGTCAATTCATTAAGTGACAGAGAAAAGAAAGAAGGAAGGGTTGAGGAAAGGGTAATGTTAGTTGGGAATTCTGGAAGACGTGAGGAAAGTGTTATATTAGGTGTAATTAGGTGGGAATTGACTTCTTAAACCAAACTGGCTATTTAGCAGAAGAAAATATTTTCAGATCCCAAAGGGCCAGTACTTGAAACCAGGTGGGATAGGTGAGATTGCCTTATCACTTTTTTTCATGTAGACATAACTGAGACTGGCCTAACTATCCCACTTCCTTCTCTCTCTCACACTTCGAAACCACCCCACTACGTTCAAAACCATCTTATGGCATCAACAAGTACAGTGAAGACATGTGCAGCAAAAAAGCCTTCACACATACAGCTGTACAAAGCTCCACATGACCCGGAGCCCTTCACATTTAGATTAATCATCCAAATGTTGTGGGAGCCTTCACGGGTACAGCGATGGCTTCCCTGCTGTAGACATTTGCACTATACGTGTGGACACCAGGGGACAGGGCAAGCCAGTGTGTAATGTTAGGGTGGGGCTAGCTAGTGGGCCTCAACTTCCCACTCATATTGATATGTGAGCAATATGTCTAGAGTGGGCTACCAATGTGCGGGATCCAGGAAAGCTTGGCCACCCCCTAACAGGCTAGGGTTATTGGAATGGAGATATCTAAAACTATCTTTTTTTGTGGGCAAAATCATCTCAATCCCCTTTAACTTTTGATTTTTGCACTTCCAACTCTCATTCCTGCTGCTCTTCTGCTATTTGCATTCGGTAATAGAACTGTTGACAATAGGAGTGTGCATTGTATAATGTGTTGTTTGGTATTCTGTATGGCTTTTCTCCCGTTCTCAATTAACTAGAAAATCTCATAAAATGAAAATAAATCATGTGCCTCCAAGGAAAGTCTGCATACATCAGACACTGTGAGCATGAAGAAGGAAATGAAATTGATATGTTCTTATTTTCCTTTGTGTCTATTAAACTATAATTTATCTGACTCATTGAATCTGTGAACATTTCTGGGAATACAAAACTTTAGACGTGGAGCCCTGAACATTCAGGACTATTTGATTCTGGATTATTCAAGCCGTGACATATTTTAATCCCTTGCAGAAGAAGTTGGGTGTCCCCTAGCTCATGCAGCCAGCAAGAAAGATATGGGTAAACGGACACCCAAGGCAACCAAAGTGGATCATCCATGGCCAACATCTTGAAGGACCATTTAAGGATATTTCTGACTGTTGTAGCATTGGTGCCAGATGCTGTCTGAGAACTCCTGCTTTAGGCCATGATCTAGTCATGGTCCACCAATGGGGCCCAGTGTCATTCTGGGGTTGCAAAGATGGAAGTGGAATGCTGGAAAGCGTGGCGTCATCTGCCCCCACCTCTGTTTTGCTAGACCTTTAGGAGGTAGGTAGCAGGTGGGGACTGGTGAAGTATTTAGCCCAGCACCTCCATATTCCACTGACCTCTTTCTTCACCCTTCTCCCCCATCTGCCATAACAAGCAGCATGCACAGAGTTAGAGTAACACTGCTGGGTATTTATGCTCCAAACTCCAAGATTTCACACTGCAAATTAAAGAAATGTCACATAAACTATGACAAAATTACTCAACTTTAAGGCCTCAGTCATCACTGAGTGCATTTCAAGGGGTTTAAAGAGCAGCTATTGGACTGGGATCTGGGATTTTTTTTATGAAACACTTGAAACAGTCATCTTTTCTTTACGAGGCTGTGATCAACTCGTACTGCACCCCCCCCACCCCACCCCGCTTTCAAAACACCTTCCACATTATGGAAGTTGTAATATAAAAAAGAAAGAAAGAAAGAAATTATGTATGGAAAAATCATTACATTATAAATTGGTTCCACTGTCCAAAACATGTAGGAAATGGTGCATATAAAACCTTATATGAAGGGTCATTAATGCACTGTGTCAAAAGTGAAATACATGCTAACGCATACAGCATAATTTTCTTTTATTAACTGCAAAGATATGTCACTGAGATACTTCATAAATTTGATCTACCCCTGTGATTTCATTGCCTGTGACCGTCACCAACTAAGTATTCCCCATGGCAGGCGTTTTGCTTGCATCTCAAATATTTTACTGCGACATATGTAAACTTCCTCCACTCCAGCAAAAAATGTTGCATGAATTTAACATAACCATTTTACAACTGACTTACAGGCCTCGTGTTTGTGATGTTCATTTTCAAACATGAATTTATGCCCCAGTAAACACTGAACAGTTCCCCCCCCCCCCAAGTTACCTTTGTTTATTTTGGAAGATTGCTCACACAAGACTTTTTGGATAGCTTTCAGAGTGCTGCTTACTTTTCTCCATTGACAAAGCATGGGTGCTTTGTTTGGTCTTACCCTGTACTGTATGACAGATTTTTTCTCTCTCTCTCATCTTCTTGTGGTTTAGGCACCAGATATGTCTCTGAGGTGGGTTTATAGAGAACTTTAAAACAGGTGGAGGTGAAAGTTGCGCCAGACAGTTAAAGGGGATCAGAATACTACTGTAGTATTGTGATTTTAGGTTGTTCATCACCTTGTTATATTTCTACTAGCAGCCTTGAAGTTGTTACCTAAATCTTATAGAACTCCACAGCTTGGGAGCCACTAAAAAGAAATCAAGTTCTACCGCCCACCCTCTGCATTGTGGATTGTACTGGGATATGACTGCCGTAATGTGCACATGCTGTTTATTACTACAAAAAGTATAATTTTTCAGACACACAATTTCACTGTGTCACAGGTGCAGAGGACAACTCAGGGGCTTGAGCAACTCCCCTGGCGAAAAGGCTACAGCATTTGGAGTTTTTTAGTTTGAAAAAAGAGGGGTCATGATGGAGATAGATAAAATTATGCATGGTGTGGTGAGAGAGACACCATCAGTCATAATGCTAGAGGCCAAGGGCATCCAATGACACTATAGATGTTGGAAGATTCAAGAAAGACAACTGGAAGTACTTCTTCACACAACACAGAGTTAAACTGTAGAATTCACTGCCATGGGATGATGACCACCAACTTGGACATGAAGAGGGCTTAGACAAATTCATGGAGGCATCTGGATGGCCACTATGCAAATAGGATTCTGGAGGAAATGGGCCTTTTATCTGATCCAGCAGGGCTCTTTATTCTGCAGGTGATGCTCACCACTTTTTACATTGAGAAATAATGCACAAAAACGTACATCTGTTCATAATAACCTTTCTACTTATAATGGACAAAGCTCCTGCAACATGAATAGTCCATGAAAATATTAATGGTATGGCAACACTAGGAGAATGACTAGCAGCCAAGTTACTATATAAGTGAGCTGTTGACCAACCTGCCAACAATCTATTCTTTTTTTTCCTTCGGGCCAGGGGGACTGCAGGAAATTTGGCTCTGCGGCCACACTTGCCTCAATTGTTCCTGGTCCAAGGTTCAGCAGGTATAGCTGGGAGAAATTCTGACAAGACTGAAGGTTATATTGGCATATCATACAAGCCAAAAGAACTTACAGAAACAACTCTGTGTTCAACTTCTTTTATGTCATATACCAATAGACATGATACATTCCACATGAAAACATTTCTAGAAGCAAAAATGTTTGAGTATCCTTTCATCCAATTTATCCTTTATATTATATTTTCAAAATATTGCATATTTCTCAGAAACGCATAGCTCTTTAGTGCCCATGAATCTCCTTTTTTAAACTAATCTTTTAGTTAAGGAAAGATTTAAATTATTAGTACTATTTTTAAAGGAAATTACATCTTTAATGGAAATTAATCTCCCAGGTCCCTTGAAATAAACCATTTGAAGCTTCCTATAGGCATGACAGAAGTAAGTATTTTTAGAAGGACTGCACGGCCAATTTCTGTGTTGCATTCAATAATTTTTAATATAAAAACTAAACCTAAAAGATTTCCCCTATGTATAATTTGGCATGAGACTGCTTTTCAGAGGCATATTCATTGCAGATGGGGCACCAGCCTAGAACACAGCTACTACTTGGGGATCATGGGGGAATTGCAAAACTCTGTAATAATAAAAAAAAACCATGCAAATTCCCAGCAAAGGTAATGTCTGAACAAAACCACTACATCTGAAACATTGCAGAGTCTAGTAATGGTGCTAAACAGAGTCAAATATACAAAATCTACAGACAGAGAGTAACAGATTTTTGGCTGGATTTTTAAAGGTCAGCCTCAATCTGCGCAGCATGCTAGACTTGCATAAACTCTGTGTATTAATTGACACAGTTTCACCTAGTTCAAGCCTGAGCCTGTGCAACTCAGGACTCTGCAATCCAGAAATAGCCCACCAGACATGTAGGAGACCCAACAAGGGCTTGGGGCTTTTGCTGCCCATTGGTCCATCTAGTTCTGTATTGTCTACAACACTGACTGGCAGTGGCTCTCCGGGATTTCAGACAGGAGTCTCTCCCAGCCCTACCTGGAGATGCCAGAGATTGATCCCAAGACGTTCTGCATACTCTACCACTGATATATACCCTTCACTTCAATAAATTTGTATGTTGTTAGTTATCTGTGCCCTTCTTGACAGTGTCAAATGTGAAGCACAATCTGGAACTGCTCTAAAATCTGCAGCTAGCTTGAAGTTAGCTAGGCAAAATAAAAATAATAAAAATAGTCATCCATCTTGCTAAAGTTATGAAACCTAAGAACTCCAGATGTATCCAAATACTTTTTTTCTATACCCGACTCATTTTGCTCACAGCAGCTGCAAGCATGTCCCTCTCTTTCATCATTCTATGTTGAGATTCCTGCATTGCAGGGGGGGTGGACTAGATGAGCCTCAGGGTACCTTCCAACTCTACAATTCTATGATTTTATGACTTTTCCAAAATAAATAAATGCCTCTACAAGTCCATTTTGGTCCTGTTTTTTTATGATGATGCTGAGTTATTTTTGTCTTAGTTTTACCCATTGTGAATGATTGCTTTAATGTTTCTTGTGTGCCACCCTGGGAGCTTTTGGATGAAAGGCAGAGGACAAATAGCTTAAATTAAGAAATAAGATCACTGTACATTTGAGCCACGAAAGCAGTACAATTGCACAACATGATTAGCCTGCGATTGCTGCTTGAGACTGCTTATCAGTCCAGTTGTCAAGCACCTTCATACATGAGATTTGTGGGGGTCAACAAGTATATGCCAGCATGTGTGACTGAACTTCTATGTGCAGAGAGAATTTGTTGTTATTTCATGCATGTATGTATGTAGGGGAATCCATTCATTAATTCCTGCAGCTCTCCACTTGTGTGATTCTTACTTTTGACCTTTTGATCTGTCAGTCACAGATATAATAATAGTAGATCACTGAAGAGATTGCAAAGGCTTGCAAAATAACGACATGAAATGTATTGCTCCTCATGAGAGGAAAGCCCTTTATAATTAATATTGGATAAACAAAAGCCCCTATCTGTAAACACTTTTAATTAGAAATCGGCTAAAATGAAAGCTCCATGGCCACCTCACCCAGAGGGATTAGTGTCAATTCAAGCACTGCCTGATCAGCAAATAAGAAGCCTTTAGTATCCTAAATTCCTCAGCTCTGGGACCCTTTTCAGCCTGCACCTCAAGTCATTGTGCTAGTAAAGCCCTCCTCTTAGAGCTCAATAGTGGATCAATATTTGCCTGTACTCTCTCAGAAAAGTGGCAGGGGGGAGACGGAGAGAGAGAAAGGACCCCCTTGACACAGGCAGCATCTGTGTTTGAACAGCTACCTGTTAACACACAGCATACTTTCACCAAATAGATCTCAATGCTGACAGGTCAAAACAGAACCAAAGTCACCTAGCACCAGAGTTATTCCAGTGTTTGTTTAGCAGTGTTCATACCGCAGCTACTGGATTGGAGACGGTGGGGAGTTAAAAAGAAGGCATGTAGATAAATTGATTCTTCCATATGAGCATTACCAAAAGGAAAAGAGGCATATCACTAGAATCAGCGCAAGGTCTACAGGCAAGGGCTGCTGTGAATTGACATGGCGTCATGATATTTCTTTAGAAATGGTCAATTCTGCCCACCTCCACCCCCAAGCACAAAGGAGCATACTGACAATGTATTTTGAAGGGCAACTAGCCTGTGTCTACATTGGTTGCCACAACGCAAACAATGGTTGTTGTCATAACAGCTAAATCTTTATGGGTGAGGGTCATCTGCCCTACTCTACTTGCCAAAAAAACATTTGACTTCATGGAGGAGTGTAGAAATGGGATACAAAAGTGAGGGAGGAGACAGAGAGAGGCCATGGCACATTTGCCCTTCCTCTTTGCCTCGCTTTTCTCCACCATGTCTGACAGTATTATCAAATATTTTTCTTAGGTGCAATCCTATGCACACTTACATAGGAGAAAGGCTCGTTGAACTCTATGATTCTTACCTCTGGGTAGACACACATAGGTTAGCCATGTTAACTGGGCAAGGCCTTGAATTATACAGATGTCCCTTCCTCAGACATAGGACTTAATCTTTTTTTAACCTACAGAAGGTGTTATGTAGTTGACCACCCACATTAAAGAAGGGGACTTTGTGAGCTCACTTTCCCCCCTAACATTAATAATTGAACTATTGTTCTCAGTGAGAAAATGCTAAAGGAACATTTCATTTTGGTAAAACTCCAGCTCAAAATACCTTGAAATGCTGTGGCTATAAAACTCCCTGTGGTTATTTTATGGCATGCTCTCCAGAAACATAATTAATATACCTTTATAGCTTTATATCTAATGCCAGTAAAAGAACTGGATGTCTGCTGTGTTAAGCTGTTGATTTCTACCAACCTTTCAGAGTCCCCCAAATTCCCAGGATAGGGAATGAGTGAGGACACAATACTTTTAGGTATTTGGGGTCTTTTATTTTGCTTCTTAACTGCAGTGAGAAGTTTGCTTCTTAACTGCAGTGAGAAGTTTCCATGGGGATAAGACCCTGACTGGCACAGGAAGAGGAACACAGGTGGGCTGCACATTGGTGGGCATGAATTTGGTATATGAAGACTGCAATCCTGTACACAACTGCCTAGTAATAAATCCTACTGAACTCAGTAGAGCTTCCTTCTGAGCATTTAGGATTATACCACAAATGCTAATGGAGACTTGCTGTTCTCAAGGGCGGGACATTGATGGTGGTGAGACCAGTGACATTGCTGAAGGTTCTCACTATTACAGCAGACCACAGCAGCCTTCCTTAACCTGGTGTCCTTGGTGTTTGGACTACAACTGGCGCTGATGGGAGATGCAACACAGAACATCTGGAGAGCACCAGGTTAAGAAAGGCCGTGCCATGTTTGCAAACCTTCAGTCCTGGCAAATATCTGCCAATGAGTTCAGTGTTCCTGGGAATGAGATGTAAGCCAACAGAGAACCTGCCAGGTTCATGTTTTCCATTTTTATGCCATTTGTATCATGAGCCAAAATGTTAACAGTTTTCAACAAAATTCAGAATGGGGAAGACTTTCCCGGCTGCTGAATATTTATCCCGACTGTCAAGC
This sequence comes from Darevskia mixta, assembly GCA_034641385.1. Lineage (NCBI taxonomy): Eukaryota > Metazoa > Chordata > Lepidosauria > Squamata > Lacertidae > Darevskia > Darevskia mixta. Next base: position 22,639,391 of record JAWWNH010000029.1, on the reverse strand, counting down.
TACACCAATATTTGGTCAGAGTAGATGTAACTTTTAAGAAATAAAGTATTAACTTCAGAGGGTGCTGGCAAACACACACTTCAGAGGGCAGAATTCATGCCTTTGAAGGAGCTGGGTTATTTTATTTTATTTTTATACCTTTCAGATATACAAAGATGCTTGTATTAAAATGAATTGCCATGAAAGCCACACATGTTTCAGGCTTAAGAGCAAACCTTGTTCAACATCCCTTACAAAACAGACATTTCAAAACCCAGATGACCTTCTGATCCACGTAGTATAGAAGATCAAGTGTTCAAGTTCTGATGTTTCATTGCCTCTGTTGGCAGTACTTTTAAATGCCCAGTAGGTTAGCATGGGATTAAGTTGAAATAGTAAGGCCATTAAAATAATAATAATGTTAATATCCAGAGTCAAAAGCACAGTGCATGTGTGCATAGAGACGGATACATGTGCAATGTGCATACTCATGTGCAAGGAAACAAACCTCCATTCTCATCACAAAAATAGTGTATTTGGGATTGCTGCATTTAATCCCCTCAGTTTACTTTGGCCAGTGTCAAGTGATGATTTGGCATAAAATGAAAAGTGCCAGGGAGAACATTCAAAAGTCCACACCATATACTATAATATAGCAAATGAAAGCGCTAGAGAGCCAGTCTTTAAAGTGACTATAATTGGATAGAAAGACTCAATACTTGGCCGAGGCTTCTAAATATAAAATATGAAGGGGAAATTATGAATGCTAATATGCAGAAGTGAAATACTGAAGGGCAGCTACTGTTTCTTGGACAAATTTCCAACCTGTGTAGAAAAAAAAATCATTGACTAATTCAGTTTCAACATATTCCACATACATGTATTCATTCTGCCCACTTGAACAATTGGAAAGAGCTTAGTCGAGTGCATTTTCACAGATCTCATTATACAGTGAACCCAACTCAGTTCCAAACTGAAGAAATTAAATGTGTTCAGTGTCCTTATCCATTTTCTGCACGTTTCTTCACTCCCCCCATTGAGCTTTTGGGACAGCGTGGGGGTGAATGCACATTTTTAATACATTTCAGAAGTTTCGCTTAGTTTTTCATTTTCACATTGTGCACAACACCCTGAACTATCTAGACATTTGCCTGCAGCATTGCAAGGACTATGAAGTCAGCTGCCAATACTTTTAGCAAGGGGCTCGTACAAAACTTTCCTTTTTAGCCACAGATAATTCTTCTGGCACTGAAGTGTGCCTAATGCAGTTGGGAAAGAAAGCCTGGAGGATAGATCTGCGTGTTTTCCTGTTTAATCATTTCTCACACCAATATCTAGAGGGGAGGCAACATAAATCTTAAGTAATTGTATGGAAAAGTTTTTGCCTTTTTCTTCACACACACACACACACACACACACACACACACACACGGAAAGAGTCATATATCCGTTATGCTGACCTGGTGTCAATGGACAATGCAAGGGAATGCAGGGGCAGCACATGCCATTTTGCTGCTTGAGGCGAAACAGGAAAGTGCCACTCTCCCACTGCTGCCCCATTGACAGCACTGTGCCTCTCTTACCTGCATAATAATAATAATAATAATAATAATTTATTATTTATACCCCACCCATCTGGCTGGGTTTTCCCAGCCACTCTGAGCGGCTTCCAACAGAACATTAAAATACAATAATCTATTAAACATTAAAAGCCTCCCTAAACAGGGCTGCCTTCAGATGTCTTCCAAAGGTCTGGTAGTTGTTGTTCTCTTTGACATCTGAAGGGAGGGTGTTCCACAGGGCGGGTGCCACTACCGAGAAGGCCCTCTGCCTGGTTCCCTGTAACTTGGCTTCTCGTAGTGAGGGAACCGCCAGAAGGCCCTCAGCACTGGACCTCAGTGTCCGGGCAGAATGATGGGGGTGGAGATGCTCCTTCAGGTGCAATGTGGCTGCACCTGGGAAACACTAGCAGCAGCAGCAGCCTTCCCAGGAACCAGTGCCGCTGCTGGCTCCACTGACAACAGAAGCAGTGGGGTGAGCAGCGGAGCCGAGGTGGGTGCTGTCTCTTGGAATTCTGCTGCTCAAGGCGGGAACTTCATCTTGCCTCAACCGTGGGCCGGGCGTGAGGGAATGTTTCCCTCGAACTGCTCCTTGACACTTTTGTTGCTAAGAAATAATTAAGTTTATTTAGAGCAGATTCACTAAAATGAATTAATATTACATAGTCCACATTTGCACCTTATCTTTAAAGCACTATGCTCAGGATAGCCCTTTAAACAAGCATGGCTTCCCCCAAAGAATTCTGGTACAATTTCCAGAGTTCCCTAGGAAGAGGCATTGATTGCTAAACCACTCTGAGAACTAGCTCTGTGAGGGGAATAGGTCCTCCTAACTATTCTCGGCATCCTTAATAAACGACAGCTTCCAGAATTCTTTGAGGGAAGCCATCGCTATTTGAAGTGGTAACAAATAGTGCTTTGGATGCATGATGTGAATAGGTTGAACACCACCCACAGTTCCAAACGAGAGTGAGGGAGGGGGTAACATTTGCTTTACAGTCTACCCCGGACACTAAAATGTCTTAGGTCAGGTTTGGCCTGAATTCTGGCCTTGCTGACAAAACTCAAGCAATAAAGTGATTCTGGAACTGAAGTAAATAAATGAAAAGATATCCATGAAAAATGTGGCTGCCAATAGCCCACTTTATGTCAGAATAAATGAGTCAGCAAAAAAAGAAAAAACGATTCCCATAATAGCCCCAAACGTACAGAAATACAGCATATCCAGGTGGATAAATCTTATCATGACTGCAGAATGTGCCAATACCAGAGGCTTCAAATGAGCAAATAAAATCCCCATATAAAACAGGGAACGTTTTTGTTTTACTGAACCCAGCTGTATATCACTTTATATCCTGAGCATAAGTGTTGATAACCCCAGTGGTTTTATTCAGCCTATTGTAACTGTTGAGGCAGCCACGCTGCTATACTAACTCAACTTAGTGGGAGAGAAGGGTTAAAAGTCAGTGGTGAGCTCAATAGAACGAATCAAGTTTAAAATGTTATCTTCTAGAAAGCATCTGTAACAAAATGCAAGACTGGTTGTGAATAGCAAAAAGGACCAATAAGAGAAGGGAGAATGGCAAGTTTAGAATAGGCTATGTGTATGTATTTCTTTAAAAATAAAAGACTTTCTCAAGTATCTTAAAATATAGCTATAAGTATCTTAAAATATAGCTACCTACCTCAAGACAAACAAAAGCAGTCGGAGATACAGTAGCCACACAGATTTTGGTTGGATCGATTATATAGTTTAGGTGAGCATGCCAGGAAATTGGAAGAAATTTCTTAGGGAATGAGTGAAGCTATCCATCCTTTGGGGTGCTTTAAGTAAAAGCTGGAAAAACACTTGTTATGATTCTTCTGGTACAGGATTTAGTTTCTCATGTCATTGCAAACAAGCTGATTTCAACCGCTGGGTCAATTCTTACTGATGATGGCCTCAATATAAATAAGTTTAACTTTCTGTTTCCATATCATCTGCCATTAACTAATATAGCCACTTGGATCAGCAAATCACTTCTTCCTTAATTGGCAGATTACTCCTTCCTTTCTAATTTGATAGATACTCACTGAGAAAAAGATGGCTAGATTGAGGGTGCAATATCTGCTGCTCTGACCACAGCACAAATTCCCCTAGCAGACAAACTATTTCCCAAACCATTTCCCATATGAACTTAACATAAATATCACACCAAACCACCACATGATTCTCAAGGGGGAAAGCAGAGACTCACCACACCATCTGCATGTGACACAAGTTGCAAAAGAGCAAATGCATTATGTAAGAATGCCACACATCATAAGAGGAGTGTGACTTAGTTTGTGAAAAGAGTGCCTTTCAGAAAACAAAACAAAATACAGTGGGACCTCGACTTACGATGATAATGCGTTCCGACGCAAATTTTCGTAAGTTGAAAACATTCGTAAGTCGAATCCCCATAGGAATGTATTGAGCGAAAAAAAATCGTAAGTCGAAAATTCGTAAGTTGAAATTCGTAAGTCGAAAAAATCCTATTAAAAGCAGCCGCGACTTCCATTCGTAAGTCGAGAAATTCGGTTGTGGCGGCCATTTTGTTTCTCCCGGAAGTCATTCGTAAGTCGAAAAACACGTAAGTCGAATCGCTCGTAAGTCGAGGTACCACTGTATGAGGGACCATAGGTGAGGTTCATGATTGCCCACATTATACCTAAATTGCTCTGTAAACAATAGGTCTTCCAGTTCAGTCCAAATTTTTCTTCAGCCAGATCACCCTAACTGACTGGAAGTCACCTGTCCACTAACTGATAGATATCTACTGAGTTGGAAAATTGCATACAGCGAAGAGGATTTGCCCATTTCTCAAGTTGTGAGAACAGATCTTCACCATAAGGTAAATAAATCAAGTCAGGCAAGAACAGAAGTCAAAACCTTCTGTGGGGGAAAAAGACAACTCAAAAGGGGACAAAGCCTGCACATTTACACAATTATATAGTATTTTACTTACAGCATTCTGAGCCAGTTAAGAGCTGGCACAGCTTCATGCCAACCAATGAGGGAGCTTGTAATCAATCCGTCTCTCAGCAAATAAAAATGCCACACGAGTAATCATAAATGGTGCAAAATACCTTGTGCCATTCAGTTTGAGTTTCTTTATCTGCCAGTTTATCATTTTCATCGCCCACAAAAGAATGTTTTCTGTTCAAATCTATCAGACATGTGGTTAAAACAGCAATTGGACATGTACCATGGCATGTTGTGCGCGTTGGTGGTGGTGGTGTGGGAATTGTATTTCTCTTTCTCTGGCTACAGGAGGCATTCTCCAGAATGAGAGGCCAAATAAAAAAGCTCTACACTCGCTTTGCTCATTAGGGAAATTCCCCTCCCCCAGCCAAATATCTTGTTAGTGATGGCCTTGATTCAACCCAAAAGTACTTTGGGGCTATAACAAAGACAACACTCCGGCTAGTTCAGCAATGTGGTGAAAATTCCTCAGCATATACCAGCATTTTTGTGTGCGTTGCTTTCTTTTATCCATTTCACTCTCCCACCCACCCTGCTCAGTATCTCACAATCCTTTGCTATGACAGAGATTTATTGCATGGCAAAATGTTGAGGCTCTTGCGGTGGGTTTTTTCTTCTTCCAAAAAAATAAAAAATAAAAATCCCTGGGATAGATGTGGTTCACCATTTGCTGAAATCAGGGTTTGAGCACTAGCATGGCAAACTACAGAGACAGTCTTACTAAGCAAGATTATATAAACCCCATAACTTTCGAGTTCATCCATCCTCACATGCACACACCACCAACATGTTACTTCTGAATGGAAGGGCAGCAGGTCAACAGCTGTTTCTTCCTCCCCAACTCCTTCATTTTCAAAACTAACCTATGGGGCAAAGAGGTTCCTTTCAGTGGTTTGCTTGTTTTCCTCAGGGGAGTCAATGAATTCACACACCCACACAAATACACAATAAGCTTTACAGATGACAGAGGACGACTAGTGGTTATCTTCTGCAGGAACTTAAAACTCCTTGGTCTAATTCACAATCCCAACAGATTTTCGAGAGCATAGATACCACAAACCACAGTTTTGGCAAAGCACATTCAAGTCTCTTAAACAGGATATGCAATAATCAAAACATGCAGATGAGGATCCAAAGAACATGTTCGGGTGTCATAGGGTCTCCCCACACACCACACAGGAGGTTTTCTCAGTATTTTGCCCTCCCACTACTCTGCAAGCAGCAGCTTTTGCACTGTGAGAGAAGCCAGGTTTGAAGTTCTTCAGAATTCCAGGGATGGCTTGCCCTGTAGCACAAGAGATTGGTGTGGTATAGGCAGGACTTCTGGAACTCACTGGAACTCAGTTCCAGCACCTGTGAAGTGGGTGCCATTGCCGTTGTAAGAGAGCAAGGGAGGCGTGAATTCTGGCACTTCTTTTTCTAGAAAGGTAGCACTGGGAAAAGGGTCCCAGAAGGCACACTGTGCATGACATGCGCAGCTCAAGTAGTGATGCACACTAACATTTGTCAGATAAAATTAAGTACCCATGTTTTCCATGAAAACCATAGTGAGGCAAAAATAAAGCTTTATGAATGGTTGGGGTCTGGGAATGCTGAAAACTTAACTTCAAAATGTGGATTTCCGTATCATCCAGATTCCCCCCCCCCACACACGTGTGTGTGCGCGTGCGTGTGTGTATCACCTACACCTCATCTCTCATTCACTATTGCTTTCATAATTTCAAAACTCAGATGATTCTACCAAAGCTATTGAACATGGCAGTGAATCAAGAAAGACTTGAACTGCGTTAGACAAACAGGTACACTAAGAGCTGCAGGATCAGACCAACGGACCATCTAGTCCAGCAGTCTGTTACTTGCCGTGACTGACCAGATGCCATGGGGAAGCTTGCAAGCTGGAAATGAGCACGATAGCACTCTTATTCCCAGCAACTGGTATTCCCTGCTTCTGGCAATGGAGGTGGAACCTAGGCAATGTGGCTGGTAACCACTGATAACCTTGTCCATGGATTTCTCAAATCCTCTTTTAAAGCCAAGAGACTGGAATATTCTACTATTATGTAAACCTGTGGTTCAAAACATCAGCTGGTACTCAGAGTGAGAAAATAGGAGCTGCATCTACAGTGGTACCTCAGTTTACGAACTTAATCCGTTCCAGAAGTCCGTTCTTAAACTGAAGCCATTCTTAAACCGAGGCGTGCTTTCCCTAATGAGGCCTCCCGTCCACCGGTGCCCTTCCACTGTTCGGATTCCATTCTTAGACCGAGGTAAAGTTCGCAAACCAGGACACTACTTCCGGTTTTGCGGGGTTCGTAAACTAAATAGTTCGTAAACAGGGCTGTTCTTAAAACGAGGTACCACTGTACTGAAAAAGTACAGCTGGAAGGTGACACAAATATGGTGGCAGAAATGGCATCATGTGGGGTGGGGGTGGGGATCAGTTGCCAACAGTGAAGAATGACATCCAAGGTCTCCACGTTGCAGAGGAAATAGTACTTTTAAAACAAAACACTACATAGTATTTAAACACAGCATTCTCCTCAATCCCTCTTATGCTGGAAATCTTGCAATGGTGATTCTTCCCTACCTGCAAAAAAATATGAGATTATCACACGCACCCACTCATGTCAGAAAATAATACATATGTTACAATAAATTTTTTACATATAATTGTGTTTGTGTATGTATGCAGACGGGATGTAAGCCTGATGCTTAAAAGTACTTAGAACAATAGATTGAACCAGATGGTGGTATAATCCCAAAGGGAAGCATAATGCAATAATGCAGAACTTCTGGCATGAAGTAGCTCAAGTCTGAGAGGCGGATAAATCTCTTACAGTCAGGCACAATGTCGAGGCATTAACTTTCCCTTCTTAAGTGAATAGCTGAAGTAATATGTAGTTTATGAGGCAGTCTTCAAGTTTCCTTTGTCAACTTTGCCCTAATGCTGCTATTAGCGCATTATTCCCTTCATTTTGTTTCCTGAACACATCTTCCTCAGAGGTGATCAATGCAATGATAGAGTCATGATCTCCATATGCATATATTTCCATGCTGAGGTACCTGTTTTCCAGTAACTAGATTCCTTTCACAAAACATTTATATAGTTAGGGGCAAGTGATGGTTAAATATAACACTGCCAATTGGGTAGGCAGCAGTAACATATTACTGTTCATATAGTTAGTTCCAAAACCCTTAAGTGCTGGAAGAAAATAGTCTAAATCCATTAAGAACATTCTGCAAACACACCAGAGTTGATAGAATCAGATCTGGAAAGCTTACATAGCAAAAAGAATGTCTTTTACTATAGCCATCTTACCATACTACATGACTTTCATAAAAATTGACTAACCTTTTGTAAGGATGCCTATTTAAAAGTTCAGGTTCTAAAAAGGAATTAAAGATTTGCTTATAAAGTCAATATACGTTAATGATATATTCCTGACCGTGAGTGTGACTCAGGCTGACATGTGGCTTTTTAAAGGCCAACAACAACAATAACAACAAAATACTTCTCTCCGATGACAACCTCACCAGATAATGTTAGGTCATAATATAGCTGGAAATGTAAAATATACCCCCATCTATTAAAATACTAAATTCACTCAGTCCCCAGCATTAGGTCTCATAAAAGTAAATGATGTGATAACAAGATTGCGCAAACTGGACAAATGCTTTTAGACAACATGGAAGCTATCCTAATCACACCATAAGCTTGGAGAATGGAGCAGCCAAGGAGCATGAAGGCTACAGTGATTGCTGGTATGTGGTTTGCCTGCAGCCTCCACACCCCTAATTTTCTAACTACCACAATGTTATTTTATTGGTCTGTAGTTATCTATGGGCTTAAATTTAACATTGATTGGATTGGACTCAAGAAAAAGTTATAATCTTGTAAATCTGTTTGATTTTTCCCCTCCTGCCCTGCAAAATGGATTTCCATCATTGTGCTTAGATGTCTGGTTCTTAGTTATCTGAAGGACTTCCGACTTATTAAACCTTCACTATCATAGCAAGGTCAAAACTACAAAGATGTAGTTCATGTTTAGTGAATCTTCCCTCAGTGCAGTGGGTTTGATCAGTGCACCTTCAGGTTTTCTATTTTATTGACTGATTATCCATATCCTATTTCAGTTCACCTGACCTCACCTGCAGATGTTAGGAGGTTTCAAAGTATATTTACACTGTTAGCACATCTGTCATTTCCACTACTCTTTCTCTACTCTTTGTGCAGACTTTGCCAGAGGGATGTAAATAAGCCTAATTTGTTTTTATTTTAACATGTCAAATCCAGTTTTAATAGTTTCATTGCCAAACTGGCTAAAATATAAAATGACTTCATTAAAGACCTTGGTATATTTATTCTAAATCTCCTTCTCCTTCTTCATCAAGAGCAGATATGATTAGTTAGTGTCTTCTGGTTTTACTACTGAAACTTTCCAGCTCATAACCTTTCAGCAAAAATTTATTATATTTCTTCCCTCCATTTTCAAGTGCAACGGTTTTACTTTCAGAAAGCCCACACTTTCTCTCAGTTCTGTATTCTAATATGTGGTTAGCTAACCAGATTTATCCAGATGAAACTGGAGAAAGGAAAATGTATAATATATTCAGACTCTTAAAATAATTTTTCCCTCTGGTAAATATCACAGACAGTTTTCCTAGAATTGCCTGAAATAAAATTCTTAGCAGTTATTACAAACAAACATGGAATTATTATTATTTTAATCTTTTGGGGCATGAGAATATTTTCCAGTGGAATGATTGATTTTTCTATTCACATACAATAACCCTTACATTAGGATCGCTATATACAGCAATACATTCTTGCCCAATTACTAATGCTAACCATAACACAGCCTGAACCATTTGTTTGTCTGTAGCTCTAGAGCCTTCCTAACAATACTAATCAATGGACTCATAGAAGATTGGAAGAAGTCTGACTCGTTGACTAACTGATGGCATCACACAATACAACACAGTTCACAATAGACTTATCTGAGTGTCTGGGACCATAAAAAATATAAGCACCTGGCTGCATTTGACCAAAGGTCCATCTATACCAGTATCCAACAGTGGCCAAGTGTAGTGTATGCAGGGCATGAAGACAAAGGTTCATCTCCATTATTGGCACCGCAGCCACAGAGGTACACTGCTGCTGAGCATAGGACATTCCATTTAGCTACAAGAGCTAATAATTGTAAATAGGTGGTTTAAACAAATACATTCATGAGAGATTGGCCTATGTCAATGGCCATCACCAGAACTTACAACGGTTAATTCTACACATCTGTGTTGTGTAAAAAAGTCCATCTTCTCATAACAGCCAGTTAGTGTCAGTCTATCACTTGGTGACCCACAAGTTATAATATTATGACAGGTGATTGATTGATTGATTGATTGACTGACTGACTGACTCACTGATAGATAGGTATCTAAATTATATATCTGTCTGCTTGTCTGCTTGTCTACCTAGCTAAGAGATAGGCAAATTTTATTTATTTAGGTCATAATAAAATCCTTTGAATAGTCAGTATTCAGAGCTTTCATATTCTATACACCAATTCATCAAGCAATCAATTCACTAATGGTGTGATTCTGTATGAGTTTACTTAGGAATGAGCCCCATTGAGCTCACTGGGATTTAATGCTATATAAGGAGTAAGCAGTCTTGAACCTTTCACCACCTCCAAAACATATAACCACAATCAAATTTAATCAAATGATATTGGAGGGCAGGGTAATTTGCTTTTTGATAGCATTGGTGAGACAAGACATATTGCATACTCTTTTTAAAATGTTGCTTTAACTACTGCATGCTGACTACCAGAAAAAGAGAAACTACTGGACTCCAAATACCATTTTGTCTTGTGATATAAGAAGGCTTCCATCATGTAAACTGGAGATAAAGTTTCCATCAAAAGCTGAATAGTTAAAAATGTGAGGATGGATTGAGTGGCTTTTCCAGTACAGTCGTACCTCGTGTTGCGCTCGCTGCAGGTTGCGAATGGCACGGGTTACGAACGCGGCAAACCTGGAAGTGTTTATATCCAGGTTTCGCTGTGCGGTCTGCACATGCGCAGAAGCGTTCTGCGCAGGTTGCGCAGGCACAGAAGTGCAATATCGCGCTTCGGCGCATGCACGATATCGCCGCTCTGGTTGCGTACTTTTCGGGGTGCAAACGGCACCCCGGAACGGATCAGGTACATAACCAGAGGTACCACTGTATATAACTGGAATGCTTGAAAAGGTCCTGAGGAGTTCCATTTCCTTTTGACCCCACCTTCCTTTTCCCAACACAATTTTTAAAAGAAATGCCTAAGGCAGGAGAAGTGGTAGGATAGGTGTGGATGTGGGTGCTCTCTAAGATGTGTGAAGTATCATTTTTCACAATGGACATTTTCATAACAGTGACTTCAACTGCCTTCTCATTGACTGGGTAAATGTATGCTTAGGCCATGACAGAGAGACAATTTTTTCAGATTAAAAAATATGAAGAAGTGGGGTGGGGAACAGACTTGCTTAATAGACCATTTCCTACTCACTAAGTACCTGAGAAACCTCACATTTGTTTTGCCATGAACAATGCCAATAAGCATAGTCCATCTTCAGCTGCCCTGTGTGGTTAAGGCATGTAAGTTCAATCATGAGCAAATAATGTGGTCAGCATGAGATCTGCTTTTCTATGATTCTCTGTCGCAAATGGTTCATGCACTCATTTTCTGCTAAGTCAACATTTGTGGCATGCCTCAGATGTTTCTCCTCATTGGTTTTAAGGCATTGGTTTTCCTTAGAAGACTTCTGGTGGAGCAAATATCAACCTAGGCCAGTGATGGCTAACCTTGACACCCCAGATGTTTTGGAACTACAACTCCCATCATCCCTAGCTAACAGGATCAGTGGTCAGGGATGATGGGAGTTGTAGTCCCAAAACAGCTGGAGTGTCAAGGTTAGCCATCACTGACTAGGCGATGGTCTGTGCTATCAGCATGAATGCACCCAAATATGTTACCGAACAATTAAATCTTATGAAGATAAAAATGTAAGTATTTTCAAATTGAAGGAATAGGCTTCTAGATCCTGCAGAAATAATTTACTTGCCTTCTTCTGTACTATGACCTGAGAGATTACTTCATGTACACACACACATTCATTCCCATCTGTCTGGTGCCGGAGGGGGCAGTTTATGTTAATATGTAAGGAAATTAGAGGAATGAGAACAATACCAATGCATTATAAGGAAAAAATGGGTTACAAATGTGCTAGGCAGTATACATTTACACTCTGAAGGGAGATACAGCAGACAAACGCTACAACTGGAAAAAGCAACAAAACTGTTTAAGGCTCCAGAATGCATGCCACGCCATTTATTATCAAATTTGTTGGTTATGTAGGGTTATATCCCACTCTATCCCACTAAATCTGGGTGGAGATCAGTTAAAGATAGGAAATAAAGAGATTATTGTCAATTTAAATCCCTGCCGATGTAATCCTGCAATCAAATCTTTTCCTAAATAGCCCTGCAGTGATTGGTATAATTATACAGGCTACAAAAATTGTAGGCATGTTCATGCAATGGCTGTCAGTTCTCTCTGATCATTAAAAACAACAACAACAAAGAGGCATGTACCATAGAAATGAATGGTAGTGAAAATCAGAAGCTCTAGCATGGCAGAAGGGGCTCTAGAACTCTGTCAAATCTAGAAGGAAAGAGTTAGGATTTGGATTAGGGTTGGGGAACCATTTTAAGCCACATTATTTTCTGGGTGACATGTCAGTGATGGGCCGGGCAAGGGGCAAAATTGAGCAGAACAAGAAATGTGAATTTTAGTTTTGTACAGTAGGTTAGCTTCCACACACCTTTGCACTTACCGGTATCTCTCTATCCTCCATCCAGGCAAGGAGGAAGAGTGAAGTGATTTCAAGGACACATTCCAGCCTGGGAAAAACACTCAGAGGGGCTGCAGACCACAAATAGAGGGGCACGGAGGGTCACATTTGGCCCCTGAACCTGAAGTTCCCCTTACTGATCTATGTGGAGACTTTACCAGGAATGCTTTAGAACTTAAGAAGAGCCTGTTGGTTGGATCAGGCCAGTGGCCCATATAGTCAAGCACCCTGTTCTCACGGGAGCCAACCAGATGCCTGTGGGAAGACCACAAGAAGGAGCTATGTGCTCTTCATATTCAGGTCTAGATCACAAATGGCAACGGAGATTATAATACATTCCCGACTTATAAAGGAAACCAGAGAAGACATCACTTGCAGCTTCTTACCAGAGAGGCCTACACATGACAGGAAAAACCCCTACAGGAAAAGTCTAAAGAAAGAACCCCTGCAAATATATGGGCATAATTTAACTATCCAAGAAGGGAAGGGGAGATTAAAGAAAATACATGATAGCTGTTCTCAAAAATCTCAAGGCTGCTTAGAGGAGAAAATAATGTATATCAGGGCCACCAAGGGAAAATAAGAAATAATGGTTTAAAATTGTTACACCACAAAATGGCTGGAAATTGGAACAAGCTGCCCAGTTAGACTGCAGAATATTTTTCTACAGAGGCTTTTATGGGAAGGTTCTGTGGCTGTCTGCCAGACCAGTGGTTTGGTTTTGCTTTTTGCAGGTTCCTTTGCTTCAGCTTTGTGTCACTGACTCTGCAGCCATCTCAGGAGATCTGCAGCATGGCTTGTGTGTGTGTGTTTTTTCCCCTTGGAAAACTGCTACCATGGCTGCTTAAGCCATGTTAATGTGGAAGGTGGAAAATAGACTGGACTTTGGAACACAGGTCTTAGATGGAAGCAGAGCATTGATCTACCGTATATACTCGCGTATAAGCCGATCCAAATATATGCCGAGGTACCCAATTTTACCACAAAAAACCTGGGAAAGCTTCATAGGAGCCATTGCCTGCCTCACTCGAGTATAAGCCGAGGGCGGCTTTTTCAGCACAAAAAATGTGCTGAAAAACTAGGCTTATACTCGAGTATATAGGGTATCTAGCTCAGGCACAGGAAAACTCGGCCCTCCAGATGTTTTGGGACTACAATTCCCATAATCTCTAGCTAACAGGACCAGTGGTCAGGGAGGATGGGAATTGTAGTCCCAAAACATCTGGAGGGCCGAGTTTGCCTATGCCTGATCTAGCTCAATATTGTCTACATTGATTGGTAGTGGTTCTCCAGGGTTTCAGGCTTGGCACTTTTCCAATCCTGTCTAGGGATTTAAGCTGGAACTTGTTCCATGCAAAGCAGATGTTCTACAGCTGAGCTGTAGTTTTATTGAATAAACTGACTAGATTTACTGGTGGGGATCCAAAGTGCCATGGTTGGTGTTCTTAACTCCTTTACTCCATGCCCTGAGTTATGTTGCTCTACGAGATGGTGCTCAGCTCCTCAGCAAATACAATGTGCTGATAATCATACTGACTGGACTGGCAACTGAATCTTATTTGAACAGTGGCAGTGGGATAGCATCCAGGCTAGTTTACAGGATGCATGGCATAGCTCTGATCTCCTGAGGCAAATAGCAGAGGGCTTGGGAGACCCATCATCTTCCACCTGAGGTAATTGTCTCACTTTGCCTAATGGTAGGGCTGGTCCTGTCATGCTGTTTCTGCTAGAAGAGAAAATTGATGCACGCTGCACCATGCATGCCTCTCTGGATCCCGGCCACTATAATTCTTTTTATATTTGTATCCCACTTTTTGACCAGAATCCCCTAAGTCACTCGTAACATGGGCAACTGTACTGTGCAACCTTCATATTACAAAATTTAAACGACAAAACTAATGCCCCTATGAAGAAAGGAAGCAACAAGTATAAGGGAAAAGGTCAAAAAAGTAGATTTTTAAAATACTGGACTTAAAAAATACCAACAGTTTGTTTCAACATTGTGACCCTTTATTGGTGTAGGTCTTAGTGTGCTGTTGATTCCATAGTCAGTTTTTCATATTGATCATCTAAAATCTCAATCACACATCCATACTTCAATAACCTTCAATCTCACCTCCTAGCAGTTATCTTTGAATAAACTGGAATGTGTAATGACTAGCATGTTTTAAGAGTAAAATAAATGTGAGTGGTGACCTGAGTGCGCTATACAAGTGCCTGCATCTACGTTTTGCAGGTTTGCTGTTTCTCAGCGGATCATGTGAATGCAAGTGATAAACAAAAGAGGTCCACTTCCATGGTAGTCAATTCATAATTTTCATAGCAATAAATTTCCATCTAAAATCAGCACCAGGCTAACAAAAAGAACATGAAGACCTTTGAGAAGACTTTTTCTGAGATTTCTCTGACATATACAGACTATATTTTTGTAGCCTAGAGAATGATAAAGACATATAGCTGCAGCTTCATTCAGAAATGTCTCCTGGAAATCTCATCTTCCTGCCGCAATGATGTTTCCAAATGCGTGTCCTAGCTCATGAAATTGAAAAAGCAACAATGCCCCCATCCATCTCCCCAAAACAAGTCATAAATAATTCAGGTCTAGTGAGCAAATTGCCACTGGCACAACACAAGGCTGATAAAGGGAGCAGATTTTAGTCTCATTTCCCATTTTCAAGCTCAGCATCTTCTATTATTTCCTTATTGCTTTAAGTAATTCCATCTTATCTATGCCATGAAGCAAGTACCGTGGCTTTGTTACTCCTTCAGATAACTTTTTGTTATTGCAAAATGAATTCCTGAAGCTACATGGCTGCCACAATTTAGTAAAAGACAGTAAACATAAAATAAATCTACGGGCATTCTCTGATATCAGTGTTTTGTCTCAGACAATACTTGATTTGGGACTGCTATAACTGGAGATTGTACATTTCCTTAGTGGGTTGTGATTAAGGATGTCATAGAATTTTCTCCAGAGGTTGGGGGGAACCCCAGAACAGTTTTGCAGGGTACATAGGTCGAGGAGAGGGATGAAATCTCACTATGCACATAGAAACCCTTGCACTGACAGGACAGTTACCTGGCTCTGCATTGGATTCTAGTCATGAATTTCAGCAGACCTATAATACTTGCTTCAGTATGAGACAAGCATTACCATCCCCAAAATTCTTTTCTGGTTTAGATTAATATCCAGACTAAAGAGG
The DNA here is from genome assembly GCA_034641385.1 of Darevskia mixta. Lineage (NCBI taxonomy): Eukaryota > Metazoa > Chordata > Lepidosauria > Squamata > Lacertidae > Darevskia > Darevskia mixta. The sequence goes on along the minus strand of JAWWNH010000029.1, from coordinate 22,623,756 downwards.
ACCTTGCACCTCCATGTCTCTGTGAGATAGGTAGAAACTGAAACTACCAATGATTAGATGAAAAAATATAACAAAGACATGAGACATCAGCACCAACACTCACTCAGGGACTGGTCCATCCATGACAACCAACTCAATTTGTTGAGAATAAACAAGCATGCTGGGGCACACTGAGAAAATGATGGCCACTTCACCCCTCACTTGGTTCCTGCCATATTAAGGGAGTTATGTATAAACCTGGGCTTGTGAGTTGTCTCAGCCCAAACAAACCATGAGTTGAAACCATGAGCTGTCCTTGGCTTACTGCTCATTGCTAGTTTGAGGAAGACAAGAGCCTGGGTTTATACATAACACTGCACCCAATTATGGCTTCTCTCCAGGTAGCACAGCAGCTGAAGGAGTGGGGGAAGAGTAAAGAGGCTACCATTTTCTCAAATTGGTCAATCACACTAAGCCATAGTTCAGCTTAGTGTTATGTGATAATTGAGCCAAACCAATAAATTAAATGGGAAGCTCTAATGGTTCAGATGAATGCATAGGTTGCTGCCTTTTTTAATTGCAGTAGGTGTGATGCAGGGAGAAGAAAAGCTTTGGGGGAAACACACATGAAAAAGACCATAGAATACACATGTAAATCTAATTTGGGATTAGAAAATCTTTGGCCCTCCTGCTGTTGCTGGACTACATCTCCCATCTACAGCCATTTGCCATGCTGACTGGGGCTGATGGAAGTTGGAAACTAGCAATATGTGACAGTCACATGCTGCACTGGCGAGAAACACGCCGCGGAGACAGGATGGATGATCGCGAAGGCAACCTCGAATCCCACACGAGGCTCCCATTTATTGACAATCTCACACATCGGTTAATGATTAGCCCCACAGGTACAACTCAAGGAACCAAATAAGGAAACATTTAACCCAGCAGTGGTACATAGCACCATGTAAGGCAATGCTCTCAAAAAGTGACACCCCCAAAACTCCCCACATGACTCCTCCATTGCGTACGTGTTTGCTCTCCATGCTCCCACCACATGCTCCTCTCATGCACTCCTCCCGTGCTCATCTTGTGACTTCCAGTACTTTCCCACCACCCTTCTTTGTTTTTTTGTGTGTCTCTGACCTGTGTCTGCCATCCTGATGTTACAATGCAGCGTGGCTTGCCAGCGCCGCATTTCCAGTCTTGACAGGATTGACGTGTCTTGCCAGCGCCAATCCAGCATAATTCCTACAGTCACAGGTTCCTCATCCCTGCTCTACTGTATTGGTTAAGAATTTGCTTGTCAAAAATGTGAAGACTCTCAACACACTTGACGTGTTGGTAGCAACATATTTTAAACTTGTTTCTCAATACAAGAAGGCCCATTTTTTCCATGAAAGAAGGGTGCTTGGTTTTCCTTATGTGCAAGATACAGGAAGTCACTTAGTTTCCATTATGCTTTGCTTCCCTACAAATCTCTCCAAACTGTCATAGCACAAAATCCTGTAAAGTAAATAGAAAGCCTGCGTTGGAGCAGGGAAGAAATGGAAAATGGATTTGAAGAATAATCCAAAACCCACTGAAAGAAATAGAAAAAAAAATGCTTATTTTTCAAGTTGATGCCCTGCTTTGAGGGTATGAAGAATCTATTAGCACAAGAGTTCTGCACATGTCTAGACATCTTTGTTCCATTCTCAAAAATACATTGCAAAGAATGTAATAAACCCCTTTGCCCTTTAGAAAAGAGTATTCTGGCCAAACCAACCAATTTACCAAAAGAAATGAAACCATCTTTGTGGAATTGAATTCATTTTGGATACTGGCTGGCTGGCATTACAGACTATTGGTATAGTTTCTTTAATCATGAATATATTCTGTAAAAAATATAGGCAGGGCCATTTTAATTCCAATAATCATGGGAGAGGAGCTGAAACCACAAACATATTTGCTACAAAAATGTGACAGAATTATATCAAATGTGGATTGCTGGTCTTTGACCGTATTAAAGTTTACTTACTTACTACTATCAAATGTGGGCCAGGATCCCAATAACATTGCAACTAATTCAGTAAGCCTAAGGGCACTTTGGGACATATATTTCTTGAACTGCAGCCCCTATGCTGGGTGACAAATCATTTCTGAAATTGAGAAGACTAAAAAAAGTAAAATTACATTAGGTATACTATTCTATTATATTATCAAGACAACTTTGTGAGCAGTGTTTACTCATGTACTCTTCAAACCATAACCATTGTGACCTTAATTTCTGATGTGTTTGATATCTTATTGCCGCAGTTAATTTTGCCAGTTCTATAAATTCTGTTAATTTATATAGCCAATCCTCTTTTGTGGGTATATAATTTCCTTTCAGTTCTTTGCAAGGAGTAACCTGGCTGCTGCAGTTGCATAAAAGAATAATTTTTTCCTGTCTTGTGGTATCTCGCCTCCTACTATACTCAGTAAGAAAGACTCGGGTTATTTTTCTAAAGATATCCTGAGCATCTTTTTTAGTTTATCATGGATGCAGCCCCATAATTTTTTGACTTTTTTGCAGCCCCACCATAGGTGCACTATAGTACCCTCTTCTTTCACGCATTTCCAACAAAGATTGGATTTGGTCTTATATATATTTAGCGATCTTTGATGGTGTCTTCTTATCCTTTTTTATTTCTTTTTGTTGTTGTTGTGGTTGTAAAGTGTATGTGTTTGTGTAGTAATGTTTGTATAAATGTCTAATCAAATAAAATAAATAATTACAATAATGCAATAGGGTGTCCCTTTTTATATGTTTCTAAAAAATCTGACCGGGAAAATCATTTTGCATCACAAAGCAGTTTTTTTTTGCATTCCAGGCATGCAATATATTATTTTTGTGGGGTCAGCATCAAAAATGTAATTGCCAATTTATTTAATCATAATAAAAGTATAAAAAGAGTAACAGAAAAGGGCGGGTTGACCTCAAACTAAAATGGTCTCCTCCCCCTTCATTAACAGGTTGAACACCTGGTAATCTGCACTACGAGCTATGGATGAAACCCCACTAAATCTTCAATGGGATATATGTAACCTAACTATGCACAGGATGCAGACCAAGGAACTGATAAAGTTAGTCCAAGTGGCACAGGATACCACGGGCATGCAGGGAACTTTGCAGAAATCCCCTCTTTTCCAACTAATGCTTCTCACACTTTCGGTTTGCACAAAAGCTCTGATCTAAAAGTGGCCCCAGACATGTTTTCCTGGGGAGAGAATTCCACAAATGGGGAGCCATCTCTGAAAAAGTCCCTTCTTCTGTTATAAAAACAAACAAGCCACAGATACCAGAAAGTATGCAAAAGGGCTAAGGGGACTAGCCTAGCTTTCATTATTGTGCTGTAACTCAAATATAGACATCTCTGTGTAAAAACAAGCTCAGCAATAGTAAGCATCATGCAGGCTCTCATCTCTTTCACAAATACAAGCACATGCAATAAACACCATTACCTAAAATTATACTAAAAACACAAAAAATCAGGATCTACCAATTCAAAGAGATACATGCCCATTGGGTGACAATGTTGCTCCACTGTTGGGAATTTTCATTAATTCCAATAAAGCAAAGGTTTCCCCTGCTTAATGTCAGTTGGCTTTTGATCAAGCCCTATATACATATGCTACGATGATTGCTATTTATTATTATTTTATTTTATTTAGATCAATGCCATGTGTGGTTTAGATACTAAAAACCAGGAGAACATTTTAAAAATTAAATCTTAATTAAAATCTCTTCCAAGTAGCATATCACAAATCTCTGGTCATCTGTGAGCCAGCTGGCCCATATGTTCTCTCTATAACAGAGGATTATTTTAAAGGCATAATTTGGATGGGGATTCATGAATTATTCACTGTCCATCTCTTCAAATGCAACTATTTCCTCTTTTCACATTATTTTTTCTCCTGTAATCTCTGAGGTTATTGAATAATGGAGGCAGAAGAACCAGATGTTTTGCTTCGCCAAAAAAAAAAAAAAGAGTGAAGGGGTTTAGAATTTTGCATTTTAAACAACCACATTCTGTGGCTAAAGACTGTATTCCCTGCCTTATATGTATACAGTGGGGTAGCTGTGTGGAGAGTAGGAATGGGGAGAAATTTGATTTAGTTTACATTTAAAAGTGAGTCTACCTGATTTACATTCTGAAACACTACATGAACATAGCTGTCAACTTTTGGATTTGAAAATAAGGGATGCCGCGAGGGCGGTGCAATGGCACCAAGTAGCCTCGCCACCCTGCACTCCAGAGGCTGCGCACGAACAGGTGAGCAAAAGAGCGAGCGCGTAGACGGCAGGCAGGCTGGCTGTCTGGTTGGGCGTGAGGGTCTGGCTGCACAAGGCATGCAAGCTCCACCCCCAGTCAATCTCAGACTCCTTATTGGCAACCGAGCAACGCAGCTGAGGAGCCTCCCTGGCCGGCAGGGAGGGAGAGGAGCTGCTTCCTTTGAAATCCGGGAAATTTAAGGGATATCAACAATCCGGGATAGCAGCGGGAAATGGCATTGGAATAAGAGAGTTTCCCGCCAAAAAAAGGGAGGGTTGACAGCTATGTACATGAAGCAAAACTCAGCTATTTTTTGAAATTTGCACACTTCTCAGAAATTGCAATGCAGTTCTCCATCCACGTAATGTATACAAAAATGCATACACCAGGATAAAGTGTGCATTTTAAAAAATGCACAAGTTAGGGAAAGTAGCTTTGCAAAATGGCGTACAATACCTGTACGTGTTTAGTAGGATAAATTTCCTGGTGAATTTTCATGAGAACTTTCTTTTTAAAAAGAAATGCAAACTGATTGGGAAACATGGAGAACTGAACGTAAGATTGAAGTGGAAACAGATAAAAAGACATTAATAGATTCACTTGCCCCTAGTGGAACGAGGGTGCAGGGAGACTTGCTTGCCACACCACCACATGCCATGCAGCAACATGAGGCAGTATATGCAGTTGCATTATTTTAAACCTCCTTGTAGTATAGCAGCTGCAAGACAGGGCTAGCTGGTCACTGATAGGGCCAGAGTATGAATTTTTGGTTGCTGTTCAGAAGAGTTGGCTGGGGGAAGAGAGACTGTTGGGTAGTTCATGGTAGTTGTCGGGGCTGGGCTATGGACAGCTGTCTGAGGTAATCCCAGAGCAAGGTAGGACTGAAGAACAAGCCAGGAGTCAGAACCAGAGGATAAAACAAGACGACAGACTGAAGAGCAAGCCAGAATACAGGAACAGGCAAGAGCTCACAAGATCCCAGGAACAGGCAAGAGCCCACAAGATCCCATGGAAGAAGGCTGCCACTGAACATGGTTCACCATATGGGGCAACCATGCACAGATTCTAGCAATTCCTGACCAAAGGAATAATGGACAGATTCAAAATCTGTGAATTACACTGCAAACTCACTTGACCGGCAAACCTCTGGACTAATATGTGGATTGAAAAGTAATTACCGGTATCCTTCAAGTTTTGCACTTCTTCGCGTGTTTAAACTCAAATAGGGTACCGGAATATGATTTAAAATTCATTGCATAGGATGGGGTAAGGGACTGGATCTGGTCTCTACACCCCAGCCCAGCCCTGAAGGTTGGCCACCTATCACCCATCACAATGACACCGGGTGTCTCTTTCTTGTACACAAATGCACAGTCCACAAAACAACTTTAAAAGCACTTCACGCAACCATTGGAAAGCCCTCCGCAAGACCCAATGAGAGCCTATTACAGGGCTGTCCCAAATTTCCTGGACATTACTGGGATTTCAAAGGCAGATGTGACATCCGGGGGGAATTTCCAGAATGAAATTTCCTGGATCTTCAGCAAGTAAACCAAGAAATCACTTTTTTGGGCGTAAAAGCTCAATAACTTTTGGGCTGTCCTGGTTTTCACTTTTTGAAATACAGCAACCCTAGTTCTATATGTATTTACCTGCCTCACACCAGGCATCATATATATATGATGTCAAGTGTATGGTGGATAGCCACAGCTTGACAACAATGGTCTTTTGGGCCCAAATGGAGAGGCCTGGGAGACTTAATCTGGGCCACAGAACAGGGGTTGCCCGCCCCTGTTTCAGAATAAGATATACAGTATTTAGAAATGTGTGCATTGAGATAAAATGTTGTATGATGTATCAGAAATGCTTTATTATCACCTAGTCACATGAATTTCAGATTTAAAGATGACCGTATATCTTCCATTTCCCCCCTTACCACCCCACAGTACTTTGGCAATGTAATGTCATAATATCAAGATGTCCTGCCATCATGCTGGAATGAGAGCCAAACATTCCAGAAGCTGCAGTCTTTTCTATCCATGCCATATCTTATGTCTGCCAGTTGTAAAGAGGTCCACTGAGTTTTTAGCTATTTGGGAAGGAGAAAAAGAAAAAGCCTGATTCTTAAAACAGCTTGATTGTTCCTCCCAGCTTGTAACAGGCTCAGCTGGAACAGCAGTGCACCATGCAGAATAAGAAAAACACATGTAACTTTGATACACTAAAGATGAATAAATTAGGCAATGCATCACAACAGAAAATTCTAAATGGTGCCTAGCATGTCCTTGGCTGGATGGCCAGCTAGTAGTACATGGTTCTTATGCACAGATGGCCAGCTCTGCTGGTGCTTCCATAACATTTTGCTATGGGAACTTGACATTCAATTAAGTGTTGTGATGAGCATCCATCCTAATACACCATTTCTAATAGTACAGATAAAAGCACAACACAAAGAGGATGGGAGTGGTAGGTGCAACAGGAAGAAAACAAGCAGGGGAGTGGTGGGAGAGTTGATATCCAGAGCAGGTGGCACAATCCCATATGCCAGGCATTAGAATAAGAAACAGAAAAGGGTAATGCAGGAATAGGAAGAGAAGGGGGGGGAAGTGGAAGTGGAAGTGGAAGTGGAAGTGGAAGCCTTCCTGCCTTACTTAGCTAAGATTCAGGAATAGTGATGCAAACTACAAGCTGTGGTCTCACATTTTTTATATAGTGGAAAGAAAGCAGTACAAAAGAGGTTCAGAAAAAGAGAAGAAAATGCACCAACTGTCAAGCTGTGTTTACACAACATTTATTCTAGAATCAGAGGACATCAAGTGGTTCTTTTTTTCTATCTCCACACAGCCTAGATCCATTGCATATTTTGATCCAGAAAAGTGCTTCTTGAGAAGCCAGCTTCATTCTGAAAACAAGAGCCCAATGAAGGGATGTCATCTCCCATCATTTCCAGAAGACACTGGACAAATGAAACCAGTGGATCAAATGCAATTGCATCTCTATATGAGTGAACTTATGTGTCATATACAGTCATACCTTGGAAGTTGAACGGAATCCATTCCGGAAGTCCGTCTGACTTCCAAAATGTTCGGAAACCAAAGCGTGGCTTCTGATTGGCTGTAGGAAGCTCCTGCAGCCAATCGGAAGCCACTGAAGCCCCGTCGGACATTCAGCTTCCCAAAATAGTTCGCAAACCGGAACAGTCACTTCCAGGTTTGCGACGTTCAGGAGCCAAAACGTTCGAGAACTAAGCTGTTTGAAAACCAAGGTACGACTGTAGAGAGCTTTACATTAGCAGCCTTATTTGCAGGTAATCATACCTCAAGGACTGAAAGTGTGTATTTGCCCAGGCGGTGGAGTTAGGTAACGCAGCACACAAACATTTCAAAAGCAGGTGTCTGAACCGCTTCACAATTTGAATGACTATTGAAAGGAGTGATCCTTCCAAACAAAACACTGACTTGTTAACTGTAAGAGAATATATTACAACGCAGAACTTGGCCAGCATCATCCAAACATACTTTGGATTAGCTGCATATTTCCCATGCAAATGAATCTGAAGCATATGATCAAGCTTTCCAAACACACCAGTTCCATGAAACAAATTTGGGTTTGTGTGTGGGGGAGTAATATTCATTTTGAAGACGCATCCCTGGCTGGATATTTGAGGATTTTTGCTAAACTTAAGCTGTCAGGTTTAATTCTTGATTCCTCACAAGACATACTTTACTGCCAGTAATCTCCAAAACATCCCACAATTCTTCTCTACAGTTGAACTCCCTTTATATCGTTTTTTTTAAGCATAGGAATTCCCAGTTGTGGTGATCCAACCTCTATTTCACAAAGGAAAAACAATTTGCCTTGCTGACTACTAATTAATGCACAGTGAACTGGGCAGTTGGACTATCAGCTGATGATGTTAAATTATTTGGCGAGGGGTGAGGGAGAGAAGAGGCTCAGCACGTAAGAAAAAACTCTCACATAGAGAACATATACAGGGTAACAGCTCTCTGCAGCAATAGGGTTGGCTTCTATTTCTGTTGCAATCGTGTTCCAGCCCTTCTGCAGCATTGGGTAGCTTGATAACTGAACAAACTTAACTGAGGAAAAGGTCTGTTCTCCGTTTCCTTAATTGTGCCCTGACATTGACTCAGGCTGCTTGCCCAAATGGAGGGTCAAAAAGTATAAATCCATATTGAAATTCTTGCCTGATGTGCTGATGACAAAGCTATGCAAACATGCTCATTTGCAATGTAAAATGCAACAGCTGTCTCCTGCCCATCCGACAGCAACAATTCAGTTGGAACTCAGCAGGGAGGGCGTAAATATGGCACGCATGACTATTTTGTATATGCAAATGACAATAAATGTAAACTACAATGAAAAATAATATCAAACAAATGTTCACGAGGGACTCTGAGGAAATCCCCCTTTCCAACAGCTAAGATGCTAAACATCTATTTCTATGGTTCATGAAGAAACACTGTGGCCTAAGAAAGAAATTAACTCCAAGTCGTTCCCTAAGGTAAGCATCCACTATGAAATGGGGTTATCTAGGTTCTGTAGAAGATATGAGAAATAAAGTTTGATGCATATACCATATTTATATCCCGCTTTTCAAACTCAAAATAATTTACAAAATAAACTCAGCTGGATGATAAATGCCTAGTTGTGGGAACGGGTTTTGCCATTTGCCTGGAAAGAAGTGGCAATGCATCTTCTTCTCAAGAGGCATCTTTGAACCCTGAGGGGCTTGATAATTACCAACCATTGGCCAACATTGGGGGCAAGGTAGTTGAGATGGTGGTGAGCGCTCAGTTTCAGGTGTGCTTAGATGAAACTGATTATCTGGACCCATTTCAATCTGGCTTTGAGTTTGGTTTTGACACTGAAATGGCCTTGGCCTATACAGTCGTACCTTGGAAGTCGAATGGAAGCTCCTGCAGCCAATTGGAAGCTGCAGAAGCCCCCGTTGGGCATTCGGCTTCCAAAAATAGTTCACAAACCAGAACAGTCACTTCCAGGTTTGCGACGTTCGGGATCCAAAACGTTCAGGAACTAAGCTGTTTGAAAACCAAGGTATTGGGGGAGGAAAAGGGGGAAATGCAACCCTATTGATTCTCTTTGATCTCTCAGTGGCTTTTGATAATATTGTCCATTGTATCCTCCCAGAGTCACTCAGTGGATTCAGAGTTAGAAACATGGGGAGGAACTCAGCATCACACTCTTCTGACTGCTCCATCAGTGCAAGCATTTAACTTGTCAGACAGAGAGAACTTTACGCTCCGTCCAATGTTCAAGAGCAGATTTGGAGGATGTACAGGGGGACCTTAGGAATGTCTTTCACAATTTGCTAATAACTAAGCTTTATATGGCAATTTCATGCTATAACATGCATATTTGTGCTACTTACATATGTTCTGCTTTATAGAAAACACAATGTGATTTTAATGTGCTTTTCAATGTGACGGGGTGTTTCAGTTCAGAGCAGAGGTTCAAACACTGCCAGGATGTCTGAGGTTCTTGGAAGGCAGAAATATTCGTGAAAATAAAGGGAGTGGTTGCACACACATCCCTATTCAGTTCTTGAGTGTTATTGTTGGAATCAAAGGGATCAGAAAGCAGTTTGAGTTGTGGGATTGGGAACATGAAAGGAATGATTTGGAGCAACAGCAAGCAACTGATGATGCATCTGGGATTTCTGTTTGAGTTTCATTAAATAGTTGACCATGTTACTTGGGTGTGGCACTATGACGAGAAGGATGGCAGTGGTGATCATGAAAGAAATATAGACATCAAATCATAGAAGTGTAGAGCTGGAAGGGACTCAAATGGAATCTAGTCCAACCTCCTGCAATGCAAGAATTACAGCTAAAGGATCTCTGACAGATGGCCACCCAGCCTCTGTTTAAAAATGTCAAATAAAGGAAGGTCCTTAATGATTCTTTGTGAGGGATATTCAAAGAGATGGAGAAAGAGAAGTGAGGAAGGCAGGTGAAGATGATCTCAGAGCCTTCTCCAGCTAGGTCATCTACAATCAACTGTCTGTGTTTTGTGTACAAAGTGAAAATTAGCTATTAAGACTTTTTTGTTAGATCCTGTATTGCTAAACATTTATCATTTCTGAACCTATGTAACTTCTCTAGTTGATGCCCCTTCCTTTGTTTCAGGTACAAAGTAGACCTAACATTATCCCAATCTTTGGTTTTGACATGGAACACACACACACACACACACACACACACACACACACACAATTCATGTCTTTAGTCCAGATACACAAGAGTTTAAAAACACATGAGAGCATACAGGGGGCAAGGGAGAGACACATCAGATCACGAGAAGGGCACTAACCCTTTCTCTCATTAGAGAATCAGGCTACCCTATGTTTGCTACTTGAATTGGGAGAAAAGCTCCTATTGGTTCCAATTCCCCTCCCCTGAAATGCATGTACCTAGATAGCAATGTGCTACCTCTAATTTTCTTTCCCCTGTGGGAGCTTGAGCTTTAACTGGTTTTTGTTGTTTTTCTTCTTTGAGTGCAAACACAGAAATAAAGTGATGTGAAGGGCAGGAAATTCCTTTGGTTTACATGTTGGTATTCGGCAAGATGTGAAAAGTGGGTGCAACTTTATCACGGTGGTTTCGAGGTTTCGAGATGACAGCAGAAAGAAGGAACCAGTTCTAACTCTAGTTTTTATATGGAGAGTTTGAAACAGTAAGAGAAAAATATTCATCGTTAAAACCCACTGGATTACCACTGAGCAACACCAGGGGAATAGCTGACCCACGTTCATTAGGGTAAAAAGGAGTGTGGCTTTCACCAAGCAGAGTCTCCAGTCATTGTATTAAATCTATTATGGTAAAATTATTCTGAGAGGGAAGAGGTAGGAAAACCAGAACCTATGTAATCTAAGCTTCTCCAGCAATGGCTACAACTAAATTGATTACAATGTACCACTGGAGCAGCTGCCAGGACTAGTATACTGACTAGTATACAGTGTTACCTCCGGTTGCAGACAGGATCCATTCTGGAGGTACGGTCGGATCCCGAGGTTTCCACAACCTGAGGACCGCTTCTGCACATGCACGCACAGCGAAACCCGGTAAAATATTTCCGGGTTTGCCACATGTGTGTCCCAAAATTTACATAACCAGAGGGTTACGTAAACGGAGGTACGACTGTACTTGCTTAATGCACATAAGGGGGTAGGTTTGGTTCATACACAGGCTGAATATTATATATTGGTTTATGTCCTAAGATAAGGAATTTCTCAGAAGGCAAGTTTGCCATCTCCTCCTTCCACCTGCAGCCACCTTTGTGACCCACAAAAAGCCTTTCTGATTAGTGAGGGCTCCTGTTGAATAATTTGGGATAGAGCACATGGCATTGTTGCGGGGGGTGGGGAATGGGATGGGGAAATTGTATTCCAATACTCTTTAGAGATCACAGACAAGTGATCTGTAATATTCTTACATATTTTAGATTTTACATTGGATTTTAAAACAATGAACATTTCTTCAAAAATTACCAAAGATTTGTGACATGAAACACTTCAGCTTTCTTGATATTGCCTCCCGGAATCACACAAATCTGCACGTCACTTCTAAGTATGAATTAAAGTAGGTTTTAAGGGGAGAAAAACGAATCAAGCAACCAACACCCCTCTTAATTCTTTTTCATTTTAAATTTACATCTGGTTAGTATTGAATGGAACCTTTCATGTTTTAATGATAAATTGTCTTCTCCTGCTGTAACAATGACCCCAGACATCTTGTCTCAGCCAAAATGTCTTTGGAGAGCATCTGCTTTTGATCTATCAGAGTTTTCTTTTTAAAAAATGAATCTAATCTACAGCCTGATTTCTACAAAACAGAGTGCTGAAAATTGCAGAAGCCTTTAGCAAGCAGAATGTGAATTTACTTCGATTTGACTTATTTATTAGCAATTTATATTAGTCTCTCTGATCCGTTTTCTTCCAGTTTCCAGCCTATACAGTATGTTCTGTAACTTGGAAGCAGGACCACCTGACCCCTTATACCCCCCCACATGATCATAGAGATCATCTTTTGGTTGCCCCCCAAGTTGGTGAGACCTACAAAAATTGAACCTTCAGTGTCATCAGCCCAGTCTTGTAGAATGCTCTTCTGATAAGAGATTCAGGAAGCACCCTCAGCGTTAACTTTTAGACATTTGCTAGAAATGTTTCTATGCTGCCAGGCTTAAGCAAACTCTTAAAGACAATCCCCTCTCATTTACTGTTAGCTGGTGATATGTGATTCTGCTTATTTTTATGTGGCGCGCGCGCGCGTGTGTGTGTGTATTTGTATGCCACTGATTTTTATGGCATTGCTATATATATTTTTATAAATACAAAATAGTACATAATTATTTGTTGTTTGGGGGGGAAATGATTCTGTCCACGTGACTTCAATATTATCTGCATCATGGTTGCTGAACACCCTGGTGAATGTGAATTTGAATCCTGCTAGGGTTTAACACACTGCCTTATGGCAAAATGCAAATAATTAGAAAAGTATTGCCTCAATTCAAAGCTGCTCATCTCAACAAAATCCTGCTTAAAATGAACATGCTCATAGACATCAAACTGTTTTAATGTGTTTTTTCTCTTTCTTTCTTTTTTTTTTTAAATGACTCAATCTATTCAATGCAATTCACAACCAACAATGACAAGCAAACAAAATGTATCTTTTGCCAAATAAGTGGCTGGGAGGGAAATAAAAAAATATATATAAGACACTCCCAGTATTATTTTGCATCTTGCAATATCAAAAGGAACTTGGGATGACATCTGATGGAGTGAATGTTTGAATGGAGTGCAACAATGAGATTGGACTAAATTATGGAAAAAGTCAGAGGGGGGAAACCATCTAAACGATGCTGCTTGGCTGCTGTTTTCATACGGTACCATAATATAATGTCACGCAACCATTTTGCCAGGAAAAATAATCAAACTAAGTGAGACGAGACGAACCACGAAGTCTTTGGATGGGCAACAAACGTGGGCTTCAAGTACTGAAATGCTTTTTTAAAAAAATCTGTATTATTCTCAAACAAGAAAAAAGTTCCATTCCTTTTGGGTTTATTTCCTACATTCTCACATCATGTTGGGCATCAAAACAGGTACATTTTCAGCAGTCCTTCCTTTCCTGAAAGTTTGACTCTAAACGTGAAGATTGAGCTGCATCCCCTTCGTTTGGAATTCATTGTCACTATGCAAATAACCGTGGCAGCTGCCCTTTTTGTAGTCATCCTACACTGCAGTCCACATTGAAGTGTGTGGTCTAGACAGATAAACCCTGATGCCATAACACTTAAAGCAGGCAAGAGTTTTGCAGCTTGTCAAAAACGGGGTGGGTGGAGCAGCATGTGTTGAGCATCTTCAGACAACCCCGTTCGACGTGGCTCCTGCCATCTGGTATTTGAGAATTCACTGTACGATTGTTGTCTGAGACCATCCTGGCAGGCAAGGGTAATTATGAAATGGTTTATGATTATCATTTTGGATCATATCAATGCCAAGGACAGATGAGAAAATATTCAGAGTTGTGCGGTTTGAGTTGTAATAAGAAACAGGATTATGCTGGATGGGTGGAAACAGAAACCTGTACAAATCATCCTGCCAAGAAAAGGGCTATGCCATTGCATAATCAAACCCTATCAAGCAGCTGGATTTCCATGAAGCCATAACCAACACCTGCTGCAAAAGCAGCAACAGTTTAGCAACAGTCTCTGTCCATCCTATTCTGATGCCATGACATCTGCTCATTTCAGTGGTGCATGCCACATGGCAATATGGCTTGGTAAGGATGGGCCTGAACATAACCACCAGGTGCTCTCTGATCTTATTCTAGTTAAAAAATGAAAAACTGAATGAAAATGCAGCTAATGAAACTGCATTACTGAGGGAATTGTTGTTGTTGTTGTTGTTTAGTCGTTTAGTCGTGTCCGACTCTTCGTGACCCCATGGACCAGAGCACGCCAGGCACTCCTGTCTTCCACTGCCTCCTGCAGTTTGTTCAGACTTGGTAGCTTCGAGAACACTGTCCAACCATCTCATCCTCTGCCGTCCCCTTCTCCTTGTGCCCTCCATCTTTCCCAACATCAGGGTCTTTTCCAGGGAGTCTTCTCTTCTTATGAGGTGGCCAAAGTATTGGAGCCTCAGCTTCAGGATCTGTCCTTCCAGTGAGCACTCCGGGTTGATTTCCTTAAGAATGGATAGGTTTTGATCTTCTTGCAGTCCATGGGACTCTCAAGAGTCTCCTCCAGCACTATAATTCAAAAGCATCAATTCTTCGGCGGTCAGCCTAATAATAATAATAATAATAATAATAATAATAATAATAATAACTCAGGGAATACAAATCAATAAATTTACAGAGGATCAGACTGCCTTTTGAGAGTGGTTCAAAATCTTTCTGGATGGTGGAATCCTTTTCTCGGAGCTGTTTTGCCCACCCCACATTAGCATATTGCTCTGAAATACTGAAAGCCAAAGCGTATTACCAATGGTTTTACTGAATGGAAAAACTCTTAAGCAAAAGCCAAATACTTTTAGGATGTTATAAAACTTGATTGGTGAGATGAAAAAGTGGTTAGGCTGGAAATCTGCAAGGGAGTTCTAACCCTATATGAGCCTCATTTGTTTTAGGAAGTGCTTGTGGCTTAGGGAGATAAGTCAAGTTTAGAAAATATTTTCCAGTTCTCTGGGGAGCTTTGATCAAACAGAAAGGTCCAGGTTAGGTAACTGGAAACCAGAACTCGCTAAACTGTAATTTAACTGAACTGAGCTGAACTCTTTTTCTTTTCTTTTTTCTTTTTTGTAATATACTCTAGATAGCGTAGGGTAGTTAAATTCCAAGTCTCCCTTATTTTACAACTGACTTTGGGTGGCCCAAAATCCTGGGAGAAATCAAATCATGGAATGAGAGGGCTGGAACAAATCTAAGGAAAAATCCATTCCATTCTCCTGTATTGAACCATGATTCCCGAGACTCCCCTGCCTCACAATCCCACAATACACACACACTCTCACACACTAAATATCTACCAGGTGTCTTCTTAAACCAGGAATGGGGAATTACAGGCCCAGGAGCTCTCCTGGCTTCCTCCATTTTGCCCTTAGGACTCTCCTCAGACAACATGAGACTCGTGTTGTGAGTGTGAGCCCTACATTGGACAAAATATTCCTGCATTAGACTAGATGATCCTCATGGTCCCTTCCAACTCTACAATTCTATCCCTTACCTGCCCCGCTTTGCACCCTTACTGTATGTTTCTGCCTGACTGGAATGTATCCCTGAACCCTGATAGTGTTTCTTGCTTGCCTGAATGGAGAATAGGGGGCAGTATTTTGAGACCATAGGTTGCACACTGCTAACGTTTATTCATTTTTTAATTATTCATCCTCCTCTCCCAGGCTAAGCACATATATGATATGTTATTCTACTGGCACAGTGCCAGCACACATGCACACAACGAAAGAGCATAGGATTGCTCTGTAAATTACATTTTCTGCACCAAAATGCACTTTCTTCTGGAACACTAATACTGCAGAAACCACCAACCCTAAAGCCACTGAAATTGAAAGAGCAATCAAGACCATCCACTCCACACCCCCCAAAAAATATTCCTGGCAGAATTCGTTCATGCTCACTGCTGCAGATTTTAGGACCGGAATGGAGTTACTTTTAAGCTGCTAATGCACAACAATTTATTCATAAGCTCCAAGGCACAAGAGGTTAAGAAGATTTTGATATAAGAGCCTACAAGGAATATTCTGCAATGCATCACAGGCTGCACATGAAAAGATGATGAGTGGTGGGGGCAGACAAAAGGTAGTTTGGGATTGGGCATGATGACAACTGCAAGGGGAAATTAAATATACTTCAGGGATATGGAAGTCGTAATCATATTGGTTTCGCAGCTCATGAATACTGAAAGGCTGATACAAGGAACCAAAGGGGAAGAGAGCCCTGAAAATAAGATTTTAGGGCCCCAAGTGTTTCTATCTGACATTCAAACCTCTTTTTTTTAAAAAAAAATATGAGGGTATCCAGAAATCTCCTCTCCCTTTCCTCCCCTTGTTTAATTTACATGCTCTGCTTAACATGATAAAGTAGTATAGTGTTATATGGGGACACCTGTGTTCTCTAGTGTATGGCCACACTGCAAAAGTGTGAGGAAGAGTCATAGCTCAGAGGTGGGGCATCTGCTTTGCGTGCAGAAGGTCTCAGTTTCAATCTCCGGCATCTCCAGGTAGGGCTAGTAGAGGCTACAGTCTGAAACCCTGGAAAATCACTGGCAGTGTAGACAATACTGAATTAGATGCACCACTGTCCCGTTTCAGCGTAAGGCAGCTTGACATGTCCCAAACACACAATATTACAGTAGTGAGCATGAAATGCCCAAAGGGTTTTTAATGTGCTAAAGTTAGGCTTTGTGAATCTGTTGTTATATTGATATTCTTTTAAAACACTTTTTGACTCAGATGATGCCAGACATTTCCACAGTTAGTGATCGGGGCTAGAGAAATAATTAGGCTAAAAATAATCCATTGAATAGGATTGCCATGCAAAATTGGGAACGCTAACTGTGGCATAACAATCCGAGAGCGTTCCAGTGACAAAACTGTGCTCTTTTTTTGCTTTTCAACTGGCTCAATAACAGAGCTGGGCTCTCACCATGTTCAGTCTTAGAAACAAGGTGCCACAATTCATCTCTGGTTCATAACATTCCTGTATGCCATCTCTGTTGTTGATCAGACTGCAGTGCTACAAAATGGAGGGGGCTAAAGATATCATCTCTAAATGCCATGTATCTGAGGCAATAAATTGGTGGTCCCCAAATAAATACTTCTCTAATTCTCCTTTTCGGGCTATAAACCAAGGCCCCATTGCTGTCATCTCCAATATTCTCATGGCTTTCTTTCTTTTTCTTTTTCTATTCATGCAAGTCTGATTACAACATATGGCTATTGCTAAAATTTGACAAAATGTATCCATTTTATTTATGTAATGCTTTATTGGAACCTCATCACATGTGAAAGCCTCATCAGTGATAACCAAACAGTGGAAAATGTCCTCTCCAATTTTACAAACCAAGGCCTTCTTCTCACCCACGAATTTCCATCACTCCATGCCAAATGACTGCTGTGTTGTTCTATTCTGGTTTCAATTGATCCTCCTCAGTCATGATCCTGTCCCAGAATATATTTGATGGCGAGACAGATGCTGCAGCATCTGAAAAAAATTACTAGGGACCACTTTAAAAAAGACTATGCTGTAGTTTCTCACTCGCTTTAAAGCATGTGGAGCACACATTGGAATAATATGCATCTAGGTTACCTGTGTTATCTTGGTCACAGCTTTGTGTATCCAATAGAAATAGCCCATGACAAACACAGGGCATTTCTAATTAATACTCCCACAATGTTGTGTAAAAATAAGAGAAAGAAATCAGCTAAGGGCGCAGCTTTGTGCATGCTTACCATGCCTGTAAAGTTAAAAGAATGAAGCCACAAGGAAATGCTGGCTTCCTGTGCCAAGATCACCACCATTCCCCCCAGAATGACAACAGAATGAAAAGTAACCACCTTGTTAGCCCATCCTGCTTGATCTCACTCTTTCGGAATTGGAGCCAAAGGGGAGAGTGGCAAAGAACATTGCACTTGGAATGTAAGATCCAAGGATGTTTGCACCAAAAGAAAAAGAGATAATGTGGAACATATATTTTCACAAAACTAAACTTCCATGCTAGTTGTCGCTTCCTTGAATAATCCATCTGTCCCAAAGTGCAATTTGCTAACTTGTATGCTGTGCATTAGCTACACTACAGCATGGAACAAGAGATACAGCAGCAAAGCGTGTTCTCCTTCATGGAGAGCACGTGTTGCGGTGGGGGCCAGAAAATCACCCCTCTAGTGCTGGGCGGGATCGGATAGATGGTCACAGCTTCAATTGGGCCCTGGGTTGTTGTTGGGGAGATTTAAGTGTTGCAATTTGTGATGGACAGCCCAGCGGGTATATAACCCTTGGCACGCCCTGTGATGTTCCTCTTTGCTGCGTGCAACGGATCTCCCGCCCTTCCTCTCCCTTTTATTAGGCCTCTGTGTTGACCTTGCTATGCCTGTCATGGGGTTGTCTGCTGTTGGGGCAGGGGCCTGGTAGGAATTTTTCCAGTTGGCTGATTGGCTGGTGCCTTCTAGTTTTCGCCTACTGCGTAGCAATTAGTCACAACTTGTAAGGTTGGCGGTTAGACATTGGTTATTGTGTTCGTTGGTGGAGGAGGGGTAAAGATTGGCTGTGTCTGCCCCTCCAATGCTGCTGCTGCACGGGGAATTCCGTTAAAGGAATCCAGGGGCTCGCCATGCTTTTGTCTGTATCCCCCGGTTGGGGGCCAGGGCCATGCAAGAGTCTCTGGGAGCATTTGGGGAGAGTCGTTGGGTCTGGCCCCCGACCTCGTTTTCTCTCCCCTAAGTGTTTTCCCGTTACTGACGGTCGTCAGTTCTGTCCCCAGTGGGACAGATAGTCTAAACCAATGCCTATGCAACCACTCACATATCATGTATTTCAATAAAGTTGTGGCCAAAATTATGCCAAAAACCAAAACCTAAATTACCGTCTGAGGTGTGAGTTATTTTGAGGGGTGGTTTGGGGGACCTTGACATGCAATCACTTTTTCCTCTTTCTAAGAAGCAGTCATGTGTACATGAAGTGAATACGAAATGGTATATTTCAAATTGCTGTTTTGCTATGGGGTTGGGATAGAGGATTATTTTATTTGGTTGATCAATACACGTCTAGCTGTTTGTTCACCTACTTCATTTGTGTTCCAAGGCTGTGGCTTTCAGGTCCTGCTTATGCTCCCCACAGGAATCTGGTTGGCCACTGTGAGAACGGGATGCTGGACTAGATGTGCCATTGGCCTGATCCAGCAAGTCTCTCTCCTTATGTTCTTAAGGCAATCTTAGGTTCTGTCTCTATACTGTATACATTTTAAACAAAAATCCCCATGGATGCTCCATGCCTTCACTCTCATCATCAGGGTCACCCAGAACTGACTAGATCTTCCATAGTCTGAGTACCGGACAGCCTTCCCATAACTGGTGCCCTCAGAGCCATCTTTACCCGGGGGTGCAAGGGGTGCAGGGCACCCGGGCGCCAAATTCTGGGGGGCACCAGGTGCCCTCCGCTGAAGCCGCCTAAGCTCTTAACTATCTACCTGTTATGAAATAAGAAATAATATTGATGAAGCTAGAAAAACAAAATACCTAGGTATTACCGAAATGTATACCTACTGTTTCACTAAAAGACTTTTGACTTTGTGTGCTCATTTACCAAAGACGTGCTGCGCCAGCGGCGGCACCTTTCAGACTCAACGAGTATGAGTGTATTGTAAATAAATGAGCAAATAAAGTTTGTTTCTTTTTCCTCCCTTCTTTCATAAGCAAGAGATAAGGCATAAGCGTGGTGTAAGCATAATAAAAGCATAAGCATAATAAAAGTTAATTTGGGGGCTAAACTAAATTTGGGGGCGCTGGGTGGATCTTTGCACCTCAGCAGCGCATAGGCTAAAGACTCCCCTGGATGCCCTCTAGATTTTTTCGACTACAACTCCTATCAAATCTCAACCAGCATAGCCAATGATCAAGGATTATAGAAGTTTTAGTTTAAAACTTCCAGAGGGCACCAGATTGAGAAGGCTGGCATGGGCCAAGGTCTGATCTATTGCTCATTTGCACTAGCCTTCTCAATTCATGGATACCGAGACATAAATGAAGTCAGGTAATAATCACCTGTGCGTACACCCACATCATTTCTGTAGAATTAAATCGTAGGGTTGTGCAGTAGCCACAAGATTCAACTTGTACCTGTCTCTTTAGGAAGCAGCCCGGTCTATTTTAGAGTTGTTATGCATCTTTCCAACATCTAGGGGTTTTCCTATAGGGCCCCTTTAAACTTCGATTTTCTAAAACAAAGAAAATTAACTTTTTTCATTATATTTTTTGCAGGAATTGGGTGCAATTTGCTGGCACTGACAGTGTCGTTGGTCTGTGAATTGCAACTTTAGCCCCTTTCTGTTGAACCTTCTCCGATTACAGTAACTACAGTGGCCCTGAACCATTACAGCCTGATGATATAAAGTTGACTCTGGGTTAGAAATTCCATATATTTTTTATTATAAGAGATATATGCCTATAAATGATCCTCTTTATGCTTTTTGGTGTGCTTCCCAGGAGCAGTAAGTTTCAAAGTAGCTTCATTTGACTTCTCCTCCTCCCTCACTTGCTGGCATTTTCATGTCGCAGCTACTAGAACATTTTGAGGATTCTACGTATAAAAACCAAACTTCATGGGTGGTAAGAAATTATGTTGATATACTATTATCTTGTCTTTATTGCTCACATAAATTGCTTTCAAGGGATAGGAGCAGGAAAGACTGCTACTTTCCAAAGAACTCCATCATGGGAACTGTTCCTTATCATTCTTTACTTACTGTTCTAGTTTAATTGAATAATGTGAGAAGAGAGTAGGAGTGCAATTTTCTCTTTATTTAATTACTCATTATTTTTATTATTATTTCTTTACCTTCTGTCCTAAAATGGCTGAATGAAATGAGAAGGTAATAGGAGTGCAATTGCCTGTTGTTATCGTTACAAAACCGCCAGGCTTATGCAGACAATTAAGAAAACATTTTCTGTAATCGTTAGCTCATGGTCTGTAATTTTAAATCTTTTATGTGGTTTTTATTGTGTGTATATGAAATGGTTGTAAACTGATTTGTTGTTGTTTTTAATGACATTGTGGTATACAAGTATTGTTGTGTATATATAAATAAAACCCTTATTATTGTAAGTAGCATTAAACCATCAATGAAAAATACAAACCAAGAACAGTTCACAAGAACAAAACAAGTGCTATATTCCAAAACATGGGCTGGATTCAACTAACCCAGTTTGCTAGTAGAGGTTAGCACAAGGGCTCGTGCTACTGCAATGGGGCTTTCCCCAGTGCCTCCCCCAAAACTGCTTTGGAGAATTGAGAGAGCCCACCAGAGCAAAGTGTAGGGGTAGTAATGCCTGTGCTGACAAAACAATCGCCACAGCGTGACACTGAATTTCACTCTATGTGTCATAGGGCATTAAGTACTCCTCAATTTTGGTACTCCTCAAAGACTGTAATTAAACATCATCACATTTCCACATATTAAATTGGCAGGAAAAGGCACTTGTAGAATTTTCTGCCTCAGGTGCCAGCCATTGGTACCATGTGTTGGAAGTGCAACAGATCATTTTGTGTGCAGCTGAAGGATTAATTATGTTGGTATTAAGGGATGGGTGGAGGTGTTGCTTGGCAACCAGGCCAACTGCCATA
Source organism: Darevskia mixta (assembly GCA_034641385.1). NCBI lineage: Eukaryota > Metazoa > Chordata > Lepidosauria > Squamata > Lacertidae > Darevskia > Darevskia mixta. Next base: position 22,602,089 of record JAWWNH010000029.1, on the reverse strand, counting down.
ATGTTTGCTGAGGTAGCACATGCCATGATTGGCTGTTTACTTCTGCAGGAGTTATCCTCTGTATGTTTTGTTGAATGTCTCCCTGCTATGTACCAGGCCTGAACTGAGAAATGAAAAACTTTCTATTCCTTTCTCCTCAAATTATATACTGTTCTTGTTCAGATTCCTCAGTATGAGAATTTATTTTCTCTCTTTGGGCTGTGTTATTTAAGTGAATTTGCTAACACTACCTGTATGCACCTAGTCATGGGAGCAAAATGTCTCAAGCTGTTCCTGAGTTCAGGCTGCTAGTGCCTCTCAATCTTACCCTGTTGTGCCTTACACAATTTAAGGACTATCTTCAGATGAACAGTAACTTCAGTTAAAGGACCCATTCTTGATTATGATTTAAATATTATAAACAAAACAAAAGTGGATACAAAGGATATGATGGTGTTGATCAGTCCCAACACAGAATTACTATGGAATGCTCTCACCTGTATGCTTCAGAGGGCACAGTCCTGATTTTGCTGTAGCCAGCAAGGCACTCAGGTCCCCAGACTACATTAATACTGTAAAAGGAGGATAGTGGAGGTTTACATCATTACTGGCTAGTCGTTGCCTGTCTGTGGCAGCAACTGGCGCAGATGATGTCTTAATTGCTGCTCCCTGCGCAGGGATGCATCAGCCTAATTAGCTGCCCTTGGGCACCCGGCTCTGTCAAGATGACTTCAGAAAGGCTGGAAGTCTTGTACTTTGGCTCCCCCACTTCTGTCTTCAGGTCAGTATTGTCTGGGAGCCCCTGCTCACATATTCTATTCTCCCTGCTTTTCTTTGGGGGAAGAAGGCCTTTAGATGCTTAGATGGGTATATCCCCAATAGCAAGCTTGCCCCCTGGAAAGTACAGAAACCACTTTCCCCAGCTATCTAATAGCTAGGCAATAATGCCAGGTAAATAAGAAGTTGTTTTTACCATATAGTAATGGATTGATTTTTCTGCCTTCCTTCAGGTTAAAACAGAATTAATAGGCATGAAAAAGATAGAATGGAAGGGCAAATCAGTTGTGGATGTGCAGGTCAAACTTCAGGCAGCAGAATTAACTCAGCTACAAGCTTTGTTTTTTAACACCTAATGCCCCTGTAAACCTTATTGAGATATTCCAACAAATTGTTAATCAGGTTAAACCCCTGCTGGTGGCCACCTCTTCGAACTCTTCTAGATCCCCTGAAAAGGATGCAAAATGGTTTGAGGAAGAGTGTCATGATGCTGAATTGTGAGCTAAACAAAACTGCAGACAGGCAACACTTTCTGATCACATGCTGAAACTTTTGATATCCAGAAAGAAATATTTTTCAAAGCTTGTGGAGACCAAATAGCATTTCTTTCAGAGACATATATGGAATGAAGATGGAAATATCACCAAACCAACAGAACAATCCTGTGTGAAAGAAGTATGTGTACCTTAATTGTGAGAAGAGAGTTTTGATATTTCTTTTTGGCACACCAGGATCTTAATGAGTGTCTGGACCTGCCCATTTTAGAACCAGAGACTGCAAATTACTAGAATCTTTAGCCAACTACAAAGGCCTAGGGGGAGATGCTATCCCTTCTGGGTTATTAAAAGATAGACTGGCAGATCCCCATGGCTGCCAAACATTTTGATGTTATATATGATTGGGGTAAGATATATATAAGAGAATTGGAATAGAAACTTTGTTTCCAGCTATGAAAATGATACTGAAAACCAGCAGTTATCGTACCAGCAGTAAGATACAAATAATACATTTGACAAACAGCAACCCTTGACAAAAGTTCCATTTTAGATCAGTTTGTTGTCAAATATTTCTACTTTAAGAAGTGGTTTTTACACACACAGCATTTTTGGAACTGAAGACTGAATAAACAGTGTGGGCTACAAAACTACCTGCTATGTATCAGCATCCCTCTTTCTATGCTCAGTGTGCAGTTCAATGTGGCAGATACGCATCATTTTTAAAAATCTATCAAAGGAATATGAGCAAAATTAAGATTAACGCTACTCTAATAATGACAACAACAAAAAGACACAGGGAGGAAAGCCAAGTTATGCTCCAGTTCTTTTTACTCTTACGTTATGAAACTGTAGCTTTTTAAATTTTGTGTTTTGTGTTTAATTTTGTACACACAGGTAGATATGGGGTGACACAATAGCAGACATGTCACCACCCCTCACACTTTTATGTGCACGTGTGTTTCTGTCCCCCACAATTCATCCACGAAAACAGTGTGGAAGAACTGTATGCTAGCATACTACCCCAAATTTTATCCCATGGGGGAGGGGGGGCTAAAGGAACTGCAAACATTTTTTTTCCTGGAAGCAATTAACACAGAAACTAATGAAAACCTTCCAATAGATTCTGCTAGAGTTCCAAAAGTGGCTTTTCTGTTGTGTGAAAGTTCACAGAAAATATCAGGCAGGGTAACTTTGTGAAAATGGAAAAAAGTGCTATCTGAATGCTGTCTTAGAGAGGGGACTCAGGCAGGAGAGCCTTATATGATTTCCCATTCCACTAGTAAAGAAGTTTGCTACCTGTTTTGGTTAAAATATTTGACAAAAATGCAGAATATTTCATCAAGCTGGATACATTTCAGTGAATATGGCCTTGATGCTTTACTGTTTTACCATTTTCTGCTGAAAGGGGTAGGAGTATGTGTATGTGTGTGTGTGTGTGTGTGTGTGTGTCGTAGCAAATGTGAGAATGTGGACTGCATTCATCAGGGTGGTCTTGGAGCAGAGTACCAAGCGTGCTGAACAATTACGATTGCAGGATATAATAAAATTGAAAGCTTCCTTCCAGATCACTCTCACAACGGCTCTTGGAAGAAGAAGTAGAAAAATAGAAAGCAAGCTGTTTCGCAAGAAGCTACCCAAAGAAGGCAGACATGACCGCCAATTTTCTTCTGCTTGAGCTTTTGAGTGCTCACTTTGGAACCTCACAAGGTGAAAACTAACTCTCTGAAACCCAGTGGGACATCTGAAATACACATTAAATGAGCAGCACTTTAGTTGTTTCATAGTTTAGCCACAAAACTGGATTATTATTAATATTGATCACAGTAGGACAGCTAGAGCAAAAGGAAATATGTAGTGATGGGTTATATTTCAGAAGGTTGGATATGTCCTTTAAAAATATTGTTTCAATGCCTTTACTGCTATGAACAATTCTTGTCTGTCTGTCTGTCTGTCTGTCAAGTTAGGGTAAGGTGTCTTTTGGGGTAAATACTGGTAGTCTCCAGTTGTGGTATTCCCATGGAATATGTAGCTAATGGGGTTAGAGAAGAGAATACTCACAAAGGTGTTCCTGATAATAGCAGTCCCTTTCCCATAAGGGAATCTGAATGGTGCTCATGATGGATGTGTGGATGCAACTCCTGGTAGGTCCCAGAGTTTACTTTTGCCATGCAACAATCTTCATTTCCTTCCAAATAATGGCTGTTTCTCATTCAGAGCCTTAGATGTCACAGGAAGAGCCAATTCCAATCCGCTGCTATCAACTGTCTGGAGGCAGTAATGGGCCAGATGGGGGCCAATAAAATGAAGCCCAGTCCTGACAAGACACCAGTGCTGTGGACTGGTGGTTCCCAAGCTTTGAGTCAACAACTTAAAAGGTATTGTTTCACTCTTAAGACGCCGGTTCCTTCATTAATCTATTCTCTACCCCACCCCAGATTTGCCCTACTATGATTCCAATGGCCATGATGACTATGAGATGATAGGAATTGAAATTATACTCTGCTCTGGAAGGGTTATCATAGATTTGAAAGAAAATATGTTCATTGAATCTGTTCCAAGAGTCTTAGGCATAGTAACAGTGACTCCTTTCCAGCTTCAGGAAGCATTTAGAAGAACTTTCTCCTCTCTTCTCAAAGCTGGATTGGTCTCTCAGGAAATTTTCCTATGAGAACCTTGGTAATTCTTGGTTGTGTGTACACCAGAAATACATTGACAAAGGCTCTGCTTTGTGTATTTCAACACTTCTTACAGACTTTGGCAGATGCATGAAATACAAAAGCAGAAAACATTTGGTAGTATGTGAGTGAAAGACAACCATTTCTTTTTATTAATCTGACAATTAAGATCACCGATCTAGCTAAGGTTCTGGCTGCAGTTCAGAGTGAATAGAAAGGATTTTTGAACCAAATATGTGACCATTGTAAAAGTGCAAGCCAGTGTAGCTGCATTTGTACAGCAATGAGATGTACCAATTTACACTAGTTGAAAAGATACGGGGGAAATTTCCTTGTGATTCAGTCAAAATGTTGATGCTCTTCACTCCTGGTTTTGTCTTATCTGCAAGTTGCTGTTCAGCTAACTATGGATAGAATTTTACTCCCCTGTATGATCAGGCTTGCAGTGCAATGTTTTGAAGACTTGTTGGAAATGGCAAGTATTTCAAAATACACTGGCTATCTGGGACTGGGCATATAGAGTATATCTGCTTATGAAACAAACAGGTATGGTGACTCAGTCTATTCCAAGCACAGTTTTAACCCCATCAATTTGGGATTAGATGACTAAAGGATCTCCGCTTCCTGTACAAATCTGCCCGGGTATTAACGATGCAAGGCTTTTACAATTACAGCAACCCTTCAGTGGGGCAGATTGCTTGGCACTGTCTTTATTTTCTTTTTAGTGCCAAGTGAAGATCTTTGTACTTGCCAAAGCTTCTTTGATTTACCAGTTTTAACTGAATTTATGTAATCTGCCTTAGGAGCATTTCGGGGTAAAGGGCAGCAGATAAATCCACTGCAACAGGGTGGTGTCATGCTAAAGTGGTTGGACTCGCAAGAACCATCAGCCCCAGCCAACATTGCCAGTGGTCAGGGATAATGGGAGGGCCATGCTATACTAGTGCTTGTGAGTAACTGATTCAGCCCGTAAGTCAGGCATTACCTCATCTTTTAAAAATATCTATATATTTGTAGAACATTTCAGCATGATATCATGAAATTGATTTCTTTTGGGATTCCAGAGCTATCTTACGCTTTGGTTGAGTTAAGTCTTGCTTTAGCATGCCACAACAACTGGCCATATTTTCCCCGTCTCAGTGTCTATCAAAATGTTTGAATTCAAAGTTGTCCACAGCAGAGTTTTGAAGCTGGGGGGGAAACTGGTGGGAGGTAGGGAGACACTATATGTTCACATACACCTTTTTAGTATTTTAAGCACCATTTTCAGTATGATTTTTAAACAGATAAACCACTTTGCTAAAGAGAGGCAGCCTCAGCTTTCACTGATTTGTCAGATCAGGGCCACGTGACTTCTGTTCTCCAGGGCAATCCAACACTACTTCATGTTGCCTGGTCTATTTCACGAAACAGCATAACTCCTGATCACTCAGGGGGCCAAGTAAATTGATTGCCCAGTAGAGATGGCCATTAAGGAAAGGTCAAATGAAATTGCACTGGGAGGCTTTCAAGTGGTTGTTTAAGACACAGATTGCAGGTAAGGGTTCTTTCCCCAGGGCCAGTTTCACTGTATGTTCATCACGGCTGCTCCTTATCATCTGTGTTTTTCATTATGCCTTTGTGCATGGAAGTGGAAAAGCACTCTAAATAATGAACTAAGCTGAAAACACAGAGATCCATTTGCAGAGCAATGAGCAGGGCCTTAATAGCACACCTCATCTCCAAGCTGATGAGAGTCACACCAGGCTCCATCTAGCACATCATGCTGGAAACCTACCACACTGTAAATATTTACTAATGACACATGCTGCTGATTAAACATTACTTTCTCCTTCCCCAAGGAGACTTTATAGCTGGCCTTAAAAAAAAACAGTAGAATGTGAGGAACAGTATCAGCATGGCATTCTAATAAAAACCATCTCTCCTTAAGAACACTACATCAAGAGCACACAATTTTAGGAAACCAGATATATCATTTCATCCTGCAGGATGTCAGAGGCAAACCAGCATGGCTTCCATACAGGTAAACCCTGTCTCACTTTTTAGAATTCTGTGAGTGTCAATAAGCATATGGCTGGAGGTGATCCAGAGAACACTGTGTGCTTAGATTTTCAAAAAGCTTTCAATAAAGTCCCTCCCAAAGACTCCTGACCTGAGTAAACTTAGAATTCATAGGATAAGAGAACAGCTCCCCTTATGGATCACCAACTGGTTGAAGAATACAAAGAATATAAAGCACTATAATATGTAGTGATGGTCACCTAGATGGCTTTAAAAGGGCTTTAGATAAATTCATTAATGATGAGGCCAAGGTGGCTGTGTACCACCTTCAAAGGTTTAGAAGGTAATATACCTCTAAGTATATTACCTTCTAAATTGATGCTTTTGAATTATGGTGCTGGAGGAGACTCTTGAGAGTCCCATGGACTGCAAGAAGATCAAACCTATCCATTCTTAAAGAAATCAGCCCTGAGTGCTCACTAGAAGGACAGATCCTGAGGTTAAGGCTCCAGTACTTTGGCCACCTCATGAGAAGAGAAGACTCCCTAGAAAAGACCCTGATGTTGGGAAAGATTGAGGGCACAAGGAGAAGGGGACGACAGAGGATGAGATGGTTGGACAGTGTTCTCGAAGCTACTAACATGAGTTTGGCCAAACTGCGAGAGGCAGTGAAGGATAGGCGTGCCTGGCGTGCTCTGGTCCATGGGGTCACGAAGAGTCGGACACGACTGAACGACTGAACAACAACAACATACCTCTAAGTACCAGTTACTAAGAATCACAAGTGTGGAGACTACTATTGTGCTCAAATCTTGCTTGCAAGCTTCCCATAGGCATCTGGTTGGCCACTGTGAGTAGAGGGGGCTGAACTAAGATGGACCTTCAGGTCTGTTCCAACAAAGGTCTTCTGTTCCTATCCTTACCTTTGATAGTTTGTAGAATAGGTGGGACTTGCCAAGCAGAAAAAGAAAAACTGCATCTACTGGCATTCCTTCTTCTGCACAACTTATCAGCATACAAGAGGCTGATCATCCGGTCCCAGTGGCCAAAAGTTAAGAAGCTGAAGTTGATCTGTACCGGATGTCAGGGACTATAAAGAAATCAGTGTGGGTGGGCTGTGCAATCTGTGTGGCTACTTTCATGCCAAGGATGTCCCATGGGTATATGAGAGGAAGAAAGGAACAGAGATAAACAGCACTCCCTCCTGTAGGGTCAGATCTCATTCGCAAGCCAACTTACAAGGAGAAAAAACTCAAACGATGTAATTCTCCACTACCACCACTACTCCAACATTCATTTTTCAAATACATTAAAGCAAGCAAAAGCAGGACTCATCTGCACAGCCTGGACCTCATGCCTGCATCATCCTAACAAGCAGCCATGATGTTGTTGCTGGGAGAGTGTAGGCACAGCATCACACCACTGTGCTGGCCATTACTGGAGGCAAGTTACAAAACCAAAGAAAAATGCAGACCAACAGACCTCAGCCTCAATCCCATCGCAAACAAGTAGCCTCAAATGAAGGTGCATAGTCTTATCCACATTAAAAGCATATCACCCAGATTGCTCTACGGGGGCTGCATAAGCACTGTGCATCCAGATCATATATCCATATTGGCTGCTCATATGAAAGCATTCCTTTGGTGCAGATTTCCCTTGTTGGATTGGAACAGCTATTTCAATGTAACAAAAAGTGTTTGATAGCCTTTAAAGTGCCATTAGACTCATGTTGTTTATCTGCCAAAGGCTAACCACTACCGGTACTACCACTCTGGAAATTATTTAAAGCGCTGAAGGAGGGAAAGATCACCTGCAATTATTCTGAATACTTTATTTCAGTTATTCATTCGTTTGCATTCCTATACCCCTATTTATCTCATAGCAAAAAGAGGGGAATTTTGAAGAATGTCTGAAGAGGTACAAAACACTAATATCTGAATGAAAATTAATGGGACATTGGTACCGAAATGAAATATTAATGGATATTTACTAACTGTGGAAAAATAAATTGTTTAAGACATTTAGAGGTCTTCCCAGTTAGGAAGCTAGGGCTAACTTATCTCCTTTGCCATGTGAAGGAGGGCTAAAGTATTACTACTGGATTGATGATTTGTTACCTAGCATATCTTAAAGTGCTATAAAAAATACCAACCTGCATTACATAGCTGCCCATAAAATATTAGCAGGGAGGTCAGAAGACTCTGACACTGATTGTGTAACCCTACACATTACCACCCACTGTTTATTTTTAATTCCCCTCTTGAGAATTTCAGAGGTTTTAGAGCAGGAAGAAGAGCATCTACTTCAATCATCCTGCCAGTTCGCTACAATTTTCTTAATCCTGCCTTTTGAATTCTTGTTTATGGCGTACTTATTACACAATTCTCCTTCTCCAGAGGATTATGGGAATCTCCTACAATGATCATTATTTGCAGGGATTACCAATAATCAGTGCACATTCTTATGGCTCGTGGAATAAAATGCATCCTACTGACCTTTTAAAATGCCTTTTTAAAAAATTGCAATATTAATAGCATTTCTCATTACTAGCAGCCATGATGACCTGCATCTGCCTTTTAGGGTTGCGCAAATCTCCAAATAGCCTGTTGGGAGATCTAAGGCAAAGAAGTTGGTGTGGCATAGACAACAGTAGAAAATATATGTAAGCAAGGATAAACTAGAGATGGATCTAGGGCTGCCACTTACACACCACCAAAAACAAGGATAAAAGAGTGGTTCCCACACACGGAATGCAACTTGTGAATGGAGAGTTTCGAGCACTGCGTACAGCAGAAGTGCCTGGATCAGGCTTCTCTTTGGGCAGTGGGCCAACTTTGGAACCAAGAGAGCCATTGCTAGTCCAGATCTGCTCCCATAATGCCCCCATTTTGGGGCCTTTTCGCCAGCAGGAATGCCATCAGTGGTTTTGGGCAGGCGCAGTGAAGACCTCCATGCTGACAGAGTCCCTATGGCTGCCCAACTCGCCATGCTAGGCCTTGACAGAGGGTTACTGCCACCTGTTCCTAACCTCATTGAGCAACTAGGATTGGGAGTTAGGAATTGTACTCAAAGTCCAATTGAACTCAATGCAGCACACTTGTGAATAAACCTGTAGAGAAGTATATTTTAAATGCTCCAATCAAACATTTCTTTTCCATGCAATCATTGCTGATTTCTCTCTCTCTCTCTCTCTCTCTCTCTCTCTCTCTCTCTCACACACACACACACACACACACACACCCCTAAATGGATTCTTATTATACAATCTATTGAGCAGAATAGTTAAAGATGCACAATGTACTGAACCTCTGGCCTACCACACAGCAAGTCAGTATGTCAAGTCCAATCCATACAAGCAAAGTCCAAAATTCAAGAGTCAGGAAATGCAGTGCAGGCTCAATCCAAGTAGCTGAGTCTGAAGTCCAGCAGTCAAGATACAGTTCAGAGTCAACCCCAAACCATAGTCTCATAGAGGTCCAGGAGCATCCAAGCCAAGGCCCATCAACATGGGCAGTTGAGCAGAAACAGCACCTCAGCTCTGCTTCCCTTTTGTATATTGTATGCTGATTTCAGCATCTGGGCTTGAGGAGGCAGGTGACCCTCACCTGTTCTAAGTCTACTCCAGCTGAGGAATCACACACCTCCCATTCAACATTTCAAGTTGTTGGTCTTGATGTATAAAGGGCTTAGGACCTGGTTACCTACATGAATGCCTGTTCCTATGTTGTCCTGCCTTTGACTTGAGATTTGCCTGGGTGGACCTGTTGGTTATATTATCACAACAAAGTTGCCAGATCTTGTAAGAAGAGTCTTCTCAAAGATGGCACCCAAGAGATAGAATACTCATCACTCAGAGGTTAGACTGACACAGATAGCTTTTGGTATCATGTGAAAGCATTGCTCATAAGACCCATTAGAAAAGAAAGCAGCTTCGGTTGTGGTTCAATTGTATGCATCAGTTTTATGTTGATGTGTTTTTGTATGTTGAAATCCCCCCTGGGGTTGTTCTAAGATGAAAGGAGGGGCTTATACATTTTTTTAAAAAAATCATCAAAGTAATGGGGAACGCTTTGCACTGCTCTGTCATAAGTTACTATGAAAAATCCTTCAATACGTTATTTTTCTGTAGGTTGCCATTCTATGTTTCTCTGACATTTCTTAAATGGAGGCAATATTTTAGACACAGATGTCCATGTTAAATAAAGTGCTACTCAAACATCTCCTCCTCCTCCTCCTTCTGTGATCTGTTCTAATAAGGGTGGGGAGGTGTTTTCTTTTTAGTTCAGCACTGGGGAGGGTAGAAATCAAAGGGGCTGCAATGAATGTAGCAAAATTACACTGTCTAAGATTGGTAGGCATTGGCTGCAAATTGAACAGAATTGATGGTGGCAAAAGCCAGCACAGGTCAAATGGTCCTTTCCACAAGGACTCACAAAGGGGGCTCTCTCGTGGATAGATAATGCTCTTTGAAGTGATTGCAGCCAGACCTTTTGAGGTATTGGACTGTCTCCAATCTCTCTCTCTGCTTTCCGCCCCCCTTCAGTCTGAATGGATTATGTGACAGCCTGTCGATCCAGTTGGAATGACTGGCAGAGGCCTATCAAGACCAGCAGAAGTCAATTAATCCTTTGCTTACACATGGCCTTTCTGAGCCAAGCTAAATTTTTATAACCGGAAACTGTTCTGTTTCAAATTCTACCCTCACACTTTCACATCCACTCTGAAAGAAAGTATGTGAATTAAACACATGTGTAGCTGCGCGCACACACACACACTTAAAAAAGAAAGAACCTTGAACACTTAACAGGTTTTCTTGTTTTGGTTTGCCTTTTTGCAGCAGGAAAACATAGTGTCTTTAACAAAACTACTCCAATTTAGAAATCAAGAGAGACAGATTAGCATTTCTGACAGGTCCCCTGGGAAAACAAGAATGAGCAGCCCCTTTATAAAGCAAAGGTCAAATCGATGTGTGGATTCTCCTGATCTCCAAGAGTTAAGTGAGGCTGCAGTTATTTGACTGCAATTCTCCAGGGCCAAATTCCAAAATGCCACAGTTGCTCAATTGCCTTTATACTAGACATCACTCAACATCTACTATCCTTAACCCATTGCATTCAGATTGGGATATACACTGAGTAAATTACTTCCACTACCAAAGGCAATTTTAAAAGGTGGATTTGAATTATAGGCTTGAGAATCTGTATAAATTCATACACAATCTGTTGAGGGTATTTCAATGGAAGTGACTAAACACACAGGTTAATCAACGTACATCATATCTTTTTTCTCATCGAAATAGTCTGCAAACTGAACTTCTATTGCTTTAATTTGTGATCTCTGTTTATTGGCTGACTACCTTATGCAAAATCATTGCAGCAGACATTCCACCAGAACTAACTTGCCATATCATTCTATCCCTACCAACACCACACCTACACGCACCACCCACAGTAATTGTGTGTGATAATTTTACCTCCCCCAAAATAGCAATATCACTCAATGCATATTTTTGAGCTGACAGATAAACATTGCAGCAGCAACAAACACCATTGTGTCTTATTTAGACTGCAACAAAGTGTGGTTTATCCACAATGATCTATGGAGCTGTGATGTTTTAGATTAGGTGCTTGGTCCAATACTGGTGTGTGTGTGTGTGTGTGTGTGTGTGTGTGTGTGTGTGTGTGTGGTGTTTCTGGAATGGGGATGGGGACAACTAGTCTCCTAGAAAAAGCAACACTGATTTACATGAGCACAGAACCTGACCTTTTTAATTTAGAATAGGCTTCGGCTCTGGTAAAATATTCCCAAAATTTGTTCAGCTTTCTGTCATCTGCATAGGTGCAGATGCCTGCCAGTTGTTGTCAGGAATCCAATCATTGGCCCTCATGTTAATTGCTTCTGCTTTTCATCTTGCTAAACAGAGCTATACTTTTGCGTGCTCCTTTGGGGGTGGTGACAAGGGCCTGCCCTATTTTCTTCAGAGGGGACCATATTACTTGAGCCATGTGTCATCACTTTCTGCCCACTTGAGTTGTAGGACTTCCTCTTCGCATTAAGTAAAAAAGACTGTTCTCAACAATGGCTTTTATCTGCCTGAACACAGTCCGGTTGGCCTGGATTTCTTCGAAATGTCTCCCATCTGCTTCCTATTTGGACTTCAGCAGGCATTCAAGGTAGATGTATTCTTATTTATTTAATTATGGTCTCATCCCCAGGGATCCTTTCTTTCTGCTTCAGTTTTATTATGCCTGCTCTTCATTTCCGGAACATTTTTGAGTACCTGTTTTACGGTTTTTCATGACTCAGCTACACTACCAATTCCTACTCTTGTCAGTGTTGTCTACAAGCAAGACAAAGTAAAGACCTTGTCCTGGCTAATGACCCCAAGATACTGTTTTGGCAAATGATAAAGAACCATTTGAATAATGTGAAATGTTTGCAAAAACAATTTAATTTGGGCAGAATGGCATGCAATCTTGGCAAATGCATCTTTCCAAACTTGCATTTGTTGAGATAATGAGTTGGTTCAAATGATCTCAGTTCAGAAAGCTATGAATGAGCCTTTCCCCTTCATACTTGAACTGGAAAAATACCTCAGTTTTTGTACAAGCCAGTATATTAATAAAGTATTGTTAATTAAAGTATATTAATGCAGCAACAAACTATGTTTAAATATCATGGCTGGTCCAAGACTGGTAACCAAGGCATGTGTGGAGAGTGCCTAATGGATTTGCCCTGGGGCCTCATACTCAAAGGAAGCCTCCAATTTAGACATTTGCTGATTTTTGGGGGCATTTGATAAATTTCATGACTTGTTTTTATGTAGTGAAGTGGTTAGAGTATTGGATTGGGACTGGGGTTCAAATGCCTCTCAGCTATGGAGCTCACTGGACAGTCTTGGGCCTGCCACTATCTTAGCCTTACCCACCTTATGGGTTTAGTAGTAGTAGTAATGTTTATTACGGCCATTGGCCCATAGATATACATTGTATTACATCCAGAGAAACGAGACAATGCAAATGCAAATAAAACTTTCTAAATAAAAAAATATATATATACAATATAAATAAAATTTAAATATTTAAATAAAAACTATATAAAACTATGTACACAGTAAAACAGTAAAATCCATTCGTATAAAACCAAAATCAAAATTTAGATCCAGCGGAAACAGTTGAAACAGTTTTATTTGTAACCCTTTAGGTTTAGCTGCGCTGATTTTTGAAAAATTTTGGGCTTAAATAAGCTAACAGACATCATGCAGTGATCCATTTCTCTTCTTTTGAGATAGTACATTTATCAGAAATCTTGCAACTGTAAGGGATCTACTAGTATCTTCATCGTTCAGAAGGAATATTACTTTTGCTTCCGGGATTTCATCAGTAATATTCACAAGATAGGGGGTTAGAAATTTGGCCCGTGCAGCCGAGTGGGTTTGTTGCGGCTGGTTAAAAATATTATTAGTATTAGTATACTGCCCTTCATCCGTAGATTTCAGGGCAATTCAATGGGGGAAGGGGAAGCCATGTACACTGCCTTGCACTCCCTTTGAGGAAGGAAGTGTAGGGATATAAACATAATAAACTAAGAAAAGAAATAACAAGATGCTTTGTTTTATTTGATGAAGTATTCATCCTCTCATCTGTAGTCCAACAGCAATTATACAGTCCAGTAGCTCCAGATAGTGGACCCAGGTGGCGCTGTGGGTTAAACCACAGAGCCTAGGGCTTGCTGATCAGAAGGTCAGCGGTTCGAATCCCTGCGACGGGGTGAGCTCCCGTTGCTCGGTCCCAGCTCTTGCCAACCTAGCAGTTCGAAAGCACGTCAAAGTGCAAGTAGATAAATAGGTACTGCTCCGGCGGGAAGGTAAACGGCGTTTCTGTGCGCTGCTCTGGTTCGCCAGAAGCGGCTTAGTCATGCTGGCCACATGACCTGGAAGCTGTATGCCGGCTCTCGGCCAATAAAGCAAGATGAGCACCGCAACCCCAGAGTCGGACACGACTGAACCTAATGGTCAGGGGTCCCTTTACCTTTAGCTCCAGATATTGCTGAAATACAACTCCCTTCAGCCCAAGCATGCATGGCCAATGACTTGGGATTATGGGAGTTGTTGTTCAACAACACCTGGAAGGCCAAAACTTCCTCATACCTGGTTTACAGCATCCTTAAGATTCTACGTATAACAACCCATTTAAAAGACAAGTCTTAGCTTAAAAGCTCTAGGGAAGTAAAATCCAGCCTGCAAGAGGAATGTGGGGGAAATGGTCTTCTTTAAGGTTTGGGGGATTTTTCCCCCAGTGGTGCAAGTTGTAAGATGTTTCTATTTAGTAAGAAAAATATGACTTATTGCAAAGTAATTTATATTTCTTTCTGTACCACAAAATGTAAACTTACTGGTTAGCTAGAGAAACAAGATTGCACTAAATTCTGAGTAACAGATCTTGAAAACGACGCAAGGTTATCTTTATAACTCTGCCTACAGGAATGATGCATTTCATGTTTGCTTGTAGCCTTCTGGGATTTCCTTTTCTCTCATGGCCATTTGAATTTCAGATAAAATATTTCAGATGATAATAATATTCAGATAATATTTTGGGAGGTGGCATGAAAAATATTAATGCTGGAATGGGGAGAAATGGAAAGAGAGAGAGAAAGGAGCACTGCTTCCTGAAGTTTTAAGTTCCCCATCATTGAAAGTCTATTTGCCATATACTTGAAATGCTCTAAGAACAACAGAAATCCATGCATGAATGCTTATGTGCAAATGCAGAGTAAAAATAGAGTTTGGGGACCTTGTGGAGAATAACACTGAAAAGGGCAATTGCACAGGGTCTGCCTCACCCTTTTATTAACCTCTGTCTGGGAAATCTCCAGAGCCACTTAGCATGAACAATGAAGGAAACTCTGGTTCATAACTGGAAATGTGCACTATATTTTTGTATGCTTATTTTACATCAAGTCTGCATAGTAGCTCCTAGGCCATGACTTGCAGGGACATAGCATTTTTTCAGCATGCTGTTCCTTGGCCTAAGACCTTTTAAGGTTCTTATGAAAATAATAATCAGGTACCTGGGATCTCAGGTGACTGAGAATTCAAAACAAGAACTGATTGATTACAATAGATAAAAAAGAGGAGACATTTTCCGACATAGTGTGAAATCTGAAATATTTGAGACATGTAATATATGCACATTGAAAAGAGAGAGAAATAAAATGCTATCAAGATTGTTCCGCCAGTCTTTAAAACTCCTTAAAAGCATGGGTAAGAGCAAAAAAGAGAACACATTTGCCGACTTCTACTTTCAACTATGGATCACTATGATGACTCTCATTTTACATACCCATGAAAAAGAGGACGTGTCCTGGAAAAAGAGGGCATATGGCAACCCTAAATGGGACAAGAGGTAATGATCCAGTGTAGTGTTAGAACCAGGTTCAAATTTTCATTCAGCCATTCAGCTCATTGAACTAGTCACTTTTCTCACAGTCTAACCTACCACACAGGTCTGTGGGGAGAGTACAATGGAAGGGAAGAATACAGGATCTGCATATTTTAATTAAATTAAATAAACTGTGAGAGTTCTCACCCCAGAGCAAGGTACGTGTAAAGAAACCCAGAAGACTTTGCTGTCTAGTTTTCATATCCTTTAGAAGCCCGTCAATCAAGCAGACTTACTAATTTGAACCAAAAGTCTGAAAATATATATATGCATGGGCTTGTACACAAGATTTTCAAATGGTCTTAAATCAGAAGAAGTCTGGAGAATATCCAGCCAACCACTTTACTGCTAAAATTTATCACACATCTCACTTTTGGTTTTGCTTGGCAAATGCTGCTCTAAAAGATGCTGGGCAAAACTGAAATAGTTTGAAGGTTACACTTGGTTGTGGTGAGTAGCCAGTGTTTCTGATGCTTTGCCAAATGTATCAGAATCTGTTTTTTTCTGGAAAATGGGCCAAGAACATTACAACGTGGGTCTCCAAAACACTCAGGATTAGACAGACACTGCTTGCATTGCAGTCAATTGAAGCCTTACGTCTGACATCGTAAAGAACAATGTTGTGTGCTCTGAACATTTCTCTTTATGTGACCATTCTCTTTGTTAGGCGTTCGCTGTCCAGAATGAAATCAATATTTTTTTCCCCTTCTGTGAACCATGAAGCAGTTCAGTCTGTTCCACAAAAAAATGAAAGTGGTTTGTTTGCTTGCTTGCTCACTTACTTACTCACCAACCACACACACACATAGAGCGAGAGAGAGAGTGAGTCTATGTTCCTGTCTACTTTCTTTCAGGAATAAGAGAAATACCACACCTGATCTTGTACTGTATGTAATATTGCCAATGTCAGAGCAACTGATGATTACCTGCAGTAACATAAACAGATTGTGGCTCATGAAACTTGAGTTCCTTGCAACTATTTATGTTACCAAATTACAACACTCATCAAGTCCATCGAGTCTGACTAATGTTCACAGATGATTGGAGCGATAAGCCAAAAAACATCTAGAGGGCACCATGTTGGGGAAAGCTGCTTTAGATGCACATCACCAATGCTTCTGCAGAGCGAAGTAATGCTCTGCAGGTACACGCCCACTGTCATTTCTGTGATTGCAGGCAGTGGTTCATGCAGTATGTTTCTCCCTGTTATTAGGGAAGGGAAATAGGGGAAGAATTGCGCCACCTGTGTAAACTGGCTCCAAGTCCTTATGAGGAAAGTTAATCTTGCCATGATTTCTTGCCTGGTTCACTTGAGCCAAGAGGCAGGCTGACTTCACGCCTTCTTCATGCCTATCAAAATAAAACCTTTCAACAAGCCCCACCCCAGGGCCCTCCTACTGTAAGTGAACATTCAAAAGTATTCGCCTTCAGCAATGAAGAATCCACCTATTTTCTCTTGAGCATTTTAAAAAGATGAGCAAGAATGCACATGAATGAAATCAAAGCAAACATTGCAAATTGTTCCATACACAGCTTCACCGGGAAGAACTTTCTGACAGTAAGAGTTGTTTGGCAGTGGAAAGCACTGGTTGTGGAGTCTCCTTTATTGGAGGTTTTTAAACAGAGGTTGGATGGCCAACGGTCAGAGATTCTTTAGCTGTGATTCCTGCATTGCAGAGGATTGGACTATTATATACCCTAAACTAATATAAAAGATAGAATGGGGGTTTTAAATGCAAGAAGGTTAAGGCAGAAAGTCATAAAAGACATTGGCAGAAGGAATAGTTGAACTGAAAAATCAGAGTATTTGGTGATTTTTAAAGCAGCATCTGGTATACATGGTTTCAGTCTAGTTAATCCCGCCTTTGTCCAGGTTTTGAGTAGATGCCGGGTAAGGTGCGTAGTAACCATCAATGCACAGCTGTGTAATGATATAAGAGTGCCTCCAGAACACTTCCATAAAGCCTGCTGCAACAGTATTTTAATTCAATGTTGATAGAAAAAGAACATCAAAAATCTATCAATTAAGCAGGAATGGTACCCCTTTGATAACTATTTGTCCTTCTAACCCAGGGGAGAGCAAACGTTTTCAGCAGGGGACCGGTCCACTGTCCCTCAGACCTTGTGGGGGACCGGACTATATTTTGGAAAAACATATGGACGAATTCCTATGCCCCACAAATAACCCAGAGGTGCATTTTAAGTAAAAGCACACATTCCGCTCATGTAAAAACACCAGGCAGGCCCCACATATAACCCAGAGATGCATTTAAAATTAAAAGACACATTCTACTCATGTAAAAACACACTGATTCCCGGACCTTCTGCGGGCCGGATTTAGAAGGCGATTGGGCCGGATCTGGCCCCTGGGCCTTAGTTTGCCTACCCATGTTCTAACCATCCCATTACAAAAGAATCATCTTATTTAAGTACTTACATGTCCAATACATATTCAACTTATTTTTAATCCTTACAATAATATTGTAATTAACATCACTGATGTGTTTACAAAGGGTGGCTGGGTATCAATAGATATCAGTCAGTTTGAGAGGTTGCTACTTAAAAGAAAGAAAGAAAAAGTGATTGAATTATTTTTAGAATTTATTTATGAAATTAATTACAGGGAAGGGCCACAGGTCCATAAGAGAACACCTGTTATTTGCACGTAGAAGGGCTCTGGTTCAAATCCCTGGCATCTCCTGGTGGGGCTGGGAATGCCCCCTGTCTGAGTCCCAGGAAAACCACTGCTGGTCAGTGTAGACCAGGGATGGGCATTCCTCAGGCTTATTGGATCTACTTCTGTTTTTTATTAGAACTGCAAGATCTGCAAACCACAGCCAGGTGCAGAAGACCATACTGTCAAAGAACAAGATCCTTCCAAGCACATTCTGAGCCTAGGAATGTGCCTTCAGCAATTTAGAAGTTGTCAGAAACTTTTACTGCAAATCACCCAGAAACCGACCAGCAGGCCCTGAGCTACCTTTTTTTCCTCACGCCTAGTATAGTACTGAGACAAGTGGACTAATGGTTCAGCTTGGTATATGGGAACTTCATTTATGTCCCTACCTACACAATTCTGATTCTGATTCTGCCTACTCTTACCAGACTTAGCCAGTGATTACTATGATTACTAGTGCTTCTCTGCTCTGGCTGGCTAAGAACCATAAACAAACCAGCATTCTGTTCTTCTTTTCCAATGAAGCAAACTCTAAACCCAGCCTTTTCATCTGGACTAGCAAAACCAGCAGGACTTCTGGAACTCTGTAAGCCTTCTTGACCTAGTATTTCTTCTAGCTGAGGTTTTCATTATCCTATTTGTCTCAGTACAGTAGCATTTGAATACATGGTGGGTTTATTCAGTGCTCTCAGAGGTGGAATCATTTATTATCAAAATAGAAGCACTACGTCATGTGCATAATTGCAGCATATGACAAACAACAGCAACATCAACCCACAAGCAATACAGGACATGGCAGGCTATGACTCGTGTTTACTGTAAACAGGGCTGCTCGGTGCCAGATGTCAGCAGCACAAACCACCAGCAGCTTATTCCAGCAGGAGGAAAACAAAACACCATGACTCCATTATTCTGGATGACTGCTCTATGCAAAATTCCTTGGAATAGGAGACAAATTTAAGCGTGCTTTTATATAAATATATATATATATATATATAAAGCTCAGCTTGGTACCCATCTTAGAGCCAATAGGTTCTACCAGTGTTACACACATGGAAGACAAGCTCACAAAATGGAACTTGCCTTCCTTCCCCCACTTCCAGGGCTTCTCAAAAAGTGCCACTGGCACAAGATTCTTTTATCAATTTGAGGTGATTCTCCCCCTTCACCACAGCCCCATAGGACAAAATGTTGAAGAGTTCAGGTCAAAGTTTTTGAGCTTCTTTTAGGGAGGAGGGAAGGCCCGTTTTGGGGGAGTGAAGGGACAAAATGTTGAGCTTTTTTTAGGGGAGCCAAAGTTGTTCAGCTTTTTGGGGGGAGCCACTGATCTACCAGTGATCTACCATAGACGTCCAATGATTTACCAGTAGATCACGATCTACCGGTTGGACATGCCTGTATTACACTAACCAAATTACAGATATGTAGGGAAATGGTGACAAACATTTTGAAATATAATGGAGTATCAAGGACTGTTGAGGACAATTCTACTTTGTTAAAATATTTCTTTTAAAAAATTATTCAAAAAATGTTTGTAATTGTGGTTTACAATAATTGAAAATGCACAATCTGCTAAAGAAAACACGCAACATCGGATCAAAGAAACCCCCAAGTCGCCCCTGTGAGCTCTCTTCCATGCAAGTCAACAGAATGAAGCAGCTCCATTAGTTTGCAGTGGGGTGGGATAACACTACAGAAGCATAATGGGGGTTGCTTCATAAACAGCTGGTCATGTCATGAATGCAGTGTAGAGTTACCTCCTGATAAGTTGCACCTCCCATAACAGCAGCATCAAAGTGCACCAAAGCCCCATAGGAATCAATTTAAGTGCTGAAGCTCACTGCTTTCAGTGGGATATGTTTTACACCTCTGTCTTTGGCTTGTGCAGATGAGCGAAGCAGCAATGGTGTTAAGATGTTAAAAACACCCCACAATAATTTGGGTCAAGCTGTTCCATGATGCAATCTAACATGACATAATTAGAGGAGTCTTTCATAGGTTTCTGGAGCCATAATGGATCCCACAAGTATGCTGTGCTTTCTCCTGACCTGGAGCTGTTCCATCCATTAAAATAAATGAACTTAAGCACCCCTTCTAGAAGACATAAACAGTTCCACTGGTGCTTTGATGTCAGGCTGGAAAGCAAGTCCCTGTGACCTGCATTGTCCTGACAAGTGTGAAAACAACCTTAGTCATTCCTAATCTAAGCGGCATTTGAACTAGCAAACTTTATATATACTTTAGAGATAATAATCTGACATTCCCTTCATTAAAATGCAAAGACTGTCAGACTGCTCCTGTAAATCATGGCTCTTTCAATACACACCACTCTGCCAGGTACTTCTCCAAACAAAAAGACAAGCACAAACATCCAGACGAATTGCACAAAAAAGTAGTGAGAGAGTAAGGGCCATACAGATTGTGATGGTGGCAAAGTAGTAATTTGAAAAGGAATGATTTTACAGCAAGGAGGCCCAGAATTCATCAGTGTACGGCACAGGTGTCTCCTCTCACTGCAGATGCTACCTGGCAGTCCAGCTGCTGATGAGGGAAAACTATGTCTAGACTCAGCTGGAGTGAATTACTTTATCAGAACACTCCATAGGAAGTTGTATGAATGGCTGGCAATGCTTTTGGCTAACCTGAGCATCAGACTCACTTTGGGAGGAGGGGCAGGACTGCCAAAGACCCTTTAGCTTTCTCTGGCTAGGAGCAACATTTCCCTTTGTTGGACAGGGATATTTAGATGGGCCAGGATTGTTAGTGTTTTACAGCCTTGTACCTATAAATTCTCATGCTCTGTGTCAGGAGCCAACCTCTTAGAATTTAAGCACCAGGGAAACTTCCCTTTGGTTATCACTGGTGCATGCTATTCATAACTATTCAGATTTCATGTGCGTGAAGCTTCCCTGCATCAACATTGTGCCCAATGGGAAGAAGATACACATCAGAGGCTATGCTAGTGGATAAAAAGATGCAGCAAATTCTTTCAAGCAAAGTCGCACACACACACACCATCTGGCATGTTTGCTCTCAGGACTGGATGTCTGAATCAACAGTTCTGTAGGTTTTGCAGAACCTTTACGAGAAGCTTACATTGGTCCCCTGATAAAAGAACACCACTTAGTGTTCTCCTGTACTGAAATATACAATTCCAGATGGAATCTACCTATTAAAATGTCTCACAAATTATAACGACTATATTAATCAATCAATCTGCAGTTATTAATTCCAAGGTAACAATGCAGTGCTCTAGACAGATCTTGAAGAGTTACTGCAAAACAAAACATATTTTTGATTTTTCAAACCCATCATAAACTCTCACCAAAAAACACAAACAAAAATAGGATGCTAGAGGAATGAATCCTAGACATTTGGAAAATAAGTTCAGAGGAGGGTTTTTTAATAGGATTAACAGAGAGTCACAGCACCAAGTTGTAAGGATGGACTAGGCCTACTTGCTATAATATGAGAGAACTTTGCCATCTTAAGATGTTACTTCCCAAATCCAAACTGCTGCTGTAGACAGCACATGAACAGCAGTTTCCAAAGGCTCTGTCATGGCACCATGACTGCATTCAGGTATTGCATCTTAATAAGTCAAGACACAAATAAGCCATTTAACCACACATACACACACAAAACCCCCACATCCTTTGAAAGTGAAACAAAGAAACTAGTAAGTCATCACTTAACTATCTTTTCCTGTTTCATACGAAATGAGAATCGATAGATACCACCTTCAGAACAAGCCAGAATGTAAAACTAATGTCAAACTACCTTCCAGGTTCAGACAAAATGGAAAACAAGTGTTAATCAAAGATTTATGGGTTTGTTTGTACTGTGAATGAAGACGTGCATTCACAGTACATGCATGTGCTGCCAAAAGCCTTGTTCATATCTCAGCTTATTAAAGCAATATACAATTGGCCAGACTCTCCCTTTCTCTTATCACTTCCTGAACCCCAGACATCAGGGCACGGCTAAATAGACAACGGATCACCATTTCCCCAACAGAACTGTTCTTGCTGCACTCCCTCAGCAATCTCCATCTGTAAGGTTTGTCAGAAGAATCCCTTGGCTCTCTTGCCACAATACACCTATGGCCAGAGTACATATTACATTTGCCATTGAGGGGCCATGGGAAAGGCTAAAAAAATAATGGTGTTCCTTTGCACAATTATTTACCACTTCTGCAGCTGAAATTCACTTTCCTTCCACTATCCAGTCTTTAAACCTTGAAACTTGATACCCTTCCTATATATAAAACTTTCCCTAATGACTTATTCTGGAAAAATACATATGATTTAACTGAAGCCAGCAGAGAAATTTTATTTTTCTCCCAAGTTCCAAACAGTTGTAATAATACAACAAAAACAACAACATTAGAACTTTCCACATAATTAGACCAATATGGAATTTTCTATTAAACCGTAGTAATGACATTATAGTGGCCATTTATTAACCTCTATTCCAGCCAAGACTATTTCAGATTCTGCCACCAATAGAACAGGTCAGAAATCTACTGTGACTAGACTTTTAATACCCCTTTTTTTAATGCTCCAAGCTATGATCAGCTGATATAAACTTATCAGCCAGCCATATCTTCATAACCAAAAATGGCCCCTTTCTGAAACCCCTATTAAGAACAGGCCAGGTGTAACAAAATTCATATTCTTGATGACTTTCAGCTCAAGCACAGAAATAGCAGGCTTATGTGAACTAAGTCAGCTATTTTCTTAACAGAAACAGTCCTTGAATGAAAATAAAAAGCAAGATTCCTGAGTCTTCAGCAAATCCATTCCAGATTTCCACCAAGTGATAAGTACAAAAGTACTTCAGTTCTCCTCAGCAAAAAAACACTGTAATGTTGATTTCCTAACATACCACCAAGGCAAGCGAGAGGAAACATTGTTGTAATGAGAATATCTGGCTTATGCAAAGTGACATTGAACCTTTGGTGGAGAAAGAAAAGAAGTAGTTTCAAGATAAGAAGCTGCCTACATATGGCCAGACCTTTGGTCCATGCTGTCTACTGCATCAGCAATCCAAGTCCTCTCTTATATCTACTACCATGGGCCTTTTGACTGGAGATGCCTGGGGTCAAACCTGTACTCCCTGAGCTATGGCCTCTCCTGCAAAGAATATCATGCAGGCTCTTTGGGGCCCAGGGAGGAAGGCAATGGGAGCAATTCATTCCCACATGGAGGCAGCCACCACAAACACTGACAAAGCATCCACGCTAATGGAGAATAAAAGGAAAGTGGGGCTGAAATGAACATTCTGCCACAGGGGCTCCTCTTGAGCTTTAAAAGCGATATGAGACTATTTATCATCAGATTCAGTTTTGTCATAATATTTTTAAAGCGGTGTTCACCTTGGAATGCTTTGTAGAACGTGTGAAGGTTTTAACTATATTTTATAATACTTTGCAATTTTATTTTTATTGGTGTTTGTTGCATGGAAAAAACATTGAGGTCATTATGATAAAAAGTGGCATATAAACTTCTTCTGTAGATTCAAGTTACAAGAAAGAAGATTCTGACTAGACATCATGAAGAACTTTCTGACTAATGTGCCACAGTGCTGTTCCACAGTGGAAGAGATTCCTATGAGAGTTGGTGGTCTCCCCTTCTTTGGAGGACTTTAAGCAGAGGTTGGATGGCCATCTCTCATGTATGATCTAATTGAGATTCCTGCAATAAATACACACACCACCTCCAGCACCTCTGTCCTCTGTTGTCATGAAAATCTGAGGCCACACACGTCCATGGCTGCTTGGAAGTACGAGAGAGAGAGATCCAATCACGGATGTCCTGTGTTCTATCTGTTTTGACTCTGAGATGCTAGACTGTGGTGGAATCTCCAAGCTACTTCTCTTTATCTCATAGTATTGCTCAAGTGACCAGCATGACTGAAGCTTCATTTCCTTTGATATATCATGTGGCACATTAGTCATCATCACTGCAGAGTGGATTTACATATATCAATGTCCTCATTCCTTACAATAAACACATAAAGGCTCTGGCACTTTTTTAAGGACCATTAAAAAAAAGAAAGAAAGCATGACAGTAAACCTAATTTATGGCTGAATCCAAAGTACTGTATGTAGCTGTCTATATCCTCCAGATTAGAGAGAGATTTTAAACAGTGAAGTAGTCGATATCACTAGGTATATGGGATTTTGTGGGATTTTGGAGCCTGATCCATAGAGCGTTTAAGTTACAGCTGTTTTGTCAGACTGTCCCATATTGTTTTCAAGTGGCAAAAGAACTTTAGTTAGGAAGTGGGGGTAGGGCACTGGTAGTAAATTAATCCATAAAAGAAGTGTGCTGATTACCGGTAACTTTATTTTATTTTTCACATTCTGACTTCCATTCCTATCAGGGCTATTTGATACAGACCACAAATAGAAGCATAGAATAATCCAAGATCCTCTCAGAGCCCCTAAGCCATTTTAGCTCTTCTCCAATTTGCTGCTTCTTTGTGAGATCATTCACTAAACCTATAGCGCTATTTGAACATTTATACTCATGCTCATCAGTCAGGGTTCTAAATCACACAAGGAATCTGTGTGTGCATGTAGTCCCCCTACTTTAGACACACACACCCTACACATGACTCTTGGAGGCCAGCGATGGATGGGAGCATGATGGTGTGGGCAGAGCAAGTGAGAGCAGTCCTGCTCTGTTCCTCTTCTGATGAGAACCAGTGTAGTGTAATGGTTAGAGTGCTGGACTACAACCTGGGAAACCTGGATTCAAATCACAGCTCAGCCATGAAGGTGGCTTGGGCCAGTCACTGTCTCTTCATCTAACCTTCCTCTTGTTATGATGTAAAGTAGAGGAGAAAAGTGTGTTCTTACATTCATTACTCATGTTATAAGAATTTGCTCCTCAATATTCTCTGGTTGGTCTCTGTTATTTTCTCCTACCGATAGAGAACCTACAAAAGGACTCTATATGGGCTCTTGGGTACCCTATAAAGGAACAGGAGCAATTTTTTCTTATATCACTCAGATGCAAGGCAATTCCATGAATACTGGGGAATGTACAGTTAGTCACCACATCAGCTTCCTTCAACAACCATGAGTTGCACATGTTTGCCTGTAAATGTTCTCTACTGTGCAAACTGCTGCTGTCAGGTAAGGGATAGGTGTAACAGAGATACCAACAGAGCTCTTGCACATGTGCTTATGCACTGGAGCTCCTTTACAGACAACTGTCTGCAATGTATGGCTGCTGAAGGCAGTCAATGCAGTGGCTGGGCTAAAAACCTAGCCTCACTCCCCAGTGAACACAGCATTTGCCCTACATACAAGTAATGTGTGTTAGTACCGGCTAGCCAATGTGGGGCTCTCCAGATGTTGTTGGACTGCAACTCCAAGCATACCTGGCTGTTGGCAGTGCCATCTAGGGCTGATGGGAATTTGAGTCTGCTACCATCAGGAAGATTACAGGTTTTCTGCTTCTGGGTTAGCATCTTCCTCTCATCTTCCACTGTCTTTTGTTAAACAACAACAACAACAGCCATGCACCACCCTTATTCATTATGAGCTTACGCTCTTTCTTTGCAGCAGAAATATTTTTCCCACCTACACCTATGCTGAGAGGGAAAAGGTGTCATTGCCTCTGAGATAAATGATGACATTTCAAAAAAAAAAGTAGGCCAATCTCTGATGAATGCCTCTAGCACTGAGAAGACTTTGTATGCCACTAGCTTGTACTTCATCACATTGTGCAGTAAGCACGCACTACAATTCACTTGCTACTTTCAACATTGTGCTGCATATAGCTTTCTGTTTTGTTCCCAGGGTTGTCCTTACCATTAGGCAGAGTGAAGCAACCCCCTCAGGTGGCAGATGCTGAGTGGTGGCATCCTGGTTTATCTTTCTGAGCCACCCAGCTGTTCCCCTCTGTTGAAGGACAGAGCTGTGTGTGCTACACAGTCTGCCCTGCAGCCCATAAAGTAGCCCACAGCCCTTAGGACAACATCTTCCACTGCACCTCTCACTTCTGCATATGGAATCTAGGTGGTATCATCGTGTCCTTCGCCTCAGATAGCAAAATATTTCAGGCTGGCCCTGGTTACTATTTCCATTGCTGCCTCACACAGGGGCTATAACATTGTTTGTGGTGACAGCTAACTATTTCCTTGATATTTAGGATAATCTTAAATGCTGGAATTTCAACATATAATTGTCATTCTTCAAGACTAGGTTATGGGGAAAGTGTGTGCTGAGTCATCCAGGGAAAAACAAGCTGAATACCCAACTGGTTTCACCATCATTTTGTTGAAAAAGTTGGGAGTTGCAGCTCTGCATCAAAATTAGTTATTTAGTCACACTAAAGTTGGATTCATTGCAAGCTGGGATTGCTTAAAACCAAAAAACGTTGATGTTCTTCTGGTCAAAATTATAGAGAATCTGAACAATTCAGTTTAACAACAAACAAACAAACTTGTATTCAGTGAATCCAGCCAAGTGAGCAAAGTTTCATTGCAGCTGGAGATTTTTAGTTCTATGGAGGTCTGTTGGTTTCTAAAGGGGCCTTGACCTTGCTGTCTTATCAACTGCCTTGTTTCTTTTCTGATAAGCAGTCTCTCTGACATCTGTTCAGCACACATGGGTTGTTCCCTTGAATACGGCAACCCCCCTTCTCATAACCATGATGAAATTGCCTTCTGGGTTGTCACTGGCATTATCTTTGTTTATTGGCAGAGTTGTTTTTGTAGTGTCAGAAATGGCAGATTGATGGCCTTAGCTGAAACAGGAATGAAACAAAAATGAAGAGAAATAGCTCCTCTTTCTTTACATTCAAATGTAGGAAGGAATCCCAAGGCTCAGATAAACTTATAAACAAGGCTCAGATAAATTTGTTGATTATTTTACTTCACTTAATTACAGAGTATTGGTTTCTAAGCATATAGTACTTAGCTATGAAAGAGAAGTGGGCTAGCCTAACTGGAACCATTGCTTTCCAACCCTTTATGGACCTGGTCCTGTATAATGATGGAACAGTGATGGAAAGGTGTATGGAAACTTTCACTAGCCCTGTGCAGATGTCCCTTAAGCTGTGCCCACTCTGCATACCCAATATTTGATCAACCCAGCACTTTGATCAGGGCATGTGCACATAAACAGCCTACATGCAGAGACCCATGTGTCATACTCTCCAACCATGTGCTCCATACACGTTTTTTGCTCTGTACAGGTTGTGTGATTGGGATGTACATAATTACAAAAACACATAGATATCAGGTGGCCAAGGGGATTGGGGTCTGCCACTACTACCGGTATTGTGATCCCCACCTACCCTCTTGCATCCAAAAGGAACCAATGGAAGCATCTACACCCCTGTAGATATTATCAATGGGTTTAACTTTGATTGTCCTCCTACTCACTGCATAGCATGTGGTTCACTTTTATCATTTATGTAGGGCAAATGACACTGGAGCTTGTTATCCTCTGTATTCAATACCTGATTAAATATAATGCATGTTGATAATCCTATAAGGATTATTCAACTTTGCAATAACATTCCATCCGTGCAAGCATTTCTGCTTTCCCGGCAGAACAACCTCCCTTCTCCTCCCCCAATGTGCTGTTCTGGGGGATCTCCCGACCCCACAGAGCCAATTGGGAAGGGGCAGGAAGGAGGAGAGAGGCACAAAGTACCATTGCACTAATGGAAGTCCTTGTGCAGGCTTCTACTAGCAGAACCAGTTAATTAAATCCAGCCTTTAGGTGCCCTGTACACCTTGTTCTGGAAACTCCTGCAGCAAGCTGGTGCCAAAGCTATCGCTCTGCTTTCCTTTGGACCACATCAGTGAGGCCAAAATTGTAGTC
The DNA here is from genome assembly GCA_034641385.1 of Darevskia mixta. Lineage (NCBI taxonomy): Eukaryota > Metazoa > Chordata > Lepidosauria > Squamata > Lacertidae > Darevskia > Darevskia mixta. The sequence continues at coordinate 22,574,196 of JAWWNH010000029.1, read as the reverse complement.
TTGTCATCTGAGCAGCCCAGGACCTCCATACACACTGCTCAGCCTTGCACCCCGAAGAAGTCACTTCAGTGCTGTTAACACAGTGATTTGACTTCACCCCCGGAGGAACACTCCATTGTCTCTCAAGACAGAAAGAGGCCAACAGCAATAGATTCTTATACGTAAGGCTTTTAGATTGTAAATGTTTCATAGAGTTTGCCTATAGCCTATATAACTTCTTCATTAAACTTGGGTTTATGCTTTTACCTACCAGTGTAATATGTTGAAGCCACCATCGCCCTTTCATAGGTCACATCTAATTTCTGCCTAGGTGCACAGATTCCCCCCCCCTCAATGTCAAATAACACTTTAAGTAACAAATAATAATACCAAAATAACTGTTTCTGTTTTAGTCACCAGGTGGCAACAAACACAGAACACCCAAACTGATTTATGGTCCCACTTGTATCTATTTAAATCATCTCTGTTTTTATTGTAGCAGAGTAGGAACCAGTTGCTGAAATGTATTATGTTTACTTAAAGTTATTCTAGGAGCAAATCCTCCAGACATTTTTGCCTGTTGGAAATTGTACTAGTTTTGGTACCAGGATCCTGATCCTGGGAGCTGCTAACAGAACAGATAATATACAGAGAATAATAGTTTTAATACCAGGATGCAGATTGAAGATGCTGGTGAGAGGATAGGGAACACACTGTCAGGGTTGCACCAGATGAGCAGGAGTGGTGGCAAGCCCCCCTAGGCGAAGCGGCAACCATGGAAGAGTCCGGAGAAATGGAGGGATTCTTACCTGAAGAAGACTGGTGGCGACACTCCTCAGAAGAAGAAGAAGCAGATAGTGAAGAGGGAAGGCCAGAACAGGAGGAGGAAGAAGTTGAGCCAGAATCAGGCTCTTGTGAGGAGAGGAGCCGGAGGGCCCCCTCCCCTCCTCCCATCTCAGCTGTAGAGCGTAGAGCTGAGTAACGGAGGGAGCAATTGGAGGCAGTTGCAGCTCGTAAAAGGCGTGGTGATGAGCTGGCTACTTAAGGAAGGCCAGCTGCTTCCTCACTAGCACCTGCAACTGCTGTGCTGAAGCACGTGGTTGTGCCTTCTCATCCTGCGTACCTGACTTTGGCTGGTTCCTGACTCAGACTGTTCCTGACTTCGGCTTCTCTTGACCCCCGGTACTGACACCTGACTTTGGCTGGTTCCTGACTCGGACTGCTCTTGACTTCGGCTTCTCTCGACCCCCAGTACTGATACCTGACCTCGGCTGGTTCCTGACTCAGACTGCTCCTGACTTCGGCTTCTCTTGACCCCGGTACTGATACCTGGCTTCGGCACGCCATCCTATTGGCGCCATAACGCACACGCGCGCACACACACACACACACACACCGAGAGAGACAGACAGAGAGAGAGACAGAGAGACAGAGAGAGAGGCTTTTCATCTTCTCCAGTATGCCCACTGTAACCAGCAGAGTAGGCACTTATGCATTGCCAAAAGAGAGGAAATACATCACAAAAAGGAGGGCAAAAAAGGACACAGATTTGCCCAAAACGTGCATCTATATAGATACAAATTTAGAAATACGGTAGTGGCTAACATTTAAATAGAAATGCAATGCACCACATAATAGTGCAGAAGACTGCGACTGGGTGCTAAAATTGCCAACTTTAAACCAGTCTTGGACCAGTCAAATGGATTGCCCTCTGTCTCATGGGACAAATGACCACCCTATCTGAAAGTAAGGAGGAAGAGGAGAAGCAGCAGTAGCTGCCACTATTGTCTGGACTAGGAAGATGCAATGTGAGAATCTTGCCCAACCCCTCAACTAAGAAAGTTCCGCACTTATACTATATTTATGGCTGGACTCCATGCCCCCAGCAGAGTCCTTGTGCATTTTACAGCTATGTAACAGGCATAAATTCAACAGGCAAAACTTTATTATTTCCAGGGCACGGGAAGCTACCATCTTAATTTCTCTATGTCAACCTTCACTTGATACCTTCCCTCATACCTAACCAGTGAGCTACCGGTATTTATTCTGGGAGTTGGGGTCCAATAACATTTGGAGGGCATCATTTTGGGGAAGCCTGTTCTACATCATGTAGGTCCTAAAAGGTACAGGAGGCCTGTTGTAAACTTGGGTTGATTTTGAAATATCTTTGAGGGGCCCAAGCCACTGGTCTCTGGTTCTAGCTAAGTACTGCATACACATAAATCTGACTCTGACATACTTGTTAGCTCCTGAATACAACTGGATTATGATAACGATGATGGGAAAAACAGAATTCAGGTGTGCTTGAATCAGTCCTATTTTGTACCATATGATGTGGCAAGAACAATGGGATCTGATTGGCATAGCTGAGTCTCTTTCATTTATTGACTAAGCACCCTGCTGCGCTGGTGCAGTTGTTGACAGTCTGTTACGGCAGCTCTGCAGCCTGGCTGGAAAGAGCCACTTCTGTGCACACTTCTGTGTGAAGTTGCTTGCCCACAGTGAAGCACAGAAGCCTTGTGTAAGAGCTGAGATTTGGCCCATGATGAATAGATCCCTATGCTGAGTGGTCTGAGAAACAGACAGACAGCTGTATAAAAGCAAGGTTAGTCAGCAGGGCTAGCAAAGGCAGGAATGCTTTCTTGGCAAGCGGTACCAGACCCCAAGGGTCAGCTGATTTTCCGTCTAAAATGCTAGCAATTTCAGTCAAGACCCAGACCTCATATTGTGCTAAAAACAGAGGATCTCTCGCTCAATTTCAGAGCAATATTCATATTAGCTAATGCTGAGAGCTCTGGTGACCCGCTAATCTGAGAGACATTACAGGAAGCAGCAAAAGTCTTGTGCACAAGTGAGTCCACTTTTTATATCTCCACCCAGAACAGGGGATCTCCCTCTGACAATGGAAGATCCGGGTGCAATGGCATCTCATCTCTTCCATAGGGCAAGAAGGGCCAGCCTTTTTCGCTCATAAAGAGAGATGTTGCAAAAACTCCCCTTGTAAATGAAATGTATCTGCCTTCATATATACCATGGGTGTTTTTCATGTCCTGTAATACCCAAAGCTGTCCTCAGATTGGCTGGGGCTCAGATTGGTTCACACTGTGATCCCCCCTCGGATACAGAAAAGGTAAGTTCATGGTGGGGATCACACTGGCTGCCCACTCCCCATGATCAATGTGCTGGCCATACACCCTACAAGTCACACATTTTCCATGCTCTATTTAGCAGCCCTGCATCTGTACATGGGCAGGGTTCCTCCACATTAATGGGAATTTTTATTGATCCAGGTTTCCCTACATGAAGGACCAATAAAGTGATATGCATGTAGAGCTAGGTCACATGAACAGCAAACATGGGAGTCATAGACATGGTTGATGCAGATGGGTGGCACAAGCTTGCATGCCCCCCTCAGATATGCTTTTAGCATGAGTGGATCTTCATGGGAACACCTATCTAGTCTGCCCTCCACCCCTTCCCACACTTGGTCCATTTCTTTGACCCAATTGTGTCTGCTGTAGCAGCCTATAATCTCAAATAGAAGAGACTATTCTGTGCAGGGGAACAATGAATATAGAAAGTCCTGTCCTTGATATAAAAGGGCCCATAAGTTGCAAACAGATCTACAATTCAAATTTCGTTATCCTACACTTGTAAAGAGATCAGAGATACCTAAGCAAATGAAGGAGCTAAATAGCCATGTCATTGCTGCACAGGCAGTGTCTTGTTTCTGTAAATAAAATGCATTACACAGGGAGATGGGGTTGCAGCAAATTACTGTGCTGTGTTTTTCATTTAAATAAGTTAAATACACTGGGGACAGCTGGAATGGCAATTACAATTACACTACCCATTAGGACGCATTACATTACATTAACCCAAGACCTCTCAGGTTCCCCACAAACTTATAGAGGCAGAAAAGCAGTTTAACAGCAGTAACTTGCAGATTAAGTAACTATCATTATTGAGCTGATATGTTATTTAAAAAATATTTAGGAGGTACCTAATTACTATTATTTTATGGGTGGGTGACCATACATATTGCAGTTGCCAAATTAGGAGAGTAGAATTTCAAGAAATGTTTCCTAACCAGGTCTAGCAGCAGACCCCACATTAACCTTATCATTGCCTCTGCCAAAGAAGAAGCCAGGAGTTCAATCTAAAGACTGAATCATTTCTTCCTATAATATCATAAAATCCATAAAATTTATTTTTATTATTACTGTTTATTAAATGTGTGTGCCACCCTTCATCCGATGGTCTCAACATAAAAATACAACAGGAGAACACAAAATATGTGATAAAAACAAAAACTAATAACACCCCCCCCCCACACACAAAACATTTACCTGTAAAAGGCTATACATTGTTTAATTAGCCAAAGGCCTGTGAGAAAAGGAATGTTTTTGCCTGGTGCCTAAAGACATGTAAAGATCCTCTCTGGGGAGGTAAAGGTAAAGGTAAAGGGACCCCTGACCATTAGGTCCAGTCGTGTCCGACTCTGGGGTTGCGGCGCTCATCTCGCTTTATTGGCCGAGAGCCGGCGTACAGCTTCCGGGTCATGTGGCCAGCATGACAAAGCCGCTTCTGGCGAACCAGAGCAGCACACGGAAACGCCGTTTACCTTCCCGCCAGAGATGTTCCTATTTATCTACTTGCACTTTGATGTGCTTTCGAACTGCTAGGTGGGCAGGAGCTGGGACCGAGCAACGGGAGCTCACCCCGTCGCAGGGATTCGAACCGCCGACCTTCTGATCAGCAAGCCCTAGGCTCTGTGGTTTAACCCACAGCGCCACCTGGGTCCCTCTGGGGAGAGCATTCCACAAACAGGGAGCCAGCATTAAAAAAGGCCCATTCTCGTGTTGCCATACTCTGGACCTCTCATGGAAGGAGCACACAAAGAAGGGCCTCGGATGATGATCGCAGGGTGCTGGCTGGTTCATATGGGGAGAGGCTGTCCTTGAGGTATTGTGGCCCCCAAACTAGCACTTTGAATTGGGCCCCAAAACTAATCGGCAGCCAGTGCAATCAGGTCAAAATCAATGTAATCTGTCCAAACTATCTTGCCTTTGGTCTCCAAATTCTGCAACAGCCGAAATGTCCAATAATCATCTTCAGTGGCAGCCCTTCATTGCAGCAATCTAGTCTAGAGATTACCAGAATATAGATGACAGATGTTAGGCTATCCTTGTCCAGATAGCGGCACAGCTGGGCTTCTAGCCAAGCAGATGGAAGGCACTCTGTGCCATTGAGGCCACCTGAGCCTCAAGTGACAGCAAAGGATCCAGAAGTACCCCAAGTCACACACCTGCTCATTCAGAGGGAGTGTAACCCCGTCAAGAGGAGGCAACTTCCCACCCATCCAGTCTAGGGAACCACGCACTAACAGTGCCTCAGTCTTATCTGGATTGAGCTTCGGTTTGTTGGCTTTCATCTAGTCCATTACCGCAGCAAGACAACAGTCCAGCGCATCTAGTGCCACACCTGCAGATGTAAAGGAGCTTGAAGTGTATCTAGAAAATCAGCTTCCTCCAAGAGTGCCTAGATCTGGTCCATGACCATCTACTCAAGAACCTTTTCCAACAGGGGAGATTGGCAACTGGCCAGTAGGGGTTGAATTAAATATATCAGCTTCAAATTGGCATAAATTATAAGTAGGATGTGGAACTTTGGATCCAGCAGATCCAAGACCCACTTTGCTCTACTTTTCCCCTGGCTACATCTGGCAAAAATACTGACATTCATAAATCTATGTTTTGAGGCCTTTCTTGAGGATGTGATGCTTCTCTCTACTGGCAGAGAGACACCTCTGCCCTATCCTAACTACCTCCATCCAGTGAAACTGGGAATTAGGATTGCTCTGTAATATCTGATCTTGTTACATTTTATTGAGTTCAAGTGGAGTACATCCGTCTAAGTATAATTATTCTGATTTTACTGCTTGGATATTAAATTGATTGATCATTCACAATGAACTGGAACTGGCCACATGTTTACTAGCTATGTGTGTGGGTTTTTGTTTTTTGAACAACTGAGGTCCAATGCATCTTGTCAAAATAAGTCTAATTAAGGATATTAAACACAAGAGGTTGTTACAAAAATGATTGTGACATTAATAAGGAATACTGAATTTCACTGCAACTAAAAATGGGAAACGAATTGAAAAAGACAGAGTTAAATTTCAGGTCTCATGGGATGCAATTTCATGCTTACTTTCATTTAGTGTGCTATTTTACCCCATGTCATAATTATTATCTCATAATATAATAGAAATATAATAACAAAGACTTATAATATCGTTTCATAGCATGGTTACGCAGTATTAATTTCACTGGCTTCACTGGGTAACCACCCTTCAGATGCGCTTCTTTTCTGTAATTGACATGATTTTCATCTAAATAATGTTAAAGTTTCCTGCTGCACCAAATTTCTAATGAATTTTCTAGATGATCACTAGCAGGAATCCTTTGGACCTAGGTGAAAAACCATCACAATCAGCTGTGAAATGGTTCAATTCCTAAATGGTTACTGACCCTTTATACCACTTCATTATTTGAAAAATATGCTGGCAGGATGCTGCTTCTATTTTTTTTAAAGAACAACAAACAACAACAACAACAAGACACAGAGGGTCCTTGAGCAAATAGAACAACTTTATTAGATACAACCCGGAGGATGTTAATGGAGAATAACCTAGGTTAGCATCAGATACGCATAAGTATAAAGCTAGTCCAGTGCCTTTAGATTGAGCGCTGATTACTCCTAAGTAATTGCTTGCCTGACAAAATACAGCATAGCATTCTCTAGTTTACAGCAGCCTATTTATGGTCCAAACGTGTGTGTCTGCAAGCATGGCTCTAGCTGCGAACCTGCAGATGATCAAGCTTAACTTGCTGCATCAAGGAAATCACAGAAAGCAAAGCTGTGTTGAAAAAAAGGACCCTATTGTTTATAGAAACATGAAAAGTCTATGCAACACAATATATGGATTTTTAAGGAAAACAGACCTTTCATTCTTTCAGCACAATCCCGACAAGCCCAACAGCAGGCTTGAGATTTCACAAAGCCAGCTAGAAAAGCACCAGGCTGTCAAAGCAATTTTCCAATGGGGATGGTGAAATTAACACAGTGGCTTTTTTGAAACCTCTAATGCTGGGAGAACCTTGGGGATATAACATGCCCTTTCCAATGTCAGCACCACATGGAGGGCACTCGAGACAGCACTGATGTCTGAAAAAAGACCTACAAGCCTGTTACACAACAAGGAACTGCCTGTCATAGACATGTCTAGAAATGTCTGTCATAACTGTCATAAAAGGTTGGTCCTGGTGGTACCTACTGCATATTAGCTGGCTGTTTCTAGGGTAGATCATAGTCATGTTTCTTATGAACAGGTACCTTCAGAATTAAAAGGTATACAGTGGTACCTCTGGTTACGTACTTAATTCGTTCCAGAGGTCTGTTCTTAACCTGAAACTGTTCTTAACCTGAGATGCCACTTTAGCTAATGGGGCCTCCCGCTGCTGCCGTGCTGTCAGAGCACGATTTCTGTTCTCATCCTGAAGCAAAGTTCTTAACCCGAGGTAATATTTCTGGGTTAGCAGAGTCTGTAACCTGAAGCGTCTGTAACCTGAAGCGTATGTAACCCGAGGTACCACTGTATATGACCTCACCTGTCATTCGAAGTCCTAGAAAAGTATTATCAGTGGATTCTGCTGAAGATAGAAACTAGGTCCCTAAACACTTGTTCACACAAAACCCTGCCTATTATACTGTCAGCTATATCCAGTTATACCCAATTATGATGTGTGCAGATTTCAGAAAACGACCTCGCTCTATAATCTTGAGGGGGACTGGGCAATTGTCACATAGTTACTTCTTCTGGAAAGGTCAATTGCATGCCTAGACGGTTCATTCTAGGTTAGTTCTGAGCTGGCAAAACCCTTTGTGGTTTCTCCTCTATAGAAAGTGGCAACGAGAGCAGAGTGTGATTCACCACTTTCCGAGTGCCTTCTCGTTCAGTTCTATTCAGTTATAGGGCTTATTCAAGAGACTGTGTTCATCAGAAGCCACATCTATTTCACCAAGACACATCAGACAGTATCATACAGTGCCCTACTTGAAATTGTCCCATAGTGCTCCCACCGCCACCAATACATATTTTGAGAAGCTAGAGTAGGATAATGTTACTTTTCATACCTGCATTGTAGGGATCAGAGATGCAGAAATAGCACATCTAACTCCCTGAATTAGATCCACATGGCCATCTCTTACATTTTCACTGCCAGTACGTAAATCACAGAGCACAAGTATCAATTACTGATATTACACTGCCTAATTCTTCTTAAAATTCTCTCTGAAATCTTGCCCATAGTTTGGAAAGGACTGTGTCTCCCCAATTTTCAGCTGAACAAGTTTCTACTAACACAAGAGTGACTAAAATAGGAGAGTTAGCCAAAGGCAATACAATATGAGTAACATCTGGAACTAGAAAACAAAAATCTCAGATATTTTCAGGGAAAATAATCTTAAAACAGAAGGCTTTTTGACCACCAGATCAATGTTAATGTGGAATGCTTGAGGCAATACTAGATAAAGTAGTTATGCGAACAGATATCCGTATCTCCATAAAAAACCACTAACACCTACAAACTCCCATTTCTTTCAAACACCATAAAAGGCCCAAAGTTCCCCATAAAGAATCACTTCAGATAAATGGGAAGGTTAATATATCTCTTTGTTTCCCCCAATTTCAAGTTGTTTTCTGCTTGATTGCCTTCTCTCTTTTTAAAAGGCTACAATTTGCAACCTATGAATTCACCCTCAGGTAGAAATTTCAAGCCAAGAAACTAAAAGAAACATTTACATTTTGCATATAAATCTAAATATTTCAGCCTGGAGCTAATATTTAATCTCAGATTTACCCTGTTTAAATAATAAATAAAAATCATTCTTTTTACCATCTTGTTATCTTACAGTGTTTTTTTGCCACTAGTGTCAATCTGTTTAATATAATGTAACACATTTTGTTTTAAATGAATGCATTTTATTTAAGTTTTGTTACTGCAAAAACTTAAAGTTAGTCATAAAAACATAGGGCTGTTCAGAGTGTTTAAATCATTCATCTACTAATTGTTAATCCAAGAAAGAGAAAAGAAATAGTGCTGTTATTAGTATGTGTACATTTCTATTGTAGCCTTCAGTAATGGCCAGTCGTTCTGGCAGAGTCCTACCTGTATACTAGTCAGAACACTGGAAGAGAAGTAAGGTGATAATAAAGTGATGATTATATTCATAAGCGAAAGTGCTCATAAGCACATGATATATTATCAGTCAATCATAAGTGATGTATTTCCTAATAAACATTTCCAAAAGTCCATTTCAGGGCACATGATTCTGCTTACGAACCACCGTACTAGTTCTTAACATTGGTATGTTATATACCTTTGGGAACAAGAAGCAAATGAGCATGTTAGGTTTGGTAGATTCATCTACCTGACATGAACAGCAGTATACCTCTCTACTCCAACTTGAACACCTTATTAGGTTAACACTTTTCTTAGGATATGTTGCAAAGTGTCCATTCACATCAGAACCACAGTACAGCGGAACCCCGGGTTACGCACACGATCCGTTCCGGGGTCGCGCTGCATAACCCAGGCATGCGTAACATGAACGCACGAGAAAAAAACAAAAAACCCCGAAGTTCGCTTTTTTTGCGCTTCTGCACATGCGCGAATTGCGCAGAACGCTTCTGCGCACCCATGCTCCGCACGCACTCCACGGAGGACTTCCGGGTCACTTCCGTGCTTATCCCGAATGTACGCAACACGGAGCGTATGCAACATGAGGTATGACTGTACCACGTCCACACATTTCACTCTTAGACCTGTATCATCCAAAAGGTAAAGATAAAGGGACCCCTGACAATTAGGTCCAGTCGCGGACGACTCTGGGGTTGCGGCGCTCATCTCACTTTACTGGTCGAGGGAGACGGCGTACAGCTTCCAGGTCATGTGGCCAGCATGACTAAGCCGCTTCTGGCGAACCAGAGCAGCGCACGGAAATGCCATTTACCTTCCCGCTGGAGCGGTACCTATTTATCTACTTGCACTTTGACGTGCTTTCGAACTGCTAGGTTGGCAGGAGCAGGGACCGAGCAACGGGAGCTCACCCCGTCACAGGGATTCAAACCTCTGACCTTCCGACCAGCAAGCCCTAGGCTCTGTGGTTTGACCCGCAGCACCACCCGCGTCCTGTATCATCCAAACAGTTAGCCTAATGACATCTTCACATTATTTGGTGCATAGGAGACACGGCACAATCTTCCACGGAAAGAGAGCTGGTATCTTTGGGGACCAGTCAATTAGCATTCCAAGCTTTCTGAGCATGCTCTTCGGATGGATATGTTCACTACTGGGAGTCTATCTCTCAGGATCTCAACATATTTGTAGGTAGAAGAGTCTGGGATCCAGAAAGCCACTCTTTTAGCATCACTTGATAATTTCCCTAAGAAATGAGTTATCAGGAAACGTTTCACTTTCACAGTTGGCCAAAGATACTATTTTAGAGAGGGAGGAATGGGCAGGCCACAGGAGACAGGTGTCCTGGCCAATGCAGTACTTTTGAAGTTACCTGGGGCTGGTTTATTGTGTAGATACGGTAATATTTTTTATTTGTATTAAATGAAACAAAATAGTACACTACACAGAAGTCCAGCACAAGATGTCTTTGCACAGCTCAGCCTTCCAGAAGTGAGTTATTAATTAATAAAGAAAATGTGTGTATCTGAAATCTGTGGCTTTGTGGTCTGCTTTTATTAATGCAAGATCCTTTCCCATATGGTTTCCTTCCAAGCTTGTTTAGAAAGAAAAAAATAAAAACCTTGTAGCCTAGTCAGCACTGATGAGACACTCTTGGCCAATACAAAGTACCCCCCCCCAAATGGCTGCAATTAAAGTCACCCATCATTTTTTACCATTTAGGCTGATGCTCCTGTAAATTCTACAACACACACACACACCAGTTTTAGGCTGCAATCATCAAGCACAATATTGTATTTTGATTTGATTTACTAATTTCAAAAAATCTGTGTCACCTAAAATCCAGGTATTCTGTTTATTTGTTGGGCTACAAAATATTTTAGTCCTCTCCAGTGCTATTTTTCTAGAAAAAGAGGTGCTGGAACTCACATGTCACTCACCTCCCTCGTTCTCTTAGAAAGGCAATGGTGCCCACCTGAGAGGTGCTGGAACTGAGTTACAGAGAGTTCTGGCTGAAAAAAGCCCTGGTCTCCAAGACTTAGCAGGACTTGCCACAACATTCTATGGAACTTTTGAGTTAAGGATTACTATAGTGTTAAAATGGCTTTGGAATGTGCATCATTCCAGAATTAACACAGGCATGATATCACCCAAAATAGGATATTTATAGTCTTTTCCGGGCATGCCTATGCACAGGCAACTGCAATGTTGCACTAGTCAATGAGGCAATGTAGTGTATGGCCAATTCCACTCTCTTCAGTTTTCTGCTCTCTTCCCTCCACCCAAAATCAGACCAGGAAGCTAATGTGGCATAATGATGTTGCAGATATGGAACTGATGCAAAGGATACAAGGCAAGAGCCAAAGGTGTAGAACAGTAAATTAAATAAATCAAAGCAGAATCTAGACCTCTGCTACAAGTGCTGACTGACGTGTGAATACAGCTCCAACAAGTGAGCTACATGGAAACTCAGGTGAGCCATAAGTCACCAATTAGATCCTCTGGGCATCATAACTCTTAAAGGTAAAGGTAACATTACCCCTGACTGTTAGGTCCAGTCGCGGATGACTCTGGGTTTGCGGCGCTCATCTCGCTTTATTGGCCAAGGGAGCCGGTGTACAGCTTCCAGGTCATGTGGCCAGCATGACTGAGCCACTTCTGGCGAACCAGAGCAGCACACAGAAACGCCGTTTACCTTCCCGCCGGAGCGGTACCTATTTATCTACTTGCACTTTGACGTGCTTTCAAACTGCTAGGTGGGCAGGAGCTGGGACCGAACAACGGGAGCTCACCCCGTCTCGGGGATTCAAGGAAGGGTTAATCCTTGTCCCTTCACAAACTTCATTAGCATTTCTAGGGAAATGAAACAGGCATGTAATACAATGGTAAGGCTGGATATGCTAGGCCATAAATGTTACTAACACAAATATTTCAATCTGTTTACAAAGTGGCCTATTAAGTCCTTTTAGAAATCCACAGCCACAGCTATGCTCAGCTTCTGCCAAGCAATTCCAGCATAAACAAATGAAAGGCAGCTAACACACTTGTTTTGACATTTACAAAGCCAAGGGTATTAGGGAGGCGGCAATTGCAAATAGATGCTCCACAACAGCATGTAGCAAGTGGAGGGTGGGAAACACCAAGTGGCAGTGAAAGATGCAAATTGGGGGTATTTTGCAGCTAGAGCCAATATCAGCTGGATTACAGTAATTCATTTTGATCAGACATTACAACTACATGAGGGCATGTTAAAGAGAACTGGACAGGCACCATAGAAAAAAGCTTACTCTTTTTCCTGTAATCCATAAGATGCTAAAGATTTTGGGCTGGACAGGATATATAAAATATGCAGTCAATTTTATTCAACCCACACAGATCCTGGGCAGGTCCACATTTTCCACACCACACATTGAACATAATGACTTTGACTGCATGAGCAGTGCTAATGTGCTCCTTATAGAACCCGCAAGAGGCACAGTAAGTTTAGCAAATATGTGGACTGCTGGGGTGGTCTAGGTCAGGCATGTGGGCCCTGTAGCCCTCCAGATGATACTGAACCACAGCTCCCATCATCCCCAGCCAGCATGGACAATGGTCAGGGGTGACATCTGGAGAGTTCCAGCTTGCCCTAAGTAGCCCCTTCAAAATTTGCAAGAGGTGCAAACTATTTGGATGAAGAGTTAGCATGAAATTCCTGGGGGTGGATTTGAAAAATATCCAGTTTACATCTCCCTGTAGTCTTTTTTTTTTAATGGATTCAGTGGCCATAACTCTCTCCAGCCCCTGAACCTTCAACCCCACCTCACCCCATCAAATTAAGGTACACAAGCAAGCAAACAAAGCAGTACATCTATTTTTCAAAGGGGCTTTATGTTATGATGTAGATAGAGCATTTGAAAAAAGAAGCATGTGCTGCGTCCTTACAAAGATGTAAAGTGGTGGGAAGGGCAGTTGAAATTATTAAGTTTCTCAAAGCAGTGTTTCAGCTGCACATATATTAGTCTCTGGTCTCTCCGGACACCCTGCTAAACTGCTTCACTAAGAACGCAATGAATGCCTTTGAAAGTGAGACTTGAGTTATATCCCGTGCAATATGTCCCCTTTCACAGCCAAGTCACTTGATTTAATAAAGAAAAACCTTATTTTGGACTCACGCTATTAGCTGGGGGGAAAGAAGGAAAAGTCAACACAGTCAGTCAGCACCGCCGCAAAAACTGAAATGCTAAACCCAGACAGCATCACAAATCCAAGTGTGCTCCCTTCTCTTGGACCCTTGACCCTTTCAATCCTTTTCTCAGACAAGAAGTAGCTGGAGGTTACTCCCCATCCCCATACCCTGCTTAATTATACACCCCCTTTCCTCAACCACTACTACTTAAGGAACTATGCAGGCTTCTCTATTTCACTTTACATTTAAAAGACTTCAGCAGAATCATTTATGGGCTTGTATAGATTTCTATAGGGCTTGTCCATACTTTCGCTTGTCCAGTGCCTAGAAAACATGGGTCCGAGTGGTTTTCCCCTCTTTCCCCAGGGAAAACCCACTCTTTAGTGCTAAATCAGAGAAAATCTCAATCCAGAGAAAACCCAAATTGCTGTTTGCTCCAATTGAGTTTTAAAGATCAGTATACCCTGGGGCACAGCAGCAGGATGAGAGGAAGTGTGGATAAGCCCATATTGTTAGCCTGAGAAAACAACCTGTATCTTGCACCAGAGATGCCAAACATCACAAGTCCAGATGGCTTCTTGTTGAGCAGAAGATAAGTGGGGTTTTTTAATAAGCCCTACATTTGTCCCTGCATCAAAATATGCAAGAGGGGTTTCACTGCTGAGGAACTGAAGCTATTGAAGAAGAATATCACGGGAACTCACATTTCCCTGTGTCAGCAGGATGTCACTGCTCTAAATGCATAATGTGGTATGAAGCAGACAGTGTTTTGGAAAACGTCTGACACATAATGCATCGCTGGAAGGTTTTCCACCTACTATGTCCTCTAGATCAGTGTTTCCCAACCTTGGATCTCCAGCTGTTTTTGGACTACAACTCCCATGATCCCTATCTAGCAAGATCAGTGGTCAGGGATGGTGGGAATTGTAGTCTGAAAACAGCTGGATACCAAAGGTTGGGAAACACTGCTCTAGATGAAAGGTCCTCTTACCTTTTCTTTCTGTTTTCTCCATGCTTAGTTCTAGCACTTAGGTGAGACGAGGAAGGTAAGGTATTAGCATCACCAGCCATGAGGCCACAGAGCCAGCCTCCTGTTTTACTGGCATTGCTGCCACTTACCCTGACTTCACATCCTCCTGATATTGTTTTGTGTTTGTTTGTTTTGGTTGTTGTTTTTGCATTTTTCACCTATTTATTATACACAAGATGCAACCAAACAGCAACAGATTTCTACTGAGGTGGTTGACCACATCCACATCTACCTCTAAACTGAAATTCAGTAGCTGACCCAGCTCGTCTCTGCCTTCTTGTCAGCACCAGGAGGAGCAGCACTGTGTCTGTAGGTGTCCCTGTCAGCCTTTCCCCGTGTAAGAATGGATAGGTTTGATCTTCTTGCAGTCCATGGGACTCTCCTCCAGCACCAGAATTCAAAAGCATCAATTCTTCGGCGATCAGCCTTCTTTATGGTCCAGCTCTCACTTCCATACATCACTACTGGGAAAACCATAGCTTTAACTATACAGACCTTTGTTGGCAAGATGATGTCTCTGCTTTTTAAGATGCTGTCCAGGTTTGTCATTTCTTTTCTCCCAAGAAGCAGGCGTCTTTTAATTTCGTGACTGCTGTCACCATCTGCAGTGATCATGGAACCCAATAAAATGAAATCTCTCACTGCCTCCATTTCTTCCCCTTCTATTTGCCAGGAGGTGATGGGACCAGTGGCCATGATCTTAGTTTTTTTGATGTTGAACTTCAGACCATATTTTGCGCTCTCCTCTTTCACCCTCATTAAAAGGTTCTTTAATTCCTCCTCACTAGGGAGCTATGACCCCTCCCTAGTAACAAAATTAGCCTGTGCAGAAATTGCATAGGCCCTGAAGAATTTAGTTTTAATTATTTTATCAGAGCTATTCTTTGAAGTATAAATAACTCCCAGGATAAAGAACAAGCTGGTGACCTCACTTAGGTCTAAAGGCAGTTCTATGATTTGTAGGTCATGATTCTGTGTTGTGTTTTTTTATTTTTTATTTTTTAAATCCTAATTACATTTTAAAAGTTACATTCATGGAATGAAATCTTTAGCTTTTATAAACTAGTGTAGAATGATTAAATTCAGATTCCCTTTGGCTTCACCATGTTACCAATCTGTCTGATGGATGCTTACTTAGGTGGAATAAAACCCACTGTTTTGCTCCATCTTTTTTAAAAATTGTAGATTAGATGCAGGATAGGCCTACAAAGGCTTCCAGTAACAGCAAATTTGCCGTTTTCTCCATTCTCGCTTTTCCCCATTCCCTTTGCTGACTTTGCATCCTCTGCATAGTGAGACCATTATATGCGCCTAATGTAAAATAAATATTCCGTCGCTATTCTCATGTTACCACCTATAAAGGCAAATGTCTGTGAAAAAAATCAAAGGCAAATAAAATGTGCTTGGTTGCAGAAAACAAACCAAGAACTATCAATGTCCTTTGGGGTTGCTCAAGCAACAGTATGCATAATACTTAGGTTTCTTCAAGAATAATATCCCCCTTCTGCTTCTTCTCCCCCCCCCGTTTTTCTTCTATCTTGGCTTCCTAACTCGTGTCTCTATGCAGTGCTTGCCTAATACCATGCTTTGTGAATGTGCTGTTAGCACAATTATAGGCATTGCCCACTCTAAACCCAGGAGTGAGATCCCGAACTTTTATGCCGTACAAAAGTAGCAAAATTCCCTTTTGTTCAAAAGTTGTTCAAACTGCATTTATGAAGCTGGAAGACAAATACAATTGGGGGGGGGGGGGAGAGAGAGAGAAACCAGCTCTGGCAGCCATACATTCAGCAAGTACCACAACAGTCACCCAGCAATTAAGTACCATTTTTCCAAATGATGTTTAGACTTCATGGCTGTAAAAAGATTTTGGTTTATTTGATAGCTTCTAAAACCTAAATCGCAGGATGCGCTCCTCCACAAGCAAAGGGAGCTCTATGAATCCCTACCAGTGATGCACCATGAAATTTAGCATATAACGCCATCTATTTTCATTTTGATGATATATGGGTATCGAACTGGGACTTCCTAACAAAGATGATGGTACAACAGATGCTTTTCCTGTTGCTGGTGTTATATAAACTAGATTGCAAACAGAAAACTTCTGCTGTACACAAGAAGTGTTTGTGCACATTTCATTGTGAAATGCATTTCCACATCTGTCTTCTTACAAGGGTCCATGCATGTATGCATAGATCTGCACATTCTCTCTCAACATATCAGCACATGATGTGCTGATAGGGTGATTAAAATATATTTAAAACCGGGACACTCAGAGGGTATGGAGGGTATAATTTGTTTTTGTTTTTATTTTATTTAAAATTATGCTCCTGATTTGCATGCAATGTCTTAGTTAGGACTATATTGGTGAAAAAATAACTACCGTAGGAGCACCAATCCAAAGTGTTTATTATACTAGCTCACCCCCCAAAATAATGACATTTAAAAAGGGTATCTCAATATTTAGTCCAAGTTTCATAATTTACTCAATAACTAAGACTTCTGCACCACTGTAAAATTAAATGCATTCGCTTTTATCGGTCCTGAGCCTGTTAAGGCAGCGATGGAGTACTGGAAGAATGCAGCTCACAAGAACAGCCAAATCCCAGATCCTGCACATCACCCGATCTCTCATAAATTTCCAAATCTTTTTAAAAATCGGATTGCCTACTATTTGCATCTTAAAGAGGTTACCCTTTCAAAGGTTGCTTCGCAGCCAGAAGCTTTGCTGGTGGAGGTTAATGAATACTGTAAAATTCTTGTGATTTTATTTGCAAGTTACATTTTCATGTTTTCTGGGACTCATGCACTCCTTATATCATGGAACAGCGCATATAATGTGGTCATAAATCTGCCCAGGTGGAGATAACTTTAGCATAGCATATTAATTTTCTTATTGAGTTCCACAGCGGTAAAGCAGGTAGGGTCTTAGGAAATGGTAGGTTCTGCAAAACATGTTTCTGAGATGGAGAGCATCTCTAGGTAGCAAAACAATGTACACTGGTATGTGCATATGAATAGGTTTTGCATCCAGTTCACATATTGTGAAGCAAGCTTTCTAATACATAAGGAGACATTTATTCTTCACTACATAGTTAAAGCACTATGATCCCACTTTAAAAATATTCTAAGTACCAGCACTATTCAATGTTTGTCATTAATGCCTCCAACTCAAAAGCAGGTGTAAAAAAAGCAGAAATTATACTTTGCTATTGCTCACATGCACTCAAAATACCACCAATGTTATTCCTTTCGATCTGTCTTCATTTCCTGTGAGCCGAACAGATACCAATCACTTGTATGACCTTCTTAGCAGATGAATCACTGCTCATATGTAACTATATACGGTCAAAGAATGCCACCCCCTTTTGTAATATCTTGGTCTGGGGAACAAGCCAAGCTTTATTTTACACTAAACTTATGCCAGGGTTTCTAGGATGGGATTTGCAATTTCCACACATAGGGAGAAGGATATAAAGAGGTAAACAAGGGCTGATAAGTAGCTTTTCTGTTTGTAACATTTATTCTAGTTGTCCTTTCTTGTTGACCTTAAAAGGAAGGATTTCGTCAAAGCTCTAACATCCTGTTCAAGGATCAAACCCTATCTATCTTAGGGGCTTATGGAGACTCCATTACCTTGTTATCTGAGAACTTCACAATCTGTAATGCATTTATAGCCACAACCTCCTTGTGAGGCCAAGAAGGGTAGTTTACTGTCATCATCCTACAGACAAGAGACCAGGGGACTTGGTGTCGTGTCCCTAATGGTAACTGTAGCTAGCTGTCAAGAACGCACGCCACTCCGAGAAGTCAGCGGAAGAAGTCTTGAAGTTTATTGTACAGCACACAGAGAAACGTGGAAAGTCCGTAAGGATTCTGAGGAGGCCATCTCAGAGTTCCCCTTAAATACATTTTGCTGGTTGACCCCCAATTCCCCCCTCCCTTCTGCCCTAAAGGTCCGGGGGAAATCCTCTTCCCCACCCAGGATAGCTTGGACAAAAGGGGTTAACTGCTCCTGTCTACCCGCGCTATTCATGGGTGCTTTTTGCATTGTTATTGCGATGCTGACAGTTCCGCCGCGCCCGCCGCTGATGGCTCATTAGCGGTCGTTATCACTGGCTTCCCGGGATTGCCTGCTAAGCCTTTCACACCTGGAGTTGGGCCATCAACCTGGGGTTGTTTACCCCTCGGGGCATGCCTAGGTGAGCTCAGGTCTTGCCGTGTTCGGTTTAACCCCTGCGCGCCTGGCTCCGCTGTCGCCCCCTTTCCTGGCCTGCTGCCTGGTTCCCCTTCCTGGCGCCCGCATGGCGCGAGCCCGGCGGATCCCGGTCTGCCACTGTCTAGCCGGGTCGCGACATCCTGCCCCCCCGAAACTGACACCCCCCTCCCCTGGGGAGCGCCCTGGGTCCCGGGGCCCCCCGGCCGGTTTGGCCACTGTTGGTGGAATCTCTTGACCAGCTGTGGGGCCAAAACGTCCGATGCCCATACCCATTCTCGGTCCCCTGTGGCAAAGTCCTTCCATTCCACCAGGTACTGCAAACGCCCTCTGTGGAATCTAGAGTCCAAAATGTCCTTGACCTCATGGTGCTCCCCTCCCGCCAGGATCAATGGGGTGGGTGGCGCCGCCACGGGGTGCCAACCGTCGTCCTCCGGGGACTTCTTCAGCAAGCTGAAGTGGAACACCGGGTGTATCTGTTGCAAGTTCTTTGGGAGTTCCAGCTTCGCAGAAACTCTGTTGATTGTCTCTATCACTTTAAACCGTTCCCAAGTACCGGGGCCCGAGTTTCTTGCTGGGGAGGCCCAGTTTCAGGTGTCGCGTGGACAGGTAGACCCGGCACCCCGCTTTGATGTCCTCCGCCTGTCTTCTTCGCTGGTCCGCCGTCCTCTTCTGCGCCGCCTTGACCTCCAGCAGTTGTTCCCGAAGGGATTCCCAGCACCTGGCCGTCCTCTCTCTCCACTTCCCGAGCTCCTCTGGCTCCCGGGCGGTGGGCTCCCCCAAGTCCGGCAGGTGCCTCAGGTCGGTCCCGTAGACCACGGCGAAGGGGGACATCTCCGTGCTGCTATGTACGGAGTTATTGTAAGCGAACTCCGCCAGCGGAAGCAGCTGTGACCAGTCGTCCTGCTGGTAGCAGCCAAAACACCGCAGGTACTGCTCCAGCACCTGGTTGACACGTTCCGTCTGTCCGTCAGTCTGGGGGTGGTAGGCCGAGCTGAGTCCCTGCTCGATCCCCAGCAGTCCCAGGAACGCCTTCCAAAATCGGGACACAAACTGAGAGCCGCGATCGGAAATAACCTTGTCTGGAACCCCATGGAGCCGGAAGATGTGCTCCATGAACAGCTTCGCCACCTGGGTGGCGGTAGGCAGTGAGGCGCAGGGCACGAAATGGGCTTGCTTGGAGAACAGGTCCACCACGACCCATATCGCTGTCTGGCCTCGGCTGGGCGGCAGATCCGTAATGAAGTCCATGGAGATCACCGACCAAGGTCGCGGTGGGACCTCCAGAGGCTGTAGGAGGCCCTGCGGCTTGCCCACTGCCGGCTTGCAGGTGAGGCAGATGGGGCAGCCCGCAACGTAGTCCTGGACATCTTTACGGAGCGTGGGCCACCAGAAGCTCCGCCGAACCAGCTTCCACGTCTTGACGAAGCCGAAGTGCCCGGCTGCTTTGGCGTCGTGGCATGCTTCCAGGGCGGCCCTCCGGAGGGGTTCCGGGACGTACGCGGCGCTCCCTCTTCGCCAGATGTCCCCTTCTAGTGTCAAGGAGTCCCGCAGGCTCTGTAGTTCCGTGTCTGTCGGGTACGCTGCCACTAGTCTGTCGCGGAGCGCTGCCGAAGGCTGGCTGCGCTCCCGGGGGGGTGTCCCATCCTGACCCCCTGTCTGTCCCTCTTTCCTCCTAGCCTGGTTACGGGTGGTGACGGCTCGGGCTAAGTGTTTGTCCTCAAATAGCGGACGCATTTCCGTGCGGACGTCTGCCTCGTACTGGGGCAGGCGAGACAGGGCGTCCGCGAGGAAGTTGTCCTCCCCGGGGATGTGGCTTAGCTTGAAATCGTACCGGGAGAAGAACTCTGCCCACCGCATGTGCTTGGCGGTCAGCTTCCGTGGCTGTCGGAGGGCCTCGAGGTTGCGGTGGTCTGTCCAGACCTCGAACGGCTCCCTTGCCCCCTCCAGCCAGTGTCTCCACTCCTCAAGCGCCATGCGGATGGCCGCTGCCTCCTTCTCCCAGGTAGACCAGTTCCTTTCCGTTTTCCCAAACTTCCGGGACAGGTACGCTCCGGGTCTTAGACGGCCCTCCCCGTCCCTCTGCAGGAGCACCGCTCCCATGGCCACATCACTAGCGTCCACCTGTACCACCATGGGCCGGGCTGGGTCCACATGGATCAGCGTAGGCTCGGCGGCGAACGCCCCTTTGAGCCCCTGGAAAGCCTCCTCCGCCCGGGACCCCCAATCCAGAGCCGCCCCGGGACGCTTGGCCCCCTTCCCTTTCCCCTTGGTACCTAGGAGATCGGTGAGGGGGGTCACCAAGGCCGAATAGTTGGGCAAAAAGCCCCTGCAGAAATTTGCGAACCCCAGCAGGCTCTGGAGTTGGCGCCGTGTCCGCGGCCGCTCCCACCCCAGGACTGCCTCGACCTTCTGGGGATCCATGGCCACCCCCGCCGCAGAGATCCTATACCCCAGGTAATCTAAGGAGGGGCGGTGGAACTCGCACTTGGGCAACTTGACGTATAGGTGGTTGTCCAGGAGTCTCTGCAAGACCTCCCGGACCAACCGGACGTGTTCCCGGGGGTCCCGACTGTACACCAGCACATCGTCCAGGTAGACCACTACCCCTTTGTACAGGAGGTCGTGGAGTACCTCGTTGATGAGGCTCATGAACACCCCCGGGGCCCCGCTCAAACCGAACGGCATTACCAGGAACTCGAACTGTCCAAACTGGCAGTTAAAAGCCGTCTTCCATTCGTCCCCCTCCCTGATCCGCACCCGGTAGTATGCCTCCCTTAAGTCTAGCTTCGTGAAGATCGTGCCGGTACCCAACTGGTCCAGCAGATCCGGGATGAGGGGGAGCGGGTACGCGTTCCCTGCCGCTATGGCGTTCAACCCTCTATAGTCCTGGCACAACCTCCGGGTACCATCCTTCTTGCCCACGAAGATGACCGGAGCCCCCATGGGGCTCTTGGCGGGGCGGATGAACCCTCTGGCCAGGTTCTTGTCCAGGAACTCCCTGAGGTCCTGGAGTTCCTCCCCGGACATCTTGTAGATGCGTCCCTTGGGGAGGACCGCATCTTCTGGGATGTCGATGGCGCAATCTGTGCGGCGGTGGGGGGGCAGCTCGTCTGCCTCGGTTTCCCCGAACACCGCCGCCAGATCCCGGTACTCCGGGGGTATCTCCGGCGCCACCACATCCAGCTCGCCCTCGTCCCCGTGGACCCCTTTGGCCTCCCCCTTTCCGGGGCACTGGGGGTCCGACCCGACCCTGTGCTGCCCGCACCTATCCAGGTCGAACGTCAGGCGCCCTGAGCGCCAGTCTACTATGGGGTTATGTTCCATCAGCCAATCCAACCCCAGCACTACCCGGTACCCATCCGTGGGGACCCTAACTAGCGTCCTGGACTCCCGGTGGTCCCCCACCCACAAGGAGACCGGCCCCACTTCCACCCCAAATGGACCTCCCTTTATGGGACTGCCGTCCATCTGGACGAAAACTAAGGGGGTGCTCCGAACCTGGGTGGGCAAGTCCAGTTCCTTGGCCACTTCGGGGTGCAGCATACTGTGGTCGCAGCCCGAGTCCAGCAGCGCATCGCCCGTCCATTGCTTGCCGCCGTCCGGGTTTTCCAGCCTCACCCGGACCAGGTTGGGTGGTCTTCCCGCCCGTTTCTTGGGGTCCACTGACCCTGGCGGGACCTGCAGCCGGGCGTCCTTCACTGCAGGTCCAGGTCGTTTCCCGACTCCGAGCCTTCGTAGTCGGACTGGCGCTTTTCCCTTGGCTCCGACGCGACAGCCGCCCGGCTCCCGGTCTTGGGTGTCCGGCTGGTTCCCGACGTCGCTTGGGACCCTGCCGGGGTCCGAAACTCTCCTGGGGGTCGCTGGGGGCACGCCACCGCATAGTGTCCTGCCCCCCCGCACCTCATGCAGAGTCCATCCCGCCGTCTCCTCTCCCGTTCCGGGTCGGGGGTGCGCTTGGGCCGGGGGACCCCCGCGCCATTGGCGGGACGGGGGGTCCCTGAGTTCTCCGCGGGCCTTCGGTCCTTGCCCGCCCTGGGTCCTAGCTCCAGCATCCCCAGGTCTGCTTCCAACTGAGCCACCATGCGGCACCAGCCGTCCAGCGTCGACAGCTCCCGAGGGGTCCCTTTCACTACGGCCCACTTGCGGAGCTCAGGATGGAGGCCCTCCTTGAAATAGTGGACGAGGACCTCCTCGTTCCAGGAGGAGATTTGGGCGGCCTCCCCCCTGAACCTGTCTACATAGTCCTGTACCGGGGAACCCCCTTGCCTGGCCTTCTGGACCCGTCGCTTCGCCTTCTCCTCCGCCTGCGGGTCTTGGAAGCGCTCTCGAAGGGCCGCCAAGAAGTCCTCCAGGTCGGCCAGAGCCGGATCCCTGCGGTCGACCAGGAGCATGGCCCACTGGCCGGCCTTCCCCTGCAGGGAGGAGATGACCGCCGCCACCAAGTCCTCTGGGTCGCAGTCGTCTCCCCCGTACCTTCTGGCGTGGTTCCTTGCGTGGAAGATGAAGGTGGAGAGTTCCGCCGGGTCCCCCTCGAAAGTGGCCTTCAGCTCCGGGGGTGGCCTCCGCCGTGCCCTCGCCCTCCGGCGGACGTGCCTCCCGCGGGTCTCCGGGATCGCTGCAGCGCGCTCGTCCTCGCTGCTGTCGCCTGTGGAACTCCCCGCCACTGCGTCGTCCTCCAGCCGGCTGCTGCGACGTCTTGGCGGGAAAAACAGCTGCCCCCTCAGGGCCGTCCCGTCCAACCACGTCAGCCGCTGAGTTGCTCCGGGCTCCTGACCTGAGCCCTCCCTTGGGGTCTGCCGACTGCAGACCCCCGATCCTGCGTAGCCTTGGCTCCCACCGCCGCTACGACTTGTCCGGGGCACCGCGCCCCCACAGGACCGACCCTCGTGTCGTCCTGGTTCGCTTCTCACCTCCCGCTGGGTCCGCTCCGCCGACTGCGGTCCATCCCGGGGCCGGACCAGCCTTCCCGGGTCCGGTCCGCTCCGTTGGGGTGGAGGTGAGGGGTTTGAGTAGACGGGCGTCGCGCAGCCCGCTCCGCCATCGCTGTCTGGGGCCCCGCTGTGCGGGCACAGTACCCGGGGCCCCGCGCCTCCGCAGGCCTGGTCCAACAGCCGGCCTGACTCCTCACCGACCCGCAGCCGCTCCCAGATGAGGTGGTTCAGCTGCTCCTGGAGCCGGCGTAGCTCGCCCAGGCTCCCGCTGTCTGGTCCGGCCGAGGAGAGGCTCCGTTGATTTGAGGTGAACAGACCCGCCGCCCGCTCGGGTAGGGCGCTCGAGGTAACGGGGGTCTGAAAACGTGCCGCTCCGCGCCATGGGGTCGCCATCTCGGTAGCTGCCGGTAAGCGATCCCAACACGATACGGACGTCGAAGTTTTTTCGCTGAGAATCCTTACTATGTCGTGTCCCTAATGGTAACTGTAGCTAGCTGTCAAGAACGCACGCCACTCCGAGAAGTCAGCGGAAGAAGTCTTGAAGTTTATTGTACAGCACACAGAGAAACGTGGAAAGTCCGTAAGGATTCTGAGGAGGCCATCTCAGAGTTCCCCTTAAATACATTTTGCTGGTTGACCCCCAATTCCCCCCTCCCTTCTGCCCTAAAGGTCCGGGGGAAATCCTCTTCCCCACCCAGGATAGCTTGGACAAAAGGGGTTAACTGCTCCTGTCTACCCGCGCTATTCATGGGTGCTTTTTGCATTGTTATTGCGATGCTGACAGTTCCGCCGCGCCCGCCGCTGATGGCTCATTAGCGGTCGTTATCACTGGCTTCCCGGGATTGCCTGCTAAGCCTTTCACACCTGGAGTTGGGCCATCAACCTGGGGTTGTTTACCCCTCGGGGCATGCCTAGGTGAGCTCAGGTCTTGCCGTGTTCGGTTTAACCCCTGCGCGCCTGGCTCCGCTGTCGCCCCCTTTCCTGGCCTGCTGCCTGGTTCCCCTTCCTGGCGCCCGCATGGCGCGAGCCCGGCGGATCCCGGTCTGCCACTGTCTAGCCGGGTCGCGACACTTGGGCTGCCATCCTATGCATGCTCAGCTGGGAGTAAGACCCACTGAACCCAATGAGATTTACCAGCAAGGAATTCACAGGATTGCAGCAAATGGCAGGCAATGAATGAATCCTATATATGAATAGGAGTCATAACATGTCCATGCACTGAGCAAATTATGTTTTCTGCTTATAGCTTTTTTTCCTGTATGATCATGCAAACAGCATCAACATACGGATCACAACACAATGCCCTTCTGTATGGGTTCTACTCAACCTCTTCTTTTCAAGAGGACATTAAAGAATCAGGAGTACCATGTGGAAGGGATTGCAACCTTAGAGGATCCACAGAACTATGCATTTATTTCCCCTTTAAAATGTAATAAATGTTCCATGTGACATGTAATGCTTGACCTAGATATGGAAATATCTCTGATGCCTTGGCTCAAACATGGTTTGCAGTCTTGATTTTCCATGAACAAGGCAAGATTTTCCAAACACTTAACCCCTACCAGATTTTCACCCAGATAAACCCATGCATGTGATAAGAAGTAAAAGTGGCACAGGAAACGTTCCCCCTGGACACGTCTGTAGTACTTGCTAGGAAACTTTTGCAAAGCACAGGAAAAGGTCTAACGTGGCGGGGAGCTCTTTTGCCAAAGTCTCAGTTTTGCCAATGTGAAAAATGCTCTCTGTGTTATCTTCCAAAACCTGCACTGGAGAAATAAAAAAGAACCAGACTATGGCGGTAAGGGAAGGGAGTATCCTGCAAGAGGGCATAGCTAGATGGAATCTTGTATAGAAGCACACCACACAGCAACCTTTTGTTTCAAGTCTCACACTAGACCTTCTTTCCATGCTTACTCAGTATCGTGCATATTACAGCCCCATCTGCACTACACATTTAAAGCACTATTATCCCACTTTAAACAGCCATGGCTTCCCCCAAAGAATCATGGGATCTGCAGTTTGATAAATGTGCTGAGAGTTGTTCAGAGATTCCTATTCCCCTCAGAGTGGTTTAACAAGTCAATTTCTCTCCTCAGGGGAATTCTGGGGATTGTAGGTCTGTCATGGAAATAGGGGTCTCCTAACCAGTGCTTTTCTTATAGAGTACTGTTATAAGAAAAAAACTGCTCCTTTTCCCTTCTGGGGTACCCAAGAGCCCGTACAGAGTCCTTATGTAGGTTCTCTATCAGTAGGAGAAAATAACAAGAGGCCAACCAGAGAATATTGAAAAGCAAAGCAGCTAGTAAGCCTGATCTTTATTAAACTGTTGCAACAGGGTGCTCACACACACTGTCTCCACGCAGGAGGAACCCAGAACATTGGTGTGCAAGCTCTTATACAGACTTTTGAAACTGCGACCCTGTAGCTCAAGGCCACCCCCCAATACATCATACATACATCACTGAAGGGGCGGTCTACAGCAGAAAGCCTGTCTGCCAGGATACCTGATAATGGTCACTGATTGCTTTTACCTGGGCATCCTGGCCATTCTTTTATGATGGTAAATACTCAGTTCCTGAATCCAGGTCACAGGCTCACCCTATTCATGCACAGATACGCCCTTAAGACAGGATTTGTGAACAAAGAGACAATGGGGAGGTTTTCCCATTTCCTTCCTCCTTGCAGAGAAACATTTGAGGTCAATTTGGGAGAGTCAAAATGGTTTCAGAACTGTTTTCCTGTACTGTTTCAGATATGTGGTTTATATATTTATGTATGTGTTTGCCTGGTACATTTATGGACATTTATTTTACATCTTAGACCTTATAATTCTCATCACAGTACCCTTGAGTACCCCCTCCAAAGAAAGCACTGCTCCGAACAAAACTCAGCACCCTTCACAAACTACAGTTCCCAGGACTCTTTGGGGGAAGCCAAAACTGATTAAAGTAGCATGATATAGCTTTGAACATAGAGTGCGGATGGTGCCCAAGTTCTAGCGCACCAAATGTTTTGCATTCTCAGGCTTAGCTTCACTCAACAGATACTTTTCATCGGCGAAGAATCTGGCTGTCTTTTCTCTACTTGTTAAACTCTTTTGAAAGGGAAAAGGGAAAGAAAGGAAAGGAAGCCAAAGGGCACATCAAAATATGGTCCTGTGTGTATATTAATGTTTCCTGCTGCTCTGCTATGCGGAGACCAGCTTAGAGAGTGCAGATATCTGTCAGGGACCAAATATGATGGGCCACCCATCAGCCTTTCATTAAATAGCACTTGTAGCCTCTGTAATTCTATCAATAGAGTAATCAGAGCTGCCATGTCTCAGGATTTGATAGAACAGCGGGAGCTGGGAAATGAAGACTGACATTGTTAACAAAGCCACTTCTGCCACTTAATGCTGAGGGAAGCAAGCAAAAAAAAAAGTTTATTTGTCTATCCACAAAAAGAAGAGAGGAAGAAGGCAGGAGTGGCTAAGTGTGAAGTCTGGGGTGACAAGCTTTGAAACTTTATTTTTCTTCTTCTGGGGTTGCCCTTGATCTAATCAATTCCACTTTGATATTTTGTCTGGGTTTTTTTTTTGCATTTATTCCACCATGGGTTGACATCATGCAATCTAGATAACCAAATTCATGAGTGAAAATAAAAGAGGGAAGGCGAAACCAGGCAGGGCAGATATTTCCCATCGAAGGAGAAAGAGCCTAATTCCCTATGGAGAGGGATTTCAATGAAGAGATTTAAAAAATCAAGATGCTAATGTCAAGTCCTCAGCAAGGCAACTTTTTGAAAAAATGGAGCAAGAGGCTAAAAGGCTTAGCTTCCAACTGCAGGCGGATTAAGGATGCACACAAAGGGCCAGCGATAGGAGATGAAAGGAAGGCAACATGAAAAATCAGAAAGAAAGAAATGAGGATGAAGATGGAGAGGTTGGAGACTTAAACCAAGTTGCTGGGTTCTCTGTGCTGGTGATTGGCCTGAAGTTTTGAGGCTGGGGGAGATATCCATGTTTTTCCATGGTTAAGCCTGCCCAACCTAAAGTTAAAGAAAGAGAGAGAAAACCAGTGGCACACTATACCTCACACAAGTGTAGGGCCAGTGAGAAGCAGCATGGTGTGGTGGTTAGAGTATTGGACTAGGACCTGGGAGACCAGAGTTCAAATCCCCATTCAGCTATGAAGCTCATGTGGTGAACTTGGACCAGTTAAACACCCACAGCCTAACCTACTTCATGAGGTTTTTGTGGGGATAAAATGAAGAGGGGGGTTATGTAAGTCACCTTGAGCTCCTTGGAGGAAAGTTGGGATGCAAATGTAATTAATAAACAATGCCAATATCAATACTAATAATACTAAAGTCCTGTTAGATAAGATGATAAGATAAGATAAGATGATAAGATAAGATAAGATAATTTATTGTCATTGCACAAGTACAAGCACAACGCTATACAAGTGCAATGAAATTACATGCCATCCCGTTAAAAAAACCAGAAAGAAACAAAAAACAGCACAAAACACACACACACCAAAAAAAGCCACACATACACCCATCACAGCTCTCCAAGGTCATATTATCTGGTTACAGCATTTAAGATGGTTATAGCTCTTGGGTAGAAACTGTTCTTCAATCTATTTGTTCTTGATCGAATTGTTCTATATCTTCTACCCGAAGGCAGTGGTGCAAAGAGACTATATCCTGGATGAGATGGATCCTTTAAAATATTGTTAACCTTTTTAAGGCAACGGGAACTGTATAGTTCTTCCAGAGGCTACAGCAGCATCAGCATGTCCTTTGTTGGCACCTAAGGGTGGCTCATTCCCCAGAAAGTTTTCTTTCTGGTCTAGAACAGGTATGATTTGGGACATATAATCAGATCTCCCCAGTGGTGCTGGGGAGAGGTATCCTTAGTTCTTTATATTGTCCTGCTTTTTAGACCCCGCTCCTTCCTCCCCAAGAAGCTGCTATTAGATCCCTAGCAGGGCTAATTGCACCTTTGGGAGGCAGGGTAGATTTGAATCTTTGAAAATGGAGCCTCTTCCGACTGCCCAGAGCTGCTTCATGATAGGCAATGTAGGAATCTGTTTTGTTTTAGCCCTCTGTGTTTAATGTATGGAAGAGAGATGTGCAGTGACTAACAGCCTTGTTCATTCATGAAACACATAAGCCACGTTTTGCCGAAGATCCCAAGGCAGGTTACACCAACAGAATATGTGCACACCTACTCCAAATCAACTATTCAAGTTAATCTCAACAAAACATCTCTTTTTTCACATTCTAGGAGTGAACCTTTGCATTCAAGCACGTTCTGGGGGTCCACTGAATCCCACCTAATTTAGCATACAATTGAATGCGTTAGTAGTGCATTTTCAGGAAAAAGAAGATAAATTGGGTTAGATCCAAATTTAATCATGCCTAGATCAGATTGATGGTAACTTTAAGTTATCACTAATTTAATTCCATTGAGTTCAACGAATCTACCGAGTCTGATAATTCAAAATAGTAATAATAATGATAATGATATGTTCATACTCTTGAGGCCAAGCAAAACCTACTTGCTGGAAAAGAGATTGGGATCTGCTGTAGATTTCTAGGTGATTTACAGAAGAAGAAGAAGAAGAAGAAGAAGAAGAAGAAGAAGAAGAGGAGGAGGAGGAGGAGAAGTTTGGATTTGATATCCCGCTTTATCACTACCCAAATGAGTCTCAAAGCGGCTAGCATTCTCCTTTCTCTTCCTCCCCCACAACAAACACTCTGTGAGGTGAGTGGGGCTGGGAGACTTCAAAGAAGTGTGACTAGCCCAAGGTCACCCAGCAGCTGCATGTGGAGGAGTGGAGACCCGAACCCAGTTCACCAGATTACGAGTCTACCGCTCTTAACCACTACACCACACTGGCTCTCATCATCAAACATCAAAATAACTTCCTTCACCTAAATTGGGTTGCTGAAATAAAGAGAGGCTGGGGTAACCAGGAATGGGCAGAAGGCTGGGGCTCACACAAAACCCTGCCCCATGCTATACCAAGCTGCAGGCAGCGAAACAAATTGGGCCCAGATTGAGCCTGGTGTCATCAAACCATGGCAGAGGGGCCAGCTCAGGATCCAGAGTATCCCAGGTTAGCTCAAGCCTCTCCCTCTCTCTTGCCCCTGGAATGCCCAGACAGAAATCCTGCCATAAGCAGTTGGCATAGGAAACAGTCTGCAATGGGCTTGTGGTGTTCTGGGAGAAAAGACATATCTTCAGTTTGATTAAGTGTATTTAATAGCTTTCAGAAGTAAGTTATAAAAGGTACTGATTGAATACCTTTGTGTATCATGTCCCAAGCAGATCTTGTAACACACACACACCCCAAGTCAAATGTGCAACTTGTGGCCCAGTGAGCCAAATGCAGGCCACCAGCTGTGTAGGGCAGCCTGTCGGGCTTAGCAAATTCTCTTTTTGCCACACGCTTGGGATTGCACAAATGCACTTCAGGCATTCAGCAGGCTCATGGCTGTTGAATAGATTTTTGACTTGATGCACCACAAACTGCAACTACTCCCCTCTACAGCATCAGCATCATCATATTATTATTATTATTATTAGTAGTAGTAGTAGTATCATTATTATCATTATTTATTACTTATACCCAGCCCATCTGGCCAGGCCTCCCCAGCCACTCTGGGCAGCTTCCAACAGGATATTAAAAACACAATAAAAGATCAAACATTAAAAACTTCCCTAAACAGGGCTGCCTTCAGATGTCTTCTAAAAGTCAGATAGTTGTTTATTTCCTTGACATCTGGTGGGAGAGTGTTCCACAGGGCGGGCACCACTGCCGAGAAAGCCCTCTGCCTGGTTCCCTGTAACCTTACTTCTCGCAGTAAACACTATTCTAAGACACTATAGAAATTGAAATGAACCAGGAGCTGGGCAAGAGCACACAGGCATGGAAACTGGGCTGGGACACACAAATTTGCATAATTAAATATGATACAATAGAAGTCTGCTTCAGGGATACAAATGCCGCTAAAATCTCCATAGTATTTTAAGTAGTGGTGGATGTTCCAAAGATGGGATCTTCTCCTCTGTCCTTAAAGCATCTTCACTTTGTTTCAGAAACCAATAGAAGCCAACTTCAACTAAGCAGACACAATGCATTCATCCTATTTAAATTTCCAGTAGCATGAAACTTGAGGAAAGGGTAAAAAAGAAAGAAAGAAGCTAACCACTTTGAGAAGGGAAGGGACTGGCTGGAGGAGAAGCAAACCACTTATTTTCCCTCAGTAAGTGTTTGAAAATTGGATAGATTGAAAACAAATGCTTAAGGATGTTTCAGTACAGCATGCTTTCTAGGACTCCGTTTCCAAATTTTTCAGATTATATATTACAATTAAAGTAATGCTGAAAGCAGGTTAAAACGAACTCAACTGATGCCCATAACAGATTCAGG
This sequence comes from Darevskia mixta, assembly GCA_034641385.1. Taxonomy (NCBI): domain Eukaryota; kingdom Metazoa; phylum Chordata; class Lepidosauria; order Squamata; family Lacertidae; genus Darevskia; species Darevskia mixta. Next base: position 22,543,182 of record JAWWNH010000029.1, on the reverse strand, counting down.
GCTATAAACGATCACAGATGTTTGCATCGGCCTAGACATACCACTGGAATACAAACTCTGGTCATTTTCTAATTTCCATCATTAATACCACTAATTATATGTTTCTCGGGAGAAGATCCAAGATTTAGAATTAAGAGAGGAAATCTAGTTCATCGTAATCCACTCCTTTCAATTAAGGCCATAATACACCACGCAGTGGGATTGCTAGACAGAATGATAACATTACAAATTGCTCCCTTTGAACAATCTGCCAGGTGCCAAGTGCAGCCAGTTCTTAGAGAAGCACCAAAAAGGACAGAAAATGGTCAACAAGCCTAGTTGTGCTTTCTTTCCCCCCATGTTACTTTGGAATACATTGCTTTCCCAATCAGGGGGAAATTTAAAAGGGACTTTTCAAATTTGAGGTCACACAATACTTCCACTTATTCCACAAGGACCTACACCAACTACAGGCCAGTGGCTGCCCTGGGGGCGTAGTGATGTCGAATGTAACACTTCAGCAGCAAATACTTCACATTTGAGAAAGAGATCTTAAAACTCTTCCTGAATGGCAGAGATTATTCAGCTTTCCAGGTGGTGCTGTGGTCTAAACCACAGAGCCTAGGGCTTGCCGATCAGAAGGTCCGCGACGGAGTGAGCTCCCATTGTTCGGTCCCAGCTCCTGCCCACCTAGCAGTTCAAAAACACATCAAAGTGCAAGTAGATAAATAGGTACCACTCCAGCGGGAAGGTAAATGGCGTTTCTGTGCGCTGCTCTGGTTCGCCAGAAGCGGCTTAATCATGCTGGCCGGAAGCTGTCTGCAGACAAACGCTGGTTCCCTCAGCCTATAGAGCGAGATGAGCGTGTAACCCCAGTGTCGTCCACGACTGGACCTAATGGTCAAGGGTACCTTTACCTTTACCTAACTAAGCAGCATGTTCTGAACAAGCAACTTTTGTTCAGAAGCCAAAGCCTTTCTTGAATATATGATTATCTCTCCTTCTTCTTCATTATGCAAAAAAAAAAATGACTAAAACAGTAGCAGAGTGATTGCTGGAATAGTTAGAATCAGGGACCAAAAAAATAAATCAGTATTATTATGTCCCACTCCAAGAGGTTCTTCTTTTAATGAAAATAATAACTCTATACTCCCATCTACGAAAATGTGTAATATACCGTATATACTCGAGTATAAGCCGACCCGAATATAAGCCGAGGCACCCAATTTTACCACAAAAAAACTGGGAAAGCTTCATAGGAGCCACTGCCTGCCTCACTCGAGTATAAGCAGAGGGCGGCTTTTTCAGCACAAAAAATGTGCTGAAAAACTAGGCTTATACTCGAGTATATAGGGTAATTCACATTTGAAAAGTTTCCAACTATCCATTTTTATCAGAGTACTATTTAACCTAATAGTGCCTCAGTGTCATCAGAGGTACCTTATGATTCTGGTTAATTATTCAGAACTTTGTTTCAAGTGGGGTGTACTTGATGTAGAAAACTTGACAGCTCTTTGGAGGAAGCTGGGTCAAAAGTATCTTGTTCAATCTTCAAATTAATAAAATTGAAAAGATTTACATCTAGTTCACTTTAAAAATAAATAGGATGAAAAATGTTTATGAGTTAGTTCATTGTGACTGAGTAATTGGGTTTGTCTATTTTTAAGGTGGGTTTAGATTTGACCTGAATTGAAACTAATGCCTTGTTAAAGGATGCTCTGCAACTGCTTAATATCCCTAAAACATAACTTGTACAGTGGTACCTTGGGTTACATACACTTCAGGTTACATATGATTCAGGTTACAGACTCTGCTAACCCAGAAATATTACCGGTATCTCAGGTTAAGAACTTTGCTTCAGGATGAGAACAGAAATTGGGCAGCGGCAGCGGGAGACCCCATTAGCTAAAGTGGTGCTTCAGGTTAAGAACGTTTTCAGGTTAAGAACGGACCTCCAGAACGAATTAAGTACGTAACCAGAGGTACCACTGTATCATGATTAGTTTGCTAATTAATAGAAAATATTAAATAAGAAATTAAATGGAATGGCAACCTCATTTTAAACATCCACACTAACTTGTGTGCTGGCAACCCTGGAATAAGATAATAGTTCATGGATCTAGTCAATCCCATTATTACACCAGTCTTAAGAATATATTTGCCAACAGAGTGAAATATTGGATTGGATGGCTAAAATGTTTAATTAGTTGACAGTCACAGAAATAAGAGAAATTCCCCAAAAGGAATTTCTGTTTCTTTTTGTTCTGCCTTGAAATAAATATCTCATTTGAAAACTTCTGGAGAGTTATGTAATGAATGTCATACAGTTGTAAAAATTGCCAAGAGAAGGCCCTGATGCTTTTCTCTCCAGAGTTGTGTACATTTCTGCTGGGGTCATAGAAGGACTGACGTTATTTGTCCAACAAGCCCAACATCACCAACAGGATACACTGCACTAGTAAATCATGTGTCAGCTAGCATGTTTTTCCCATTTTATTCCAACCCAGCCCTTCTATTTTTGGCACACCTATCAACTAATTATATATTTTCACAGGTGATATTTTGGAGATTGTTAATGGAAAACAGCCACTCTGTCCAAAATAGTGCAGAGAATTTTTTCTTCAGAAAAACATCTGAAACCCATTATCAAGAAAGATACATAGATTATGAAAGCAAAGAGTGTCCAGTGCTGACGGTATTGTTGTAAATAGAGGACATCTCTGATTTTAAACATGATAAAAAACAGACACAAGCCAGGTAACCAAGACTTTTGGATTTAGCACAAACAATTGCAGAAAAACGCTAAATTTAGAATAGATGCTGGTGAATCCCTTAAACCTAAATAATATATAGCGTGGACTTATACCGGTATTGAGATCTGTCAACAAAGACAAGATCTACCCTCAGAAATGGAGAGACAAAAGTTTTTCAGAAGAGAGTTTAAATAAACACATTGTCTTTCACAACAAATTTAAAGTTAACTCCCCTCATAACAACATAAGCCACTTCTTTACTCTCTATATACGAACGACTTTTAAAACAGTAAACACATCCAGGAACTTTCCTTCCTTCTTTCCTTTAGCTCTTTAAAACAGGAAGTGACGAGATTCCTAGAAAATGCTGCAGGATCAACAGACTGCTATGCTTTACTTATAACAGGTTGGGAAGCAATTCACTTCCTGATCTAAGTAAGTCAGGTAAAATATATAAAGGAAAGAGTATACAAAATGGTGCACATATTGGAGAAGATATCTTACTTACTTACTTACTTACTTACTTATTTTCCTTTCTTTAAATCACAATGTTTCCTCCAAGGTGGAATTCAAGCCAGCAGACATACACTCCTTCCTAGGTAATCCCCAGGTAGCCTCCCAAACAGATACTGACCAGAGTTCAACCTGGTCAGCAAGGTGGAAGCATCATGTGCTCTCATACTATGTCTATTATCCACAGTATGCACTCATGTAGAGAGACATGGTTTCATGTATATTTTTCTATGAGTATATCACGTACTTATAAAAGCAAGACACAACCATCCTTGTTACAAAAAGTCTAACACCACCAGACATTTGCTTGCATTGAATATACCTTACTGCTTATCTTCTACCTTTAGGACATGATCATGTTTTAAAGCCTGGTATCATGTTCAATGTGTGTGTGATGGAGAGAAACTGAAGCACCACTGCGTTGGCAATGTCTCCTCCATCATTGCTCTGCATTATGTTTCTCAAGCATATGCAACAGCTGGGCCTGCGTATGCACACATATTATGGTCCCACTGAAAGAACAGCACCCTAAACTTTCAAACGAATTTTGCCACTTGTTCAGAAAAACACACACAACACATTTCCTTGCCCACAAACACCTAGGTTCATACACAATGTGTAGTTGAGAACAAGACACAACCAGAAGGAAAGAATGGACATCCCATATTCTCATAGAATAATCTAGTTCAGGGGTCAGCAACCTTTTTCAGCCGTGGGCCAGTCCACCGTCCCTCAGACCATGAGGTGGGCCGGACTATATTTTTTTTTGGGGGGGGGGGGAATGAATGAATTCCTATGCCCCACAAATAACGCAGAGATGCATTTTAAATAAAACAACACATTCTACTCATGTAAAAACATGCTGATTCCCGGACCATCCGTGGGCCGGATTGAGAAGGTGATGGGGCCGCATCCTGCCCACAGGCCTTAGGTTGCCTACCCCTGATCTAGTTAATGAGCAGAAACTAAATATGAGACATACTAGTCTCTATTTCATATCAATCTCAAGACCCTGCCTGGCCCAACCTAAAACAGGTCATTTTTCTAAGGAAGAAGGTTATCTTAAGACTTGACTTCTTGAAAGTGTTTGTGGCCTGCATCTCCTTACCTGGGAGAAGTTCAGCCCATTCAATGGATGGCATTGCTCTTCCACCCTCTCCACGGCTCCTGTCCTTTTCTTCATCCTCTCCGCCTCCTGAGCCAGGTAGAGGTCCAATACGGGCACTCCGCGGGAACGGATATCTGTCTCCGTGAGGGAGTTGACCATCAGCATCACCCAGACGGGCCTTTTGCGCTCCCAGTTCCCAGCAATAGCATTGAAGAGGTAATCGGCATAAAGACCTTTCCCCCGTTGGTCCGGCGTCATCCAGTGAGGGAGCATCAATTTGACGTACTCAAGGTGGCGCTTGAGGCGGTGGTAAAGATCCCGGGGGAGCACGTCTTGCAAGTTCTCCCCGTGGGGAAGCATCTGACAGCTGGCCAGGCCTGAAATGGTGTAGGGGTCAGTGAGGTCCAGCTCAAAGTACACACTGGAACTGGCTTGGAAAGCCGACTTGGAGTTATCAGGGACAAAGTCCCACACGCGTGTGTAAGGCACATGGATTGTTCCAAATAGATAGGCTGGAGGGTCCCTCCGGATTGTCCAGAGGAAAGAGTTCAAGTTTCTTTGCTAGGGAAAAGGGAATGAAAAAGAAGCCAAGAGTCAGTTTGGTGTAAAGCACTGAGAAAAGTACATTCAGGACCAGTTTAGGGGGGGGGGTGCAACCAGGAACTGTCCATCAGCCTTGTGGTTGAAATCACTTCCTATGGCGTAACTTTGCAAAATGTTTTGAGGGCTGCCATTGTACACAATATCCTAGCCCTAACCATGCTGGCATGAAAGCAAGTTATCTATTGGGATCAGTATAAGGCTGGTAGGACTGAAGCGGCAATGTGCAACGTGTAGGCCTGTGGATATGGTATGTGTATGGAAAGTCAAGCATGACTGCAAATCAGAGTTCATCGACGCTGCGGTTATTCTACTGAAACCAGTAAAACTATCCCAGCATGACCTTCTCTGGGTTAAGTGGATCCTGGATTGCATCCATAATCTCACATAGTCTGCAATTAAACACGTGAGCAGACAAGTAGAAAAACCATGCATTCAGGAAAGAAAGATAAAATATAGGATGAAGGCTCAAAGTTGCCTGATTAGTTATGCCTTATCAACCATTTAACGTTCCTTTGTGATTAAAAGAGTGGTAAAACTGAGTGGATCATTATACCAATAAAACTGCAGTTTTTTGTTTACAATTAAGTGGTATTCAAATTCAATTAAGTGATATAAATAAAACAAAGCATCTTTTTAAAAAAACCCAAAAACCTTACAATTTAAATTTATGAATGAAGTGGGGATTGTTGTATAGAATCACAGAAATATCTTATTCGTGTGAGAATGAATGCAAGCATTACATCGTGTGTTGTGTGTGTGTGTGAGAGAGAGAGAGAGAGAGAAAGAGAGAGAGAGAGATTTTTTGAAAAGATATATACCCATACACACCCATAAACACTCATACCTCAAACTGGATCAAAGAATCTTTATACATCTAACTATCTAGGCAGAAATCCAACCCAGGGTTAGAGCTTCTGGTCATTTATTCCTTCATTTGATATTTACAGAAACCCACTGTGCTATACAATGTAAAGTTTCAGCTTGGAGCAAATTTGTTTGTAGACAAATATAGATCACTCTGCAGGGGAATTCTCCTACACAATCCCCCATTGACTGCCCTTTTGAATTGTTCCTATGAACCATAACTTACAAGCAGCGTATTTTTATTGTTATTTTTTTTTAAAAAAAAATAACCTCATTACATTGTCTATGAAAGTTGAATACAACCCATAGCCCTAGCCTATTCAGTGCAGAAAATTGAAGATTTCAACATAACTAACAGGATCTTGCAGGAAATCAATATCCCTCCGGAGATCTAAAGGATCTGTGAGACTGTCGAAATATGAAATTGTGGGAAGTTGACAAGCCTGCCACACACGGGAGGAGAGAAAGGGTTACCTGGCAAATCTCAACTAATTTGCCAGTGTTTCTTGAACTTTTGGAATAAGATTTCCAACAGGGCTCCAGTCCTTTATCAGGCATTAACTATTTTGCAAGTTATGTGAGAAATCTAGATTGTTTTGAAGGCACCTCCATAGAGGAGGAGCAGAAGAAGGGCGAGAGAGATTTCTTGCTAAGTGGTACCCAGGGACGGGAAGGCAAAGTGTCCTGACCGGTAGTAGTCCAACTACTCCTGTTTCACGCCAACCGTGTGCTAGGGGCTGTACAACCCGCAGAAGGAAAGAAGGGCATCGCTTCCTTTCCCCAAACCTGCTCGCTCGATCCCACCCCACTTCCTCAGGTGTCGAGGGGCACAACCTCTGCCTCCCTGGGGGGCGGACGATCGGCGCTCCTTAGTAGGAGCCATATCCATCTATCTCGCTACCTCTCCACTTGGAGAGGCTTTCCTCGCTAGGACACCCAGGAGCAGCCAGGAAAGGCAGTAACTGACCCGCGTAATTGGCCCGCGCCTTAGTGTAGCGCGGATGTTGCGGAGGGGTGGTTATCTTTAGCAACCTAAGAAAGGGGCACCAGCACTATGGGTCGTCGCTGGGGACCATCGCAGTAGGAGAGCCCCAAAGTTGACGGTGGCATGTGGCGCTGCCTTTGCGCCGGATCCCCCCCCCCTTAAGCACCCGCAGTCACTGACCCCCACCCTGACCCCCGGGCCTCCTCCTTCCTCCCCCCCCCCCCCAGCTCACCGATCGGGGCAGCTCGCAGCGCCCTGGGTCCATCTGCTGGCGCCTCCTGGGCTCCGGGCGCGCCGACGCCGGCAGCACCCCCCCGACGACAGCCAAGCACATCAGCGCCAGGTGGGGCTGCATCCTGCTCCTCCCGGGGGACCCGCCTTGCCGGCTGCCTTCAGAGGGAACTCTCCGCCCGGTCTCGCCTCGGGTGCTTCGGTCCCGGCCACGGTCCCGTCCGCATCTGACAAGTGCAAAAGTAAAATAATAACAGTAATAATAATGAAGGGAAGAGGGAGCAGCTGAAGCCCTTTCTAGAAGAGAAGGGGGGCTTAAATGGCCCCACAAGGGCGATCCTGGGGGTCCCGGCGTTGATCCTGAGCCTCTGTCATGCTTGGGGGGCAAGGGGACTCTTCGGCGAGGTAAACTTTCTGCGCTGCCCAGGAGTTGCTTGGGTCTCTACCCGCCCCCCCTCTCCGCCTTCAGAAGGAAGGAGGTGGGAGAGTCAAGGTTTGTCTGCGAGGGGGGGGGGGCGGAGGTGGTGCCGATCCCGGGTTTGAGATGGCGAGAGACTGAGGGAATGCTATTTGAACAGGCACAGGAAGGCGGGCACTGCTGTGGATGTCATCATGTCAGTTTGCAAACACGGCGAGGAAAAGCCAGGAGGCCAAAAAGAAGGGAGAAAAGGGGGAAAAAAGAAACAACTTCGCAGCAACTTCCAAACTTTCCCAAACTTTTCCTTCCCATCCCGCCTGCGACTTCGCGGCGGCCAAGCCTGGAGAGGGCGGCTCCTGCCGCAAGAGGGCGCCTGGTGCACAAACAAAGCGCCGCGGAGCTCAAGGTAGAGCCAGACGGGACTCCCGGGAGGGAGGGGAGAGAGATCCCGAAAGGAAAGATGCGAAAGATCGGGGAGAGGCATTCTCCGACGGGAACATATACCGGGGCAAAGGAGGGCTCTGCTATGAGGTGCGTCAGGGGCAGGGCCGAAGCCACGCTCCTTACTCCTAAAGCTCGGTGCGTGTGATAGGGGTTGTGTTAAGGGGGGGGTACACTTTGCACATTCCCTCAGCTATTTTTTTGTTTCATGTGTCTGGAGCAGGGGTCAGCAACCTTTTTCAGCCGTGGGCCGGTCCACCATCCCTCAGACCATGTGGTGGGCCGGACTATATTTTTTTTGGGGGGGGGGGGGAGAACGAATTCCTATGCCCCACAAATAACCCAGAGATGCATTTTAAATAAAAGCACACATTCTACTCATGTAAAAACACGCTGATTCCCAGACCATCCGTGGGCCGGATTGAGAAGGCGATTGGGCCGCATCCGGCCCACGGACCTTAGGTTGCCTACCCCTGGTCTGGAGGCTTGGCATTTTAGATTCCTAGACCCCGGAGAGGCTGAGGAGTGGCCCATATGTGTGTGTGTGTGTGTGTGTCTGTACACACACACACTCCACCTTTTTTCTCCAAGGACCTCAAGGTGGTACACATGGTTCTCTGCCTCATTTTCTCCCCACAACCCTGTGAGGTAGGGTAGACTGAGAGGCAGTGAGTGGTCCATGGTCGCTCAGTGAACTTTATGTCCCCCAGGTGCTAATGTGACACTCTAACCACTATACGACACACAGGTGGCATTCTGCAGTCAATAATGCCTGCTGGATCTTGTGTTGTTATAGTTCTCAGTAGGCCCATGCAGAGCTTCTTTGAGGCCTGGCATGGCAGTGTAAGTCCAGCAGGCCAGCCCTCCCCTGGCCAGCTTAGCCCTCCAAAGCCCAGGGCAATTGTACCCAGCTGCCCCCACCTACCTGCACAGGCCTGGTTCTAAGCCAAGGGTGGTTTCAGCGAAAACCCTCTTTAAGATAGCAAGTGTGATCCTCCTGGCACCTCAGACTGCTGTCTTCTAATCAAGTCAAAAGCTTCCTGTAACTGGATAGCTAGTATATCAAGGATTAAGCTGTTCTATTTATTTAGCATGTTTCTGGGCTGGGGCTTAATTTGCAAACTGGTCAGTTGAGACCAGGGCCACCTCATTTTCCAGAGGAAGGGTAAGTCCGGATTGTGTTGGGTAGGGGGATATATGGGTTGGTATTTTGCTGCTGCCATCATGTGGCTGCTGCAAAAAAGCTTTCATGCATTAGGGTCGATCTGGTTCCAAAAGGAACACCCATCTGGAAACACCCACTAAATTGTTCTTAGGCACTCCTTTATAGAGAGGGTTCTAAGGCAGTGTACAAAGGTGAGAGTAAAACTATTCAACCGGTTTATAAGAACAATGTTGTTTTTAAAACAAAAAAAATCCCAACCAATCAAGCTATGACTATATACAGCAAACACATATGAGGCAGACTGAACATGCAAAAGTTCAGTGGAAGGCCAAAATCCAACTAAAAGGTCACCTAAAACCATTAGGCAAATAGGGAGGTCTTCAGCCATGGGGTGCAGGATTGTAATTTTGTCACCAGATGTCTCTCTTTGGGGAGGCATTCCAGAGTCAGGGCACCACCACAGGAGACAAGGCAGAACCCCCTTCCTCCTGATGTGCTGTCTGCCTCTGAGTAGGAATCTTTTGACTCTTGTACTCCTTTGTTCACTACTGTCCTAGGGCTCAAAGAGAGAAAGTGGAAGCCTTGCAAAATTGTCACACAAGAAGCCACAGAAACTGAAGCAGAAGGAACACCACCAGGCTAAGTTGCAGACGCTTGAGTTTGATCAACAGCACAAGCCTGTCCAAGCGTGTTTATATGGAAGGAGGCCCAAATACGTCTCCTTGTGTCTATGCAGGATTTGCCTCCTGAAATCTCTTTTCGATTGCAGCCCTTACGTATTGGACTATATCATCTAAGTAGGTGCATTTGCACCTATAGGTGCAAATGCAACAATCAATTGAAAATCAGGGTGGGACTACACACTGAGCCAATGCTATCCCACCATGATATAGGGAAACATTACATAGCCAGCCCAACTAATTCTGCTTGATCCAGGCTTCCTCAACCTCGGCCCTCCAGATGTTTTTGGCCTACAACTCCCATGATCCCTAGCTAGCAGGACCAGTGGTCAGGGATGATGGGAATTGTAGTCTCAAAACATCTGGAGGGCCGAGGTTGAGGAAGCTTGGCTTAATCCCACAACTCCTCAAGAGGTGCTTGCCGTTCCTCAATCTGGTATTGGATGCTTGAGAGAGAGGTGGCAATCGGCTCTCATAAGCATTTTAGGCTGCAACCTCTCCCCACTGATTTAGGAGGAAGCTGTATTAGACTCAATGGGGCTGCTTGTGAGTTGCCAAAAATAGTCATGCTGTTACTTATATTCCAAAGCAGTGAGCATGGACTTAAGTCCATCGCTTTCAGTGGGTTCACTCTATGTCTAACTTTGGATATCAATCACTGTTTTGTCAATTGGTGTCCGCAAAATGGTGTTTGTGTTATTTCATAAATCTGCATACAGTGCAATCCTACGCACTTTGAATGGGCCTCTCTCCCAGGAAGGGTTGGTACGGGAATTCAGCCTTAATATGTCTTCTGTGTGGGCTGAAGTAGGGTCCACGCTGTGCGGTTTTCCTGGGCGTAGTGGACTGTTGTTTATGGACTGAGTAGACCCATTAAAATAAATGGAGCGAACAGTGACTTAACTGTGTACAGGATTTCCCTAAAACCAGCTTCAATAATAAAAGCTACATCATAGATATTTGGTCACTGTGGTTACAGTGCTAAACAACTGTGACTACATAGAGAGAATTAATGAAGGAGGGTTGACGTTAAAAAACAAATCCAGTTTGTTTTACTTGGATTCTGTTTCTGCCTTCCAGACATGAAAACAATATCTGCAATATCTGAAGGTTTTAATATGTGAAGAAAAATTAAACCCATTGACTTATCAAACAGATCCCATAGAAGGGAAATATGCCAAAGAATAGGAGATTCGGCTGCACATTCTGTATTTAAATGGTTTCTTTAAAAGTTAATGACTAATAGGTGTTGTTATAAGGTGTTAAAGATTAATAGATGCCTCAGGGAATTATTCCATAGTGGTAATAATCATTATAGACTACCAGAAGCAGGGTGGTCAGAATGCAAAATTTAGCTAATATTTATGGATGCTGTTACCATATCTACTAAACAGATTTGTCAACCTACATTTCCAGTATGTTTTCAATTTGCATCTCAGTGGCTATGATCCTGACATCCATGGAATTCTTATATAATGAAACGGGTGGCACTTGTTTCAAACAAGTTTCAGAACTGTTATATTTGAAAGATTGTGGGTTGTATGGGATATTGTGTGCAAGTGGAAGGCAGCCAGCACAACAGATCTTTGTGTAGCTCTCCACCACCCTCCTCTGCAGCCCCATAAAATCCCTGAGAACCTTCTCTAGAGCACTGATCTTCAACTGGTGGGTCGGGGCCAATATCAGGTTGTAGCCTAATGTTCACAACCACAGCTACTACCGCCATACACATATAAGGGTAAAAAGAGAGGAAGAAATGGCTCCCCAAATGCAGGTTTGGATAGTGGGTCCTAGGTCTGAAAACATTGATGACTATTGCTCTAGATCAGAGAGCCAACCAAACCTTGTGGGCGATATGGGAGCAGGGAATGACCCAAAATTGGGTAGAAGAATCTTGCATCCCTTCCCACAGCAGTCCCAAATGTTATTGTTGGTATCCGTCTGTCTCAGGAGACAATGGAGGAGTGTGCCTTTAGGGGTGAGGTCAAACTGTTAACAGGTTGCAGTGCCTGCTGTGCAGAAGAGACATGTTTTGTTGCAGCTGGAGCAGATGAAGGCATCCAGTTGTGCTACTGCAAATGCACCATGGTGTTTCTTCTCTCTGCCCAGCACATAATATACAGTAAGTTCAACAGAGCCACTGGAGAGGTTTTAGCAATGGTGGGGTTCAGGGGGATAGGGAAAGGGAATGGTCCTTTGTTTGAACTGGCCTTTTGCTCATGTAATGGTAGATACAATCCTTTAAAAAGTGGGAGTTAAAGCTGTAATCCTAGCCATCTCTACTCAGAAGTAAGGGTTATTGAATTATAGAGGGGTTATTCCCAGGTAAATTGGATTCAGAATGCAGCCTAAATTGTTTATTCACACAAATATGAAGACTCAGATCTACCTGGCAGCTTCACCCTTGAGCACGGGAAGATCATCGTTATTTGGGAATGAGAGGCTATTCTGACTATGGCATAGTTCTTCAGATAAATCTAGCTGAATTCTGGAATTAAAAGCCAGTTCCAGAGCTAAGACCCACAAGAAGAGCTGATCCCTTCCCCAGTTAGAAATTAGTTTTCTTCTATCCTGTCCAGTTTTAGCCATATCTGACATCTCTGGATTTAGTTCTCCCAATGATCGCAGAATTTTCAGGAAGTGATTTGCAGGGGGGCAGGCGGGTTGCATGCATAAGCAATATCAGCAACTCATCCATACCATAACCAATGACAAATTGGAATTTGATCAATATGAACATGATCCATAGGGATGACGATCTTATGACACAGGAAAGTAAGGCAAATTTTGTTTCTTCTTGGTAGCGCACAAGCATAAAAATAGACAGAGCGTTAGCTTTCCTGTTACAATGGAATGGTTGGTTTCCATGGTCTCGTGGAAACTTCCAAGTACAATACAAAGAACGGAAATTGGAGATCCCAATTTGTTTGCCATCCCTGATGACATCTCACCTAGGACTTAAGCCCTAGCCTCAGATGGATGACTTTTACAAGGGCATCTCTTCGGCAACTGCAAGGAAATTAATTCTTCTGCTGTAATTTTAATTCGTTCTCTCCCCCCGCCCTCCCCCCTGCAGATCAGTTCCATATGTCACTGCACTTTGCACAGCAGTTCCAAGCAAGTCTTGGTAATGTTATAACCAGCTTCTAATGTCAATATTTACAAAAAACTTTAACTACATTGTTCTGGTATTCGGAAATGTGTAACTGTCTACCTGCTACCGCAGGGTTTTAGCTAAGAGTTATTTACGGCCTCTATTAAAGAAAACCTGTAATCCATGAAACCAGTTACTTATCACACTTAAGTGGAGGATTAGTAATTAAGAAACTGCTATCTATCCAGTGTATTTTTCTAGAAAAAGAGGTGCTGGAACTCACCATGAGCACCTCCCTTGTTTGCTTATAATGGTACAGGTAATGGCGCCCACCTGAGAGGTGCCAGAAGAGAGTTAAATCCAAAAGATGGCACACACGACTGTGGGCAATCATCACAACGGGCCACATAGATGGAAGCAAGGCTACAGTTAATTGACATTATTTAGTAACATACTAGCAGTTCGAAAGTGCAAGTAGATAAATAGGTACCGCTCTTGCGGGAAAGCAATCGGCGTTTCCGTGCGCTGCTCTGGTTTGCCAGAAGTGGCTTAGTCATGCTGGCCACATGACCTGGAAGCTGTACGCCGGCTCCCTCGGCCAGTAAAGCGAGATGAGCGCCACAACCCCGGAGTCGTCCGCGACTGGACCTAATGGTCAGGGGTTCCTTTACCTTTACCTAGTAACATACTATTGGGAAGCATCAGAACAAACATTTTAAGAAATCCCTTTCAACAGCTGTCAGGATTCCTCAGCATTTTGGAAGCATGGACCATAATTCTTTTCTAGGTTGAGCTAATCCATATCTCTAGCACGATTCCATCCTCAAACAACTGTGAAATCAGAAATCTTCCAGCTGTTGATCCCTTAGGTCTAGTGAAAAGATAACATGTTGCATTATTGGCTCTGAACATTTCTGTTGTTATTCACTCAATAAAAATCTGAGAATCTTTTTTAGAGTGATCTGGCTTTCTTTCATTTTTTTGCTTTCTAAATCAGTAGAGGCAGACCTGTTGCCCTCCAGATGTTGTTGAACTACAGTTCCCATCATCCCTGACCATTGGAATCATAGAATCATAGAATTGCAGAGTTGGAAGGGATCAGGCATGCCAACTCCTAGAGGCAGAGGGGTCTTTGGTTCCCTCAATATTTGCTGGTAGGGGGCTGGGCCCCCACAATGTTGAGGGGACGGAGAAGGCCGAGCACAGTGTGGTTCAATGGCTGCAGAAGGCATGAGCAGAGATACAAAAGTGGCTGAGAAGTAGTCACCAAGAACTTTGGGGAAAGAGGCAAGAAGGAATTTCAAGGGAAAATATCAGATCTATCTTCTATAATCACAGAATTGAGACTTGTGAAAACAAGTAGTATACTGTAGTGTAGAAGGGGAGAGGCTCAGGTAATTCCTGATTTGTGTTAGCAGGCAAATAGCATCAGATAATCTGCCCCCAAGAACTTGGGGCAGCTTCGTACATGCATTTGCCCTGCCAGAAGGTGAATGTATCTATATATATTTGCTTGTGGGAAGAGCTGGCACCACATATGCAAATACACCTTTCTAGAAACATGCTTAAACTTATCACACCACCAAGAGGAAGCTCCTATTTCATCGCTTGTGTCATGGCTTTGTAAACTAATGAAAACACTTTTTTTCAGAGCACTGTACACCTTGAAAACACTAAGAACTCACACCTGAAGGTGCCCTGGGCAACCCTAATTGCACAACACAGGAGCCTTGGAGAAAATGTCATTTCCCTGGTGGCAATCCTGGCTTTTTTATTTTGCTTCTAACCTGCCTTCTTAGGATAAACTTTCACCAAGAAGTTTACCAGAAAAAAAATGTTAAAATCAGGAAAAACAATGGGATTCATAGCATCCAACAGAACAACATCAATTTTTTTTTTAAAAAAAAATGTTCCTATGAACTGGATTTCTCTACTTCCACGCAGAAATCAAGTCCTCTGGACATCCATTTCCAGCTTCACATTTTACACTACCTGTAATGGTGCCTATCGCATAGACCAGGGAAAGCCAACTTGATGCTCTCCAGATATTGTTGGACTCCAATTCCCTTCAGCCCCAGCCAGCAGGGTTAGGAATTATGGGAGATGTAGTCCACAACATCTAGAGGGCACCACATTGGCTACCCCTGATACAGACCCTACTCAAGAGCAATCCGAGCCCCTCAGAGGAGAAAGCACTATGCAAGTACCCAGAAATTAAAATAACAAAATTAAACTGGAGTTTATTTTCCTCTTCAGAAACTGTTCCACCAAATTCCTAAGCTGTTTTACAGACGAAATCTGTTGGTGTTTAATTCTTAACTCACTGTGTAAACATTGTGCTTCGATAAACTGAAGTATGCATGCATTTATGTATAAAGTAGATATGAGCTTAAAAGTCTACCTTGAGCATCTGTCTTTATTGGAACTCCTGTCCTGCCTACACTCCTTTTGAAGGGTTTTAAATACATTTCCATAATCTAGCAAAGGAACAAAAAATAAAATAAAACATTTTCCTACTTACATCAAGCATTAAATCCATAGGGAACAATAACAAACCTTTGAGAATGCAAAAAGGGCATTTTGCCAAAACAAATCAAGGAATTGAATATATGTTTTCTCTCCCTCTCTTTTTCCCTTCCAACATTAATAAGGTTTGGAATTTACTTTAATTTTTTTCCAATTAAAAGGAAGATTCCCTTATATAGATATATTAGTACTTTACCAGTTAGAAACCACTGTCCAGAACTTCTCATTTTATGGCCATCTTACTAGCTCATTATAGACTCTTCCATTTACCTGGTCTACAGTTGCTTTGATCTGACTGCTACAGAAAATGATGCGTAGCTGTCCTACAGAAAGTCCCCATTATTTCAGTAGAAAATAATTCCAGTTGTGTTTGAGATAAAAATCATATGCCACAATTCTGCAAAGGTGCTCCACAAAGAGAAACAAGGTTTTGTGCATAGGTTTTCCTTATGGATTAATTCAATGAACACAAAACATTATGCATGGGCAAGGGAACAGTCAATGGCACCCAGAACCCCAATGCACCACTAAACAATGGTTGGTTTGTTACATTGTTGTTTCCCTTGCTTGGTGGGAACAGGTGGCCTTTTTTATTCATGAAACCTGTTGCCTTTTTATAAAAAAAACAACAACAGTGAAAGACACTTAAGAGAATGTCATTCCAGGCACTTCCTTCTATTTCAATAGGTGATAAATGTCACCATGAATTCATTTGTTGAAAACTCTCACATATAGTAACAGCGTATGTGAGATTTCTGGACTGAGGCCTTACCCAGCTTTCATGGATTGCATACATGGAGTGAAATCCTATGCATGTTTACTCAGAAGTAAGGTCCAGTGTGTTTGATGAAGATTATTCCCAGGTAAGTATGTATATATAGGTTTGCAGACATAATCCAACATCCTTGGAAGTCCATTACCAAACTTCACCCCATATTTCCTCCCAAATCTCACAGGGGGGGGGGGGCGCTACTGCATTTATTTATTTATTTAACTCTGAAAGACCTTCAACCTTATCTGAAATTGACCAGGCAGTTGAAGCGGCGAGGAAGGGGGGGGGGATATGATCTGTTTGTGAGCAAGCATGGAATCTCTGTTCATTATTGTGTATACTTTTGTGTATACTTGTAGAAGAGGACACCCAGTGAAAAACAGACCACCAAAGGTATCAAATAAACAAAGGAAAATATAGTTTCACAAAGCATGCCATCGGTTTTTGGAATCCATAGCTAAGGGTTGTGACTGAGTGTGCTGAGCTCAAGGATGGATTATCATTTGATATATAAAGAGGGACCAAAAGGAAAATAACAATGGAAATTAACTGTTGTGGAGGGTGGGGTGGTTTTTTGGGGGGGGGGTTAAATAAATTCTCCTGTCAGTCTGGGAATATCTCCTCACTCACCCAGTTTAGAATATTCCACCATTCTTCAGGGGAGTTTCTTGTCTTTCAGCAGAGTAAGCGGCTCATGCATATGTCTAACGAAGCTTTAATAATAAAGAAAATAGTAACACAATAACATACTGTCTGAGAGAAGCTAAAACAACATCAGGAGGCAAGAATGAAATTTGGCCCCTCTAGATGAACTTAATGGAGGAGCTGACACAAAAGCTCCGCCCACCAGATGCCAGACATTCTCCTAATCAAATTAGGCCTCAGTGTTTTTCTTACAATCCCCTTCTCACTGTGCCTAATTTGAATTAATCAAATTTAATTTAGCACGTAACTTCCCAAAACTTTCGTTTGACAAAGGCTTTGTTAAAATATCCCCAAAGGTATGAAATAAACAAAAGAAAATATAGTTTCACAAAAGCATGCCACCGGTTTTTGGAATCCATAGCTAGGGTTGTGACTGAGTGTACCAAGCTCAAGGATGGATTATCATTTTAGAGAAACTAAAAGGAGAATAACAATAGGAATTAACAAAGGTGATCAGTGCACAGGAGCACTCCATAATCTGCATATGCTAGGACTGCATATGCGCTATGCCTTTAAAGGACATTCAAAGTGATTTGTTCTCCCTCAAAAAAACTCTGGGCACTGTAGTTTACCCCTCAAACAGTTACAATTCCCAGCACCCTTTAACAAGCTACAGTGCCCAGAATTCTCTGAGGGGGGAAATGTGCTTCAAATATTGATTAAAAATTGAGGTTCTGGTGCTTATGTATTGATAAAAGTGGGTACCAGCATTAAATGGCTGCTATGGGCAGTGGAATAAGAGGCACTGGTTCTTAGTACCAGTGATTACTTTCACACAAAAAGCCGTGTGTGTGTGTGTGTGTGTGTGTGTGTGTGTGTGTGTGTAGAGAAAAAGAGAGAGAGAGAGTTAAGAAACACTATACATAGTGCAATACTATATATGAACACCATACATACCGGTAGATAGAATTTCTAACTCATATAATACAATGCATGAGAAGATAGGCTAGTGGCCAATTGTTCAGACCCAGCAAGCCTTGTCTTATTTCTTAGAAATTAGAATTGTTGGCTATAAATAATCAGAAATACCAATGAACTATGGGTTCCCCCCTTTTTACAGGGGGTGGCGAGTATTGCTATATTCTCACCACCAGCAGCCATTTCCCTACACATGCAGAATTCCTCTGATACAGCTCCAACCCAGTAGGATATTTACCCTATATTCAATCCAAGCAATTATATAAATTAGAGTTAGGAAAGCCACTCTTATAGCAACTCGTTGAGAGGCTTGGTGCTGTTTTGCAAACATTCCAAAGCTGACTCTTTCAGGGTAAAATGGTTTTGCTTTCTGGAGGGTCCACGTCACCCGAGTTTCATCCCAGGCAGCCTATTCTGAGTCCAGCAGCTTTGTTTGTGCCAGACAAAGCATCTGCCTTGTGGCTTGTTTGTGCTTGATCCATTCCAAACTGTTGCAGCTCAAACTTTATAAAAACAACAATCTGCATTGATGTGCTAAATATGTTCAGTCGGACAAACATCAGATGCTGACAAGAGCTGGGTTTTTTGGCTTCCTTTAATGGGTTTTCCTTTAATATGCCATTTTTTTCAGACTGATATAAATCAAAGATAATGTAAATAAATGCCTCACATTTTCCATCACCAGTCCCTAGCAAATGGGATCTTTGACCAAATCAGAGGTAAATTTACTCTGCTGTGTTTATAAGTATTAATATTTACATTTTATATTTAAAGGGCCACCATCAAGCTAAACATCATTTCTGTTCAAAGGTGTAGCTCCTGCCGAAAAGGAAGCGGTGCTATTGAATATGGTAGTCACAGCCATAATGGTGTATGCTGCTGCTGAAACTAAAGCAAAATACATAATGTAGAAACATTATTATTTAAATTGTGGCAAATGCAAGTTATGCATATATGACCAATTTATATTATATATCACATATATAATCAGAGTGCCCACTTATCCCTCTCTAAAAAAAAGGGAGATGTATCAACAAAAAAGAGGGTGAAAGTGTACACAGATTTGCAGAAAATATGCTATAGATGATGATGATAGATAGATAGATAGATAGATAGATAGATAGATAGATATAGATATAGATATAGATATAGATATAGATATAGATATAGATATAGATATAGATATAGATATAGATATAATTTGAATAGAAATGCAATGCATCTCACCAAAGTGGGGAAGAGTGTGACTAGGTAATCTGTGTCTGCTGGATCTGCTGTCCAGATGCTCCGGAGTGCAAACTCCTTGGTCAAGAAACTCTGAGTCATGGTTCAAGTTGGTCTGAATGCCTGCCTTGATTAGGGCCAAAATGTATTTGCCCGGGTAGAATCTGGGAATAAATGCTGGCAAGGCCATAGTCAAACTAAGTGCGAAGAATATAGAAGAATTGTTCTATGTGTGGGTAGCAGTACTGGGTGACTTTCAGAAGTCCCCCTGCACTTTGAAAATACACAAGAACGCACCAATCCACTAAAACAATGGACCATTGCTAGTTTCTGCCCCATGCCTGATTTTAGTGAGAAAAAGTGGGATAAAGACCAAAGGGCCACTCTAACCTGGAGTGGCAATGGGGAATTAAAAAGTGGCCACACTCAGCACTAACTCACTTTTGATTCCCTTATTTTTGTTTGTTCATTGCTTAGCTCCAAATCTGACATTTACTTGTTCCAGGGCTTTTGGAACCCAGTTTGCCTTTTTACATTGCCCATTAGAGAAGAGAGGATTTCTTGCTTTGAATCCAACCCTTCTTCAGTTCAGTTTTCCTCTAAACTAGCCCACTGGGACTGGAGGTTTGGCTCATGAACAATTTTAAACAGATTTGGTTTTGATAGGTTTTACATGTACAATCACCTTATTTTATGTTTTTGTTTATTCCCTGGTGATGTTTAAACTTCATCATTCTATTTTTCAACTTTCCCCCTCCACCAGCATTCTTCTGGATCCTACCCACTGAATCCTGAATTCATCTCTTAACTCTTAATTGATCCCACATAACCTGTTCTTTTGAATTGCTACTTACGTAGATAGGTAGCTATAATGTCCTCTCTTTTCTTAATGCTCAGAATAAATTGGTATATGGCTGGAACATAGCAAAACCTTTAACTAACTTGGACTGGTGGGATTTCTAAGCAGTAAATCAAAGTAGAGTTGAATAATGGCTAACATTATTGCTTGTTTTGCATGCCATAAGTATTGTTTGTAATAGTCATTTTATCTGATACTTCAGTATTTTTCTTCTACCTAAGTATGGTTAAGTTGAAAAGTTACACTTTAATTAATCCCAGTATACATGCTGTAATCTTGACATAGAATAGCTATTCCATTTTGTAGTTTAAGATTACATATTCATATTCTGCTTTGTTTTTCCATGTAGTCACTGTACTTTATTTTACTGCATACTCTGTTCCTTATATTTTCCCCTTCCTCAAGATTCATTGGTGTATAATGTGCTTTTGACTTCTCTTCAGATATTCTTTCTGCTTGCATCTTTCATAAAACTGAAATACATGCTCTGGTCTTCAGATGATGTATTTTAAATACCCTTTGCAAACTGATTTCACCTCTGGTCACAGTTTCTTGCTCAAGGGGGCAAATTATGGGCCTCATTTTTAGTGGTCACTCTACATATAATATAGCAAAGACATAGCACCTTCTCCAAGAAATGTGCAACAGAAAAACTACCCTTTTGTAGGTTTTTGTTTTATAAAATGCTTATTATAAAAGGAAACTATTTTTATTTCCTTTAAATACTCGCCCTTTTTAAAAAAGATAAAGCTAATATTTTCATAAACATGGACAGAGCCAATCCTATATTCCAGTTAGCTGCTTCGCTGACCACATCCTACATGTGCTCAGTCTGGGAAGGGAAAGTACTTACCAGTAGATTTCCAAATGGCACAAAATCAGCCGACATGCTGATTGGGAGTGTACTAGTCTGCCTCTGGTTTTTTAGGAGACTGACGCCTATGTACGTTTTTATTAATTTATTTCACTTTAAGCCTGTGTCCATTTGGTGTTCTTTGGGGAACTCCAGGTCGGGCGAACCCTCCAACACTGTCACCACACCCTTACTTCCACAACACCTGTAATAATAGTAAAAACCATGTTTGGGGCTGCTTACTGCTCTGAGTTGAGGGAGGCAGGAAATATGCATGTGTCGATTTTTCTATAACTTCACTTCACTCCTCTTTCCCCTACATTTTGAATTCCACTGAGATCAACAGGACTGACTCCCAACCAAGTAAATACTTGTTGGTCCTCTTCACTGTTGATTGCTCCTTCTCAGCAGGCCTTTTCTGACAAGTAGTAATGGACCAGGCTGGGACAGGCTGATGGCAACTGTAACTACAAATCCCAAGCTATTCCTTAACTCTGAGTCCTTTAAAAGACACAATTAAAAAGGTTAAAAAAGGTTGAAGGAGCCCTGGACGATTAAGTCCAGTCAAAGGTGACTATGGGGTTGCGGCGCTCATTTCACTTTCAGGCCAAGGGAGCTGGCGTTTGTCCACAGACAGTTTTCCGGGTCATGTGGCCAGCATGACTAAGCCACTACTGGCACACGGAGGACCGTGATGAGTGCTGGAGTGCACGGAAATGCTGTTTACCTTCCCGCTGCAGTGGTACCTATTGATCTACTTGCACTGGCACGTTTTCGAACTGCTAGGTTGGCAGAAGCTGGGACAAAGCAACGGGAGCTCACCCCATCGCGGGGATTCGAAGCGCCAACCTTCTGATCAGCAAGCCAAGAGGCTCGGTGGTTTAGACCACAATACCTCTATTAATAAATCTGCGAAAAGCAAAACAAAACTGTCAGATTCTCTTATTGGTTGTTCAATAGTAAGACCAAGCCATCTAGTCTTTAAGTCTCTTTATTTTGTGCAAAGCTATTTACAGTGCAGAGTTCCCTTTATCATGTCTGCTCAGTCACTAGCAGAATCCGGAAGTGCCTCCCTTCTGTTTTGGCGCCAACACCAAAGCATTGGCATTCTGAATTGCTGCCTTGTCCTCCTACGTGGGATATGCGCCGGAACTGACGCCTCCCCCTCCGAGCGAGTCTGCTGGGTGGTGCCAGGTCCCTCAGCAACTCCCTGAACACCTGGCACTCCCTGGCTCCCAGCCACTAACTGCTCCTCCCCCGAAGAGGGGCTGCCAGATTCACTCGAAGATGAATCTGTCGTTAACACAGGCTGCGGGTCCCTGTATGCACTCAGAGATGAACTGGCAGGGGTGGGCAGATCCCTGACAAAAACAAAAACAAACAAAAACAAAAAACAAAAAATCAAGTGCAGTGGAAAGAACTATTTCCACATTTTAAAGACATTTTGTAGCCAAGGCAACAAAACTCTCTCCATATACCTTAGTGATAAGGCCCAGAACTCCGTTTTTGTTTTGTTTTTAAATTTTCAATGGGGAATAGGAACTTCTATTACTTTTCTATGCCTCCCGTCCTTAAGTGCATAACACAGGAGCGCTAGACCAGTAACACGGCTGGACCAATAGCAGAACGGAGATTATCTAGTTCAGTCTTTGGGCCTTTGGGCACTTCTGCAAACCTTGAGGTTCTCCCAAGCCTGCTGACACCTTGGTCTTGTCCACAGATGGTTGCTAAGCTTTGTAAAAATGCCAAGTGCTAACATAAGAACATAAGTAGAGCCCTGTTGGATCAGCTCAATGTCCCATCTAGCCCGGCGTTCTCACAGTGGCCAACCAGATGCCTGTGGGAAGCCTGAAAGAAGGGCTTGGGTTGAATGCTTTGCTCCAGAGAACAGAATTTCAGTATCCCCTAGCTCTGAAAATATATTCCGAGCAATACCTCAAAGATTTGCTTATTTCTGAACCATTAAGTAATTTTTTTAAAAAAAACAACACCTGGCAGCCTAATTTATTTACCAATTTAACGTAAACATTGCTGACATATGTTTGGCTCCTTCTACATAAATAAATGGGAGAATCTAGGGTTAAGAGTGATCCTGGCATTTAAAAAACATGAGCAGAAGCTGCTGCCCTCCCTGTCTGGACTAATACTGTGCAAACATAGAGGGTGGTCACCTGGGCGCAACCAGTTACTTACCTTGTGGTCTTGTTTTGGCCTCACCAAGGCCTCAAAGTAGGAGTGTGTGTGTATTGGAGAACCACTTCCCATCTTGGACCTGTGGACTGTGGGTTCCAAAGAAAGAAAGACGTTGCTTGTCATTAGACTCAAACTTCAGTAAGAGATGAACCACAGTGCACCTCGCCACCTAAGGATTTGCTCAGCACTGCACGTCCATAGAACTGGGATGGGAAATACACAAAAAAATGTGGAGATATTTTCCTAATGGTTTTTTTAAAAAAAGATAAATTGTTACAGGAACATGGAAAAATGTGAAAAGAGAGAAACTAAAATTAATACATTTGTCCAGCCTTAGGATTACTTGACAATGGGAGCTGGTTGTTGGTTCCTCCTGGCCCAACTTCCTTGCTCTGAAGCATGGGCCAACTGGTCTACTGCAACACTTTCAGGTAATATATAAGTTGAACTACAGCAGCAGACATAGGCTTGAGACTCAGAGCTCCTGGGAGAGAAAAGAGGGTTTTAGCCAAAACCACTTAGAAAAAAAGATGCTAACTGAGGCAGTATTGAGCCATGCAATTCAGAACACATGTAGATTTTTTATATATTTTTTGTAATACCATCTTAAATGTATAGGCACTTCAGAGATTCGTAGATTCATAGAATTGTAGAGTTGGAAGGGTCATCTAGTCCCACACCCTGCAATGCAGGAATCACAGCTGAAAAATCCCTGACACATGACAAGCTACAAACCTCCAATGAAGGAGACGCCACCATTAGTAGTCCATTCATCTGTCAAACAGTTCTTCCTGACAGAAAGTTCTTCGTAATGTTTAGTTGGACTCTCCCGAACTGAATTTTCCAAAATTCCTTCTCCTTATAAATTCATAAGCTGCAAGTGCATGATAATAATAATAATAATAATAATAATAATAATAATAATAATAATTTTAATTTGTACCCCGCCCATCTGGCCAGGTCTCCCCAGCCACTCTGGGCGGCCTCCAACATAGACAGGCTAACAATATTTGAGGAATTATTTGAGGAATTATTTGCACGGTTAGTATAGCTTTAATCCTCTTATTCACATACTCCAGTTAGCACTGTAAGAAACCATGGCCATTTTTAAATCCCTGTTGAGTGCCCTGGACATTCTAAAAAGTAATAATCAACTAGCTCTGCCATTCATATCCTGAAATAAAACTCTAGCCAGCCTCCAACTTTCTTGCACTTGATTATTTTTTGTGAGTAACCTATCACCATTTGAGGCAATAACAGTAGCAAGTGCCCCACCCTGGAAGAAGCCTCTTCAGTTTCAGCAGGCCTATCAAAAGAATAATGTACTATTTATGCAGAGGGACAATATCAGCACGGGACTCCTGAAATATAGGGGATATGTCAGCACTTGTCAGATAAAGTTGTCTAAACACCTTCAGCAAACTAAGATTTTTTTTAAAAAAAAGAAAAGAAAAGAAAGAAGAGATAGTAGCTAAACGCTTCACTGGGTCTGTTAAATAGATACCACCACAGGAAAATCAAATCACACCCTGGAAAGAAAGCAGAAATAACAGAGGAAGGCAATCAGATCTCCTCTTAGTAATTAAGGCCCAGAATGGAAGACGATATTTTGAAGGATAAACGCTGTAGATCCATGGACTCTTACTTTAAGACAGAAAAGTGTGTGTGTGTGTGTGTGTGTGAGAGAGAGAGAGAGAGAGAGAGAGAGAGAGAGAGAGAGAGAGAGAGAGAGAATGAATCAACCAACCCTACCGGTAGAAAGAATCCAGTGGTGCAAAGTGCCGATTGGCTGATCCTTATGACTATCATGAAGCATTCCCCCTACCCCCTATAGTAAGGGCTCAATTGACAATTTTTAAAAAAGGGAATAGCCCCCAAACCCAAAATTAAGCAAAATAAATACATTCATGCATTTAGCTAAGCCCAGTTGGAATCCTTCCTGCAATGTGGAATCCTGGTTGCCCAGGGTTTGTGATCACTGGAAGGAGTCTTAACCCCAAACTTAATGGCTTTAAGATAGGATTAGACAAAGTCATGGATAAGAGGGATAGCAATGGCTCCTAGTCACAATGGCTCTGCTCTACTGTCACAGTTGGAAGCAGCCATGCTTATGAATACCAGTTGCTGGAAGTTGCAGGAGGGGTGAGTGCTCCTGTGCTCAAATCCTGCTTGCTGGTTTCCCATAGGCATCTGGTTGGACACTCTGAGAGCAGGATGCTTGCCTGGACTAGATGGGCCATTGGCTTGATCCAGCAGGCTCTTCTTAGGTTCTTCTCTCCCTTCGGACCTTTGCAGTCAGAAGTAGAGCTAATGGGCATAAGGGAAGTGCTCACACAACTCACACCACACACACTTTGAACAGGAATACAATAATACCTGGACAGGGCTTGTGTTGATCTGTAATCATGACTGCCAGGCTGACACAATCTGCACATCTGCAGAATGCTTCATGGGTCCACTACTCATAGGACGCTACTGTGAGGCCTTGAGAAGTTTCTCTTGCAGTGACATGCAGAAAGCCTTTAAATCCACTGACATCAAGGAGACTATGTGAGTATATAAATACACTGGATTACTGGAGAAGGAATGAGTGACTTTGCCATATGTATACATATAGTCTTCTAAGATATGCACAAAGCACACTTGGCCCAGAATTTAGCTTGAAACAAAACTGACAACTAATCTCTCAGCTGAGCTCAGGTTTCATTACTGAGGCATCAGCACCCATCAATTCCAATCTTTGAAGAAGTTCAGAGAAAACTTTTCAGCGTTTTGCTGATAGGCCCTTAGCACTCTCCTAAGCAAGAACAGGCTGCCTAGGCATGGCCACCGTTCAGCTGCTCCCTTTGCTTTGGGGGACTTCCATCAGATTTTGCTTTCCACCGACTTCCATACTAGGTATAGGTAAATCCTAGGCATCACTTGTGTATATGTTTACTAATAAATCCATTGTTCCGCGCATCTACATTCAGAGACAATATTTCAAGAATTGGATTTAAATTAATACTGTTTATGGGGTGTACAGTCTGGATGATATCCTTGAATCCCTTCTAGGTCTGTGATCTTGTATCCATTAGGGTTCAAATCTAGTAGAGGAGGCTGCAGAACCTGCCAAACCAGTTCCATTATTACACTACAGTGGAACCTTGGGTTACGTACCATCCTCCTTATGAACGCTTCGGGTTACAAGCTCCGCTAACCCAGAAGTAGGTGTTCTGGGTAGCGAACTTTGCCCTGGGATGTGAGCGGAAGTTACACACCAGCGGCGTGGTGGCAGCAGGGGGCCCCATTAGCGAAAGTGCGTCTCAGGTTAAGAATGGTTTCGGGTTAAGAATGGACCTCCGGAATGAAATAAGTTCATAAACGGAGGTACCACTGTAATGGCTGGCCACTTAAGTGCCCTCATCAGCATCTTAAAGAATGAAGTGGGTTACAACTATTGATGATGCTCTCCAGGTGAATGAGTGGGCCTTTCCCCACCCTCCTCACCTAGTTACTACCTAGGAGAACAATAAGCTGAGGTGTGTGAGAGACCTGGAAGCTGGAGGCAGATGCTAGAAGCTGCCTGTGCTGAACAAGTCTGTGCTGAACTTTGGGGCTCGTCTGGAAACCGAATGAGGAAGAAAACCATATATCCTAAAGACACCACAGTCTCTGCTGACTTTCATTCCAAGGAACCTGAACCTGTGTAACTGCTTGGAACTCCTGGAGTCTTTCTCTACTTGGAGATTGGGGTGGCACATAACAATATTTAAATATGCATGTTGTGATACATTTTCTCTCAAAACACAATTTTAAGAACCGGTTTTGAAACTTTGTAGAGTTGCACCAGAACGTTCAGGTAGCTTGAAGATGATGAAGTTCCAATCTGCACATTAGCTCAGGAGATGTAGGTCTGGCTAGTTCATATTGGTGTCTGTAGATATGGTATTCTTAAGTAAGCCTAATCGGTGCTCTGTTTTTAAAGTTCCCCTTCTTTACAAACAAAGCAACCCAGAGTGGCATGTTTTCAATATCTTCCCAAATGGTCCAGTTGCCTGGTGCCAACTCTAGACCTCCTTGAAATGAAGAACGAATAAAAAAAGTTCCATTCATCACACTCAGGCACCTGAGCAGTGTTGGATTCTGTGAGTTTTAGTGCAAAGGAGCTATATATTTAACTCACTCATTTTTTTTCCTTTTCAGTTCTTCTTGCAATGCACCACAGTTGGGGCAGATGGCTTTATAGTATGCAACATACTCATACATATTCTGTAGTCTGGAGAGGAAATGAGCTACATAGTACATACATGGTTCATACAGATGACAAGAGCAATTTGATAGCCATCTTAACTTATGAAAAAGATTACAACATCTGGTGATCTTTGAACCAGGACTGAAATTCAGTAGACTCATTATTTTTAAAAAAGGGGGGGAAACCACCCATCTTTGACTATTTACTATCCAGGAAAAGTTTACATTACACTGAGCCACCTGAGTCCTCTCCCAACATAAATAGAATCTATCAATGCCGATTAAACCATTAACACTGACAACTGAGGCTCTCCAGAGACACATGTTATCAAAATGAGACCAAAAAGGGGGGGGGGGAGAGAGAGAGAGACCAAAAAGGAAACTTGGCAAGAAATTTTTTATGTCTCTCTGTAATGCACTTTAGGACATGTGGACTCATCTTCTCAGGTCCAGCAGAATCCTTTGATATAATTCCTGTGTGCTAGCCAGCAAACTCTGAATGGATCAAAGTCCCTGGTTTTGTTAGGCTTTTATAACTTTTCCCACAAGCTCTTGGTTCACTACAGTCCAAGAGATTAGTTTTATTAATTATCAGGCATTTAAGGCTATATTTCTTAATAGTTCTGGAAACTAAACTACATAACCTTCAGGGATTTGACAGTGATGACATCTCGGGGAACAGATGTTGATGACCTGGAAACCTGGAAACGATGCCTTATGAGGAATGGCTTAGGGAGCTGGGTATGTTTAGCCTGGAGAAGAGAAGGTTAAGGGGTGATATGATAGCCATGTTCGAATATATAAAATGATGTCATATGGAGGAAGGAGAAAAGTTGTTTTCTGCTGCTCCAGAGAAGCGGACACGGAGCAAAGGATTCAAACTACAAGAAAGAAGATTCCACCTAAATATTAGGAAGAACTTCCTGACAGTAAGAGCTGTTCGACAGTGGAATTTGCTGCCAAGGAGTGTGGTGGAGTCTCCTTCTTTGGAGGTCTTTAAGCAGAGGCTTGACAGCCACCTGTCAGGAATGCTTTGATGGTGTTTCCTGCTTGGCAGGGGGTTGGACTGGATGGCCCTTGTGGTCTCTTCCAATTCTATGATTCTATGATTCTATGACAATGGTGGAAATAGATTTTCAACAGATTACGTTAGGGATGGGAACAGGGCTTGTTTTCTAGAAAAAGTGGTGGTGGAACTTGTTGAGTTGTTGTTGTTTTTAGAGGGAACTGCCAGAACCCGGAACTCAGTTCTGATGAATTCTGGCTGAAAAAAAGCCCTAGATGGGAAGTCTATGGCCTTCCAGATGTTGTTGACTCCAACTCCCACCAGCCCCAGTCAGCAAGGCCAGTGGTCAGGGATGGTGAGAACGGGCATCTAGTAGGGCACTGGCTCCCCTTTCCTGGATTAGGAAAAGAACTATGCTAATTCCGTGCCTGGCAAAAGGAAGAATGTCAGTGGTAGAACACAACAGTGTGGGGTGGGTTTTAATTGGTAGGAGAGGATATATTAATTGCAATTTATTCCTCCAGGTGCCCACATCTGGGCAGCACTCTTAGCAGCAAAATTGAAGCACATAGGAATAGGCCATGAAGCCTTTTAAAAAATACACCCAGCTGTGAAGAAAGCTGGCTCCCCCCCTTTTTACCCCACTTAACAAAGAATCAAACGAAAGACTGGGAAGTAATTTTAAAATATGATTTATTTACTCATAGTCTTGTATTGGTTCTCAGCTACAGCAGCAGTAAAAACTATGCAGATAAAATACTTTACAGTAAAAACAGTCTCAGGCATGTACATGATCTGAAGAAAGTGGAGAGCATGTTCACCCTCATGGCTGGTCAAAGAGGGAGAGGAACAGGAAATTATTGTATGCTTCCTCTCTCCCAGGAGGGGAGGGAAATGACATCACACAGAGCCCTCTCTACCAATTACAATTCTATGGTCTGAGTCTCTGCCTATCAGCAATACAGCTCTGTGGTCTTAGCCCCTTTGCATGCTAACTAGCAAGATTATGCATTGTTAGGTTTGGCTGCTAAATCTCCCACAAACAGAACATAAGAAGAGGCTGGATGAAGCCAAGGACCCATCTAGTCCAGCATCCTGTTCTCAGGGTGGCTGACCAGATGCCTGACCAGATGTAGAGTGTCCCAGTTGATGTCATCTCCAGTTACAGGACAATATTGGGCTAGATCAGTGTTTCTCAACCTCCTCGGGGCAACGGCACACCTGTCCCAGGGAAAAAATCTCGCGGCACACCACCACCACATGCACCCCGACCCCCCCGACCCGGGGGGCGGGGTGTCCACGCCCTGGCGGGAGGGAGGGGAAGGACCCAGGCGGGCGAAAACGGAGCGGGAGATCGGCGACCGCGGCGGGCCAGGCGCCCGCCCCCCCTCCGCCTCCCGCGCCCAGCCCCCCGGCAGCACCTCCACCCGGCCCCGAGCGAGCCCGGTGGCACCGGCACCTCCCGCCCGTCCCCGACCGCGACCGGGGCGGCAGAGGCAGCGGGCGAAGCGCCCGGCAGTCCCGGCGAAGGCGGCGGTCGGCGAGCGGAAAGCGGAGCCGAGGCGACGCCAGCCCGGACCGACCCGGAAGCGGAAGCGGCCCAGGGCGGCAAAGCAGCCGGTGTCTTCCCGCGGCACAGCAGCCGGTGTCTTGCGGCACACTACTGTGCCGCGGCACACCGGTTGAAAAACGCTGGGCTAGATGGACAAATAGTCTCTGACATGGTATAAGGCAGCTTCCTGTGATTGATGAGTTGATTGTAAGTCTTGCAGTAGAACTCTTAGAAATGATCTTCTACGATCTTTATCATCATTTATCATTAATAAAAGTGCCTAATATGCACTGACAGAACCAAAACCAGAAAAACCCTTTCCAGTGGACTCTCTTAAAAAACTAAAAACATGACAAGAAAGAAGGGGATTGGAGGGAAAGGAGGCAATTTTGTAATAGCTGGGAGAAAGTCAAAACAGGCGAAAGGTTTAACTCTTTTTCCTTTTTCCTTCCTCCCAGCTAATGCAAAATTATCAGTGTGACAAAGGAAGTTCATTGTCTCTGCTACCTTGGAAGTTAATTATTGTATTATTTAATGTAATGATTAACCTAGGAGAAAGAAAGACACGGAGCTTCCACTGGCACACTGAAAATGCCCAGAGGGAGTGAAAACAAGTGGGGTGCTGTGGAAGCTATTTGAATTGTTTCCAAATGTCTTCAGGTGGTTAATCTGAGAGCCTCAAATATCCCAAAAGTGAAGCTAATAGGAGGTTGCACTGCCTCATGTACACATGCTATAGAATGGGGAAATGGTGGCATTGCTTTAAATTGCAGGTTTGCTAGTTCTAATGATGCATTAATCTGCAGGTTCATATGCCCAACTTGCTAGACATGAGAGCCCACAGGAATCCACCCACATGCTATCATCAGTATAGGCCTCAAATCTATGGTCTTGATGTCATTAACACTATGCTCTGATGATCAGCTGAGCAAACCAGTTGACATTATACACACTTTGGGAAACACTCAGCCTTATGATACCCCTTATAGGGCAACTAGCCTCATATAGCCAGCATTTGTTGTTGTTGTTGTTTAGTCGTTTAGTCATGTCCGACTCTTCGTGACCCCATGGACCAGAGCACGCCAGGCACTCCTGTCTTCCACTGCCTCCCGCAGTTTGGTCAGACTCATGTTGGTAGCTTCAAGAACACTGTCCAACCAGCATGCTTTAGTCTAATTAATGCATAAAGGGGTTAATGCCATAGATTAAACTGTTCTGTCAGGCTTCTCCCCCTCATCTTGGGAGGAAATGCACAACCAAGCCTTCTGTTGTACTCAGTTTACATGAGAAGAGCTCTGAGCTGCTCACTCCAGTTGCATGGCTTTAACCAGCTTCTTTTGTTTCAGACCAAAATGGAGTCTGAAACTAGTGTTTATGTATGCTTGTAGTTTTGGAAACTTTTACCATTTTGCAACCAAACAATATTTTACTGCCTGTGCATCTTGTTGTGGCTGCTGTATGGAAAAGCCCATGAATCTGACCTTTGAAGAGGTTTGTAAGTAAACAATTTGATGACTTACCAAATGTGTCATCTATATCTGTGCTAGGGAAGTGGGATACTTTGGAATGCATTGGAAAGAACACATTTTAAATGTTTTACAGCCTATATTTTCACACTTTTCATGGCTACATGTTTTGCCATGTTAAATCCCTGCTGAGGTTCTCTCACTGAAAAGTACTTGTCCCAAACTTGGGTCTTGGCTTCCAGGATTCCAACAATCCCCACCTTGCATTCTAAAGTGGTACAGTTCAAAAGTTTGATCAGGTGTTTTGTTTTTTAAAAAATGCATTTCCCCTCTACCCCATATTTGAACTCCATAGGGATGCAGAGAAAAGAGCAAGAAATACCAAGTGAAAAGAAATTGAATAACCTTCTTACCTCTCAAGTATTCAGAAGGCTTTAAAACAGTAAGTGCACCCTTACTGAGAAATGGAATGGCACCATCATTCTTTCTTCTAGCCTTGCTAATGTCATAATAATGACAAAGGCAAGAATATCATTTTTTAAAACCCCCAAAAACAAAACAAAAAGGCTTTGCATTCC
Source organism: Darevskia mixta (assembly GCA_034641385.1). Lineage (NCBI taxonomy): Eukaryota > Metazoa > Chordata > Lepidosauria > Squamata > Lacertidae > Darevskia > Darevskia mixta. The sequence goes on along the minus strand of JAWWNH010000029.1, from coordinate 22,511,463 downwards.
TTTGACTTTCAGTGAGAACAAGATACTTAGGTACTTTGGGATCCTTTGAAAAGGCAAGCCATAATTATTATTTTGACAATATCCCTTTAAAATTACTACCTCTGTGAAAGGCTACTTAGCAAGGAAGGCAGGAGGTTCCAAAGTAAATGGACCTTTCAACTTGGCACTTTTGTCAGTTCTCTTAGGCTGCCAGATTTCATTTACCCTTAACAGTAGAACTCCAACCATTAAGTCTTTTCCATTATTCTCTCCATGGAATCTTACTTTTTTATTTGAGAAAGTATTTGTGGGTCACTGACACCTTCTGTCATCAACCCTGGAGAGGAATTAAGGGAACACAAGGATAAATAACTCATCATTCGAAATCCTAAAGTTCTCCAGCCGGCTAATTTTTTTCCTGTGAAGCCCCTAATCCTTTCCCATGTGAAGACTTTTGACACATCAACAAGTTGGTGTTTCATAGCTGCAGTGTGCTATATTGATTCCTTTAACCCAGTTGGCTGACAAATGTGTGGAAAGTATCCCTGATGACTTTTTCTGGTGTGTGTTTAAGTTGCCAATATAGAATCTTTGATTAAAAATAATGGAGAAGTTTCTCACAAGTCTCCCGAGGATGCTCTGCATATTGATGCATTACTTTTACTAGGGTTTACGTCACCATGTAGTCCAGAGAGTTTCTGTGCATGTATGTATCCTTGTGTGTTAATGAAATGTCTTATCATGACATGGGTTCTCTCTCCAGAGGGAAAAAGAGCTGGGAAATTTTAGGCCTGGCAGGATCTCCATTGCTTTATACAATGGAATTCATGTAAAACTGCTCAAAAACACCAGCACATATTCTGAAGTTGCATGAACTGCAAGAGAAATTATGGCAATACATCAATTAAGAGATTTATTTCCTGCGTTCTCCTTTCAATGCACCATTTCCTCTTTCATTTCTGTTGTCCCCAAAATAACTTGCAACAAATGTATATTGCTTTTGATAGGTGGCCTAGCTGCCATTAATTGCCCGTGCTCCAGCATATATTCATAACTGCCCTGGGTAGGTTAACGATGCAATCCTATTCCCTGGGAATAAGCTCCATTAAACACAATGGGTCTTGCTTCTAAGTAGGCATGTATGAGATTATATGGTAAAACACATGACTGTTGTCTCTGGATCCATCAATTGCCAACTGGATGCCTGGCTGTTAGAGCTGCTGTGCCAAGAACACACATAACAACATGTTTGTATTAACTTCGTTGCTGAAGCATTGCCAACCTAATGCATTCTATGTGGGGCTGCTTTTAAAGCTGGTGCAGATGCTGCCTTTACTGCCAATTTGCTATCCAGCCCAATTTAAGGTGGTCTTGCTGACATATAAATCATGATACAACTCAAGTCCTGAATATTTGAAGGAAAAGCTACTCCCATTAATGTTAAGCTAATTGGAAGAGGCATCCCTGGTGGAGGCACTATTAGGTGAGGCATGGCATGTGGGAACCTGAAGGGGGTTTTATTTGAAGGTGCATTCCCTCTGAAATAAGACAGGGGCCAACTGGGGTGAGTTTTAGACACCTGCTTAAGACAAACCTGTTAACCTGGGCATTTTTTCTAGCTAGTAATTCCCATCTTGGCTGGATATAGTTGGTGGAGCTTTATAATGGTTTTAGTGCTTTAATATGTATTTTATCTTACTGCATTTTGTGAACTGCTCTGGTATTACTCAGAAGAAGAGCAGTATGTAAATAGTTTAAAATAATTAATTTTTTTAAAAAAACAACACACAATTTGACAGTGCTGGAATCACGGGTGGCGCTGTGGTCTAAACCACTGAGCCCAGGGCTTGCCGATCAGAAGGTTGGCGGTTCGAATCCCTGCAACGGGGAGAGCTCCCGTTGCTCAGTTCCTGCTCCTGCCAACCTAGCAGTTCGAAAGCACGTCAAAGTGCAAGTAGATAAATAGATATCGATCCGGCCAGAAGGTAAACGGCATTTCTGTGTGCTGCTCTGGTTCGCCAGAAAGCGGCTTAGTCATGCTGGCCACATGTCTGCGGACAAACTCCAGCTCCCTCGGCCAGTAAAGCGAGATGAGTTGTTCGCAACTGGACTTAATGGTCAGGGGTCCCTTTATCTTTACCGTTACACTTTAAAAAGACTGAACATCATTCTAGTGCTTTTTTGTTGGCAAGGAATTCATGCTTAGCAGGAAAACAGGAGCTGCTCCCAACTTTCCCAGTCTGTGAGGAACTTTTTTTTATACCTGATGAAAGCTCAGTAGCTATGTGGGTCCATTGCGGGGTGGTTTTACAAATGGTAAACTGAGCCAGAAAAAGCCTGAATAATCCAGGATAACTCAGTGATTCCACTGCATAGAGGGGATTTAAATCCAACCCATTCATGTTTAAATCTAGCCCTTGGACGGACACTGCCATATGCAACAAAATAGCAATAGTTACAATGCATGTGATGGGTCTAGCATGTGTCTTAAGTTACATACTCTTCAGAGCTTGAGAAATGAGATCTATATCAGAGGTGAAATTTGATAGGTTTTGCACATATTGGCAGACTGGAGATTGTTGGAAGAATATATCCCTTCAAGTGGAAAGAAAAGATATTAGGGAAGACACTAGGATAGTATAACATCTGCCTCTCTTTGGACAATTGCCAAGGGATGCAGAGATGGGTCGCCATCCCTCTCCTTAATGTACATCAGACATAAACAGTTCCGAGGATCTAAGTGGCCAATAGCCTGATGAGTTGGTGAATGAATTCTCCAAAGATATACAAATTCCTCTTAGGAAGAATCCAGTGCATCTTCTGTGTTAATGCCTTGCTAACGACCCAGTTGAATTAAACAAAACAGCTGAAAATGATCAGTGCCCTGTAAATATCACCACATTACAGAACAAGAGTTGACTTTAGAGGGATTATAATATGCACACACACATGTGTATGTGTGTGAGTGTTTTATCTCTAGGAGACATTTTCAAGAGGTTGACTATAACAGTTTAGGTGCTGACATGAACTGTAAGCAGAAAATCAACTTGAAATATTAGGCCAATAATATGGATAATATACACCCTGTTGTGGTTCTGCAATCCTTCGAGCAAAATTATGCAGGACCTGGTTTTCCCAGCTGCTCTCACAGGAGTCGTTTTGTAGTTTCCCAGTCTCATTCATGCTTATTTGAGGTTGTTTTTTTGCACAGTATGGAAAAATATTGTACCTTCAAAATAAAAATAAAGTGATTAAAAGAAAGGATAGTGTACTCATGAAAAAGTGCATCTGGGTTATATTTAAGGAAAGAGGGAAATGCTGCCCAGCAGAAGTATCATGAAGTAGCTTTGAACATCAAGTTAGCAACTTAGTGTCTTGTTCTTCCCTTCCTGGAACTGCTTTGCCACAATATACCTGCAAGATGGTCTCAAAGTCAGCTGCTCCAACTGAGAGAAAGGTTGAGAGATTTCCCAGCCATTACAAGGGTGATGATAACTTGCCTCCATACTGTTTTGTTTCCTTGTGAAACCTGTTAGATCAGTGATGGCACACAAACGTCTCTCAATGACAACTTGCCTGAAATCATTGGTCTTCTTCTACAACAGCCTTACCCTAACTTGTTGCTCTGCAGATGTTTTGGATTACAAGTCCCATCATCCCTGACCACTGGCATGGGGACTGTAGTCCAAAACCTCTGGAGGAAGTGGCAAAAGCTATTTTCCAATGTGTTGAGTGTGTTCTGGGGGTGCATCATCAGTTCACAAACAATGATAATGAGAAGGTAGGTGGAATTGGCGTCAGGTGCTGCTACTGTTTGCCATCATCATCCATCCAGCTTCTGTGAAGAGTGATGGTTGCCTGGAACTCACCAAGAGTGAGAAGACCAACAGACAACTACCAACTGCTCCTTGTCACCAAAAATTGTTTTCACCTGCCCACCTGGACAAGCACTAGCTAGAAAACCCAGCCATTGCCTGATGACAAGAAGAGAAGTAGCCACTTCTGCCTATTGCAATGGTGCAACACAGATGAGAGAGAGAGGACCTGAGTGGAACCTCTTCGTTCCAGGGAGACCCAATCCTATATTGGCAGAAAGACAGGAAAAGCCTTGTTGAGAGGGAGGGTGGGCTTGGTGGTGGCTGTCACAGTATATAATCCTATCCTTCCTCCCAAGCACCATGGTCTTGATCCAATCAGACCTCCATGAACTGAATGCATTTTAAAAGCCACAGAAAGCCTCATGGCAAATCTTTCACTTCCTGTTTTCTTAGGCTCTTTGTCTCTATATGAATTACCATTTTTACTACAATTAAAGCAGTTTGGTATTTTGTAGCCAAGTTGTGTTTGAACATGAGATATGCACTGTAAACTGGAAATCTGCATGTGGTTCTTCCTCCTGAATCCCAAACCTTTCTGTTGTATCTGAGCTCCTAGGAGAATCCTGTTCTGTTAGGGAGTGTCATGAGAAATAGGGACTCTGCAAAAGCAAATGTCACTGTAGAACTCCTCCCTGGGATGGGGTGGAAGAACAGGAGTATCAGAAGTTGCCTTATATCAAATCAGACCATTGATTCATCTAGCTCAGTATAGTCAACACTGATTGCCCGCAGCTCTCCAGAATTTCAAACAGAAGTCTCTCCAAGCATTACTTGTGGATGTTGGGGCTGAATTTGGGGTCTTCATTCTGATCCTCGGTCTCTACTGTCCTCTTTTCCTGCCCACCCTAGGGCCCACAAATCTTACCAGGGCAAGAGAAGGGAGGTGGAGGTAACTGATATCTGTTGTGTCACTTTCATGCCAAGGTTCCTGGACAGTAGATTAAGTATGTTTGGATGAATTAAGGGCACCTAAATTCTACAAGTTGGAATTTCTGCTTGGTGTCATTGAATCAGAGCAGGAATCAACCATTTGGTTATGTATAAGAGCCCCTGGTCTCTTTCCAACTCTAGAATCAACCCCATATTTTAAATGGTAAACATTCTAGATTTCCTGAATGCAGAGGATGCAGGCTGAGGGAATCATAGAATTATAGAATCGTAAAGTTGGAAGGGATCCCAAGGGTCATCTAGCCCAACCCCCTGCAATGCAGGAATCTCAACTAAAGCATTCATGACAAATGACCATCCAACCTTTGCTTAAAAACCTCCAAGGAATGAGAGTCCACAGCCAGTGGCGAACCTAGCCGCTTGGCTGCTGGGTGCGGCAAGCCAAGCGGCACCCCCGGGGCGGGGCGTTGCGCCGTAGCACATGCGTCATGACGTCACAACACATGCACTACAGAGTGCAGTCCGCCCAGGCTGCTGCAGACATGCCGCCCGGCAGCTGTTCCGTGCAGCGGCTGCTTGCGCCTGGCACACTGCAGCCTTACAAGTTCCGTGCGAGCAGCCACCGCACGGAACGGCTGCTGGGCGGCGGCTTGGGAGTCGCACTTGCGGGGGGTGGCGGCGCAGAGTGTTGCCCCCCCAGACTGGAACCCGGGGCTCAGTGCCCCCATCGCCCCACCCTTCCTACGCCGCTGTCCACTGCCTCCCGAGGGAGTCCATTTTATACCTTTTCATCCAAGGAACTTCTCAGCCAGCACCACCAGCAGAATTGCCTTGCACTTACACTTAGTAGATCATATGGAATGACCATCAGGCCACATTCCAGACATTTTGCTTACAGAAATGTTAGATAAGTCAAAGCAGTAAGAAGCTGAACTCATATTTGGGAACTTTAGAAGATGGAGCTAATTACATAAGGTCATGATGATACCAGGCTGGTGAAACAGCTGAAGTCCTGCTATCACCCTTCCTTTGAAGCATGTGAAGTAATATAAAGACAGATGAAGTATGATACAGATGACCTCTCACCGCAAATAATCCAGGAGGGGAAATCTCTAGGGAAAGTTCTGATAGGAAATGTAAGCTGAAATGAAAATGTATAAGACACCCATAGCTTTTCAACCCAAAAATCAAGTACATTCTTTTCGTTAGAAGATCGTATATGTTCCTATCTCTATCTCTCATACACTTGAGCATATAAAGCACTTCAAATTCAATTGAGCAAGTCACAAAATGTCCTGCAAGGTAGACCAGGATTATTTTCTGAATATTTTACAAGAGAGATTCAGGCTGAAAGAACAGGCTGAAGACTGAGCTACTTCAAACTGCCTACTAATTACATCGCAGAAGTGAAAGCAGCTTAAAGCAAGGGCTCCCTAGCTTACACGTATAGCTATCATATAGAATCAGTTAAGTTGCTCACCATTCATTCATATTCATTCTCCCTGTGACAAAATTATAATTTGGGAAAGGCAAATCTAGTCCATAAGTTTAGCATGGTTTTGCAGGGCATCAAAACCACAGTAACTTACGTGCAATTTTTAAAAGCACACTCATGACCACTCATCAGACTCACCATCCACAAGCAGGAAAAAGCAATGCTCCGATAAGAAAGCCACCATTAGTCGATTTCTGCAATGTTTAGCTCCTCTCCCCATTCACTCCAGTATTGCTACAGTGCTGACATTAGACCAAACACATTCTTTCTCCACCCTTGAGGTTTTCCTCCATTCAGTAGAGAGAGTGGAGATGGGGGTGGAAGGCGAGGAAGAAACTGAAGCAGTCAGGAAGAAAAATAAATTATTTTAAAACCTGGTGTCTCATTTTTATTTTTATTTTTTAAAAGCAACATCCCTCCAAAGGTGAAAGAGTGCAGATTTGATTGTCTAAATCACTTCCAAGACGGGAGTCCTTTGGCGTTTGTCACCCCGTCGGATTGGTGGAAGTGGAATTTGAGACATGCACAGCTAGAAATATTAGACATATTCCTTTCATCCGTTAACAGGTCGCTTGCTTCACATGGCTGACACATGTCCTGCTGTCCCAAACAGCTGTCAAAACAAACATCAGCTGGAGTGGTGCAGTTCCAAAGGCTGCAGGTCAAAGAGCCCCGAAGTCATGTCTAAGAGGATTTCATATTGCAAATTATCCACTTAATCCTCTTCCTCTGTGAATGACCAAGAGCCAGGTGTAGGTGGACAATCCAGTGAACACAAAGGCCAGTGCTGGCTACAAGCATCCAGTGGCACTCTCCACCTCGTCTACAGTGGTACCTCGGGTTAAGAACTTAATTCGTTCTGGAGGTCCGTTCTTAACCTGAAACTGTTCTTAACCTGAGACGCCACTTTAGCTAATGGGGCCTCCCACTGCCGCCACGCCGCCGCTGTTCTCATCCTGAAGCAAAGTTCTTAACCTGAGGTACTATTTCTGGGTTAGCGGAGTCTGTAACCTGAAGCGTCTGTAACCCGAGGTACCACTGTATAGTCATGTGGAGTAAGTCAAAGCCCAAGGCACGTGAGCTTTGACTTTACTAGGAGCATTTGATCCACACATGCTTCTCCTTCTTCGCACAGTTGTTTTATTTCACATATTTTTTATTGAAGTTAAAAATTACAAGAGAAAATTTACAAAAAGAAAATAAGAAAGAGAAGAGAGCGAGAGAGACAACACCAGAAAAAGAGCATCAATGCAGCAGCATCACAAACATGGAACATGAGTAGAGCAAAATATATTTGTGGTTTAACAGATACTTCTACATATTTGGAAAATACAATACCATGGTAATTACAATAGGTTGAATGCATAGTGGATCAAATGTCAATCTTAATTTCCTTGCTTTCGTATTGTATGTATACCATATGACTAGAGATATAGCAAGAATAAAATATGATAAAATAAAAGGGCTGTATCTTATTGATGATATTTGTGCAGTTGTACAATTGTGAACATACCACTTGTTTCCTTTCTGCCCACACAACTTGACCTTGCATGCTGCTCCCACTTTTCTTTTTCTTCCTCCTCCCTCCTTGTCTACACAATTAATTTCTCTCATCACATAAACGTCCCCCTTTCTGCTAAGCACAATGCTGGATGTGCTTGAAAGGGCAGGTTGAGAATGTGTCGACAGGAGAAAGGGGAAAGAAACAAACTTGACCCATTACTGCAAGTGTTCTGTTTTAAAACAGAGAAGGCTTTCCCCTTCTGTAAGCAGTTCCAGGATTATGGGGAAGGGGAAAATAAGTTGCCCAAGGGGAGGGTTGAAGGGTGTGTGTGCTTGTGTGTGTAAGTGAGACTCAGAAAGCAATTTCTGGCTTGGTGGGGGGAGAAGAGCTCTAAGAGACAAGAGGTTTGCTTTCAGTAATAAAAAGGGGAAACAGTAAACATTAGGTTGGCTCTGCTGCTGTGTGCCACACTGAGTCAAACTCCCTGCACCTCACACCTCCTCTTTTGGAAGGTGCCTGTGACCCACTGGGAAACTGGGACAGCAATGGTGCCCCATCAACACTGCCCCACTGACTGCTACTGCTGGTGTGCTGGATAGCAGCATGTCAGGCCAGGCTGAAGTAGCCTCTGGGAGATGCAGTTTTTCGAAGGACACTGGTGTTATAGGATGTTTGGTGGAGCTCACCCATCTCCGCCGGGGTGGACTTTGCGCCCTAAGCAAGGACAAAACTTGATGACCCCTTTAAATGTTTCTTATTTTCACAATAATTCATTTTAGAACAGTTGTTTTTAACAGATCTTCTCAGTAGGTACCTATATAAATAAAGGTGTTGTTGTTATGTGTCTCCTCGAATCAGCACCCATACCGCCCTACATCCAGTGCAGTCTCTGTGTTTCAGAATCCATTCTTCCTCTTATCAGTGGAATTCTGTTATCATAAGAAGAGCCCTTCTGGGATCAGGCTAAGGGCCCACTGAGTCTCTGTTCTCACAGTGGCCCACCAAATGCCCATGGGAACCCTGCAAGCACAACCTGAGTGCAACAGAGACTTCCCTTCCTATTTCTAAGTCTTTAAGTCACAAGAGTCACTCTGTCCAGCCTGAAGTACATGCTCACATAAATGCACCTAAAATGTGACCAAAGATACACTTAAACCCAAGCAGCACTTCTGAAGGTGACTTATGTCTCTGAAGCTAAGCAGGCCTGGGATTCTGGAGCAGAGACTGTGTAAGCAGAACCATATGTACCAGTGCTGGCACAGCCATTGGCAGAAGGAGGCAACTGCCTCAGGCGGCAGAAGCTGAGGGGCAGTAGCAGCACTGTTCCCCTGTGTTGGAGGGCAGAAGCAGGAGTGCCCAGCACCCCCTAAACTAGCCAGTAACTCTCAGGTGTGCTGGGAGATGTTGTTATCCTGTTGCCAGCATTGAAGTTTGAGCTGGCTCTCAGTTCAGGCACCTTGGGGACATGGAAGGGAGGCAGCATCTTGTCCTTTGCATCAGGCAGCAAAATGTCTTGGGCCACTTCTGGTATGTACTGTGCTCCAATCTCTTTTCAATGCAATGTATTTAGGATTAGAGTGTGCTTGGTGGACATAGGATGATATAAATTTCCATTAACAGACAATCTTATTGCTCAGTTGGAAGAATTCCGGTGCAGGGTGGGATGTTATTGCAAAAATAAGCTTTAGTTAGTTGCTTCCACTTGTACTGAGCTGATGCTCCAATAAGGTGCAGCTGTCCTGGGGCAAAGAAAAGAAGTTTCCTTCCTGCTTTGAATGCCAAATCTTGGGATCATCATGCCTTATACATTAGTCACTATTTGTTGCATAATAAAATCATAGCAATAGGATGGAGCTAAAGTAGCAAGGGCATGTTGAAGTCTCTCTGCCAAAGCATTAGCAGTCTGCCAAACAAGACCTCTAAGGTATACCAGCTCCATCTTTCATAAATCTGTTTATTTCCATCGTGATGTGCATTGTCACATATAGGAAATCCCAAAATGGTTTGGAAGGCTCCACTTTCTTCATGTGAATCCAGGGAATCCAACAAGTATGTTGTCTTAGTGTTGGCATGAAAACAGAAGTTCATGTAACTGGTACACGTTCAGCTTTATGCATGTCGCAAAGATTCAGAATTTAATAATAAAGGGGAGGGGGTTCAGGAAAAATGACTTTGGCAACCCCACCTGCCATTGAACCCAATGTGTTTTATCTATACACAATGTTGGCTTTAGGCATGATCCCTGGAACATAACCCCCGCAGAAGTTGCAGGCTTACTGTATATTGAACTTGCAGGTAAACCCACATGGATTTTCTCATCCATGAGCTCTCCCTCTTTTTTCTTAAGACTATGGCCAAGTGACCGGCATGCCTGCCCAGTCTGATGTCCAGATGGTAACTGTTAATCAGCAATGTTACATCTCCTCCAGCTCTCCCTCCTTATGATTCTTTAACCTCTAAACCAGAGTTGGAACAGGCAGCCTTTCATCTGACAACACTTCAAACAGAGAGCTGTTCTCTATAAGGTAGAACACATGATGGTCACCAAACTTTATAACCAAGGAACTAGAAAAAAATTAACAGCAACACTATCAGGGATCACACCCAGTCCTCATTTGGGGCAAGGCACTAGGAAAGTGTGTCCTTTTTATTTATTTGTTATCTACTTTGCTCTATACTAAAATGTAGCCATGATATCCTCTCTCCCCCCCCCCCAATTTATAATTACCTTGCTAATATTATAGCACAGTATCTAATTTTTTGCAATCTTTCTTGACTTGCATGTGCATGTGGGCTTGTAATGTGCTGAGCCGAGGTCTAAGAAGGATTAATCTTGTCTGCAGATTCTGCCATCTGGAGTAGCCTTTGTTGAATTTCTGCACCTTGCTGGTTTCATCCCTTTCAAACACCATCTCATTTGGTTCTTAATTGGCCCTCTTCTGTTGCTATTAGTTCGTTTGCAACTTTACAAATGGTCCGCATGAAAGATGCTGTCTACATAAGAGAACCTCCACACTGCATTGTCCTCCCTGACCAGTTCACAGTGGAAGTAACTGGTTTCCTGGTTTCAGTAATTTGCATAGAAATTTCCCAGTTCGCTCCGCAACTTGCTAACCTCCTGGTCTTATTTCAAAGGCTTTTGAGAAACCAAAGAGATGCATCTTGGAATTTAGCTCTCTGGTTAGGACTCCCTGAAGGAGGTTCCCTTTCTGTTCCCTATGTGACCCTTTTCCCAGAATTTGACTCCTCTCTTACCAATCAACCAGTTATACAAGAGATTGTAAATAAGTTATTTGCAGATATTTTATGAAGTTGATTCATTCTGTGGTCAGATCAGAACATCAGTTGTATATTATTCACTGTTGCTCACCCTGACAAATTTGTCTGTTGCTATGATTGCACAAAGCCTGGCAAAGTATCAGAGAAAAAGTCCAAATTGCTTTTCCATTGGGATTTTGAAATAGCCTTGATTTGAAAACTTTAATACTTTTGAAGTTTGAACATCTACAAATTGATTTAATACAATTCAAAATACTCTGTTGAAGCATTTGGCTGAAAGAAATCCAGTTGCTGCACTTTGTCCCCATTGAAATCAATGGAGTTTATCTTAAGACATGACCAGCTTGTCATATTGATTTCAATTGAACCTAACTGCAACTAACTTAACCTGGATCCAGCCTGTTGTGTGATTTAGAGGTAACTTGCTTGTGCTCATTAACTGGTTACTCCAAGGAACTCGAATCTGATCTAGCAGAGCAGCTTCACCTTGCTTGTCCCAGCTGCAAACACTTTAAATAAAGGTAACCAAAGGAAAATAAATCCATAAGGTGTTAAATGGCATCAAGAAGTGATAAAGACCATGGTCAAGAGGTATTTTATTGAAATACATTCTTAAAATACCACACAGACTTAAGCTCAGATCTTCATATGTTTGGGGTGATAGTGTTAACTCATCCACATAACATAATACTGAGTATATCTGCTCAAAGTTTAAAACCTGTGAGTCCTAGTTTGGATGAACTGACTTCTCATATTATAGAGGATGGTTTTGGTTTCTTTTTTCAGCACTTTATAAGGAATTCAGCTTTCTTCTAGGTGAAAAAGGGGGGTGCAACTGCCCCTGCTCAGTTCCTTCCAGTGGAACTGATTCTTTGAGTTAACCTCCTACTGAGGTTTTGCAGTGCTGACTGTTGATTTAGAGACATGCTATCCTGAACACATTAGTGCATGGTTTGCTCCACAGGCACATGAGCCCTCAAACGGGAACTTCATTTATAGCAGGAAAACGTCTGCAGGCTACCAGAGAGATGTTTGCACAAAAGTTATATCTGCCTAATGCTTTTTTTGCTTGTCGATCTCTTGAGCTTGAAAACATATCCCTGAATGTATCTCTTTATTCCAGCCTTTTGATGCGTGCCAGAAACTGGATCATCTTACATTCCTGCAAATAAATGGGATCCACACCTGCAAGCTCTAGGGGTATATCCAACAGGTCTAAGGTGAAGCTAGTCAAGGATATCAGGCCTGCAAAAGAACTGAAGTCCCTTTGGTGATGTTGCAGGTATATGAAATGGGCAGAGAGCTAAAGAGAAAACAGAACTATAAGTGGAGGGGGGAATGAGAGAAAATGGAAGGAAAGGAAAGAAAAGGAAAAGAAAGAAAGAAAGAAAGAAAGAAAGAAAGAAAGAAAGAAAGAAAGAAACTTGTTTGGATGTTTAGTATTTTCCAAAGAGGTTATTACTGGAAAATGCTTCTTACAAGAAGAGCTGACTGAAGCTCCTGCCACCACCAATCCTGATGACATGGAAATATTTAAGATGCCAGAAAACAGTTCAGATTCTTCATGTTCAAAAGGAAAATTTGCTTTTAACAATGCTGAACTTTCCATGCTTTAACATATGATCTATTTGCTCCTGTTTCTCTAAAAGCCAAGCTTAAGTGTTCCATAGAGAAGAGAAAATGACAGCGATTTTTAAAAGGGGTACAAAAGAGCCCCATGGAAATTAATTGAACACTTACCGGTACTAAGATTGAAAAGTTCACCAAATCCTATAGACATGATGGTTTTTTACCCAATCACCTTGGTGGAATTCCTCCATCTATGACGAATGGCTGCAAGGCCACAGAAGTTAGCAGTGACATCATTGTGAGCTGACACACCAGGATGCCAAGAGAGAAACTGTTGGATGTGCAGCAGAGGCAGCTGAAGGTCAATTCCAGTATGTTGGTATTGTGTATAGGCCATAGTTAAAGTTGTGTTGGCTAATAGCCAAGACAAGAAAGGCTGGCCCCGGTAAGCAGCGGTTAAATCCACAATAGCTGAGAAGCAAGGCAAGACAGCTGCTTTCGGACAGGCAGATGCGAAGAAATGAAATCAAAGAGTCCAGCAACAGAATGGTTGCACCAGCCTCATTGGATCAACCTTTCTTCTGGCCTACTGTAAAAAAATGTAAGTGCCAAGGCCTCAACAGCCATCTGAGCCTTCAGTGTTCTCTACCTGGGTTCATTTACTGGCAATAAATCACTTTTTTGTGATTTTTGTGATTTTGTGAGTGCAAACATAAGGGGGCTTGTGAAGAAGGCGCAGCAGAGACTGTACTTCCTGAGAGTTTTAAGGAAAAACCATCTTCCACAAAAGCTGCTACTTGCCTTCTATCACTGTGCCATTGAGAGCGTGCTCACTTATGGCTTATGTGTGTGGTACGGAAGCTGTACTACCAGGGACAGGATGGGGTTGGACAGAGTTGTTAAGGCAGCAGAGAGCATTGTTGGCTGCTCGCTCTCCACCTTAGAGCAGATTTATGCCATGAGGTGCCACAGAAAGGCACTGGACATAGTGAAAGATCCATCGCATCCTGGTCACCGTCTATTTGAACTTTTGCCATCGGGACGGAGATACAGGACGATGACAACAAGAACAAGCCGTCTTAGAAACAGCTTCTTCTCCAGAGCAATCGCGGCCTTGAATGGGAAGCCTGGACTTTGAAGTCATCTACTCTTACCAGTTATGTTTTAATTAGTGTGTATGGTTTTAATCAATGTGTATGGTTTTAATCAGTGTGTATGGTTTTAATCAGTGTTTTTGTAGTTGTTTTGTTTTTGAGTGGAGTGCCCTATCTGGGTGGATGGAGCAGCCAAGTAATTTCGTTGTCCCCGAAGGGGACAATGACAATAAAATATTCTATTCTATTCTATTCTATTCTATTCTATTCTATTCTATTTTTGAATTATTGCTCATGGATCTTTTGGGACGACGCTGAATATCCAGGAAAATGCTTTTCTTCCATGGAAGAACTTGATTCTATAAATAATATAACTGGTGTCTAGACTAATGCTGTGCTGAAACCTGTCCTATAATTTCTCAACTGCTTTTGTTTTCCTCTGAGGAAGAGGCTTCCATTGTTTTGCCTTATTCCTTTGGAATTTTGTTGCACATGTGGTTGAGTTTATCCTATCGTTGCAAGATGGCTACAGTTGGTGGATGTGCTTTTCTTTCTATTAAACATTTATCCAGAATTCTGCAATCTCAGCGCTTGCCTGGACATCCTGATACGAAGAAGCCCTGTGGGAGATGTTACCTAATGATGTCTCCCCCTAAGCTTTATCTGAAGTATGGGGAGCCCAGGTGCCTGGTTATTGAGTTTCTCAGATTGATATGGTTGCTGGCTTTGTTTTCAAGGGAAGTTCTTTCCTTTTTGAATAAATTCTCACTGATTTCTTTAAAAGTAAGATGATGTCAGGAAGTTGTCAGGAAGCAAAGGAACCCAGGAGGGATGCGGAATGCAGACCATTGGAGAGATGAAATGTAGAATGAAAGAAAAGGACAGTCACAAATACCTCTCAGCCACCTTGAAAGTGAAAGAAAAACCCTACACCCTACCTATGAGAATTTCACCAAAATGTTCTCTCCCCCTTGATAATTTTCGAATATAGTTTCTTTCTTTCATCAATTGAGAATGGTCAGGAAGAAATGCAGGAAATTCTTTTGGTAAAACATTAGTCTAGACTTCTGGTGCCAAGGAGTCACATAGGTAGGAGATAAGGTATAGGTTGGGAGAGGAGAGAGAGAGAGAAAGAGAGAGAGAGAGAGAGAGAGAGAGAGAGAGAGAGCTTTAGCTTCCTTTCAGAGCGTCCTTAGAGTCCATGCAAATCTTGAGTTCTTTGTTTTGGGAATTGGGCAGATCCTATATCTAGTTAGTGAACCTGCAGTACGTATCTCAGTCTGGTTCCTAATTGTCTACTGTTGAATTCATGGTAGACTACAGCGACATGACTTCTTTTCAAAAGGGAGGAGGGAAATCTCTAAGAGAGAAGGTAAAGGAATCTTTCTTTAACTGCATAGGCAGAAATTGAGGGCTGGTAGAGCATAGAGGCTTCACTTTCCTATATTTATCCTGGCTTTTGATTCAAAAGGTGATACTATCCTTTCTTTTGGTTTACGCCTGGGTTATTCTCAGGGTAAGACAGTTTTGCTTCTTAGCATTTTTTTCAGGGTCCTGGCATATGACCAGTGCAAGATTCCCAAAACATTTACATGATTGGAGCCATAAAAACTGGTTCCAGTAATATTGCATACAGAGTATATTTTCATTTTGGCAATTATTTCCCTTTTTGTTGAAGATTTCTTCACACTGGGACTTTTCGCCAGTGTGCCAATAATAGCACACATTTTTATATATATAAAAAATAAGTTTCGGTAAATAGACTTCCTGAGCAGCCCTGATAAAATAAATTTGATTTAACTTTCACTAGTTGGTCATATTGAAGCACGTAATCCATCCAGGACTGAACCTGAATAGGGTGTACATTTTGTGAAAAATTACAGTAGCAATGAGAAGTACTTCCATTTTGATAATTTTGGGGAAGTTGCTCAGGAAAGGACCACTTCTCGCTATATGAGCCTGCCTGGGCTTTGAGATAATCTGGGGAGGCCTTTCTCTCAGTCCTCCCACCCTCACAGGCATGTTTGGTAAAGTAATGAGAGAGGGCCTTTGAGGTGGCTGCCCCCAGTTTGTGGAAGGCTAGGTTGGTCCTCTCTCTGCTTTCCTCAGCAGGCAAAGACTCTTTTGCTCTGACAGGCCTTTGGTCACTAGCAGGCTGTTCATACAATCATAGATTTGAGAAGTTGGAAGGGACGCCGAGGGTCATCTAGTACGACCCCCTGCAATGAATGAATGACAGCTAAAGAATCTCTTGACATAGGGCAGGGTCTTCTGAGTGTGCTGCACATTTTCTTTTCTTTTTTCTTTTCTTTGTGTTTTTAAATGGTTTTAAGTGTTTTTTTTTTAAATAGGGTGACTTATTTAATTGTAATTAAAACCTATTTAATTAAAAAATATTTATTCATACTGTGAGCTGCCTTGGGTCCTGTGTAGTCCCCGGACTCTGAGCCTTCTTTGCTTGGGGGTTCCCCAGCTGGTTCTTTCCACCATTCCTCTAAGGGACCCTGACCATTAGGTCCAGTCGTGTCCGACTCTGGGGTTGCGGCGCTCATCTCGCTTTATTGGCTGAGAGCCGGCGTACAGCTTCCAGGTCATGTGGCCAGCATGACTAAGCCACTTCTGGCGAAGCAGAGCAGCACACGGAAACGCCGTTTACCTTCCCGCCAGAGCGGTTCCTATTTATCTACTTGCACTTTGACGTGCCCCTTCATGGATCACTGCCTTGTCGTGGCGAAGGGGCTTGAATTACTCAGGGAAGCTATGGACAGGTCAAGATGGACAGGTCGTAGTGGAGAGTTTGGACCAAATGTGATCCACCTGGAGAAGGAACTGGCAAGCCACTCCAGTATCCCTGCCAAGAAAACCTCATGGACAAAGACAACAGGCATATAAAAGATATGACGCTGGAAGATGAGCCCCTCAGGTCGGAAGGCGTCCAACATGCTACTGGGGAAGAGCGGAGGACAAGTACAAGTAGATTCAGAGCTGATGAAGCGGCTGGGCCAAACCCGAAAGGACGCTCAGTTGCGGATATGCCTGGAAGCGAAAGGAAAGTCCAATGCTGTAAAGAAAAGTATTGCATAGGAACCTGGAATGTAAGAACCATGAACCTTGGTAAGCTGGATGTGGTAAAAAATGAGATGGCAAGAATAAACATTGACATCCTGGGCATCAGTGAACTAAAATGGACGGGAATGGGCGAATTCAGTTCGGATGACTATCATATCTACTACTGTGGGCAGGAATCCCGTAAAAGAAATGGAGTGGCCCTCATAGTCAACAAAAGAGTGGCGAAAGCTGTACTGGGATGCAATCTCAAAAATGATAGAATGATCTCGATACGCATCCAAGGCAGACCTTTTAACATCACAGTAATCCAAGTTTATGCACCAACTACCAGTGCTGAAGAAACTGAAGTTGACCAATTCTATGAAGACTTACAACACCTTATAGAAATGACACCAAGGAAGGATGTTCTTCTCATTATAGGGGATTGGAATGCTAAAGTAGGGAGTCAAGAGATAAAAGGAACAACTGGCAAGTTTGGCCTTGGAGTTCAAAATGAAGCAGGGCAAAGGCTAATAGAGTTCTGTCAAGAGAACAAGCTGGTCATCACAAACACTCTTTTCCAACAACACAAGAGACGACTCTACACATGGACATCACCAGATGGGCAACACCGAAATCAGATTGATTATATTCTGTGCAGCCAAAGATGGAGGAGCTCTATACACTCAGCAAAAACAAGACCTGGAGCTGACTGTGGCTCAGATCATCAGCTTCTTATAGCAAAATTCCAGCTTAAACTGAAGAAAGTAGGAAAAACCACTGGGCCAGTAAGATACAATCTAAATCAAATTCCTTATGAATACACAGTTGAAGTGAAGAACAGGTTTAAGGATTTAGATTTGGTGGATAGAGTGCCTGAAGAACTGTGGATGGAGGCTCGTAACATTATACAGGAGGCAGCAACGAAAACCATCCCAATGAAAAAGAAATGCAAGAAAGCAAAGTGGCTGTCAAATGAGGCCTTACAAATAGCGGGGGAGAGAAGGCAAGCAAAATGCGAGGGAAATAGTGAAAGATACAGGAAATTGAATGCAGACTTCCAAAAAATAGCAAGGAGAGACAAGAGGGCCTTTTTAAACGAGCAATGCAAAGAAATAGAGGAAAACAACAGAATGGGAAAAACCAGAGATCTGTTCAAGAAAATTGGAGATATGAAAGGAACATTTCGTACAAAGATTACCACAATTAAGAACAATAGTGGAAAGGACCTAACAGAAGCAGAAGACATCAAGAAGAGGTGGCAAGAATACACAGAGGAATTATACCAGAAAGATATGGAGGTCTCATACACCCCAGGTAGTGTGGTTGCTGACCTTGAGCCAGACATCCTAGAGAGTGAAGTCAAATGGGCCTTAGAAAGCCTTGCTAACAACAAGGCCAGTGGAAGTGATGATATTCCAGCTGAACTATTTAAAATTTTAAAAGATGATGCTGTTAAGGTGCTACACTCAATATGCCAGCAAGTTTGGAAAACTCAGCAGTGGCCAGAGGATTGGAGAAGATCAGTCTACATCCCAATCCCAAAGAAGGGCAGTGCCAAAGAATGCTCCAACTACCGCACAATTGCACTCATTTCACACGCTAGCAAGGTTCTGCTAAAAATTCTACAAGGCAGGCTTAAGCAGTATGTGGACCGAGAACTCCCAGAAGTGCAAGCTGGATTTCGAAGGGGCAGAGGAACCAGAGACCAAATTGCAAACATGCGCTGGATTATGGAGAAAGCTAGAGAGTTCCAGAAAAACATTTACTTCTGCTTCATTGACTACGCAAAAGCTTTTGACTGTGTTGACCACAGCAAACTATGGCAAGTTCTTAAAGAAATGGGAGTGCCTGATCACCTCATCCATCTCCTGAGAAACCTCTATGTGGGACAAGAAGCTACAGTTAGAACTGGATATGGAATAACTGATTGGTTCAAAATTGGGAAAGGAGTACGACAAGGCTGTATATTGTCTCCCTGCTTATTTAACTTATATGCAGAATTCATCATGCGAAAGGCTGGACTGGATGAAGCCCAAACCGGAATTAAGATTGCCGGAAGAAATATCAACAACCTCAGATATGCTGATGATACAACCTTGATGGCAGAAAGTGAGGAGGAATTAAAGAACCTTTTAATGAGGGTGAAAGAGGAGAGCGCAAAATATGGTCTGAAGCTCAACATCAAAAAAACTAAGATCTTGGCCACTGGTCCCATCACCTCCTGGCAAATAGAAGGGGAAGAAATGGAGGCAGTGAGAGATTTCACTTTCTTGGGTTCCATGATCACTGCAGATGGTGACAGCAGTCACGAAATTAAAAGACGCCTGCTTCTTGGGAGAAAAGCAATGACAAACCTAGACAGCATCTTAAAAAGCAAAGACATCACCTTGCCAACAAAGGTCCGTATAGTTAAAGCTATGGTTTTCCCAGTAGTAATGTACGGAAGTGAGAGCTGGACCATAAAGAAGGCTGATCGCCGAAGAATTGATGCTTTTGAATTATGGTGCTGGAGGAGACTCTTGAGAGTCCCATGGACTGCAAGAAGATCAAACCTATCCATTCTTAAAGAAATCAGCCCTGAGTGCTCACTAGAAGGACAGATCCTGAAGTTGAGGCTCCAGTACTTTGGCCACCTCATGAGAAGAGAAGACTCCCTAGAAAAGACCCTGATGCTGGGAAAGATTGAGGGCACAAGGAGAAGGGGACGACAGAAGATGAGATGGTTGGACAGTGTTCTCGAAGCTACTAACATGAGTTTGGCCAAACTGCGAGAGGCAGTGAAGGATAGGCGTGCCTGGCGTGCTCTGGTCCATGGGGTCACGAAGAGTCGGACACGACTGAACGACTGAACAACAACAACAACTTTGACGTGCTTTCGAACTGCTAGGTGGGCAGGAGCTGGGACCAAACAACGGGAGCTCACCCCATCGCAGGGATTTGAACCGCCGACCTTCTGATCAGCAAGCCCTAGGCTCTGTGGTTTAACCCACAGCGCCACCTGGGTCCCACCATTCCTCTACATCCAACCAATTGAGGCACTTCTAGAGCTGAATGGACTGTATTTTGGAACTGGGTAAGGAAGTGTATTTAAGTCATGCGATCCATAATGGCAACTGGTGGCTGTAATAGGATCATGCTGCTGGGATTATTGAAAAGTCCTAAGACCCTTTCTTACATCCCATACCAACAGAACAGAGTGAACATGAGTGAACAGAAACAAGATCAAATGAGTTCTGCTACAAGGGCTGGGCAGTTGCTACACCATGTTGAGTAAGACAAATAAAATAAAATTAAATTAAAGTTCAAAATGAAACTATGTCCACATGTTTTATTAGCTGCTTATGAATCAGTTCTTCATCTTTCTCTTAACATCTCTCTGGAGACAGCACTAGACCTCCTGTTGTTGTTTTTTAAAAAATAATTTCTATTAAAAGATTTCTTAGTTTACAAAAATTGTCTCTTTTTTCAAGTTGTGTTTTCTACAGATCAGTTACATTTGTTGTGAGACATTAGTGTTGCGTGCAGTATTAGGATGGGAAGAAAAGAGGGGGAGGGTGCAAGGAGTGGGGGTGAGCAATGCTTCTATTTTTGTACTTAGTGTACATGTGGGATTTTGTGTCAGTGGCACTTGTGTGGGTTCTCTTTCTATTCGTTTGCTATGTTTCCTTGGTGGTGAGAGAGGTTGGGGTGGCCTAGGGTGTGGTTGGTTGTCTTTGGTTGGCTGTACTGAGATTTGTTTATGTGTGTGAGAGGGTGGTTTTGGGGTCAGGTTAGCCATATCACTAGACCTCCTGTTGAATCAGGTCTCATTGCCAGTACCACTCAATCTTGGTAAGAGGCAAAACTTTGCTGTTTTGCTTTCTGGTTTCTTCTGAGAGTCTCAGTGAATATTTGTGGTCTGTTCTATCCACTTCACATCCTCCCTCTGATAGCATATACAGGTACACATTGCTATCACTATGTGAGAGCTCCTGGGAATGAATCAAGACCCAAGGAACACCTGAAGATATTGTGAGACCCGAGGAGTCCCTAATGCTTCCCAGGCCTCAAAGGATCAATGAATGGCAACGATATGGGCTTCTTCATTAGTGCTATGTGCATGCTGACTGACAGGTAACTAAAATCACAAATCCCAGTTCCAATGTGCTTGACACTAAATATGGTCTTAAAGCAAATGAGAAGATCTGCTCTTTGCTTGCACAAGAGGTCAAACCAGCCTCTGCCTGCCCCATCCCATCCCCACTCCAAGTGAAATCAGGAAGCATTAGGGGCACCTGGGAAAGGGTTCCACATTTTTGTGGTTTAAGTATATCCCCATCTATTGCTAAGCAGTTACGTTCTAGTACCAGACGCCTTGCCAATGCAAGCACTGAATGGAGCAGTTTGTATATTCATCTTGAATTTCCTCCCTTCAACAAAATGCAAAATAGATGCCTGTAAAACCTATCTTAAAGCTTCTGATTGATTTGAAAAGGGAAATGAAAATACCTAAGGTGTGATTTCTCTTGTAAAGTGTGTATATTTCCTTGCTGATGAGGAATGGATATGCATTTACCCCGTATTCAAAGCATGCTCTGTTCATCTCCTAAGATCTCTGCTGCCAGAGTGGATGCTTTTTGACTGAGCAGGCCAGTAGATGGTGGAAGCTACTGCAGCCAGCCAATGGAATTTGTTGGTGTCAGCCACCAAAGCCAGATGCTATAGCTGAAGATGTTTCTGAAAGGCAACTTTTTGCAGTACAAACGTGTCACTCTAGAGCGCTTCTGCTGTGAAAGTTTGCACAATCTGAGCTGATCTAAATTACTCGACAAATCAATGTTTTGTTAAAGTCAGGTGAAACTCAAGATTGTTCTGTCAAATTTGATAGCAGGTGTCGTATCTGTTAAAAAATGCAGCATGGGAACGGGACGCCTTCTCTATTTTCTAAAGAGTCAGAACCGAAATGGAAACAAACAAACAAGAACATTTCAAAGTATTGCTGGAAATGCTGAAGAATTTTTCAAAATGAAGAGTTGGTACTGTACATTCATTCTTGTCATCAGCAACATGCATAGCTGTCAACTTTCGGATTTGAAAATAAGGGATTTTTCCAAACTTTCGGATGCCGCGAGGGCGGTGCAATGGCATCAAGTAGCCTCGCCACCCTGCGCTCCAGAGGCTGCACGCGAACGGGTGAGCGAAAGAGCGAGCGCGTAGATGGCAGACAGGCTGGCTGTCTGGTTGGGCATGAGGGTCTGACTGTACAAGGCATGCAAGCTCCGCCCCCAGTCAGTCTCAGACTCCTTATTGGCAGCCGAGCAACGCAGCTGAGGAGCCTCCCTGGCCGGCAGGGAGGGAGAGGAGCTGCTTCCTTTGAAATCTGGGAAATTTAAGGGATATCAACAATCCGGGATAGCAGCAGGAAACGGCATTGGAATAAGGGGGTTTCCCGCAAAAAAAGGGAGGGTTGACAGCTATGGCAACATGTGGTGCTGTAAACAACAAATGACCAGGCTTGGCAGTTTTCTGCATTGTGCTACTTCTTCCACATTACTTATTTACTAGAATCACTTGATCAGCCTTCATCAACCTATGAAGTGTGCAAAAGCACACAAGAAATTGTAAATTTATGTGTGCAGCTTTCTGGTTTTGTGCAAATCTGAGAGATTAAAAAACACCCTCCATTCAGGAGTGCAGCAGAAATAGGAGCACAGGAAGTAATGGACATGGAAAGGGGAGTAACAGAAAGTTATTACTGAGCTTCCTAATCCAAAACACCAAACAAATTGTTTATGAACCCAAGTGGAGCAATTTGGAGTACAATTTGCCCCATGTATCCAATTAACGCCCCCCCCCAAAAAAAAAAAATCAGGTAAACTTGAATTTACGAAGGAAAGCATTGAGACTGGTGTTGTTTGAGAGTTAGGTCATCTGGACTACACACATTCAGAGGGAATGCAAATGGCTACAAGCACAATGCAAAGTCTGATTGTAAAAGCCCTGAGACTCTTGCTTAAAATCTGTTTTGTTTTGTTTTTAAAGTATACATCACTGTAACCCTGCAAGACTGCCTATTAAAGTTTCAAGCTTCTGTTGCTTTACTTAGACATACTAGGGGGAGAATTAATCAAACTGTAAAATTCAGTTTTTGTATAGTTTTATTTCTCATAAGGATAAAGTCACAGTGATCATCAGCAGTTAAAAACATGCACAGTGATGTTGAAAAACCATTTTCTATCATGAAAAAGTAAAGTTAACATATTATTTTATTCCACAGAAGAAATATTAAGTAAGAAAGCAGGAAAAAGATCTTGGGACTGCTGTCTGGGAAAGGATGAAAGGTTGTCTCAGTATTCATTTTTCAGCCACACCATTTTTTCCCAAAGTGTAGTTTTTAAGCACATTTGTTACCTCCCGGTGCTACAAGGTATGATGTAGTATGATTGATTCAATGCATATTCAAACGACTTTATAAATCTTTTGGTTTTGCAGTTTATTTAGAGGTCTTAGGAGGAAATATTATCATGATAAATATCTTATTGGTGTAGCCCGGGGAAATTATAAAGTAAAAGCCACTTACGATGGAGCAATTTGTGTTACTCAAATGTGACAAGCATGAAATATCTCTATTAAAATAATTGCCGATGTCCTCCTGAAGAACAATGTGACATCCATGATTGGGATAAACTAAGAAGGTGGCTTCACTGAAGCTAGGAATCGATCTGTAGCATTTAGCATGCAACTCCATACATATAATAATAATAATAATAATAATAATAATAATTTATTATTATTATTATTTATACCCCACCCATCTGGCTGGGTTTCCCCAGCCACTCTGGGCGGCTTCCAACAGAATATTAAAATACAATAATCTATTAAACATTAAAAGCTTCCCTAAACAGGGCTGCCTTCAGATGTTTTCTAAAAGTCTGGTAGTTGTTTTTCTCTTTGACATCTGGTGGGAGGGCGTTTCACAGGGCGGGTGCCACTACCGAGAAGGCCCTCTACCTGGCTCCCTGTAACTTGGCTTCTCGCAGTGAGGGAACTGCCAGAAGGCCCTCGGCACTGGACCTCAGTGGGCAAATAATGGGGGTGGAGACACTCCTTCAGGTATACTGGACCGTTCAGAAGCGGATTTAACTGAGATCAATGGGATTTATTCCCAGGTAATTGTGTGAAGGATTGCTGAGTTTCTCCCTGGATTCGGGGGTTCTGTGTTAGCTGCGATGTTTATTGGAACAAAACGCATAACACCAGACTCATAGTATGTGTTATCATTTTACTATCCTGGTGAAGAGGGTCACCAGCAAATGTATATATACTACCTTAAATAGCACTGGTTCAAATGCAAATCCTTGGAGGATTCCATTAATGGCTTCCCTCCAATGTTCGGAGCCTCTGCTTCCTGTCTTTTAACCACTTACCAATCCATAAAAGGACACATCCTTCTAAGCTTTGAAAACTTTGGTGAAGGACATTGTTTAAAGCTTTTTAAAGCAAAATAAGCATACAATGAAACCACACAGAGCTAGAAGCCCATCTTGTATAATTAAAAGCCTGAGCAATATTCCCTAAGTTGGAGACAGAGTCAGCAAGAGAACGCACATCTAAGGAGCTCCAATCAAAAGAAGCCACCCTTCGCTATTTGTTGTGATGTGGTGGGCTTATATCCTACTCCTTCTTGACACCTACGTGTTAATTGCTATCCTAATTATATGTGATGAAATCCAAAGTCTTAAATGAAGAAATTAATTATTGGTGTGGTTACACACCAACGTTTGCCTTAAAAATCCAAGGATTTGATTTTGAAGTGCATTTTATGTGCCTGTTCTAGAAATATAAAGTAACTTCACGCAGGCTCAAAGATTGTAATCCACATACAAAAAGCAATAACAATTCCTCTCTTGTACACCCACCACCCACACAACCCCACCCAAAGGCCAACATGTAAATGAAAGGCAGCTGGGGAAATTCTGAGGTGTTGAGCTGTCAGTCCATCCACCTGCAGATAAGAAGTTGCCAGCATTGTTTTCAGACGGAACGAACAGTCCCGAGGGGTATTTTCATCTCGGCACACTCACTGCGCACACATTTCTTAATGATGAAGACCAGAGACCGTGGTGAACTCTTCTCTGCATCTGTTGGGAAAGGAGGGAACGCAAAAGTAGTTTGGGTCAGGGGGAAATGAGACATCCCACAACCACCCAACCATTCATTCACTCCAAAGGGTCATCGGTTGGATAGCTTTTTAACCTCAGCTGTTACACCCGTCTTGCTAACTGACAGCTGAACTTGAAAGGAGTTTCTTGACAGGAAACGATTAAACTGACATGCATTCTTGTGGTTTTATGAACCAATGCAAAAATGTCCTCTCCTCTTTTTTTTTTTTAAGAAAAAAGAAAGAAAGAAGAAAAGCGGGTTGTAATTTCGATAATAACTTTTTCTTTTTCTTAAATAAACTTGGGATGACTCCCAAAGGAATGTGGTTGATTGTGTCGTGTAATTATAGCCTAGAACTTCTCAGAAAAACCAGATTTGTGAACACCATATAAATATACGTTTAGGTAACCGGATGAGCTAAGCCTCAGAGTCCAATCAAGTGCATGCAGTCGGCTCAACAAAGAGAGGCTGAGCCAAAAGACCTGTTAGAATTTGATGGAGAATACTTCAGCCCTGGCTTTGTAGATGTCAAGCACAGCTGTGGAATACTGCTGAAATCTCTTTGGAAAGGAGACTCTCTCACCTAATCAGATGGGGAAGGGCAGCTTGTTGATTTTTCTAGTGTAGTGGAAGAGAGGTAGAACAATAGAACTAAAAAAAATCAGATGAGTTTCAAGGATGAAGAAACATCGAAAACAATGGACTGGAAGGTTGCAGGGTTTATTTGGGGATGAATATTTGTTCAGCCTCAGAGATCAGGTACAAAGTGGGAAACAGACAATAGGTTTTTTTTAGCAGAGTTGAAGGTTGCGGGACAGGGGCATTATTGTGTCATAGTGCCATATATGCTTATTTCCTTTATCTTGCACAGGTGATAGTGTCATAAACATATTAGGATTTTTATTCAATCATTCATTCAGATAGATCTTTTTGGTTAATTACAGCATTTTACTAAGTTCCAATACAAAATTTCATATGTTCCAGAACCATGTTGCATTAGTTCTAGCCACAAGAAATACTCAGCTGAGCTATAGTTTGGATAAGAAACAGTCAACTCTCAATAGACTTGCAGAACCCACTCTAAAGGTCCAGATAAATGGTACAGAAACCAAGCCTTATGAGGAATGGTTGAGGGAGCTGAGTGTGCTTAGCATTTAGGATAAGATGAGAGTGAAAGCCATCTTCAGATATCTAAAGGACTGCCACATGGAACAAGCTTATTTTCTCCTGCTCTGGAGGGTAGGACTCGAACCAATGGCTTCAAGTTACAAGAAAGGAGATTCTGACTGAACATTCAGAAAAACTTTCTGACAGTAAGAGCTGTTTGGCAGTGGAACAGACTCCCACGAGAGGTTGTGGACTCTCCTTCCTTGGAGGTTTTTAAACAGAGGATGCTTTAGCTGAGATTCCTGCATTGCAGAGGGTTGGACTAGATGACCCTTGGGTCCCTTCCAACTCTATGATTCTATGAAATTGCTGAGACATCTTCCCCTTTACTTCAAGCTAACAACAACTCTTATTACAACCATTCTTTTGTAGTGGCCACCATTTCCTCTTGTATGCTTTCATGGGGAAACTCTCGGAAAGATTCAAAGCGAAGTATTCAGATTTTTCAACATTTAAGCTGCTTCCTTGAGAAGAATAATAGAAGCTGGTTAAATAAAACATGCATCAAAAGATGACAATTCGGAACTGTTTCAACTGTGCTCTTGATACATGTGGTTTCAGTTGCCCAGTAATAAGTGGTGGTCTGAGATGAAAGAATACAAAAACAGTTGAACAAAGTACAAGCCTATCATTAATAGTCCTGATTCACTAATACATTTAACTCCAGGAAGTATCTTGATGGGTAAACTTCAGATCAAATTCTAAACCACTTCTTTTGCTGGAATCTGGTGATGAAAAGAGGAATTATCGCCTCAAAAAGACTTTATCCTATGAGACATCTTGCATTTTAAAAGATGTGTCTCTCTCTTTTTGTTGTTTGCTGTACCTCCAACAAAGAAGGAAAGTGTTTAGACTTTTAGACTTACTGGAGAAGTTGACTCATAAAAGAGAAATAAGCTCCCTCTCTATATACCTCCCCCCACCCAAGTGGGAATTGTTTTGAACACCTGACTTTCAATCAGACGGGGGTGGGGTGGAATTGGCTGGACTCTACAACTTTCATTAAGCATCTTTATTGTTTCACTAAGCACTCTCGCCCAATGAGTGCCCTTGACTGATTAATCAGCCCTTTGCTGATTAAACAAAAAGATTCTTTTCGTGTCCAAAGCTTAAGAAGCATATGAACCCCTTGTAAGGCTTCCTCCAGGATTCAGGCATACCTCAGGGTCTCTTACTAAGAATAAGCAGCAATATTACACTGTCTGTGCAACTAATAGTGAGCATGTACCACTCTGTGCCCAGTGGAAGGCCTATTCTAAATGTCCACCTTAGTCCTAAAGTGACCCAATGGAAGGAAGCAAGGGATTTATTTATTTTTAGTTGGTGTATTCTTAGTCAAAATTGGTGAAGTTTGGGTGGTCTTTCTTTCCCTGTTAAAACACATTTAATCCAAAGATTCTGGAACCAACTCTTGGCAGTCTCTTGCACAATTATAAAACAGGGATCTTTATAGTCGTCCTTCCCTTGATAAAAGTAGGCATTTGAAACATTCAGACTTCCTGCTTTTTATGGAAATAAAAATGTGCACGGAAGAACACTCGGGGCCTTCATGATTTAAGGGAATGTGATATAAGGATATATCAAAGCATTGTTTGTTGATTCGTTTTATGCAGTTTCCGACTGCAAAGTTGATTTCACAAGTTGTTACTTATTCATGAATAATTTTTACTCACCAGGTAATATTAAATACTGATACTAAAATGACTGTCAGCATTCTAGTCCACAACTGGGGATCCCATCAACCTCCCTGGCGCCATGTTCACCCAGCTCTCCTTGCTTGAGATGCCAGAGGACCTGCCAACAAAACACCAAATACTGAAGGAGTCAAAAGGTTCAAATGAGGTCCTTGATAGAGTCACTCCTCACCAATGAATGGCAGGATGTAGGTCCAGGTTTAAACCAGCATTCTTGGTTTCACTTTGAATCTACGTTGCCATCCCTTAGAGCTGTCTGAAGCCTATGTCTAACCACCCCTCTGACCCACCACCTTCATGGGAGCTGCAACCTACTTGTCCTAACACTTGCTATACCTGTAAGTAAATGGCAGGGGTGGGGAACCTCAGGCCACACCCTCCACTAGCTCTGCTTTGAACTCACCTTGAATGTTTTGTCTTAGCTTGGACTCTGATGCCAAGATGGAGGATGGAGAGAGATGTGTGAGTGTATGTAGAAATTGCCCTATGGAACAAAGGTCCAATTTATATTCATTACTCTGCTCACTTTTGCCCCTGACTCTACCCGCCAATGACATCCTTTTCACATGATTGAAGAGTTAGCCATGTTGCCATAGAAATAACTAGCTCGGGATGCCTCCAGGAGGAGGGGCAGGCCTTCCCCACTAACCTGACAGGAGGCCACATCATCCTAGAGGTATGAGAACAATAGTTGGGGGCTAGCCTTGGTTTCATCTTGTCTGGAGCTAGGGGAATGGAATTGGGGAGCAAGACCTGTTGGACTGCTACTGCTGTGAGCCCTTCAGTCTTATGCTCAGGTTGTAAATATGTGTAAATAAAGCCATATATCATAAAGAAACCATGGTCTCCACTGACCTTCATTTCAAGGAAATGAAACCAAGAGGTAAATGCTGACACCTCTGAAGTCTCTCCCCACTCAGCAATTGGGGTGTGTGCAACAATGTAATTATTTTTGTAATATTTTAATGGATTTTTAATGGATTTTTATGAAGACATCCTAACTCCAGATAGATGATAGAGAGATAGAGAGACAGATGCTAAAGGCATAGAAATTATCAGTTTGGTATCAGTTTGGGATCAGTTTGGTCCCTGTCATTTCACCAAGGCATATCCTACACCTTCCAAACCATTATTCTTAGCCATGAGAATGAGAAACTTGCTTTCTTCAAATAAACATGACAGCAAATAATATCAAGAAGCCAAGATCTGTGCAAAACTATTGATGGCTGTATCAAAGCAGAAACACAGGAGTCTAAAAAGTTCCCTGTGAAGAGGTCATCCAGTTTGACCACACCACCCAGACCATACATTTAAAGCTCATCTATACTACTTTAATAGTTATGGCTTCTCCCCAAAGAATCATGGGGACTGTAGTCAACACCTAACAGAGCTCCAATTCCCAGCACTCTTAACAAACTACAGTTCCTTGGATTCTTTGGAAGAAATCGTGTGCTTTAGATATATGGTACGATGTGACCTTAGCGAAAAGTGCACTCTGCTTAGAAATACATAAACTGCAAACCTATGCAAGTCCTCATTCTTCATATTAAAAGCAACTCAATGATTGGGGAGGAACACTTGCCCCTTGGGAAGTATTATATGAAAGGATGCTTGAGAACCAAGACCAAAGTCTTTAGTATTAATGTCTTAATTGGGCCCTGGTCCAAAACTGCCACTGGCTTTCTTCTCCCATCTGTCTTCATTTCTTATGCTTGGCAAGTGCTGACCAGGCAAGTGAGTGAAAAAGAAGGAGAAGAAGGAAAAACCTGAGATCTTGGGAGGGTTTCTATAGGTTAAATCTCGGAGACCTCAGCAGGGTGTTTGCAGTGAAAGAGCCCTTCCAGCAGGAGTTATTAGGAATGCAGAGCTAGGCTGAGTTTTCTTTGGACGGAGCACATATTTCTGACCCTTCCAAACCTGTAAGTCCAGGCCAATAAAATTTCTTTTTTGTTTTCCATCCCTCTTCTCCAGCCCACTCCTTTTCCTTCTCCTGGAGAGCCATGGGACCTTCAGGAAGATTTACAACTGCTGGGAAGGAGCAGGTGCCAGGGCAACCAACACATATTGGTCAATTCCATCCTGGAAAGAAGAATCCAGCAACGGAAAGAGAGGGCTGCGTTTCAGACAGAAGACTAGACCAAAGCAAAGAGCAAAGCCTATATTCTTTTGACAGGAAAAACGGCTGCTTCCCTCTTCTTCTAACCTAACCTCACACATTGTCCCTTTAAAGAACGAGTAGCTTGCCACGTGGGACCCAGGTGGCGCTGTGGGTTCAACCACAGAGCCTAGGGCTTGCCAATCAGAAGGTCGGCGGTTCGAATCCCTGCGACGGGGTGAGCTCCCGTTGCTCGGTCCCTGCTCCTGCCCACCTAGCAGTTCGAAAGCACGTCAAAGTGCAAGTAGATAAATAGGTACCGCTCTGGCGAGAAGGTAAACGGCGTTTCCGTGCGCTGCTCTGGTTCGCCAGAAGCGGCTTTGTCATGCTGGCCACATGACCTGGAAGCTGTACGCCAGCTCTCGGCCAATAAAGTGAGATGAGCGCCGCAACCCCAGAGTCAGACACGACTGGACCTAATGGTCAGGGGTCCCTTTACCTTTACCTAGCTTGCCACATACCTCATCTTGAATACTCCAGACGAGGTGTTGGATCCAGAGTGTCTCTTCCACAAACAGAAGGGACTGAGATCTGTCACTGGAGAAAGAGAGTCAATTACCCTCTTCCTTCTGCAGCACCTGGTGCCACCTTTCATATTGTTCAGGAGGGTCCCACGGCCCTCCAGAGCAGCTTCTCCAGAGGCTCTGAGCATTGCAGGAGGAAGGAAGAATGAACAAAAGTCACTGTCCCCATTCTCCAGAGGGAGTATCCTGTGAGTGGAGTCATGCTCACAGGAACTACTCTGAATGCAAGCGAAGGAATGGTTTCTTTTTCTCAAATATTTGTCCATAGGAGATATTTAAATAATGCTTGCATTTATTTCCTTCCATGTTTGAAGAGCCACAAGAAGAGGATCACAAAATAAGTGCAATAAATATTGATTTGATAGGCTTGTATGCTCATTTCATCTTCCTCTCTACTGGGGTCCATCATGTTTATAATGGAACTAGCCTCTTCCACCAGCTGAAGCAATAGTCCTGTTTTTCTGACTCAGAAAAATCACATCTTTGCTTTCTCTGTGGATTGGATTCTGAAAACCTCCATATACCATCACAGAGTTGTAGAGTTACGATAGTGTCTAACTCTGTGAAGTTGCACACATTTAGTCAAATCCGCATCATTAATTCTGATGGGAGAATCCGGGCTTCTTCTAAGGGCTGCCAACTTTGGATGCTTGCAATTCAGAAATCTAGACTTGAGTCGCTCTGAAGTGTGTGGCATCCAACCCACATGCTGCACAGACGTACTTGTCAATTGCCATGGGAAATTGGAGTTAAAATGTGCCAGAGGAGGTCATGCTACAGAGGAGGTCATGCTACAGTTTAGATGAGGGATCTAGGAAAACTGCTTGACTGCTTGGGTGTGAATATGTTTATATTTGTCAGTAGCTATCACTAAATGACTTAACATTCACAACAATTTGCAGGGTCTTGCACTCTGCTTGAGGAAGAGATGAACACATCAAATACCAATGCTAATTACAAATTAACTATTTACCACTTAAGTGACTGGTTCACTGTCAATCAAGTTTTGCTGAAGCTCTTGTAGGATTTTTATTTAAATGAACATAGTCATCAAAGGGTGATGATAGAAAAAGCATGCACCCGCTATAATTTAGAGAAAGAAATTCAGTCCATCTAAATTATTATTAATGCAAATACTAATTCTCTTAAGCTAACTGCACCTATTCATGCCTATTAATACCTGAAAAAGTTAAGTAATATGAATCATAGTGATTTTGCTGTGTCCTGTGCCTGAGGTTACATACCGGTAGGTAAATTTTAGCCTTTAGGGTTAAATTACACATTGAATTAAATGTGTTATTGAATTTCATGTGACTGGTTTTAAAGAATATAAATAAAAGATATGTTGTTCCTTGATGGGGATTTGTCCATGATAAGCATGGAGGGAGAGACCTGTTCTTTCCTCTCGTGCCAAAATCACAATGAAAAAGCTGCCTCACCTGAGCTGCTTTTTGCATTCGAAGGAAAGCTACTATTGGCAGCGGTGCAATGCAAATAGAAGCTTGTGGAGTGGAGACTCACAGCATGTGGGGAAAGATTAAACACATCCTCCCAACCTGTTGTGATCCTGTTCATGTCCTCTACCCCAAACACCCATTTTTTGTTTTAAAAAGAGTTGTAGATGAACTTTAATAACCTGATGTGTTTTGGTCCTTATCATTATTTCTCTTATGAGAAAACAAGAGATACAGGGTTTCCCCCCATCATTCTCTCATCAGACCAATCCTTTCCTGTAGTCTCACTTTTTCTGTGCATCTGATGCCTCTCATTTACTGTTTCTAGAACGTAATAAATCAAACAGCATGGACATCAATTTCCCTCCCCTTTAAGTCACTCCGTGCAGTTATAAGCATTTGTTCCTTTGCCTGCCTCTTTGACTGCTTCAGGGATTGACCATCCCAGCATAACATTGCCATCCAAACCATCTATTGGCATCTTCATTTATGGAAACTTAACGAGTTGGTCCAGGAAAGGGGGAAGGGGAAGGAATTTGGCTCACCCAGTCACTCTCTGCACATCTCATTTAATTTCATGTACTATGTCGATATGGATGGTGCCTCCCTTGGCTTTCCATTCTATAGATCTTTCATTATGCTGAAGACATAGTGTCTTAATTAAAGCATGTGTAGTTCCATGCAACATGGAAAACAACAATCTTTTAAATATCCTAAAGGAAGGCATAACTAGGTGCCAGAACTGAGCTGGCAAACGTTTCACAACATGTCTCATGTCATGGATTTCACCCTAAGAAATCTGGGTTGCTAGCTTGTAGTTTTGCTGTTAACTTCTCATCAAGAGCTGGCATGAAAAATATAATGGCCCCTTCTCTTCCTTTTCCCGTATTTTCCCAGCAGGGTCCAGTGGCTTGTGGCAAGATTCCAAAGAGGCTCATGATTAATGTATGAATATGTAATGGGGGGAGGGGGGATCCTAGATCTCTTCTCATAGATTTGCAAGGCTTCAGACCAACACACTGCTGGGAATAACTGAGCGAGTTTCCTGCCTTGTGTTTCCTGTCTTGTGTATTTTCAAGTCCCCACCCACTCCACTTAAGAATCTACCTTGATTTACCTGCCACACTACCTCTCGAATGGGAAACAAACATGAAAAGCAAAGTTTCTACAGGATCAAGGACACAGCCATGGACAGGAATTCTAAAATGAATCAAATATGAAATAAATGCAACCCTGTTTGTTTCTATAAGAAAATAGAGAAATGAATGGGGAAATGAATGAGAATCATCTTGTTTTCTTTTTCTGGTCCATTTCTCATAAAAAGGATTCCTTAAAACTGACAAGAGGCATTGCATTACATTGCCTCACAGATTGGAACAAATTGATACATTCAGGGAATGTCCTGTAGGGAAACGGTGGTCTTCAACTGCTCTGAAAGTGACATGAAAATGGCCCAGTCTGAAGCCCCTGAATTAGCTCAATGTCTGCAAAAGGTTTCTGAGATTTTTAAAAGTGACACATGCAGAGAAAATTCAGAGAAAATTGGGGATCTTGGAGGGCTCTGAAAGTGACAAGATGTGAAAACGATCCAATGTGAAACATAAAGCAATGGTAAGCTGTCATCCTTTTCTAACTGCATATAAAATGGGGACCCATTGCTGAATCTCCATGAAACTTGACAAGTCTGGTGTGTTCTGAGTTAGTAAAATATGCCCACAGATTTTGTGCCATTCAGATAGAAAACATCAAAATTGGAGAATACAGGCAGCGCGTTTGTTGACAGTAAAGGGAAGCTTAGAAGAGGTTAGCCTCTTTTAAATTACCTATAAAAATTGGAACCCCTTGACTAATCTATTTGAAATGTTGCAGCTCTGAGGCCTTAGGAAACTGACTGTGCAAAGTGCAGCTGATTGATTGCTGATCTCACAACATGGCTGTGAGAAGCCTGAGGAAGATCCCTCAGATCTTGGTGCCTGCCCATAAAAGGAAGTCCTTCTGTGAATGGCAGGCCACTCTAGGCACCAGAGGGGAGAGACAAAAGGCCTTCTTGCAGTTGGGTCATCCCTTGGAGGAATCCTAGGAGGAAGGGTACCAACTCCCTTTGATTTCTCACTATTATGATGAGACTGAATCTTAGAGTGACCAGCTAGGGTGCCATGGGCCAGGAGTCGGCTTCACCTGCTGAACAGCAGCCTGAAGGAGCAGAAGGTGAAGTGACTCCACCTGCTGCTGATCAGCCTTCTTGTTGCTGATGAGAACCAGCTGGCTCCAGCTTTCTTAAGCAGGGTTTCCAGCCTCAGTCACTTGCTGGAAACAACATTTGTCATTCCTGATCAACCCTTGCTGCTTCTTGTGACCTTGGACCCTCAGCTTTCTTAACCCCCGGATCATCTGACTACACAAACTGGGATACTCCTGACCTTAGGACTGGACTGGACCTTGTATACAGACTCTGCCTCTAGGCAAGTACCCTCCTGAGACTCGGCTGGTTGGCTGGCTTCTCCCTCCACTGAGCTCTGCCATGGCTGGTAGCACAGGGCCAGGACATAGGGTGAGGTCAGCAGCTTCAAGGAAAACATAATAACCCGAGCAATGCCAGTTATGATGGGAAATTAAAAGGTTGATGACACTGTTGATGGCGGTGCACTTTTCTTGTACCAGGCAGTAGCGCAAGGCCTCTTAGAGTGGGGTGGCACGTATCTGTCGACTCTGCAAGTGAGTCACTGCTGCTTACTAGGAGGAGGAGGGAAAAGGCAGCAGGGAGGGTGACAGGATGTAAATGCACCAGCTGAATTGCTGGCCAGGCTTCTCACCTCATCTCTCACCCTCTTGGTAAGAAGCAACAGATCACCTGCCGGGATGTCAGGTAGGTACCTCTGCCCCACAGCACCATCCAGTGTTGTATTGGGGAGATAGGTCAAGGTCATGGAAATGCTTTCCTCTTGTGATGTGGTGACTAGAGCCTTCCATGCAGAGGAGTATCACCAATGGCATGCTGCTTCATGATAGGTGTGTCTTGGCGGTCACTGGTGGAGGAACGGGGGGCGGGGGGAGCGTACCGCCCTCAGCACCATTGGGGAGGGGGTACCATCGCGGCCACCCTCGACACGTGCCGCGCACCCCCCACCGCACCGGGCGTCACACCCTCACGGGCGGTGTGCCACGCCCCCGGGACGTGCACCGGCCACACCCCTGCCTGCTCTCCGCCCCTGGTGCCAGAGCATGCAGCTTCGCCACCGTTGGCAGTGTAGCCATGAATACAGATGGATCCCTGGTTGTTGTTGCTATGTTATCTCTGGTTTGCAATGCTATGTTATCTCTGGTTTGCAAAGCTAGCTTTGCTGCTGGAATTGCGTAGAGTCACAACCCAACTATGCCCATGTTAATGCTGAAATAATCAGGCTGCCAGTATAGTGGAACCACTGGGTTGCTGAGCTTGCCGCGCTGACTTAAATCAGAATAAGTTTGTTTGAACACTACTACTTTGACTTAATTGATTTGTGACTCAAACTGTAAATTAGTACAAAAACAGGCTCCTTTAAGGTCCACTGAACAATTTACACAAATAAAGCAAGATCAACTAAGAAAAAAAAAAGGGGGGTGGGGGTGGGAATCTAATTTGGAATAAGAAGTACCAGCCGTTCATCGCTAACTGCCCAGGCACATTTGATATAAACAGCCACCTCCTGTGCAGTATATTCCACCAGGTGAAACATTACACATATGGAAGAAGGCCTACACAAAATAAGAGAAAGTATAAACTTCTTTTCCTCTGCAATAAATCATAGCAGCTTTTTTTCCCAAGGCAAGGCAAATACCTGTTGTACAGCACATGTATTAGTAAGGAAATGACACCAATTATGAATTATGTGGCATACATTATATTGTCAGTTTTAGCAAATGCAGCAATAGTTCATCCTCGCTCTCCGTTTAACTCTTCGGCATTTTTTTTTATTTTTTTTTTTGCATGGCAGTCATGGCTCTATTTTGAAAATTCACATAACCGGAGACAAGACATAAATCAGCCCAACAGAAGAGCACTTGAGAGTTACGCATTTTCAGCAAATATAATATTTTCACAAAAAGATGCTGAGCCGATGATGGGCAGGTTGCCTTCCACTAGGAGGTTTGATTTAATTTGTCTTTGTACCACATTCCCCACTCACCCAATCAGTAGTGGAACACCACTATCCATGAATATTAAAGTTTATAATGCTGATTTCTCCTATCCAGAAAGATGTAATTAGGGGATTATATCATTTTCAGATCAACAGACAATTTAATTGTTGCTAACTTAAGTTTATGATTTAACCAAACATTTGCAGCACAAAATGAAGCCCAAAATGTTTCAAAAGGATAACATTTTTACCCGTTTGGAGCATCTTTGCATCCATGATAGCGTTAAATTTCCATTACTAGTGTCTTCAACTTAATGTATTGATTTTGGTTCAGAGTTAGGCTTTGCTGTACCAAGAACAATTGTTCATATAAAAAACCCTAAACACCACAGGTTTTTAAATAGGTATTTCCTTCTCCATTGTTAAATGGGCTCACGGTGCTTCACCGGTCCTTGAAGTCCAGCTGCTTTGCCACCCTGGATATGAAATCTCTGCCTCCTGCAACATCATCTCCAGATTCATCTAAGAATAGCAAGCATAGCGCAACCATCCCTGCAGCAGTACTGGCCGACCTGTTTTCTCAGCTGGAAATCTGGGGCTGTAACTTTATTTTGACTTTCCCTTCTTCTTGCTGCCTTTCCCAATGGATCACTGAATCAGCTTTGCGGAAGCAGCACATCCTGTCAATCAAGGAAAGCAAAGGCTGACTCAGAAAGTCTGGCACAGCAGATCAGAAAGAGCCCATTTCATTTCATTTATTAGTCATTTCATCTATCAGGCCTCCGCTTCTTGTGATAAATGATACTAAAGATTAAAAATGCAAGCTGAACATGGGGTGTAAAATCTGAGGTTCTCTTGTGTGCGATCCAAGTGAATGGGAGATGCACAGCCATACTAGCTTCCCATTCATCTGAATGGGGTATGTGTTGGAGGACTAGTTTGTGAATGGTGCCCTAGGCTTTAGATTAATCCTGGTTTTGTTTGATAGAAACCTAGGCATATCTCTCCCACACTTTAGTCTATTTCCAACACTGGAAAATAAACATTTGTAATCTGCTGAGAATTTCTAAACCACTGGGGATTGGCTGAGACTCTTTTTTTCCTTTTTTTCTTTTGCCAAGAAATGCAAAACCTTTACATTCTTCAGATAATATATCTGCCAATATTTGCAAATGGCATTATTCAGCTTTGGTATAGAGACCACAACACATTTGAATACAAACAGCACTAGCTTTAAGAAAATATGCATTATTTGTGTTTTTTTGGTGTTTTTTTTTTTTTTTAGAAAAGTCCTGGATGTTTCACAGTGGTCTCACAATTGCAGTTGTTACCCTGTATCCACATAATTATCTTCATCATAGTATTTTTCAGATTCTTGCTTGAACCAAAATGGTCGAGATTTAAGTAGACGACTACTTCACCCTGTAAGGGCAGGCATGGAGAACCTGTGGCCCTGCAGATACTGTTGCACTCTATCTCTCAAGCAGCCTCAGCCAGCATGGCCAACAGCCAGGGATGAGGGGAACTGGTATCCAACAACACCTGGAGGCCACAGATTCCCCATGCCTGCTGTGGGGACTGTGGGGTTTGCGATAATGTTGTGATTCCTTTCAAGGGAACATCTGCCAAGGATCTGTGGTTGTCCAACATGGACTTGGTGAAAAGGCACCTGATTTTTCCCAACCACAAGACAGCTTTCTACTCTTTTATTATAATGGCGTTTTTGAATTTCTGAAAATGGAGACAGCAGCACGGGATATGAGAAGAAAGCTTTCTTTCCGTTTGAAAGACAATCACCAGATTTGTGAGCAGTTAATTCAAGTGAATGTATGAACTACTGTACAGAACAATGCCTGGATTAGCTCCACCATCTGATGTCTCTATCCACTCAGTGCTAAAAAGTGTAGCTTCATGCACAATACAAATAAGTGGATGTGGGCTTTTGGGGGGATATTATTGTGCAAGCATGAAAAACAGAAGTGAAAACCAAATTCAATCGACTTTTGTGAACGAAATGTGAAGCTGAGCTCGTTGGACTGGGGACAAAGGGCACTTCCCCAATGCCTCTCACATCTTTGCGGCCTCATTTTAATGAAAGTAAAAACCCAAATAGCTGAAGCAAAGTAACAGAGAAGTTTTGGTGTTTTTTTAAATGCTACAGTGCTGTTGTTTATAAACAGGATAACTTTCTCTATTATGTCATAATTGGCACATGATATACACTTTGAGTAGCAAGGCAACAAAGTCAGTACTGGCCATCTCTTCCTGCAAAAGCAATTCCAAGATTAAATGTAGAAGGTGAAACTAATCGGGTCTTGCACGTACTCACAAATATGTATCACATTTGCAGCAAGATAATGTGCGCACATTTGTATCACAAAGAGAAAAGAATTATTCATGATGAAACAAGCCAGTATTTGAGACAATAACAGATGTCAACCATCCTGAGTCCAAGTGCAGGCTCCTTTGAACCATGCATGCTATTTGCTTATGGCTTGCATAGATAAATCATTTAAGACATCAGATCACATGGTGATATTTGCTCTAAGAATAGAATAGAATAGAATAGAATAGAATAGAATAGAATAGAATAGAATTTTATTGTCATTGTCCCCTTCGGGGACAACGACATTACTTGGCTGCTCCATCCACCCAGATAGGGCACTCCACGCAAAAACAAAACAAAAACAAAACTACTACAAAAACACTGATTAAAACCATACAGTATGATACAACATAACAGGTAAGATTAGATGACTTTCAAAGTCCAGGCTTCCCATTCAAGGCCGAGATCGCTCTAGAGAAGAAGCTGTTCCTAAGACGGCTTGTTCTTGTCGTCATCGTCCTGTATCTCCGTCCCGATGGCAAGAGCTCAAAGAGTAGGTAGAAGCTATGATTTTCAGACACCTGGCACCAGAAAGGAATAACCTTCCTTTTCAATTATATACAGCTTGTGTAACTGTGTGGCTAGGCTGCTGATTGGGGACAAGCTAGCTATAGGTGGCAAAGAGTCTTTGCTCGCTTCTAGATTGCCAGTATTTTGCAGGAGGGATTTAATTGCATTCTAGAGCTATTGGTTTGTGCGAGTAAAGCCAATTAAAGTGCTCTGGTGCAACAAATCAACTTTTTAAAAATGACATTTTGCTGTTAGGAAAGTGATGGGGAAGTACACTAAGTGATAGATAAATGATTAAGATGTGTAACTTTCATCCATGCAAATCGGGGTGAAAGCAGGATAGATGCTTATTGTCATGCGACCTTGTGGAGAAATGCTGTATATATGCCTGCTTGTGATGGGGAAAGTGGAATTGTTCTGTGGCCTCTTACAGGACTATAGCTTGTGTAAGGGGTGTATAAATTTTGTTAAATAAGTCACTTGAATTCCCTGGTTCCTCTCTGAGTCTGACTTAGGTCATATCCACACCAGACATTTAAAGCACTCTTATACCACCTTGATAGTCATGGCTCCCCACAAAGAATCCTGGGAACTATAGTTTGTTCACTACATAGCTACAGTTCCCAGCACACTTAACAAACTACCGTTCCCAGGATTATTTTGTATAAAAGTGCATTCTTCAAAGCACATGAAGGGAAGTGGCTAGAACGTAGCTGTAAGGAGAGAGGTCAGAAGAGAGAAACCTGGCAGTAAAAGTCATTTAAGGTCCAGGAAAGGTTATGTGGAGCTTGCAGATCTCATCCTTGCATCTAACCTTTTTGATATTACAAAGACAAGATTCTTTCCCCATTTTCTGACTGGCATAAATGTGCACGTTGCTATTGGTCAGGAAGGAATGGTGAATGGGGGAAGCATTGCTGAAACCCTCAAGAAAATGCAGCACCAGCCTGCTCTCCTTTCTCATCCTTTTTTTGCCCATCTTCTTATCATCCTCAGCTAGCATCACAATTAACTTGAACTACATGGTGAAGTCATAGCCCATGGTGTGTAAGGATCAGACCGAGAGACCACTTCCATTTGACACTAATTTAATAAAATAGCAAACCTATTCATTTTAAATAGTAGAGTCCTCCCTCCCTCCCATCAAATCTACTTAAAGTATTTCTCTTTAGATTTGTGGCTCCAACAGCTGCAACTGAAACCAGCAATCAGCAAAGCCCCTTGTTTTTATTGGAACTGAAGTGCCTTGTTGAAAATGGATTGGATTACAGGGATCAATCAGCAGCGGGTCTCTGAGGCCGAGGGAATCATGCCAGCACAATGGTTGCCAAAAGCAGAAAATTCTAAGGCCAGTGGCAGGCCCTAATGTTCTGGAAAATCCATTGTTTTACAAAGAGCTTTGGAGATAGGAAATGGATTCAGTCGCATAGAGAAGGAAGGAAGGAAGGAAGACCCTCTCCCTAAAAATCTTTTGTGTTACAGCATGTGATAAAAGTAGAGAAAAAACTGTATGATTTTGTTGCATGTCTGCCTATATTCCTACGGATGAGATAAATCAGCAGCTACAAAACTGACCTGTTTCATGAGTGGCAGCATGGGAAATGGGCAGTGTTTGAGATTTCCATAGTGATCTGGTCACTTTTTGAAAGCTGAGAAACCCCCAAGAAACTGGCTCAATCTTGAGAAGTGTGAAGTGTCATCAGTTCCCATTGGGGT
This sequence comes from Darevskia mixta, assembly GCA_034641385.1. NCBI lineage: Eukaryota > Metazoa > Chordata > Lepidosauria > Squamata > Lacertidae > Darevskia > Darevskia mixta. Next base: position 22,470,860 of record JAWWNH010000029.1, on the reverse strand, counting down.
TCATGAGAGTTGAAAGTTTCCTGACTTTGCATGCAAGTACATGTTAGTTCCCCTACTCTATACCTGCTATGACATCACTGGATACTGGACCTCTCCAACCTCTCATTTCCCAAGGTGCCGTTCAAAGAGTTGGATATTTCATAATGGCTTGTTTATTTCACTCCTCTCCTGGCATACTGTCATTCTTACAAAACTGTGTGTATCTTGGCACTAAAGAAATGTATAGTGCAGGTGGTGATGGCAGAAGTATTAATAGTAAATTTCAAGAATACTTAAAGAATTTGTCATCATCGCCCAATAGATGTTCAGAGAAACATAAAAAAATTATAAGCTTTTGTGGTATCTGAAGAAGGGTGCATACACACGAAAGCTTATACCCAGAACAAACTTAGTTGGTCTCTAAAGTGCTACTGGACAATTTTTTAATTTTTTAATTTATTTCAACTGCGTCAGACCAACACGGCTACATACCTGAATCCAGAGAAACATAGATATGGTTATCTTCCAAGGCTATTGACTGCAGGCACAATCCAAAGAAGGGCTGCTTGCGAAATGTATCCAATGTTCAAAGGACATCTTGCATATTGGCTGAATGAACATTTGACAGAAGGTTCTATATAGTAGGAGCCAAGGTATGGTTTGTTGCCACTTCCTCCACTTGTTTGAATTGTTGCACCCAAGTTTCCTATGGCACACTAGTCTGAATTAGTTCTGTATCTGGCAACTGCATAGAGGATAGGTATAAAGTTATTTAAAATCCCTCCCAAAACCATATACTCTGTCCCACAGAACTGAGACAACAGTTCTGTTTTTAGAGCCATAACTGCATGGAGATTTGGTGAAGGAAGTATGCTTGCAAGAGAGGGGGAAATGTAAATCAGTTGGCTGCTTTTGATATAAGGCAGATTACAAAACTTTGTTGCAAAGTCCTCTGATGTAAAATAATCCAGATGTATGGAATAAACTCATTTCAGGATTAGGGGTGTAAGAAAGCATCATTTTCCATTCTGCCCTGCAGCACTCTTTCTGTTCTGATGCAGTTCGTCTTCTGCCAAAAGCTACATTATTTGTTTCACTGTCTGCTGTGGCAAAATTACATAACTCACATAATTTACGTAATTAATTACATAAATCATGGTGTGATTGCTTTACTCCACCTCATTCATTTCAGTGCAAAGGAAATACACCGGGGGGGGGGGAGAGATGTAATCCATAATTTGTGGACTGAAAGCAACAATGACAGTGAATACCAATTGTATTTGCTGGATTGATTTCCATTCCAGTTATGGGGTAAATAAGCCAACACTTTCAATTTCTGCTACCGTTTCTCCAACCTCCCTGTTCAGGATCAGCCACTCTCATGTAGGTAACTGCTGCGCAGACTTTGTAATGAGCTTTGAGGCACAGACAAAAATCACTCACTGCACAGACTCAGTGAAAAACCCTACATCTCATGCCTTATTTTCAAGTTAGATAAAGAAAAGCCACTTGTATTTGCTAAATCAGCTACCGGTAAGTATCTCTTAAGATAGCGAGATTTAGTACTCATCGAATCACCTCAGCAAACTTTATTCCACACATCTGGATTACCTTACTGCCAGGAGACAAATAGGTGGCTAAAGGCAGAAAATGAGGTGAGTGGAAGGGTCACAACCCTCCCCACTTCTAAAAGCTCCCCTTTCAAGTGGAAAAAATTGCCCAAGAACCTTTGGCTCAGCTCTATAATGAATTCATTTTGCTAAATCTCTGGTGATTCCCACCCACCCCTGTCTAAAAGCTGTGCAGCCTTAAAGTGTGAGATGTAGTAAGAGATGGCTGCAATGAATACTTCTCTCCTTTCCCCACTCCACTTCAGCACTTTAGGAACCAAAGGATCTTCCATTTAGGGAAGCAGGCGTTAAATTCCACATACACTGAGGTAGGATATGGAGTTGCCAGAAGCTCTTCTGCCCAGGGACTTCCAAGGGGTGCACTAGCTTCATTCCACTTTCAGTTACTTTCTTCAGCTTTGGCTAATAGGGAAGGACAGCAAAACACAGCCAAGAATAGTTGGCTCTGGGCCTGACTTGGCAACGGATTCAGTTGCTTCTGATGTTCTGCCTCCTTCATGTCCCTGCGCTCTTTATGCCAAAGTTATTGGGTGTGCGTGCAAGGTGATGGCATCATTCTGGCTCTGCTGACCTTTTGTGCCTCTTGCCTGACCTTCCGCTGTGCCTGTCTTGCACTACTTTGGTTAACCCAAAGCTGCATCAAGAAGAGCAAGTCTGGCACATTTTGGTAAGGTGGTGGGCAGAAGTACTTCTGTCGGATGCAAACATTGGAAATGGCCTGTTAAATCAGGCACACCATTGGAGCCCTGCCAATTATTCGTCCCTTTTCATTGGGCAGCTGGTGAACTTTGAGGTCGAAGGGCTTTTGTTTAAAGAGATATCATTTTACAAATGTAAAACGCAAACATTTTGCTGCAAGTTTTTTTGGGGGGGGAAGACTGCAATCGATTATTTATCACGTTAATTGATTCTGACAGTCAAGCCGAAAGCATGCATGGAGGGAACCAATCTAAATCACTTTTATGAGCAGAGATAGTAGAGTGGGGGATTTTCTTTTTACTGCACTGCAGTCAAGGTAGGGTATTGAGCTTCTTAAATTGACATAATCTTCAAATTATAGTCCTCCGAGGAGACATTTCAGTCGGCATGCAATTATTGCAGCTTTCCGCACCTTGTGTGATGAGCTTAAAGTGAACATGAGGACATTCTCTGACTTTTTCCAGAGCTGGATGTTAACTGTGAGAAAGCCATCCTTAGGACATTTGGATCCTGTGAAACGGAGCAATGAAGGGGCAAAGGGAAAACTGAGGAATTGCAGAGCTCCCCTAGGCATTCCAAGCATAATGCTCTGAAGGCTAATAAAAAAAGCATTACAAAACACCTAATAGCTTATTCAGATTTTTGTGAAGTGTTCCACCATAGGTTTCCACTGAAATACATTGATTGTGAATATGATTCCAGTACACAAACTGGGCACTGTTTCAATGTATTACTTATTTGTTCCTTAGATTTTGTACCTGCCCTTTACCTTAAGGTCTCTGGGCACTTTCAGTGGCAAGCCCCGCTCCCTGCGTCCCTTGCCTTCAACCTGGAGGTAGCATATAGCCATCATGAAGTCTTGTAACCCTGCTACTCTGTACATTCATGCATTGTAGCATTCCCAAAGAAATTATTGGGAGGGCTAAACTTCCAAACAACCATAATTTGTCAAAATCTGCCAAGGCTACTACTGGTATTTATTTATTTAGCATCATAACAATACATTTGCAGCACAACATCAGACCCTCCCATTTTCCAGGGACGTCCCTGATTTAGAGAAACCATCCCTGTTTCTGATTTGATCTCGGAATGTCCCTCTTTTCCTTAGGACGGCCCTATTTTTATTGGATAAATTTTGGAGGGCATGGAGTTATCTGACCCCTGAGCCGTCTGAAGGCAATCCTGTATAGGGAAGGGTTGTTTTTTTTAAAATGTTTTAATATATGTTGGAAGCTGCCCAGAGTGACTGGGGCAACCCAGTATGATGTGTAGTAAAATTATCATTATGGAATGGGACGTCCCTATTTTCATCGGAGAAATGTTGGAGGGTATGCAACATCCATTTACAAATGGCAGTGTATAAATATATTTTTTATAAACAAAGAAACAAGCGTGTGGACCAAATGCCATTTAAGGCCAAAGTTGCATGTGATTGTAAAAAGCCCATGCCCCAAACAGGTAGCCCCAACCTTGTCCAAAAATGTGGTATGGTGTGTGTTATTTAAAGCATGGAAAGCAGGCCAGGTGTGAAATGGCTTGGCATTCGCCATCCAAGCTGATGGGTGACACTGGACCAGTCACATGGTGTACAGCAACACAGGAAGCTGCTTTATCTTGAGTCATGCCATTGGTCCATCCAGCTCACTATTCACACTGATTAGCAACAGCTCTCTGGGCTTTTGGGCAGGAGACATTCCCAGCCCTACTCAAATCCAGGGATTTAACCTGGGATTCTCTTCATACGGAGCTGATCCTCTACCATGGAGCCATGGCCAGGGGTGGCACATCCTGTTTTGCCATTTGAGGTGAAGTGGAGAGTGCCACCTTGCTCTGCCCTGCCACTGCTGTCTCCGCCACAGAATGAGAAGCATCAGCAGCATCAGTGCCAGTCTCAGGTGAGATGTCACTCAATTTGGGTGAGGTCTTGCCAAAATCACCCGAGATCTTGCATGCTCTGGATGTGATTTTGAGGCTGCCACCATGAGGGCTTCTGCTGCCTGAGGCAGCCATCTCAGTCTGCCTAATGACAGAGCCAGCTCTGTTCATGGCCCTTCCTCCAGTAGTGGCTAGGAGTCATAGTAACAGCAGTTGCTGCTGTGGAAGGCTGAGCCCACAGAAGGCAATTGGGAGGTTGGTGATGCTGTAGCAACTTCTCCTTCTCCTTGATGCAACAGAGACAGGCTATTTAGCCTGGGGTTCACTATAGAGTGATGAGATCCATGAGATGATATAGGCAGGAATGCGAAGCTGATGAAACCTTTGGGTTGCCTGACCTTCTAACCCGAATTACTGAGTTCTCTAGTTGCCTAGAATCTGTTGCTGGTTGAACTGAAGAGTCTGCAGGCCCAAGATAAGAGACCCATGGTGCCTGACAACCAGGCAAACATTTCTGAAATGCAGTGAAGGAAATTGAAGGGAAGAGAAAACATATTTCTGGTCAGGTTGTTATAGCTGTAGGGGATACAATCGCTTCCCAGTCCCAAATTATGCTTTTTAAAAAAGAATGGAGCAAATGGAATGGTCATCTTTTCATGGCAGTCAACAATTAGCCATCTAGGAAAGCTATGGAACTGGATGCAAAAGTTACCAAGAGATAAACAAGCTCCAACTTCTTCCACCAGAATGTAACCACATATGAAGGAAGCTCAAGGGCTCAGGGTATATTTTGCCCAAACTTCCATGCGTAGTTTGTCATTCCCAGACTGTGCTGGATGTGAGCCTCTGTAGGGGAGGCATTTCTCCTTTTTGGAAGGTTATATTTAGATTTTCTTTCTCATGACCCAGAATAGACGATGGAAGTGAACTATACAAACTCACTGTTTCCAATTAGAGATATACTCCTGTTTATTGTTTTACCACAAGCCTTCTTGCAGTTGACAATCTGCAAGTTCACTGCACAGATCTGATAGGTGTAGGGGGGAAAGCAGTCATCTATTCAGTATTCTGCTCTTCACTCCACACTTCAGCATTTGCATCTGCCCAAGCTACATACCAGGGCAAGCAATGCATGTAAAAATGCTTGGAATGAAGGGGAGATTTGGATTTGCTGAGAAAATAGCTGCTTCTCAGTACTTCTTGAATGATAATGATGACCATCCTCATCATAAATATGTATCAGTTGCTCCATCATATTTCTCACGACGGCTTACACCAAGGAATAAAAAAAGGTTACAAAGTTTGTAGCTGTTGCTGAGACCCTATGCGGATGTCTGTGCATGTGTAAAATTTCGTTTACAGACATATCTGTGAAAGGCAAAATAAATTAATGGAAATAGTAAAACAGCATAAAACAAAAGTAGCCTTTAAATTGCGTTAGTGCTTTTTTGTGAAAACAGAATGTTTTGGAATATTTAATCACCAATAGCAGCTATCTATAGGTACCGGCCATTCATTACACCTCACATTTCCTTAGAACTGTTGGATTGGGCGAACAACTTGATGTGACATGGGAGATTCATGAACAGGAGGTCCAGTGTTGATTCCTTTTTAGAAGCCCAGTGGGTGGGTGATTTGGATGGGGACCATAGCAAATAGCAACATTGGCAGGGATTTTAATTGAATGACTGGAGCAGGGAAAAGTCTTAGTTCCCTTCCCCAGCAAACCAGCCACCAATCCAAATCCTTCACCACCTTTGTGACTGGCTACATTTTCTGCAGGAAATCCCACCACAGATCTTCAGACATCATGTCTCATTTAGCCCCAAGTGCAATGTCAAATGTTATGCAAACATCAGGAAAGCAGTTGCGTAAGCAGATTAGCCCTCCCTTTCTGTGTGTGCTTTTACTGCAGTGTTCCAATGCGAGCTTCTGCTGGGGGAAGCAATTGTTGACCCTCTGAGAAAGAGGATGCTAAGCTAGAGGGACTCTTCAGTTCTTATGAGCAGGGGAGGTGAGAAAGCTCCTGGTGCAAATTCCACTTGTCATCTCCTCTCTGGCATTACAGTGAACTCACACTCCAGACATTACAGTTTGGAGGTTACCAATGCCTGGACCACTGATGCCTGCTATGTATCTCAGTCTAAGTACAGTACAGCTGGAAATGTTAAAAGGGTTCCTACCCACTGAGGACACCTGACCATACTTTGGTAGCCCAGAGCAGGCAATCACCCTATCTCAGCCTCCAATTTGCCAGGATTCAAACTCAGTTTCTTCATCTTCCTTTCTTCACCTTCCCACTACAGCATTCATACATTGGTCCAGGGTTTGCACAGCCATACCTGATTCAGACTGAAAGATGAAACTGAGTGTCACCGTACCCCAATAGTTATCACCCTTAGGGTATTTTCCTATCCCAGAAACCTCAGGGGTATCCAGAGTCTGCTGATACCTCCCTCTTCTGTGTGGGTGGTGCAGTTTTGGCTACAGGAAAGCTTGAATCAGTATTTGAAAAAAATAATGATACTTAATATAAGTGGAGCATTGCCTAGTGGCAGCCAATGAAATACAGGGATATTGCTTTCTCCTATATAGCTGTGGAAAATGTGCAGAATAGGATGCTCAGCTATTGCATGCATCTCAGAGCAACATGAAACCCTGCTCTAATAACTGCTACTATTGCTGCTACTATTAATAGAGATTTACGTATATGAAACACACCGTAGGCTAGATAATTGTTTGCTACTATTAAAGAGCCTCGGGACTAGCTGTACTATATATGCAAGGGAAAATTACTAAAATTCTATATAAAGCTTTCAACCACATTCTGTTGGGGAGAAGAAGAAATAATAATAATTCCCAGGTCAGTAAGTTAGGTCACTCAATCAGTTGCCACTTTTTATACAGATAGCATTTTATAACTCACTGTATGGAGCACTAAAAAAAAAGCTGGCCATGTCTTCACATTTCACACCTTCTTAATTACCCACCTGCATTCTTTTTATGATGAAGGTTTGAATAGGATCACTTGTAAAAGAAAGGCTGAGAGGAAATTGCTGGGCTTTTAAAAAATTGCCTCATCAGTATGAAATAGAATCATTTAATATCTGAGCCCTTCGGTCCCATAATTTTTCTTTGTTCAGTCCATGCCATGCTGAATCCTACAATCGGAATATAAACACAGGCCCACTTCCCTGAGTGATCTGGAATTCTAACTTCAATCTCACACTCTTCTACAATATATCATATTAAATTGGCTCACTCGAAATTCTATATGTTGCACTTATCTTTGTTAATAGTACCTGGACTATCAAAGAAGGTGTTGAGATCCTCTGAGGCACTGTGAGATTCAAGTGAACAGTTATGGGTTTTCTGTAAAACATGACACCGCTTGATTGTGAGAACAGAGGACAAGAATGACTCAGAATTGAGAGACCCCTTGAGGGTATCAGTCTGGTCTGTAGCCAAGCAGAAAAGTTTAATTTCTATGATAGGTCCAAATTATGAGGGCAATTAAATACTCAAGCTATTACAGGCACTTCCTTACTCAAGACATGAAGCTGGCAAAATAGTTTTCCACAGGTATGCCAGATGTTCAGACACTTGGGTAAAGTTCGAGAGGATGGGTTTTCTATTCCAGAAGCCAAAAAAATATATTGCTAGTCATATGAAATGCTCACCACTTACAAGTTACCCATTTATAACAATAGTCATGCAGCGATAAGAGCAGAGATATAAGGGTTCTGGAGGAGCTATTCACCTGTGGTTAGAAAAGGAGAAGACTGCCAGCACTCAGTTGTCTTCTGTCTGCTCATAGGCTGGATCAGGAAACTAAGAGCCAATTCCTGCACACCTTTCCATCAGTTTCTTACCTTACTTCTGCAAGTAGCCTAACACATGTCCTTTCAGATTTACTCCAGATGAAATCTCTGTGATCTCAGCACACATTATATAAAAATATTCCAGGAGAGTAAACAAGCCAGCCAAAGTTGGCATTTATTTTTTGTTCTTAAACCAAAAGGAAAATTCATATCCATGCCTGCAAATATCAGCTTTCTGCAGCTCAGCAACACCTCACAAGAAGAAAACTCTATCAATATTAAAACTGATCAATGTCTTTCATCGGAGATCCCACAAGATTATTATTGCATTGTTCAGTTTACCTTGTTTTCCTAGGGCATTTGACAAAGGAGAATTGTCACCAATATGCTTTAGATATGTTCATAGAATTGTAGAGTTGGAAGGGAACCTGAGGGTCATCTAGTCCAACCCCCTGCAATTCAGAAATCTCAACATGCGGTTCCCCATTCCATTTAAAACCATACCAGACCCTGCTTAGCTTTGCAAATGTGCTAGCAGTTTTATTGCTGCACCAGAAGTAAGAACCATATGTTGCCAGTATGTTTTTCCTTGAGACAAATAGCAGTTTCAGGGGCAATTTAGATAAGGAAAATGATATATGGGTTATCCCACTAATGCCAACCACTATGTTCCTAATCTGATTTCTCCATTCTCTCTCTACAACTGTATTTAACTTTTTTTTCCAAGGGAGTACCTGATCTCAGACCAGTTTGCTTTAATATTTAATCTAAATTTAGTCTAATTCAGTCTCAACTCTTAATCACAGTGCTTCCTGCTTTACATGCACAGATGGTTTAAAAAAACAAAACAAAAACTGATCACCTTAATCTTTCCATATTTTCATATTTGGGCTTGCTTAATAAGGTCATCTGATGAAAGTTTGCTTCCATTCCATCTCGCAGCTTCTGAGGTTATTACCTTCACAATGCATGCAAATGTGCTCTCAAGTTGACCTCCAGACTACAACTTCCCTCATCCCTGACCATTGGCCATGCTTGCTGGGGCTGATAGGAGTTGCAATCCAACAATATCTGGAGGGCCAATGGTTGGTGCCCCCTGCTATAAACCTGGAAGAAAGTTCCATTGAATTCAGTGGGGTTTACTTTTGAATAGATGTATAAGGTGTTCAGAAAAGCAATGACAAACCTAGACAGCATCTTAAAAAGCAGAGACATCACCTTGTCGACAAAGGTCCGTATAGTTAAAGCTATGGTTTTCCCAGTAGTGATGTATGAAAGTGAGAGCTGGACCATAAAGAAGGCTGATCACCGAAGAACTGATGCTTTTGAATTATGGTGCTGGAGGAGACTCTTGAGAGTCCCATGGACTGCAAGAAGATCAAACCTATCCATTCTGAAGGAAATCAGCCCTGAGTGCTCACTGGAAGGACAGATCCTGAAGCTGAGGCTCCAATACTTTGGCCACCTCATGAGAAGACTCCCTGGAAAAGACCCTGATGTTGGGAAAGATTGAGGGCACAAGGAGAAGGGGACAACAGAGGACGAGATGGTTGGACAATGTTCTCGAAGCTACCAACATGAGTCTGACCAAACTGCGGGAGGCAGTGGAAGACAGGACTGCCTGGCATGCTCTGGTCCATGGGGTCACAAAGAGTCGGACATGACTAAACAACAACAATAAGGTGTTCACTGTTAGCATTTTTGTTTATAGGGCCTGCCTTTCTGTCAGGTAACCAAAACCAATCAATTTGGCATGAGTTCACTGGAAGCGAAGTATAGACTGACCAACTAATGGGCTGCCAGACCAGATGGCTTCCCTCCTTCTCCGATTCAAATATATGGAGGCATCTTTGACCTTGGTGCATCTTCTGTTATTGTCTGGTTATTTCATCTTCTGAGATGAAAAAAACACCAGGAGAAAAACACCTCTGTAGCTCCTGTCAAACAAAGACAGCCTCTTTACCTTTCAGCTTCTCCCTGGGTCATCATCTCTATCCAGTTCAACTTTCTCCTTTGAGGAATTATAATGACGGAGACAGATGAGAAGCAAATACAATTAAGGTTGATTCCCTCCCCCACCAACAAAAAGAGTCCGGGGAGATCTGTGTTTCATTGTTGTTCTCCTCCTGAAACGCTGACTTATCTCTCCTCATCTTCCCATTAAGGCAGTGGTCCACATGGGGTGGGCTGGCGGGGCTTAACCACACCATGGGGGAAGCTGGCATAATCCTATTTGAGCTCCATTTATTTTCACAAGTGACAGGCCCCCAGCTGCAACATTCAAAAATTTGTAATTGTAATGGAGAATCAACTGTCAATCACAGCTTGCCCCTGAGCTCCAGGAAGTGAGCATGTGTGTGGTGGTGGGGAGACAGAAGATTGGATGTGACTGGTGCAGGTAAACAAACATGAACAAAAAAAAAGTCTTTTAACCTTAAAGACATTATCAGGGGAGAGATTAAATCAGGTGTCTGACTGTATTTGATCAGGCTGCTCTAGAGTCGTCTTGCCTTGTGTGTGCCTGGATTTATCTTTTTGATGTGATGTTTTTCACTGACTGACAGTAACTGACGGGACAGCCAATGACTCACAAATCAGAGGGGAGACTAAATAAATCCTAAACCAAGGATTGTGTTGGGAAGAAAGAACCTTATCACTTGCCTTATTGGGCTGATTGTGTGGGTTCTTTTTATATCCTGTCCTTGGAGTTGTGTCATCTAAAGCACAAAGGCTGTTAATTCAGGATATCTCTCCCACAGATTATTTATTGCTGTGATATTGCTGATGTAAAGTTGGGAGAAGGCAAAGGGGTTGAGAATTATAAGTTTACTACCACCACAACTATTAATCAATGGCTTAGAATGCATGACACAGTTAACCAAACTAGGATAAAGGTTTGTTTTGAGCTACATTTTGGGGTCAATGCAGACTGCAGAGAGAGCTTAAACCACCAGTCTCAGTTTGGATAAAAATGGTGGTAGAGCCCACATCTTTGCATGGTCCTTGTAAGCCATAGTTTGGTTTACCATATCATGTGAATAAGGCCAAAATCTGTTATATTAACCAGCTTGAGGTGGTTTATGCAAAAGTCCTCAAGTCTGCAGTGCAGAGGGAAACATTGCCCCCTAAGGGTGGCCAGTTATGCATTGACAAAAAAGAGAGCATGCACCACCCAAAAAGGAGGACAAAATAAGGAACAGATCTGCATAAATGTGTATGTGCTAATTTCTAGATAAAGGAATAAATTTAGAAGTAATTACCGTAACGTAAACAGAAATATAATAAATATCAGCACGGTGCAGAGCCATAATATGACAAGGTGACCTGTGTCAGCTGTCTGGGTGCTAAATGTTGATGGGCTACTTCAAGGTCCTTCCTGCTCTCCCTTCTTCGAGTTCTTTGTCTTGAAAGCACAATTGGACTGGGCAACTCTTCAAAGAGAGGAAGCCTTCAGGTAGCAGACTGTCGTCTGTGAAGTAGAACAGATGGCCGCCCTTCAGTTCCCCTTTAAAAAACAGCACTGAAATAATAGTGAATAACACTGAAATAACAACAAAATAAAACAATTTTTGGATCAATGCATATGTGTCTCAGTGGAGATCCTTCTGAGCCAGAGGCCATCTGGCCTGCTTTTGTAGATTGAATGGAGGAGGCGCCATTTTGTCATTTGCCTCAGGCAGTAAAAAGGATTGGGCTGGTCCTGGAAAAGCTCCCTCCACACATGTAAGGGGAACTGGGACTGTACCTCCTGCACCCATCTGAACATCTGTGTGCCTCCCTCCCTGTCACCTGATGGCCACATGTTGAGGAGAATGTCAGGTGGTGGGGGCTACACGTCTGGTGCTTTCCATGCCTAATTTTCCCATGCCGCCGGGAACCCTGATCAAGGAGGGTTTCCACTGGTGTGGAAAACCCATGTTCACACACACACAGCACTAATCTTCCACTGAATCCAGGAATATAGAGTCCCATTTTTCTCTTTGTGCACTGGAGATGTGCATGGAATTGGCTCTTGAAAACAAGGCGAAATCTGTGTGAGCAAAATCCGCCTATTTTTAAAAGCCTACTCAAACAACCTCTTCATGCCAACAGCTTGCAGCACAGAAAGCTCAACTCCACTCTGTGGGGAACCGTTCAAAGTGACCTCAGCATGGCAACTGTTTTATGTGCACCAGCTCTAGCAGTTTGGGAAAAGGTCAGGAAACGCAAATGGGCAAGAAATACTCAAAACACAAAATGACTCATGTTCATATGTATGTGAAATGAACTGCCAGCGATTAGGATTGTTTACTTGTGTTAGACTGAACAAGCCCCACAAGTAAGAAGAAATAAAACAGCAGGGAAATAGATAGGAATGCAGAAGGCACTTCTCAGAGTCTTTCAACAAGGGTCACAAACCATTCAACATGCCTAGATATTAAGCTGAGTTGGATTTTACTGTGTACAGCTCCTACAACACATCAAAACAGCCAGACAGCCAGATTGATCTAAGGGGCCCTGAACTTCTCAATTTCCTTCCCGGATGTTCCAGGGTTTCGAATTGAGGTGATGGTGTATGTTTTCTGCTCATTGCAAGGCTTCTGCCCTATATACCTCCACCCCCATCCTTCAGCCCACACACTGAGGTCCTCCTCCGAGGGCCTTCTGGCTGTTCCCTCATTGTGAGAAGTGAGGTTACAGGGAATTGGGCAGGGGGCCTTCTCAGTAGTCACACCCACCCTGTGTAATGCCCTCCCATCAGATGTCAAGGACATGAACAACTATCTTTTAGTTTTAAATGCTTGATGTTTGCTGTCTTTGATGTTTTAATTTGTCGGAAGCCGCCCAGAGTGGCTGGGGCAACCCGGTTAGATGGGCAGCATATAAATAAGTTGTTGTTATAATTATTAGGCTGCAGTGGGGAGTTACTGTAGTGCAAGGGTTGCTAGGACTAACCTTACCTCAACTACCCTTGGACTCTTACATCAACCTCCTCCATGTTGGCACACAGGAACAGTTGCTTGGGAGTGGGACAGTAGATACCAGTAGCTGTAGGGATATGATGTAGGTAGGAGGACCCACCTACATTTGATTCACTTTTTCTGGCCTTTCCTCCTTATTGCAAAGTAGATACCTTCTAATAAAGAGGGATAATGCACTCTCTCTCTCTCTCCATGTACACACACACACACACTGCAGACAGACAATCCCATGCTGCAGTACTGCCTGCCATGTGCTTCTGGGTGTGTGGATGTATTAGCCTTGGTTCCTTTAGGCAACTGAGCAGCTGCAAGCATGCCATGGGCATCCCTTGAGACCTACAAATTCCTAGTCAAGAGTCAGTGAAAGGAGACATACATCCGGGTTAAGCAACTGCCCTTATGACACACAACGTTTGATGTGGTTGAGTATTTTTTTTTCCTTCTTAGCCCATTATAGGCTCACCAGCAATCCGGGTGCATGATGAAGACATGTTTTTGCTCAGCCCACGTAGGATGACTGATGCTGATCTAGTTCTTTGGTGAGGAAATCAGATGCCTGCTGAAAAGATTTGTGTCAGGCTCACTGTCATAAAATAACACAACTTTAGGAAGTGGGGAGAGAGTGTGTGACCCTTTGAGAGGCAATGAGGAGGTGGAAGTAGACAATGGGGAAGATGAAAGGCTCAGTGCAACGATAGTGAAGATTTAGTAAGCCTGTTTTAGACCACGGGCTCTTTGTGGACAGTGGATTACTCAAGAGCAGATTGCAGATTGTACCATTGGCTGAGACTGGAAATGACTAAGGCCAGCTTTTAGGTTATTTTAAATATATGGTTTGGCATTGTATCATTTTAAAGTATAAGCCTCGTTCCAGGTGCAACCCCACCAAAGGTCTGGAAGCTCTTCTCTTAGTCCCTAATATGTGGAGAATCATCTGCCTTTGCTCTAGGGTCAGGAAAAAGCACTATACTCTTGCTCAAAGGCACTTTCAGATATTGTTACTTCAAATACGCTATTATCAGACTTTAAAAGATGGTTAATTGAGCTTTGAGGAGACATATGTTAAGGCTTGCTTTGATCTACCCAGAGTGGTTCTGGTCGAGCATGTTCTTGCAGAAGTCCACTGTGTTCAGTAGGGCTTACTCATGAGTATGTGTGTTTAGGGTTGTACTCTTAATAGTAGCAGGTTCTGCAGCGCACTGCTTATGTCAAAAAGGTCATCATAGCTGGGCTGTAGCTCACATGCCTAGCAAATGACATATTTCTTAGCTGCAAAGACTTAAACTTTGGTTTGCTCCTCTACAACTATAAACTGACCCTCATGAACTGTAACATTTTGACACAGGAATGCAGGTACATTTACATTTTTCAATTAGCAACACATATTTGCATTGCCCATTCTACACCAAGCAGTTTGAAATGAGCCAGAATAGCAACTCCAGGAGAGAGAGAAATGGGGGCAAAAGAGATGAGGAGTTTGTTTTCTTTCTGCTACTTTATCTCATTTTTGTTTCAGTGAGAGCAGTCAAAAATGTTGAGAATAAGTGAAACCAACTGTTGGGCACTTGTCCAAGTGGCTCACACAGAACCCCAAAGTAGTTTATAACTTTCTTTCAAGTTCTACAAATAAAAGGTGCTGGCATTAAAAGAATCACATTTTTCTTTGTAAAAATCATGCACTGGACTCCCTGGCAAGAATTAAAGTTTTGCAGTCCATGATTTCCCAGAGAGACAATCTGCAAGATTCTTTAGAAGAGGTATCAAACTAAGGTCCACCTCTGGCTGTTAAAGATTCCAGGGGTGTGTGTGTGTGTGTGTGTGTGTGTGCGCACACACACACACACACACACACACACACACACACACACATGAGTGGTTAATCTGGTGCCTGAAGAAAATTCCAATTCTTCCATCATCATTTCCATTCTGCTTTTAATGGCATTGGCTTTAGAACAGCATTCACCTTTCTCCAGTCCCATTCTGTGAAGAAGAAGAAACCTGTATTTGGAAGCTGACATAAATAGTGCCAAGTAGTCAACATACTCAGACTGAGATCTCTGAAGGCCTCTCTTCCGTTCGTACATAAGCTTATGTGTGATACAGTCACTACTTGGGCACCACTCCTTCACTAAGCATCTCAAATCCCAGGCCAGTTGAATGTGTGAAGTGGCCTGCCATAGCTACAGAACTATACATTTTGAAGTTAGGGACTTTGAAAAGGCTTGGGTCAGTTTCTCCCATGGTAATAAAAAAAAAGTGCATTTAAGTCCTTTTTGTGGTTTTTGTGTCCTGGTAGTGATGGGTGTCCCACCACTGCTTAGGCCACATTCACACCATAATTTAAAGCACTGTGATACCAGGGGGACTTTACTTTGTGGCCAGTGTGAGACAGATGGTAGCTGGCATGGCACAATCTCCTTCAAATATATTCATTTTCTTTTACAAAGCAACCATTACTAGAATCCAGGACTTTGCAAACTATTGAAAGCCTACTTTCACTTATTCAGAAGCCATTTCTGTTTGCTTCAATGCAACTAACTTCTAATTATCTTAGAATCGTGGAATTGTAGAGTTGGAAGGGACCCTGAGTGTCATCTAATCCAAACCCCATGCAATGCAAGTATCTCAACTAAAGCATTCTTGACAGGTGGCCATCCAACCTCTCCTTAAAAACCTCCAAGGAAGGAGAGCAGGAGAAAACAAGCTACCGGTAACTCCATCTTCCCTGTGGCAGCCCTTGAGATATTTGATGATGGCTATCATATCTAAAAGTGGAGTTCATGAAATGAGCCAGAGACAACTTGGGTAGGATATGATGCTGTCCTGGTTTTTCAGAGGAGAATTGGGACACACCCAAGTTCAAGTGACTTGCCCAAGTTTACATACACCATGTGACAAAAACAGGCCTGAAAAATAGTTTACCTGAGTTCCAGTGCTATGGTCTGACCACAAGTCTTTCAAACTTTGTCAAGAAGTGCTTTAAACCAGTCTTACAAGTTGAGGAAATGAGCATTACAGGGGAAACAGAACACACGTTTGCTAATCATTTTTATAGTGCTTTTTAGGTCTGCAACAACTCATCTTTAATAGGTGTTAGTGTTTATTATTACCTATCTATCTATAATATTCCTTAACCTTTAAACCTAACGTTCTTACAGTGATTAATTCAGGTATAACCACATGAAAAGAATGAATATGAGCATCGCAGGACAAATGCTGAGGTTGAGGCCCTGAATGTTTATGTCAAAATATTCAAGAATAACAGAAGGAAAAGGACCATTCTGTGAAGGGAGTGACTCAGGAGGCAGTTATTAAGAAGATCCTGCTTTCGTACAACTTGTATTTCACCAGCTCATTAAGGAGGTATTTTCTCCTCCTGCTTTAATTAATATCTTGTCTCTTCCTTCCGAAATCCTTAATCATAGAGTGAAATCATACTCAAAATATGGCCCTCAGGTGAATGTTGGCATTTTCTCAACACATTGTAACTATATGTATTTTAATAGCAGTAATTATAAACTACTCTGCCAGCTTATAGACTTGTTTTACATATCTGGCAGCCTGCCATTCCCCCCCCCTTAACCCCCGCAAGTACCTAATGAATAGCAACATTTATGTAGAAGAGATCTGGGCTACATTTAAAAAATACTCCCAGCAAAATTGGTCCTCCCTAGTAGTTAATCACAACTTTGTAAGGTAGTTGCCTGGGGGAGGGGGGGGAGAATTAGCTCAAAACCTTAATCTGCAGTTTACATATTAGTAATGTGTATTTTTTAAAAAAGAAAAGTAGTGATGGTTCAGTGTAATAGATAGAAAATTGGCTATTTCCTGATCATCAGCAACCAATTTCCCACCAATTAGACTACAGACAGAAAACTTAGGGATTTAAAATATATGGAATGTGCTTGATTGATGACTATCAACACACATGTGACAATGGTAATTGGTGCACATGTTATCCCAGAGGTGGGCAGCACAGGAGACATCAGGATTTCAGTGCATCTTAGGAATGCTGAGAAACTCAGTTTTTAAAAGATGTTTCTAGCCTTCAGACTGATTCAGGAAACTCAATAGTGGAGAAATGTGGAGGCAGAGGCTTTGCATATAAAAGTCACAGGTTCAATCCTGGTATCTCCAGTTAGTGCTGGGAAAAACTCCAGTATGAAACCCTGGAAAACTGTTGCCAGTCAGTGTAGATCAGGGTTCAGGAACTTCTGGTAAAGGTAAAGGGACCCCTGACCATTAGGTCCAGTCATGTCCGACTCTGGGGTTGTGGCGCTCATCTCGCTTTATTGGCCGAGAGCCGGCATACAGCTTCCAGGTCATGTGGCCAGCATGACAAAGCCGCTTCTGGCGAACCAGAGCAGCACATGGAAACGCCGTTTACCTTTCTGCTGGAGTGGTACCTATTTATCTCCTTGCACTTTGACGTGCTTTCGAACTGCTAGGTGGGCAGGAGCTGGGACCAAGCAATGGGAGCTCATCCTGTCACGGGGATTCGAACCGCCGACCTTCTGATCGGCAAGCCCTAGGCTCTGTGGTTTAACCCACAGCGCCACCTGGGTCCCTTAGGAACTTCTGACCCATGGGCTAATCTGGGCCGACCACGGCATCCAGTTTGGACTGAAATACCACCCCCCCCCCCCAGCACACACACCTGCCCATGATCTCATATTCCAGAGTTCATCTGGAGACACAGAAGCACAGGATGGTGCTGCCTAACCATTATATTTACATGGTACAGTTTTTGCAGGTCTGAGAGTGGTAACTGATTCACACAACCCTTTGGACTTGAAATATACTCGGAGTCGAGTGTGGATTTCATGCTCTTTATTCAGCTCATAGTAGTAAGGAATGGGAGTTCCCCCAGAACGTCTGCTTTATATACATTATTTACACAATGGGCCCCACGTGATTGGCTAATCCCAGGATACTCCTGTAAGCCAATCAGGTTGCGGATTCACTTCTACCTGGAGCTGGATTGGGTGGCTCCTGAAGACCAATCAAACTGCTGCATTCTGAATCCTATTGTTCTAGGACCAATCAGACTGCTGCATTCTGAATCCTATTGTTCTAGGACCAATCAGACTGCTGCATTTTGGATCCTATTCAACTCAGTACATAACAGGACTGTAACAATGACTAGAGGGATCCCTTCCTTCCTTCAGCATCAGTCATACATGCTGTCCAGTTTCCTAGCATTGGGGCCTTCTGCAGCCATGCTCTTTATCTCAGATATCAATGAGGATCATCAGAAATGTAGAAAAAAAATAAAAAGAAATAATGTTCAAAAAAGAAAAGGGAATGTACAACACCCCCCACTCTCGGAAGACCTTGCCGCAACAACAGCTAGTTAGCAGACAAAGTTAGCCTGTCTGAATAATAATAATAATAAGTTTTTGCCTGATGGCATATAGAAAGCAGAGAGGGGGCCAGCTTAGCTTCCTGTGGAAGGGAGTTCCACAATCTGGGTGCAGCCACCAAGAAGGCCCTTTCTCATGCACTCACCAAATGTGCCTGTGAAGGGGGAAGGACTGAGAGAAAGGCCTCCCCAGAGGATCTCAAAGCCTGGGCAGCAGGGGTGGCACGTCCAGTTTCATCGCTTGAGGTGAAACAGTAAGCCCTGCCTTGTGCTGCCACTGCTGCTGCCACCATACCACCAGCCTATGGGACTGCTGCCTTGGGGGCTTCTGCCTCCTGAAGCAGCCACCTCAGTCTGCCTAATGGCTGAGCCAGCTCATATAAAGAGATACAGTGGTACCTCGGGTTACAAACACTTTGGGTTACAAACGCTTCAGGTTACAGACTCCGCTAACCCGGAAGTAGTACCTTGGTTTAAGAACTTTACCTCAGGATGAGAACAGAAATTGTGTTGTGGCAGCGGGAGGCCCCATTAGCTAAAGTGGTACCTCAGGTTAAGAATGGCTTCAGGTTAAGAACGGACCTCTGGAACGAATTAAGTTCTTAACCCGAGGTCCCACTGTACAGTGCTTCAGACAGCCTGGATCCAAGACATATATGGCAGTGTTTCCCAACCTAATCTAGGCAACGGCACACTTGTTTCATTAAAAAAATCTCGCGGCACACCGCTCCTCCCCGACCCGGCTGCGCCGGGTCTCCTGACCCAGAGTTACCTCTGGGATCAGCTGTAGCGCGGCGTCCTTTCTCCCGCCCATCAGCTGGGGCACCAGGTCGGGATTCTCCCGCGAGGCTTCTGTTGCTGCTGCTGCAGCAGCCAAGGGAGCAGCGCCGCCCTGGCTTCCGCTTCGCCGCCGGGCTCCAGCATTGCCGCCGCCACGGTCCTGTGCAGCGCGGGGCTGCAGGGCACCCTGGGCTCTGATTCTCGTGCGAGGCTTCCGGTCGGGATTCTCGCGCGAGGCTGCTGTTGCTGCTGCTGCTGCTGCAGCAGCCAAGGGAACAGCGCCGCCCTGGCTTCCGCTTCGCCGCCGGGCTCCAGCAGCGCCGCCGCCACGGTCCTGTGCAGCCCTGGGCTGCAGGTCCCTTTTCCCGTGGCACATCAGCCGGTGTCTCGCGGCACACTAGTGTGCCGTGGCACACCGGTTGGGAAACGCTGATATATGGCTTTGTAGGTCATAACCAGCAATTTGAATTGTGCCTGGAAACAAACCGGTAGCCAGGGGAGCTGCTATGAAAATGAGTTTCTGCTTTCCCTGTGTCCTGTTACATTCAGCAATCTGGCTGCAGCACCCTGGACCTGCTGAAGTTTCCAAACACTTTCCAAAGGCAACCTCACATTGAGAAGGTCGCATTAATCCAGATATACATGTTCATCTATATAGTTGCATATAATTGCAAGATTTCAAGTTGTATCAGTATTATGGAGAATCGAAGCAAGTAGAGGATGAGGGTGGGGAAATGTAGCAACATTCCAAAATGTACTTGCAACACTATAGCCAGAAACCATAAATCCTTATTCTTCTAGGCCTGGTCTAACTCTTAGCTCCACATCAAATAACTTGAACTGTCTTTTCAGCTGCAGATTTGTGTAGGAATCCATGGAGGCTCGTAAAATTAAAGCCTCTTTTCAAACTGCATAGGCATGCAAGAGCAGAAAGTTAAACCCTTTCCAAGATAAGGTGTAACTTATGGTTCCCAACACATGGCTTCCCGTTAATCCAATTTTGCAAATATATCACACACACAAAACCCTAATGTTTCATTTCTTTACAACATTCAGGCTCTGGGCTAGTTGGTGCCATTGAGTCATTCTTTCCTTTGTTGAGGGATTTGTCATCCTTTTTGAAAGGGCTGATGAAATAATGTTCCTATCAACTTATCACATTAAGTAGGGAAATGGTAAAAGGAAATTGTTAAGTCAAGTCAAATCTCCATCTACAATCGCCCTCAGTCTAATCTCGCCCGGTATAAATGGAATCTCTCTCTGGTATTAACAAAATCTGTGTCCTACTGCAGTTCAGCACCATACATGCTTGGTGTATGTGTAAGCAAGTCACATCTGGAATCTGGTTTTCTAGCTCTTGGTTCTGAATGCAAGGGGATGCGGGCAGTGGGGGAGCTTCACACTCCAGCACCGGCAAAGAGGATCACGCTGCCAGGGGCAATGCTCCCCCCCCACACACACTCCTCTTCCTCCGCCACTGGACGCGGGTGGCGCTATGGTTTAAACCACTTAGTCTCTTGGGCTTGCTGATCAGAAGGTCTGCGGTTCGAATCCCCGCGATGGGGTGAGCTCCCGTTGCTCGGTCCCAGCTCCTGCCAACCTAGCAGTTCAAAAGCACGCCAAAAAGTGCAAGTAGATAAATAGGTAGTTTGCTGCAGGAAGGTAAACGGCATTTCCGTGTGCTGCCCTGGTTTCAGTGTTCAGTTGCGCCAGAAGCGGCTTAGTCATGCTGACCACATGACCCGGAAAAACTGTCTGCGGACAAACGCTGGCTCCCTCGGCCTGTAAAGCGAGATGATTTCCACAACCCCAGAGTCGTCTGCGACTGGACTTAACTGTCAGGGGTCCTTTACCTTTACCTTTTTTTCCGAATGCAAGACTTTCAGTAAAAAAACTAATCAAAGCAATGATTGTGATGGGTGTGTTTCTTGCTCACACTCTGGACAGTGGGATTATATTGTTATAAATTTTACATACAGCACTAATAGATTGCTAAATGTTATGAACACAGGGCATCGAAGTGACATTAAACATATTTCTGTCAACAGGTAATGGACTCAAGAAGGCAAAGAGAAGTTCAGAGGTGGACAATAATCACTGGGAACAGGTCATGTGGAGTGCAGGTAAAGTGAGGCTAGAATTGTTCAGAAAAGTCTTCTTAAAAGGTTGGGATTTAAGGTACTGGTCTAATGGAATATAAAATGGAAGGCAGTACAATTGTATCATTGCTGATATCACAACTGGATCAGTTGTAAGAACCAGCCTTGGCAACCACACAAAAATGTCCTCTTCTATGAAAGTTCTAATCTGCTCCTTTATTTTTATGCATATGTATTTTCACATTTCCGCTTGGGAATTTTTGCTGCTCTTTTTGTTTTGTTTTTGTAACTGTGTGGAAACCAGTTCAGCTACTGATTGATTGATTGATTGTGTGACTGCAGTACATCGCTAATTGCTTTCATTTTATGGATCAATGGTCTCGTTCGATAGTAAAATTCATGTTAAGTTGCTGTTTTAGGGGTTGTTTTTAAAAGTCTGGAACGGATTAATCCATTTTACATTACTTTCTATGGGGAAGTGCACCTTGGTTTTGGAACACTTTGGTTTTGGAACGGACTTCCGGAACGGATAAAGTTTGAAAACCAAGGTACCACTGTACTAAGTGGCCTGTTAAATTGGCCTCACTCTGTTCTGGTTCAGCCTAATCTCCATTTGCCATTTCCTGTAAGGAGGGGTTTTCAGAGGGTCCAGCACAAAGAACACAAAGAATAGGATGATGGCTGAGTCTGGGCCAGAAGTCAAGCTGGTATGTGATGGACAGTCTAAAACAGGGGTCAGCAACCTTTTTCAGCCATGGGCCAGTCCACCATCCCTCAGACCATGTGGTGGGCCGGACTATTTTTTTTGGGGGGGGGGGGATGACTGAATTCCTATGCCCCACAAATAACCCAGAGATGCATTTTAAATAAAAGGACACATTCTACTCATGTAAAAACACGCTGATTCCCGGACCGTCCATGGGCCGGATTTAGAAGGCAATTGGGCCGCATCCGGCCCATGGGCCTTAGGTTGCCTACCCCTGGTCTAAAATATGTTTTGTTTGGTCTTGTTACCATGACAGATCAACTCCACACTTCCTCCATGCTTTCCACGCTTTAAAGCTCTGTGTCCGGACACCCCTTTGTTTCTTTTTTTGTTCTGGACCTTTCCCCACGGAAACCCACTCTTTAAAGTGCACGGGCCATGTTGTAAAGGCCAGATTAAAAATATTAAGTGGTTTCGAAATGCTTGTAAATAAAATTGAGAGAGAGCACCCATAAAAGAAGGTAAAAGTAACCCTCAGGACTATTGTGTTGTCCCCGCTGACATAGCGCCTTGAAGCTATATCATTTGCCACCAGTGCTGTGGGGAAAGT
Source organism: Darevskia mixta (assembly GCA_034641385.1). Lineage (NCBI taxonomy): Eukaryota > Metazoa > Chordata > Lepidosauria > Squamata > Lacertidae > Darevskia > Darevskia mixta. The sequence goes on along the minus strand of JAWWNH010000029.1, from coordinate 22,448,337 downwards.
GGATACATATACAAACCCTATCAGAGCTCGCCGATGTGATTTACCAGAAAGCTAAAAATGCTTTCAGAACTTCTAAGGCTGGAGAGAAATATGCAAGCAAGCAAGGCACCCACGTTATCAGCCCAACTAAATAAACGACGTGCTATGTGTCATGTGCAAAGAAAATATTAAAGCTTGCATAAATATTTCCCTTATGTCTGCGTGGCCAATGTCGCCTTGGCAAATAACCAAGGGATAGTAAATAACACTCACATTTCTGTTTATTTAAGGTCTGTTTTCTCTTGTTGTGTTTTATTTGAGCTGTAATGTTCAAGGGGCAGCTTGAAAGGGTGCGGGGTGGCGAGGGGAACCCAAGTCTTGTAAAAACCTTTGTTTTCCTTACAGAGAATTAAGCTGTTTATATGGCAATGCTTTGCTGCTATGGCAGTAGATTATTTTGTGTGGCTCTAAAATGTTTCAACCGTAGCCAAGCAGTAGCAACAGCATGAGTGGGAGGAGATGGAGGGATGATAGTGAGGAATAGAACTTGTCCGCTATCGGTTGTACTGTTTTTATAAAGAATAGCTAAAGTTTGAAAGCCCCTGCTAGTTAACTAGACCCCTTCTGTGTATCCAGTTTGTGCTAACATTGCTACCCTGTTTTTCTTACAACAGCCTAATCAGTACCTTACGTTCAGTGTAAGATTTGCCCCACTGCTAAATGAAAACTCAGGAATCGCTCTCCCCCCCCCCACCACCACCTCCTCACTTTCCAAGCTGAGAAGAGAAATGAAACTCTGTAGGGCAAATCTTCAGCTCAGGTATAGCAGAGGAAATCTAGAATTACACCAAATAGATTCAAAACAGGCGTGTGTGGGAGACATCTCTGCAAAGATGCAGTATAAAATGGGTTATGGTTTATGTTCTTTGGGAAAGATCCAAGCTGTCCCAGCCACTCCTGTCTGCACTGATGCTTTTCCAGTGAAAAATAATGACATCAAAGTTCAAGAAAGTTTGTAGAGATGCCGTGGGATTTTGCAAGTTTTAATGCTTTAAGTGTCAAAACTCATAGTTTTGCAATACAGAGCTTTGCACACCATGGGAATGTCATGCGGCCATTAATAAGGGGGAGTACTTAGGCTTTCAAGATTGTATAGTAATTTTTATTAAATTTTCAATTTTACAATCAAACTAAACATTTTACAAACTTTTAACTATCCAATGACTTCCCTTCTTCTCCTTCCATGGTTCATTTTGCATATCTTCCATTTCTGCATATTTTACTATAACCATTCACATCAATTTTCCAATTTTTACACCATTCAGACATTATTTACACTGTTGAATTTATCTTAAAGCTGCCAGCGTTTTCAGCTGTGTATGATTATTTTCCATATATTCAATAAATAATTTTCACTCTTCTTTAAATATATGTTCTTCTTCCTCTCTTATTCTATGTGTTAAACCTGCAAGTTCTGCATATTCTAACATCTTGAGTTGCCAATCCTCTTTTATCTGGGACCTCACTCACTTTCCATTTTTGGGCTAACGAAACACAAGCCATTGTTGTTGCATACATAAGCAGGTTTTTCTGGCACCTGGGAATTTCTTCCTGTGTTATTCCCAATAAGGAGGACTCTGGTCTTTGGGGGAAGGTTATTTTAAACATTTTTTTCAACTCATTTTTAATCATTTCCCAATATTCTTTTACCTGGTGAAAAGTGTGGGCTGGGAAGTGTATGTCATGGGCAGAGAGCCAAGGGCTGGTTAGAGAGGCCAGGAGTGCCTGAAGTTCCCCACCCCTTGCATAGAGGGAGACTTTGAACAGCAGAAAACGTGTGTGTGTGTGTGTGTGTGTGTGTGTGTGTGTGTGTGAACCTTGTTGAGGTGGGAGACCCACTCAAGGCAAACACTACATTCTTCCTTATTTTTGCTTTAATAAAAAAAAAAACAACTCCCAAAAAAGACAATTTGGAAATGCAAGCTTCTACTTACTTTCTCACATAAACCCTAACCACACAATACACAAAATATTTAAAATATAAAATATGACAGGCAATAGTTTGAAAGATGCCTGGAGCTTTCTCGTAAGGCAGAATATAAATAAACCATAATGGAAAATATTAGTGTATGGAAGAATCAGCATGGAAATACATTTGTCCAAGCCAGTGCAAAGGAACAATGTTGGGCTGAATTCATCCTGTTAATTTGGCACATGACTTGCCTGTGTTTCTATCCTTCAGATGCACAGAAGCCGTTTCTGCGCAACAATGACGTGCTCAGTTTTGCTTGCATTTTGTTTAGAGGCCACAACGGAAGTGCAAGATACTTAACACAATTAATACCAGAAGACAATAGAGAAGTCACTATCTTTATTGTTCTTTCAGCGCCTATTGGAGACCTTCCCTTTCCAACAATCCCTTTCAAGCCAAAAGTCTTTATCCCAGTCTGTACCTGCACTGGATTTAGTTTTACGTATGAAATTATAAGGAATTGTTTTTGTATTGTCTTATGCTGCGAAATCGCTTTGAGATATTTTGTGAGGAGCAATTGGAATCAAACACATCAAGAAGGAAGGAATGGCAATGACTGTGGTAGAACGAACATATGCAGAATCAGTGTGGGGAGGGATGAGCAGGATCACATTTAGCGGCTCCACCCTTGACCTCCAAGCAGTGCTCCTAAGGCAGTGATGGCTAACCTTGACACTCCAGATGTTTTGGAACTACAACTCCCATCATCCCTAGCTAACAGGACCACTGGTCAGGGATGATGGGAGTTGTAGTCCCAAAACATCTGGAGTGTCAAGGTTAGCCATCACTGTCCTAAGGTCAGAGCATATCATTTTGCAGGCCTCCTGGTCATATGTGCAGAGCCCATGCATGTCCAGTTTATAAGCTCTGTTCCAACCTCAGGATCAATGCATGGCAAGAGCAGCTGGCAGGAAGGGGGGGCAGTGCTGTGGAGCTGGCCTCCTAGCAGCAGTGTCACTGCCCCATACCAGGACGGGCGGGGGGGGGGGAGCAGGGCAGGTGGCAGCAAGAGCAGAGTGGTTTGGTGCACTGAGGGGTGCACTGATTTTTCTTGTTCCACACCCTATTCTATTCAGCAGTGGCAACAATGCTACTTCAGGGAGGCTATGTCCATGGCACTGCCCCTGCCCACCCCCCCAATTGCATGGAAGTGAGCATGCCCAGTAGCATGATTCTGTTTGCACCTCCATGTGTGGGTTCTAGGGGGCCAAGTCTCGGTTTTATGTTCCTGTGATAATAGATTGATTGAAACACTTCACCATATAGTATTTATATGTCCTTTATATCGTGTTGTCCGGAAGAACTTACTCTTACCATTAATCCACAAGTTGCCTGGGCACCCGGCAGATTTTCGCCTGGCCTTTTTTATTGCAAGATACAGATCAGCATGTAACTTTACAAATGGCGAAATTTTTAACTTCCGTTTTGACATATAAACGTCGTAATGGACTGCTGCTTGGAAGCTGAAAATTCCTTATAGTATCTATTTCTAATTTGTACTCTTTTAAGTTTTACTGGTTCTAATTTTTTTAATCAAATTGTTCTGTGTATTTGTTCTAGTTCTGTTGTTCTTATGAGCTTAAAGCTGAAATAAAGTGATTGATTGTGGGTTCTAGGCATGACGGTTGTGTGAAAACAGCCAGCTACGCTACCACTCACAGCTCAAAGGGTAATTTTTTGTTTCTCATTTCCTGCATCACTTCCTAAATCTTTCAGCTGCATGTGGAAAGGGTCTGGAAACCCAAACCTTATGAGGAGTGCTTGAAGGAGCTGGGTATGTTTGGTCTGGTAAAGAGGAAACTGAGAGGAGATATGATAGCCATCTTTAAATCTCTGAAGGGCTGTCACATGGAAGATGGAGCAAGCTTGTTTTCTCTTGCTCTGGAGCAGGGGTCAGCAACCTTTTTCAGCCGTGGGCCGGTCCACCGTTCCTCAGACCATGTGGAAGGCTGGACTATTGGGGGGGGATGAACGAATTCCTATGCCCCACAAAAGAGATTCTGACTAAACAGAATCAGAGGGAGAAGCAGCAGCACTCAGGCACCAATTTTTCAGTGGACTTGACTTGGGAGAGATGCAAAAAAAATTCCATTCAGGAATTGAGGTCTGTGGGAATTGTTGCCATTGTCTGTGGGAATTGTTGCGTACACACGCGCGAAACCCTGTCTGTGGTGCCCACCCCTTTTCCCAAGAAAAAGACATGAGACCAGAGTATGGGATTAAATTGGCCACAACTTTATTGAACCTCAGAAGTGGGAAACTTGGCACAGGCCTTGGCAGGCAACCCTCTCAGCCCATGGCTGAGGATATGCAGGATGAGGAGGTGCAGTGGGAGGGGACTGCAAAGCGCACACTTACACAGCATGCCCTCCCACCAACCTCGGTCCGGGAGTTCGACCTACATGCCGCCGCTCTAGGGCCGAAAACTCCCGGTGTACCCTTTAATGGGCCCTGCCGCGCCGCCGCATGGGCTGGGAGCATGCCAGCATCCCACCCAACCAGATGATAGACTAAAGACTACCTTGCCAAGGCCTAAAACCGCCAAAGTTGTGACGAAATGCTGCGGGGAGGGCGAAACCTGCCAATGCAGGGAAATTCCGTCCCGGTTCCGAATACGGCAACCATCATAAGACCACAGCAGCGCCCGCAGAGCTGTAACGCAAAGTGTTAGGCTGTAAGAAAAAGCATTGTTAGCTTGATGACCACTGCTTTCAGACGGAACTGTATGGAGAGAAGAAATATTATTAATTTTAGGGAGGGAGGGTGGGTGAACCTGAAAAGGAAAAGTAACCAAAGAGGGCTGGCTGTGGAGCTCAGACCCTTTTCAAGCCCTTGACCCCACCCCCGGCCGACTGTCCTTTGTCCACCTGGCCGGGGGCGGGTCAAAGGTGCAGCCTACGCAGGTGGGCAGCTCCCGCCCAGGGGACCCCCGCTCGGTGCCGCAAACCCCGCCCACCTGAGAAGGGAGGGCAGAAATTATCGGTGTTGTATGGATGCAGCATTGGCTGAGCAGCAAGAAGACCTCTCCTCTGACTGGCTATGCCTTAATCCACAGCTGGAAATGCTAAAAGGCTTTTGTATTTGCTCTGAAGCCATATCATTTCTCTCCGGCTAATCAGCAAATTCCCTTCATGATATAAAGGAAGACTTTAATTTTATTCTATTACAGCCAGCACTGGTGTGAACATCAGATCATATCGCTCCTATGCTCACTTAACTTTCCCAGAGTGCTTTGATAGCACCATATAGCTTGCTGTAAATAGCATTATTAATTTATCTAGCTATATTTTGGCCGTAGTTGTATTTTGTGGTGTTCCCAGCAATGCTTAAGTTGCGGGGGGGGGGGGGGGAGGAGAAGATGTAAGAGAACCCCTAATGAAATCTACACGCCATGACTCCCCCCCACCCATTTTAGTTAAATCATGTCTCTCTCCCTGTCTTCTAAAGACAGTAGCTAAGGGGATGGGCAGGCACAAAAATGAAGGGACAGGGGGTGTTCTGATAATTTGAGCATTGATTTACAACAGTTTGGGGAACAAGGCACCCACCTTTTTCATCTCCTGCTTACAGTGGAGTTGATTTCCACACTGGATGAGGCAGCTTTGATTCACTGTAGGGAAGTGTCCTCCTTTGTAAAAGCCCCAAAAGGAGACTATGCCAAATGAAATAGAAAGAAGGGGAGGGGATACCATCATAAAGTAATGACTCAACTTGAAACAGGGGGGTGGGGAATTAATATCCAGTTCAGAACACAGTAATCGCCCTCTGGCCAGATTATTTGCCAAGTAATTACAAGTTCTTTAAAAAAAAAAATCTGCCATAATTTAAGTCTGCTTACATCCTTTCCTACAAAAGAAAGTTGTAAAACCAAAAGCTTGTCAGACTTGTTTTGTGCTTCGCCTTGTGGAAGCTTTTATATGGAAAATGGTTATCCATGTTCCCACGAATAAAGCAACAGTTACAAATACGCAAAGCCCCTGGGGATGGAGAAAGCATAACAATGCTTGTTAAACTGCTATCTTGATATATAGTTACGGCCAGGAAGGCTGTTTGACAAGCTTAGGCTGATAATGGTACGCCAGCTCTTAGAGGGGGGGGGGGGAACATCTGACCATGTTACAGTGCAATCCTATCTATGTCTCTGCGGAAGTAATTCCCAATGCATTCAACTGGGCTTACTCTGAGAAAACTGTCTATAGGATTATAGCCTTAGTTGTGCCCTGGCTGGACTACTGTAATGCTATCTAGGTGGGCTTGCTTTGAAGAGTGCTCAGAAACTCAACAGTGCAGCTAGAATGTTGATTACAGCTCATCATCAGGATAAAGCCTGTGACTCCCTTATTGCATCGGCTACATTGTCTTCTGATACGTTTCTCAGGGCAGTACAAAGTGCTGGCCGGTCCCTTTAAAGCCCTCAACAGCTTAGGCCCTGATTATCGAAGGGGCTACCTCCTCCCATCTGAAGTTTCCTGTGCATTTGATGGTAGATATACTCTTTGTTTCTGTCCTAGGATCAGAAGTACGTTTGGTTGGGACATGGGAGAGAACTTCTCAATGGTCAACACTGTCTAGGAATTGCTGTTCTCTCCTTGGCTCTTTTTATTTGCCACTTTGGAAAGACCCTTTGATTTTGACAGGCATTTGACCTGTCAAGTAGTTAACGCATTTCACGCTCCCTGTCCATGCCCTGCCCCTGAGAGCAAGCCACAGCTGCGGGCAGACGCTCCTAGGGTTGTGCTGTGATAGCATTGCCACCTAGGAAACCCACTGGGATGGGAGCAAAACCCAGCCCACTGCGAAGGAGTGGCTAATCTGAACATACACAGTCTAAGAACACCATTTTGGAAGTGTAGAGTCTCACGGCATATTGATACTCAGAACTTGATTACCTACTGTATTACCAATCAAGTGCCATTTTCCTCACAGAAGTCCTCTGGCTTCAAATGCCAACTGAGATTCTGAGCAGGCTCAACCAGCAGACCAGGTATCCAAAACCAACTGCTTTCCAGGTACAGGCACAAAGTTATTTAATGCTAACCCCTTATGTACACCAAAACTCTGCTGGTAGTCACTTTTAAAATACGACTGCTATTTACAAAACTATACTAAGCTGAGTTAAGGAATAAGGTACTGGCGTTTCTAAGTGGCAAAACTAAATCAAACTACAGTTCCCAGAAATCAGTGCAATGAATAGGCAGACATGCAGTGCAATAGGTGAGAACCCAGATAACCTTTCATCAAATGCCCCCCACCCACCCACACAAAAAAAGCTCACAAATACACGGACAATTCTAAATGGAGCATAATGGAACTGCCAATCACTGATATAACAACGGATCCATCTATCTGGTTGGGGAAGCACTGTAGCTCAATAGCAAAGCCTTTGTTTTGCATGCAGAAGGTTCCAGATTCTATCTCTGGCATCTCCAGGTAAAGATGGCAAAGACTCTGGAGAGTCACTCTGATTCAGTGTCGACCAAGGGTGACTATCTCTGTGTCCTGGGCTTAGGAGCCAACTCCTAGGGGCCAAAGTTCCTTCACACACACCCTCAATAAAATATTTAAGAGGGCTGCCCCCCCCCCAAGTTGATGGGCATTGTCATTCAAATGGTGTGAGAGCCACTTCTTGTGATTGATTGTGTGGGGTGGGGCTTATCTGCCCCCTCCAATATTTTATTCAAGTTGGCACCCCTGTGCCCTGGGATCTTTTACTACCCCCCCCCAATAGCTGTCAACCCTCCCTTTTTTGCGGGAAACTCCCTTATTCCAATGCCGTTTCCCGCTGCTATCCCGGATTGTTGATATCCCTTAAATTTCCTGGATTTCAAAGGAAGCAGCTCCTCTCCCTCCCTGCTGGCCAGGGAGGCTCTTCAGCTGCGTTGCTCAGCTGCCAATAAGGAGTCTGAGACTGACTGAGGGCAGAGTTTGCATGCCTTGTGCATCCAGACCCTCATGCCCAACTAGACAGCCAGCCTGCCTGCCGTCTACGCGCTCGCTCTTTCGCTCACCGCCTCTGGAGCGCAGGGTGGCGAGGCTACTTGGTGCCATTGCTCCGTCCTCATGGCATCCCTTATTTTCAAATCCGAAAGTTGACAGCTATGCCCCCCCATCATTTAATGTGCAGAGAGAAGTGATAACCCCCCTCCTCAACTGATCTGCATATGTGTTATGTGGATGTGGACTCGCTAACCATTGACACGCAACCGATGGAGGATTGGCCAAAGGTGAATGTGGCCCTCAGGCCCTGATATAGACAATTCTGAATTAGATGAGCCAGTGGCCTGACTTGTGATAAAACAGCTTCTCATGTTGCTTCTGGTCCAGCATTCCTCTGGCAATCAACATGTTTGGAAGCTTACAAAAGCAGGATTTGTAGGTGATGCACTTCCCCTGTTGTTTGTCTGCAACACCTGATACCAGAGGTGTAATCCCTCTGAACGGAGGGTCCATTTAGCTGTCATTGCTAATAGGTGTTGATATAAAAACCCTACATTCCATGAATTTGTATCTCATAGGCACAGAACTAACTGTAGTCAACATCGGTGAGACCTGGTTATCACTATGAAATGGAATAGCATCTGGGTCACAACAAGATGAGTGGAGAAGCAAGTGGAGCGCAATATACACAAGAACATCCCAGAGAGTATCTCGCACAACACAGTCTTCCTGTCTGATAATCCCATTACAAGAAAATGTTTGCTGCAATTGTGAAATAAGTATTTGCAGGTCTCAAGCACACCACTCACACAGCTGATTTAATAAATTTGATGAGTAATAATAGAATAATAATAATAATAATAATAATAATAATAATAATAATAATAATAATTATTATTTGTACCCCGCCCATCTGGCCGGGTCTCCCCAGCCACTATTAATAGTAATAGCATCGAGAAACAACTCTAGCACTGGTGAAAAAATGTCAAAAATTGAAGCATGTATTTTTAGAATTGACACCAGATGGCACTCTCCTGTAAAGACGTGCAGCAATGGAGACGCCAAGAACAGCTCCAGTGTCCTTTGAGAACTGTAGGGCTGTACATAGTGAAAATACACAGCAATAAGGCTGGAGTTTTTATGGGTTGCATGATGACTGTTATACACACCATCACTGGTTATTAGTACTCAGTTAAAAGAAAAACAGTTACAAGGTACTGTAGAAATAGCCATCTGTCCAAAAGAGAAAGAGAAAAAGCCCTTTAATGAAAAATACATGACTTTCAATGCATTGACTGCTGAGACTTAATGCTTCCCAGTCCAGAAAACTAGTCTGCATGTTGGATAAAAGGTCAAAGTTTTGGCCCAGTGTATCGATTAACAATCCAAAACAGCACATACAAAGCCATGCTGATCCATAACGGGACGGGATTGTTGTACACATTACAAAAGTAATCTTTACTGTATAGCAAATACTAGCTTGCTTAGTATAGGGTACAGAAAATAGCAGTTTTCTAATGTCTTTGCACTGGCTACATTTATGCAAACTTATTCACTGATTCTAAACCTATAAATGAATGGATGAGATGTTTAGGACTGGGGTGAAAAGCAGCCATAATATTACAAACTTAACCAATTCTTATACCGGGGATGAAAGAAAGTATTAAGTATTTGTTGCAAATTAGGTGATACTAAATTTAGGCTATGGTCCATTCACCATCTTTATAACCCTATGAACTACTTGTGCCTCTGAGGCCTGTTTCCATTATCTAGTCTTGCTGAGGCCAGAACCATTTGCAGATCTGGGAGAGGAAGGCACTTGGATAGACAGCTTCTTTTTCCTCTAATAATAATAATAATAATAATAATAATAATAATAATTTATTATTTGTACCCCGCCCATCTGGCTGGGTCTCCCCAGCCACTCTGGGCGGCTTCCAGCAAACATTAAAATACATTAACACCCTTGGGGCTTCAGTTATTGGGGAAAGAGGAAGCTGTTGATTCGAATGCATCCCATAGCTCTGCAAACTGCTCTGCTTTAGATCAGTGGACTTTTTACAATAACCCTGTTCTGTGTTAGCATCTCAGAATGGTTTTACATCCATTGTAAAAAGTGGGATGATGTTAGGCCCACCTGAATAGCTGAGGGGTCACATATCACCCTATCCCGCTTGGAGGACTGATTTGCTACATGAGTACAACTTGACAGAGCTGGACAGATCACTTTTTCAAAAAAAAAAGTTGCCCTGAGAATCTGGCAATTAAAAACAAACACACAACAATAAACAACATCACATTTGACAATGCAAAGTCCCCCTGTGAGCTGATGTACACCAAACTGGTATGTACCATTGGTGCCATTCCATTTAAGAGCGTGCTTTTAGCATTGGAATAAATTTAAAAAGCTGGCAGATTTTAAAGCAGATTTTGTGGGCTTCCCAGAAGCATCTGGTTGGACTAGATGAATCCTTGGTCTGAGCCAGCAGGGCTTGTCTTATGTTCTTAAAGTATACATATCTAGAAAGCCGATGCATGAAGAACTTCATAGATCAAGTTTGCGATGACTTTTCAGATCTAAATTAAGGAGGACTTCTGCAGTTTAGTGTAATTCGCTTTTAGCAATTATAAGCACCCACCCACCCCCATTTGTGCAATCCATCACCTGTGGGTGGAAATAGCATACACATTTTAATGGGGGTTAATCAAACACTGCAGTCATTTAGCGAGGGATGTGGTAAATTCTCCACCACTTGGAGCCTTTAAATCAAAACTGGATGTCTTTCTAAACGGCATGCTCTAGTTCAGCCATAAAGTTATTGGACTCTTTTCAAGAATCACTGGGTGAAACTAAAGCATTTGTTATGTGGGATGCCAGGTTTTCTTGATTAGAAAGAACTCCCTGGAGTTCTTGAAGTCAATTTGTCTGTGACACAGTGGTTGCTTGTATCAAGAACCCATCAAACGAGCTTCAAACCAGATCCTCAAAATAGCTATGGGATTTTGCAAGTTGTACGTGAACCCATACCATATGTTAACACCTAGAACAATACATTCTAAAGAACACCATGCTGAACATGAATCCACAACAACATTGTGACAGGCTAGCTAAGACATGTTTGTTTTCATCCTGTTTTGTGCACAAGAATCCTTCAGCTTGGTAGCAACAAGGGCATCACAGTCTACTGTTGTGCTCCCCTTCTCCGATTCCTTTTCTCAGAAACACAGTTCTACGGTTTCCATGCTTTACTGAAGGCATTTCAGGTCAGCACAGTTTTAATTGCTAATTTATTATAAAAGTTATTTTGATTGATGCATCTGATCAATGCAATATGCACAGTTAATATTTAGCCCACATGGCTTGCTTCATCGGCGATCTACACAAGTGACCCTCAGTTATTTTCTCAGACCTGCCTTCTCACCTGTAGGGTTTTAAAGCTTTGCTAATATTATTGCATTTATTGCTTTTGCTGACAGACACTCAAAGGAGCCTGGTGATGGCTGATTAATAGTTCCAGGATGCTGTGTGCTTGACCACACTTCCACCCCCCAAAGCAATTGTGTAATTGAAAGAAGAAGAAGAAAAAATCAGCAAAGCAATTCTGTGGCTAACTGACCAATTCATTTAAATAGGGTCAATTAATGAAGTTCACACTTTTGACAACCAGTCTGATGCTTTTGCAGAAAAATATTGCTAGACACAGGTCTGGGGGAGACACCTTGTCTGAAACCCTGGAGACTCACTGCCAGTCAGTGTAGACAGGCAGCACTGAACTAGATGGATCAATAGTCTGACTCTGACACAGCTTCCTGTGTCCCTCTTGGAGTAGCAAAATTAAAAGCAACACCAAGTTTCTCCATCTTTTGGATGGGCTGAGAAATAAATCTAAAGAAATGCAGAATCGGCTCAGCTATTAAAAAAAGTCATTATTTGATTTGTGGTGCTTTGACATGCATTAACTATCAATATCATTTACTGTGTCAAACAAAAAACATATTTTTAAAACAACAACAACAACAACAACACAGTAGCCTGAAAGTTATATAAGTGAAGATTCTGCCTTATTTATTGACAACAATTTGATTTGGTATGAACGAGACCTGGTTTAATTCAAAGAGCAGATTTCTGCAGCTCCCTTGTCCTGACTGATGCTTTTTAAAGGTCTATTAATGTTCCTTGTTTTATTGCTCTCCCCATCAACAAGAGCCTTAGCTGCAGAAGACGGCCAAAGAACCTGATGACAGGTGATTAACAGCTCCAGGATGCCGTGTGCTTGACCGCACTCATGGCTCCCTAAACAGTTTAACAAATTATCAGCACAGCAATTTATTTTGTGGTTAAGTAACCCATTTCTATAAACAAGCTGCTAATGAAGTTCAAAATCTTGACACTCGGCTGTGCTTCCGAACAGAATTTTGAGAGATACCGTCGCTTTCTTTTTCTTTCATTACGGAACAATAATCACCTATGAAAACTGAGACTATGGAGAAACACAGGAGCACAAAGATCTATCCAACCACTTTTGTAACAAGGCGTGGATGTTAATGGGTCTGTTCCTTGGCGCTATGTTTTCAAATGTGGAAAACGCATTATACTTGGAAATGTCTACATAAGCTATTTGCCGAGGCACATCTCGACATTCTGCTTGAGAGGGCATCCACTATAGTATGAATGCCTGCACTTCCTAAGGGAGTCCCTGATTAAACTGCACGTCAATATATTTTAAAGTTCCAAAGCATTCTGGAGACCCTTCTGCCTTATAGACTGCCATTGGCCCCAGTGTACTGCAGTTCTATCACCATGTCACACCCATGTGGTGACATGGGTCCTGCATAAGTGCAATACAAACTGCATCATTGAGAAACCACCTCGAATGGTAGTGGGACATGCTAGATTATTGTAAGGACAGGTTCTGTTCCAGTTCATTTCACCGAATGCAGTAGTGGATTATGGGGTTGGGACCCCCTGATGCAGAATCACTGCTGCTAACTGGGAAGAAGAGTAGGAGGGGCAAGAGTGTGGGAATGTCGGCACTGTGCAAACGCACCAGCAGGTGTGTCGCATCGGCTTCGCTGATGCGTTCACACAGCACCAACCCCTCCACCACCTTGCCACTCACACTCTCCATCCAAAAGTGACTGCACTGCTGGGAGGACAGGTTAAGCTCTGCCGCCCCACACACCCATCTGCTACTGACTTTATGGAAACCTGTCACCAAATACATATCTCTAAAGGTAAAGGGACCCCTGACCATTAGGTCCAGTCGTGGCCGACTCTAGGGTTGCGGCGCTCATCTCGCTTTATTGGCCGAGGGAGCCGGCGTACAGCTTCCAGGTCATGTGGCCAGCATGACAAAGCCGCTTCTGGCGCATCCCCAAAATAAATAAGGGCTTGTGAATGTTTAATACGAACCCTTGAAAATATCAATTTAGCCTCTGCTTCTCCTTTATGGGAATCCCCTCCTTCTCCAAGTCTAAAAGACATTAGCCTGCGGAAGGGGAAATGAATTGCAAGTGCTTGTAGCTATCGCCAACAGTTTGCATAGGGAGGAAAGAAAAGCCACACACCTAAAATGGCAAGGACCCTGTTGCCCCAAAGGTCCTTGTGCCCCAAAGGAGTGTGGGCTAGACCTCTCCCTCACCAGCCACTTTATTATTATTATTATTATTATTATTATTATTAAAAATACTTTTTATTCATTTTATAAGAAAAGAAAAGCACAAACAAGGGTAAACACTAACAAAACACAAATATTTCTTATACATTTCTAACATTATTTTTTTTAACATCGTTGGTTGACTTCCCCCGGTCCCCCCTTCTGAGCTTCAATTTCAATCCTCTTTGGCAATTTCATAAATTTAACAATTCAACAAAATTACATCATAAATTTAACAATTCAACAAAAACGTTACCCTAAAATAATTCTTAAAATTAACTAAACCTACACCCTACGCCCTTACCGAAAGCCTATAATAACTTCCCTAGGGAATATAAATTTTAAATATTACAGCATTTTTTCAAATAAAATTTACATTTCTTCCAATCTTCCTCCACCGTCTCTTCATCCTGGTCGCGGAGTCTCCCGGTCAGCTTGGCAAGATCTATAAAGTCCATCATCTTCGTTTGCCATTCGTCAACCGTCGGTATCTCTTGATTCTTCCAGTTCTTGCCAAGAACAAGAACTCACCAGCCACTTTAGGCCATTCCATTTGGATATGCAAAACTGGAATGCCTCTGGCCAGTGTTTCACAACATACATTTCCAGACTGAGAAGCCTGTGTGACAGTGGTTAGAGGTATGATGCTGGTGGGAGATGCCCCGGCTGCCTCTGACCACCATCATGAAACCCACACACCACAACCATGTTTCCCTCAGAAGAGACCAAAGGGAGATGGCTGGTTGAGCAGTGCTGGTCAGAGGTGCCACAAGAGCCTGTGACTGGTGTTACACAGAAAACAAAGATGCACAATGCTGAAGAGTGGCCAGTTGCTTCTTCATCCCCAGTGAAAAGTCTTGACACATTTTCTTCCTTCCTTTTTTGAACCCTGCAATCCAGCCTGCTTCAGGGTGCAAATTTTGGTTCTCAACTCCAACTGGGTCAGTCTCTTCAAGTAAGGATAGCTTCACACTTCCAAGCTCTGTTGTCAAATACCCTGACCTCAACTTCGAAACCACTTGTTGATCGAACTCCCTAAAAGTAAGAAGAAGAAGAAGAAGAAGAGGAGGAGGAGGAGTTTGGATTTGATATCCCGCTTTATCACTACCTGAAGGAGTCTCAAAGCGGCTGACATTCTCCTTTCCCTTCCTCCCCCACAACAAACACTCTGTGAGGTGAGGGGGGCTGAGAGACTTCAAAGAAGTGTGACTAGCCCAAGGTCACCCAGCAGCTGCATGTGGAGGAGCGGAGTCGCGAACCCGGTTCCCCAGATTACGAGTCTACCGCTCCTAACCACTACACCACACTGGCTTACTCTGTGGCTAATTTATAACCTGTATTGTAGAAATACTTCATAAACATGTCTTTGAGGCTCTTGTTCTATATTTTCATTTACCCCAAATGGATATTACTTCCTGAAGTTTAAGAAATTCTCTCCTCTGAGGCAGGAAAAAAAAAGATGCCTGTTTTCTCCAAGACTGGGTTTTCTAAGAATTCTTTCTTCTCTGAGGTAATGCAAAAATAATGCAACTTAGTTTTTGACAGGTTTCAAGTTCTCCCTTGCAAGCCAGGAAAAAAAATATGTTCCATAGTTTTGAGCAAGCTGTGTTTCTGTAACAATAGCAAATGTTTTAGAAGCCCCCTGCAACCGATAAAGCTCTTTGACCTCCAGAAAAGAAAATCAGGAGGATAGAAGTGTAATACATAAATTAATTAAGAGGGAGGGTTGACTTGTTTGCCTTATATTGAGTTGCAGAGCTATCACTCAAGATCTGGATATCGTTGCCCCCCAGCACTTTCCAAACCACAAATGTTGTCTCTAATCATGTGATTTATAACAAGTTGATGCCTATTGTCAGAAATGTGTCTTAAGGCACTCTGGATGTGTCAAGAAGATTTAACGCAGATCGTGGTTTATACAAAAATGTACTGCATGCAGAAGGCCAAGCCTTTTTTTAAAAAAAGCAACCACTTCCTTCATTTGTAACGTGACTTTAATGGCCTCAAAAATGATATGATTAGTCCTGGGATGATAGAATTTCTCTCCTCACATCGTAAGCCAGGCACAGGATTCTACTATTAATAACCTGGATAAAGCAAGCAGGATGATACAACATTTCTTTGCGGCCTTTTTTTTAATAATAAAAAAATGCAAGGGACTATTTACTGAAGTAGTAAGTTCAATCAGTTTTTATCAGGATGAGGTATGTGTGTGGACCACATGGTGTCGACGTGTTTAGATGTTGCCACCATTGTAAGCGGGTGGGAGGAGGAAGAGAGATTAGCTTACCACTGCAAAACAAGACATTTATGCCACATTTCTGCTGCAAAACAAGGCATGCTCGAAGGCAAGTGCCTGCCAGCTCACCACCAGAGCTCAATGTGATGTCAGGGAGTTTACAGGTAGTGGCATGTGTGGTAAGGTAATGCTGTGGAGCTGCCCTCCAGATGCCGGTGTTGCTATTGCTTACCTAGACAGTGCTCCGGTGGGGCAGATTGGGCCTGCATGGGTACAGCAATGGAAGCTCCAGATTGGTCCCACCGTTGCACTTATGATGCCCTGGCCTCATCACTACCCCACCCCAGGTACATCCAGGGAAGTTGCAGTGAGGCAGGTGTTGGTAGGGTGAAGCTCCAGGGCTTCATTCCACCACATGCACCACAACATCATAGCCTTTGGGTGTATCATGAGCCCCTGGACTTTTAGATGGTTCTCACTTGGGGTTTTCCTATGGATTTGGCCTTCAAAAATTGAGGAAGCCTGTATGTGTGCATGGTTCTGCACAAACATTAACATGCACATGTATCGGAGAAGGATTCACCTAATGAACCCTCTCCCAGATGCAGTGTGGCGCTTACCTTCACCTGCACAGAACCCCCAGATGTTTCACGGTCCGTTGGTACCTGCACCTACCACGGTTACCGTGTTTCCCCTATTTTAAGACACCGTCTTATTTTTTTTTCCCTCAAAAAAACACACTATGGCTTATTTTGAGTGGATGTCTTATTTTTATTACGTAAGCGCAGCCCCGTGTTTTCCTTGGCGCCCTCCAGAACTGCACCTATCACTATGGCTTATTTTCGGGGTACGGCAAATGCGAAAAAATCCTGCTATGGCTTATTTTATGACTACGTCTTAAAATAGGGGAAACAGGGTAATTACACGCTGCCACCAACCAGTATGCATGGTAATTATTTCACTCACTTCAGTCAAGGAGAACGTTAGAACAAAACTGTGTTTATTGAAGTACAACACTTAAGCATATGGTTTCCAATGAATAGTTTTTCCTTTGCTTGTTCTCTTGTTTATTAACAGTTCCTAACCTCTCCCTAACACTCCCACTCTCTTCACAGCCCCCTCTATCTCCTAATTCTCCACCACCCTTTCCAGCCTCTAAAACCCCAGCTCTCAACAACAACAACTCTAACTCTAACTCGGACTTAACTGCCCCTTTACACTCCCTGGGGTGGGTTTATATACTCCTCTTAACTCCGCCCCCTTAAGGTTCTAACTGCCTAAACCCTTTAACTCTTTCTATGCGGTCCCGCAGTTTGGCTGAACGCCACATGCAGTGCTCCACTTGTGGGATTTGGAAAACAACAAGATGTCTTTCAGAAGTCCCACCTGCTGCACCTAGTTCCAAGCAGGAGAGGGATGTGAGGGTTTACCTCCACGGTCATGCAGATCTCTGGAAGTTGCTCAGAGCACCTCCAAAGCTCAGCCTGGCTTCACAGAAATGACCCACTGCAGCTACTCTGGAAAGCCTCCAGATACATTTGAAGGCTCTTGCTCAAAGGCTTATTGCCAGCTGGGTACGTGTACAACTCTTTTCTGCCAGGCAGAAGACGTTCAGACTTGTGCAAATTGGATTTACCAATTCATGTCTTCAACATTTACCAGAGTGGGGTGGGGAACGTCTCACTGCAAGAAAGAGTGCAACTATTTTTCCATTGCCAGAAGAGTCACATCTTCCCATGTATCTAGTCTTGTGGGGGTGGGAATCTACAATCTCACAGATGTCCCTTTTTCTGACAGTACACTACTGGTGCAAGCCAACCATTGGCTCAATTACTTATTTACGGCACTAGTAATGTGTAACATAACAGAATTAGGAATAATCAATAATGGAGATGTAACCATGTAAATGTACAGAAGATTGTTTTTAACCTCTGAATATTTGAAGGGCTGTCATATGAAACCAGTGCTTTTTTTCTGGGGGTACGCATGCCCCTAAACATTTTGTGGATCTTTGTACTTTTGTCCATTTACTGTATTTATTTTCCCTGATTTGAAATATATAATGGTGATTTTCTTGAGTCAAAATGAGAGTACCTCTAAACATTTTTTAAAGAAAAAAGCACTGCATGGAACGATGGAGAAGAACTGCTTTTTCATTGCAACAGAGGGTAGGATGTGTAGCAATGGGTTTTAATTACAGGAAAAAGAATTTAAACTAAACAAGAAAAAGAACTTCCTGATAGTACAAGCTTGCTTAACAATGGGGATGACTCAAAATGTGATGAAGTATCTTTCATTTTTATTAAGTTCATTTTTAGGAAGAGATTGCATAGCCATCTATCAGGGATGCAGCACAATGGATTTTCCACATTGGCAATAGATGTGGCAATATGCACTGTGAGGTCCCTTCCAATATTTTAAGACAGGCCACCTCACAGTTATGGGATGTGTGGCTTAAGAAACCCACACCTGCCATTTCTCCAGGGCTATAGATGTATTATTACATGGGAATCTGCTCCAATCTCCCACCCCTGCAACACACACACACACACACACAGAGAGAGAGAGAGAGAAGAAGAAGAAGAAGAAGAAGAAGAAGAAGAAGAAGAAGAAGAAGAAGAAGAGTTTGGATTTGATATCCTGCTTTATCCCTACCGGAAGGAGTCTCAAAGCGGCTAACATTCTCCTTTCCCTTCCTCCTCCACAACAAACACTCTGTGAGGTGAGTGGGGCTGAGAGACTTCAGAGAAGTGTGACTAGCCCAAGGTCACCCAGCAGCTGCATGTGGAGGAGCGGGGACACGAACCTGATTCACCAGATTATGAATCTACTGCTCTTAACCACTACACCACACTGGCTCTCACCACAGAGAGAGAGTATCTCAAGCCACAGATCCAGTATCAACAAATACAAAAACTTTTTCTAAAGGTCCTATTGGCTGAAATGAAACTTTTCAAAAGTAATAAATACCAGGGCAATTATTTTTACTTCCTATGCAGGAACTGAAAACTTTGATTGATGTTGCCTTTTCAGATAGTGCCAATGAGCCTCAAGGAGCTTTCCCTGGCACACCTGCCAGCATTTTGGAATGAACGTGAGATACTATCTGCGTGACTAGGCACAACTTGCTCTCTGTCCATCCTCCCCCTGCAAAAGCGTTTCATGACTCAGAAGAGACGTCAGCCATGACCCATAAAGGCTCTGTTGGTAGGTGAAAGGCTGTCTCATAAAGTGAGAGGAACGAAGCTGGTTGAAGCAGGAGCAATCTCCATCACGAATTGTTTAGGGGTGTATTCAGCTAACTGCCACTCAGGGCAAACAGACTCACTGGTATTAGTGGCCATGACTAACTTAGGACCATTAATTTCAAAGGGTGTGGAATCATAGAATCATAGAGTTGGAAGACACCACAAGGGCCATCCAGTCCAACCCCCTGCCAAGCAGGAACACCATCAAAGCATTCTTGACAGGTGGCTGTCAAGCCTCTGCTTAAAGACCTCCAAAGAAGGAGACTCCACCACAATCCTTGGCAGCAAATTCCACTGTCGAACAGCTCTTACTGTCAGGAAGTTCTTCCTAATGTTTAGGTGGAATCTTCTTTCTTGTAGTTTGAATCCATTGCTCCGTGTCCACTTCTCTGGAGCAGCAGAAAACAACCTTTCTCCTTCCTCTATATGACATCCTTTTATATATTTGAACATGGCTATCATATCACCCCTTAACCTTCTCTTTTCCAGGCTAAACATACCCAGCTCCCTAAGCCGTTCCTCATAAGGCATCGTTTCCAAGCCT
This sequence comes from Darevskia mixta, assembly GCA_034641385.1. Taxonomy (NCBI): domain Eukaryota; kingdom Metazoa; phylum Chordata; class Lepidosauria; order Squamata; family Lacertidae; genus Darevskia; species Darevskia mixta. The sequence goes on along the minus strand of JAWWNH010000029.1, from coordinate 22,428,701 downwards.
TTGACCATTTTGGTTGCCCTCTTCTGGACACGTTCCAGCTTGTCAGTATCCTTCTTGAACTGTAGTACTTTGAAGGTAGTTGAATACAACCCATGCTTAGCTTAAATCCTGCTGATTCTGCTTAATCAGTTTATTTCAATGGATTTCAGTGAGAATACATTTGCTGAAATCCAGGGTGTTCAGTTAAACGATATGACAGAAGCAGTTGTTCAACAGTTTGCTGATATAGGAATAAAATGCACAGTTTAGCAAAGCTACTCAAGGAGCAATGTGGGTTGTATGCATAAATGTGAATGTGTGTGTATATAGAAATACAAATTCAAATTATATTGAGACTAGTTCCTGAGTCTGAGGATCTTTTTGTCTCAGCATCATAATTGTAAAACTAAGGCAAATAAATATTGAACTGCATTACATACAACTCCCACAAAGAGCCCTGCAATTTGAAATGTAAAGCATACATACAGCAGGATCCGGTCTCTGCAAACTTTGTCAGGGTATAAGGGTATCTTTTTATATAAGTTGGCTTCAGTCCCACTACTGGGTCAGAGACATGATATCCCAATAAACATTCATGGATCACCGGGAAATCACAGGGAAGCGTGGGCCTTCTCCAGCCCACCTTTCTCAATTGAACATTTAACATGGACTCTGGGTGCTTCAAGCAGTGCTAACTGTTCTGCAAATCTTAATGGCCCCAAACTTTATAATAATAATAATAATAATAATAATAATAATAATAATAATAATAATAATAATAATATATTATTTGTACCCCACCCATCTGGCCGGGTCTCCCCAGCCACTCTGGGCGGCTTCCAGTAAATAATGCTAACTCATTAGGTATAGGGATGGGTAGAACCTCTGGTGGGGGACAAGTCATACTTCTTCTGGGGTAGTTTGTCCACCTTTGGTCCCCACCCTGCATTCAGTTCTCACCAGTGGCTCCTAGAAGCTGTCAGTATGCAGCAGCAACCACACCCTGGGAAGCAGTATCAACTGGTTGGCTAAACCAGGTCAGGGTAGCCGATGGGTCTCAAACCCTGGGTTGAGTTAGGGACATCCAGTGCATGAGAAAACAGGCTCTAGGAGATTGAGGAGACAAGACCAATAGTGGGTCCAATGGTCAAGAAGGCAGATTCTGCAAATCTTATTATAACATAATTATTAACCTGTCTGCACGTTCCATCTCTAGTTAAGCGTAGTTGAAATAAGTATCCTATTTTTATTGTTTGTCTCATTTTACATTTTTAGTGTGTATGTAAACTCAACAAAAAGGGATGCGGGTGGCGCTGTGGTCTAAACCACTGAGCCTGGAGCTTGCCAATCAGAAGGTCGACAGTTCGAATCCCCGCGACGGGATGAGCTCCCAGCTCCTGCCAACCTAGCAGTTCAAAAGCACATCAAAGTGCAAGTAGATAAATAGGTACTGCTCCGGCGGGAAGGTAAACGGGGTTTCCATGCGCTGCTCTGGTTTCGCCAGAAGCAGCTTAGTCATGCTGGCCACATGACCCGGAAAAACTGTATGTGGACAAACGTTGGGTCCCTCGGCCAGTAAAGCGAGATGAGGTGAGGGGAGAGTATTTTTTAATAAAATAAAATAAAACTGCAATATAAGATAATAAAAATGAAAAATGAATGGAAGCTCAGCTCATGTATGTGTTAACAGGACTTTTTTTTTTTACCTGCTAGCAATATATGTGCAATAAGATTATGGTGATGATTATGATAGCTTGTTCAGTAACATAATAGGGGGAAATCTTACCCATTCCACTAAAAGATGAGTACCACCATTAAGCCCAGCTTACTTACCCAAGGCCTGAGTGAATATAATGTCTTAGCCTGGCACTTAAAAACTGATAATGTTGGTGCCACTTGTGTTTTCACAGCATTCCACAGATGGGGGAGCCACCATTGAAAAGGCCCTTTTTCATGGTCGTCCTCTGTACCTCCCTTGGGTGAGATGCAGAGAAGAGCCACAAATGAAGACTGCAGGGTCTGGGCTGGTTCATATGTAGTCCGTGAGGTGTTGTGCTTCTGAGCTGCATAAGGCTTTATGGTTCAAAACCAGGACTTTGAATAGAGCCCAGAAACTAACTGGTAGCCAGCGCTATATGCTTGTGACCCAGCTGTGGGCTTCCTTAGGCATCTGGTTGGACACTGCGAGAACAGGATGCTGGGCAGAATGGCCCTTTGGTCTGGTCCATGCGGGGTCTTCTTGTGTACTCCAGTTCACAGGCACTGTGAATTATTTTGCTTATTTTAAGAAAGAATGGAAAAATGGAAAAAATCCATTTTATTTTTAAAAAATCTCTCCAGAAAGTGGGGAGTGAAACAGAGAGAGAGAGAGAGAGAGAGAGAGACAGGCAGACAGAGAAATCCCTTTGAAAACCAGGAGTGAGGCATATCAGTACCATTCAGTCTTCCAAACCCTTTGAAAAGCTGCAAACAGATAAGGGGGAAATGTAACAGGCAGAATTTTTGGAATGCCGCTGTGAAGTCAACTTCAATAATAGTATCAAGTGGCTGAAGGAGTTAAGATTTGCTTCCTTACCATCGTGCCTCATTTTTCAGAATTGTGGACAGTTTGGATCACCTTTTTCTGTAGAAATTCCCGGGTAGAAGTCACACTTATGTGAGAGGAAGGGGAAAGGAAGACCTGTAAATGGTTTGGATCTGGATTTCTGGTTGCAGAGGCTTGAAGGAGTTGCAGGCTTTTCTATATGCTGTGGCTCTCTCTCTCTCTCTCTCTCTCTCTCTCTCTCTCTCTCTCTCTCTCTCTCTCTCTCTCTCTCTCTGTCTGTCTGTCTGTCTGTCTGTCTCTCTCTCTCTCTCACACACACACACACACACGCACACAAATCTCTCTCTCTCTCTCTCTCGCTCTCGCTCTCTCTCTCTGCCAGTAGAAACATTTGAATTGCAGTTTAGCACCACCTAGTGGCTAAGTGAAAAACGCAACTACAGCCATTACATCCGTGAAGTTTAATCTTTTCAGACTCAGGCCCGATTTTTAATTCTAATGTTCAGTATGTGAGCCACTTTGTTTATATAGCTGCCTGTCTTTCTGCTTTATTTATTTCACTTCTTTCTGTACCAGGGAAAGGACCGCAGCTCAGTGGCAGAGCATCTGAATTTTTAAAAACTAGTTTTCATTAAAGATTTTATTGTGTAAGAAAACAAACAAACATACAAAGAAAAGTAGATATTGTCTCTCCACTTTCAATTCATTGAGTCTTTTTCACAGTTCGTTTACATTCGGTATGAGACACTGTTGTCATAGACATTATGCAGTTGGACAAAAGAGAGGGGAGGTGGGGAGAGAGATGGGGAATAATGATATTTCGTTCTATTGCATAATGTTTGCAGGGGTGTTGTGTCAGCGTCACGTGGGTAGGCCCTACACACACACAAATGTTGGTGTTGAAAGAGATTGGAACGTCGAGAGCTTGGTTGGTTGCAATCTGTTGGTTGCAGTGTGGTTTGTTTGTTGGGGGGGGCAGTTGTTTCCTGTCCCCAAATACTGTCCCTTTCCCCCTCCGTGCTTCTAACCCCCTGCTCCTACTTTGCCTGGTGCCATTTTCAGTTGATCCGAACAGGGCCGTCTTAAGCATATCCGGCGCCGTGGTGCAAAGATCCCCCCCCCCCGTTTCCCAGAGTTGTTGACCTTTTTTAGGGGGGGACCCCAAAGTTGTTGACCTTTTTAAGGAAAGGTTCCTCAGAGTTGTTGACCCTTTTTTAGGGAGCTGACACCACACTTACACATTATCAGCCCTATGCCAATCCCAGACGCACAGGGAGGAGCCGGGCAGCCGCCTCAGTGCCTTGCTTGGCCCCGAACTCATGCACAGCCCGCAGCAAAAGAGCCCGCTCAGCGCCCCTGGAAGCCCAGCACTGTGGCACCGTGCGCCACGAGAGATAACGATTAAGACGTCCCTGGATCTGAACAGAACTGTAGTCCCTCACGCTCTTGGGAATTGTATGTCACATGCATCCATAAATGGAGCTGAGAAATGGCTCTGGTACATGAGCAGATATTGTTGCAGTCATTGTTTGTTATGGACAAACTCACTGTAGCTCAGTTCAGAAATGGACCAGCTACTGTGAGCATCACTGCAGAATGCTTGGGAGACCATCAGTATTATCAAGAGTTGGTTCTTATTTGTTGCTGCTGCTGCTGTTGTTGTTGTGTGTGTTTTTGCCGGCTTGTAATTCTTCTGCCTCCATATTAACGTTCTGGGGTGTATGTGCATTTGTACACAGCTCCTTGGGAATTGAAGCACAGCAGTGTGCAAAGGCTGTGTAATTCAGAAGCAATTTTTTAAAATAAATAAATAAATAACAGAGTCAAAAACAATGATTGGATGTGCGCATTGTTTTAAAAGTCACATTTGCATGCTACGTGCCCTCAAGGCATACCTGGCTTTTTCAAACTTTATTGTCGGAAGAAAGGTGATGCTCTGTAAATGAGATTTCCATTACAAAAAAAAAAAGAAAGGAAGAAAAAGGAAGAAAGCTCAAGGCAGTTTCGGCAACTCAGCACAGTTTCATTGGGTTCAGGTAATCAGCTTGTGAGCATGTGCTAACAGTGGCTGCCAGATTTTAGTGGCATGTCAAGTTGATGAATGCCGAGCCAAATCGGCACATAAACTTGGAATAATCTCAATTTCAAATGTCAACCAAGATGAAGAATTTCAGTGCAAAAGCTCTCCCTGGAATATTTCCAGGTATTAAACACTGGCAAAGCTTGTATCCTGAACCCATTCTTTTTGAATCCCAGCTGCATCCATACTTAAGAGCACATAGCAACAAGAGCAGCAGCTCTTCGCTTTTGAAACCACCCCCCCCCCCCGGGTTTGATATCTATATCCGTCTTTTTGTGATATCTGTTGGGTCCTAAACAGTACTGTCAGGGATCTGACCTCATGCAAGGCTTGTGAGACGGGGAAGGAGAGGTGGAGGGAAGTGCAGCCTCTCTTGGGAAGCAGCTCGGAGTCCAGTGGGAATAGCAAGGAAAGCCCCAGTGGTGAGGAGCAGGAACTGCCAGGCAGTGCGGTGGAGCTGAGGGTCAGAGATGCGGACAGAGCCTCAGCACCAACTGAGTGGTCTGAGAAGCAAAGCGGGCAGCTACTTCTGTCACCCCAAATGCATGGGGGGGGGGAGCGTAAGGAACGGAGGCGATGCTTTGGAATTCCAAAGCTTCTATGTTGGGGGAGGAACCGGCGAAAGCCACTCCCGGATTCTGGAACCGACTCAAGCGGACATGAATCTTAAACGCTCCGATGTACATAGTTTGTAAATAAAGTATTAGCTTTAGAAGAACGGATGTTTCTGGCTCTTTGCTCTCGAGGAGACAACCCCAAGCCCTTACAAGTACTACATCAAAGGATTCCACCCACCCCTGTAAGTGTAAGGTTTGCACTTGAATTAATAAGGTTAATGGACACACAGCATCTGACCCTAGTGGCTGTGGCACCTAGCCATGGGCGTAGCCAAGGGGGGGTAGGAAGGGGCAGCTGCCTTTCTAAATCAATAAAAATCAATAAAAATACATAGCTGAGATTCTCCCCCTCCCCCCAAAAAAGGCCTGCCTCCTCCCAACAGAAGTCCTGTCTACGACCATGCACCCAGCCCTTGACAGGAGCAGGCTCTTGACTGCCAAGGCCCCACTAGAGGAATCAGAGGAGGGCCTGTTATTCCCTGAAGGTGACCATAGAGGGGAAAGGGTGGGGTCAGGCAGTGGTGGAGCCAAACCAGGACTGTCAGGCCTTATGGCATCCCAGCTGCTGCAGCTATCTTCTACAGGGAACCCAGGCTCAGGGGCAGAAGCCAAGCTACCTCCAAGCCTGAGAGAGAGCCAGAACATGAAGGTGCAGGACCAAGCAGTGGCCATGGGCTAGAACAGGCTTCCCCAAACTCGGCCTTCCAGATGTGTTTGGCCTACAACTCCCATGATACCTAGCCAGCAAGACCAGTGGTCAGGGATGATGGGAATTGTAGTCTCAAAACATCTGGAGGGCCGAGTTTGAAGAAGCCTGGGCTGGAGTGTGCACCTGAAAGCTAAAACCTACTCAAAGTTTGCTTCCTTATGAGTAGACCCAAATTCTTGGATAGCTGCATGGGGTGTGTGTGGCTGCTCTGGGCGCATAATTCTGAGAGGGCACAACCAGGCGCCCCAACAACAGGCACAGTGAGCTCCATTCGCCCTCTGCACCCCACACGCCAGCACTCCCTGGCCCCAGTGCCCACATGCGTGCCCCGGGCACCGAAAACCCACGCTATGCTGCTGGATAGCTGGAACAATCAACAGGTGTTCCTAGGGACTGTCTAAGAGCAGCACTGTAGATCTAGTCTAACCAATGGAAATAAATGCAGAAGCATGATTAGGGTTCAGCTTCAGGTTATGTTTGTGGTTTTATATTCATGAGTTTCTCTCTCTCAGCATAAAAAAGAAAAGAAATGGTAGCACAAACCACCCTCAATATGGGATTGAACCTCCCAGATGTATGCAGCATCCTGTGGTGCCCTAGACTGCTTCAGAAAATTAACCAGGGAAAATTGATTACTAGATTCCCCTTGCTGCCCTGGACCTCCTGTGGATAAAATCTATTAAAATGAACTGGGAGGCCTCTTTTCCCCCTGCTTCGACCTTGAATGCAACTTCCCTGTAGGCAAATATTAGAAGATAGCCCTTGATTTGGAATGAGGCATGTGGCATTGGCACCATAAAACAAAACAGAAGCAGCAGCTCAAAATATATGTCATCAAAAGCATATTTGGGAGCCTGGGAATGCAATATCTTCCGCCAGCTTTGAGATGCTGTCATGGGATGTGGGGGCGTTTTGGGTTGTATGTTCAGACAAAAGAAAAGACTCCACATAATTAACATGGAATTTACTGCCATGGTACATGGTGGCAGATACTAACTTTTTAAAAAGATTAGATTAATTCATCATCATCATTATTATTATTATTATTATTATTATTATTATTTTAAAAAGACTCCCTACACTCATATACCAAATCTCTGATGAGGGGAGGGCGAGGTGTGTTTACAAATGGAAAACCTCATTATCTGAAGAAGTGTGCATGCACACGAAAGCTCATACCAAGAACAAACTTAGTTGGTCTCTAAGGTGCTACTGGAAGGAATTTTTTTATTTTTTATTTTGTTTTGACTATGGCAGACCAACACGGCTACCTACCTGTAACTCATTACTGTGGAGAGAGAAAAGGTGAAACCATTTTTAAAAATGTTTTGTTGTCTTCATCTTCCCGGTGACATGAGCCATCTAAATTAAATGCTGTGCCAAAATCTGACCTTCAGCTTCTTTAAGGTTTTCTGTCTTTGTGAAAAGGGGCTTCCATTTTTCTGCTTCATTCTCAAGGAACTTAAAATTTTCTTTTGAATTTTGGTGGGGGTGTGGTTTTGAGCTTACGAGAAATACCATATTTTTCCGTGTATAAGACGCCCCCATGCCCCCTATTTTGGCGAACTCCAATTTAAGAAAATGGGGGGAGATGGCCCAGAGTTGTTGAGCTTTTTTTGGGGGGTGCCAAAAATCACTCACCCCCCTCTGCACTATCTGAGACGGGCCCCGATTTTGAACATTATTTTAGAGTAAAAACCCTCGTCTTATACACGGAAAAGTAAGGTATCTCCCTGGAATGCCCTCACTGCCACGCATCTTGTATTTGACTAGTGATAATTTTAAACATGCCTCTGATATCTTTTCTGTTCTCTGATTTAGTTGCAGCATCTGTATATTGAATAGCATCACCCAGACTTTCCCCGTCTATAATTAAAACTGGAATATTTGCAGAACAGGAAATATTCAGTGGGATGCCCCACTGCTTTTTAAGTAGCTTGCTTGGGAAGATTTATGTTGAAAGGACCATAAAGCAGGAAATAAAATAGTGGTCCAACTCTGAGTTAGGTTTTTGACAAGGAAGATTGGGGGGGGGGGACCAACGTGTGGGGATGGGGGGAGCCAGGGAATTGGATTTGGTGTCACTGCTTGAATTCTGCCAACAGAATGACCCCCCAAAATACTGAATTGTTCTGTTAGGTAATAATCTTTCCCTTTTTACCAGTGTATGTGGAATTGGATGAGGCAGGACTGAACTAGTGAGGCAGGAGAAATAGCATAAGCCCCACCACTGAGGCATTGGAGGTTAGAGTCAATTGATTTTTTTTAACCCTTTACACACTGGTTTAAATATCTAGCAATTCCCCTGGTTGGCCTCTCATCTCACAGAAGCCATCAGCTCCACTTGACCTGTGAGGAAAAGCAGTTGGACCATCTGCTCTGGGGCTGATGTTATCAACTGGAAGTGACAAGGAATATGGCAGATTCCAGCTAGAAGGCTGAGGGTTGACCCTGTAAGTTCAAGAACTTCCACTTGTGTTCCAGCCTCTACAGCCACTGCCAGGAAGGTTGGGTTGCCACGCCATTTCTCAGAGCAGCCCATTTCCAACCATTTTATAATGGAACTTTGCTTGCTTTTCTCTTCCCTCTCGATCCCCTTTTCCTTTTGTGTGGTGTCCTTTTAGATTGTTAGCCTGAAGCCAGGGATTCTGTTTTCTCCAGCAATGGGCAGTGCGGTGGGGCTACACTGCTCCCCAACTTAGGGGGCCCCACAATCACCACAATTTATTTACACTTACTTGGAAAACTAGAAAAGAAATAAAATAGTTGAGGCAATGATTATGACAATCACTCTGGTCTGAAGTAGTTATGGTAATTAAAAAAACCATGTTTTCACAATAAAATTTATTATGTTTGTACACCACTGAAACAGCTTTCATGCTTATTGGGGCCTCTTTTAGTGTGGTCTACAGAATTGCGCTTTAAAGGTAAAGGTAAAGGGACCCCTGACCATCAGGTCCAGTCGTGTCCAACTCTGGGGTTGCGTGCTCATCTCGCTCTATAGGCCGAGGGAGCCGGCGTTTGTCCGAAGACAGCCTCCGGGTCATGTGGCCAGCATGACAAAGCTGCTTCTGGCGAACCAGAGCAGTGCACGAAAACGCCGTTTACCTTCCCGAGCAACGGGAGCTCACCCCGTCGCAGGGATTCGAACCGCTGACCTCCTGATCAGCAAGCCTGTGGTTTAACCCACAGCGCCACCTGGTCCCTTGCGCTTTAGTAGGACATAAATCAGCATGCTCATATCCTGCAACCCCACTTTTCAAACCTAATGAAGCTGTGTGTGTCCTCTGTATCTTGAGTTGTCACAGCTCCTCAGCTCCTGATGGAATCTGAGACTGAGATTTTCCAGAATTTGGCACTTCTTTTGTTCAGTTTCACCCTCTTCTTGTTATTTTGGGTACATTGTAAGAACGCAACAACCCCGTGACTCTTTACTGAAGGGTAGGTTGGACTATTTTCTAAATAAATGTGTAACGAAAGGCAAGAGGAAATTTATTTGATTTATTTAAAAGTAAAATATTCTAAAGCTGAGTCCAGTCTGTGAGTGAATAACACAGAGGTCACTGGAAACACAAACTGAGGACCCCCTCCCTGGAGCAACTAAACCAGGCTTCCTCAACCTCGGCCCTCCAGATGTTTTTGGCCTACAACTCCCATGATCCCTAGCTAGCAGGACCAGTGGTCAGGGATGATGGGAACTGTGGTCTCAAAACATCTGGAGGGCCGAGGTTGAGGAACCCTATAGATTGCACATACAGAACATCCCAGAGAAGTTGTTTTATCTGCTGAAATGAAAATATAATGCTGCATCTTGGAGAGACTCCATCAGGCAAGGCCTCTTTCCACCTGCCTTGCCCCACCCTCCAGTCTCTGCTTCTCAATTTGTATTGTATTATTATATGCACTGTGGCTTACCATTGTTTTATTGATTGTAGTTTCGAAATTATTTATTGTAATTGTTAAGAGTGGGTTTCTGTTTAATTTTTATATGCTGATATTATTATTCTATTACTATTCTAATGATTGTTGAATGTTACTTTATTTGATGTAGATTGCTTATTTTAAAGCTATGTTTTATTATCACATTTTTGGATTGCATTAGATTGTTATCAGGAGTACATTCCTTGTTTCTTCAGCTTGTAAACCGCCTTGAGTATTGTAAGATAGAAAGACGGTATACAAATTAAAAGTGATGATGATGATGATGATGTTCTCAAGCGTGAGTGACATACACATGTAAGATTTCAAGGCAGTGGTGGTCTAGACCTTGATGAAAAGTTCAGGGCCCTCCCAAGGGGAGAGTTAGTTTAATTAAGAGCCATGGAATTTTGGCCTAACCGATAGTTTCTTTCTGCCATAGGAAATGACACTACACTGGTAATGAGTCCATATGTTCCCATAGAATTTTTCATTACATACCGGTAGAAGCCCAAATGGGTGGTTGCATTATAGGCTCCAGGCTCCCTCTTTCTATCACTGACTACTTACTAGTCACCTTTATGGTCCTCACCTTTCCAGTATGTGAGCTCCTAAAGCTATGCATGGCTCCATTTCAGTCCAGGGGATTGTAAAACACTCTGCAAATATTACAAACTATGGAAATATAAATCAAACATCTGCACCATAAAAGGTTGCAGTCCTTCGGCAGAGATCCCCACAAGATGTTAAAAGTACTTTGGTGGCTGGACAGGTTACACAGAGATCGTGAGTTGAAGCCAAATTCTCGGATATGAACACACTGAGACATAACTGGAATTGCAGTTGAACCGGCACTTGCCTATCTGGTGTTTGCAATAAATCAGGTCTAAACCCAAGATTCAAATAACTTAGGAGAAATTCAGAGTCAAACACTGTGGACCAAAACATCTCCAATAACCTAAATTTATCATTAAATATATTAGTTTGAATAAAATCCTAGTGACCTCATTGGTCTGCACGCTTTTCAGATATTAGATTCTTGCAAACGTTTTGTTTCAGATGGTTTGCGATTGCTCCACATGAATCCGCTCTGAGCACAACCGCACCCCTGGCTTATGCTTTGAATGCCCTGATGCCCAATTCATAGCTGAAAACACAACTGTGTGGAGTCAAGTTTGTGTGGAGCCATATGGTATTGGAAACTGGGTGTTTGATTGAAGCCCACGTGGTTCAGGCAATTTTGACCATGCTATGCAGGGAGTTGTTTCAGAGACACGTTCACTCCCATTTCTTTCCTTACTTAAAGTTGAGTTGAGGTGTGTGTGTTCAGATGACACACACACACCCTAAAAAAATGCACCAAAAAATGCATGATAAGCTTGCAAGGTCACATGGACTAGCCCCGTGTCCTGATGTTCACATGTTTAGCAGGCCTGGCATGTGCAGGTGTGCTATGCAAGTACTGAAGAGCACTAAGAAATTTTGTACGCAAGAGGGATAATAATAAAAATAAAATAATAATAATAATAATAATAATAATAATAATAATAATAATAATAATAATTTAAAAAAAATATTATTTGTACCCCGCCCATCTGGCTGAGTTTCCCCAGCCACTCTGGGTGGCTCCCAATCAAGTGTTTAAAACAATACAGCATTAAATATTAAAAACTTCCCTAAACAGGGCTGCCTTCAGATGTCTTTTAAAAATAGGAAATCTGTTTATTTCCTTGACCTCTGCTGGAAGGGTGTTCCACAGGGCGGGAGCCACTACCGAGAAGGCCCTCTGTCTGGTTCCCTGTAACCTCACTTCTTGCAATGAGGGAACCACCAGAAGGCCCTCGGCGCTGGATTTCAGTGTCCGGGCTGAACAATGGGGGTGGAGACACTCCTTCAGATATGCAGGATGGTAGCCCCAAGCCCCATCAAGTCCACCCACACCTTGCAGGGAGGAGGTCTACACGTGTGCATCAGTATATGAACAGACCCTCTCCACATACCAGATGAATGTGCTTGTGGGTGGCGGCAGCAGAAAATTGGACCACACTGTCCTGTGACTCCCTTCACAGACTCCCTTCATATATTTCAACTAATGGGATTGAGGGAACGCTTTGGGCTGGTGTGATAATATAGGCTTTGGAGAAAGAGTCTCTTTTGGTTTATCCTACTTCCTCCCTATGCTGTATATCTCCTGCCTATAACTATTATAAAGGAAGACATTCTAATACCAAGGAATTTACAGTACTACCAAGGAATTAACAGCAACAACAAATTCTGGGGGTTTTCTTATTGGTATATTTCTTTAGTATATTTTCACATGTCAATTTAACATTCTTTGCTTCAGCCATTTGTAACAATTGTGAAAACATGACATTTTAAAGTCTTAGTATCTAATGTGATTAAATAATTCCTGTCTGACTCACGTTCCCTACAACTGTAGAAATATAAACCATTACAAATGTAAAACAATCAGTGATAACATCCATCAAATTTGACAAAAGTAGGGATTGGAAAGGCATATTTTGAGGTCTTTCCCCTAGGCCACTTGGCCTGGTCCCAGCATTTGACGGTGTTAAAGATAGGCTTACCTGAAGAAAGAGATTACAGAGGTGTGTTTTGCCTGATTTCAGCAAAGATTACAATGATGCACAGTAGTCAGTCTACTATCAGAAAGCACAGTATTAGGGTTCCTCTTCATCACCATCCTTTGGAGTAGTGTTTAGGCACGTGTATGCTATCACACGTGGATCATATGAGCCCTAGACAGGGTGGCAGTGGAGGAAAATCAGCTTCTTTGTCTCTCCTCTTATATATCATCTGTTGCAGGGATATTCCAAAGTGGTTTCAGTGCTATGAGTTGCCTCAGTGATCAGCTCTGTGCGTTTTATCATCTGTGACAGTCGTGTCTGGTTGTCTGTTCCAACCACGGCCTCAAAAGGAGACCTGTTATACATTACCACTAAAGCTTCTTACCATTTTTTGTGAATCATAGAATTGTAGGGTTGGAAGAGACCACAAGGGTCATCTAGCCCAACCCCCTGCAATTCTGGTATCTTTTTCCCAACATGGACATTGAACCCACAACCCTGAGATTGAGTCTCAGGCTCTGACAACTGAGCTATCCCAGAATATCATGTGGCAAATGTTACTATGACCTTGGAGGGTAGGTAGCCAGTTCAATTCCCGGCACATGGAAGTATGGAGGAAGGTGTCCTGCAAAACCATCCTCTGGTCATAGCTGTGGTTGTGACAGAGGGGGACGTGGTGGGGTCTTAGCTGTAGCAGTCTGCCATTTCCCCAAAATTGTGTGTTCCTGCCAGTACCAAGAGCAGGACAGAGAGGGACAAGGCAGCAGGGTGCTCTGCGTGGTGTTGGCACAGCAACAGAGCCAACCCAATGCTTTATCTCTTCAATATGTGGCATAATGGTTCGAGTGTTGGGCTAGGACTTGGGAGAGCAGGGTTTGACTCCCTACTCAGCCACGAAGCTCACTGGCTGACCTTTGGCCAGTCACCTGTTGGGAATGGCGCTCTCTCAGAAACGGTGAACTCCAAGACGCCTGAGCGATTCCCGGGTGGCCCTCTCTGGCTGGCATATCCCTTCAGTCCAGAGTGCCAATCATATGCGACCCTTCTCTTATGAAAAGAGCACACAAGTCTTCTAGCATCACGCAGCAAGAAGAAGGAAACATCCGTAGATCTAAACTACGTTTATTTACAGTCTATATATAGAGAATCCATTTCCACGTCTGTGTTCTCCAAGCTCTGGCAGAAACAAGAAGCATACTGCAACTGCGACACAGCAGAAGTGAAACCAAATACAATACAATAACACTTAGGCGGAAGAGATAAGACAGTCTTCCGTTCCCACACACACACTCTCAGACACTCATGTGATTTATACTAATCACAATAGTCCTGCTGAAGCAGCAGAGGCTATGTAAAAACCTAATCTCTTACCCTAGCCTACCTCACAGGGTCGTTGTGAGGATGAAATGGAGAGGAGAACCATGTACCCCACCTTGAGCTCCTTGGAAGATAAAGGTGGCATATAAATGTAATAAATGGTGGTGTCCAAAGATCAAGGAATGAGTTCTGAAAACATCTAATTAAGAACATTTTACTGGGGACAGTTGTGGCAGTCAGTGTGGTGGCTTGTACTCTCATCATGTCCTCTGGATCTGAAGGGAATCTGGTCAAATTCCTAAATGTGACAATGCCAGCAATGGTAGGCCATAGCCCCTAACCTGATTTCCTCTCACTCTCCTCTATATCACACTGTATCGGCAGTGCATGAAAACCTGCGGACCCACCCATTTCCCCTGGCCGGCTTCAAGTGGTCCGGGGTGGCAAGGGAGCTCTGTGGAGTAACATTGTGAAGTCAAATAACATTGTCAGAAAGATCTGAAATGGCTGGGTTTATTTTATTTCGGTCCGCACTGCCTTTATTGAAGCGCCAGTCAAAGCTGCCTCTGGCAGCTGCAGGAATATTGGTTTTGGCAGGGAACACGAAGACCCAGTAGACTGGAAGGAGTCAGCAGCCAACGTGATAAAAAAAAGAAGAAGAAAGAAACAACGAATCGTGCTGAGGCCAGGAGAGAAAAAGCAATAAGTTATGAAAAGCAGGAAAGAAAAAGACCTGCCCATCCCCATCGTGGCAGCTCCCCCTCTGCAGGTTATCACTCAGCAGTTGGCAGGGTGGGGCACAGGAATGGAGCCACCCAGAGATTGCCAACGGTGCCCTCCACATCTGGAGGGAGGGAGCAGGAAAAGGGATTCTTGAGGATCCTAGGAAGCTTTGATCAAGCCCTTGCTCTGGTCAACTGATCTGTAACAGACTGATGCTCCCCTGGAGGTACGCCTAAAAATTAGGAATGCAGCCTAGTAAAAGAAATGCCAATCAGTTAGTAATTAGATAGTCCATTAAACTGTTGGCTAAATTCACATTGATTTGATATGCATATATATAATCAATGCTTTTTTTCTGGGGGGATGCAGGGGTACGCATACCCCTAAACATTTTGTGAATCTAAATTTGGCCTCATTGAGGGGCGGTATTTTAATATGAGTAGGAAAATGAGAGTACCCCTAAACATTGTTTTCCCCAGAAAAAAAGCACTGTATAGTGTGTGTGTGTGTGTGTGTGTGTGTGTACGTGCATATGCTTAAATAATTCAAACCACCTGACATGGTTTCTAAGGCACCTCACTAACAGGATGCTTCTTGATCTGCCTTGTTGCAACCCACTGCAAACCATTTGCAACTTGAAGAAGATGACAATTAACCCCGTAATCACACTTACCTGGGAGTAAGCCCAATGGGAACCCAATGGGTCTTGCTTCTGAAGGAACAGGCATAGGATTGTACTGTAAGCCTCTACATTCAGCCCCACCTACTTAAGAGAAAACTCACACTGTCAAGGTGTCCCATCAAGATAGCCCTAGAATGAGCTTGCAGAATAATTTTCCAACCCTGAAAAAGTTTGCAATTGGGTTGAAATAAATGCAAGAATAAACACTTACCTCTCCTCTCCAAATCTCTGAACAGGACGGGTGCGATGAAACAATTACCTCCCCTTTCAAGTTACGTTTATTTAGCTATCCGTTTGGCAAGGCAAGCTGCCCCCAGATTTAAGAAATATACACCTCATGCCCTGTGAGCACAGAGGAACAATATAAACTCTAACAGCATGTGTTGTGCGCTCAGCTATTTCTCTATTCCATTAAGTCTTGGATTGTACATGAGCTCCTAGCAGTGTGTTTAGGAATACAATAGAATGCAGGAAATATAGCTGGTGCCAAACTGGAGTGTTTCAATCACGTTTGGCAGTTTTCTATTGTCGAAATATTTACTAATGACCCAGATGGAAATAGCATTCATATCAGAAGTTCAGGATCTCATTGCTGGTTTGCATCCACATTAAGACAAGCTTTCCAGGGAGGCCATTTGTCCCCAGGCAATGTCAACTTTCAAACCATCAATTTTAATAAGTGAAAAATAACCTTTTCAGTGAGATTAGGTCAGCCAACAGTTTTTCAAAGACAACTGACCTCACAGGAGGAACCTGACACGTTTGCCATTCCCTGCCCCAGTTTCTGTGTACTTACTAGCTTCTAGTTATTATAACATGGATGAATTTTCATTCCCCCAGCAGATCGAATACATGCTGACTGTGCCACATAGTCACAAGCCAAGCCGAGCTAAGCAGCTCTGCATCCTACTGGTTTCATTGGGGAAAGTTCGTATTACATCTCTTCCATGGAAATAACTGAGATTCAGAAATACGTGACCTTGTTTGGATTACACTTTTAGGTATGATGTAAAGATGAACAATGTTGTCAATATGATGCAAAATATGTGCACATGTGCCGGGGGTTTGCTGCAATAGAAAGATGGCATGCAGGGCAATCCTATATATGCCTACTCAGAAGTAAATCCCATTGAGTTCAATTAGGCTTACTCCTAGGTGATTGTAGGACTGCAGCCTTAATCAAATTGCCTTATAGTGCCTATTATCAGATCCTGACTGTTAGGAAGCAGAACACATGAGAATAGTGTTTGGATCTCACACTGAGATCTTAAAAAAAACAAACCACTCCAAGCACTTTCCCCCTCTTCCACTTGGCTTTTGAGGATATGGGCATGTGGTCTATTTAAGGAAAGCAGTCTTTTGGCGATTTAGATGGATGTGTTTGCTTGTTTGTTTACAGCCAGACCCATAAGCTTGTATTGAGGCCAAATTATAAAAGCTATGCCCAATATAGTTGATCAAATAGAAATTGGAAACATACTTTTCCATTTGGTCCCCAACTATGATAAAAGTGCAGCTGTTTGCAAATAATTCCTCTTATGCCCAATATTCTTATTTCCCTGCTAAACAAATATTGTGTTCACAGCAGAAAAGACCACCAAAGATATTGGGCTCATACTTTCAGGTTCACATGATGGAAGCATATTAGTAAGGACAATGTATAAGCTTGTGTTCTGGTGTGTATATTCAGAGGTAATCACCTTCTCTACAAAAAGAGCTAGTGGTCAATGGACATTCTTTAAAGGTAAAAGGTAAAGGGACCCCTGACCATCAGGTCCAGTCATGTCCGACTCTGGGGTTGCGTGCTCATCTCGCTCTATAGGCCGAGGGAGCTGGCGTTTGTCCGAAGACAGCCTCCGGGTCATATGGCCAGCATGACAAAGCTGCTTCTGGTGAACCAGAGCAGCGCACGGAAACGCCGTTTACCTTCCCGCTGGAGCGGTCCCTATTTATCTACTTGCACTTTAACATGCTTTCGAACTGCTAGGTGGGCAGGAGCTGGGACCGAGCAACGGGAGCTCACCCCGTCGCAGGGATTCGAACCGCTGACCTTCTGATCAGCAAGCCTGTTCTTTAGTTACATATAATTAAGATTACATGAATATGCTATATAATATGGCTTCCGACCTAAAACAGGCAGATACAGGTACATTGAGCTTTTCCAGGAATGCTCTTGATGATCACTAGCTTCAAATATGTGAAGAAACTTTTAATTCACTCCTTCAAAATTAGGCAACAGGTTTAGAAATTCATGACTGAAAGGACTATAATCTGGGCTTTTTTATCTCCTTGTCACAGGAATTGGCAATTTACAGTCCATCTGGCAAACTCAGCCTGTCATCTCCTGTTTTATAGGCCACAGTGGAATTTCAGAATCACATTGTGAACGCAGTCCATGGCACACAATAATGGCAGCTCATGCCCACATATGGACACTTTTCCACAATAGAGTCATGCAATAAATGTCAGGAGAAGGCTGCCAGCCAGGTGGGGGAGTTCTTTTGCCTCTGATATTCAGAAATCAAGCAAGGAGCTTTCGTGGCATAGAGCTAAACAATATCTCCTGCTAAATGCAACAGATCGCAAAAGGGACAGCTATAAAGAGCGTTTTAGAAGTTGGCAACCCTGCAAGATAGGCCACATCAGGGATCGGCAGCCTTTCTGGGCCCTTGGAGTGGTTTGCAAATTGGAGAAACTGTTGTGGGAATGCACACTCACACCCCAGCCAAGTACACACCACAGCCTGTCCTATTAGCCACAATGAAATGGTTCTCTCAAGCCTCGTTTCAGCAGGGTACCAGGAAAGGCCACTGCAGGTGCACGCTTGCCATATTGGCAATCTCTGGGCTAAACATTCAAGGAAGATTATATATGAGAATCACAGCTCAAGACATTGCAGGTTCATATTTCAGAATGGCTTTGCAAATAGGTTCCCAAAGTTACCACATTGATTTTTATGAGCCAGTTTGCCCAGGCATATACAGTATGTGTTAACAATTTGTGACACACTGATAGCATGAGAATCAATTCTCTTTGACTTCTGTGGTTCACTTAGGAGGAATTATGATCACTTATTTTCACTCATCATAACCAGGTCCAAGCATGAATAGAAGGCAAAGGGAGGCTTAAATATGATACCATTACTGGGACCTGGGGTGGATATAAGCACAGGACAAAAACATTATAAATAATTCTGAAAATAGCTCATTATAACAAAAGGGGAAAAAATCTCCATGGAAAATCGTGTTTTAAAATCTTCTGCTCTCTGGCGCCATCTGGTGTTGCATGTTTATAGGGCATTCAAATCACTGTTTCTTTACTAATGTAGCTGAGTTCAAGTAATGGTGGCCCAGGCTGCTAGCCTTGCATGTTTGCTGTGCGTAAAGTTACTTATCAGATAAGTAACTATTTGCATGCAGTAAACTGTTTAGAACATGCCACTGCCTCATGATTGCCTAACTTTTTAATATGAAGACTAGAAGTTGTATTTTTACTGCAAGACTAGCATTATATAAGCAAAAGGCTGCAGCCCTCCCTGCTGCAGCTGTTCTTCAACTGGCAGGCTTGAACAAAACGAGGTTGCCTACCAAATGTCTCTTATCAGTATAAAAGCCATGCCAGAAACATTTTCAGTTCAAAAACATGCAGATTCCATGAGATGAAAAGTGTTTTTAATGTCCAAGGAGCTCTACGGGCCCTGCGACTCCAAGGGTGCCAGTGCTGGCAGGTAATCAAACATTTGAAAACCTAACAAGTTTCCGAAAGGGCTTCCAATTAAAGGACCTGTTCTATGCACCATTTCAAGCAATTAACATTGGTTGTATTCTACAGCTGACCTTTCATCTGGTGTAAAAAAAAAAAATCTGTTTTAAATACTGGAATTTGTTTGATCGACAAATTAAAGCAAAAGAGCCTTGTGGAGCGCTTTTATCCAGCTGTACTGAAATGTTGTGCATGTGGTGACTTTTGGAAAAGTTACACTTTCATCCCCCCCCCCCCATTTTCGTGTGTGTGTGTGTGTGTGTACAGCTGGTTGTATGAATAACTTTGTCTTATTGAGCCAATCACTAAAAATAGGACAAGTTTAGGGCTGGGTTTCAAAGCCTTCCATCATCCAAGATTTTTATATTCAGGATGAATTTTATTACACAGCATGGCTGCCTCACCCATATGTCACATTCTTGCATTTAGTTTCAAATGGACCTAACCTGATTTACAGATATCTTTCTCTCTTTTTCCCCTCACATTAACCAAAGGATCATATGCAAGACATTTGAGTCAATAATGCACATTATTTGGCACTAGTGAGGCCTCAGCTGGAGTTCTGTGCCCTGTTTGAGTCATTATTTAGGCTGCAATCCTAAACACACTTACTGGGGAGTAAACTCCAATGAACACAGTGGGACTTACTTCTGAGTAAACATAATTACCATCCATAATTATCACCATCTGTACTTTCTGCATTTCATTTCCCTCTGACCTCACTCTTTGGAATACACACAGCACAACCATGTACATACCTGTAACTCCGGATAATACTTGGTGCAACTGATGAAGTGGCTTACAGTCCACAAAAAATTATGCCATAATAAATTGATGTGGAGAGTGCCACACAAATGTTTGTTTTTCTTGAATTTGATGTCTCTGCCCCCCCACTCTTGCGCTACAGTGCAACACAAGTGATACAACAAACAAGCAAACCTGAGATCTCATGACAGCATCTCCAGCACTCCCAAAGCCACCGTGCCATCAGCCAAGGGCACCGTACTTGTAGGGCGGGCCAAACAGGACTTACCTGGGAGAAAAGATGAGAGCTTAAAAGCTCTTTTCACTCCACCTTCCTCCCAACTCTGATCCTCCTCCTCACCAGCCCACCTTCAACTGTGTGTGGTTGAGATTGCATATGTTAAATGTGCATAAGATGCAGGTTGGCCTAGTGGCGGGCAGCTGTAAAGAATGGTTGTACTACTGGAGCCATTCCTGTGCTTCCTGTCGGTGAGTCTTCGTGCATGGGGAGCAAGCTTGGGACTTCTGCCTTGTGCTTTTCAGAACCTCCTGTCCTGTCTGTCTCAGGCAAGGCCATGGTCCAGATTCCACCTAGCTGTGGTGCAGTGATGTGTGTGGGAAAGGGTCTCAGATGCTGCGTATAATTAGTATGAGGGGGAAGTTGAAACCATATTCTTATATTACGACCGTGATGTTTCAGGTAGATGCATTCTGATTTCATGAAATCAGCCCTCTTTGTTACCTGTGCCTCAATTCTCTGAGCAGTGAGAGCTCCAAGGGTGCAGTGTGTACTCAAGTTCTGTTTCCTTTGAACGAGGTCAAGGGTATTGAATCAAGTGTGTATTTTAATAAGACTGCTATTTTAAAAACCCTACATTTCCTCAGCCACTGCATGCCAGCTGAAATTGAAAATCATTGCAGCTCTTTCTGGACCGGGCTTTGTCCAACAGTGCTATGGACAGCTGCACAGAACACTCTCCTTTATCAAAACAAAATAAAAAATAAAAAAATCCTTCCAGTAGCACCTTAGAGACCAACTAAGTTTGTTCTTGGTATGAGCTTTCGTGTGCATGCACACTTCCTCAGATAAGTGTGGCATAGTTTTCTTGCATAATCAGTGGGATAAGTTGATTGCACACGAAAGCTCATACCAAGAACAAACTTAGTTGGTCTCTAAGGTGCTACTGGAAGGAATTTTTTTATTTTTTATTTTGTTTTGACTATGGCAGACCAACACGGCTACCTACCTGTAACTCTCCTTTATGTAACTGGTTCCACTGCATATCCATTTTTGAAGCTGCCACCAAGTTTTATCCAAAGCTAGGTGCAAGAAGAATTTGGAGATCCCTGCATGGGCAAACCATCCAAACCATTTACAAGGAAAGGGTTTCTGCAAAATGAGCAACATTTCTCAGGGAGATTTTTTTTTTTTTTTTTTTTTTACAGATCCTTAGGATGTTAAGAGAACTTTACCTGGAAAAGAAATTCAAAGTTGACATGGCAGTTCCCCGTTCAAGTGAAATAATTGGCAAACGCCACATATCTCATGACTAGCAAAATTTCTTAGCTGTGAGGGAAACAACCTCATCTTAAGGTCAAACGAAATCTGGCTTTAATTGCAAGAATGCAATTAATATCTGACTTTTAGAAGACATCTGAAGGCAGCCCCGTTTAGGGAAGTTTTTAATGACTGGTGTTTTAATGTATTTTTAATATTTTGTTGGAAGCCGCCCAGAGTGGCTGGGGAAACCCAGCCAGAAGGGCAGGGCAGGGCAGGGCATAAATACGTTGTTGTTGTTGTTGTTGTTGCTGTTGCTGTTGTTGTTTTAGGTGTTTTAAGCTCAGGAAGTGGGAGCAGATCTTGCAGAGCCGCAGCAGGACTGCAGGGGTGGAGAAATAAGAGTTTAATGACATCCCCCGCCCCCAGCTGCTCATTTATATTTTTGGAGACATACATTTGCACAATGAACAGCATGTTAAGTTGCGCCCTTACCTAATGGTAGGCCTATCCCGAGGACCCCAGGGACTCAAAAGGGCTCCACCCAGGACAGACAGACAGACACTATAGTGGTGAAAAGACAAGAGTAGGCATCCCCAAACTGAGGCCCTCCAGATGTTTTGGCCTACAACTCCCATGATCCCTAGCTAACAGGACCAGTGGTCAGGGATGATGGGAATTGTAGTCCAAAACATCTGGAGGGCCAAAGTTTGGGGGTGCCTGGACAAGTGTCGTTTTTCGATTTGTGGTGGCTGCTCACCATCTTAATTTACTTAGAGTACAATACCCTGACCTACGGTTCTAAAAGATCTATAAAACCCAGCCTATAGATCTGGGAATGAAATCTATATGTTTCATAGATCAATAGGAAGGGAAATTGCATTTTGGGTAGCTGCCCTGGATGGGAGCCAAGCTTCCATTCAAAAGCGGTAATGACCACACACCACTTAATGACACCAGGGGCAATGGAGGCCAGCAGAGACAGTCTTGCTGTGACAGGAAAAGAAAAACATATTGTACCATCATGGCCATGAGGGGACAGACTGTTGTCGGGGCCATTGGTGGCACTGTAGAGTGCTAAAGTCAGGTGACGGCCCTGAGCATAGAATTTTGGGGTAATAAAATGGCAATTAATAAAATATAGAATCCATTGTGCCAACAGTTGACCATGAGATTGCTGCCCAGTCTCGAGAGTTAACACACAATTCCTTTTGCACGTCTTTGGCAGGCAGGGTTGAGGTTCAGCAGAGAACTGATTTACTGGAAGGCCTCGTTGCTCTTCTGACAACCTTTTTCGTATCATAAATCTGTGAGATGTGAACACAGACTGTCTCCCCTCTCCCTCCTCACGCACACACAATATAGTCATTCGGATGCCAGTTTAAATCACTCTGAGGAGAGCAATCTATCCTCCCCGAGAGCAAAGAAAACAATGGCTTGGGTAACAGCTGGACGCACATATTTCTGAGGAGACAATACCACTATAATCATGGAAGGCCGGTATTCTAGAAAGCTCTATTTATGCAGGTGGGGAAAGGTCCTTGCCATTGGAAATAGTGGATGTTCTTTATTACACATTCTTTCCTCTCCCATCAGCATCCTGCTTAAATTCACAGAGTGTGAAGGTGGGGGTGGGGGTGGAGTGAGCAGCTTGCTCCTGAGGCTCCCCCTTCCAATGAACAAAAACATAATTGTGTGACGTATGCAAAGTAAACTTTAAGAAGCCTGATGGCCACCGTTCAAATGGAACTTCCTAAACTCCAAACAAGTGAAGTGGATTGAAAGTTCCAGCGTTTCTGGCCATTTGGACCGTGTGTCTGCGGTGCTGGCAGACAGAGTACGAGACTCCAAAAAGCTTGCAGGCTTGGCGGGAGGAAGAAACCACTGCAGGAAATGTCCAAGTGTTGGGTCAGATTCTTCCCTGGCGTGGCTTCTGTGCAGTCGCTGGAATTTCACTGGGAATAAATCCAGGCAGTTTCCATTCCATATTGTAGAACTACAAAGAAAGCATCCAACATTAACCAAAGTACTCTTCTTTTGCTTCCTTGCCAGTAACATAACTGGAGATGCACAATGCAGAGGAGTGGCTCTCTAATGTTCTCTGCCCAAAGGCCTTTTATTGATTTATTTTTAAACTGTACAAACAGCTTCCAATAAGATCCAACTGGCTGATTTGGGTCTGGGGTCACAACTTAACTAGCCAAAGAGGTTGGAAGTCCAAAACCACTCGCTGCTTCTATTTGCCACCCTGCCAGTCTTGGTATTGTCCACCTGCCTTGTTCCTTGCTTCTCTCCACATTTATCACGTCTGCTACCTTCATTGCTTTCACCCCTTGCTTCTTCTTTTTTAAGCATGTGCATTCTTAAAAAGACTTGAAGGATATTCTTAGCTGACAAAGAAGATTCCTCTTGCCATGGGTTTGTTTCGGGGAATGGAAGGTGCAAACTAAGTAAGGTCAGAAACAGGTAGGTAGCCGTGTTGGTCTGCCATAGTCAAAAAAAAAAAAAAAAAAAATCCTTCCAGTAGCACCTTAAAGACCAACTAAGAACCAACTTAGTTGGTCTTTAAGGTGCTACTGGAAGGAATTTTTTTATTTTTTATTTTGTTTTGACTAAGGTCAGAAAGATCTTCAAGAACACCAGGAGATCTCTGCTGGATCAGACCCAAGGCCCATCTAATCCAGCACCCAGTTTTCCTAAGTCCACAACCTTGGCATGCAGGCATTTACCACCACCACCACCACCACCACCTCGGTGCTCCCCAGCAACTATGAATTAGAAGTTTAGAGCCATTATATGTAGCATCGCCTAAGACCACAATGTTATATACCTTGGCAGAGTAGTCCAAATGCCCCATCTGCCACGCTGGAGGGGTTTAGATGAAGCAGAAGTGCCTTTCCACCCAGCCCTAACTGAATCCACCAGCAGGCAGGAGCAGGGGAGACTTGCTGGAGAGGAGCACCCCAACGTGCAATGGGTGGAAGGTACTGCTGGTGCCGTCCTCGCCAGCACTAGCTAGTTTGAATTCCTGAATTAGGGTGTTTGGGGCTGGGGCAGGGAAAGCATAGGGTCCTGAGCCAGTTCTGCAGCCATGTTGGCAATGGACCCAATATGAGCTTCTCTGCTGCCCCAGCCTCAAAACTGGCAAAGCAAGAAGGCACTTTTTCCTGCCCCCCACCTTCTGCCCTGGCCAGTGTGAGTGGTAGGGCTGTGGATATGGGCAGTGACTACACAAGCAAGCCCTCCTGCTGCCAGCCAGCATTTTGGATTGCCCCCTAACTCAGGAGTTAGTTTCCAGTGAACTCAGCAGGACCTGCGTGTTCAGACCCAGATACCTCCCCCCTAAATAAAAACACATTTCACTCAAATTTTAGTTTTGGTTTTTGGCAGAATTTAGGCCACAACTTTATTGATTACAGAAAGTGAGTGGTTGCATAGGCTCTGGTTCGACTAGCTCCCTGCACCCTTGCAGGTAGCGCTGACCCAGAGCTCTATCATAGGTCAGCCAAGGGTGAACACCTGAGGTAGGTGGAAAACCCGGGAACAGACTATGTCCACTCCCCAGATGTTCCCCTGGACTCAGGCACGGGCACAACCCCCTCTCGGGGGTTGACCAAACCAGGGACTCTCAGCTGTAACAAGCCTGAACAGAAATCGCTGCTATACAGGAGAGGGAACTCTCAATAAAGCAATTGCAGTTGGCTGAACTCAGCCACCCAAGGCAGCAACAATCGCGAAAATCCCAAGGCTGCGCTAAAGCGTGTTCTCCTTCATGGAGAGCAAGTGTTGTGGTGGGGGCCAGCAAATCACCCCTCTGGTGCTGGGCGGGATCGGATAGATGGCCACAGCTCCAATTCGGTCCTGGGTTGTTGTTGGGGAGATTTAGTTGTTGCAATTTGTGATGGACAGCCCAGCGGGTATATAACCCTTGGCACGCCCTGTGATGTTCCTCTTTGCTGCGTGCAACGGATCTCCCGCCCTTCCTCTCCCTTTTATTAGGTCTCTGTGTTGACCTTGCTATGCCTGTCATGGGGTTGTCTGCTGTTGGGGCAGGGGCCTGGTAGGAATTTTTCAGTTGGCTGATTGGCTGGTGCCTTCTGGTTTTCGCCTACTGTGTAGCAATTAGTCACAACTTGTAAGGTTGGCGGTTAGGCATTGGTTATTGTGTTCGTTGGTGGAGGGGTAAAGATTGGCTGTGTCTGCCCCTCCAATGCTGCTGCTGCACTGGGAATTCCGTTAAAGGAATCCAGGGGCTCGCCATGCTTTTGTCCATATCCCCCGGTCAGGGGCCAGGGCCACGCAAGAGCCTCTGGGAGCATTTGGGGAGAGACGTTGGGTCTGACCCCCGACCTCTCTTTTTTCTCTCCCCTAAGTGTTTTCCCTTTACTGACTGTCGTCAGTTCTGTCCTCAGTGGGACAGATAGTCTAAACCAATGCCTATGCAACCACTGACATATCATGTATTTCAATAAAGTTGTGGCCAAAATTATGCCCAAAACCAAAACCTAAATTACTGTCTGATGTGTGAGTTATTTGAGGGGTGGTTTGGGGACCTCGACATGCAAAACTATAAAGCCCCGAAGCCGGTGCCGCTGCCGCTGCCCTAATTAAAGAAATCACAGCCGCTATGACTTACGCCCCGAGGGCAGAAATTAAACAAGCAGCGGCAGGCTCCCAATAACAGGAGCGCTCAGGGGCTGAAAGCCCCATGGGGCAAAAGCCCCTCCACAGGAAGGAAGGGGAAGGGGAAAAGAATAACTTAAATTGGAGGGAAAGGGAATTACGGAATTGAATTAAAAAAGAAAATTGGGGAATAATGGAAAGATATCACCAAAGGCGATCGTCAATGCATGTCTCTTGGTCACACAGAGGACACGCTGTTAGCATGTTCCGATGTACGAGCCAAAAGAGGAAGCTCTGGGTCTATGCATGGGTATATATAGGTCCCTCGGCCCATTTAAACTGCACCCCATTGGCCAGATTACACCCAGCAATGAGGGACCTACCAATCGGGTGTTGTGGCTGACCAATATACCCACCCACAACCAGGAGGTCAGTCTGCAGGTCTCACCGCAACACATGCCCTCTTTTAGGGAGGACACACTTTACTTCTGAGCAGACATGCACTGTAAAACTTCAGTTTCTTAACTGTTCTGAAAAAATGAAAGGCTCTTTGGCAACAGACTGTAGGGAGGTGGGGGGGTGAACACTAGTGAGCAGGTTAAATGGCTTCATTCAAGGGTTATTGAAAATCTGCTTTGATACGGTTATGAGTTTTGCTGTCTTGATTAGCACGGAGAGACCTATCACTGTTTTCACCTGCCAGACTAATGGGGTAATTAGAAATTTAACAAAATACCATTAAGGCTGGTTAATGTTTTACTTAATGGGGATCCTTTGCTTAATAGCCCAGAAATCTCTTTCTGCTGCCTTTGGAATATGACATCCGAGCCAGTGATATGGAACAGAAAGAAGTTGCAGCAAGTTTGGAACTAGAGAGATAGGCAGAGGTGGAAAGCTTTGAGTTTAACTTGCTTGGAGGCAGACAAGAAAGATGCAGCAGGGATCCAAGTGGGCAACGTATCTGGGAGTCTTCTGAAATATCAGAAGTATTGTTGCTTGCTCTGGGTGCCTATTCCTTCCGATCTGACCTGCTTTCCTTTTCGTAATTAAAAATAAATAAATCACAGAGACACCATCCGTTTCTAGTGTTATCGTACCCGAGCAGACTACAATGTGTTGCTCTGTCCCATCCCATCTCATTTCTCACCGAAATGGGCAATGGTTACCAATAGCTAGGTGAGCTATTATTGCTTCCCATCGTTTATGTCCCCTAATGCCTCGGCAGCGCCGTCCAAATAAACAGGGCACGTAATAGAAAGTGATGTGGGAGAGAAAGGGGATGTCTTTGGTTACATCAATAAAGTGTCTCAATAAAGTGTCATTATAGGCTTGGCTGGAAAAAGCCTGCCAATAACAAGGGGGCCTGATCAAAGGTTTCATATTCCATGGCCTCACCTCCAAACCTCTAGGTAATCATTGCTGGAAACCAGAGAACCTGTTATTGCAGGAACATTTTGTCAGATCATCAAACACCCAAGCAATTCAGCGAAAATTATTCAGCCTTCTATGTAGGGAGGGGAAAGGGAGGAGGGGTCCCTTCCAGACCCTCAGCCATTGTAAAAAGAGATTCTATTTCAGATAAGTTTCTCCTTCTCTCATTCAACATTGAACTTCCTTTCTCACTTTCCATTTCTTCCTAGAGTATGGGTGTGTGCTCACCCTTACATGCACACAGGCTCTGGCAGTGAAGTGAGGAAAGACTACTGAGCATTTTTATTATGGTGTAACTCACACAGAACAAAGGGAAGGACGGGGGATGGCCAAAGGGATGGGTGAGATTTGGAAAATAACCTTTGGAGGAAATCCTTAAGGAAATCCTCTGTTGGTGGGGCACAGAGTTATCCTAGGATCCCAGAGGTTGTTGAGAAAGAGAAAGGAGCTGGTGGAGATCCGGGGGTGAGAACAGGAAGCATATGTCAAGGAGGGAGGAGCATCTATCGCAGAGCTCTGTTTTCACCCGGCGAAGGCCCAGGGAACAATCTGGCACAAACAGATGCTGTCAGCGCTAGAGGGGATTTACAAACTGCCAATGGGCTTTCTCATCATACGTCAAAGCATGGGCTCTGCATGGAGTACACAAGCCCAGCATCCAGCGCGTGGATTTACTTGCTGTTTGCTGCTATCAGTCATGTAACAGGCATCTTGATTGCATTAAGCTGGATGCCTTCAAAGTGCAAGGGAAGGCTTGTCTCTTTTCCTCAGGTAGAATGGACCTCAATACGTTTCAACCACTAAGCAAATCTGAATGCCTCTTAAGCCAACTGCAAAATTCTCTGGGCCTCTTGGGTCAGCTTGGCTGATAGGCATCATGCTCAAGTTTTAAGTATCGCTATGCTTATTGCTGGAAAAGAATTCTTCTGCTGATAGCCTAGCTGAGGGGTTATTTCATCTTTCCCAGGCACAGTTTATAATAACTCCTCTGCTTCATAAATATGGCACTATGATTGTGATTATGATTATTATTCAAGTGCCGGTATTTTCAGGCCAAATTTACCGGTATTTATTTGTTTGCTTATGAACCACCCTTAAAACATTTACTGAAAGGCACTATATATTTTCATTAAATAAACAAAGAAATATGGCTTCCAGTGCTAACAAGGTACTCATTTGGGAACAAAAATGTTGACTATACCTGGCCAAAACAATGTACCTGTGATGCGATCTCAGTTAAATCGTTAATGCTTGATGGAAAGCAGAAGAACTCCAGTTAAAATAGGTGCTTTTTAATTTTTATAGGATGGGCAAGAATGGAGAAAACCAAATTATGGTATACCCCTGTCTCCTTCATTAACACATACTCAAAAACATTAGAGAAAACTTCTTGATTCCCACCCCCCCACCCCCCGCAATACCCAAGCAGATTCCCCAATTAGAAATATTTGTCACAGAGACAGTAAATCCGTGGCTTATAAAAATAAACACAGTAGTAATTACTTCTATCAAGGAAGAAAATTAACTCTGTTTATCTTCAAATAATTAATCACTGGCACAGTCTCATGGCTACTTCGTTTGCAAGCTGATTTGTGGGGGTTGGTATAACTACGGTAACATGTAATATACAACGATAAGCCTTTGCAATATTCAAGTATTCCTGCCCCCCTCAACTGCGCTTATATAAGTGTCCATGTGAATTATGTGAAATAATATTCAGGGCCAACAAGTTACAGAGCTGTGTAAAAGCTGCTACTTGAGGAAACAATAAATAACCCAAAGAACATTTGACACTCTCATTTGTATTAGTCCCTCTGAGGGGAAGGAGATGTTTTGGTCTATGCATATGCATCCTTGTAAGCCTTAAGGCTGGGGTTTTGATTGGAACTTGAGAGAACTAAGGAAAATGAGTGTTTAAGATGTGACGGGGAATGTTCTCCAAGTTTTTACAAAAGGTGAAGCATTCCCCCCTGGCACTTCTATATTTATTTAAAATCCACTATTATTAACATCTGTGAGAAAAAGAGAAAGCCATCTATAGATATACAGAGAATTATAAGGAGAAGTCAGTAGATTACATATGGTCAAATAATTCCCTAGTTAGCACAATACTAATTTCCCAAGTTTTGTCTAGTTGTGTCTTTCCTACAAAAATTGGTGTACTTCACCTGTCTGGATTTGCAATATTTTTCCTCCTTGAAATTGGATTTGGAATCATTGCATATGTAATGATTAATTATCCATCACAATTACAACTACCATGGTTCAGTTACCACAACTGAAAGAAATCCATAACTTTGTACATGCAGGTCTTAGTACCAGGACAAGGAAAAACTCAAGGACGAAAATATTGACATTATTCTGTGCTATCCTAAAGTGGTATCATTTCTTCATTTAACAATGAAACTTCTTTGCACCAAATGAAAGCTCTGCCTACAGTCCTGCAGCTGACTTAAGGGAGAGGATTGGTATAACATGAGGGTGCTTGCTTGTGTATAAAAATTAATTCCAGCATCATCTGTCAGCATGACAAAATGATTCGGAAGAGGAAGCTGAGATTAAGGATGGATTCAGATAGCAATGTTATTTGCATGATGGCCGCAGTTATCCCAACCAGGTCCCTTTGAAGATTTAATTAGAAGCTGGCGCTCCACTCTTCTCAATGGCCCTTTTGTCTAAAGGTGGCAGTAATCATCAGTGGGAGAAAAACTAGCATGTGAGCAGATCATGGTTTGGTTAAGTGGCCATCTGAATTCACCTTGTGACATAGTTGATTGTCAGAAATGAATCAGAAATTCCAAAGTGCAATATGAAATTTGAATCTGTATCTCCTAGATCCAAGTCCAAACACCTCTCCCAGATTACACACACACAACGTTAGATATTTGGGGTGGACAGTCGTGAGTACTCCAAAAAGACCTGTAAATAATTATAATATTCATCTTCCACAGTTTTACATCTTTCTCTCATTCCCTTCAAATGATCAGACTCAGTGGAGAGCTCTGGAATAATAAAATCCTTCCTTATAGCACTGGACAACCAGCTGGAAGCAGCTTGAAAGATGATGTGGGACTTGTCCCTCAGTGGGATGAAAAATGGCACTCAAGAGTCTATATTTTTAAAAGCTGCTCTGTTGGTCAAGCTATCTCTGCTTTCCTCAACAACTCACATATAAATCTGATGAAGTAGGAAGTTGAACCTGAGGTCATTAGAAATCCAATCATTTTCCTCCCTGTTTTTACTGCTCATTAAGGTGAGGTATAACTTTACCTCACAGGACACTCCTTTCACTTTTTATCTGGAATGATCCCTGCCAAACGCTAAGCAGGTCACATATGGCCTCTGTCAACTACACTGCAAACCTTTTGTGCCTTTTAATAAAAACAAGATGAATGTTTGCTTTTCCTTTCAGTTTCGCCCAGCCCATCTCCATGATAAATGGTGTCGTTGATGAAATAGCACTTTGTCAAGGAGGTTTTTCCATTCCAGGTCTCCACTGGTGGTTCCAGGACAACATTGGCATCGGGTTAGAGACCACATTCATACAGTGTTGACTCCATTTCTCAGGTTACAAATGGGAGGATCATTTTTATTTCTCTGTGCTTATTCGAGGATGAAGAGAACAATGTGGAAAAGGGTGGTCCTTTCCTCATTACTTTGGAAGGACAATATTGCCAAAGGTACTGGATATTTATCAGAACCTGGATATCAATGTCTATCCCCCAAATTGTATCAAAGACCTGAAAAATATTGGTTGTAAAACCCTAGGAACTGAAATTGTTAGGATTGTTGTTGATTCTGAAATGTTGGAAGTTTTCAAAGCCTATATATTGGAAGATAAACACAGTCTCATGAGTCATCAAAAGTTTTAGAGAGATCCAGGTGGTTTCTAAAGGTCTCTTTTCAGTCAATGGTTTAGCTGAGTTTTGTTTTGTAAGAACCTTGTATCAATAGCATCCCACAGAGTACACTTTGTTGTATCCCTCTGCACAAATATGAGCAGAATACTGAGAATTTCCACAAATAATGAGATATAAGAGCACACGACAACACACCCCACTCAGAATTTATTGTGGACCGTGATATGGGACCCTCCAAATCTTGATGTACTTCAGGAGGTCCCAAAAACACTAATGAAATCAAAAAGAGGAAAATGCTGAACCCAGGTTTCCATGACATTTTTCCACATGCTGAAGAGACAAGTGCTTTTAAGTTTAGGTTTTACAATGTGAATTGAAAACAGCTTGTCTCTTCAACAAAGCATGTGTACACTGCGTGCACACCTCTTTTCCACATGTCCATATGACTTCATTGTTTTAATTTGAAAACTTCCAAGCATCCATCCACATGGTGGCCATAAGGTAAGAAAATGTGCTCCACAAAATGGAACTGCTCTGGTGCTCACCCAAAAAAAAGTTTAAGAAGCCTTGTGTGTTCATTTAGTCCAGAGGGTGATAACATCCACTAAATTAAAGGAAAGTGGTTCTTGGCTCTTCAGTTGCATTTAGTCTCCCTACACATGCTACCCTTCTAAAAATTTGAATTATAATTTTTGAATCCACTTCTAGAAAAGGCAGGCATGCTGCTGTTCAGTTTAAGGGGACTTTTTTAAGATTTGAGGATTTATTAAGTGCGTTGGGCTGCCTTAGACTCAAAAGTTTTTAGCTGCTTTCAAAAATCAAGCAAGCTGAGTATTAAGAACTAAAAATAAAAAACCCCTTGCTGTAAATTAGAATCTGTTTAATGAAACAAAACATGTCTAAATGCTGGAGAGACGCTACCTCATAGAAGGCTCACTGCTGGTGGCAACAGCTTTGATGGATAAATGAGACTGGGGGATGGCAGTGGCCGCCAAAGCTTTTGACACGAAGGTAAGTTCAGCGTGAAGTATGAATTTCTGCAATGGGTCGCATATCCCCACACGCTCTGTTTCATCTATCGCATTCTAATACTGCTGTTCCCTCTGCAAGTAATATAGCTATTTCTATGCCTTATTGCAGTAATTTGTTTGCTGTTGTCATGGCACCACCAACTATGGTGTTCTGTTGCAAGCTGATATTCTGCCCCAGCATTTGTTACCAATGAATTTTCCACACATATTTGGGCCACCTTGCTGCTATCTGTGGCAGCAGTCCTACTGCAGTTAATGCACAGGAAAGTCCGACTCATTTTAACAGGGCTTACCTGCAGAAAACTGTGAGTAGCATTGTATCCAAGGAATTCTGGAAGCAAAGATAATACTATGTGGGAACAAGGCATAGCAGGCACTTGGTTGGAAATTCATCCAGCTGTATTTACACACACACACACACACACACACACACACACACACACACACCATCGGAAGAGGTGCTTAGACATCCTCTGACTGTGGGGGTGGGTGACAGAGTCCTTTCCCAAAACCTACTCAGTTTTGTTTTGTCCTTTTACTCCCACAGTATGGATAGGCTACTTGTGTGACACCTGCAGCTGTAAAGAAAAATGATATAGAGGGACAGATTCTCCTTTCCCCCTGCTCATAAATATCCATCCCAACCATGGACTTCACCGCTGAACTGAAACTGGGAGAGAAGGGAGATACTTCTCAAAACCAGGCCACTTGGAACAAGAAGAAAGAGATGAAACCTGACAGGATTTACCAAATTGCTTCAACAGACCGCAAGTCCCTGATGGGCCATTTCAAAGGGGAGGGGTCCTAACACATGGAAAGTGATGGTTATTTCCACAGATGGAAAGGCAGATGGAAAACACAGGCCTTCCACCATCCTGCTGTCCCTTGCATACCAGCCCCAAACTGAAACATTGCACACTGTGATTATTATGCCATTTACTGTGACAGAAAGAGGTGGCGGAAAGGCAGAATTTCATTTCACAGGGGCCCACTAAGAAATATCTTGGCTTATTCTTACATATAGACACCTAGGAATCATTAGCAACAGAGGAAGCCCCAGGGATGGGAAGGACGCCACCACAAAAGGCACTAGGATCATCATTCTTCCAGAACTCTCCTAAACATTTCTTTCCACCTGCAATAGATTAAAAGTCCCAGAGGTGGGGGGATTTTAAAATTTATTTATTTATTATTACCATGCCCTAGATGTTTGTGCAGATCTATTGCAGCTCTATTGCTATTTCATTCAAAATAGTATAAAAAGTGGACAAGATGAGGGAGGTGTGAAGGGGAAGACAACTTTGAACAGAAATGATAAATATGTCCAAGTTCAAGCACAGCTATCAAGCCTGACCCACACACCAACAAACATCTGATTTAATTTGAGATGAACAGCAAGAAGCCCAACCCTGCCCTCCATGTTCAGCTGCTGTGGTGGCTATGGAAACATTACCATGGGAAAATATTTGATTACTAATAAATAAATGCATGGGATGGCATGTCACTCTTCAGCATCTTTGAGATTTGCTCTCCTATTTCATCATTTCAATTGAAAACATCCTGCTTTTTCATGTAAGCAGTTTAGATAAAAGCCAACACATTGCATCTGTAAAAGAGCCTTTAAAAATTAATAGAAACAAAAGGAATGTATATATCACAAATAAAAGGAAGAAGGGCACAAAACGGAGAAGTAAAAAAAGCTTGGGCAAACAAACATATATGGTTTTAAGAAATGTTTAAAGCTAATTACCTACACCCACCTCACAAATTACCCGAGGAAAGGTATTCTAGAGGGTTATTATTGCAACGGCTCACTTCTGCATTGTCACCAATGACAATCCACTGGTTGTGGAATGACCAGTTGGGTCTTCTCAGAAGATCTTAAAAGAACAACTTGATCTGTAGTGGGAGAGGCCAAGTATCCTGGTCCCATGTTGGTTAGGACTTTAAGCGTCGAAACCTTGAACTTGGGTCGAAAGCTAATAGACAACTAATCTTTCAACACTGGGTTAATAAGTGGGTTTCCCACCAAGAAACACAGCAGCTGCATTTTGCACTAGCTGAAGTTTCTGAACTAGGCAGTGTATTACAGCAGTCTAATCATGATATTAAGGTAAAGGTAAATGACCCCTGGACAGTTAAGTCCAGTCAAAGGTGACTATGGGGTGCAGCGCTCATCTCGCTTCAGGCCAAGGGAGCCGGCGTTTGTCCACAGGCAGCTTTCCAAGTCATGTGGCCAGCATGACTAAACCGCTTCTGGAACAACAGAACACCATGACGGAAGCCAGAGCGCACAGAAACACAGTTTACCTTCCCGCCACCTGTTTATCTACTTGCACTGGCGTGCTTTCGAACTGCTAGGCTGGCAGAAGCTGGGACAGAGCAATGGGAGCTCAGCCCGTCGCACAGATTCAAACTGCCTACCTTGTGATCAGGAAGCCCAAGAAGCTCAGTGGTTTAGACCACAGCGCCACCCGCATTACCAATGTATGGACCACCATGCTAAGGTTATTCATGTCCAGGATGGTTGATGCACCTTTTTTCCCCTTTAAACCATCTAAGGGTGGTCTTAGTCACTGGATCTAAGAGTACATCCAAACTACTCACCTGCACCTTCAGAATGAGTGCAACTTCATCCAGAGCAGCTATACAACCCAATTCCCTAAGCTGGGAACCACTCATCCATAGGGTCTCCACCTTGTCAGCAATTCCAGAAACAGGACTTGGGTAGGAGATGGCCTTTGGAACCAGCAATTAAGAAAAGGCATTCTGCACATGACTTGAAGCTCCCCCCCCCCCCCGCCCATAACTTCCTGTGCAAAGAATAATGATTTGTTGATAATAGATATTCACATTATTTGTAAGGATACTAATTTTGCAACACAGGGTATGAGATATGGGGGGGTCATTTTTAAGAAATTCAGATTCAGCACTGAAGCTGGTTCTTCTGTTGTTATTAACTGAGTTCTGGCTACATATATCTAGATGGAGAATATGGGGAGATCCACATCATGCGTTTAAAGCACATCCAACACACATTTGAACCACATGGCTTTCCCCAAAGATTCCTAGGGACTCAAGTTTCCCCTCTCAGAGCAACAGTTCCCAGTATACATTGAGAGAAGTCATGTGCTTTAAATGTGGGTGGAATGTGTTTTAAATGTTTGCTGTGGATCTGTCCTAAATAGGATGTATTTTTCTGTTTGTCAAATAGTCTGCAGAAGAGCAAATACAGATTATTATGGACTACACAATGTCTCAGATTAGAGTCAGTTTGCTCTGTTAGAACCACTTTAGTGTTGTCTATAAACAATGGGGTGCAGTGGATAGTAAAAAAAATGTTTCTTTCAATGAAGCAGATGGAATTTCTGAAAGCACACAGTGTTGTTAATGTTCAGCGAAATTAGATTTTTGGCATATGGGATAATCTCAAAATAGAGACATTTAAAGGATGTAATTTACAGCAATCTTCCACTTTGGCCCATGAATTCACTCATTAAATCCATACTGAAGAACTGAAACCTTTGGAAGAACACAACCAACCTCAGTCTCTTCTGAGAATAGCACCACAAATACAAAGGATGTGGTGTCATTAGTAAAATTCTCCTGGGAATAAATACAATTTTTTGTTCCACTTTTGTGGGGACAATTTGATGATACAGAATTTTTTATGGGAACAAAATTGTGGCCACTCACAACCAGATCATTGGTTAGATATATTTTTATTTTTTAGAAGAAATAATAAATTTAGTTTATACATGGTACCTTTTATACACCAATGCTATAGAAGAATCACTTCAGTTGCATGATTGGAAATCTGAGGTAAAAGGTAAAGGTAAAGGGACCCCTGACCATTAGGTCCAGTCGTGTCCGACTCTGGGGTTGCGGCGCTCATCTCGCTTTATTGGCCAAGAGCCAGTGTACAGCTTCTGGGTCATATGGCCAGCATGACAAAGTCACTTCTGGCGAACCAGAGCAGCGCACGGAAACGCCGTTTACCTTCCAATAAAAAACAAAATTGCTTCAGAAACTTAAAATATCTGTCCCACTCACAAGTCCTAAAAGAAGTCTTGTTACAAAGTTAGCCTTGCTAACACTCGCTTGCTCCAGGACCCCCAATAACTGGAAGGGTCTCAGGGCATCATCCAGACTCAAATCTACAACGATACGTGTGCATTACAGAAGAAATGCAAGTAACTGAGTGGAATTCTGTGCATGTCCACTCATGAGTAAGTTCAGTTGGAGTAAGTTCAATGGAGTTTATAACTAGGAAACTGAAAACCAGATCATAACATGAAGTACCAACAACTTTCAGGTAAAGTTGTTGTGGTTTTTTGCCAATTAATTTTTATTGCTTTTCGAAATATTTTAACAAATTAACATCAAATTAGTTCAAATTTAATACAAATTTAAAATTTGACTTCCCACCCCACTACCTTGATGTTTCTCTTCCCTCCCTTATTCACTGCTTAATGTTGCATACATTCCCTAATTCCATAGGTGAAGTTGTTTTAAGGTGGAAATAACTTTGGCTGAGGAATGGGGGCCGGGGGGGGGGAGAGAAATGCAGCCCTTAACCCTTTATTCACTTGCCACCTCTCTGGTCCAAACTCCCATGAGGCTCCAAATATGTATTTGGAACACATGATTTAATGTCATGCTTAATGTTGTTGTTTATTTAAGGGCTTGTCCAGATGACCTATTTATTCTTCCTTATTGGCTTACAAAAAGCTGGACTATGTCCAGTCTTTATTGGGCATTGACTCTGATTTGTTTGCCAGGAAGTTATATGACAATGAGCTTTCATTTGCTTGTGGGGTATTTATATGGCTGTGTAGCATTTGGAACACACTGGGGTCATTTTTTCAGGGTGCTTCTGTACATAGCAGTTTGCAATTGTGCACACCTCTGTGTGGTACCATCACCAAAAGCAGCTGCTACTACCGGTATCTGTGTTGTCTGTACACAGAGGTGAGCGTGATTTCAAACTAGTGTGCCCTGGTGTACTCTGTTCCCCTCTCCTCAATTAGTGATTCCACACACACACACACACACACACAAGAGAGAGAGAGAGAGAGAGAGAGAGAGAGAGAGAGAGAGAGAGAGAGCTTTCAAATAGACTGCACAGTAAAAACCATGAGAAGCATCATTCCAATTTCCAGCAGAAATGGGCAGTAGGCTACAGAAAGAAACCTGAAAGTCAAATTCCTAATTCATTATATATCTGGTATTTGTGATCTGTATATCACACATATTGCATTACATTACCTAGGAGACGTTACCTATAAAATGCTAACAAGTCAGCTTGCTACTTTTTAACAGAGAGGATCTCTCTTAAATGGAG